>FR997823.1:5946949-8399449 GCA_905475355.2 Clostera curtula
CCTGACAACTTGGAGAAGGTGGGTATTAAGACCTTTGTCTAATAGACAAGACCATAACATACATAGAGTTATGCTCGGAGTTTCCCTGTGGGATCGAATCAGAAATGGAGATACGCAAGCAAACCAGCGTCACCGACATAGCCCGCAGGATTGCCAAACTTAAGTGGCAGTGGGCAGGGCACATAGCGCGCAGGACCGACGCCCGATGGGGCAGAAAAGTCCTCGAGTGTAGTATTTGTATACCCATAAATGTTCCACTGCTGAGTCGGGCCTCCTCCAATAATAGGGGGGAAATTAGCCTACTGTGTTACGCTCGTGAGACGGGTTTCGTTTCTAGTTTCCCAGGTTTTCAGCTATGTAATTTCCTTTAGTCGGCTCCTACGACACCCTCAGGATGGAGTGGGATGGTGACAATCTTAATATATATATTTCTTGTGTGCGTGTGTATGTGACTGAACTCCTCCTAAACGGCTGAACCGATTTGAATGAAATTTTTTGTATGCGTTTGGGTGGCACCGACGATGGTTTAGATTCACAAATCAGCCCGACAGATGGCGCTGCAGTCGGTAAACAAATATCATGCAGGACAACGTCTGCCCGGTCAGCTAGTATGTATTATAAAATCAATCACCACACGGATAACACTTCTTGACTACAGTGGGCTGATGATGATGATGATTCGTATGAAAGGATTGTAAGAATGAGGAATTGTGTTTGAAAGGTGTGACTGTAGATATGACGACTGATAGGTGTGTATGGAGACTGCCACCTGGCGTGGGACAGGGGTCGTAAGATGATGATAATGGTAACTGTAAATATGACGATTTATAAGAGTTTTGTGATAAAACCTACGTAAATAAAATTCCTTTTGAGTTTTAGACAGGTCAGGATATATTTGGTTATAAAATATAATAAATAAATATCCTTGGACATTTCACACAACGCCATCTCGTCCCAAGCTAAGCAACTTAATGCTTGTGTTATGGTGACGAGATGGATGATAAACTACTTATATAATTTGTTTTTTGTAAATACATACATATTATAGAAGAAAACACCCAAACCGGGAACAAATACTTGTAGGTCGTACAAATATTTCTTCCGTGCGGGAATCGAACCCGCGACATGCTGCGCAGCAGTCGATCGCTCAACCACTGCGCCAACCGTGTCGTCAAAGACATTATACATATATTCTAAATCCGCCACGGATAACACTTTTTGAAGATATATGAGAGTTTTGTGATAAAACCTACGTAAATAAAGTTCCTTTTGAGTTTGAGACAGGTCAGATAGATGAGGTTCATCATCATCATCATTTCAGCCAAAAGACGTCCACTGCTGGACATAGGCCTCCCCCAAGGATCTCCACAAAGGCCGGTCCTGGGCCGCCCGCATCCACTGCTTTGAGGCGACCTTAACCAGGTCGTCGGTCCACCGTGTGGGAGGCCTACCAGCACTGCGCCTTCCGGAACGCGGTCGCCACTCGAGGACTTTTCTGCCCCATCGGGCGTCGGTCCTGCGAGCTATGTGCCCTGCCCACTACCACTTAAGTTTGGCAATCCTGTGGGCTATGTCGGTGACCCTGGTTTTCCTGCGTATCTCCTCATTTCTGATTCGATCTCGCAGGGAAACTCCGAGCATAGCCCTCTCCATTGCCCTTTGGGTGACTTTGAGCCTTCTGATGGAGCCCATAGTGAGCGACCACGTCTCTGTTCCATATGTCATCACTGGCAACACACATTGGTTGAAGACTTTTGTCTTCAGACCTTCAGATGAGGTTATACACATGTTATTAAATGTCTTATATTGTGCAGTTCGGTTCGATGTCGGTGCCGGTGGTGGAGGAGTCGATTCCGAGCAGTGCACACGTCAACCAAGCGGAGAGTCACGCCACCAGAAGACACACTGTCGGTCCGGGCGACTGCAGGCATACGCAGGTACAATATACTTCTATTTTTCATTTGACGACACGGTTGGCGCAGTGGTAGAGCGATCGACTGCTGTGCAGCATGTCGCGGGTTCGATCCCCGCACGGAAGAAATATTTGTACGACCTACAAGTATTTGTTCCGGGTCTGGGTGTTTTCTATCTATAATATGTATGTATTTACAAAAAAAAAAATGTATCTAAGTAGTTTATCAACCATCTCGTTACCATAACACAAGCATTTAGTTGCTTAACTTGGGACGAGATGGCGTTGTGTGAAATGTCCAAGGATATTTATTTTATTTATTTATTCTACATACACAGTGATTAATTGTATAGTACAAACTCGATCCTCTTGACTCCCTCCAAAGACGAGCTGTTCGAATCGTCGGGGATCCCAATCTCACGGACAAATTGGGGACGTTGGAGCAACGGAGAGACTTTGGATCTCTCTGCGTGCTCTACCGTCTGTTCCACGGGGAATGCTCCGAGGAACTGTTTGACATGGTACCACCGTCACCTTTCTACCATCGTACAACTCGACATCGCAGCAGGGTTCACCCATATCACCTGGGGACGATTACGTCCAGCACGGTACGCTTCCAGCGATCATTCCTACCACGCACGTGCAGACTCTGGAATGAATTACCTGCGGCGGTGTTTCCCGAGCGATACGACATGTCCTACTTTAAACGAGGTTTAAAAAGAGCACTCACTTCACGGTAGCCAACGGCTTGGCTGTGCCCCTGGCACTGCCAAAGTCCATGGGCGGTGGTTTACACTTACCATCAGGTGGGCCGCCAGCTCGTTTGCTTCTAACGGCAACTAAAAAAATAAAAAAATTGACAGTTTTGTTTTAACTACCACTAAAGCGCCTCGTTTTTATTGGAGGATTAAGGTTTTTATTGAATTAAAATGAAGGAAGGATAGTCGATGCTTTTTTGCCGAATACTCACCGATTAAGACAGTGGCCGGATAGTCGGCGCTTTTTGCCAAACACTCTAACTAAGATAGTGAATGGATAGTCCGCGCTTTAGCCGAATACTCGCCGACTTCCTAGTCGGCGAGTATTCGGCTAAAGCGCGGACTATCCTATAGTGGCAGGATAGTCGGCGCTTTTTGCCAAACACTAACTAGAATAGTGAATGGATAGTCCGCGCTTTAGCCGAATACTCGCCAACTAGGATAGTGGCCGGATAGTCTGCGCTTTTTACCGAACACTCACAACTAGGATAGTGGCCGGTTAGTCGGCGCTTTTTGCCGAATACTCGCCAACTAGGATAGTAGTTGGATAGTCGGTGCTTTAGTCGAATACTCGCTAACTGCGATAGTGGCCGGCTAGTCACTAATAATTTACATACTTATGTTTACTTCAGGTATTGTCTGATTTTCTCCCTGTAATAATGATTACTCATGCGTTGATTCAAGCGCTTGATGAAGTGGAGGGGTTTTGTAAGGGCCCGTGCGAAGCCGGTTCGACGTTACCCGTGGGCGAAAGGAAGCCTAAGTTAATCCTTATATCATCAGCTACCATCAGTGAAAGTCCTCTCAGAACCGGTCCAGCCGTTCCAGAGATTAGCCAGAACAAAAAGACAGCCAGACAACAGTAAAAAAAAATACTTACGCATTTAGTAAAATGTGGTTACTTTATGATTACAAACAGACACTCAAAATATTATTTATTTGTATGTCGTTTCAGCCCATGAATGACCCACTACTGAGTCGGGCCTCCTCCAAATTCATGGAGGGGAATTAGCCTACTGTGCCACGCTGGCAAGACGGGTTGGCACAGGGTTTGTATCAAGTTTCCTTCTCTTGCAGCTAGGTGATTGGCCTCTTGCGTTCCCTTAGTCGCCTCTTACGACACCCTCGGTATGGTATGGGTTGGTGACACTGCGTATTCTAAATCCGTCACCACACGGATATTTGTATTTATAGATATTGAATTTGTTCCTCAGGGCGTAGATCTAGGCGTCTGCGGAGCAGCTGTGTCTGCAGATTTGAGACCCTCGCCGTTATACGTATCAGCTCATTTCAATGTAAGTAAATAAATAAATATCCTTGGACATTTCACACAACGCCATCTCGTCCCAAGCTAAGCAACTTAATGCTTGTGTTATGGTAACGAGATGGATGATAAACTACTTACATACATTTTTTTTTGTAAATACATACATATTATAGATAGAAATGACACCCAGACTCCGAGCCAGTGCCTCTGGTTTAGACAAAGACACTTGCCCGACCCGCAGCTGAGCCCGGCCTCCTCCCGTCACAGGGAGGATCAATAGCATACTGTGCCATTCTGGCCAGACGGGTGGCATTTCAGCCTTGTCATTTTCTTTCGTCGCTCTTACGACACCCTGGGATGAAATGGGGTGGTGACATGTATTCTAAATCCGTCACCACACGGATCGGAGAAATATACACGTACTAGCTGACCCAGCAAACTTCGTACCGCGTATTAAAAAAAATGGTTTTTTTTTTTCATTTTTCTTCATCCTCGTTAAAACCTTCCCTGGCCTTCAACAAACATTTTAAGACCAAAATTAGCCAAATCGGTCCAGGCGTTCTCGAGTTTTAGCGAGACTAACGAACAGCAATTCATTTTTATTTATATAGATAGATATATATAACAGATTCTTGTATTATTTGTCAAATACCCGTGCGAAGCCGGTGCTGGTCGCTAATGAAGCTGAATTTCTCGATAGCAACAAGCCTCGCCGAATGTCGCAATGTTGCCGAACACGAATTTGGCAGCGAAACTGCCTGCCGTACAGCATCAACCGCCCAGATACTTCAGTGTGAAGGACCAGCATCTTCTGAAGCCACCGCATGCTATGCAGAGTCAAGGTGAGTCATATACAGTGAAACCTGGTTAATTGGGATCTCAAGGGACCAAGACATATGTACCAATTATTGAGGGTTTCCAATAATCCAGTTTTCCAATTAAGCAGGTTTAACATTATAATTGTCTCATTTACAGAGGCCCGAATTGTGCCGTTATTCCATTTTTAGAGGTGGAAATGTTAATAAAAATGCGCATTTTTGGTGTTATGACTGATGAACTTGTCTCACTTAAACAGGTAATTGAGCTGCAGATCTCAATTATAGAGTTAAACCTCGAAAAGGTCTTAGAATTCAAATCTCATTTAAGCAGGTTCAAAAAGTCCCATTAACAGAGGTAATTTAATGAAAAAGAACCGGGACCTCATTGCAACACTCAATAATAGAGGTTTCTCACTTATCCAGGTCCCACATAACCAGGTTTCACTGTACTATTTATTTATTTATTTCTCTCTCTAAATACAAATATCCTTACAGGCTAGACCTAATGCGATATTGTAGCATATTGTATACTAGGTCGGGCCTCCTCCAAATTCACGGAGGGAAATTAACCTTTTTTTTTCTTACTTTTTTTTGGCCCGTTTAAAAATCCTTTATGGACTATCCCTGCCAGCCTGGGGATGGCCAACAGAGGGTGTGTGGGAGTCCCCTCCGCCTCTGTGAGGAGACGGAGTCATACCCACTGAACGTCCCCGGGGTGTACCGTCCAGCACTTGCTGCCCCGTGGGCCCTGACTGTATCTCCACGGAGGGAAATTAGCCTACTGTGCCACGCTGGCAAGAAGGGTTGGCACAGGGTTTGTATCAAGTTTTCCTTGTCTTGGGGCTTGATGATATGCCTCTTGCGTTCTTTTTACTTAAGGTGAATGTTCCAGGGTAGCCCGCGAAATTCAAATTTTCTTACGTTTTTTGCAATTTGCAGGTCAGTGCTAGGTTGTATGTTGATTAAAATGTTATTCGCGGCTGTAAGACGTATGTAGTTATAGAATTATAATCATCAAAATCATCAATACAACCCTCCAAGCTCATAAAGGTGCAAGAAAAACTTTTTCAAGCCCAAAGTCATTCCCTACAATACCCTACAACTGTATGGAGGGTATTTTATTAAACCTTACTCGGGCGGTATTATCTGTGTGGCGGTTGCAGTTTACAAACATGTAATTCACGAACACAAAAGACACCTGGACTCGGAGTAAGTGCCTCTGGTTTACACAAAGACTGCTGTTTGGTGGTAGGATCTAATGGAGCCTCGCTAGTCTAGGCCCTAGGGGTTAAATGTGCTGCCTTTGGATCTCGGATCCGCGGTTCGATTAGGGGGTTGGGCTAGTGTCAGCCAGAGGCACTTGCTCTGAGTTCAGGTATCATTTGTGCTCGTGAATTACATGTTTGTAAACCGCCCCCGCGATGCAAGTTACTAATGCAGGGGTTTCGTTTTTTAAATATATATAAGTAGTTTCGTTTGGTTCCGAATGGCGTTCAACTGAAATATAAATTTTAAATTAAAAAAGATAGAGTAAACAAAAATGAAATAATACGTATTGACGGATTTAGAATTCACAATGTCACCAACCCATACCGTCTGAGGGTGTCGTAAGAGGCGACTAAAAGAACGGAAGAGGAAGATAACCTAGCCGAAAGAGAAGGAATACTTGATTCAAACCCTGTGCCAACCCGTCTTGCCAGCGTGGCACAGTAGGCTATTTTTTTCATGAATTTGGAGGAGGCCCGAACCAGTAGTGGGTAATTTATGGGCTGAAACGAAGTCTTGAATCCAGTGAGCCAACCAACCCCAAACAGATTATATATTAAGAGTATTACTTGATTGTAGCGTCGACGTTCGGCAGACGCGCGTCGGACGGAGGCGCGCACGTGCCGCGGGGGAGGGAGCGGGCCTGTTGCCACTCTGCGCCCACGCATCACGTGAGTTCGGCTTTACAGGAGAGGTTATAAGTTCAATGTATCTATGTTTGCCTGTGACAACTTGTACAGTCCTCGCCTATCTTTATGGCCGGTCTGAATGTAGCCGCATTACGCTGCGCAGAACACAAAATCAGGTATCAGCGGGACGTACGCGGAGCGGGGAGGTAGGGCACGTCTTCCACCCCTCGCTACCCGCGTGCTAGTGTGAGTGAGCTACGTTCATATTGCTTATGAAATGTACGATGTCCAAGTTCGTACCCACGGCTACATTCAGAGCGGCCATAAAGATTGGCGCGGACTGTACCTGGTATTGTAGCGACCAGCATGCTACCTGCACAATTTCCCCGAAAAATCTAAACTATCAACATCAAGAAACGTCGCCGACAAATGCGAAAATTACCAAAAAGTCCTACACCGCGATAGCGAAGTTTACAGAGCAATTCGCACGATTAAGAAATCCCCGACTACAGTTAGCGGGAATAGGCGCCGCGGCTCCCTGCCAGACATACAACCTCGTCAGGCTGGATGTCTGGCAGGGGACCGCGTTAACAGTACGTATTGCGCTGTAAATTTCGCTATCGCGGTGTAGGACTTTTTGGTGATTTCTTTGGTGATAACTTAGATTTTTCGGGTAAATTGAGTAAAGTATATATAGTCTTTATTATGGTGTAACAAACATGTTGAGCCAAAATCTATCATGCTCAATATTCGATATTCGGAAAGCCTTTCGCTTTTAGTTCAAGATCTGTTCAATTTATCATACCTCTGTTTCTTGCCCAAGGTATCGGACAGCGGGACGCCGACCAGGCCCGAGGACTCTGAGCAAACCGAGGAGCAAAGTGCAGATTCTGCTTACAACACTAACCTGTGCAGGTGTGTAACCTTTGCTCTCGTTAGATTGGTTAACACAAAACCGTGCTATTACTACAGCCCATACGTGACCCACTGAGTCGGGCCTCCCCCAATAGCTGCGTCGGGCAATTTTTTTTTATACGTATAAAGGAAACTTTTTTTTTTTTTTTTTTGGGGTAACCTTTTATAGGTCCACAGCCCAGGGACGGGGCTGGGCTATGTGGGAGTCCCGGTCGTGATGAGATGGTGATTGCGAACGGTTTACCCACTAAAACCTACCACTATTCCCCCTTGCCCTTTCTACTATCGGACGACCAGGACTATAAAAAACCGGCATCGATTCATGGTGGATATTCCGGAAATCCGAACGAAACGCTTCAAGTCCACATTTATCATGCGTACCGCGGAAATGTGGAATGCGCTTCCCGAGTGGGTCTTCCCCGATAGATATAATCTGGGTGTCTTTAAATCACGAGGGAATCGGTTTCTTCTAGGCAAGCGCGCTCCATCTTAGGTCGCAGTGTCGCTTAACATCAGGTGAACTGGCGATCAAGCGTAAGCCTATCAAGAATAAAAAATAAAAAAAAATTGTCTGCGCGGGCCATCTGTCGTTTGGGAAACTTCGTAATCGATCCATTCTACAGTGGCTTAGCGAGGGGAGCCTTGCTCTGCCCTCATATGTTGGACCAAAGCGCTTGGAAGCGCTTCCCTCTAGGACCTTGCGTAAGAACAGGGTGTCCCTACCCGTGTTCTGGTCCTATTGTGTACCCGTGATCGTGCGGGTCACATCTGAACTCGGCTGTAGAAAGCCACGAGTGGTCCAGAAACCACTAACCAACTCGGGAATATAAAGAAATCGCGGGGGCAGTTTACAAACATATAACTCACGAACACGAATGGCACCCAGACTCAGAGCAAGAGAGAGAGAGAGAGAGAGAAACGTTTATTTATTAGAATATAAGTAGTTATTTAGATGTTGACAAATGTATGTATCATTATATTCTACCGGTTTTGCCGGTGTACAAATATTAAATGTAAAATTATTATATTAAATTCTCGCAATTTACCATAATTTTAATTAAGATGGCATAGATATTATATTGAATTCAATCATATTATTATTATTATTAATAAGCATTCACGCAAAATATATAAACCAAAAAAGAAAAATACAATTATATTAATAAGTCCATTATTTACATAAATACTTAATAAAATTGTCATCATTGAAATCATATTTTGTCTGTAAGAAAATCTTTTACTGAGTAATACATTTTACCTATTAATAGTTTAAATAAATTAGTTTTAAATCGAGTAATTGTTAATGTTTTGAGGCTATCAGGTAAGTGGTTAAATATCCTGACGCACATGCAGTAAACATTGTTATGAACAACACTTAATTTTTGCTTTGGTACATTTAATTTGTGTTTATTACGGTCAGATCGTGGTTCAGACAAAGACACTTGCCCGACCCCGGAATCGAACCCGGGACCCGTTGATCCAAAGGCGGCACATCCAACCCGTAGACCAACGAGGCAGATGTGCTGCCTTTGAATGGAACCGATGTCGATTCTGTGGTTGTGAAAGTGCCTTTGTGTAAGCCAGAGGCACGTGTTCTCAGTCTGGGTGTCATTTGGGTTCGTGAATTATATGTTTGTAAACTGCCTGCGCGATACAGGTTATAAAGAATGCGGACGTGTCGTTTTATTGTGTACGCTTTTATAACAAACTGCCCATGCAACTTAGAGACTTGCCTCGCAATGCCTTTAAAAAGACGGTCAAGACAAAACTTTACAAAAAATCGTATTACCGCATTGCTGATTATGTAAACGACACAGCTGCTTGGGACTAAGCTGTTCAGTGCGAGTATTTTTACGTTATTCAATTATGTTATTGTATATATACATAAGAAATAAGAACGCAGAGCAAAAAAAAAAAAATGACAAGCCCTCTGAGTTTCTTGCCAGTTCTTCTCAAGAGTGGTCGCGTTCCGAACTGGTGGTAGATGGTAGACCATTTGTATTATATAGAATCTTTATGAATATTGTGTTGACTTTTTGTCCATCGTGACCCAAGCAAAATAAATGATTTGAATTTATTAAAAAACACTCAGCAGTAGGACACTTTCGGACTCGTCGTTTCAGCCCTTAAATGACCCACTACTGAGTCGGGCCTTCTCCAAACTCATGGAGGGAAATTAGCCTACTGTGCCACGCTGGCCAAACGGGTTGGCACAGGATTTATGGGCTGATTAGTAGTAAATAAATAAATCTTTATATAAACCTGGATAATTTGATAGGTACATGTTGAATCGTGGAAGCAGCAAGCGACACACAATGGCGACGCCGGAAGACGCCGCCAATGTCGTCACTTCCGTTTGCAACACCGGCTCAATGGTAAGCACGCTCTGCGACCAACAGTCGACTATATAGATTCGATATTGAAAAGCTAAATAAAAACGTTCTTGGTCCAGTGAGCCGACCAACCCCAAACAGAATGACCAAAAGGTCATTCTAGACATGAACAGGTGCGTTCATAAGTATAACGCATGTGACAGCCAACGATCTCCTTAACCATATTATAGGGACCCGTCTCATGTCGCTACCGCTGCTCAGAGTATTGAGTGAGCATGACAACTCACAAAACTAATAAAGGTCTCATGATCTTTATCGGTGGTAAAATGCTGTAAACAGCTGATGGAATATATTCCTCTGCTGCCGGCGTCGAGTTTTCAACATTTACGGTTTTTACGGTATTTACGGTTTTCCGGTTTGTTGCGGATTTGCGGTATTTTCGGTTTTCCTGTTTTTACGGTTACGGGCAGTAAGCTTCCCATCAGATAAACCGTAAGATTAAGCGCCACCCTAATGAATGATGATTGATTTCCCCTCACAGGCCAGCTCGTCCCCCTCTTCAAGTTCCAGCATCAGAGTGAGAAGAACGGGTCTGCTTACAGTAACAGAGCGACCGCCAGGTGAGTGAAAGAGACAACGATATGTAGTAGTACTGTTGTCAATGGAATGTTTAGATGTTGAGAACTTTTTGTGTCCAATATTTTCTTTTTGCATTTATTTAAGAATTTAATACAGTTGCTTGCACATACATACTCTGCTAGATGGAGCGACGACCTGCGAAAGGTTGCGGGCAGCAGCTGGATGCGTCAAGCTGAAGACAGGGCGCTATGGCGCTCTTTAGGGGAGGCCTATGTCCAGCAGTGGACTAATGTGGGCTGATGATGATGATGATATACAGTTTCCCAACGCGCGCAGTGATTCCAAAGTCACATTACTAGTTAATATTGCCTATAAAATATACAGTATCTTACACATTTACCAACCGAATTATCCATCATTATCATCATCTTTTCGTGTTGTCCATCATTAGGGGGGGTCGCCCATAGCCTCACGCTGGGCATGGGTTGGGGATCGATCGCAGTAACAGATAGACAGTTAGATCAGAACATTGCTGCTGCCCAACGTCTGTTATTTTTCCTTTGTCGTCTTCTACGACACCCACGGGTGGAGATGGGCTGGTGATATTCTTATTCCATCAACACACGGAAACTATAAATGTATCATCCGTGTAACTGTATTTGGTCATAGTGTCACCGCCCCACTCCGACCTGAGGGTGTCGAGAACAGAGAAAAGAAAATGAAAGAGAGAAAAGAAAAGCAGCAAGAGAAGGGAAACTTATACCAACCCTGTCCCGACTTGGCCAGGGTGGCATAGTAGGCTAATTACCCTCCATGTAATGACTCAGCAGCTCATAAAAGACCCACGTCTTTTATGAGCTGGATATTAGTATTACTTGTGCTCGCCCAGCGGTCGAAATGCGACCATAATTAATTTATATTAAAGTTCTATTCTCAATTTGAACACAGACTTTAACAATAAACAAAAGAGTAACATATATGCGTATGTGTAAAATACATGGTAGTGTGTGTAACATATTATTTGTTTGCAGTGTGCAATAAATATATGGGCCCAAAAAGTTCTCTAAAGTGTTTTTTTTTCTAATTAGACGTGGCATGTTGCTAGTTACATTGCATCCTGTGATTTATTAATTGCGCCATTTTAACTTCTTTTTTGTTGAAGCTTTTATTGTAATTGCCAGTTATCCTCATATTATTCAATCCTCCTTCCGAAAACCTAGAAGGTGTTACAAAAAAGTTAGGGAGAGTAACTTAAAAATATCTTGAATCAAAAGATATAAAAAGTACACGCATGTCATGAAACAATCGCGTGACTCAAAAACCGTAAAATCGGTTATTACTTTCTTTTTTATTATTATTATTTTTACGCAGAATAGTAATTTTCTGATGATGTTTGTAAAATAATATACATTCAAATTGTAAGACCGTTTCTTTATTGGTCGTGCTCCACAAATGTGGTTAACAAAAAAGGTTAATACATGCTAGCTAGTCGAATGAGTCAGCTCAGTGCTACATCTGTTATTTTATCTCGGAGTAAGAGCGAAATCAAGAATGTTAGTTGTAGAAATTGAACACTTAATAAAATTATCGCGTACTAGAGACCCGCCCCGGCTTCGCACGGGTGCACGATGAACCTCTAAATTTATCAGTGTTTCTCTACAATATTGTACATGCATACAAACCTTCCTCTTGAATCACTCTATCTATTAAAAAAAAACCGCTTCAAAATCCGTTGCGTAGTTTTAAAGATTTAAGCATACATAAGGACGGACAGACGACAGCGACTTTGTTTTATACTATGTAGTTATAGTGATATTTCATATTATATTACCTGAATATATATGGGCTAACTGTTAGGTATATGTCCATATAGTGACAGATTAAGGATTATCCTAAGGCTGTCTTAAGAGCCGACAGAAGGAAAGGAGCAGGCCGAAAACATTACCGCAAGAAAAAGATAACTTAATACGAAACCCTGTGCCAACCCGTCGGGCCAGGACAGCTTGTAAACGACATCCTGTGACTTTGAAAACCTATGTATCTGCTGAGCTCTATCTTGTTATCTCGAGTCTTTGTAATCGACGTTAGAATATTTTACTAGAAACCTTGCTCAGTGTTGAAAACCAATTAAATTTAACGTCTTTTTGTAACACCTTGTATACATATTCCAAAAATCCTTTGTATTTAAATAACAATAAATCTGTAAAACAACTGGCGATTTCAATAAAATGCCACTTTTATTTTGTTGCATTAATTTACGTTGTCCATTTTGTTGTTTTTCTAGTCATTAGCCCAGAGTTAGTAATGGAGGTGGAAGCGCGAATGAAACGAAACTATTTACCGCCCTCCATCCAGTACCAAAACCCACCCACCCCCACCGGGCCCTTGCAAAGCCCTCAGAGCCCCACACAGGCTACAACACCAAACTACAACCAAAGCGCACAAAAATCTATGAAACCCTTACTTGAGACCATACCCCAAGGGAGTATCATGGAAACAAAGGGTTCTATCATGTCTGGAACACCCATCACGAGTCAAGCCGCCACACCCTACACTCCCTCAATGGGTCAATTCTCGCCCAGCCATGGTTCTGTGGCCACAGGGTCGATAACACAGCATCAAGGGTCTATAGTTTCTGGTACACCAGTGCAAAACCAGGGGATCGGAATGAATCAAAATCAAGCCTTGATTTTGGCCGGTATGTGTCAAAATCAGGGGTCGATTATGACCGGTATGAGTCAAAACCAGGGGTCAATTATGACTGGAATATGTCAAAACCAAGGTTCAATTATGACTGGAATGAGTCAAAACCAGGGGTCAAGTATGACTGGAATAAGTCAAAACCAAGGTTCGATTATGACTGGAATGAGTCCAAACCAGGGTTCAATTATGACTGGAATAAGTCAAAACCAAGGTTCGATTATGTCGGGAATGAGTCAAAACCAGGGGTCGATTATGACCGGAATGAGTCAAAATCAGGGATCGATAATGTCGGGAATGAGTCAAAACCAAAGTTCGATTATGACTGGAATAAGTCAAAACCAAGGTTCTATTATGACTGGAATGAGTCAAAACCAGGGGTCGATTATGACCGGAATGAGTCAAAATCAGGGCTCTATAATGTCGGGAATGAGTCAAAATCAAGGGTCAATTCTGACTGGAATAAGTCAAAACCAAAGTTCGATTATGACTGGAATGAGTCAGAACCAGGGGTCAATTATGATTGGAATAAGTCAAAACCAAGGTTCGATTATGACTAGAATGAGTCAAAACCAGGGGTCAATTATGACTGGAATAAGTCAAAACCAAAGATCGATTATGTCAGGAATGACTCAAAACCAAGGATCGATTATGTCTGGAATAAGCCAAAATCAAGGATCAATCATGGCGGGCACACCAGTAAATCCAAATACCGGCTCATTGATGGCACAAAATCAGGGATCGATAATGTCAGGCACTCCAATGAATCAAAATCATTTGACTCACATAACTCAAATACAACTGACAAGAATGAGTTTAAGTCAGGACTCTGTGATGGTGGGACCGAGCCAAAATCAGGGGTCAATAATGAGTGGACAACCAATAACAAACACGAGTTACGAAAATCAAAGTGCAATGAGCCCTGGTAGTTCGATTTCTGGCTTTGGGGGCCCGGGGTCCCTAGGGTCGATACCGAGTGGGTCCATAACGGCTGGGACCCCCCTTCAAGTACCGGTGACTTCGGCGAATTATAACAGACAGAGGAAATATTCGGGGCCTCAGCGTGTAAAATTGCAAATGCTAGCCACCGTACAAGAGATGGGTAAATTATTTTTGTTATTTTGGGTTGCGGGTAATTATTAATTTAGTTTAAAAAAAATGAACCTCACAAACGAACGTATAGAAAAATAGAACTCGTTTTTGTATTTATTTCAAAATATAAGACAGACGTGTGCAAAAAGACTGGCGTCCGCGAGATATTGCAATAAAAAAACCTAAAACAATGACAGTTGTTGAACAAATGTTGATAAATAGACGTGTTTAAAAAATTACGGCTGAATATATAACCTACAATTGCAGTTGCAGCAAAATTTTATAATCGCGTTTTCTGCATAGCCCTCAAGCCCTTACATCCGTATGTTTGTGGCAAACTATTTATAAAAAACAAAACGGTTTGAAGGTCATCAACGTGTTCTGTAGACAGTATTTTTGCATGTGTGTGTATTATATTTTTAAATTGTTTGTTTGTGTGTGCGTTTTTGTAGTAGTGTGCACATGTGTTTTGTGTTAGAACGATTTTCGGTAGATTTTCTCACATTTGGCCTGCTTTTAGCAATGTACGGAAATTTTGAATAGCACTAATGTTTTTAAGCTAGTTCAATCTTGGCTAACTGAGTAATACAGTTTATATTTCCATGATATTGAAGACTCTCTATGACTATAATGTTGCCAGTAACGAGCAACTAATTTAAATAAAAAAATCGCAAATACATTTTTCTATAGCTATTTTTAAACTTTCGTATTTAACACGATTTAAGTGTTCTGTCGAGAATAATCCGCAAGAAATACTGGGGTCCCTTTTTTAACGAAATTAAAAACAGAGCATATATTTAAAAAAATGTTTTAGTATAAATCAGACCATGCAATGACGAATTCTTACCGAGTGTCACCAACCCATTCGGTCCTGAGAGTGTTGTAGAAGGTGACAAAAGCCAAATAGCCCGAAAAAAATACTGTTAGATACCACCAATCCATCAGGCCAGCGTGGCATAGCATGAAGGTGAGATAAGACACATCAGATAACTAAGACTAGAGCTCTCTTACTAGGGGAAGATCTCCCCTCCACCTTACTGCGTTGTTGCTCTAGGAGTTTGATTCTAAGTGACCTCCACTAAGGTTATGCGAGCCTGGTACTTTTCAATGCGCCTGCAGTGTTCTATAAGGCGGAGGTCCTTCCCCAGTCGGGAAGCTCTAGTTTGGCCTCCTATACTTTGGACGGACCTTCTCTCATCCGTCTTAATTCTAACTGACCTCCACTAAGGTTATGCAAGCCTGGAACTTTTTAATGCGGCTACTGTATTCTGTATGTGGAGCTACTTCTTCAGTTTGCTCAACTATCCTTTGGACCTAACTCCTCACACCCGCCTAAGTTCTAAGTTACCTCCACTAAGGTTATGCGAGCCTGGTACTTTTCAATGCGCCTGCAGTGTTCTATAAGGCGGAGGTGCTTCCCCAGTCGGAAAGCTCTAGTTTGGCCTCCTATACTTTGGAAGGACTTTCTTTCACCCGTTTTAATTCTAACTGACCTCCACTAAGGTTATGCGAGCCTGGTACTTTTCAATGCGCCTGCAGTGTTCTATAAGGCGGAGGTGCTTCCCCAGTCGGAAAGCTCTAGTTTGGCCTCCTATACTTTGGACGGACTTTCTTTCACCCGTTTTAATTCTAACTGACCTCCACTAAGGTTATGCGAGCCTGGTACTTTTCAATGCGCCTGCAGTGTTCTATAAGGCGGAGGTGCTTCCCCAGTCGGAAAGCTCTAGTTTGGCCTCCTATACTTTGGACGGACTTTCTTTCACCCGTTTTAATTCTAACTGACCTCCACTAAGGTTATGCGAGCCTGGTACTTCTAATGCGGCTACTGTATTCTGTATGTGGAGCTCCTTCTTCAGTTTGCTCAACTATCCTTTGGACCTAACTCCTCACACCCGCCTAAGTTCTAAGTTACCTCCATTAAGGTTATGCGAGTCTGGTACTTTTCAATGCGCCTGCAGTGTTCTATAAGGCGGAGGTCCTTCCCCAGTCGGGAAGCTCTAGTTTGGCCTCCTATACTTTGGACGCAACTTCTCTCATCCGTCTTAGTTCGAAGTGACCTCCACTAAGGTTATGCAAGCCTGGAACTTTTTAATGCGGCTACTGTATTCTGTATGTGGAGCTCCTTCTTCAGTTTGCTCAACTATCCTTTGGACCTAACTCCTCACACCCGTCTAAGTTCTAAGTTACCTCCACTAAGGTTATGCGAGCCTGGTACTTTTCAATGCGCCTGCAGTGTTCTATAAGGCGGAGGTCCTTCCCCAGTCGGGAAGCTCTAGTTTGGCCTCCTATACTTTGGACGGACCTTCTCTCATCCGTCTTAATTCTAACTGACCTCCACTAAGGTTATGCAAGCCTGGAACTTTTTAATGCGGCTACTGTATTCTGTAGGTGGAGTTCCTTCTTCAGTTTGTTCAACTTTCCTTTGGACCTAACTCCTCACACCCGCCTAAGTTCTAAGTTACCTCCACTAAGGTTATGCGAGTCTGGTACTTTTCAATGCGCCTGCAGTGTTCTATAAGGTGGGGTCCTTCCCCAGTCGGGAAGCTCTAGTTTGGCCTCCTATACTTTGGAAGGACTTTCTTTCACCCGTTTTAATTCTAACTGACCTCCACTAAGGTTATGCGAGCCTGGTACTTTTCAATGCGCCTGCAGTGTTCTATAAGGCGGAGGTGCTTCCCCAGTCGGAAAGCTCTAGTTTGGCCTCCTATACTTTGGACGGACTTTCTTTCACCCGTTTTAATTCTAACTGACCTCCACTAAGGTTATGCGAGCCTGGTACTTTTCAATGCGCCTGCAGTGTTCTATAAGGCGGAGGTGCTTCCCCAGTCGGAAAGCTCTAGTTTGGCCTCCTATACTTTGGACGGACTTTCTTTCACCCGTTTTAATTCTAACTGACCTCCACTAAGGTTATGCGAGCCTGGTACTTCTAATGCGGCTACTGTATTCTGTATGTGGAGCTCCTTCTTCAGTTTGCTCAACTATCCTTTGGACCTAACTCCTCACACCCGCCTAAGTTCTAAGTTACCTCCATTAAGGTTATGCGAGTCTGGTACTTTTCAATGCGCCTGCAGTGTTCTATAAGGCGGAGGTCCTTCCCCAGTCGGGAAGCTCTAGTTTGGCCTCCTATACTTTGGACGCAACTTCTCTCATCCGTCTTAGTTCGAAGTGACCTCCACTAAGGTTATGCAAGCCTGGAACTTTTTAATGCGGCTACTGTATTCTGTATGTGGAGCTCCTTCTTCAGTTTGCTCAACTATCCTTTGGACCTAACTCCTCACACCCGTCTAAGTTCTAAGTTACCTCCACTAAGGTTATGCGAGCCTGGTACTTTTCAATGCGCCTGCAGTGTTCTATAAGGCGGAGGTCCTTCCCCAGTCGGGAAGCTCTAGTTTGGCCTCCTATACTTTGGACGGACCTTCTCTCATCCGTCTTAATTCTAACTGACCTCCACTAAGGTTATGCAAGCCTGGAACTTTTTAATGCGGCTACTGTATTCTGTAGGTGGAGTTCCTTCTTCAGTTTGTTCAACTTTCCTTTGGACCTAACTCCTCACACCCGCCTAAGTTCTAAGTTACCTCCACTAAGGTTATGCGAGTCTGGTACTTTTCAATGCGCCTGCAGTGTTCTATAAGGTGGGGTCCTTCCCCAGTCGGGAAGCTCTAGTTTGGCCTCCTATACTTTGGACGCAACTTCTCTCATCCGTCTTAGTTCGAAGTGACCTCCACTAAATAAATAAATAAATAAATATCCTTGGACATTTCACACAACGCCATCTCGTCCCAAGTTAAGCAACTTAATGCTTGTGTTATGGTAACGAGATGGATGATAAACTACTTATATACATTTTTTTTTTGTAAATACATACATATTATAGATAGAAATGACACCCAGACTCCGAGCCAGTGCCTCTGGTTTAGACAAAGACACTGGCCCGACCCCGGAATCGAACCCGGGACCCGTTGATCCAAAGGCGGCACATCTGACCACTAGACCAACGTTATGTAATCCTGGTACTTTTGCGGTATTCTGTATGGTGGAAGTCCTTTCTCAGTTAGGCAGCTATAGTTTACTTGCTAAGCCCCGCCGCAGATGCTCACACTCGCATTGGCTGTCACGCGCTACGTGCGTGGCGCAGTACCAAATTCCGCAAAAACGCGTGTGCGTCGACACGTGAGAGAAAATGCGGAGCTTGGTACTGCGCCATAGGTTTTAAATACTGCCTCTCGCACGCGGCTCGTGACAGCCAATGCGAGTGTGAGCATGTGCGGCGGGGCTTATACTTTGGCCCCAACCTGTCACACTCGTCTAAGCTCTAAGTGACCTTCGCTAAGGTTATGCGAGCCTGGTACTTTTTCATGCGGCTACGGTATAAGGTACAGGTCTTCCCCAGTCTGTCTCTCTTATACTTTGGCCCTAACCTCTCACACCATTCTAAGTTCAAAAGGACCTCCACTAAGGTTATGAGGGCCTGGTACTTTTTAATGCGTCAGTAGACCTCAGTAGACCAGCTCTAGTCCTTGTAGTACCCGATGTGCCATATCTCTTTATGCAATTATTTTCCTAAGAATCGTTAGTTATTATATCTGCCTGTGTTGACTAGCTCGCGAACACGCCGAACGCTATTCGCCTGTTCGCCGAGCTGAGTGCTCGCCGCCACGCGTCGCCCACGACATTGCTTCCGCGAGACTGGAGTACCAGCAATTGCAGGTAAACACAGATATTATTATTTACTAGCCTCTGATAACGGCTTCGCTCGCGTTGATTTCCAAAATCAACATCGTCTGTGCTTCGTAGGGCACTTAATACCGCCGGTTGTGTAGACGAATTTTTTAAGGGTTTGTAATATACAGTGATGTTTGTACACAGTATGTGAGAGTATTGTAACGCGTTTTTATAAAGTATTTATTTTGTATTTGATTGAATTGTACTCATTATGAATGAGCTAGTATTCAGGTCGTGTTGCGGGTAGTTCTCTTCCCAGCAAAATGGTTTAGGTCTCAGTCCCCATTAAACTTTTGGAAATCCAAAATGACTTAACTCGACATACATCGAACGAGCTACGCGACACTGGCAAAAATCATCGAAGTCGCCAACAGATTGCCATAAAAAAATTGGATTGCCATAGAAAAACAAAATGTTTGGAAGGTCCTTACCGAACTCCTTTTTAAGCAGTTACCCTGTATGTGCTACCTCTCTCACATGTCCTGTTCTTTGCCAGCGTGGGTTGGAGAGGCGTAGCGTGGGCGCTGGCGCAGGTGCTTCGCCCCCACATCCCGACGGTCGCCATCACACCCCCGCTGCCTCCATGCCAGGTCAGTTCTGTTGTATTTAGCACTATGTGGTATTTAACAACGTGGTAATCTCAGTAACTATGGGCTCCTGAAAAGGGGGGGGGGTCAATCAAAGTTGCCTAAGCCCGATGGAGCAGAAAAGTCCGACCCGCGTTCCGGAAAGCGCAGTGCTGGTAGGCCTCCCACACGTTGGATGCGGGCGGCCCAGGACTAGTCTTTGTGGACATCCTTGGGGGAGGCCTATGTCCAGCAGTGGACGTCTTTTGGCTGAAATGATAATACGACCAAATGCACTTAGTAAATAGCAGTTTAACAGCTAACATACGTGTGCCGTCTCGATAAGACTAGTACGGGTCGGCCGACCGCGTTGCCTCGTAACCGCTCCTTCGGCGAGTGATGCCGAGGAGTAGCGAACATTGCCGAAGCCGGCCGAACGTACACGAGTCGCGGCGTTTATCCCTGCGCGTGCACATTCGATTACTCAGTTATTAATTTAAGTATTAATATAAATATTAGTAGTAGGTAATATTAGTATTAGTCCGTGTGTTGACGGATTTTGAATACAGAGTGTTACCACCCCATTCCATCCTGAGGGCGTCGTAAGAGCCGACGAAAGGAATTAATAAGGCTGAGAACCTAGCCGCAAGAGAAGGAAATCTTGGTACGGAACCCTTTTTTTTTCTTTTTTTTTTTTGTTCGCCCGGTATAAAATTCTTTATGGACTTCCTCGCCAGCCACGGGGATGGCCAGCGAGGGGAGTGTGGGACTCTCCCCCATAGTAGGGGCCTACCCACTAAACCTCCCCGGGGTGCTCCAACTCGCGTCCTGTTGCGGCATTGTGGGATCTGATGCAGAACAACCCTGTGCCAATCCGTCTAGCCAGCGTGGCACAGTAGGCTAATGTCCCTCCCTGGGATAGGAGGAGGCCTGACTCAGCAGTGGGTCATTTATGGGCTGAGTAGTAGTAATATTAGTTGCAGCTATGTAACGCAATCTATACTTCTATACTAATATATAAAGCTGCAGAGTTTGTTTGTTTGTTTAAACGCGCTAATGTCAGGAACTACTGGTCCGATTTCAAAAATTCTTTCAGTGTTAGATAGTCCCTTTATCGAGGAAGGTTTTAGGCTATATTTTATTTTAAAAGGAATTAGGGATCCGTATGAAAATTGCGATTATGTAAGCCAAGGTGTAAAATCGAAAACCTATTTATGCGTGCGCTGCAGAAACTATTGAACAAAATGAAGTACTACGAGTTTGTAGGTCTTATTAAAATCTACAAAAAAGTCCGCGAGAGCACATATCTAACTATCATAGTTAACCACTTTTATATTCATAAAAAAAATATGCATTGAGATAAGCACGGATTCGAAGTCGCGTGGACTTCGAACCCGTTTTGGGAGCGAAGCCGCGCCCAAAAGCTAGTTTTATAATAATTTTGGAAGGATTAAAGGAGGCAATAGGTTTAATAAGGACCGATGACGCGCGAAGACTCTTTCCTAAAATGCTCATAGATATGACATTTCATCTATGATGGTTTCTCGCAGGGTCACCCATCCACTCGTGCGTGGCTCCAGCGCCGCTTGACCTCAACACGGTGTCGCCGGAAGCTGCTAGAGCAGTGCTACTCGCTGCTAGGGCTCTCATCGCGGAACCAGGGGCTAGCGAGTTACATCGGACATGTGTGCTTACACAGGTAGGCTTATCCATAAATGTTTCTGGATCACGAGGACCCGGGTTCGATTCCGGGGCCGGGCAAGAGGCACTTGCTCTGAGTCTGGGTGTCATTTGTGTTCGTGAATTTCATGTTTGTAAACTGCCCCTGCGACACAGGTTAACCTACAGCAGGGGTAAAGTTAAAAAAAAAGGCAACTGCTACTGATTCGGCAAGCTACCTACTGAGAAGTGCCGACAAAAGAGGCTGTAGTTCTTTTGATTAAATCACTATCATTCGAAACAGGAAATGGTCCTCATAGTTCGTTATAGCTTTAGATCATGAGACCCATTAGAATCTTTAGTTCAACTTTGTGTAACCAAGGAGTATAATGGCCGGCAAGCATCTTGAACAGTGTCCTTGACTGCGCAGTAGTCGATGTTGATGTAGCTTTGGACCAAATTCAGATCATTTATTTTGTTTAGGTCACGGTGGCCACTTACAAAAAGTCAACACAGTCATAGTGATATTTTGTAATAAAAAAGGTCTACCGTCTACCACCACCATGTGGCCCGTTCGATTCTTGAGTTAGCCTTTGTGCAACTAAGGAGTATAATGACCGGCAAACATCTTGCATTACTTTGACGATTTAGCGAAGTAGTCTATGTAGGTGTCTGGTGGTAGAGGCTAAATCTTGTACGCACTTTTTGGTCAACATGATTGCCGGCTTCTAAAGCCATGTCAGAGTAGCCAATGACGTCTCAAAAACGCGTCTAGACTATCATCTTATCATAATTTCCATTGTTGCAGGATATAGCACTAAAAATTGGGATAAACCTACACACACTATACTCACCGCACGTAAACATGTCCCAGGAGATTCTAAAGTCTATTCATCCCTTTGGGAGCTTCGCCCTCCTATCTGGGCACACCTCCCCTGCCAGCCCAGGTTCCCCCCTCCACCAAATAACCGAAGGACTGAGCTACCTTCACACGGGTTCCATAACTCGAGGGACCCCACAGGCCAGCGCAACACCCCTAGATCTCAGAAGCAACGTAGATATGGACGCAGGAACATTTCAACAGCTCCATCCCTTAGTGCACTCCCAACTACACATGGTGGTGCACAGATCTTTAAACAACTCCCCAATTTCAAACCCAGGATCCCCCCTCGATATGATACAGGAGGAAATAGGCAACGGCAGTCACAATGGCGAGAAAGCCTTTCCGGATTTGAGGCAGTTCGTCCCAAGCTTTTCAGTGGCCCCAACGCATCCACAAATCAGCCTCACTGATTGTTTAGGTTCGGAAATCACGCTAGTCGCCTCCTCGTCGGAAGACAGTATGGATAGTCTGGAGAATACAAAATACGCTTTACCTCAGTTCGTCATATCTGAACCTTCGGACTTGGATGATAGACCTTCAATAACTAAGGGCATAGGCAGGAAGGTTAGCCAGGAAACGGAACAGGAGACCAAAGAGTTAGAGGAAAAAGATGCTGAGATGCAGTCGCCGAAGGAAAGTATAGATGAAACGTCCAAGCTGATGTCGGAAGACAAGTATCCGAGACGAGGCAGTGACAAATCCTTGGGCTTCAGCGATGATTCTCTAAGCAATGATTCGGCAAATGTGTCGCCGAACTGCGAGCAAAATGTACACTCAATTTACTCCAATATCGTGTCTATAAGCTCAGGGTTCAGCGAGAATAGGGGAAGCTTCTCGGAGCATAGGGAATCTTTCTCGTTTTCTGATAGGGGAAGCTTTTCTGAACGTGGAGATTTTGGGAGATCCTCGTTCTCGGAAAGGAGTGACTTCGGTAGAGGCAGTTTCTCGGAAAAGGGTGAGACTCCCAGGTCGTCAATCTCCGCGCAAGGTACGCTTGGAGAGGTTAAGGAGTACTATGAAGATGTCTATATGTCTAGGGACAGTAGCAGGCAGTGTTTGGAGAAGTGTGATGAGGAAGCGCCTAGTGAGGAAATTGAGAAGCTCCAACGGTCTACCATGGATCTCCGTTTAACAGAGATATGCAGGCCTGAAGAGCAGAAGATACCCATTTTGCTGAGTCCCCAAAAGATCTCCTGCGTTCAGGAATACTACGAAGTAACCTTATCAACGTTCTGCTCCAAGCTTGACTCCCAAAGGATTGTGGAACTGCTAAAAGATGCTATCAATACCAGGGTACCCCCTCAGAGTATTTTCGTGGAGACTGACCAGAAAGACAGTGATGGTAGTCTGACTGGGTATTTAAACCTGGAATACTCTGGTGGGATTCAGATAGAGCTGATGCTGTGCGAAAATAAGGCTATGGAGAAGAAGGGCTTGAAGATGAGGAGGATATCGGGTGATCAGCGCGAGTATGGCAAGCTGTGCGAGCAATTGATAACCAGTTTGACAGTTTAGGCTGTAGTGGAGGAGCCACTATAGATGGCGTTGTTGCGATAAGGGTCAGGATGTTTTTATTGATTTCTAGTAAACCCTTGTACTTATTTCAATTGAACATATGATGAGGGACTCTTCGAATAAGGTAGAGGGAAATATGTTCTTAATAAGGATGTGCCACATTGAGAGATACCAATGTAGTTTTATAAAGGTATGAGCACACGGCTGTCCTGTTCGTCTCGGTGTTGGATGTGCCGCCTTTGAATTACGGGTCCGTTAGATCATGGGTCCCAGGTTCGATTCCGGGGTCGGGCAGGTATCTTTATGAAAACCAAAGGCACTTGCTCTGAATCTGTGTGTCATTTGTGTTCGCGAATATCTGCCCCCACGATACAGGTTAAAAGAATCGCATCAGCGCCATCTTCGCTTCCAGTGTCTGTCAAAAGTGTGTAACTTGACAGCTGTCAAGCTCTTCGGGTACAGTCGACCACGTTCGGTAACAGTCGTCAAACCGAAGATTACCGAAGCCTATTGGTTATTTTTGGGTTTCAACCATGATTTTATGCATAGCCGTCCTCATGTAAATTAGAAGAGGCATTTTCGAACACAAAGCTGCCCTAACGGCGCTCCCTCACCGCTGGCATTCGTGTGTAATGGAACATTATAGATTCTTTGAGCATTACAATACTACCTCCCTGACCGACGAGCGTTCGCGTGTAATGTGAAACTTAGAATACCTTTGAATTTGCGAGCATTCTGATTTAGTTGTTTCCGTAATGTCAGACGAAGCGGTCATTGTACTGAGTGCGGCAATATTCATTCGACATTGTTATTTACGTAAAAGAAAAGAAGCGTAAAACTCGCATTGATGTTCCCAGTTGTATCAAAATGCTGCTCAGTTCTGCTCCCTCACTGATGTAATGCTCGACTCTGTAACGTCACATTATACGCGAATGCTCCCGGTGTGGGAGCGCCTTAAGTGAATTGCCGAACAGTTTCCGAATGCCGTTCGGCCATCTTCAGTTTCTACCTAAATCCGTTCGGCCATCTTCGGTTTCTACCTAAACCCGTTCGGACATCTTCGGTTTCTACCAAATCCCGTTCGGCCATCTTCGGTAACGTTCCCGAACGCGGTCTTAGAATAGAAAGGTTTCTTTTAGCGCCTGCATTTATATAACTTTGCTGTTTCATTCCTAAATCTTTCGAATGCGTACTGCATATCATATGTGAAAATTGTTGAGCTCGAGTTGTAAAAAATATTCGGTGTGCATGACGCGATGAGTGTTTCGGAGTCGCTGGTTCGATTCCCGCCTGTGTCCAGGCTGATCTAGTATAGGCTCATCGCGCTATATACGCCTATGGATTATTCGTAAGACGTCCGTTTGAGTTTAAAATAAATTCTCCACCCCGTGCTGTGCTGAGGGTGCCGTAAACCGAAACCGATAACTGGCAAAAAGGAAAACTTGGAAACAAACCCTGTCCTAACGTTTGACTAGTTTCCCGCCACAGGAATGGAGGAGGCCCTTCTAAACATTGGGTAATAGTTATGACTCCTGCAAAGATGGCCAGACGGGTTGGCACAGGGTTAAGGTTAAGGGATATTCTACCTAGCCAGGTCTATGGATGCCCTCAGGATATAATGGGCTGGTGATTATTGTAAATCTGACTATTATATACGCGAGCGAACCGCGGAGGCAAAATTAGTGATAATAGTGCAATATTAGATACAAGATAAATTGATATATTTGTAATGTCGAAGAAAAATATGACGTATGAAATTTGTCGTGAAATGTCATTAAGTCTCCATTGTTATAAGTTAAGTGCATGTAGAGAATTGACGGGATCAGTGATCGACGCTCATGGTAAGTGGATAAGGTGGCTTAAAGCACAATCTAAATTATGAAACCGCCGATACAAGTAGAAGCTACAGTCCTCGCTAATCTTCATGGCAAATCAAATCTATACAAATAAATAAAATTGGAGTGTCTGTTTGTAATAATAAAGTAACCACTTTTTACTAAATGCGTAAGTATGTATACACAGTACATAGACCAAAATACATATTTTTTTTTATTGTTGACTGTCTGTCTGTCTCTTTGTTCTGGCTTATCTCTGGAACGGCTGGTAGCTGATGATATAAGGAGTAACATTTTTTTGACTAGCTTCGCCGAAGCCGGGACGGGCCGCTAGTAACCAATACGAATGTAGCTCACTCACACTAACATGCGGGTGGCGAGGGCCCTTGCGGTTGAAAAACGTGTCCCCTCCCCGCCCCGCGTACGTCCCGCTGATACCTGATTGTTGTGTTGTGCGCAGCGTAATGCGGCTACATTCAGACCGGCCATAAAGATTGGCGAGGACTGTACTAAATGACCCATAGCCGAGTCAAAAATCTTTTCGTTTCAAGTGTTCCTTTTCTTGCGGCTAAGTTTTTGGCCTTGTCATTACCTGTCGGCTGTTACTACGCCCTCAGGATGGAATGGGGTAGAAATTCAATTAAAATTAACACGCTGGCCAGACGGTTTGGCACATGGTTTCGTATCTAGTTTTACTTCTCTGGCGGCTAGGCTTTCGGCCTTGTCATTTCGTTTGTCCGCTCTTACGACACCCTCAGGATGGAATGGGGTGGTGACACTGTGTATTCTAAATCCGTCATCAATTTACTGCCGTTAATCTTAAATTATTTACAAGTTGATTCGATCACCGATGTTAAACCGTTTTGTTGTTGGAATAATGAAAACACACTTATCTGTGTTGCTAACTGTAAAAAGCGAATTATCGGTCAACTTTTTCCTATTTTCGGACTCTATCATTCCAGTCTTGTTACTTGAAATCTATGCAAATGTTGATATCGCGATGTAGGATTTGTATTTTTAACACGGTGCCATCTGACGGTGGCCATGTGAAACTATTCGCTTACAAGGCCCGAATTTATTTATTTTGTAATTACTTATAATAATTTTATATGGCGTAACAAAAATGATATATACATGCGATTGAGTTGACTAATGGTATGTCATATAAGTTGTTGCATCTTCAAAAATGTTATGTAGAACATGCACAGCATATATAATCATTCATTTGAAATGTCGACCCACTACTGAGTCGGGCCTCCTCCAAGCCTACACCTACATGCCCAATTAGTCCCATATTTAAGGAGAAATCTATTCAGTTCTTTTACAACCCTTTTTCTGACTACATACAAAAGAGAAATAATTATTCAATTTGGTTCAGAAGTCTATCTATTTTTTATTTATACTACTCAACCCATAAGTGACCCAATGTTGAATGGGGCCTCCTCCAATAACATTAAGGGTAATTAACCTACTGCGCCACGCTGGCCAGACGGGTTGGCACGGAATTTCGTATCAAGTTTTCCTTCCCTTGCGGCTAGGTAATCGACATTTCCTTCTGTCGGCTCTAACGACACCCTTAGAGAGGAATAAAGCGGTGACACCGACTTCTATATATTTAATTATTATATTAAGTCATACATGTGCTTATGACTTTTTATCTAGGGCCGTATTAAGAATGCTCGTGCCATGTATACATCCTTTTTGTTAAAGCCATTGCATTATTGAGTACAGAAATGTTGTAACGCATAAAAATGTACATAACTAGAATAGTGATGAGAGATTGGTTTAAAAGTAACTACGACTATCTCGATACTTTTGGTTTAAATTTAAACTTTTGTTTTTTTCAACTACGTATATGCGCCATATGATTCGTCACACAACTTCTACTACTTACCTACTACCCACTGCTGAGACGAGCCTCCTTCCATAGTATGGATGGTAATAAGCCTACTGTGCCACACTGGCCAGACGGGCTGGCATGTTGTTTTGTTTCAAGTTTTCTTTCCCTTGCGGTTAGGTCATATCAGCCTTAGTATTTTGTTTAGTCGCCTCTTATGCCAGCAATACACGTTGGCCGAGCTTAGGCCAACGCGAGCGTAGGCAATAGCGTTGGGCAAGTGTATCGAAACCAACTAGGCGAGCGACATCGAGCGATGGCCAGACAATGCAATTATACCGTCTATACGTTGGTATTGGCGTTCACTCGGCAATGCTAGGCCAACGTATATTGCTGGCTTTAGGAAAGCCGCAATATGGAATGGGGTGGTGACAAAACTAAAAATTCAACACGGATTTATATTTTACCAGTTCATTTTGTCGTAGTTAATTTTAAACTAATCCCAAAAGATGTATTTCCAAAATCTTTCTGCACATATTTTGTATATTTAAGTAAAATAATTTATTCCAAATATTAAAAAAAATATTGTGTTTTTTTTTAAATCGAAATAGTTTTAATCTTTATACTTTTAAGAAATGTGTTACGTCATATTTGATATCAGTTATAGACTATATTTACAGGTTTTTTTTTAAATATAGTCTCGTTGTTGCAGTGGGTAGGCGATCCCTATTCCATTCTCGGGTTGGGTATTTTAGCTACACCGATGTGGAATTCCACCACTGCGGCAATGGGATTATTAACTATATGGTTTTTCGACGCGATATTTTAGTCTAAGTTAGGTTTAAGTTTGTAAATAGTGTATCTATTAAGTTTAGGTGCGTTTTTCAACTGTTGAGTTCAATTGGCAATTATCACATTACGATAAATGTGTAACTCGTTCTGACCTTGTACGTGTGGTGAAGGATTTAGAATACATAGTGTCACCATCCAATTTCATCCTGAGGATGTCGGAAGCGACAAAACGAAAAGACGGCTGATAACCGGCTAGGTTAACAATAGAAGGAAATCTTTATACGAAACCCTGTGCCAGCCTTGTCGTTTCCTTTCGTCGGCTCTTACGACACCCTCGGGACGGAATGGGGTGGTGACACTGTGTATTCAAACTCGTCATATTGTTAGAAAATACATATTATTTATCATATGTATTTGGTATTATTTGTCATAAATACCGGTATTTGCACGAACCCTCTGCCCTCGAGTGGGACCATCGGTAATTATATGGTTAGACCAGTTGTCAGGATTCTTGCTACTACCATCCTGTATAACCGATAACCCGACGTTTGGTTTACAATATTTTTTAAACAAAACAATTTTTTTCCTACACCAAAACCAGTGAAAGTCTGATAGTAAAATAGAATATACTAGTAAAAAAATATAATAATTCAAATGTATTTTGTTGTTTCATAAATGACTCAATACTGATTCGCACCTCATTCCAATTCCTACACATAATTGCCAATTTAACAGAAAAAAATGTATATTTACTTTTTTCTATCCAGTCTTAGGGGAGTCTGTGGTTGGCTGGATAGTTTGAGCAGGCTCTCGTACGATTTCCTACTGTATCTCGTACGGAATAAGTGTCATATTGCCATGTACGTAGTTTATAGGCATGATATCAAAACATTGTAAATAGTATTTTAATAAATAATTTCGAATCGATAACGTTCACAGTCGTTTTATTCAATTCTAGCGACCCGCTCCGGCTCCGCATGAGTGGTAAATATATAAGGGTCCGCACCATATTGCATGTCATTTCAACGTCAAAGTCACTAACCCACAGTATCTTGAGGGTGTAGTAAGAGGCGACTTAAGAATCGTAGGCAGCACTAATTTCCCTCCATTAATTTGGAGGAGGCCCGACTGAGTATTGTGTAATTTATGGGCTGAAACGACATGCTTAAGCTTTCTCTAATCTTTTAGACTTTTTTGTACCACCCTCATCATAACCCGTTTGTTTTAAAACAGCTACCATGGAGTTTCTTAATTACCAGCTTTTCTCTGTGGAATGGCATTCCGAGCCTGTGGTAAAGGAAAGGACTAAACAATCTTTTTTTTTAATGTTGAGGTCTTTGTTATTAAAATTTGAAAGCATTTATCCGAATAAACAACGATTTGACATTGTTTCTTTCAAAGACAACAGGACCATTCACTTAATAAATATCCTTGGACATTTCACACAACGCCATCTCGTCCCAAGTTAAGCAACTTAATGCTTGTTATGGTAACGAGATGGATGATAAACTACTTATATACATTTTTTTTTTGTAAATACATACATATTATAGATAGAAATGACACCCAGACTCCGAGCCAGTGCCTCTGGTTTAGACAAAGACACTTGCCCGACCCCGGGACCCGTTGATCCAAAGGCGGCACATCTAACCACGAGGCAGTCAAACTTCTTCATGGAATGTCGGGCCTCTTCAAATTACATGGAGTGTAGTTAGCCTACTGTGCCACGCTGGCCAGACGGATTGGCAAGTTTTTTTTCTCTTGCGGCTAGGTCAGCCTTATCATTTCCTTTTGTCGGCTCTTATGACACCCTCCCGCCCATATCTTCGTCCGAGCCCGAAATTAGCCGGTTTAGGTTTGGCATAGGATTTTGTGTCAAGTTCCTCTCTTGCGGTTTTTTGTCGTGCAATATACTTTAGTCGGCTTTTACGGGCGGAATGGAACATTATGTATTCTTACATTATATGTATAGATTAGTCCACAGGGGATATTTATTTAGGTATAAAGTAAAACAAGTTATTACGCAAAATACTTTTAATTGTAGTTACACTATATCTACACACTGCCACGTCTACAAATTTATATACTGTGACTGAGAATCTTGACAGAACCGTGGACAAAAGGTTCAGTCGCCTTGCCAAAATTATTATTGTGTATTTCTAATCTGTGAGCTTCAGAAAAAATAAGCATTCGGGCGGGAAATTTTATGAATACATGAAAAAATATTGACTGTGTGCCAGCCGAGTGTTAGTTTTTCACCTTACGTAGTTTTAACGTCAATTTGTATGAAAAGAAAGGAACGCTGAACAGATACTATGAAAAAACCTTAACATAATCGAAAAGCTAGATAAAAAAACTGGCACTGGAATTAAAAATGGACACCCAATAAGGAAGCTACTTATTATAATCATACAAATTAAAAAAACGTGTGTTCATTGAAATCTTAACTCGGATAAACAGATTTATATAACACTAAAATTTCTTCAGCAAATACAGCGCATTGTTCACAACATTGTTCATCCGTTTTCAACTACACATTACAATAGAGTATCGTAAAACAATTTGATCGTAATAATCTTGTAAATAATACTGTTCGCTAAAAATCTATAGAGCATTTTAGGAAACTGTAAATAAAAAATGATTCGCTACAAAACATGGCTTGTATATACAGTAAAATGGTTTTCTTCAAACAGTTGTCATTTTAGTCAGTCAGTTAAAACATGGCTGCAAGTTTACATGATTAAAAAACATTAATTAGCCAATATCTGTTATTAGACGATCGTCAAATAGAAACTTTATGTCACTTCCATGGACGTATAAAAAAAGGCGGACGGAACTCTAGCTAAGACAAAAGTGAGACGCCAAAATGGCGACAGCTCTGTATGTGTGAGTTAATTTTGGGGTTGCCAAGATACACAAAATTTTGCAATAAAAACATGGTTATTTTAACTTGTTATGGTTATTTTAACTTGTTATGTTTAACTTTAACATCCTAAATACTGAGTATTGTTTTTATAATAATGTCTTTTACTTTGAGAGGTTTCCTCTAATTCCGAGATGTGTTGAAAACGATTCTAAATTAAAAGAAATGCTTTCATTACCAAAAATTTTTTTGTGGTAATATATTTATGTTGCCTAACTATAATTATAATTTATTGCGCACCTCTTGAGAAGCACTGGTATTAAATGGTACAGTAACAGTTTATTCCTCTGCCACGTGTCTTGACTCAAACAAATATTAAAACAAAATAAAGCACTGGGGATTAAAATAATGTATGAATATTTTTACGATTCGACGACACGGTTGGCGCAGCATGTCGCGGGTTCGATCCCCGCACGCAAGAAATATTTGTACGACCTACAAGTATTTGTCCCGGGTCTGTGTGTTTTTCTATCTATAATATGTATGTATTTACAAAAAAAAATGTATTTAAGTAGTTTATCATCCATCTCGTTACCATAAAACAAGCATTAAGTTGCTTAGCTTGGCGTTGTGTGAAATGTCCAAGGATATTTATTATTATTATAGACCGACACAATAGCTACAATGTACACTTAAATTTTGAAAAAATAAGCGGCATAGTTTCATTTTTTTTTGTATTATCCATGTCTTAGTAGATAGCTAATTTACCTTTTAAGGTACTGCATAAGTAACAACACGCCAGAGTCCTCCTTTAGTTATTTATAAGTCATCCGCATCAAAATGTATACTGCAAATGACACTGTATTTTTTTGTAATCCAATCGTTTTCACCATTACAATTTCTACTAAGTAATTTTAATTCAATCATTTCTCCATACTTAATTTTCCTTAGAAAATCTAGCCTTCTTACCTCACGTCCCAGTTTAACTTTCTTAGTTCAGTCCATGAAAAAAACCTGCGATCTTGTCACAATCGTCTTCTCCAGTGTCCTTCCCATCGTTCCGACTTTTTACATTCGTCGTTTGTAGTACAATCTACTCTCCTGTGGAATTCCCTCCCTACCAGTATTAGGATGGCAGAGAATCGGCACTCTTTTAAAAAGCAGTGTCGTGAGCATTTGTCTAAGGATGTACCTGCAGAATAACCTTTTAGATACTTCCGGTATTTATTATGTTTATTTTAATATTTAGATTATATATTATTTATATGTATTTTATATTTTATTGGTATGTAAATAATATATAAGTATTATCCCTATATTTGTGTGCACCTACCTTGTTGTTCTCTGCACCACCTATAGGTTGACTGGTAGAGAATGCCCATGGCATTAAGTCCGCCTCTGTACTTATCATGTGCACAAAGTTTTAAATAAATAAATAAATATAAAATAAAATACCCAGTAGTAACTATTAAATAATTAACCATAATAATATATTGATTTTCATAATAAACGAAAATTGCACACATTTCGGTTAATTTGCACACGTGAATATTGGCAACATTGAACTTAAAATTAATTGTTTTGTTCTAGCAAATACAAATTGATTTTAATGTATATAATCTGGAATTAAGTGATTGAATTATTAATTTACGTATGAAACGTGATTCCTGGATTGTTTTTCTTTCGGTCACTACGGTTTTTACACCATTTTACCACGCAAGACATGATTTATAGTTTTAATTTTTTCGCCGCATATTGCGTCTTTATGCATCGATGTTCACGCGCGTAATGGCCGACTAATGTGTGAAAGTGTGCGTGCTGGCCTGTACATATAGCTGATCTGGCCGACTATGATGTCACAGTTTTTAGTTAGCGAGACTCTGTCCGACTTTTTTTATACGTCCATGGTCACTTCCCAAAATAATCCAACTAACATATTATGACGATATTGCAACAATTACAATTAAGTAATACAGTGTATTTATTTTTAGAACTTCTAATTTGTGACATCTATATGAGTTACAACGCAAGTGCAATTTTAATCTAACGATTTGTATCAATGATGTTAGAAGTAAAAAGGTGTAGATGGGTTATAAGCGGTCAGCAAGCGGCACGTTAAAAGTAGGCTAATTAGCAAACCTGACCTCAACACTGCACGATACCTCGATTTTTTAAAACATCGATGTATCGTATGCATCCCTAGTCGCTGGCGTCAACAAATGCACGTCAAGAGCCGTGTGTAAAAAGTGCTATAAAACAATTGAAAATGCCGTCGTGTGTTATGAGATATTGCACAAACTACTCTAACAAAACTTCTAAAAGTCAAGGAATCACTTAACATTCGTAACTATCACTATTTCCGTGATATAATTAATATTCTTTACAAATTAAAAATGTTATTCGTAAAATATGGCGGTAAAAATCTATGAGTGGAACAAAAGTATCCTCATTATCAAGTGCAAAAGAGATAGATGTTATTACGCATAACAGACTATAGAGAAACAGACATGTGAGCTGGCTAACGGAGCAGGTACAAAGGTACCTAAGGTTATTAGGTGATGTTATTTTTTGTAATGCAGTTGTTATTTAAATTAAATAGTTTTATTTTTTTGAGCTGTGTTACTTGAGTAATAAATAAACTATTAATACAGGACAGTTTTTAATTAACATACATCTCAGAAGGTGGAGTTCTCATGATTATAAACCACTTTTACTATAGGAACAACCCTGAAATTGCGAAAAAAAAAAAAACGGCTGTTCCTAACATATATGTTTACTTAACGAGACAAAATGTGTTTACAAAATATATTTAGGCATAAAACTTGGTAGGGCAAAATGTTATGTCTGATTTAATTAATCTATATTGTTTCTAGTGCATGTGACGACGCCTCACAACAAATTATATTTGTCTCTATTTAGCACGTGATTATTATATCATACCATCCTACTTTCACGACTCATCTATTGCAGTGTGCATATTGCATATTAAGTTAACTATGTGTGCGTTGGCTTGCCATTTTTATAGATCGAATGTTGTACAGGTAACGTATCTACACCTTTTAATTGTAACATCATTGATTTGTATCGATTTTTGCTTCAAACATCATTTAGTAATTTTTTATAAGAATCGGGAAAGGAAACGCACTTGGGGCGCCAATAATGACGTTTCACAACTAAGGTCATAAGCACAATAGCTGTCATTTTATCTACCATATTAATCTTGGTGCGGTAGCACACTTATTTATAAATTAATGTAATAAATAGCATAAACGGCTAAGGGTAAGGCCAAATGAGCGTAATTTTGTGACTCGCCTAATTTCTGCTGCATTCGGTTTCATACAAAAGTCCAGTTCGTGCCAACAGAATATCAGCGACCAAAATTACGCGACTCACAACTAGGGTTGCCAACTATACTGTTTTGAACAATATTATACTGTTTTTCACTAAATTATACTTTTTACTGTTGAACAAAAATAAAGTATACACATTACTATGTGTTATACTTAGACGCTCACACATTGTTTTTCAGTTATGAATGTTAGGGGCGGCAGTATAGAAATAGGGCATCTATTAATTTAATAAAAAATGAGCTCCTCATTTCAGTTTAATTTCAGTTATAAATTGTAGTGAGGCATATTATAAGTTTTTATAAAAGATTATACATCAGTAAGTTGTGCGAGAAGATCTAAAAATATGTATTTAAATAATAAATAAATAAAATACTGTTCATTTTTGTAAAATACTGTTTAATGTTATTCATAGAGTTGAATATACTTTATTTCTTGTAAAAAAAGTTGGCAACCCTACTCACAACTCACAAAATTACGTTTGGCTTCACTTAGGTTTGGAAATCCTGTGGGCTTAGTCAGTGACACCGGTTTGCCTGTATCTCCTCATTTCTGAGTCAATCTCGCAGTGAAACTCCAAGCATAGCCCTCTCAATTGCCCTACGAGTGACTTTAAACCTTCGGAAGGAGCTCATAGTACCTTATTAATACCTGCCGTTAAATACATATACCAAATAAAAAGCATAGCTATCTATACACTGTGATGACACCTTACAAATATAAATCTGACAGTGACAGAACATATACGTTCCGTTGTATGCAGCCACTGTAGATTGTCTTATATCATGTTAAAATTCGTAGCAGCGACGTCTATTGGTAAATAAGAACGAACCTAATTTTAAGTCAACGAGGAAGTTTAGTATATACACACTACAAATCAGCCTTTACGAGCTGCCAGTTAAATAAATCGCAATCAGGTACCTAATTAACTAAGATCGCGTTCATTCAGCGCTGATTGGGTGGCAGGTCCAGTATCGAGGCGCAGTAGGCTTATTTCCCACTACATGATGGGAGGAGGCACAACTCAGCAGTGGGTATTTATTGCACATTAAAGTTAGCCCCCCAAAAATATGTTTTTTTTACTATTTTCGACTTTTTTTTCTATTCAGTCGTTTGTTATTTTTTGTTCGCTGTTAACAATTGTTTGTTCTCCATTTATTTATTTATATTTTTTAAATATACCTTCAAGTTAGTTAGTTAGCTAATTAAAATAGTTAATTAAACAAAAACTGAGTAATTTCGAAAGAGAACAAACGTATTTTATGTACAAACAATGGAAAATAAATATTTACTAGTCATTATTGACGGAAAAGTATTATAATTGACTAACTTGAAGGCATATTTGTTTTTTTTTTAATGAATAAATGGAGAACAATATTATATTATATATAACATATTAACAGCGAACAAATAATAAAAAACGATGAAAAACGACTTAATAGAAAAAAGACGACAATTGTAAAAAAAAACCTTTTTTTTGGGGTGCTAACTTTAATGAGCCGGTTTTATGGTGATGACGAGTGTTGCCAGCCGTTCATTGCACTAAAATATATAATCACAGAGCCGGTATAACTAATTATATTGTATTTTATATTGTCCGTGTGGTGATGGTTAAATACACAATGTCACCAACCCACACTATCCTTTCTTTAGTCCCCTCTTACGAAAGACCCTTAAGAGGGGACTAAAGAAACGCTTTTTGGTTTCTCTGGGGAAATGCTATATGCATACCGCCGCCCCTCGTGGGTGGGGCCGGCGATTATGTGGGACTCCGATAACTACTCGTCTACCCACAAAAACCCCAGCGGTATACCCTCACGACACGCTTAGAGCGCTAAAGGTGCGTAAACGCATTCCACTGTGAAATCCGACCTTGCTGACGCTCTCAATTATATTTTCACATGCACAATTTTGCGGTATTTTATACAATTTACATACACAGTGAGATTCTAAGTATTATATTTACAATATTCGACATTTATTCTTAGCATCTAATGCTGGCACATCACATTCGTGGTCGCAATTTATTTACGGTATTTATGTGCGATAGTCTTTTGTCTTTGTTCTGTGTGTTTTTTGTCTTTTTCATTTGCATAAAAAAGTGCACCGCTATATTAGCTCGCTAACTTGAACCGAGTATAGTACACTACCCGAAGTGATTAACAGATTGAAGTGACCGCATAGACACAAGCCAAAATTAAGCACCATTCTCGTCGACTTTTTTTGACAATTGTTCACACATAGCGTCAATTAGGACAGATACATGAATATTGAAGTGATGTGCCACCTTAATACACAGGATTTTAACATAACCAACTTAACCTAAACATTTGTGACTGAGCGAAAATCGCTTTAAACCAAAATTATAAAAAAAGCCTTAGTTCTTCATTCAAATTGGACATTGTTTTTAATGTTTGAATAAACGTATGAAAAAACCCGCTTTTTTTATAGTCAGGTAAGTGGCGTGACGACATTATTAAATAGCACATAAAAAGGAACAAAAATAATAATTAGTTTTAATATAAAACTTTCGGAGGAGGCCCGACCCAGCAATGGGTACATGGGCTATTATAATAATTATATATATATATATATATTTAATGAGTATATTAGATGTATAAAATAATTCAATCGGCCATTTTGACTGAAACACCAATCATCATGACGTCACGATCATGTGACTTTGGACTTAAAGATTTTTGTAAATAAAAATATTATATACATAGTAATATACAGAGGTTTTCAAAATATGTCGTCCTGCCTATTCATTAACTTACCTATTATAATTTCAATGGAAAAAAAATATTAATATGTGAAGACTTGTCTGAGAACGACCCAGCCTCAATATTGGAGTCGTCATCAATAGCGTAGAGTTATAATTTCTCAGGCTGATACCACGTCAATAGTACAGTCCTCGCCAATCTTTATGGCCGCTCTGAATGTAGCCGTCGGTAAGAACTTGCGCATCGTACATTTCATAACCAATACGAACGTAGCTCACGCGCGGGAGAGGAGGACTTGCGGATGGAAGACGGCGGCGAGGGCGTGTCTTCCTCCCCGCCCCGCGTATGTCCCGCTGATACCTGATTTTGTGTTCTGCGCATCGTAATGCGGCTATAGGTTCGGAGCGGCCATAAAGTTTGGCGAGGACTGTAGGTAACAATGATAACTTTTGGGGTGAGTCATGTCAAATCAATCTAATATTTACAAAAAATATTAAAATCAATGTCAGAATGAAAAATAAAACTTCACATTCCGCAGGTAAATGCATATTACATAATAATACTCATGTATGGCGTGTAAAAACTATACATACAAGTAATAAAATAGTAAGTAAACGTATGTACATTGAAGTTTATAAGTGAATTTACACAGCAATGTGAATTATACGGGGTGACTGGTAAAATACATTATATTTAAATAATAAATATTGAAGAAAACGGCGGTTAACGGTCTTATGTAACCAATAAAAATATAATAAAATACAATATTGGTGGTTACTAAGTAAACCTTGCTCATAAGCTTTGACTGACCGTCACGACCGGGTCGCCGATCTGTCCTACCGGTAAACGAAATACGGTACACAAATCAACATTGATATCCATGCGAGGTTATCAGGACATGAATAGTTTATGCAGAACCGAGTACTGAAGTGTCCGTGTGGTGACGAATTTAGAATACAGAAGGTCACCATTGCTGTGGGTATCGTAAGAGCTGAAAAAAGAAAATTACAAGGCCGAAAACCTAGCCTACCTAAAAGAAGGAAAACTTTTTCAAGTTTTGCAAACCAGCGTGGCACAGTAGGCTAATTACCCTCCCTACGATAGGAGGAAGCCTGACCCAGTAGTGGGTCATTTATGAGCTGAGTAGTAGAGTACTGAATACCTATACCTAAATGTCGTTTCCAGTCTTTTACCAGTCACCCAGTATAATTTTATATTATGTATTACCAGCCATCCAACTAGAGCGGCATAGATTTTAGTATGTATTCTACACCACTCATGGGAAGCCGGTCGACTTCGAAGCTAGTTTTAAAGTCCTAATCTCGGAAAGTTTGAAGTTTAAGTCGCTGGCGGATCATCGTCATCTCCCTTTAACGCTACCATGTCTGGCAACTTGAAGTGTTGTATGTGAAATGGGGGCTCGGGACTGACGCATTGTCTTGTGGTTTGCTAAAATTAAAAAAGGGACATAAGATTACTCTTCAAGAAAAAATAATATGGTCATTAAATATGTTTATTTTAGCTTGAGAACACTCAATTATTTAGTATATTAGAAGTATAATGGTAGGATGCCAGCCAGGTTTACGTTCCCTCCGAAGCATGAAGGAGGTCAGATCCTATAAAAATGATTAAGCAACAAAATCAAAAATCAAAATGTTTTTTATTCGAATAAATTCTTGCGAATGCTTTCAAATAGTCAAAGATTTTAAGAAAAAAAAAAAAAAAATCATAAAATAAAATTAATTAAATTTAGTTTTTACCACCGGTTCGGAATGCCATTCCATAGAGAAGAGCTGGCAAGAAACTCCAGCAGAGTGAAACGTTAATTAACCTGTAGATAGATTGTGCTGCGCTCTATCCGTGTAAAAACAATTTCGTGAAACTTACTTGAGTGCTACGTCCTCTTCGACGCCTTGGCAGTATGCCCTTTCGCGCCATAAAGAAACTGAAAATAAAAACAATACAAACTCTTTTGATTGAACTGGCATTTGAATTATTACTCAACTAGCGGCCCGTCCCGGCTTCGCATGGGTGCGATGTTACCCGCGGTTATTGTCGTTCATGTCATCAGCTACCTATCAGTGAAAATCCCATCAAAATCGGTCCAGCCGTTCCAGAGATTAGCCAGAACAAACAGACAGATAGAAAAAAAAAATGTTATTTCGGTCTATCTTCTGTGAATAAATACTTACGCATTTAGTAAAAAGTGGTTATTTTATTATTACAAACATACACTCCAATTTTATTTATTTGTATAGATTATATTTTATACAGATTTATCGCGTGTGTATGTAATATTATTTATAATGTAATATTATTTAATTCCCGACGTTTCGAATGCTTTGCAGCAGTCATGACCACGGGAGAGAGGACAGCTGTCTTTAAAAGTATAAAGAAACTGGTAAATCTACCGCCTACATTTTAGTTTTAGTGATAAAGTTCCCAGTGCACGCAGATAAGACGGCATTTTTTTTATTTTGTTAACATTTTTCATACTAAATAATACGACAAAGTCATCGTTAAAATCAATAGGAACTTTATTTACGTGCTAATACGAAAAGTCCTGTAAAAGAAAAGACAGAGGCAGGTTGAATGTGCCGCCTTTTGATTACGGGTTTCCCGGTTCGATTCTGGTGTCGAGCACGTGTCTATGTGTAACCCGGCGGCACACTCCCAGTCGGGGTGCAATTTGTGTCCGTGAATTATATAATTACACTAGCTGTCCCGGCAAACGTTGTTTTGCCAAATAATTAGCCATCCCCCGCGCAACCCCCACCGCGCGCAACCCCCTCCCCGCGCAACCCTCTAGGTCTTCTGGTTCCAGAGATATCGTGATGACTCAATCTATCTATACAACATCTCCTATCGCAAACGTTGTTTTGCCATGTAATTAAATAGTGGTTGATTGTAGAGGGGTGAAAATTTAGGGTTGTTTGTATTTTTTTATGCTGAATCTTAAAAAAATAAAAGCAAAAAATTTTCTCTAAAAAATAAACAATTTTTTTTTCGACCCCCCCCCCCCTTAAAATTTAGGGGGATGAAAAATAGATGTTGTCCTATTCTCAGACCTACTCAATATGCTCACAAAATTTCATCAAAATCGGTCAAGCCGTTTCGGAGTAGTTTGGCAACTAAAACTGTGACACGAGAATTTTATATATTAGATGTTATGTTATTCCGTGTGGTAACGGATTTAGAATACATAGTGTCACCATACCACATTCCATACTGAGGGTGTCTTAAGAGCCGACAAAGGGAAATGAGAAGGTTGAAAACCTAGCCGCAAGGGAAGGAAAACTTATATATATCCTTGGACATTTCACACAACGCCATCTCGTCCCAAGCTAAGCAACTTAATGCTTGTGTTATGGTAACGAGATGGATGATAAACTACTTATATACATTTTTTTTTTTTTTGTAAATACATACATATTATAGATAGAAATGACACCCAGACTCCGAGCCAGTGCCTCTGGTTTAAACAAAGACACTTGCCCGACCCGGGACTCGAACCCGGGACCCGTTGATCCAAAGGCGGCACATCTAACCACTAGACCAATGTGATACGAAACCCAATGCCAACCCGTCTGGCCAGGGTAGCACAGTAGGCTAATTGCCTTCCCTGTGATGAGAGGAGGCCGACTCAGCAGTGGGTCATTAATGGGCTGAATAATAATAAAATAATATCCTTGGCCATTTCACACAACGCCATCTCGTCCCAAGCTAAGCAACTTAATGCTTGTGTTACGGTAACGAGATGGAAGTTAGACTACTTATATAATTTTTTTTTTGTAAATACATACATATTATAGGTCGAAATGACACCCAGACTCCGAGCCAGTGCCTCTGGTTTAGACAAAGACACTTGCCCGACCCCGGTATCGAACCCGGGATCCGTTGATCTAACCACTAGAATTATATGTTTGTAATCTGCCTCCGCGATACAGTTTATACTTAGTGCTGGGATTTCGTTTAAAAAATGAAAAACCTACCGTATTGTAGATATGGGTATATTAAATTGTTCCGAGACGGTTTGGAACGTCAGGCCTCGACTGACGCAGTCCGCGGCTTGACGCAACACAACTTCGCTTCTTCGAATCCGTTTGTTTATACTGAACTCTGTACCGGGCTGCGTTGACGGAAAATGCTGTGAAATCAAGGAGAACCTATTATGCCCCTTCCATACGCTTGCTGTTTGCCACAAACACAAAACACAGCAAACAAAGTCCCAAACATCGGCCACAATCACCAAACACAAGCAGTCGTCCTCACACTTGGCGAACATGAACATCTTCCGAATCGGCAAACATGGCGGACGACGAGCTTGTAGCAGCTGTCACTTTCGGGTTGACCTATTTTTATCTCGAAAATAGAATAAATAATTTGGAATCGACGCTTGTTGTTTTTTTAAGTGTCTCCGGAATGAATCCATTAATATTATTTTTTTATTTTTTAAATCTTTTACATTTTTATTCATCAACACACTGAGGCGGATCCACGCATCCTGTACCCTTCTGCCTATTTTTGTGGTAAGGGTCTTTTGCGTTCCAGATGCATAGCTCATTTTAATATGCTTCTAAAAAACAAAGAGTTGTGTCTTCCGACCAATCACACATGATTAGGTACGCGCGAAAACCTATTTTCGTTAAGTCTTTTGCTCCAAAAATGATTTATCGACGCGGTCCGTGGGACGTCCACCGCTCATAAGCTCGCGCGCAATACTGATATGTTTTCAAGCGTGTGGAGCCATCGCAAACTGTTTGCCAAACAGCCTTTGATCTGTGAAGAAAAACCGACACCGATGCCGATCAGTGGCGAGCACAAACAAAAACAGGCACACACCCACAAACACCCATCCACATGTTCGTGATTGCTGTTTGTTGTTTGCTATTGTTTGCCAAGCGTGTGGACCCGGCATTAGAATCTCAGGCGATTCTATACAAGGTGTAACAAAAGTTCTTTACCTATAACGAAATGATCGATAGAACCAGGATATTGATGCTGTATACAAAATGTTTTTTAATAGACTTTTTAGACATTAAATAGACATTTCGTCCCAAGCTAAGCAACTTAATGCTTGGGTTATGGTAACGAGATGGATGAAAAACTACTTACATTCATTTTTTTGTAAATACTTTCATATTATAGATAGAAAACACCCAGACCCGGAACAAATACTTGTAGGTCGTACAAATATTTCTTCCGTACGGGAATCGAACCCGCGACATGCTGCGCAGCAGTCGATCGCTCAACCACTGTGCCAACCGTGTCGTCAAAGTGTAGACAGACAACAACCCTGTGCAAACCCGTCTGGCCAGTGACACACTTTTACGCTCCATGTAATTGGAGGAAGCCTGACTCAGTAGTGGGTCATGTATGGGCTGCGTTAGACTGACAAACGCAACAGTCGATCGCCTTTAACATCATTCGTATTTTTCGTCGGTGGGTACAAATGACGTAAATCGTCACTTACTTGTGGTTGATCTCCTACGTGAATGACGTTGACGGAAGATGACGAGCCGGGCCCGATCGTCATTATTTTGGGCCTAATCTCCCGGTACTGACACTGTATTGTAGGACTTTGAAGTTGCAGTGCCTGTAGGAAAAAAATGTGGCATGAATTAATTGAAAAACAAAATAATCGACTCTTTTCGAAGACAATATTTTTTAAGATTAATTGGAAATGTGTAAATGTCTATTTGGATCATTGAACTGTATTACTAGCTCAGTACATATTAACTCAATGATTTCGACTGGACTACTAATCACTAATAGCATTTGATTATAAATATAAATAAATAAATATCCTTGGACATTTCACACAACGCCATCTCGTCCCAAGTTAAGCAACTTAATGCTTGTGTTATGGTAACGAGATGGATGATAAACTACTTATACGAGTATACATTTTTTTTGTAAATACATACATATTATAGATAGAAATGACCCAGTCTCCGAGCCAGTGCCTCTGGTTTAGACAAAGACACTTGTCCGACCCCGGTATCGAACCCGGGACCCGTTGATCCAAAGGCGGCACATCTAACCACTAGACCAACGAGGCAGTCTAAATATATTTTCGCTTTTTTATTTAGATTTCCATACAAGATAATTGTGTGCCAAGATGTTAAAAATAATATACCACGATTGCTGTCGAAACACGTGTCAATGTTTCGATCTTGTTCGCAATTAAGGAATATGGAACTTTTATGAATGTGGATAGACGAGCCCTAAAATAAAGTAGACATGCAACTGTTCTATATATAGCGTTTGACTATCGTTTACGGTGTTATCTCCTGACTAGCTTTTGGGCGCGGCTTCGCTCGCGTGGACTTCGAACCCGTGCTTATCTCTATGCATTTTTTTTTATGAATATAAAAGTGGTTATTGTGACTAACGTTTTCGATTTTACACCTTGGTTTACAAAATCGCAATTTTCATACGGATCCCTAATTCTTTTGAAAATAAAATATAGCCTATAATCTTCCTCGATAAATGGACTATCTAACACTGAAAGATTTTTGAAATCGGACCAGTAGTTCCTGAGATTAGCGCGTTCAAACAAACAAACAAACTCTGCGGCTTTATATATTATTAGTATTAGTATAGATTAGTATTAGTATAGATTAAAAGCCTTACCGTGTTCACTTGGTGTATAATAAAAGCTGGTGGTTCATCTCTCATGTCATAATTGTGATCTTCTGACGGCTTCGTCGTCACCGTAGGCTTCTCAATCTCCGTATCTGACGGGCTGTCATACTGGCACTGGACGTTCGCAATCGCGAAATCTGACGCCGGGTCATCTTGAGCTGACGCCGGACAATCTTGAATAGAATTGAATATACAGGGCGACTGTTAAAATATTGTGGGCGACACACCCCGGCTTCGCACGGGTGCAATAATGAACCTCTAAATTTATCAGTGTTTCTCTACAATATAATGCATTTATTACACTTAAAAACCATCCTCCTGAATCACTCTATCTATTAAAAAAGACACTCCAAATCCGTTGCGTAGTTTTAAAGATTTAAGCATACATAGGGACGGACAGACGACAGCGAATTTGTTTTATACTATGTAGTGATAGTGATATTTAACGATTCGAAAGTTAATGATATTTACATTAGTAGGTACCTTGTCGTGTGGACGTGTCGGATTTAGAATACACAAGGTCTCTCACGGTTATGATCGTTTTATTTTATTCCCAACTAGTGACCCGCCCCGGCTTCGCCCGTGCAAAGCGGGGGTGGGTTATACATATAAACCTTCCCCTTAAATCACTCTATCTATTATAAAAAACCGCTTCGAAATCCGTTGCGTAGTTTTAAAGATTTATGCATACATAGGGACGGACAGAAGAATGCGACTTTGTTTTATACTATGTAGTGACGTTTCAGACACTTTGCAGTGTCCGTGGTCGCGTGACGACTGGATGGCAGTTGTCGCTGCAGGCTTTTATATACCGGTGAGACACTAATGAGCTCTAATTCTATTGGTACGAAACAACATGATTCACGGGCATAATAATGCGTCACCACCAATATATACACAAGGTCACCAACCCATGCCATCCTGAGGGTGTCGTAAGAGGCGACTAAAGGAACGCAAGTGGCAGGTAAACTAGCTGCAAGAGAAGGTAAGCTTGATACAAACCCTGTGCCCACCTGTCTGGCCAGCGTCGCACAGTATGCTAATGACCCTCCCTGTGGTGGGGGAGACCCGACTCAGCTGTTGGTCATTTACAATTTTCTTAGGATAATCAAGTCTCATCCCTTCTAATTAAAAAAAAGTAGTTTTGTTCCTCTTTAAGCGAGACTAATGCCCGGTTTACATTATTCCAGTTCAGTGATCAAATCCAGCGCTGGATTGCTTACTGGAACCATGTAAACCGGCACTGAGATGTATTGAATCCATTCATTCATCACTCTGGTTTACACAGACACTTGCCCGGTCCCAGAATCGAACTCGGGACCTCGTGATCCAAAAGCCGCACATCCCACCCCTACACCAACAAGGAAGTCATACTAGTAGACTGTGTTGTTGTTTCAGCAATTAAATGGTCCACTACTGTGTCAGACCTCCCTCAAATTCATAGAGGGAAATTTGCCTACTGTGTCACGCTGGCGGGTTTGTATCCAGTTTTCCTTACTTCGCAGTTTTGTGATCTGCATATGGCATTCCTTTAGTAGACTCTTACGACACCCTCAGGATGGAATGGGGTGGTGACACTATGTATTCCAAATCCGTCACCATAAATTTCAAAATAAAGACGAATACAAAAGCCAAATAAATACACGACAAATCATTTTGTTATTTCCAATTTATCATTTATTCATACAATCACCCGTAATACATTTAAATACATACTACCATACATACCTACTTACATTTTACTTACTGGCATTTCTAACACTTACAAGGTGTAACAAAAATACTCTAAGATTCTCATGAAATTTTGTGAGCATATTGATTGGGTAGGTCTGACAATCGGACAACATCTATTTTTCATCCCCCAAAATTTTAAGGGGGTCCACACCTAAAATAATTGTTTATTTTTTAGACAAAAGTTTGTGCTTTTATTTTTTAAGATGCAGCATACAAAAATACAAACAACCCCAAATTTTCACCCCTCTACGATCAACCCCTATTTAATTACATGGCAAAACAACGTTTGCGATAGGAGCTGTTGTAGATTATGACATCACGATATCTCTGGAACCATAAGACCTAGAGACTTGAAACTTGGTAGGAATTTAAAAAAAGGGGGGTTGCGGGGGGGGGTTAATTATTTGTCAAAACAACGTTTGCGGGATCAGCTAGTATTCTATAATATTCAGCCCATAAATGACCCACTACTGAGTCGGGCCTCCTCCAAGTTCATGGAGGGAAATTAGCCTACTGTGCCACGCTGGCAAGACGGGTTGGCACAGGGTTTTACCAAGTTGTCCTTCTCTTGGGTTTAGGGGATCGCTTGCGTTATTTTAGTCGCCTCATACGAACCCTGAGCATGGTATGGGTTGGTGATATTATTTAATCGTTAATAAAACGTCTTTCTTACTTCAAGATAGAAAACCAGTTTAATCACATACTTTTGATAAGCTGTATTCCCTCAGGGGCGGTCCATTAATCACGTGATATTTTTTAACCCCTCCCTCCCCCTCGGTGATACGTGGTGAGGTTTTAAAACGATATTTTATTTTACTATACCCCCCTCCCCCCTTGTGATATTTCGTGCACCCTGCCACGCCACGAAAGACATTACACAAATTCCCTTTTATTTTGTTCAAGCCTTCCTGGACTCACGCACAACCCTTTTCAAGACAAGATCACCACATGATCAAATGCGTATATATTCGATGCGATTCTTTAAAGGACATACAGATTTTTTTTTCCGATTTTTCTTTGCAACATCTCTTCTCCCACATACGCTAATAAATACTAAAAAATAAAACACAGAACTTTCCATTACCTCTATGCCACTACTGATGTCTTTTTGTTACACCTTGTACAATAATAATAATCCAATTAATAAATACACCTTTTAGACAAGGGCGGTAGCCCGAGACAATGGTAAAAAGTGAAAGAAAATAATAGTAGGATGAAACCTACTGAAAAAGGGAAGAGAATATGACGAAAATGAAAGGAAAAATAATTTACGGGCGAACTGAGGTCGGGAAGTGGGGAGGATGGAGATTTTAAGGGTATAAAAGGTTTTTTTTTAAGAAACGAAACCCCTGCTCTCGCTATAACCTGTGTCGTGGGGGCAGTTTACAAACTAGTAATTCACGAGCACAAATGACACCCAGACTCCGAGCCAGTGCCTCTGGTTTAGACAAAGACACTTGCCCGACTGCCTTACAAAAGTTGTAGATCTTTTTATTATATGACTGCCTCGTTGGTCTAGTGGTAAGATGTGCCGCCTTTGGATCAACGGGTCCCGGGTTCGATTCCGGGGTCGGACAAGTGTCTTTGTCTAAACCAGAGGCACTGGCTCGGAGTCTGGGTGTCATTTCTATCTATAATATGTATGTATTTACAAAAAAAAAATGTATATAAGTAGTTTATCATCCATCTCGTTACCATAACACAAGCATTAAGTTGCTTAACTTGGGACGAGATGGCGTGTGAAATGTCCAAGGATATTTATTTATTACCTAAAACTTTGTCATTTAATTTCCTTAAGGCTTGTAGTTTTGCCGGAAATCGAGATAAACCGTTTTTACCCTTAAAATCTTCCCCCTCCCCACTTCCCGACTATTATTTATCTTCACACTGGCTCAACACTAACTTTTATCTGAAGAAGAAAAAATACACCTTCAATAATTATTCCAAAATAATAGATTTTGGATAGCCCTCGTTTTTGTATAATAAACTAATAAAACATAAAATAATACTAATATGCTTAAAGTTAGAAATAACAAAACCATCTTAGTATGTATATTTAACCACTTGGCTCATAAACAAAATTAAGTACGGCCATTAAGTACATTGTAAATAAACCACTTAATTGTAAATAAACACTCGTTGAATGGATACAAAATAACAAACGTATCAACAAACAATAATTAACGAAAGGACTTCGATCAAGAAAGACACAGACCACGCCAATCTTTATGGCCGCTCTGAATGTAGCCGTGGGTACGAACTTGCGCGTCGTGCATTTCATAACCAATACGAACGTAGCTTACTCACGCTAACATGCGGGTGGCGAGGGCTCTTGCGGGTGAAAAACGGCGCGCGCGAGCTAGCCCCGCATACGTCCCGTTTTGATTGTGCGTTTTGATTTTGTGTTATGCTCAGCGTAATGTTGTTACATTCAGACCGGCCATAAAGATTGCCGCGGACTACATGGCGGCATTTTCGTTGCCCATTGGAGTGGGCTACACTCTACCTTGATATGGCTAACAAGTATTCACACGGAGCGATCTTGTGGGACCACCGGGAATCATTGGATCAGGCCAGCTTACAGTTCTTCTCGCTACCGAACACGTGTAGCTGCTATAGATGGCAGAACGGCAGCCGGAATCGAAGGCTTTACGTGCTTTTCGAAGACACCACTAAGCCCATAAATGACCCACTGCTGGGTCAGGCCTCCTCCAACTACATGGAGGGTTAATTAGCATACTGAGCCACCCTGGCAGTTTTCTGTCGTCTTTTACGACACCCTCAGATGGTCACCACCACACGGAGTTCAGGTCTGGTGACTGCCTCGTTGGTCTAGTGGTTAGATGTGCCGCCTTTGTATCAACGGGTCCCGGGTTCGATTCCGGGGTCGGGCAAGTGTCTTTGTCTAAACCAGAGGCACTGGCTCGGAGTCTGGGTGTCATTTCTATCTATAATAAGTATGTATTTACAAAAAAATAAATGTATTTAAGTAGTTTATCATCCATCTCGTTACCATAACACAAGCATTTAGTTGCTTAGCTTGGGACGAGATGGCGTTGAGTGAAATGTCCAAGGATATTTATTTATTATTTAGGTGATATAATAGATCGACACCCGACCAACATTCAGCAGAGTCAGGTGTTGCTTAACCTATAGATCGATTGCGTTCCTCTAACTGACTATTCCATGTGGTGACGGATTTAGAATACATAGTGTCACCACCCCATTCCACCCTGAGGGTGTCGTAAGAGCCGACGAAAGAAAATGATAAGGCTGAATACCTAGCCGCAAGAGAAGGAAAACTTAATACCCTTTTCTTTTTTTTTTTTCTCCGGGGTATTGCTTTATGCATACCACCCAGGGGAGAGGTCGGTGATTATGTGGGACTCCGACAAGGGTCGTCTACCCAAGAGTCGTCTACCCACTAAAACCCCAGCGGTATACCCTCACACGACGCGCTTGGGGCGCCACGAGTTCGCGTAAACGCAGTCTACTGTGACGCCCCGGCGTGAAAACTTGATACCCTGTGCCAACCCGTCTGGCCAGTTTGGCACAGTAGGCTTATTACCCTCCCTGTGATGAGAGGAGGTCCGACTCGGTAGTGGGTCATTTATGGAGCGAGTAGTAGTTACCGACTAGATTTCGAGGCTCTGAAACGCTCACGAACAAAAATGCGAAATTGGCCATTATTGCACTCATACACAAATTTACATAATGATTTGGAATCTGGACTATGACGACAAAATTTATTCTTGACCGAATAAAAAATAATTATTTATAAAATAAATTACATATTTAAACATTTGAATTCTATCTAACTACTTTGGCGGTATAGGAACTAAACAATATTATTGTTACAATAAATTACTTTTTGGTAGGCCTTGGCTAAGACCGAAACGTCGCTTTGAAAAATAGGTCGCGAAAACATCGAATAAACTAAACAATAATCGACTAAAAATCATATAGAATAGAGCTTTTCATTCGGATATGATACATAATTTACTAACAAATAAGATTGTCTCTAGATTTTAGTTTTGGATTATCAAACAAAAGAAATAAGTGATTTTTGTATCAGTAAACATATTTGTTTAAAACGTTTAATTTAAGTCGTTGCAAATACGAATATATTGGATCTAATATTATTGGGAAAAATATATGGCAATAAGATTTCTTTTTAAAATAACTTCCTGAAATCTTTAATGGTATATAATAATAGTTGGGAAAAATAAAAGATTTTTATACACAGCATTAAAAACTACTATCGTCCTATAATTTTTATACATAGAATCAGTTTGAGCTGCTTATATATATATGTTATGGCTCGTTACATTAGAATGACAATCGATACTTACACAAAATATCGACTAACAAATACTATTTTCTTCTTATTTTATACTAAATTAGCACACTATTATCTTTGGCTCTTAATAATATTACTCCCTGTAAATACAAAATAATGCCATTAATTTATTCCTTACCTTTATAAGTTATAATTCTGTTTAGTGGAATTATTATCACATAAACTTCAATTAAAAGTAAAAGTACGAGGAAACTCGAAGGTACTCGAAGTGAATATCCAAGCAAATTACAAAGCTTTTTTATCCGTCGATCCACTTGACAGTTACTTAACCAGCAAAATTTGAATTGGCTACACAGGAAACACATGACAAATATCAACAATTTCAGTTGAGAAGCTATGACACTCCCCACCCGTGGAATGGATCGTAAGTTGTTATGGTAAATGGTCTTAATCGGCAGCATATCTCCTAGAAAAATCTATAATCTATCAATTCACATTTTATAGTTACTTATCTCCCTCCGTTTAAGATACGTACGTGTGATATAGGAGTTAGATACATATCTTTCAAACTTCTTGTACCTACTCTTAAAATTCAAACTCGGCTTCTTGGTAGTAAAGTCAGAAATTATCTAGCAATGCTAGGAAATTCCATATGAATGTCGTTGCTTTACCACCAGCCAGCATACTAGACTAGTCTAAACTCCCTTCAACCATTTGACGCAAATTCTACAAAAAAAATGGTTTATGGGCCGACAATGAATACCGACAATGAATTTTCTGAAAGGGGAATTATTTGCTTGAGAAATTAACTTAACTCTGGTAAATTATTCACTACACTAACAACAGTTATCCTGTACATGTTTACATGAAGTTTATTTGACAATAATCACCCAGGGTTTTCGAATGGCCTTTGACGACTCATTGTCATAAAATTTAGATTAAAACTATACTTTGACATGATAAATAAATTGATGCCATAACCTCACGCGATGGAAACTCCACGCGATACAAAATGACTTACAAAGGATCCTCATATTTCTCCGACCTAGACTCGGCCATCAAGTCCAGAGGATCCAATATCTGAGTTCGCGCACCACGACGTCCCTTAGAAAACTGACTCTTAATATCATACTTCTCCATCCAATTGCGCAAAGTTTTCCTTGGCACGCCGTACTTGTTGGACGCTGCGTAGACGCTATAGCCCTTCTTCACCGCTATCAACGCGTCCCTCAGATGTTGAGACGAATATTGCTTGTAAGACTTCTCTTGAAATACGTCAGTCTCAATGTTCACAATCGCGTTTGGCCGCCTACCGACGAGGCGCGGTCTCGCGTTTATATTTAGAGGAATCCCGTGGTCCATATTTATAAAATGTCGCGTCACTATCTCCGTCGATGTCCGTACGCCTGCAACAAGCAAGGAAAGAAACTGCCCTTCAGTTTACAAGGTCAATTTAACATATACAGATCGAAAAGGGCACGAAGGCGTTTCTTTTCCTAGCTTCTTACAGACTGAACGCGTCTTAAAGATAGTTCACTATAATTATGTAAAATTGTGCCACTGTATAAGCGAGTGGACTAAGCGGCTAGGATTGCAAAGTGAACCATCTTTACGGGGTTTACATGCGTATGTAAAAAGCAAGGAAAAACCGCTCGTTTTACCCAATTGGCATAATTCGATTTTTTAGTTTATTTAATTGATACAATTTAGTCGATTAAAGCGGGGTAATGTTGCCCATCATTATTGTCACGGGTGTGGTGGGGTATTAAATAAAATTACCCATTTCGCAAAGGTGCAATCAAATGTTGGGGGGGAACTAATTGCGGATAAACTATGAATACTACTTGTCGAAGAAATCATTATGTAGTTTCTTACTTAATTTTACTGCTATCAACTCACCTCAATTCATGGCATAACATCTAGTAAAAAAAATATCCGACATAATTAATATAATGTATGTTTCACATTATATTAAATATTTCAGAAATTATTACATGGGGATAGATGATACAGAAAAAAATAAACATGTTATCTTTGAATGAACTTATGGATTTACGACATCTTATTTCTGACAGGTAACTGTCACAATCAAAATGACAAAACAGGTATTGCGAGAAAAAAAAGCAAATCGAGGAAAGGAGGTAAAAAATAAAAAGAATCAAATATCAATGCAACGAAAGCCATCTCATATTCATTACCTTCGCATCGTGGCCACTAATGAGTGCAGTTGGGCCTCTTCCAATTAAAGGAAGGAGGGGAATTAAAGTGTCGTTGGGGCAAAAAAAGTTCTGGAGTAGGTACCACGTATGGGAATGTAGTGGAGGACAACCACCGAATAGGTGGACCGACCAAATTACGGAATCTTGAAACTTGGGGATCTATCAGGATTAGCAACTGGGACTGATGTCTGGATAAGAGTAGTATCTGTGAATTGTAAGTAAAGAGAGAGAGAGAGAAAGTAAATAGCCCCCAGGATACTAAAGGTTCCGGCAAGGGGCTGACCTTAAAGAAGAAATCACAAACTCAAACAACACACGACAGTGAATCTCAATCGTTTATTGAAACATAAATATTACAAAGTGTATGAAATACATTAAGTACAACCAAAAATTTATACCTAACCGCAAAACGAGAGAAAAAACGAAAAAAAAATAGTCAACATAATACTGCTTACAATATATTAACTCAACGGGCCTTCAAAACGAACATTTGCTTTGAGTTGGCTTTGTGCACTTAACTGGCAGGACTGAAGGCTGATGGGACAGAAAAGTTCTCGAGTGGTAGCCACGAACTGGAAAGCGCGCTATTGGTAGGCCTCTCATGGCGGCTGTACACACTCGCCGAGTCTCGGCCGAAATGGCCCTCGCCATGCCTGTACACACTCCAGAATGAAGATCCTTTGAATTATTTGACTCGGGCGCAAAATACCGACAGGCGACCGAGGATAAGCGAGGCGAGACGCGAGAGAGCGAGACAAGACGAGAGCACCATGTACACACTCGCTCTCGGTCTGTCTCGGGGTGTCTCGACGAGTGTGTACAGCCGGCATCACACTGTGAACCGATGACCAGGTAAATCCAATGAATGAAGCACCAGCCTTTGAGGTAATTCAGCCCGTCTAATGTAATCTCAGCCCGTGAATAACCTACTTTCGATCCAGGCCTCTTCCACTTTTTACTCTGACACTTGAAACTTACGGCATGCAGCTGGATGTTCCGCTACCTCCAACGATAATCTCAGGACCAAATGGAGGTTTTAGTGCCAGCACTTTAGTATTTTTCCATTAGTACAAATCCAACTCGAAACATCCCATCACACAGTTCACTATAATTGTATATCATCTACACAATAGACACTTAATAACTATATAATATTATGTATATATTCATATACTAAGTAGGCACTTGATGGGCTTCGGACTGTTTCTGTATATTTACTAGATATCACCTCGGTATATAAGTAACGGTCGATTATCCCGGTAAAATATGGGGCTGGGACACATTTTGGGATGTAGTTCCCAATATGTATTACAATTAAAAAACAAATATGGAATTGAACCATACTAACGGATAGTGCATACCATAGTACTTGATGGGTAACGTATTATTTGAGGAGTAACATATCATTCTAGTAACATTTTAGTGGTAACGTAACTTTTAGGTGTAGCGTAGCGCTGAGGCTTAACGTAGAATTTGATGAATAATGTAACGTTACGTTCGATATGTAACGTAACGGTATCATTTGGGAGCATATTCAAAATGAATTCAGTAATAAACCATTGAAAGCAGATTAAAATTCTGTTATGGCTACCTAAACAGACTAGTAATGATTCATCTGAACCAGGCGTCAACAACAATATTCAATACCGAGGTAACGTGTTATATATATAGAACACAGTCGTAACAAAAAATAATAATTAATACAGACGACACCAAAGGGAGCCGACAGGGCAGGAACACATAGGCCATACTATTAATTAAAACGTACATCGAAAGATTCAACACAGTCTGTACATACATGCATAAAGACAAGAGAAATTATATCAATCCTAACAAATGATTGCTTTTTTTATATTTTCTGAATAAACTATAGTTTTTAGTGACATTGAGTCTCATACTACTACTAATATTCAGCCCATAATGACCCACTGCTGAGTCGGGCCTCCTCCAAATACATGGAGGGTAATACCTACTGTGGCACGCTGGCCAGACGGGTATCATAGACGCGAATAAATTAGTTTTATACCTCAATTTTCAACTGTCAAAACATCTTCAGTCTTGTTTAGTTATCACAAATTGTAATTGAAATAGTGAATTGTGAAAACGAAATTGGCATACTTTTTTCTTAGACATCATTAAGAACAGACTGCGTTAAATCGGCGTATTATGACATTTGTGAAATACAATTAAATATCGTTTTATTCAACGTTATTAAGTAATATACTATTAGGCCTCATATAAAAACAATGACGGATGAAACTTTCAGAAAATGTTTAAGCCATTTCAGCGACTTTGTTTCCCAGATATATTCGAAGTAAAATTGCCATCTATTCAAGAAGAACCATAGGCGCGGGTGTTAGTAGTTCAATAATAAACAAATCATTTGAGATCATTGAGTAATAGTAGTAACTACTGAGCCTATAAATTGAAGTGCCTATTTTGAAGTTGGTTAACACTTTTTATAAAAAAAGATTTGGCTATGGTTAAGGGACAATTGCTGATAAGTGTTTGAAATATCGCTTCATGAGTCAACTGTAATAGTTAAACATTTTGCTTAAAATTCCACCCACCATTGCTACAAATGTGTCGTTGAAAACAAAACAATAAAACACGGATGCAATGACAGACAATAGTCACTATTTAAAATTAAGTACATCAATAATTACTATCGATTAAAATACACAATAATACATACGTGTATATATAAATAAATTAATACAAATTTTCATATTCAATAAGCCAATCGGTTTAACATTAACATTGTATATGTTGGTAGTTAATTTTGGGGGAACAAGATTACCTCGATCACGTAAGAGAAATTGGCGACCGGATTTAGAATAAATAGTGTCACCACTGCATTCCATACTGAGGGCGTCGCCGGGTCGTAAGAGTCGACAAGGCCAATAACCTAGCCGCAAGAGAAGGAAAACTTGACAGAAAACCCTCTGTGAACCCGTCTGGCCAGTGTGGTACAGTGGGCATTACCCTCCATGTAACTGGTGGAGGCCCGACTCAGTAGTGGGTCATTTATGGGCTGGTAGAGAATGGTAAGAGACATTTATTGAAAAATAAACCTAGAAGGCACACAGAGCATATTCTATTGAAGAAATTTCGCGTAAAAACTTCATTTGTCATACTTGTGGATATACATAGTGTCAGCAATCCACTCCACTGAGGGTGTCGATTGAGGCGTCCAAAGGACCAAGATAACCATAACCAAAGAAACATTTTATGTAAAGCTCAACATCAATCCAACTGTTACTTGTTTTAATTATTTTTAATTTATCATGTACTACATTATTTGTTTTTATTTATATCTTTAATTGTTTTCGTTTTCATATTATCTCCTTCAGTAGACGGATTTTCTTGAAATAATTCGTGTAAAAATCGATTCTTTTACACATAAGAAACCTCGAAGCCAAAGTTTTAATTCTTAATATTTTTTAAGTCCCGAAAATAACGACCAACACACTATTAAGGTTAATATAATTCATATTAATAGCTAAAAATTTCATTTTTTAAGTCTTTTCTTTATATATAATCTGGACGAAGTCCGTACAAGCACTCGATTTTTGAAAAAGGCCAATCATTTCACATTTTATTAATTATAATATTTTTTTATTATAATATAATTTAATTTATAACTTACAACGACACTTACAAATAAATAATAATAATAAAACAAAACGATATACCGCAAACATTTTGGGCGAATATTTTCCCATTTACAGGGAGATTTTCGTATGTTGGTATCACTATTAGCAAAACAATATTTTTAAATTGCCGATATATGTAGTATTGTCTGTTTTCTTGTAAACACTTACGTCTATGCCTACCTTAGATACCTTTTCATACTAAATAGAATTAAATTAAAAATAAATATGGTCTCATTAACGAAATTAGCCTCACAATCCTGGAAATAACAATGTAAAATTCAACAAAAAAGCAACCTGCCTGGCGTGGTCTTCTCTGTAAACAGTCTAACCGTTATTTGTATTTAAGTTTCAATATTCTTGAAAAATCAAAATTAGTTTCAGCGTTTGTGCAGCGCGTCAATAGGCATATCGTTATAACGTTTATTTCAAAATAGTTGGTTGGCACAAACAGTTATGATCTTTCTTCGTTACGTCAACCAAAATGTCTGCGATATTCTTTGTAAATAATTTCAACTAAAAGAAACTTTTATCTTTGGGCGTAATATTGCGGGGAACAATAATAGGAATACATTAGCTAAATCATAGTGAAGCTACTAATTATTAATAACGTCTAAGCGGGTAGTGTGATCGATTTTCAAGTTTTGACGTTTAACTGTCGCGTTAAAAACGACCAAACCGTTCTCGTTATGTCCACTTATGACTAAAAACCGATTTGAATAAGTATTAGACCTCGAACACGGTACTTTTTTAAATAGTGCCGCAATTTTGCAATTGCTAGCCTTCCAAAATGCACTAAATACCTAATCCGCTAAATACAAAAGTTCTTGCCAAGTTACTGTGTCAAAAGCGTGGCATAACTTCAGAACTGGCACTATAGTAACCTACTAAGGTTACCAAAACTGTCAACGTCGACGATCATGTGATTCAGGGATGGTCGATTTTAACTTTATTGGATTAGCAAGTGACATGAAGCGACTTGATGACTTGAAGTAACATGAAGCGATTGCTGCCTTCCAGGGTCCATCTAGTTGGACTCGCTTATTTAGACCAGGTGATACAGTTCATGCTACTGACTTCGCATGACGACTGCCATTGATGGTAGGATGACAGCCCGGACCGAAGCCAGTACGTGTCTGGAGGCTAGGAATTTAAATATGATGATCATTTATGTAACATCATACAGAGTACATGTGTCTTAAGCTGCAGGAGAATTCAATTCAATTTATTTCCAAATTAAAATCATACACTGTATAACTTGTTGCTACGACCCTCTGCACCTTATAAGCGTCTTCATTGTAAATGAACAAACCGAAAATCGATACACTCCCCAAAATATATAAGTTTTAACAAAACATCGATTCTTTGGATCACGAAATAAATATAACACATGTAATGTTCGTAAAACTCCATAAATAAACTTCTTTTCTTTTTTCTTCACACCGATTAATCTTTGCTTTACTCTTTGGCAGTTATTAAATTTAGCTATCGTATACGCGCCGATATTTCAATATAAAAAAGTTCAAATAACGAACTGTCAAAAAACGACAGCAATTTACAATCTGTCCGCGAACGAAAATAAGCCGTTCCGAATTCAAATTACTCGTGCAATGACATATCAATAGCGGTGTTGCCATCTTCCGTTTTATTTTCCCCGTCGGTGGTAACATTAGGGGGAGCTTCGTCCTCGCTGGACATTGTGGTCGTGAACGATAGGAAATGCTTCCCGAACTCCATTTCCGGTTCGTAGGCTTCAGTTTCCGTTCCGCTCTTCTCATAGTTCTGACTGTCAAATTCCTTTTGTTTGTCGCTCTCAGTGAACTGTTGGATTTCGCTAAGATTTTGGTAGCCTTCAAAGTTAGTGGATTCCTTTTGCTTTTTGCTGTTTTCAACGAATTGTTTAAGCTGTTGGGGCATTGGGAAGGAGGATTTAATGTGACACCTTTTCATCCAGTTTCGGAGAGACTTTCGCGGCACTTTGTGTGTTTGAGCCGCCCTGGAAAGAAAAACGGTATTTATGTTTACTAATCACATTATACAGGTCGCTGTAATTCGGGGGATGCAATCTTCACAAGATCATAATTTGTGGCGATCTTAGGGGGAGGCCTCCGTCCAACAGTCTACCGTCGATAGAAAGTTGAATAAAATACCACAAACAAATTCAGACATAAATTTATGTTTTAAGTTTTAATGTAGCGTAGCATCGTAGTTGTGAGACGTAACAAATAGATTTTAATTAAGTTTTATTTTGAAACACACACTTTTTATCGGATTTATCGAATGTATGTCACAGTTAATTCTTGACGTTGCCAATGCTTTGGCAGCAGTCGTAGTCACAGGAGAAATTTATTTTCTGATTTCAATTTGTAATAATCGCGCAAAATAAAACTGATGCGGCCCCTTGTACAAAGTGTTCTATTTTTTTTGTGTTCCGTCTTTATTTCACGTGTACAATAAAGAGTTTATCTATCTATCTATCTATCAGTTTAATTTTGTTTGAAAGACACCCTGATCCAGTGTTGCAGTATTTTGAAGATAATATGCTATGCCTTTCAAAGAATATCGCCAGTGCTTTCCAAGAGATAATGGCAGTGTGAACTAAACAGTAGCTATCTTACTCATTATTATAAAATAATGAGCCTTTAATAACTAGATCGGGTATTATATCTGTTGCCGTCCCTGTCGTTTGGCTGCCCAGTGACAAGGACAGAGATATTTTTAAAGCTTAGATAAAATGACAGCTGTTTTGAAGAAGACCGCAATATCTTCAGCCAGATATAACCGCAAGAGAAGGCTATGTAGATATGAAACCCAGTACCAACCCGTCTGGTCTGTGTAAAACCCAATCAAGACTTATGTAAGCCATCAAGCCTGTGCGTAAAGGAATTATACTATAGGAAACTCTAGTGGTAAAAACTAAACATGAAATATTGAATATCATAATTTCAGCCATAACCAGTCCCCCTACCAGACATAGGCTTCCCCCAAGGATCTTTACAAAGACCGGTAATTATTCGTCGTTTCAGCCAATAAATGACCCACTACTGAGACGGGTCTCCTCCAAATTCATGGAGGGATATTAGCCCACTGGCAAGACGGGTTGGCACATGGTTTGTATAAAGTTTTCCTTCTCACATTGCTAGGTGATCTGCCTCTTCCGCTCCTTTAGTCGCATCTTACGACACCCTCAGGATAGTGTGGGTTGGTGACATTGTGTATTCTAAATCAATCACCAGACGGCAAGGTAATTAATTGCTCACCTGTAAATACTGCCACCCTTTTTGACATCCATCAGAGCTGCCCACATTGCCTCGTTCGAGTACCTCCTATTAGGATTAAACTTCCCCATCATGACTCTCTCCAAGTCTTTCCGCGACAGCCCAGAGGAACTGACCTCTTTCCCCTCCAAAAACTGATCTAAGTCAGCCTTTAAAACTGTCTCTGCTATGTCCACATTTTTATCCTTAAAAATCGGTGGCCGCCCGCGCCTCCGCATTGGAATTTTCTCCCTTATTTTGGAGAAAATATCCTTACTGGCAACACTGTCTTTCGTTTTTGGTATCAGCTCTACTTCGGACTTTTGGCTTTTGGGGTAAACCTTCTGCTTCTTCACTTGACTGGCTTTCAGTAACGACACCTCTAATTCGCCATTTTGTTCAAGCCAAGACTTATAGTAGTCATTTTCGGCTTTATCAACAGATTTTTGATAGACGTCGTCCGCCATATTGGTATTGAAGCCGTATTTCGAGAATTCATTCTTAATTTCTGTGGGATTCATTTTCGCTAGTCTACTTATGTACTCCGAGTTCGATTTGGCTAAATTCTGGAGTTTAGTTTGAAAGAACAACTCGCTCTCTGGCTTTACTCGCAAATACGAGCCTCTACCTAAAATAAAACATCAGTGTTACTGTAATAAATATAAAATTTGAACCATGAATGTGGCCATGCGAAAAATGATGCTAACTGAAATGTCTGTAAGATAGTCCTAATGGTAGGACGGATTGCGAAAAAAAAAACTAAAATTGTTACATTCATGGTTCAATTAGCTAAATCTCAAACTACCAAATTTCACAATAAAAAAAACTCGGCCTACCTTACAGACATTTTTTTAAATTCCCCACAATGTCCATTCACAATATGATTCTTCACTCACACACTTGTCTATGGACTGTTTGTTTTTTTTTGGGACGACAACCGCGGTAATATCCAATAGTTTTATATTAAACAAACGTCACTGTCAACTTGACAGGTGAAATAAAATAAAATATAAATTAAAAAGCAAGTGACAGGAGTAAAGTCACATTGCAAACAAACATTGAATTAAAAGAAAATCAAAAATTAAATGGAATTGTCACGTGACTCACCGGAAGTCTGTCCGAGGCTGCTTCCAGGTTTGTCATCATCCTGCAATGGCCAAATAAAACCCTGGTTAAACCAGCCAACCAGCAGTTAGGCTACGCATTTAATGGGTGGCCAAGATATGTTCCATGCTTCGGCCATTAGGGTCAGCGCCGACGGGCGGAGTGGCGGCGAAGAGGCTATTTCAGTAACAATTTAAATTCAACCTAAAACGCTTCAGAACACATCTGTATTTAGAATACGTTAGCCGCGCGTCGCTCGCCGTCATTGTATTTCGTTGTACCAAATACAGTTGTATTCTGAAGCGCTTTAGGTTGAAATTAAATTGTTAGTGAAATAGCCTCTTCGCCGCCACTCCGCTGGTGGGCGCTAGCCCTTACTCGCCGTACAACACCCTCAGGATAATTAAATGAATATTAAAACAAAATCCTCCATGTGGGGGAAGTCCGACGCAGCAGTGGGTCATATTTGGCTGAGTAGTGGTAAAACTAAATAAAAATCACTACATATCACTATCACTACATAGTATAAAACAAAGTCGCTGTCGTCTGTCCGTCCATATGTATAAATAAATAAATAAATATCCTTGGACATTTCACACAACGCCATCTCGTCCCAAGCTAAGCAACTTAATGCTTGTGTTATGGTAACGAGATGGATGATAAACTACTTATATACATTTTTTTTTGTAAATACATACACATTATAGATAGAAATGACACCCAGACTCCGAGCCAGTGCCTCTGGTTTAGACAAAGACACTTGCCCGACCCCGGAATCGAACCCGGGACCTGTTGATCCAAAGGCGGCACATCTAAACACTAGAACAATCTTTAAAACTACGCAACGGATTTTGAAGCGGTTTTTTTAATAGATACTCTGATTCAAGAGGAAGGTTTTTAAGTATAATACTTGCATATAGTTGTACTAGTTTTTGCGCGCGGCTTCGCCCGCGTGGGCTTCGAACCCGTGCATATTTTTTATGAACATAAAATCGGTTATTGTGACTAAACTATGATAGTTAGATATGTGCTCTCACGGACTTTTTTGTAGATCTTTATAAGACCTACAAACCCGTAGTACATCATTTTGTTCCATTGTCAATAGTTTTTGCAGCGCACGCATAAATAGGTTTTCGATTTGACACCTTGGTTTACAAAATCGCAATTTTCATACGGATCCCTAATTCTTTTGAAAATAAAATATAGCCTATAACCTTCCTCGATAAATGGACTATCTCACACTGAAAGATTTTTTGAAATCGGACCAGTAGTTCCTGAGTCCCAGAGATACTAGTCCGATTTCAAAAATTCTTTCAATGTTAGATAGTCCATTTATCGAGGAAGGTTATAGGCTATATTTTATTTCAAAGGAATTAGGGATCCGTATGAAAATTGCGATGTTGTAACCCAAGGTGTAAAATCGAAAACCTATTTATGCGTGCGCTGCAAAAACTATTGACAATAGAACAAAATAAAATACTACGAGTTTGTAGGTCTTATTAAAATCTACAAAAAAGTCAGCAAGAGCACATACCTTACTATCATAGTTTAGTCACAATAACCACTTTTATATTCATAAAAAAAATGCATGGAGATAAGCACGGGTTCGAAGTCCACGCGAGCGAAGCCGCGCCCAGAAGCTAGTTTTATACTATGTAGTGATGAAGTTTTATCACAAAAACTCTTATAAATCGTCATATTTAAAATTACCATTATCATCTTACCCCTGTCCCACGCTAGGTGGTAAAGTCTCCATACACACCTATCAGTCGTCATACCTACATTCACATCTTTCATTTCACAAACAAAAATTAAACTCTCTTTTAAAAAGTTAAAAATGTTGTTACAGTACAGTTTACTACCGAGACGACACCAAAGAAACCCACCTCGTTATACTCCATATTGTCGTTGTCCAGCTCGCCGTAGTAAAGGCCGTCCTCTTCCACGGTCTCCTCCTTAATTTCGGTGGGGGGGTTCTCTTCCGATTTCCTCTTCTTGGTGCCGTTTGTTGGGGTTGTGTTGTGGGTGATTGGCGCTGACTTCTGCTGGGGTATGGGGCCTGTAAGAGATCCAGTGAAAGATCTTTATTTTGACGCGCAAGAGAGGTAGAGCCCACCAGAGTTAGGGAGCATACTCCTTCAGATCGATACAGTGATCACCGCAATCCTAGAGTGGGGAATCAAAGTAACCCAATCAGATGTTTGTAACAGAAAATATGATAAAAAGAGTGTCCATGGATTTTCTTGCCTGTTCTACTCCATGAAAAAAAAGGAATAATCAAAAGGGCGATGGTGCCTGATTTGACATTTATAAAAAAAAATGTTGTCATGCCTGGATAAAACGCCAGGCTCTATAACTTTAAAGAGTACGGGGTACTGAGCGACGATGGTGGGCGGCGTATACCCGCCCGCTTCGTCTGCCCCCACTTACTAGGAACTCGCGCGCAGACAGTACGCATTTTTGAAGTGAAACTTCTAATGCAACTTCCAACAAGGTTGCGTTAAACGTTTAACGCGCAAGAGGGAGAGAGAAAGAAACATACACAAAGGTAGAAGGTAGGAGAAAGAGAGTGAGTCATAGATTTGGAGATTTCTCCACTTGAAAATGATAATTAAAAGATGCTATAAATTGTGAATTTGTAAGCAATGTTAATAAAGTTCGTCTTATAGAAACAATATGATTTCACTAAAAACAATTTCTAGCCCTTCCTTTTTTCATTTCCACATTACAAAGTTTCACTTATTCCGCGCGGAGACTCCACACTCTCACTCTATTTTCTCAACGTCAGTCATTTAGGAAAAAAATGTTTTTTAGGTCTGTTTTCTAAAACCCAATAAGTACTTACCATTGACTGAGTTTTCTCTGTGCGCGTTCGCGACCAGCGCCTCGCTGGCCACAGTGAAGTCTTTGGTGTCTTTCGCGAGTTCTGATGGTAAGTTCGAGTTGTCACTGGAGCAGAGACCTGGTGGAAGAATATCGCCATACATAAATCCCAAATTAAACACTCGTTGTTTCGTCATACAACCCATACTATCTTGAGGGTGTCGTATACGTAGCCGTAAGTGAAGGAAAACTTGATACAAACCTTTTTTTTTTTTGTTCACCCGGTGTCAAAACCTTTATGGACTTCCTCGCCGGCCACGGGGATGGCCAGCGAGGGGAGTGTGGGACTCTCCCCCATAGTGGGGGCCTACCCATTAAACCTCCCCGGGGTGCTCCAACTCGCGTCCTGTTCCGGTATTGTGGGATCTGATGCAGAACCACGCCTTGGTACAAACATTGTGCCAACCCGTCATGCTAGCGTGGCACAGTAGACTGATATCCCTCCATGTAATAAGAGAAGACCCGACTCCACAGAGGGTCATTTATGGGCAGAGAACTAAGAGCCCCATATATGCAGGCCCATATAACCTGCCCTATTCACTCTTGTATCTATAATAGCCAACTTTTTTTAAAAAAACCTGTGTTATATCCTAAAGCTGGGTACTGACCAGCGTTACGGGGCGTAATGTAACGTGTTACACAGAGAGCATTCGCGCAGTCAGTACGTCGTGTTACGGCTAAAACAGCGAGCAATGAGACGCTCGTTGCTCGCTTTGAGTGCTCCACTTTTTTGGCGAATCCTTTAAATGTTACGCGGTTCAGTCAGTACGCTGTTGCGAGTCGTCACGATTATTGTGTGTTATTTTTTAAAACATGGAGTGGAACAAAGAAAAAACTCTGTATTTTATCTATATTCTATATTAATATACTAGCTTTTGTGCGCGGCTTCGCCCGCGTGGGCGTCGAACCCGTGCATATTTTTTATGAAACTAAAATCGGTTATTGTGACTAAACTATGATAGTTAGATATGTGCTCTCGCGGACTTTTTTGTAGACCTTTATAAGACCTACAAACCCGTAGTACATCATTTTGTTCTATTGTCAATAGTTTTTGCAGCGCACGCATAAATAGGTTTTCGATTTTACACCTTGGTTTACAAAATCTGAATTTTCATACGGATCCCTAATTCTTTTGAAAATAAAATATAGCCTATAACCTTCCTCGATAAATGGACTATCTAACACTGAAAGATTTTTTGAAATCGGACCAGTAGTTCCCGAGATTAGCGCGTTCAAACAAACAAACAAACAAACACACAAACTAACAAACTCTGCAGCTTTATATATTAGTATAGATAGATAAAGCTGCAGAGTTTGTTTGTTTGAACGCGCTAATCTCAGGAACTACTGGTCCGATTTCAAAAAATCTTTCAGTGTTAGATAGTCCATTTATCGAGGAAGGTTATAGGCTATATTTTATTTTCAAACGAATTAGGGATCCGTATGAAAATTGCGATTTTGTAAACCAAGGTGTAAAATCGAAAACCTATTTATGCGTGCGCTGCAAAAACTATTGACAATAGAACAAAATGATATACTACGGGTTTGTAGGTCTTATAAAGATCTACAAAAAAGTCCGTGAGAGCACATATCTAACTATCATAGTTTAGTCACAATAACCGATTTTATGTTCATAAAAAATATGCACGGGTTCGAAGCCCACGCGGGCGAAGCCGCGCGCAAAAGCTAGTAGAAAAATATAGAGAAGATCCAGTGTTTAATAAAGATATACCAACACGTCCTCGCTGTCGGCCATCTTGAGTGAACTAGCGGCGAATACGGAGCACAGAGTTTTGACGAGCATGTTACGCCTATTTTAAATGCTCGACGCTCGATGCGAATGTTACATTACACCTCGTAACGTTGGTCAGTACCCACCTTAATAATATTATAAACGCGAAAGACTTGCACGCAGTGAAAAGACTCTGGTAATCCTAGTTTGACATTAGTCTACCCAAGCAACGTTTTAAAATTGATACTGCGACTAAAACTAGTCTCAAGTACTACTTGAATATTGAGTGATGTTATGTAATACAATCTATAGATCTGACCTACAGTTGCGTTCTGTAATACAATCCATAGATCTAACCTAGGGTTACTATAAACAGTAGCTAGTGTACATTTGAGTGACCTACAGTTGCGTTCTGTAATACAATCCATAGATCTAACCTAGGGTTACTATAAACAGTAGCTAGTGTACATTTGAGTGACCTACAGTTGCGATCTGTAATACAATCCATAGATCTAACCTAGGGTTACTATAAACAGTAGCTAGTGTACATTGGAGCTAAACTAGTGTTCTGTAATACAATCAATAGAACTGACCTACAGTAGCGGTCTGTAATACAATCCATAGGTTCATACCTCTAATCTGCAGAGCCTCAGCCGACTTCAAAAGGCTAGGGAGTTCTTCTTGAGTGACATTAACTTCCCCCTTATACATGAAGTCCACTAAGGCCTGCATTTCACTGAACCTGTGGACAAGATTGATTGATATTGGTCTCTTGGTTACTAAAACTGTCGTGTCGATTGTGTGAATGTCTGTGTCTGAAGACTACCACCTAGTTAAAGATGATATTGGTCTTGCCTATCACTATCACTACATAGTATATTATGTAGTGATAGTGATCCCTATGTATGCTTAAATCTTAAAAACTACGCAACGGTTTTTTTAAGCCATAGACTGATTCAATAGGAAGGTTTTTATGTATAATAAATTCATCATATCGTAGAGAAACACTGATAAAAGGTCATCATTGCACTCGTGCGAAGCCGGAGCGGGTCGCTAGTTTTCAATATGACGAATATAGCATTTTAATTTACCAAACACACATACGCACACTGACACACATATGGTGCTACCAATCTCTCTTCCCACCAACTTCAATGCATACTCAAGAAAATGTTTTCGTCAACCACTCATCATCATTTCAGCCAGAGTAGTCCAGTGGTTAGATGTGCCGCCTTTGGTCTAGTGGTTAGATGTGCCGCCTTTGGATCAACGGGTCCCGGGTTCGATTCCGGGGTCGGGCAAGTGTCTGTGTCTAAACCAGAGGCACTGGCTCGGGGTCTGGGTGTCATTTCTATCTATAATATGTATGTATTTAATTAAAAAAAAAATGTATATAAGTAGTTTATCATCCATCTCGTTACCATAACACAAGCATTAAGTGGCTTAGCTTGGGACGAGATGGCGTTGTGTGAAATGTCCAAGGATATTTATTTTTATTTATCTATTTATCTAACCCCTTTGAATCTACAAAGATACTGAGCAAAACCACAACGACCGGAAATCATTTGAGCCCTTACCTCATGTCTCGCATAAGTACAATAGGATGGTCGCAAGGATTCTGCAGGAGCAACCGCTCTAGGTAAGCGGAGCAGGCGGATAGAACTAGCTTGTGGCATCTCAGCTGCCGGGACTCGCAAGCAAGAGTCACGTCGGCGAACTGCTCTGTTAATAGCAACCGAGGAAACACGGCCTGGAAGAAGAGTAATTATAATTACATTAATCCCCACCTCATCTCGTCCCCGTAGAGCGAGAAATAAGTAAGTCGCCAAAAATATGTAGTTAATTTTCGACCTAAGGTATCACCAAATTAGGTTGAAAATAGCCAGACACTTTTTAAGACTTAGTTAATTCTTCCTATACAGTGACGTCGTCCCCGTAGAGCGAGAATTAAGTAAGTCTTCATAATGATGTAATTAATTTTCGACCTAAGATATCAGCAACTTAAGTTGAAAATGGCCAAACATTTTTTTAAGACTTATTTACTTCTTCCTCTACCGCTCATCATCATAGTCCGTGTGGTGACGGATTTACAATAGTGTTACCAACCTATTCCACCCCGAGTGTGTCGTAAGAGCCGATAGAAGGAAACGACAAGGCCGATAACTTAACTGCATGAGAAGGAAATCTTGGTATGAGACCGTGCCAACCCGTCTGGCCAGCGTGGTACTGTGCCACGAGACCGTGCCAACCCGTCTGGCCAGCGTGGCACAGTGGCCTCCCTGTGATGGGAAGACGCCCAAGCTCAACAGTGGGTCTGTCATGGGCTGGGTACCAATGTCACCAACACTGTGGGTGTCGTAAGAGGCGACTAAAAGAACGCTAAACCCTTTTTTTTTTCTTTTTTTTTTATCGCCCGGTGTAAAATCCTTTATGGACTTCCTCGCCGGCCACGGGTATGGCCAGAGAGGGGAGTGTGGGACTCTCCCCCATAGTGGGGGCCTACCCACTAAACCTCCCCGGGGTGCTCCAACTCGCGTCCTGTTGCGGCATTGTGGGATCTGATGTGCCAACACTTCTGGCCAGCGTGGCACAGTAGGCTAATTTCCCTCCATGAATTTGTAGGAGGCCCGACTCAGTAGTGGGTAATTTATGGGCCGAAACGATGACGATGACAATAACGTGCCAGTGCCACCATTCGCACGTTACTGTCATTCACATCACATCATTCGGATGTAGAATACACCGTGTCACCACCCCATGCCATCCTGAGGGTGTCGTAAGAGCCGGCGAAAGGAAATGAGAAGGCCGATAACCTAGTCGCATGAGATGGTAATCTTAATACGAACCCCGGTGTCAAGCTGTCTGACCGGAGTAGCACCGTAAGGAAACCCTCCATGTAACTGGAGGAGGCCCGACTCAGCAGTGGGTCATTTAAGGGCCAAGTAGTAGCTTTCAGTTAAACAACTCTTACCTGTAAATTTGTGTGATACGAATTCCATCGTACACAAAACTGTTGTGGAGGCAACGCCATCTCTGAATGTATCACTGCAACTTTTTCAACACTTCACCAACATTCTTACAATAATACTCTTTGGCCAAATAAACTATATTACAGCGTAAATTGCACAAATACTCTTTTTAATTTCAAGTTTTAAAAAGAAAAACGAAATTGCACAGTTCCTTTTTAAATTTTACACAAGTTATTTTTTTTTTATCACAGCATTGCTTATTGCTAAGAGAATACAATATATTTTGTTTTGTTAAATTTTAAGTACAAATCAATACATTTTTAAGTAGAAACGTTAAGACTAGACTGTATATTATTTAGTTTGAATACTAGAACCAATAAGGTTTATATCTGAAACAAACAAAAACACAATATTTTAATTTTATTAAATTAATTTAAAACACCTAATATAACCATTATAGGTATATACATTTAGGTATATCTAAAATATCTACAATTCCTAGACCCACAAAATTATATCTAATTAATGAAGTTCTTGTGTCACAGTGTTTGTTATTAAGCTCTTCCGAAATGGCTCAACCGATTTTGATGAAATTTTATATTCAAATTTGGTAGGTCTGCGAATTGGACAACATCTATTTGTTAAGTGGCTAAATGTTAAGGGAGGTCTAACACAACATTTTATTTAAAATTTTTTAGACAATGTTTTTTATGATGCATCATACAAAAATAAATACAACCCTAAATTTTCACCCCTCTACGATCAACCCCTATTTTTTAATAGCGATATTTATATGGCAATACAATGTTCGCCGGCCAGCTAGATTAGTATAAAAATCAAATGATAGTGTTTGTTATCAACCTTCCAAAAACTGGATATGAAACCCTGTGCCAATCCATAAGCTTAGCTGGCTAGCATGTTTCGTCACATCACAGTTGGAACCCACAAAGGAGGCGGTGTGAGACCTACACCGGGGGATGTTGGGTTTTTATCAGGCTGATGTGAGTAATCAATAAAGGATTTTGACTCCCCAAAAGAGGGGCTTATTCTTTAACTCAGGAAAAAAATGAATCCAAAACTAAGAATATCTTTTTCTTTTTAATTGGAGGAGCCCCACCTCAACAGTGGGTCATTTATGTGCTGTAATGATAATGATGATGAGAATATATTAAAGCACTCAAATTTAAGTTCTAGTCCACCCACCAAAAAAGTTGATGATCGCCTAATACCATCTTCTTATACTAAGTGTTACATTTACTTGTATTCTGAGTTTTTATATAACTACATAATTAATAATAATAATGAATTTATTGGTACAAAAAGGCATACAAGACTCTTGTTAACTCGAATTGTTGTCCGTGTAGTGACAGATTTAGAATGCACAGTGTCACCAACCCATACCATCCCGCGGGTGTCGTAAGGGGCGACTAAGGCAGATCAGGTAGCCGAAAGAGAAGGATAAATTGATGCAAACCCTGTGCCAATCCGTATTTCCATCGCGGCGCAGTAGGCTAATTTCCCGCCATGAATTTGGAGGAGGCCATGGATTTAAACGACGACTTAATCGTTGTATCGGAGAAGCTTTACTTTACTACCGGCACAGTCATAATAATACGGTATCATAGCATATACATTTTCTCTAAAGTAAATATTAAATACACACTATTTAATTTATTGATAGTAAGTAAAAAACAGACACAACCACCACTGTCGACATAGTAATTTACTTAACACTTAACACTAGACTTTACACTAACACCATTACTGTTAACTTTTTAATTTAACCAGCGAGTACCGTTGTAAATAATATCCTTACTCGCTTGAACAGTACAATAGTAAAATTTGCTTCAAAGTATTTACAAACTTTTCCCATATTTTCCGTGATTTTCCCTGACTTGACATTTAACTAAAGAATATTGCCATAATCAAAAATTGCAGCCATATCGATTTATACGTACAACACGGTGATCGAATAATTATTTTTGCGTATCAAGTTTAATTTATGTATAGTCATTGGCTAGGAAGATGACTAGCGAATTTGCTAGCATGGAGTGCAATAAAAACAATTATCACTTAAAAAAAATTATGCAGTATTGGGAGAGGCCTATATCCAGCAGTGGACCAAAGTGGGCTGATGATTATGATCATGGTTACAGGAACTGAATACAGTGCACGAATACTAAAATATATTTCAATGGCAATTATATTTATTTATTTTTTATTCTGAATCTCTGCTTATTATTTAGTTTATTTATTATTTAGATTATTTAGTTACCCGTAACGAAATAATCATAGATGACAGAACAATGGAATCAGTATGATTGTGATTTAATTGTGTAATTGGGACCTGATAGTCGCTGATCACCGCCACCTACATGGGTGCAACACCAAAGGAGAAGCAAATGCAATTTCGCATTTATAAAATAAAAATCACTTGAACCCTGCCTGAACTGTCCGCCTCCGTCATACAGAAGTCAAACAGTCTTACAGAAAACCAGAGCCAAATAACACCATCTTTGGCTGGTATTGTTTTCCTGCGCGTTTAAGATCACCAGAGGTTATCATCATTTCAGCCAAAAGATGTCCACTGCTGGATATAGTCCTCCCTCAAGGATTTCCATAAAGGCCGGTCCTAGGCCACCCGAATCTATCGTTTTCCGGCGACCTAAACCAGGTCATCGGTCCACCGTGTGGGAGGCCTACCAGCACTGCACTTTCCGGAACGCGGTCGCCCCTCGAGGACTTTTCTGCCCCATCGGGCGTCGGTCCTGCGCGCTATGTGCCCTGCCCACTGCCACTTAAGTTTGGCAATCTTGTGGGCTATGTCGGTGACCCTGGTTTGCCTGGGTATCTCCTCATTTCTGATTCGATCTCGCAGGGAATCTCTGAGCATAGCCCTCTAGCCGCCGGAAAACCATTGCCATTATAAAAAATGTCTGGTACATACGTCAATGATAGACAGAACCGATATAATAGTGATGGCGGCACGAAAATTCCTAAATATGTCATTTAGCCTCATTCTACGGCCTAACAGTACATATTCAGATTTATTACAGAAAATATCTATTTCCTATTATTTATTTAGGTATTCAACGGACATCTACGAAACTATATCTAAAGCAATAAGCAACATGAAAACCGCGGTTGTAATTAATTGAACTTTCGCGGCTTGGGTGAGCGAGATGGATATACTTCGGTAAGTTCTGCCGCCAATAAAGTTACAAACAAAAAGGTTGGGACATAAAAATCAATAGCACAGCGTCGTAAGGTGGGCAAGTCTGACCCTAGCGCTAGGGTTAAAGAATACAGTTTGGTAGGAGTAGGACAGAAAAAATAGTTATAAATTTATAGTTACTTCAAGTTAGTAATCGACAATTAACAAGAATAAAACATATTTAATGTGGTTGCAAATAAAACTAGTAACTAACACCTTGTTTATTAACCAAAAATTTTGCTATTATTGTAAAATGTATTTACACAAAGGTTAGATTTTTTACATTTTCGTGGTAAATAAACAATTAGATATTGAATTTATATTTATACCGGCTGAATTTCGAACGTCACACATCTTCAAATATCGTCACATTTGAGTACAGCGAAAAATACCCAAATGAAGCTAAAAACTAAAACAGCAAAATAGTTCTTTTGTTTAATTGTGAAACAAATCAGATTATTAAGAAAAAAGTACAGTTTATTTTTGACTAAAAAATATTTTTGATTCAAAATGACCTTAGCTAAAAAAACATACTTTTCGGGCAAGGTTTGCAAAAAATATAGTATAGTGCAAAATCTAAAACGATTTCACTTACAAAGATAAGATTAGGGATAAGGTGTGTACGGCGTGGGACAGTATCTAGGTATTTATGGGTCAAACGTATATCTATCTATACTTGTAAAGCCAATATTTACCTCCGATACTTTAAGTCCTAAAGGTGTCTTGAAAGGAGCCAAAAGACTTATGAAGAAATTTCCGATATTAATGCGAAGCCAGACACTTTATCCAGACTTAAAATTTCATAGAGGAAAATTGCTCAGCTCGCGTGACCATTATGAAACGACAAAATGAACAACATTCGTCAGTCAAAGTAATATAAACTGACCAATATTCAGCCAATTTTATGTGAAGAAGAGAAATAAATTAAGCTAACTAAAACATTTATTAAGTCTTGAGTCATCAATTCATTACATGAAACCGACATCAAACAATTACCGAGAGACGCTTAAAAAGCAAAGTCTCCAAAAATTCAGCGTGCATTCTAAAAAACATCGAAAGGGCGCGCCATTATCTGTATACAGATAAGTTGAGACTCCCCGAATGGGGGGGTCTGGTGAGGGCGTCGGCCAACGACCCTAGGGGCGCGACGAAAATAGACCGCGCGGGGGTCTCTGCGTGCGCGATGTTAATTTTGGATGGGCATTTTGAGGCCGCCTGGATTCCTGGTACCGTTATTCAGCACTCCAATTACTTTTGTTCCAATATTTTTTTGGCACGCAGGTTTTATTTGACACTGATGTTTTCGTTCAAGATTGTCATGCGTAGAAAATATTAGTTTTTTCATGAGTAGTTATCGATCGAGGATGAACTTAAATTTACTCATTTCCAACCGCTGTACAAATTTTCAACAAACAGAAACATTAAATGCTACAAAACTAATCGATATTTTAAAGTTACTAAAATGAGTATTACAGTTAATGGTAAAGAAAATATAACAGTTTGTCTCGTAGAAATCTTTTTTAGCGATACGATCACAGTTGTACCTACTTATTTTACGAATGGTGTCCCTTTAAACAATTATTTTCATTGTATATGACGTTGTAAAATAAAGAGTAATCAATCCGAAATCCACGAAATAGTTACTATATTTAAAGATAATAATAAATGTACAACAAATCGTTAGGGAAACACCTTCCTGCCTTCCAAGTAAATCAAAATCAAAATTCTTCAAAAATCAAAAGTTAGCTCATACTAGTCATAGGACAAGTAAAAAAATACCACCGGTTCAGAATGCAGCTCTTCCGAAAAAGCCGTCAAGAAACTCTGTAGTTGGTTTTTTTCATAGATCGGATTTTTAAGTACAAGGCACGGATATGACAGATTTGTTAAAGCAAACTCGCGCAATAGTCGCAAAGGGCCAAACATCAGCAACATAATAATAACCTCTTAATGACTGAGTCAACCGACCCAAGCAATGGCACCTGTCCACAAGCATGACGCATAAATATGCTGAATAAGTACACATATCATTGGTACGATAAGAATATTTAAAAATTACTCGAGGAAGGTTTATCAAATTTCGCTTAAGGTGGATGTTCCAGGGTAGCCCGCGAAATTCAAATTTTCTTACGTTTTTTGCAATTTGCAGGTCAGTGCTAGGTTGTATGTTGATTAAAATGTTATTCGCGGCTGTAAGACGTATGTAGTTATAGAATTATAATCATCCAAATCATCAATACAACCCTCCAAGCTCATAAAAGTGCAAGAAAAACTTTGACTTTGACTTTGACTTTGAAAAACACGTAGTGATGAGTTTGATGATTATAACTCTGTAACTACATACGTCTTACAGCCGCGAATCAAATGTTCAATATCATACAACCTAGCACTGCCCTGCAAATTGCAAAAAACGTAAGAAAATTTGAATTTCGCGGGCTACCCTGGAGCATCCACCTTAATTAAATCTACTAGGCTACTAGACACATTTATTAAAAGCAATAATGAGTAGTAATTAATTAATAACATAGCATACCGTTTTGCTAAGGCACGTATACGAATTCAAAGTGTAAGCACAAAAATTGAGGTCAAGCGGCAATTAAATAAAATGCCTTATTAGATACCTACGTTTATAACAGACGACGAAGCAATATACGAGGGTGAATCAAAAAATTCTTGGAATCAATATTAAAAAATGCAAAGATTTAAATAATAATATTTTATTTTTCTACATAATCTCCCTCCAATGCAATGCATTTAGAATAACGCGTTTCTAACTTCCTTATTCCTTGTGAAAAAAAATTATTTTCTTGACTCTCGAAAAAGTCCTCTACGGCAGCTATAACCGCGTCATTATCGTGAAACTTTGTTCCACGAATTTCCTCTTTTAATTTTGGAAATAAGTGAAAATCACTTGGGGCTAAGTCCGGAGAATATGGTGGGTGGTCAAGGAGATTGAAGCCAGCACAGCGGATTGCGTTGAGCGCAACTTCCGATCGATGGGCAGGAGCGTTATCTTGAAGGAACAACACGCCCAACGACAGTTTTCCACGACGTTTTTCTTTAATCGCTTCACGCACTTTCGGGATTAAATTTGCATAATAGGGTCCAGTTATCGTCTGGCCTTTTGGCATGTAATCAATAAAAAGGATTCCTTCACTATCCCAGAACACAGAGGCCATAACTTTGCCAGCGGAAAGAGCAACTCGAAATTTCTTAATGGATGGAGAGGATGGTCGTTTCCAAGACATGCTTTGTCTTTTAGTTTCAGGATCAAAATGGTGGACCCACGTTTCATCCATGGTGACAAGACGACGGCAAAAATTATCCGAATCACGCTGGAACATTTCGAGATTACGCTTGGAAATTTCCAAACGTCGCTTTTTGTTTTCGTCGGTTAACATTCGTGGCACCCATCTTGCAGACACTTTTTTGAACCCCAGTGAATCAATTAAAATGGATTGAACGCTACCAAAAGATATCTTTAGGATCTCAGCTATATGTTTTATAGTCATTCTTCTGTCTTCCAAAACCAGATTCTCAACCTTTTTGACATTTTCTTCTGTAACGGAGGTTGAAGGCCGCCCAGAACGCGGGTCATCTTTACAGCTTGATCTACCTCTTTTAAATTCAGCCACCCAGTACGCAACCGTAGAATAGGGTACAGCATCACCCCCTAATGTCTGCTGAATGTCCAAAAAAATTTCCTTCGTAGACATTTTTTTCAAACTGAGATATTTTATCACCGCACGTAACTCACTTTTATCCATAATTTTGACTTTTTAGCAACTCGTTGCACAAAAAAATTTATTACATGCGAACGAACTGACAAAAACAAGTGACAGTCTGCATAAATATAGTGTGATAGACACTCTTTAATTTGAATATCGAACTTGATCCAAAAAGGTTTCATATATATGCACTTCTAAGAACTTTTTGATTCACCCTCGTAGTATACTTATAGACACATATGACTTCGCTTACGAGAGTATTAAGAAATATTGATCCTATGAGGGGCCTAATCCTGGTATTTTCTATTGAACTGCCTATCCAACAGGATTCTCTATAGAGCTGCCTTCCGAACCGGTGGTAGTTTCGGCATGCATGTGAGTAAACGCAGGGATTGTGAGCGATCAAGGGAGATGGAGGAATTGTAGGAGTGAGGAGTTGTGTGTGAAAGGTGTGAATGTAGGTATGATGACTGATAGGTGTGTGTGGAGACTACCACCTAGTGTGGGACAGGGGCTGTAAGATGATAATTGTGTTTATAAATATGACGATTTATAAGAGTTTTGTGATGAAACCTACGTAAATAAAGTTCCTTTTAAGTTTGAGTTTGAGATTGATGCCATTGGCAACCTTAATCTGCTAAAGTTCTTGCCAAGTGCGTATATCCAAAGAATGTGGTATAGGTACGTTCCAAAACTGTCAAAATCGACATTGAAAGGATTATCGATGTTTATTATAAGGACTCTTAGACTTGACTAGACTTTAGAATTAGTTCTTCGGTTTCTTCATTTTCGACTTACGGGTTTTAGGAATAACGACAATTAAAAAAGCGTTTTTATTTCACATTATATCACCATTTAGAAGAGATTGTTTATGCAAATAGGATTCCTATTTAAACAGATCTGATGTCGATTAAGGATCTATATGTCATGCAAAACGAATGAAGAATACACACACATATATATTTTAAAGACGTTTTACTCCTCTTTCTTTAGCGTAAGCTGTTGGTATTAGAATCCTAGTGAAACGTCGTTTGACGAAGCAACGATTGAATGTGTTTAACCCAATGAATCTATCAGACACTGAGATCTACAGCTAAAATCATGACACCTCCATTATACTACATAAGCGTGAAATTAGAAATTGTCATTTATCAACATCACCTCATGTCGAGTTCTTTTAAAATCAAACAAAAGGCATTGGACTCCGGACGCTAATTCTACAGCATTGCAATGCAATAAATTTCAAAGATATACTGAAAACACGTGTAATTACACAATAATAGACACTGAAACGGTACCTAAGTACGACAATCGTTTAAGGTCATTCTGTATTAGAAGCATACGACCATATATTTTCCTCTTTGTTCCAATGAGGTTTATGCAATTACTTGTTAACTGCAATTTATTTGTCAACATTCAGTTTGTAGATCTTGTGTATTGCTACAATCTGATTTGATGATCATTTGAAAGGCGTGTAATAGTTAAATGAACTCGCTTTGGAGCATATTAAGAGCTGGGCCCTTAACTGCCTATTTCCTAGAGACGTGCCCACCCGATCCAAAGCAATCACTAGTTTTAATCTGATAACTTCATTTTTTTTATGTTGTCAATTTATTACGACAAAATCATTGGACATACTCCTGAACGTATATAAGTTCCCAAAAGTGTGAAAATCCTAACCTACTAAGTAGCTGAAATTTCAAAGCCCAAAATCACAATTATATATTGTGAACCTAATTTAAATTAAAATGTTTAATCGACTTTTCCAAATATGATGATAATTTTCACTAAAAATTTTCATCGTTTTTCCAAATTTTAACTGAGTCAGCCCAGACAGACCGTACTCCTGGAACTTAGTATTAATCTAAGTAATCTTGAATTAATTCTAATAGCATGCTGACCGCTAATTTTGACTATATTAAATTAGCAATTTTGAAGCCCTCCTTTGCTCGCATCACGATGCGCTCATATACTGTGCACAAACAATGCTAGTTTCGTGTACAATAACACTGTAGAATGTTGCTATTGTATGTTTGAGGTGGATATGATGCCAAAAATAAAAAAAAACTCGCAGAGTATAAGGAATCCTTTTAAACAGTATTACCGGTCAAACTTATAAATTGGGTACAAGCTCTATCCTATATCTATATTATTCTATATTATTACCTGGAAGGTGACAAACATAAATGTAGATAACCAGTGTTTAGTAACAGTCTTAAAACACAGCACTTCCTCAACAAAACCAAACAATCTAGTAGTGATATCATCTATTTGTGATAATTTATTACAGTTTTCAGATTTACAAACTCCTAACAATAACACTGATCTCATGGCAAGTTGCAGTCAGTAATTAACAAAATATGTAAACGACTTAAATTGTAAGCAGTCTAGATCTGTCTAGATCTGGAGTCATCAAATTTAGTAGTTGGACAATGCCGGCTATTAAAGGCTAAGTAAATTGGAAACTGCGGTTTCCAAGCTCATCGTGGGATGCCGGTCTGTTAGGTTAGGTTAGGGCGATGAAAACAAAAGCATGGAACCAGGAGTTCGATACGTCACAAAACAATCTGCTATGGCGATTATAAGGGTAGGTTTGAGGCGTGCATCAGTGTCTAAATGGATCCGTTATTTTCTAATTGGTAATTCTTATTTATTTGCACACTTGTGAGTTGGATTTGAGATTCATTACGGAATGTAGTCCCTCGGTTCCAAAAAAATCTAATTCAAGTCATGTCTCCCGTAAGAATAAGCAGGTAAACGAACCAACATACCACATTAGTTGCTAACACTGTGATATTTAAATACACGGTTGTTATGTACAATTGATCTAGAATTATTTTAAAAACAATAATTTAAAATAAGCCATTTTGTGTGAATTTTATATGTCGACTGATTCAATAACAAATATAACACTATTTAATCGTTTTCTCTAAGGTTTCTTTTGAGTATTGTGTATAAATTATCACATACGGCTATTAAGAAAGTAAAATATTTAACAAAATTTGTTAAACACTAAAATTCATGGTTGGACTTGAATTTAAAACAAATAGGACCATCGTAATCCAAACGCGAAAATTTAAATTTCTGAAATACAGAACGTCAGTATGGAATATTATCCCATATTTGACTATCTATACTTTTATTAATGTTTATAGTATTATTGCGAATTTTGTGATTGTAAAGATGATGCACAGCCAACAATTAAGTTAAATACGTTATCATTTTTAATTAAATATAACAGATATTAGAACGAAGAAATATATAGATTTGTATTCTATACCATATCCCAATTTATTTGATACTAGCAACACGCCCTGGCTTCGCACGGGTGCAATTATGGATGTATTATACAAATAAACATTCCTCTTAAATCAATCTATCTATTTAAAAAAACCGCTTCAAAATCCGATGCGTAGTTTTAAAAAATTAAGCACGATCCAAAAGTATTTTAAAATTAGGAAAAATGCTCTCATTAAGTTTATGGTAACATTCAATGTTTGCCGAGCATTAGTGTTTGTTAGAGGTCTGCAAATAGAACCTCGCCGATATAGGTGTCTGACATTGACGGAGATTGGGAATGACGTAGAGTGACGTAAGCGAGGCAAAAACAGTGAAGGAAGTATCGGTAAAATAAAAACCTGATCCGCTATTGTAATTTAAACCATCAGCACCATTTTTAGGAGACAAATTTGTTAATGATCTAGCACTCACTAGATAATGAATACGAAAAATTAGAATTCATATAATTATATTAGTCTCGGCCCATAAATGATTTACTTTTGAGTCGAGCTTACCCTAATTTTATGTAGAACATTTTGGATACTATTCATATTCTATGTTGGCTAGATGGGTTGGCATTATTTCAAGTTATCCTGCTCTAACAGTCTGCATCGGCCTTCAAAATAGAAACGCTTATTTTCTAAGTCACAGAAACAACATAGGATAGAAAACATTAAAAAAGAAATGAAGAAAATGTTTGTCGTCAAGAGCCATAAAATGGTATTGATCATTTGAATTGTGAGGTTTTATAAGAGTTTTAAGACAGAACCTACGTAAATAAAGTTCCTGTTGCTTTTGACTTGGATTATAGATGAATCCTGAGCTTTATTTGACGGTTAATTGTCATTGTTTGTTATTGATCTGTTCTGTGTTTGCTCACTTGTCAACTCACTACTATTGTGAAGTAATAATTTTAATTGGTAAGCAGATAGTTTTGCCAATTTATTATGCCATTTTATTTGGAACTTAATGGTGTATAATTAATTAAGGCATGGCAAATAACGGTTGAAAAATTCTCTGTATGTTTGCTACGTGTCTAAAACGCAAAAAATGCTTTATGTATTTGCATATAATTCTCGCAATAACATTATGGCTAATCCGACTCCAAATCTACTTTCGGCATCGTACCATCGAACTAAATTATGTAGTTTCGGACACAGGGAGAAAAGACAGAATTAAACTCGTGTTAATTCGTGTTATATGCTGAAGATGTTTAGAAACTTTTGTCTGTTTACCTGTATGTGCGCGCATTATGACAAAACTGCTTCAACGATAACGGACGAATGTTATATTATATAAATTTTATAACACATAATTGTGACAATAAATAATTTGATTTTGGTATAACGATTTACTTTTGAATTAATGGTAACTGATTGTATAAATTAAATTATAGGTATTTTTTTTAGAAAAAACGCCGAATAAGACGGAGCTCCAATCAAATAATTTTAATTTTAATTCTAGACGTATCTCAAATATGTTTTAACTAATCATTATTTTATCTCAACAATCTTGTAAATATTTTATTATAGTCTTTGTAAGCATATTCAAGTCATCACCGACACTACATAGTTCTCAGTTTATTTTTCAGTATTTTAGTACTAAAAATGTTCATTGATTAATACAAACCACTGAACATCACGTTTTTCACATTGTCACTATAAACCGTTTCATATGTGGGTGATTATAATCCTTATCATATCACGATTCATTTTCCTGTACTATTTCATTACAAAAAAGGCCCCAAAACCATGTTATTTAATATCTTATCACTACACGCTTGACTGTAAGGACAAACATTAGAATCAGAATTGTGACCGATAAAGCCAAAATAATGAAGTGGTAATAAAAAAGCGACGAGACTCACCAAAAATTATTTCAGTCCCTGAACGGAAAACACAATATTGGATCACACCTACTCGAAGTAACACGGCACAGTGATGGTTAAAACATGAGCACAAAGCCAACATTTGGCCGATCCCAAAATAGTACCATCTAACAGGCCCCCAACTAAAGTTATAAACTAAACATTCACGCTACGCGCACACATGCATAACCAAATAAAAAAAATCAATATAGTAATTACACATACATACACAGCTCACGGTGAAAACCAGAACGCAGTATGTATTCAACAATATGGTCGTTGATCATTTCAGTGAAAATTGTGACTTTTCACATCAACCTTCGAATAAGGGAAAACTACGAAAATAGACTTATACTCACAGTTGTGAGGGACCAAGCGATAGCTCATCACGTATGCAATTAACTGGCGTCTAGATGTTTTTTATAACGATGGAAAATCAATAATTTTTAAGAGCGCAAAATTTTGTTCATATTTTTCCATCGAGGACCCGCTTTCCTCCCGCGGTCTCGCTCACGGACACTTAAAAATGAAAATCCCATTGCAAGAAAACTGTGGATATGAAAGAGATGCATATACATCGCCGATTGTAAATAAATGACAGGAACGAATCATAACAAACGAGCGAGACAGCCGATGAACTATGAGGTACAATAAAACAATAACATTATTCATTACGTAATTATAAAATCATAATGTTTGCTATGTACATACCTTCAAGATATTAGCATTTCATATTTTATACATCAGTCGATGGGTTTAACGCGATATTTTTACGTTCGCGGATGCATTTTGACGCAACTACAACATCCATCCATCAGACGGACGCCATTTGCAAACACACTAGACTAGAACACAGCACAGACCAACTTCAGTTTTTACTACCGCACTACCTCAATTCATTTTAGAATGTAGAGTTTACAATAACTGTTCAGATATATTAATTAATAGTAATTATTAATATTCTTTCGCCGTTTCATTAGTACATTTGATTTAAAAAAAGTTAAACATTTCAATGTATCTTGTATCGATTGAAGGATTATTTTTGTGGCAACATTTAGCAGTCACATGTAATAAATGGCGGGAACGGCAAAATCGGCAATTGTAGACTAGTTAATTTTCATTTGTTTTGATCATACATATTATCCAAAGAATCAAATTGTTTTCAGCTTGTTTTGTTATTTTCAAATAGTCTCGTTGTATTTATCTATTTGTCGCGAGTGTTCCTAATAACAAACTTATCAAGAATCAATGTTTCCAGGTTCCAGGCCCACGCTGACGAAATTAAGTTAGGTAGGTAGCGTAAACAACTTTTTTTTTTCTATGACATGATGACATGTAGTGAATTCGAGAGCTCTCTATTCGTGTCGCTTGTACCTGCATCCACGACGCCTTCCGAGAGTAGCCGAGCCTGTCTACGTAGTAGTGACACATTAGCTAGGGTAGTCTCGCTCAGGGGCGTAGCTACCGCCGTATCCATTATACGGGGCCCCCGACGTGCGTAAGCAAAATATAATAAAAACTTCGCTGAACGCCTGTCAGACCTGTCACTATTGTCCATAGAGACTTTAGACTTTAGAAAAACTAAAGTCATCATCAGCTATAAATCATTTAATTAATCCGTTTTCCGAAAGGCAAGGCGAGTGTATATTTATTTTAAATAGTTTGAATTTTTTTTGGAAGAATTGACAGATAATTATGATGATTAAATACATATTTCTATAAATTTTATGCACACATTTTATTTTGTGAGTAATCTTTAGCCTTCCTATGGGCCCGCAAATATTTTTTTATACGGGGCCCCACCAAGGCACGCTACGCCCCTGGTCTCGCTAATGTGTACACGTCGTAGATTACCCCATGACAGTCGCTCTCCGTAATTTTAATCTATCGTGGACTTCGCACGTGTGTAATTATGCATGAAAACCTACCACTTGAATCACTATATCTATTTAAAAAAAAACCGCATCAAAATCCGTTGCGTAGTTTTAAAGATTTAAGCATACATAGGGACGGACAGACGACAGCGACTTTGTTTTATACTATGTAGTGATAGTGATATACGGTAGGCAACACCCACTTCACAGGTTCGCGTAAACGCATTCCCTTTTGGTATTATTACTCTACTCTTTGCGCATTCCACTGTGACGCCCCGACGTGGTGACCACGTAGCTTCCATCGAAAGGCGACCCGGGCAACTGGGACGCCCTTAGACATTGAGGCGTCGTCGGTGGCGGGTCCCCCGACCGACCACCGGCCTCTATCTATCGATTATTATAAGAACAGGAAAAGAAACAATTATTTACACTTTTATATAATTTATTTTAGACATTATTTAATAAGAGATGTAGATTATTGCATGTAGTACTAATGAAGTATATTGTACCTGAAACAAAGTAATTAATAATTTATAACATTTTTTACTATACACATTCATCAAGGTGGTGACATTTTTTAGAATACACAACCAACCCATTTCATCATGAGGGTGTCGTCATGTCAATAATTTTTTTTCTGGTAAAATCCTTTATGGTCTATCCCCGCCAGCCTGTGGATGGCCAGCATCGGGTGTATGGGAGTCCCCTCCGCCTCTGTGAGGAGACGGAGGCATACCCACTTAACGTACCCGGGGCCAATACCGCGCTTTTTTTTTAAAATTCTCGATTGGCTGACGCTTGATCGCCAGTTCATCTGATGTTAAGCGCCACTGCGACCTAAGATGGAGCGCGCTTGCCTAGACGAAACCGATTCAATCGTGATTTAAAGACACCCAGATTATATCTATCGGGGAACACCTACTCGGGAAGCGCATTCCACATTTCCGTGGAATGAAAAATACAGCTTGCTGCCTCGTGGGCCCTGACTGTATCTCCATGGGAATGTCAACAACCTAGCTTCAAGAGAAGGAAACCTTGACAAAAACCCTGTGCCAACACATTTCGTCAGGGTGGCACAGCAGGTCAATCCCTTCATGTACTTGAAAAAGTTGTCTCTGTGGTGACGGATTTAGAATACACAATATCACCAACTCACACCATCCCGAGGGTGTCATAAGAGGCGACTAAAGGAACGCAAAAGGCAGATCACCTAGTTGCAAGAGTAGGACAACTTGATGCGAACCCTGTGCCAACCCGTCACGCCAGCGTGGCACAGTAGGTCTATTTCCCTCCACGATTTTGGAGGAGGCCCGACTCGGCAGTGGGTGGTAAATGATCTGACATCAGAAATGTCTACAGTACCACAGTGGGGTGACGGACTGGCGAATTGGTCAGTCATCAAGTTATTCATGTCATTATTAATTTCTTTACCAAATGATGATAAAATCCCTTTAACAAGATCCCCTTTAATAAAAGCAGCTTGCTGGCATTCCGAACCGGTGGTAAAAACTAAATGACAAATTATTCTTATTTTTTTTATTATTTTGGTTTAGAGTATTTTTTTTTGACTATTTGAAAGCATTCGTAAGAATTTATTCGAATAAAAAACATTTCCCCGCTGGAGATTTCTTCGCTTGTCTTCAGACAGCATCCGGAGTTGCAAGCTACCATATAAACTCACCGTGTGCAGTTCAGATGGTGAGCAAGTCGGGCGCCTGGTTGGCGAGCAGAGCGGCCGCGGTGGCCACGGCGGTGCACCACGAGTCCAGCCTCGCGGCCAGCGCCGCGGCCCCCGCGCGGGGCAGCGCCCGCGGCCGGACCCAGCCGATGTGGACTGCGCCTTGCACCTGCGACAGAGGGGACCCGCTCGCATGAGGTACATAAATAACAATAAATATCCTTGGACGTTACACACAACGCCATCTCGTCCCAAGCTAAGCAACTTAATGCTTGTGTTATGGTAACGAGATGGATGATAAACTACTTATATACATTGTTGTTTTTGTAAATACATACAAATTATAGATAGAAAACAACCAGACGCAGAACAAATACTTGTAGGTCGTACAAATATTTCTTCCGTGCGGGGTCGGGCAAGTGTCTTTGTCTAAACCAGAGGAACTTGCTCCGAGTCTGGGTGTCATTTGTGTTCGTGAATTTCATGTTTGTAAACTGCCCCAGCGATACAGGTTATAACTAATGCGAGGGTATCGTTAAGTAAAATTGTAGTGTCCGTTTGTAATATTAAAACAACCGCTTTTACTAAGTGCATTTGGATGTATACACGTAGCGAAACAACTCTGAAATGGCTGGACCGATTTTGACGAGACTCTCACAGAAAGCTGATGTAACAAGTTGAGTAACTTAGCCTACTTAGTTTTTATTATTACCTATCACACACTCACAGACAAAGAACGCTATACAGGGTCCCAAATAGAGTGTCAAACAGAAGTTTCACCCAAATCACCCCCATGTATGTTCTGCGATTTTTCATAGTTTCGCGTTAAGATTTGTTTTCTGAATTTTAAAAGTTTTGGATTTAAACCAATATTTTCGTAATTTTAGTCAGTTACTAAGTTGATATTTTTTTGCTTAAAAGTAAAATTCAAGACGATACAGTTAGAGAAAAAAAAAGTCTTCTACTTTAAAAAAATGAAATTAAGGTTTAGGACGAACATTTATAAAAAAATCATAACACGAGAACTATGAAAAATCGCAGAACATACATGGGGGTGAATCGGGTACCTCAAGGGTTGCTCTATAAACTACCACATCATTTAAATTTTGAATCCATAATCACTACCCTATTCCACTCTGAGGGTGTCGCCGAAAACCCAGCCGCGAGCGAAGGAAAACTTGAGCATGAAATGGGAGGTGCAGTGCGTCATATTTGAGCTGTTTAGTACATCAAAGGAATCTTGGTTTCGAAAGCAGAGGAAACCCGCGATTCCTGTTTATACAGACACCTCTCGGGTATTACCAGAGTGGCCATCCTACCCTGCTGGTTAAAAGAACAACGGGTTGCACTCCGGAAGTGCTGGTAGAAGTGTAAACAAAAAAACGCGGCAACTAAAAAAATATTAGCACGATAAACCGCTAAATAAGCAAACTAACCTCACAATGTAAACCAAATAATTGTCAAAATATTTTTTATTACGCACCAAAAATCTTATATCTTTAAATGAGCAATTCTTATACATATATATAATTGGAATCTCGGAATCGGCTCCAACGATTTTCATGAAATTTAGTATATAGGGGGTTTCGGGGGCGATAAATCGATCTACTAGTAACTATTAAATGAATAAAGATAAATATTACATATGAATTGAATATACTAAACACAGCGACACAACAGCGAAGAGCAGCCGACTGTATGTTTCTCGCTCGGGTACACTCGGCGGTCCCGAGTTCACCCGATCGAGCCTTTCACCTCAGAGCGTGACGTATCAGCCTAACTTACTACCTACGGAAAACTCTGTGTGCGGTGCGCCAAAAGAAGTTTTCACTTCAAAAATCAGTAACAGCAAATACCTGGTCGATGTGACCCCTGATCAACTTCTCGGCGAGTGCTTTCATCACGAGCAGTTCCACTTCGTCCAGAGGAACGCGAGCCTCCTGTGCTATCTCCGAGAACTTCAGCTTGCGTTGTGCAGACGTACGCTGGAATGCCATCTGTAACCATTTAATTTAGGATAATCATCAGAAGCATAAGATAAGGACAACTTGATACTAAACCCTGTGTTCGGGTTCTGGCCAGCGTAGGCTAATTGCCCTCCATGTAGTTGGAGGAGGCCCGACTCAGCAGTGGGTAATTTAAAGGCTGAGAAGTAGAAGAAGTGAAGCATCAGAAAATCTATCTTAGATGAGCTTGTTGTCCAACTTCGCTTTAACTAAGGCCCCTCGTACACAAGGCTACGCTACTCAACGTTTTTAGTGTTCGAGCGACTACCGCCATACAAATCCATTGAGGTTCGTACACGAGTCGCGTCTCCGACATTCGTCCGCCGACAGTAGTCGCTTGGAAGACTAAAATCGTTGAGTATCGAGGATTTGCGTAGCCTTGTGTACGACGGGCCTTAATCAACCTCGAGGCGTCTTAAGCTTATCCCAAATGACTCACATCAAAGCGTTTACTCTTTTTTTTCCACCTGTTGGGGTCTTGTCAGGTTATGTGGGACTTTGGGGCGCTGAGAGTTTGTAAACTAAAACCAACGGCGATTCTCTTATGCCCGGCTTCGCGACCTTAACACACCTCAATCTCATTCAGCATCATTCTTAACGCAGCTAAACCTTAACTGGACTTAAATTCACTTTAATCGATCCTAAGGCATACTGGTCGACCTCAACGCGCCATAACTCATCTCGATCGACCTCAACACACCTGAATTAATTCTGGTCGACCTAAACACACCTTCAACCCATTCTGGTCGACCTCAATGCGCCTTAACTCATTCTGGTCGACCTCAACGCGCCTTAACTCATCCTGGTCGACCTCAAAGCACCTAAAATTTATTTCAATCCTTACTTACCTCCATAAGGCACAAAATAGCAATCTTTTGTCGCAGCTTCACGTCGACCTTTTGTAAGTCAGGATGTGTGGCTTTAGTGCGAACTCGCTCGAAGGCCACCGCGTCGCCCACGGCGACGGCTTGCACCAGTTCACACGCCCATGCGTCAGGCGTACCTTCGAGGGACTCTAGGATTGGATGGGCCAGCTGGAAACGTTAATAGTATATTTCAATACAAGTGCGGAAAGGCTGTCATTACAACGAGTTCCGACAAATGTCTACCCGAGCCGAGGCGCAGCCGAAGGCGAGGGTTGATAGTCGGAACAAGTTGCAATGACGGTTCCGCACGTGTAATGAACGACTATTTTTAATACAGTTGCGAAAAAATGAAGCAATTTAATAAAATAATAAAAACACAATAAACCCAACTAACTAATCATGTATGACTTATAAACAAAAATGGCGCCAACCGTAGAATATAACCAGAGATTTTTTTTTTCTTCACCCATTCTAGTAGGCAACAGCAACTATGCCCATACAGCCAAGTCTTCAGTAGACATATTTTATTGGAAATGAAAATGAAATTTAATGAGATGAAATTAAATTAAATATAACCTAACCTAACTCATTCAATCAAATCATTAAATCTGATATTGAAACAAATTAGTACGTAGTTTCTTTTTAGAAATATACGTATTTGCATGAATCATAAAAACTTCTATGTTTTTTTTTAGTAAAAACTTCATGGTTGGTTTTTTTCTTTTAATAGACATTATTTTGACAGTTGGGAAAGAAAACGCACTAGTGCGGTAATGGTAAAAAAAAAGCACGCGTGTGTAATAGCCCACTTCCCGAACGCTATACGGCCCTGCAATATGCCACTTTTTGAGCAACTGTATTAAAAAATACTGTAAGCCCCTTTACGCACTAGCACTAGGCGGCTAGCCGCGCGGTCTGCCGCTTTTCTAATTTAATATGTAACCGCTGTGTTTGTACGCACTGGCGGTTGAAATTTTGTGGCGGTTTAATAGGCTGCGCGGCTAGCCGCCTAAAGCGCCTCTGCGAACTTTAGCGCATGTACATATATGAAGAAAACTGTTATTAACATTTTTTTTATATCTTACAGTTTTAAAACTATCGTAAATAATTCGCTCATATAATATCCGCTTTTTGAAAAGTTAGGTTAGGTTAGGTAACATGATTATAGTCTGCGGCGGCGTGGTTCTGCATCAGATCCCACAATGCCGCAACAGGACGCGAGTTGGAGCACCCCGGGGAGGTTTAGTGGGTAGGCCCCCACTATGGGGGAGAGTCCCACACTCCCCTCGCTGGCCATCCCCGTGGCCGGCGAGGAAGTCGATAAAGGATTTTACCCAGGGCAAAAAAAAAAGGTAACATGATTAAGTTGACATACAAAGCATTAAGAGAAAAGAAACCTACTTGCACTATCTTAATATATATATTTCTTGTGTGCGTGTGTATGTGACTGAACTCCTCCTAAACGGCTGAACCGATTTGAATGAAATTTTTTGTATGCGTTTGGGTGGCACCGAGGATGGTTTAGATTCACAAATCAGCCCGACAGATGCCGCTGCAGTCGGTAAACAAATATCATGCAGGACAACGTCTGCCCGGTCAGCTAGTTTTTATATATGGCTATAGCCCCGTGTGGTGTCAGATTTAGAGTACACAGTGTCACCACCCAATTCCCTATTAAGGTTGTCGCAAGAGCCGATTAAAGGAAATGACAAGGCCGATAACCTAGCTGTAAAGAGAAGGAAAACTAGATACGAATCCCGTCATAAGTACTGGGGCATTTTGGGACTGAAATGATAAAAAATATGTAATATTAATTCATATTTATCCATACATCCGTTGATTGTTACATATATTGAGAGACAAACTTAAAGGTAACCATACAATAAAAGTGAACTACTCTACGCCAAATTTGACTGCTTCGTTGGTCTAGTGGTCAGATGTGCCGCCTTTGGATCAACGGGTCCCGGGTTCGATTCCGGGGTCGGGCCAGTGTCTTTGTCTAAACCAGAGGCACTGGCTCGGAGTCTGGGTGTCATTTCTATCTATAATATGTATGTATTTACAAAAAAAAAAATGTATATAAGTAGTTTATCATCCATCTCGTTACCATAATACAAGCATTAAGTTGCTTAACTTGGGACGAGATGGCGTTGTGTGAAATGTCCAAGGATATTTATTTATTTATTTAAATAACTAGAGCACAGAGTACCGCATGTCATCAACCAATAGTGTGCGTAACGCCTTGATTCACCGCCAAAAGTAGTCATTTATACTTTGCCCAAGTTATGGCGTAGACAGTAATTATGGTGGTTCTCTCACCAGTTCTCCCAAGTCGTAGACGTCGTGAGCGGTGACCGCCGCCAGTGCGAGGCGGAGGGCGGTAGCCCGTCGCTCGGCGGGGGGGAGGTCGGCGCCCCCTCGCGCGCAGCCCACGTAGCGGAGGGCCGCGCGGTAGTATCGGGACGTGGGGCCACGGACCCTGGCCAACGACCAAACAGATTGTACACAAGAGAGGAAGGCTATAGAGTATGTCCATGTAGTTATACGAAGCCTGTCACAGTAGACTGCGTTCACGCGAACCTGTGCCCCTTTCCATCCTTCCCCATCCCCTTTCCATCCATGGATGGCTTGTAAGCATGAGAAATTGTGTATGAAAGGTGTGACTGTAGATATGACGACTGATAGGTGTGTATGGAGACTACCACCTGGCGTGGGACAGGGGTCGTAAGATGATGATAATGGTAACTGTAAATATGACGATTTATGAGAGTTTTCTGATAAAACCTACGTAAATAAAGTTAATTTTGAGTTTGAGTTCGACAGAAGGAAAAGGCACGACCAAAAACCAAGCTACAAGAGAAGGAAAACTTTATACGAATCCCTGTGCCCATCCGTACAGTAGGCTAATTTCCCTCCATGCATTTGGAGGAGGCCCGACTCAGCTGTGGGTCATGTGTGGGCTGAGCAGTAGTATTAAAAATATAACTTACAACACATATATATTCAGGAGCTGCGATCCCACACACTGACAGATCCTACTAATATTTTAAACGCGAAAGTTTGTAAGTATGGATGGATGGCGGATGGGCGTTTTTTTACTCTTTCACGTAAAACCTAGTGAATGGATTTTAATAAAACTTTACAATAATATAGCTTACTAGCGACCCGCCCCGGCTTCGCACGGGTGCAATTATGCATGTATTATCACTACATAGTATAAAACAAAGTCGCATTCTTCTGTCCGTCCCTATGTATGCATAAATCTTTAAAACTACGCAACGGAATTTGAAGCGGTTTTTTTTAATAGATAGAGTGATTCAAGGGGAAGGTTTATATGTATAACCCACCCCCGCTTTGCACGGGCGAAGCCGGAGCGGGCCACTAGTCACACAATCTACTACACAAAACCGCGTCAAAATCCTTTGCGTAGTTTTAAAGATATAAGCATACATAGGGACGGACTGACGACAGCGACTTTGTTTTATACTATGTAGTGATAGTGATTGTGTGAATTGTCCAAAATATTACAATAAGTGTCAAGTGGGTAGGAAACAAAAATAGACGAAAAAATTAAATCCATCACCACGCAGGTAAACCCGCGGGGCGCAGCTAGTATATTGTGAGTCATATATAAGGTCCTTCATAAGGAATAACATACCTGTAATACTCCGAAGCCAGTTTGTAAAACCTCCCATGGACCGGGGTGACTCCGTCAGCGTCCTCCAAGGTACCCTCAATCTGTTCAATGATCTTTTCCGTTGCATCCAGATCGTTTAGCTGCTCCAAATATATCTGACCCTGGAGCACCTGGAATGACAGGAAATACCTTCTTAATCGCTCAAGCTAGGTACTGTGATTCATTCAACTTTGAATTACACTGGTTCTAAGATTTACCTACATAACAGGCGAATAAAAAGGCAACATTGAAATCGATTCACAAACCACGCAGATATCGGTACATGTATAACGTGAATTTTATTTACGGGACGCCTACCGACTTTTGTATATAAATAAATACATATACAGAGTTGATATGACAGAGGGGCATTAAATTACACTACGTGTACTATATGTGATTAGTATGAATTCGAAACGGTACAAAAAAAATACACCGATTTTTTAGGATTCTTTAAGTGACCCGGATTCATTGCTCTCGAGTGTATTTCTTCCGTGCGGGGATCGAACCCGCGACATGCTGCTCAGCAGTCGATTGCTCAACCACTGCGCCAACTTGTAACGAAACTTTTTGTGCCAACCCGTCTGGCCAGCGTGGTACAGTAGGATTATTACCCTCCTTGTGATGGGAGGAGGCCCGACTCAATAGTGGGTCATTTATGGGCTGAGTCGTAGTAGTTAATAATAGCACCGTTTGTTAAAAAATTACTAAGAGCGACTCTCATAGGGCAATCTACAATCTACATTAGCGAGACTACCCTAGCTAATGTGTACGTAGACAGGCTCGGCTACTCTCGGAAGGCGTCGTGGACGCAGGTTTGAGAGCGAGACAAGTGATGCGAATAGAGAGCTCTGGAATTATCTACATGTCATAGATCAGTCTAGCTATAGTCGTATTGTTTATTAGACGTACTCAACTGACGTTTACTGTCTTATATGAATATCTACTCTACGAGTAGTGTAGTGTACGCAGGCCAAATTGTCTCTATGTTAGAGCTACTCTACGATTGGGCAAAAAACTGCAATAGGGCGCTCTATTGATCTCTACGTGTACGTAGTAATTAGAGTATAGATTAGATTAGTTGTCAAGCTGTTTAGCTCTGTTCTCTCTGCGTGGACGACGCGCTTTATGATGGAGTGTGGTTCCTTTTTTTTTCTCAGATACCTAACAACCATTTTAAAAATCGAAGACGAAAAAAGGTTTTATTTCTGCAGTCAAGACATCATTAATTTATTGTTTTCAAATGTCTGTAAATGTACTTTTAGTTGAGACAACATTAAAAAACAATCATAAATTTATGTCTTACCTTGCAAAGCGTCAATGCTTCATCATTCATTTTGACTTTTGGTTCTATCTTCTCCAAGAAGGCAGTAGCATCTCTCTTGTTTGGAAACTGTTTCACTACATGAGCTACAATTTCGACCAGCGACAGTGGGTTGATTCTGCAAAAAATCTCTATCTAATTAATATACTACTTACTTTCCTAGTCTTTAGTGTTTTTAAGTATTTTAATGTTATTCATATTAGTTTTACTGTTTGTATATTAAATACTGCCTCGTTGGTCTAGTGGTCAGATGTGCCGCCTTTGGATCAACGGGTCCCGGGTTCGATTCCGGGGTCGGGCCAGTGTCTTTGTCTAAACCAGAGGCACTGGCTCGGAGTCTGGGTGTCATTTCTATCTATAATATGTATGTATTTACAAAAAAAAATTATATAAGTAGTTTATCATCCATCTCGTTACCATAACACAAGCATTAAGTTGCTTAACTTGGGACGAGATGGCGTAGTGTGAAATGTCCAAGGATATAAAAAAAAAAAATTATAATACATATATACATTGGATTGATATATGTCTTGAAGAGGCAGTTTCTCCAATATTAATTATTAATTTAACTAATATTAAACAATAATTTGGAGTCTGTAGGTCTGTTGAAATAGGTTATTTTGCGGATGTAGTGTATCACAATGATTTAAATCCAGCCAACAATACTACAGAATTTTTCTCATTTAAATATATGTAGCAGTCGTTAAATTCACGTAGTAGTGATTTGGTGTGTAGTATAATCTACAGAAGTATATTTCATTTCATATGTTCACCGTCCAAGATGAGTTAAGTTATGCGTTCCTGGACTATCAACGTAATATCCTACTAATATTATAAACGTGAAAGTTTCGACTACTACTAAGTAACATAATGGATTTAGAATACACAATGTCACCAACCCATACCATCTTTAGGCGACTAAAAGAACCCAAGAGGCTGATAACCTAGCCCCAAGAGAAGGAAAAATTTAATACAAACCCTGTGCCAACCCGTATTGCCAGCGAGACACATTAGGCTAATTTCCCTCCATGAATTTGGAGGAGGTCCAACCCAGTAGTAGGTCATTTATGGGCTGTAACAACAACAAACAAACACTACTACTACTCACCTATAAAAGACCCACTTCTGAGTAGGGCCTCCTCCAAGCACATGGAGGAGGGTAAATAGCCTACTGTGCCACACTGGCCAGATGGGTTGGCACAGGGTTTGTGTCAAGTTTTCCTTCCCTTGGGACAAGGTGATCTACCTCTTAAGCCTCTTACGAAACCTTCAGGATGAAATGGGGTAGAGACACTATGTATTCTAAATCAAAATAATTCAAATAATTTATTTTATAAAGGACACAAGGGACACATACAAATCGTCAACACATTGATAAAAATATGTAATGCAAAGCAATATAGTTCACCACAAGTTTGGAATGCAACCACTGTTGAGAAGAACTGGCAAAAAACTCGGAGAGCTTGTCATTCCTTTTTTCTATTTAATGACATAATTATAAATTTTATGGTGCTTCGGTTCTGAAGTGAAAACCAGAATGTGGCAACTACAAAGTGGGTCAATAAAGGCCATATCATCTCCATATCACTCCTATGACACCCTCAGGATGGAATGGGATGGTGATCCAATGTATTCTTAATCCGTCACCATATTGACTACAGACAACTTACTTGCTTTCAAATGTGGTTAGGAAGTTATTGTACAACTGGATCAAGTTATCCCCCTTTTGTAGTACAGGGTGTTCAACCAAAGTCATCAACTTTAATGTAAGCTGGTGCCATAATCTGTAATTAATTAAAAATGAAATTAAAACATATTAAATGACAGTCATATTCTTGTTCAACAGCCCTTGGTTCAGTGATTCCCAACCTGCCCACGCCCTACAGGGGGGCAATTTTATAAATGGACTCAACATGACTTTAACCCTTTTGCTTGGGAAAATAACAATTTCTAAAGGTTAAAAATTATATATTAGAAATGTTAAGGTGGGGCATGGCCTTAAAAAGATTGGGAAACACTGCCTTAGTTAGACCCATAACCAAGGCAGGCCTTATCTTTAAAAATAAAAATACATAGTATAAAACAAAGTCGCATTCTTCTGTCCGTCCCTATGTATGCAATAATCAATAATCTTTAAAACTACGCAACGGATTTTGAAGCGGTTTTTTTTTATAGATAGAGTGATTCAAGAGGAAGGTTTTTATGTATAACCCACCCCCGCTTTGCACGGGCGAAGCCGGGGCGGGCCACTAGTTAAAAATAAAAATGAATTTCTGTTTGTTAGTCTCGCTAAAACATGAGAATGGCTGGACCGTTTTGGCTAATTTTGGTCTTGAAATATTCGTGGAAGTCCAGAGAAGGTTTAATATGTTGCTGAAACTATGTTTTCTGATCCAAAGTAAGTGGAGAATAGTATGCCAAAGATTTCTAGCCTTATTACTAGTTAATCTAGGGGTTAGATGTGCCCCCCCTCGACTGTGCTGCCACCTTGCTGTGGTGAGGGGGCTTGAGTGCCTCAATGATCCGTGGGGCCATACCGGCCAGGGCCTCCCATGCCGGGCGGGCCCACGGGGAGAGGTGAGACGAAGAGCGGCACCCAGCGTCGTGGCGGGTTGCGGCTCCAGGGACTCCTCTGTTCTCAGAGCTGCCTTGCGAGTCGTAAACCGCTGCGGCGCATCATGAGGTCCTCGGGTTGGCGCTCAACTTGGTTGGCCGTCAAACCGAGTCCTCACTAAACGTCCTCGGGTTGGCGCCGGCCGAGGGCTGACGGGCCTCCTCTGCGAGGCCGTATGTCGCAGAAGGGGGCTCCGGGACGGATCGCTGGTGCGCTGCGGTAGATTGGGGCTGCGGGGACTTGGGTGGATGGGGACCCTGTCCCCAGTGTCTCGCTGCGAGCCCTGGACGGGGGCTCCGGGGACCTGGGTTGACGGTGGACCCTGTCCTAAGGGTTTCCCTGCGGGCCCTGGACGGCTGCGGTGCGCCGGTGTCCTTTGGTTGGCGCCGGCCCGAGGGCTGACGGGCCTCCTTCTGCGGGGCCGATGTCGCAGAAGGGGGCAGCGGGGCGGGTCGCAAGGGAGGGAGCTCCGGGTGACCCGCGCCGCGGACGGAGGCGGGGGTGGAGGGGGGTCCGTGACGATGCGGGCCCCTTCTGCCCTCGCCTAGGAGGCCGGTGGTGGTTCGGGGGAGCCACTACCGACGAAAGCCTCGATGACTGAGGGCGTCCCAGTATACCGGGGCGCCCTCTCTGATAGTCGCTTGCCCGCGTTGCGGGCACCACGCTGGGGCGTCACAGTAGAATGCGTTTACGCGAACTTGTGGCGCCCCAAGCGCGTCGTGTGAGGGTATGCCGCTGGGGTTTTAGTGGGTAAACGACTCTTGGGTAGACGACCCTTGTCGGAGTCCCACATAATCACCGACCTTTCCCCCGGGGTGCGGTGGTATGCATAAAGCATTTCCCCAGCGAAACCAAAAAAAAAAAAAAAAAAAAAAAGGGGTTAGATGTGCCGCCTTTGGATCAACGGGTCCCGGGTTCGATTCCGGGGTCGGGCAAGTGTCTTTGTCTACACCAGATTGCTCAGTCTGGGTGTCATTTGTGCTCGTGAATTACATGTTTGTAAACTGCTCCCGCGACACAGGTTATACCTAGAGCAGGGGTTTCTTTAAAAAAAAAAACAATTCAATATTATTTGATAGGGTAGTGTTTTTGTGATAACAACACATCGAACTTTAAATGAATAGGTTATGATTCTTTGTGATAGTTTGTTACGTTGTGACTATTCATTAATAATTACTGAGGATTAAATGTTGGGGTTAAAGCACATGTAAATTAAATTACAGCAAGAAATTACTTTTGTTTTCATTGTGAAATCGGTAAACAGGACTTGGTTATAGTCATGGATTTTGTTTTAATGATAAATGAGTAAAGGTACTTACTTTTTGTTGTAAAGTTCTTCTAATTTAGCCCAATCGGCAGCCAAATCAGGTTCGGCTGTTTGTTTCTTGGTGAGAAAATCATTTACATCGATAACTGCAAACTTTACCGTGGAAGCCATTTTTCAAATTTTGTAGCTGTAATGATGTGAAGTTAACTCTAATCTAAGCCTAAGTTAGTTTTAATATCATAGAGAAAAAGGAAAAAGTTGTAATGCCAAACTGAAGTTAGCTGTTTGTGCTGCTATCTAGTGTCCAGTAGCTGAATGTTGAAACAGCCGATAAACGTAGTAGTACAAATACTTTCTAATAGATAGAGCTAACATAACAAAATTTAAATCTGGGGCGCCTTCGTATGTTTAGACAAATTGTAATATTATTTTAATTTTGTTGTACAAACTTGTACTATACGGTTTTACGTAATTGCCTAAAATATTTTTCGTAGCATTAAAACATACTCATCATCATTTCAGCCAAAAGACGTCCACTGCTGGACATAGGCCTCCCCCAAGGATTCCACAAAGGCCGGTCCTGGGCCGCCCGCATCCACTGCTTTCCAGCGATCTTAACCAGGTCGTCGGTCCACCGTGTGGGAGGCCTACCAGCACTGCGCCTTCCGGAACGCGGTCGCCACTCGAGGACTTTTCTGCCCCATCGGACGTCGGTCCTGCGAGCTATGTGCCCTGCCCACTGCCACTTAAGTTTGGCAATCCGGTGGGCTATGTCGGTGACCCTGGTTTTCCTGCGTATCTCCTCATTTCTGATTCGATCTCGAAGGGAAACTCCGAGCATAGCCATTGCCCTTTGGGTGACTTTGAGCCTTCTGATGGAGCCCATAGTGAGCGACCACGTCTCAGTTCCATATGTCATCAAAACATACTAGCTGTATGTATTATAGAAACATCTTTGTGAAAGGATATAATTCCCTTTGTATTCGCAAATAACGGACAGATTTGATTTGAAATTGTAGCTAACATGTTTTGTTTTAACAACCAATTTTGTTGTGACTATCTAGTCCATGACATGTTATGATTTTATTTTTGCCAAAATATATTTGATGTGTAGTTAACTCAGTGTTTTAATATGCAGTGTATGCTATACCTGTTTACTATTACTACTATTCAGCCCATAGATGACCCACTGCTAAGTTCCGGCCTCTGATTACATGGAGGGTAATAAGCCGTCTGTGCCATGTTGGCCGGGTTTGCACAGTTTTGTATACATTTTTTTTGACAGCTCTTACGGCCCCCTCTCTGTCTTTGGTTGGTAGGTACTAATATAATTCGCTTTCCAATTGATTGCTGAGCTGCTCCATTTTTTATCAGCTCAAATATCTTTTAAATTAATCTTTCAGCCATTAGTGTCCACATAGGTTTCTTTTTAATAGATTGCACCATAGCACAGTTTTGGCTCAACCCCATATTTATTTAGTCGACAATCGAGCAGTAAGGTGATTAAATAAAACATACATTGGAAATATTAAATGTATTTTGTATTTAATATTTTGTATTAGTGTATAATAAAGAAGTTGTAAATATTAGCATTACAGTGGACGACATGAAATTACTCAAACCGAAGATGTTATTTGTTATCTTAATTTGCTACTAGGTGGCGCGAGTAGGTTCTCAATGTAGGTATATTTTAAAGATAGTGTTTATAGCTAGTTCTATCGCCATCTATAATAAACATTTTTTTTTCAGTTTGATACGGCATTATTTTTACTTGATTGGTTACCAATATTTACCACAATCACCATGCCTTTGAATGTAGATTTTAACAGTATTTCTACTCGCTACTAAGCTTAAAGGATAATCATAATGATAGCTATTTGGTTGGCTTTCACTGAAAGCCATGTTCTTTTTTCTTTTTGATAAAATTCATGTTCGGAAACATATGGATATCTCACTCACATATACACACTGACAAGATCTAAAAAGATTATGCACACAGAACTGTTTCTATGTACACGCCAAGCGAAAGAGTAAAATTACAACAGTTTTAAATCCCTTAAATTTACAAAATACAATAACTTATTCGCTAAAATCAAATCGTGACGAAATCTTTTACTCCTTCGTCTTCTTCTCCAGTCTCGGCAACGACGATTATTCCGCCGGTCGGGAAAGTTAGCAGGCCGTACAGTCTCTCCGAAATGTTGTAATGCAGTACTATACAACCTACTACCTCAACCAAACGACGGATTAGCTTCTTTAGAACCTTGAAAACTCGATCTGCGGTCTAGCTAGCTAAATTGCACCAATCTTCGTAATAGGTATCTGATCATAAGTTTTCGCATTGAAATTAAACACTTAGATTTCTGGAACGCTAGCAATAAAAAAAATAAAGCATTCGAATCGTGTGGAATTAAATAATGTAAAATACACGCCGACATAAATCCGTTAAAAAGTGTTTAATTTCAATAAACAGACTTTCATGGGTTTCGCATGAATTACAATTAATTTACATTTACATTATGGTGATTGCTCCAGGGTAGCCCGCGAAATTCAAATTTTCTTAAGTTTCTTGCAATTTGCATTTCAATGCTAGGTTGTATGTTGATTAAAATGTTATTCGCGGCTATAAGACGTATGTAGTAATAGAATTATAATAATCAAAATCATCAATACAGCCGTCCAAGCTCATAAAGGTGCAAGAAAAACTTTTTCAACGTCAAAGTCATTCTGTAATATAATAACTGTAATAAAATACTGAATATTTATTGAGATTTTAGATTGCTTATATTAGTTCTTTAAAAATATAACTATAACAGTAGTCTAATCATTGCACTTGAAATATCAGAGTGCTCAAAATGAACAGAAGATCTCCAATATAATCCTATAAGTATTACTACTACTCAACCCATAAAGGACCCACTGTTGAGTCGGGCCTCCTCCAACTACATGGGGGGTAATAAGCCTACTGTGCCATGCTGGCCATACGGATTGGCACAAGTTTTTTTTCAAGTTTTCCTTCTCTTACGTTCCATTAGTCGCTTCTTACTATGGATATTCTTACTAGGGATGGTGACACTATGTATTCTAAATCCGTTACAATCAATCTAGTAATAAAAATGTATTAATCATAATCTTTAACCGTGTGGTGAGAGATATAGATGAGTGTCAACATCTTATTCTTGCTTGGTGGTAGGATCGAATAGTCCGCCCGGCTAGCTACCACCCTCACATCTAAGTCCGGCGCCAAGCAGTGTTACTGTGTTCCGTCGTGTGTATGTGAGAGCCGGTGCCCGACTGGGCATTTCCTTGAATTGCCTGCTCCATCTTAGACCCTGGCGTTGCTTCCCATCACGCAAGCTTAGGGTGAAAGGCATTCAATCACAGATAAAATAAGTTCTAGTAGCTTTGTTCCGTCTTCGCTCTCGGTTGGTAACGTTCAACATCGCGCATCTCATTTATGGAATTCGGTCGGGTATCATCGTCCTTCGTCGGCAATGGCTTTGTCATTTCTATACAGTAATCATGGCACACTCTTTCTCGCTCGCACTTATCTGTCATTATTGTATATTTCCGAACTGTTAGAATAGAGATTTAACCTATTACAAGATTTCGTTCGAACCTTTTTTTTACGGTGTCAAAACACAGTTCCTAATCGGTCATCGTTCAGGAACCACCCAGATTATATTAAACTAATGTCAACTGCCGCATCAATCTCTAATTAATAATTAGTACATAGGTATAAAATCTATATCAGACAATTAGTTAACTACTTACTTACTGTCCAATTACGTTAAAATATCAGAAAACAAAAAAAATATGAAGAAACAATACAGAAATCAGGTGACAAAATTATTGTTAATTGCAAAATTACCCTTACATTATGTATTAAGAAACCAAATAGAGAAATATAACAAAATATCTTACAGAAAGTCATAAAAAATATTCACGGACCATATTATTGTAACATGTTTAAATATATCGATAAACTTATAGTATGTAATTGTTAATGGTCGGTTGCGTTAAATTTATTTAATATCAATGACAAATATTATTTTTCATTTGGAATCGTGGTAATGATTTACAATGCAAATTCAAATTCTATTTTTGTATGTCCTATGACATTTGTATTAACAAACAATTTTGAAAGCTGCGCATCTTAAGTGGCGAGCGCAGTTCGTGATTATCGATATATTTCCACACAACACATAGACAATAAAAACAAATATAACAGAAAAGTAAAAAAAGAAACAACGAAGAAACGAAGATTTCCCGCCAAAACTGCGCCCACGTATCACCAAACTTGTGTGGGGAGCGGACATTTGCATCAAATCTATCGCACGGCAAATATGCGAAATATTGCCCCGACATTATAAATAAAAGCCATTTAGGTAGCTCATACTCTGTAAAGAAGATGCTGGCAGAAAAAACTAATTCCTCTGCCAACGCCATCTCTGATAGAGTGTACAACATTCAGGTATTTACCAAAATAAAAGAAAATGAACTTCATTTTTAACAGATAAAAAAGTATGTTTTCTTTTTATTTACCGAGGATAAATAATACCGGAATGTCGCTGTTTTATGACAAAAAGCGCATTAGCGCGCGACAGAAATGCCGCGCTGTCGTCCCCCCAACGTCAATGCGCACAAGTTCGGATCTACGGGTTCCAGTTAATGGCGGCAATTGCTAGAAAGAACTGAAAACTGCCAAAACACGCATTTAAAACCGTATACATAAAACAAAAGGGTTAGTTACACCCTTTGTAAAAATATACATTTTCAGTATAGAATAATTCGTCCTTAAAGAGATAAAGTTTGTTTAAACGTGCTCATCTTAGGACACAACCGTCAACGAATACTTTATTTTCAAACTACTACCAGATGGCACCAATCGAGAAGACCTGACTGAAAAAAGTCAATTTTTATTATTTTTTTTCCATCGTAGTAACAAGGTTTTGAAGTAACGAGTAACTAATGGCGATAAACCCTCTCAATTTCTATTTTTGTAACACCAAACGATATTTTCCTACGATACACTCAAACGGTTCGCAATGTCAAAGATCAAATGTTTTGTACAATCTTTTTTTATGCAAATCAATAATCTACTGTCTACACGTGTATTGGGGACATTTTACTTACATAATTTGGACTACCGTTTACACTATTACTACTTATTTGACTACTTATTCTTTTTTATTTTGCTGGCGAAGTGCATAGTGCATACCCGCTTGGGAGTGGGGTCGGCAATTATGTTGGACTCCGGAAACTCGTCTACCCACTAAACCCTAGCGGTATACCCTCACACGACACCCTTGAAGCGCCACAGGTTCGCGTAAAAGCGAAAAGCAGATTAGACCTGTGCAGACCCAGATGAAATCGGGAGAAAAGTAATTCGTAATTCCCGATTTTCCAAAGCTTTGTGAAATGTATTCACTTTAATTTTAATCGTATTGATAAAAAACCTCTAACTCCACAACTATGTGATCTGTGAGATGATTGATGAAAAATATAAATAATTTTAATTCGCAAATAAATAGCAAACTGAAGAAACACGAGTGACAATTTATTTTAATTTTTTTAGAGAATTTACTTACTTACTCTATTTACCCGAATTATCAACATCAAGAAATACCGCCTACAAATGCGAGAATTCAACAACAAGAAACAAAAAAGTCCTACACCGCGATAGCGAAGTTTACAAAACAATTTTCAAGTCAAGAAATTCCCGACTGGACCAAAACCAAATCACCAGGCTGGATGATCATCAAATTGCACCTAAAAATTAAATCATGAGTTATTTTTGAATACGTGTTTTGACATCCACAAAAGAATTAAAAACATACAAAGAAAAATAATACAGCTAAATTAAATACAGAAAATTTTAAAGGAAATACAGAAATTCAACAAATATATAAAATAGTATTTCCTACTGAGCCTTTTCAGGAAGAATATCGTAACCGGCAATTTGGCTTTTTAATCGCCTACAAATTGTGTCCATTAATCACGTGATGTTTTTTTTAACATTGTTAACCCCTCCGTCCCCCTTGGTGATGAGGTTTAAGACTACCCCCCCACCTCCCATTAAAAATCACGTCTATTTTAAGTACCTGCAAAGAATCTTAAACTCCAAGGTACACGCCGCTTTTCAGTTTAGAAATCACGCGTATCAAGAAAAAATAAATACACGTGATATCTTACCCTCAAAACTCAACTCAAATCATTTATTTCAATTGAACCTATTTACTGGTGTTTTTGAAAAGTCGAAAGTGAAGCTAGGAATCTAGTTGCATGTTCCAAAAAGTGGATCCTATGGAGAAGAACAGGCAAGAAACTCCATGGACACTCTTTTTATCATATTTTCTGTTACAAGCATCTGATTGGGTTACATTGATTTCGTGTTTATTTATAGTAAGCTAAGATGTGAGGACAATGTAACATATTGCACAACAGAAGTGTCCAGGAGATCAAGGGGAGAGCCCTTGTGATATTTCGTGATTTTTGCCGAACCCCTCCCCCCCTTCGAACCTCACGTGATGAATGGACAGCCCCTTTACAAAACCATTATCTGTTTTTTAAAGTTTATAACCAACCAACTGTCAACATGGCATATTAGGTTAATTTCCCTACTGTAATTGGAGGCGGTCCCAATCAGCAGTGAGGAAAAATCAAATCGCTTACGATGTTTTTACTGAAAAGGCTCCGTCTTAGTGCTCATTCACGTTGAACGCGCGGCGCGGTAGACGTAGCGAGTTCGTGTTCACCGCTAGTTCGACGTGAACACACACATACAACTCACGTGTTTGATATTGCCGCGAGCGCAACGCGCGCGCTAGTTAGTTGCTAGCTTGCCCGCTACTTCCACCGCGCGTGCGTTTCGTATGTGAACACTTGGATATTACGCCATATGTTTGATATTTCGCCACCGCGCCCGGGAGTCAACGTGAATGAGCACTTATACTTCGTTTGCGTTATGATTGCAGTTTGTTAACATTGTCCACCGGCTTAGCTACGCCCCCTAATCAAGCAGATCGTTCCTACTTAGAAAATCAACTTTATAATGACTAGTTAAGGTGACTATTCCGACTTATCGTCCATACATTCTGGACTAGTTACACTACACTAAACATGATACTTGTTTTTTAAACTAATAGTTTTATCACTTTTCTACAATAACTTACAATACTTACTGAGAAAAACAATAGTGAAACTTGAAACTTTCGAACGCAACGGATGGATGAAAGAATTAATTGTTTAAAGAATGGATGTGCGAGATGAAAAGAACTGCGAGATAAGGTATGAATGGTAATGTTGCTAATTAAGGTCTCTGCAAAATCTTAGAAGAGGCAGGATGTATAAAAACAAAAAAAAAAAAAACTTTACAAAATGATCTTAATGATTTATTTACTAAAGTAAAGTAACATTGAAAGATAATATACTTTTTCTTTAATTTTCTTAAAAAAAAACCTTAACCTCTGCAGTATGTAACTTATATTGCGGGGGCATTATACAAACAAGTAATTCACGAATACAAACGACACCCAGACTCGGAGCAAGTGCCTCTGGTTTACACAAAGACACTTGCCCGACCCAGGAATCGAACGGCGACACATCTAGCCCCTAGACATACACAACTCACTACTAATACTCTACCCATACATGACCCACTCCTGACTCATGCCTCCTCCAATTCCGTGGAGGGTAGTTAGCCCACTGTTCCACGCTGGCTGTACGGGTTAGTTTTCCTTCTCTTGCAGCTAGGTTTTCGACCTTGTTATTACCTTTTATCGGTTCTTACGACACCCTCAGGATGGAATAAGGTGGTGACACTATGTATTCTAAATCCGTCACCACGCGGAATTGCCGTCGTAGTTTCAACCCATAAATGAGCCACTACTGAGGGAAGCTAACCTTTTTTTTTATGGGAGTCCCGGCAGGAAAAGATGATAGGATGCGACCGGTAACCACTAAAACCTACCATTATTTTCGACTCGAGTCGTCTGCCGGGTACGTACACTATCTCGTGAAGAGAAGCTAGCCTGCTATACCACGCTGACAAGATGGCCTTTGCGACAATTGCGCGCACTTGCTCTCACAAATCTGTCATAACCCAGCGTTGTACCTAAAAATGGCAATCTAAAAAGAGCAACTACACAGTTTCTTGCCGGCTCTTTGTAGAGCTGCATTCCGAACCGGTGGTAGATGGTAAATTTTAAATTTTATTTTGTTGTTTGACTTGTCAATAGAGCTATATTGAGCCAACTTGATTAAATTAGTTTTGATTTAGATTAATGAATCTACCTTCCTTCTACACGTTGGCCCGATCAAATCCGCACCACTCTCAATTCTACGGTCCACAATGCGCTCCACACCGCCAGAAACAGGAACAGATGGAAGAACATCATACAAGAGAAAGTGATTCTGAAGGGTGGTCACGACCCTCAACATTGAGGAATACGACGCAAAGAGAAGAGAGACCTTCCCTCTGCCGAGGCAATATCATGCTTTCACATTACTGGATCGGTATGACAAATGCCTAAACGGTTTTTTTTTAAACGAAGCCCCTTTGGGAGGGTCTAAGGGGGTTGGCAACCCTTTATATGTCCCCAGCCGGGGGACGGGGCTGGGACATGTGGGAGTCCCGGTCGCGATGAGATGGTGATTACGACCGGTTTACCCACTAAAAACTACCACTATTCGTCTGCGCGGGCCATCTGTCGTTTGGGAAACTTCGTAAACAATCCGTTGCATTATGTATAACCTGTATCGCGTCAAGCTGAAGGCAGGGCGCTATGGCGCTCTTTAGGGGAGGCCTATGTCCAGCAGTGGACTAATGTGGGCTGATGATGATGATGTATCGCGGAGGCAGTTTACGAACATGAAATTCACGAACACAAATGACACCCAGACTCGGAGCAAGTGCCTCTGGGTAACAAAGACACTTGCCCGACCCCGGAATCGAAGTGGAGCCAGTGATCCAAACGCGGCTTATCTGACCGCTAGACCAACAAGGCAATCAGGTTGGTCAGTGTTGGCACCCCTGCCATCAGACTGGCAGTAAGCTTGAGTGCCAGTCTCAAGTTTAAAAACGTGTCTGGCATCCAAGAGTTGCCGTTGCGACCCAGCAACAACGACCTTGAGCCAATAAACCACCTTTAACTTTGGACCTTCTTCTAGTTGGCTAACTTCATCATCATCATTTCAGCCAAAAGACATCCACTGCTGGACATAGGCCTCCCCCAAGGATTTCCACAAAGGTCGGTCCTGGGCCGTCCGCATTCATAGTTTTCCGGCGACCTTAACCAGGCCTACCAACACTGCGCTTTCCGGAACGCGGTCGCCACTCAAGGACTTTTCTGCCCCAACGGGCGTCGGTCTTGCGCGCTATGTGCCCTGCCACTGCCACTTAAGTTTGGCAATCCTGTGGGCTATGTCGGGGACCCTGGTTTTTTTTATCTCGTAGGGAAACTCCAAGCATAGCCCACTCCATTGCCCTTTGGCTAACTTACCACCTCCAAAATAATGTCCATATCCCATAACTGCCAGTTTTTTAGGCCATCCATGCCATTGCAGACTGCTTACAGCACCTGTAAAGTTTAATTATAGAATTTTACAAATGAAGCAGGTATTATATATTTACCAGTTGTTTGTACGCTATGGTCTTAGAAAACTAGTATAAAAGTGGCATAAGTTACTCCTTGTTACATTAGCTATGTGCCAGTGAAAGTCCCGTTAAAAACGGTCCAGCCATTTCAGAGATTAGCCGAAATAAACGAGAGACGAAATTAAAAAAATGCTTAAACATGCCTTTTTTTATCAATATTACTATAACGGCCTTTTTTTTTATTAAAAAACAGGTGTGAACCGTGAACGCTTTTGCCAGACTTGGATGGAATTAAAAAAACAACAGCCCCGTGAGAAAACGTGACAGCTGGCCGATTTGCGCGGGAACGCAAAAAGAAGAAAAAAGCAAACTTGCGTTCTTTTGTGTGCACATTTTTTAGGAAATAATATCGGAACGCCCTTTCTTGGAGATCGAAGGAAGATTTTTACCGTTTTATTATATCCAACAGAGTATCAAAATGGTCTATTGGGTCATATGAGGTTATCTAATAGACTAAGGAAAAAACTTTTTTTTTAATACGCATTAAACTTGTTCCAGTTAAGGTTTGCACATATTTTAATAAAGTTGAAACATTATGGAATTATCATTTAGCTTTTTTATTTATTGATTCTGAGGCTTTGTTTGCCGGGTCAGCTAGTCAAATATAAAATACTAAACAGAACAATATATTATATGGACAAAAATGAGTATTTTTTAGGACTCATACACAGATCATATAATTTGAAACATAACGATTTTTCATAATTTCAAATATGTGTTATGTCACTATATTATGCTTTGTGTACGGTAGGATAAAAAATAAATTAAGTTAATCGAGTGCTTGGTTTCAAGAAAATTTGCACGTCGTTTGACGATTATAGTAATATATATATATTAAATTATTAAATAGGACCGCAAAGTAATAAAAAAGAAAATAATGACAAGCCCTCCGAGTTTCATGCCAGATCTTCTCAGCAGTGGTCGCATTCCGAACTGGTGGTAAATTATATTACTTTGCTTTATATCTATAACTTTTATATGTTGACAATTTGTAAGTGTCCATTGTGTCATATGCAAAGTAAATGATTTGACTTTTATCAAAAATTATCTGCGGCACCAAATATGAGACTGTGAAATTTTAGTAAGTTACCCATTTATTAGTACTTAAACCATATAATTTCAAGGTCTCGTCATAATCGATTCAAACTCAAAAGTAACTTTTAAATCAAAGGCTCCTACTGAAAAGCGGGGCAGAGGAGTGTCATTAAAAGTAATCTAAGTTACTCCTTGTTACATCAACTATCTGTCAGTGACTACAAAATCGGTCCAGCCATTTCACAGATTACCCCAAACAAACAGAGAGACAGACAAAATTTGTAATAAAAATTGTCTTGTTTATATTAGTATTACCGTGTATCCAAATGCACTTTGTAACAAGCTGTTATTTTAATATTACGAACATACACTCAAAATTTATTTATTTGGAAAGATTGAAATACTAATAATGAGCAGGTATATTTATCTGCTTATCGCATTGAAACAACACGGCTTGAATGTACCATCATTTAAACTCAAGTACCAGGCGAGCAGACATCGCGAGGAGTTCCGAGTTGAACGTAGCAACTGGTGAGTCGATGTTCAGAGTCTAGACGACACCCGTCTCGCACCCCACCCCTCCCTGTCTAGACGTCCGCTAGACGCACCCCCCTAGGGGGGAAGGGCATCACCTGATAGCTGTTTTGGTCCCAACTTTTGTAATAATCCTCGGTATTGAAACAGCTGATTTTGGCAATTGGAAAAGGTTTTATTTTGCCAATGATGGAGAAGAAACGAAGTCGTTTATTTATTGATAACAGTTTGTCAGTAATTTTCAGTCAGACCAGTATTTAAAAACCTTAAAACTACGTCAATATGTTTATTACTAGTACTACTCAGGCCATAAATAAATAAATATATAAATATCCTTGGACATTTCACACAACCCCATCTCGTCCTAAGCTAAGCAACTTAATGCTTGTGTTATGGTAACGAGATGGATGATAAACTACTTATATACATATTTTTTTTGTAAATACATACATCAGTTCTATCTAACTGACCCACTGCCGAGTCAGTTCTCTTCCCCATTACATGCAGGGTAATTACTGTACCGCGCTGGCCAGACGGGTTGGAACAGGGTTTCGTATCATCCCGGGGCGGGGTACGGGGATGTCTCGCCCCACACGGGATCTGAGGGGAAGCGACGTCCTGCCGGGTGCTCACGGCAGGACTTCGAGTGCTCGTAAAGAGCCTGAGGAGAGGAGGAGGGCCTCCTCGTCTGCGGCGGCGTGGTTCTGCATCAGATCCCACAATGTCGCAACAGGACGCGAGTTGGAGCACCCCGGGGAGGTTTAGTGGGTAGGCCCCCACTATGGGGGAGAGTCCCACACTCCCCTCGCTGGCCATCCCCGTGGCCAGCGAGGAAGTCCATAAAGGATTTTACCCAGGGCAATAAAAAAAAAGGATTCGTATCAAGTTTTCCTTCTCTTGCGGCTAGGTTATCGGCCTTGTCATTTCCTTTTGTCGGTCGATACCCTCAGGATGGAATGGGGTGGTGACACTATGTATTCTACATCCGTCACCACATAGATTGTAAACAAATACTAGGGACCCGGCCCGGCTTCGCCCGGGTGCAATTATACCTATACACCTCAAACTCAAACTCAAAAGGAACTTTATTTACGTAGGTTTCATCACAAAACTCTTATAAATCGTCATATTTAAAAACACCATTATCATCTTACGGCCCCTGTCCCACACTAGGTGGTAGTCTCCACACACACCTCTCAGTCGTCATACGTACATTCACCTTCCTCTCGAATCACTCTATCTAATAAAAAAACGCTTCAAATTCTGTTGCGTTTTAAAGATTTAAACATACATAGGGACGGACAGACGACAGCGATTTTGTTTTATAATATGTAGTGATAGTGATGAAGTATCATAAATTGTCATGTTTGTTTGTTTGAACGCGATGAACTTAAGGACGACTAAGCCAATCACAGTAATGTTTTTATTTGTTTTACGATATGAAAGAAAGAAAGAAAAACTTTGATTAAACACACACATACATACATACATTATAAGTAAATATTGATAACAATATGGTGTTTAAAAGGCAGGAGCTCAGTATACACTCCAGGTTTCTTCAGCTTCAGCCCGGAGGAAATAGAGGTTAATTACAATTTACAAAAATATATCCCAAATAAATGCGTAATGAAAATTATGCTTGGGATACAACGTACCTACTGTAACGTAAAATTGCATATATTTTAAGTAGGTTATGTCGGCAACTCTGGTTCTCCTGCGCATCTCCCAATTTTTTATTCGATCTCGCAGTGAAACTCTGAGCATAGCCCTCTCTGCCCTTTTCTTCTTCTACTTCTTCTGCAACGACTGCTATAGACGAATAGCACGCACAGAGGTCAGATATTACGACCTCACACCTACCTCAATAGCAAAAAAAAGTAGAATTGCAATATGAAATTTCTTGTAAGGAAAAACACGACTCCTAACAGTTACACTAGGTCGAACATGGCCGAACTTAGCCGAAGATACCCGATGTTTTGGCGCCACGGCGCGGCGTACGGTACTTTTTTTAGAGGCAAACTCGTTTCTTTTTCTATGCGTACTTTTGCGTGCTAGGCTGTTTTGCCAGTGTTGGTAACACCAAAATCGATGACATCTTTTTTTTTATAACTAAGGAGGCGCTGGGTCCCAAGTCCATTTAATTAAATACAAGCTCATATTATTAACTAGTTGCTCCCCGCTGTGTCACCCGCGTGGTAAAGGAATTTAATTTTTCGACCAAAAAAAAAATAGCCTGTAACCTTCTTCGATAAATGGACTATCCGACACTGAAAGATTTTTGAAATCGGACCAGTAGTTCCTGAGATTAGCGCGTTCAAACAAACAAACTCTGCAGCTTTAAAATATTAGTATAGATTGATATCATGATTCTGACAGTGACTGAAGTAATATTGAAATAAAAAAAATGATTTTGCCATAATTTTGTACACTAATGGCAAATTGATAAATGCAACTAGTGCGCATTGAAGTTAAACAAACACCTTTTAACGGATATATCGCGTGTATGTTACATTATTTAGTTCCCGACGTTTCGAATACTTTGCAGCGGTCGTGGTCAAGGGAGAGACTAGGTGACAGTCTTTAAAAGTACAAAAAAACACCAGTTAATTCTACCGCCTATAATTTTGTTTTATTGATAACGTTCCCTGTGCACACAGAAATCGGTCGCGGACATGGCATACATTTTGCCAGCTCTTCTCTGTCTCTATCGTAAATGTATTGTGACTTTCCGCAAGAATTGGAATGAGCCAATAAATTAAGGCAATTACGATTAAATTTTATTGCAACACTGTACCAATATAAAACAAAATATTAAAAACAAATCCAATTACATAATTTCTTGGAGACTCTTTTCTGTAGAACACCATTCTAAAGCTTGGTAGTTTCATAGTCAACTATCTAAGAGAGTTCGTGTTTAACGCATTGGCATATAGACTTTGGTGTCATCCCATAATTAAGGATCCAGATTTTTTTCGCGACTAGCATTGAACAAGTAATAGATTTAAATTACTGTCCGGGTGGGGTCTGATTCAGAATACACAGTGTCACCACCCCATTCCATGCCGGGCATAGCCTGGGCTGTTCTGGAATCCCTTCAGCGATGCCAAGTGGACTATCGTTACATCCAAGTTTTGAGATGTCTTTACGATGTTACCTACATGTGTGGATGTGTGTTCCAAGTACAAGACCAGCATACAGAACCCACTCAACAGCATCCAGGAGTGAGACAGGGGGATGTTTTATCGCCGAAACTGTTCGCAAGCGCGTTGGAAGATGCTGGACCGGAAAGATAGGATAAAACGTAAACGGCCAGTACATCTCCTGGAGTGATAATGATGAAGATGATTTATTAATGGCCTAGTCGCTTTTTATACCATTTGGGTGGCACAAGTGTACGTCCTTGACTCCAGGCAGGCCCCACACTTTGATGGGGAGCTATGGACGCTTCACAACCCCACCTAGAGGTACGTACCACATATCACATGCCTCTCTCAGACGTCGGATGTAGTGGCCCTGGCTTACACTTATGCGCCCATCCACTCCGAACAGCGCGCGGTGCGGCAATTTAGAGCTCCCGAGATATCTCGGAGGAATCCACGGAGCCAAAACCGACTATGATACTGTGTGCATCTCTTCGTCTGGCCTCTCCCCGTGGGCTCGCCCAGCATGGGTGACCCTGAGCCGGTACGGCCTCAAGGATCCTAAAGCCACGCAAGCCCACAGCAAGTTGGCACTTGGCAGCACAGGCGAGAGGGGATCCGTTATGCCCCACGCCAATAGTAAGCTAGTCGATAATGGGGTATTTACCTGTTATAAACAACAAATCTTCTATTCTCGTATCCAGTAATGCAGCTATACGTCTCCCATCATCACGTTTCTGGTATGTTCAAGTGATCTTGTATGTTCTTTACTTTTCTTACATCATTGTGTCTCCATGATATTTCTTCAAAGAGCTTGGAAGCCTGAAATAAAATGCGATGTTTGATTAAAATAAATAAAAGCATACCGTGTGATGAAGGATTTAGAATACTTAGTATCACCATCCTGTTATATCCTGAGGGTGCGTTAAGAACCGACAGTAAGTATACCTACATAGACTATACGGTTTCCGAAAAGTTTAACAATTAATATGGCAATATATGACTTCCTCTCGAACGTGACTAGTGCTATTGATAAAAGAAATATGCATAGCTTTATTTATGAAAATGTTAAAGGCATTTGATAGACTAGATCATGGGCTTTTATTAAAGAAATTATATGCATGGTATCCGAGGCAATTAAAGGAAAAGTACTGCAATCAATACTTAACAAAAAGAGTTCATATGACTTAAATAAATAGAATATACCTAAAGTAGATGAAGTTTACACAGCAGGTATAATAAATACACGTTACGGCGTCCCACAAGGGACTGTACCGAGTCCATTACTATAAATTACATTAATGACATGACAAATGTGACTGATAACAAAATAATATATGCTGATGACAGCACTATATTATTTAAAAAAGATAAAAAATACGTTCTAGAATTTGACGTTACTGACAGTTTGACATCTGTACGTAACTGGTTGACACCAAATAGTTTAAAACTCAATCTATCTAAAACACACACATTGGATTTTATACAACCCATAATTCTGTATTCTGTTCAATAATTACTGAAATTGAAACAACGCGATTTATAGGACTTGACTATGGAAACAACATATTGACAATCTATATAAAAGACTCCTAAACGCCTTCAGCGGCCTTACTCTTGTATCCAATAACAATTTTAATCCAATGCCAATTCCGACACAATTGATAGCCAATCATCCATCTCGTTACCATAACACAAGCATTAAGTTGCTTAGCTTGGGACGAGATGGCGTTGTGTGAAATGTCCAAGGATATTTATTTATTATTATTATATGTATGTAAATTAGAGCACTCCAATGGTACCAAAATATAATGACGCCGTTTACGGAAGGAAATATTTAAAAACACACGTGATAACAAATTTCAATTTCCTGCGTAGTTGTCTTACTGTTTGTCTCGATACTATACCGGATAACGTTGAAATACATTGTAAGTCATATGGATATTCATTAGAACCGGATGCAGGACAGACAAGTCAGATAACGCGTACCTACAGAGATCTAGTTAATGACGTCATTATTGACTTGTCTCAGTGGTGGCGGGTTCAGGATACATAGTGTCACTAGCCTATTCCGTCCTGAGAGTGACTTATGGAAATGTTAGGCCGAAAACCTAGTCGCAAGAGTAGAAAACTTTCCCTGTGCTGAGAGCCATTTACAGCAGCCATTTACGGGCTGAGTAATACTGGCGGCTGGCGACACGGTTGGCGCAGTGGTTGAGCGATCGACGGAAGAAATATTTGTACGACCTACAAGTATTCGTTCCGGTACTGGGTGTTTTCTATCTATAATAAGTATGTATTTACAAAAAATAATTATATAAGTAGTTTAACATCCATCTCGTTACCATAGCACAAGCATTAAGTTGCTTAGCTTGGGACGAGATGGCGTTGTGTAAAATGTCCAAGGATTTATTATTATTTATTTAATAGTAGTCATCGTCGTTGTCGTTTCAGCCCATAAATGACCCACTGCTGGGTCGGGCCTCCTCCAAATTCAAAGAGGGAAATTAGCCTATTGTGTCACGCTGGCAAGATGGGTTGGCAGAGGGTTCGTACCTTGGTTTCCTTCTTTCGCAACTAGGTGATCTGCCTTTTGTATTCCTTTAGTCGACCCTTACGATACCCTCAGGATGGAATGGGGTGGTGACACTATGACTGCCTCGTTGGTCTAGTGGTCAGATGTGACGCCTTTGGATCAACGGGTCCCGGGTTCGATTCCGGGGTCGGGCAAGTGTCTTTGTCTAAACCAGAGGCAGTGGCTCGGAGTCTGGGTGTCATTTGTGCTCGTGAATTACATGTTTGTAAACTGCCCCCGCAACACAGGTTATACCTAGTGCAGGGGTTTCGTTTAAAAAAAAAAATCTGAAGTTTATAACACTGAGGTCTCGCCAAAGCCTACAGCCTGCTTGGTGGCCAGGATACCGTCTCTTATGGTTTGCAACACCTGACTTCTGGTGTTAATATAATGTGCTCTTATGAAGTAGGTACCTTCCACCCTGTATAAAAGGTTTATTTGTATCGGGAGCGATCTTTAAGGAGTCTCAAGATAAATGATAATTTCTCAGAATTGCGTCTCAGTCGGCAATAACGAGGTCGGATTGTAAGTCGTGGAAAAATACTAGAACACTTGTTTTCTTATTGATTATGCCGAAGAGATTTCTTGATACTTGTAATTTATTTGCTCATATTCCCCAGTTTGCTAATTCACGAATTATTTATAGACGGAGCATTGGAGGATTTGAAGCGACCGAGAGTAACTATTTGATATTCAGCCCTTAGATGACCGACTAATGAGTGTTGAATTCTCCAGTTACTTAAAGGGCTATCAGTCTACTGTGCCACACTGGCCAGAAGGTTGGAGCAGGGTTTCGTTTTCCCCCTCGACCGTGCTGCCACCTTGTTGTGGTGACCTGCGTGCCTTTAGGATCCGTTGGGGCCCGGCTTAGGGTCACCCATGCTGGGCGGGCCCACGGGGAGAGGCCAGACGAAGAGCGGCACACAGAGGCGTGGTGGTTTTGGTAGGTTGGGGCGAAGTTACCATCTTTCCGCGCCTCGGAATCCCACATAACCCGGCTGCGTATATCGAAAAGCTCATTCAGTACGTCCCCTCCGCCTGAGACGAACTCGAATAGCATTTCTAAGCTCTTTTAATGAAAAAACACGCGTAAATGCTGCTCCAATACGTCCCAGAGGGTGACGTACTGCAGTAGGATTTCTAAGACTAAACGCAATAAAATATATTAGAAACCCTCATCCTATTCGTCACCCTCGCGGGACGTATTGGAGTAGGATTTCTAGTGCTAAAATTACAAAGTTGTCTTAGAAAAGCTAATGTGATACGTCTCTCTGTGCAGATATTGCTATCTCACGCGTTTTTTCATTAAAAGAGCTTGGAAATGCTAATCGAGTTCGTCTCAGGCGGAGGGGACGTACTGAATGAGCTTTTCAATATACGCAACCCGGCTGGCGTTTAGCGGTCGAGTATCCATGAGGATTTCCAAAGTAAAAAAAGGGTATCGTTTTAATTTTTCTCTCTCTTGCGTCTAGATTTTCAGCCTTGCAACCAAAAGCAAATGGCTTTTGATTGCACCAATCCATTCTGTGATGTCGATAATCCTATGTCCATTAAATAAGATTTCGTAATAGTCAGCTAAAGGGAGACGCAAGAGAAGAAAAACTGGATGCAAAGCCTATGCTAACCCGTCAGACCAGCGTCGCACAGTAGGCTAATTTCCCTTGATTTAAATGAAGATGCCTATTTTATGGGCTGCCCAATGCACCTTCGAGCATCTGATCATCAACAACATTATTTTCAGCAAAGAGAAGTCCACTGCTGGACATAAGCTTCCCCCGAGGAGTTGGCCACCTTAACCAGGTCGTAGGCCCACTGTGCAGGAAGTTCCATTGCACTTTTCGGTACTTGTCCGCTCTCCGATCAGCACTTGAAAAATAGCCGAAGAAATAAGTGTGCATTTATATTTGTGTTTCTAGCTAATTGTCGAATTACAGTTGCAATGGAAATGTGTTTTTATGCGTAATGTTTTCTGTCTAATGTTCTTGATACTTTTTTAACTTTGATAAATTATCACCGGTTCTCGATTATCGTTTCACACAATAGTTGATTGTTTGTCCGACAGATGGCGTGGCGTAGTTTCCCATTGTTATCTGACAGACCCTTTGTAGGTTAAAGGGGGTTTAAAAAGTGTGTGTTCAAAACTATATACGGTTTTCCTCTAAATTATGTTACGTATATCTGTATTTTTAACCCCAAAAAAATGTGTTCGATCAAGCGGTTTTGTGCGATCAAGCGGTTTTTAAAGTGTGTTTATGGCGTACTAAAAACTCTTTCCTGCCAAAACATCGTGATTGTTTTTAAAGATTGGATTAATTTTATAAAGATTTTAGCCAAATTTTGTCAAAAGAGAGCCAAAAGTAAAGAGAAAAGAACGAAAAGAGTCTCAATTGTTTGTGTCCCTAAAATCTCAACTGATGGATGGACTGTTGATGATTGTTCTTAGGTTTACTATACATTTCCTTATGATGTCTTAGGTTTTCACATTATTACACATTGAAATTAAACTTTTCCGAGTGCACAGTGAACGTTATCCTTAAAAGAAAATTATAGGCTGTTTCTTTGTACTTTAAAAGACAACTGTCATCTAGTCTCTCCTGTGACCGCGACTGTGATTCAAAACGTTGCAAAATAATTAACAAGTACACGCCACCAAATTTTGCGACTTAATTTCATTGAAACACATTGAAGTCAAGTATTTTTTTATACCTTCAGCTATTTGAGTAAACCAAAATAAATAAAACTTAAGAAGATATGTCTTTTCGAACTACCTATTTTTGTTTTTAAACTTTTGACCTATATTCAATAAAGAACGCGAAGAATTATTTTCTTGGCGCAAAAGGCCGAATGTGCGGATGGTAAAAAATAAATAAAAACGCGCGTCTTTTGTTAAACCTTCGCGGCAGCTGACTCCTTTTGCCGGTGGCGTAAAATTAAAAAAAAAACTGTCAATGCGCGCGCCTAATTATTTTTTTCGCGGATTAAATTGCATTGTGCTAGAACACGGTCTATGTTTTATTGTTCGCATTATTTTCAAGCGTGTATAGTATTGTCGTGGTTCTGTATAACTTTTATGTTACCATGTGAAGGATTTCGACCGAATACTCATACATTTAAAATTTATTAAATTTAAAGTCGCTCAGCATGCTATGGAGCGAGCTATGCTTGGAGTTTCTCTGAAAGATAACCTAGGTCACCGACATAGCTCAGAGAATTAGCAGACTGAAGTGGCAGTGGGCTGGTCTTATCTGTAGAAGAACCGACAACCGCTGGGGTAGACGAGTTCTTGAGTGGAGACCGCGAATCGGCAAGCGTAGTGTGGGACGGCCCTCTGCTAGATGGGGCGACGATCTGCGAAAGGTTGCGGGCAGCAGCTGGATGCCTCAAGCTGAAGACAGGGCGCTATGGCGCTCTTTAGGGGAGGCCTATGTCCAGCAGTGGACTAGTGTGGGCTGATGATGATGATGATGATGACTGATACATTTCTATTTGAGGTTATTTAGACTGTGACCCAGTTTGTCCACTGACATTTAACCATAAACAAAAGAGTCATTTGTCATCTTTACACGTGTGTGATGGTCAAATGTTAAATTAATTAAGACAACATTATTTCTTAATTAATTGGAATTTGTCATTACATCATTCTGTTATACATTCAGATTATGTAAATGACCAAACGGCCTGTAACTAAGCTGTTCAGTTTCAATATACTAAACTAGCTTTTGGGCGCGGCTTCGCTCGCGTGGACTTCGAACCCGTGCTTATCTCTATGCATTTTTTTTATGAATATAAAAGTGTGTTATTGTGAGTAAACTATGATAGTTAGGTATGTGCTCTCCCGGACTTTTTTGTAGATTTTAATAAGACCTACAAACTCGTAGTACTTAATTTTGTTCTATTGTCAATAGTTTTTGCAGCGCACGCATAAATAGGTTTTCGGTTTTACACCTTGGTTACAAAATCGCAATTTTCATACGGATCCCTAATTCCTTTGAAAATAGAATATAGCCTATAACCTTCCTCGATAAATGGACTATGTAACACTGAAAGAATTTTTGAAATCGGACCAGTAGTTCCTGAGATTAGCGCGTTCAAACAAACAAACAAACAAACTCTGCAGCTTTATATATTAGTATAGATTATCAAATTAAAATAGACTAGAAAGTTATCTATTACCGGTGTGGTGATGGATTTAGAATCCATAGTGTCACCACCCCATTCCATCCTGAGGGTGTCGTAAGAGCCGACGAAAGGAAATAACGGGCGAAAACCTAGCCGCAAGAGAAGGAAAACTTGATACGAAACCTTGTGCCAAGCCGTCTGGCCAGTGTGGCACTGTAGGCTAATGCCCCTCCTTGTGATGGGAGGAAGCCCAACTCAGCAGTGGGTAATTTATGGGCTTAGTAGTAAATCAAAATAGACTAGAAAGTTATCTATTTTACGGAACTCCAAAAATAGGGTTGTAACTCCGACATGCTACCAGTATTGAGTTTATTGATTTTTTTAAAGTCACTATTGTTAAAAAAAAACCAATGTATTGTTCGATTTTGTATTAGGGTTATCGAAAAGGGGTTGCCAATAAAAGGTTTGCGATTTTCGGCCCAAAAAAAAATATGTTGCCATTTTCCGTTGTATTTGGTTAAGTTTTTTGTAGCTTTTTTTGGTATTAATAATAATTTTGTATTTTTTTTTACGTTCGGAGGGCACTTTAAGCTCTCGGTCCCATCTGCTATATAATCTGTGGCATAAACGAAGGCGGTAACGAGAAAACTAATCTTGTCTAATTGATGATAGGTAGTCCCACATAACGGTCTCAAAGAGCAGACGGTAAACGTCTATGTTACCTAAATCCGTGTGGTGACGGATTTAGAATGGTGTCACCACCCTATTCCATCCCAAGGGTGTTAAAGGCCGACAGAAGGAAATAGCAAGTCATAAAACCTAGTTGCAAGAGAAGGATGGAGAACCCTTTTAACGGGTTTCCGCCGACATCGGGGTTGACGTCGGCGGGGTGGTAGCGCACCCTACTCACTAAACTCCACTTGCGCTTCTTCAGGTCCTGTATGCAGCGTCATGGCTACATGTCTCTTTCCTTTCAGCTGCAGACAGAAGCTTCTACCTCCTCCCTCTCATACTCAATTTGCTCGTGAGTGTACCGACTCTTGAAGCGGCTGAACACGCTTCTTCTGGCGTCTAGCCAGAAGCCCTTGGGTAGGCAACGGTTCACTCGGGGTCTTGATACGAAACCCTGTGCCAACCCGTCTGGCCAGCGTGGCACAGTAGGCTTGGCATGGCACACACCTTATGCAATTGGAGGAGGTCCGAAGCAGTAGTAATAATCAATACCTCAATCAGGCTAGACTCCCCAACGAAATTTGGTAAACGTATGGCATAATAAGAACTTACTAGATAGTTTTAGCGCAATGATGATCATCTAGCCAGACGAGGTGGTACGTTTGGCGCGGGGTCGCGGCGCCTATCCCCCGATAACTGTAGTCGGGAATTTCTTAACCGTGCGAATTGGTGTATAAACTTCGCTATCGCGGTGTAGGACTTTTTGGTAGTTCTCGCATTTGTGGGCGATATTTCTTGATGTTGATAGTTCGGCAAAATTGTGTAAAGTACGAGTATGTAGCACTGACATAACGAGTAACGGTATCTCCGTACCAGCAGTTCAATACATTCGCCATGACTATAAAAAAAGTTGTCGTAATATAATTTACTAGCTAGACCCGCCCCGGCTTCGCACTGGTGCAATAATGAACATCTAAATTTATCAGTGTTTCTCTACAATATGATGCACTAGCTGACCCGGCGAACTTTGTTCCGCATTATATATATTTAAAACAAAAAGAAAGTTGGACATAGGATACCTGAGATTTTTATCCCGTCCGTATAAAACCTACTTTAACAAAACGCAACTGACAGCGAAACGTTATGTTGTCTATAGTTTAAAATGGTCGAAAATTAAACAATTAGAAATTTTGAATTCGACTTGTTTATATTGTTGTAATTCACATAATATCTTTATAACTTGTAGCCTATGTGTTATTCTGATGTATGAGCTATATTATTGTAAAGTTTCATTAAAATCCATTCAGTAGTTTTTACGTGAAAGAGTAACAAACATCCATCCATCCATCCATCCATCCATCCATCTATCCATCCATCTATACATCCATCCATACTTACAAACTTTCACGTTTATAATATTAGTAAGATGTATTATATATACATAGAAACCTTCCACTTGAATCAATATCAAGTTTTAAAGATTTAAGTATACATAGGGACAGACAGACGACAGCGACTTTGTTTTATACTATGTAGTGATTTATACGCGCGTCTGTCTGTCTACACCGGCAATATGATTAATATGTAAGACATATCGCAAGCTAATTGGGCTGTGAAATGTATAGGCGAAATTATTTATGGGCAACAATAAAATTATACCATCAGCCATCTACAATCACTACTACTCAGCCCATAAAAGACCCACTACTGAGTCGGCCCCCTCTCATGACAGGGAGGGTAATAAGCCTACTGTGCCACGCTGGCCAGACGGGTTGGCACAAGGTTTCGTATCAAGTATTCCTTCTCCTATCTAAAATCTCAAAGACGGAAGCGTCATCTCCTGCATTCTTATGCAAGCCTGGTACCAACTCTCAAGCTTTAATGATAAATTAGCCTACTGTGCCACGCTGGCCAGACGGGTTGGCACAAGGTTTCGTATCAAGATTTCCTTCTCATGCGGCTAGGTTTTCAGCCTTGTCTATTCCTTTTGTCGGCTCTTACGACACCCTCAGGTTGAAATGGGGTGGTGACACTATGTATTAGCTATATTCTACCGCTCAAACTCAAAAGTAGCTTTATTTACGTAGGTTTTATCACAAAACTCTTATAAATCGTCATATTTAAAGTTACCATTATCATCATCTTACGACCCCAGTCCCACGCCAGGTGGTAGTCTCCACACACACCATCAGTCGTCATATCTACAGTCAAGCCTTTCATACACAATTCCTCATTCTTACAATCCATCCATCTTCCACAACTATTGCATCCACCCACAATCATGCTGAAACAACCACCGGTTCTGTGTGCTGCTCTTCAGAGAAGAACTGGCAAGAAACATTGAAGAGAAACGTTGTATTTTTCAAATTATTGGTCTTGTTTACAAAATGCACTAAACAGCAGAGTGAGAGCAATTTCGCCAGTTGAGAGAAACACGCTACACGTTAGCCCATATATGACCCACTACTGAATCGGGCTTCCTCCTCGGAGGAGGAGGAAAATGTCTCTACTACCACGGTTTGTATCAAGTATTCCTTCTCTTGCTGATAACTGCACGAATAAAGAAGCGTCTTCTCCTACATTGTTAATTGTTATGCAGTCAAGCTTGAAAGAGAGCCTATTGTGCCAATCTGGCCAGACTGGTTGGCACAGGATTTCCTATCAAGTTTGCCTTCTTGCGACTAGGATTTCTGCCTTGTACTTTGCCAAAACCTAAACCCTGTGCCAACCCGCCTGGCCAGCATGGCACAGTAGGCTAATTTCCCTCCATGAATTTGGAGGAGGCCCGACCCAGTTACGGCCTGTAACGACGACTTTAATTTAATAGGCTTATAAGTCACCCTCAGGACAGAAAGGGATGGTGACACATTCTAAATCAGTCACCACACAAAAGCAAAGAAGTTAACATCAGTAAATATACCGACGAAAGGAAAAAAATAAATAAATATAAATATCCTTGGACATTTCACACAACGCCATCTCGTCCCAAGCTAAGCAACTTAATAAATATATCTTTGGACATTTCACACAACGCCATCTCGTCCCAAGCTAAGCAACTTAATGCTTGTGTTATGGTAACGAGATGGATGATAAACTACTTATATAGTTATTTTTTTGTAAATACATACATATTATAGATAGAAAACACCCAGACCCGGAACAAATACTTGTAGGTCGTACAAATATTTCTTCCGTGCGGGGATCGAACCCGCGACATGCTGCGCAGCAGTCGATCGCTCAACCACTGCGCCAACCGTGTCGTCAATGCCGAAATCCTAGCCGGTAGAGAAGGAAAACTTGATACGAAATCTTGTGCCAACCCGTCTGGCCAACGTGGCACAGTAGGCTAATTTATCTTTAAAGCTTGAGAGTTGGTACCAGGCTCGCATAAGAATGCAGGAGATGACGCTTCCGTCTTTGAGATTTTAGACAGGAGAAGGAATACTTGATACGAAACCCTGTGCCAACCCGTCTGGCCAGCGTGGCACAGTAGGCTAATTACCCTCCATGTAGTTGGAGGAGGCTCGACCCAGCAATGGGTCGTCTATGGGCTGAGTATTAGTAACAACATTTTATTTATTTATAGTTTTAATTTTTTAACTAAACCTCAAAGGATTGCACAGTTGAAGTGGCAATGGGCAGGCCACGTGGCCCGAAGAACGGATGGCCGCTGGGACATAAAAGTCTTGGAGTGGCGTCCATGTACGGGAAAGAGAAGCGTGGGAAGACCCCCGACTAGGTGGACGGACGACCTTGTGAAAGTCGCTGGGAGTCGGTGGATGCGGTCTGCACAACATCGTACATTGTGTAAATGTATGGGGAGGCCTATGTTCAGCAGTGGACTTCTGTGGCTGATAGATAGATAGAACTAAACCTTAATATAGGATTATAACAATATAGTCTAGCTAGGGGTTGGTTGTGCCGCCCTTGGATCACGGGGTCCCGTGTTCGATTCCGGGGTCGGGCAAGTGTCTTTGTGTAAACCAGAGGCACTTGCTCTGAGTCTGGGTGTCATTTGTGTTCGTCAATTACATGTTTGTAAACCGTGGTCCGTGTGGTGACGGATTTGGAATACATAGCGTCACCACCCCATTCAATCCTGAGGGTGTCGTAAGAGCCGACTAAACAAAAATACGGTCAAGGAGGAACGTGTTGCCAACCATGTGAAAAGTGAAAGCAAGATTGCCTCGTTGGTCTAGTGGTTAGATGTGCCGCCTTTGGATCAACGGGTCCCGGGTTCGATTCCGGGGTCGGGCAAGTGTCTTTGTGTAAACCAGAGGCACTGGCTCGGAGTCTGGGTGTCATTTCTATCTATAATATTTATGTATTTACAAAAAAAAACAAATTTATATAAGTAGTTTATCATCCATCTCGTTACCATAACACAAGCATTCAGTTGCTTAGCTTGGGACGAGATGGCGTTGCGTGATATGTCCTAGGATATTTAATTTGTTATTATTATTTATTCCATACTGGGGGTGTCGTACGACCCGACAAAAGGAAATGACAAGGCCAAAAACCTAGCTGCAAGAGAACGAAAAGTTTATAAGCAACCCTATGCCAAACCGGCTGGCCAGCCTGGCACAGTAGGCTAATTAATCCCAGAAGTTACTTAACCTGCAGAACGATTGCACAGGAGAGAAGGAGATTGAATGTATAGACACAATTTTTTTCACAAGATTGGCAGCCCTGAACTCATGTCTATGAACCATAGATATCAATCGAAGTCTTGTATTGTCTATGGGTAAGTATTCGACTAGGGCTTTCAAGGGGCCATTAGGGTTGGTAAACTTTTGCTAAACCGAATGTCATCCTCGCCTAATATCAATATTTGTATTTGTCAATTTCATGTTTGTAAACTGCCCCCAGAGTTTCCTGCGAGATCTAATCAGAAATGAGGAGATACGCAGGTGAACCAGGGTCTCTGATATAGCCCACAGGATTGCCAAACTTAAGTGGCACTGGTACATAGAACGCAGGACCGACGCCGGACCGCGCAGTGTTGGTAGGCCTACCACACGGTGAAGGTCCCGTCAAACTAGGTCCAACCGTTCCAGAGATTAGCCGGAACAAACAGACAGACAGCCACAAAAATTAAAAAAAAAATGTTATTTTGGTCTATGTACTGTGTATACCCACATACTTACGCATTTAGTGAAAAGTGGTTATTTTATTATAACAAACAGATACTCCAATTTTATTTATTTGTATAGATGGTGTCACGCTGGCCACACGGGTTGGCATATGCTTTGTATCAAGTTTTCCTTCTCTTGCGGCTAGGTGATCTGCCTCTTTCCTTTAGTCGCCTCTTACGGCACCCTCAGGATAGTCTGCGTTGGTGACTTTGTGTATTCTAAATCCGTTACCAAACGCAAGCTACTGATGTTTGAGTACTCGCTTCGTCTAATCGTAAATAATAATCTAATGGTAAGTAATAAAGCAAAAAAAAAAACAATTGTCAAAACGTTTAAACCTCCAAGGAAGGCGTTGACCTACCTCAACTGAAGACGAATGAAAATCCATTGACCTTTTCACGCAAATTCTACAACACGAACGTTCACACTAAATAGTACTCTATATATAAGGTGCTAGAATTCACTTTTGAAGATGCACTGTCACAGCTGGCCGAATAATTCACGTGTTTAGAGACGCGCGCGGAGGACGCGTGTGGCCTCTCCGACAGATAGATTCTAACTGAACTGAGTTATCAGAACTCGGTGCTGCCAGTCGCTAGATGTGATTTACCCATGTTTTGTTTCCAATAAGATTTTATTTTTACCGGTACATACTAAATGGTATAATAATTTTTTTCGTATATATTCTTTATACATGTTTTTAATAATATACATAAAAAATACAAATGAAGATAGCTTGTTAAAACTGAAAAAATCCTGATTTCGTATGTAAGATCACGAGATTTTCATGAACTTAGGAAACTAATATAACAAAAACTACTGTGTAAAGGTTATAAAGCGATCTTTTGTAGTCTTAAATGTTTACCATGAATTTGTCGTTTCATACATGTTCAAATAACATGAATACTATAAACAGTATTCCCGAGAAATACGCGACTATACTGATTTACAATACACAATGTCACCAACCCACACTATCCTTAGGGTGTGGTAAGAGGCGACTAAAGGAACGCAAGATGTAAGATTGGTAGATTGGTAGGTAGCCGCAAGAGAAGAAAATGATTATACAAACCCAGAGCCAACCCGTCTTGCCAGGGCGGCATAATAGGCTAATTATCCTCCATGAATTTGGAGGAGGCACGACTCAGTAGTGCACAACAAAAGGAGTTAGTTAACAATATGCTGAAACGATAACCTGCGCTTCTCAAAAAATCAATCAAAACTCATTTAATCAAGTTGGCTCATTAGAGCTCTTTTGACAGGTCAAACAAAAAATAAAATTTAAAATTTACCATTTAAAATTAATTATTTACCATCTACCACCGGTTCGGAATGCACCTCTACAGAGAAGAGCCGGCAAGAAACTCTGTAGTTGCTCTTTTTAGATCGCCATTTGGGTACAAGACTGGTTTTAAGACAGATTTGTGAGAGCAAACTCACGCAATAGTTCCAAAGGGCCAAACATCAGCCAGATATAGTTGACAATAGTAACCTTGTAATGCCCAAGCCAACCGACCCCCAGCAACGGCACCTGTTCACAAGCATGACGCATGCGGCAGCCATCGCCCTCCTCAACCATATTGCAGGGAAGAGAACGACCCGCCGCTTCTGTTTCTTTGACACAGATATTTAAAATGACAGATATCAACAAATTTTTTTGATTGAGTGCTGTAAATATTTAGATAATATTGATAAACGGTAACACCGTAATATTCAATTTCATAAAACAATACAACCTATTTAAACTGCCATTAAATCAACATTAAATTTACCCACAAAATTGGGAGAATTTCTGATTCGTCGCCACAGGCTGCTGACTTCGTCTGTTACTAAATTATGCAATAATGTTTCAAGAGCACGCGCTACTCATTTCGATATAAACCTTAGCTAGTTGAGACACGGTCTATAATTTTTTGTTTTATTTACAATCTTGCAGCAGATTAATTGATTGTAGGATTTTCCTTGTGTCCTATTGTTGTCTTCGTCTATCACCATGGCAACCGTTGCTATGCACCACGCCTTAGCAATTAAAGAGAAAGGTAGAAATATATTAGCCCTAATGATTATTGTTTTAATAAATAATGAAAAAATTAAAAATTTCGTGTGATACTGGTAGCTCTGTGCGTCCTACCCGTCATGACCTACGGCGCCGAGACGTGACGTGAGACACTCACGGTGAGACTAGTCTACCAGTTGAAAGTCGCTCAGCGTGCTATGGAGCGAGCTATGCTTGGAGTTTCTCTGAAGGATATGCTCCGTAATGAGATTATCCGTCAGAGAAGTCACCGACATAGCTCAGAGAATTAGCAGACTGAAGGGGCAGTGGGCTGGTCTTAGCTGTAGAAGAACCGACAACCGCTGGGGTAGACGAGTTCTTGAGTGGAGACCGCGAATCGGCAAGCGTAGTGTGGGACGGCCCTCTGCTAGATGGAGCGACGATCTGCGAAAGGGTGCGGGCAGCAGCTGGATGCGTCAAGCTGAAGACAGGGCGCTATGGCGCTCTTTAGGGGAGGCGTATGTCCAGCAGTGGACTAATGTGGGCTGATGAGGATGACCGGTAGTCTTATCACTCAGTTAGGTAGTCACACCTTACTATTTCCTCGCGACTGGGACTCGCACATACCCCCGCCCTGTCCCTCGGGCTGGGGACCAAAAAAGGTTTCCTCCACTTTAAAAAAAACTGTATTGCGTCATTTATGGGGTCAAACGATGAAATATCGGTAGTAAGTCAACTATATTTTGACTGGTACCAACTAAGTATTTGATAAATACCTACAAAGTTTGTTAAAAATGGTAAACAGACTTCGAATTGAAAGTCAAAAAGAACTTTATTTACGTAGGTTATATCATAAAACTCTTATCGTCATATTTCAATCTACCATCATCGACTTTCGGCCCTTCTCCCACGCTAGGTGGTAGTCTCCATACACAGCTATCAGTTGTCATGTATCAACATTTCATAAAAAAAAATCCCAATCCTAACAAACCATTCATCTCTTTTGATCTCCCACAACGCTTCCTTGCGTACGTCCACAATCATGCTGAAACTACCACCGTTTCGGAATGCTGCTCTATAGAGAAGAGCTGGCAAGAGACTGTAGAATCGTCTAGATTAGCAAAAGTCACTATTATCGTATCCCATTATGGTGAATGTTCCAGGGTAGGTAAAACTTTTTCAAGCTCAAAGTCATTCTTGCACCTATAAGAGCTTGGAGGGTTGTATTGATGAGTTTGATGATTATAATTCTATAACTACATACGTCTTACAGCCGCGAATACATTTTAATCAACATACATCCTAGCACTGACCTTCAAATTGCAAAAAACGTAGGAAAATTTGAATTTCGCAGGCCGCAGGGTGGAATGGGGTGACACAATGTATCTACCGACAACGGAGGTATGCGGTGAACGTAATAAAAACATACAACGAAATTGAGAACCCACTCTATTTCCAAGTTAGCTAAACAGCTGTGATAGGACACACAAAGTTAGATTGTGGTAGGTCGTTTGCCCTCCTTGTACCTGGAGGTGGCCCGACTCAGTAGTGGGTTAATTAGTAGTAGTAATAGGTAGTTTATGGTGGAGCTATAAAAAATGTGCATCATATTTTTTTGTTTAGCAATAACCATACAGGGGGCAGTTTACAAACATGAAATTCGCGAACAAAATGGAGCTATATGTGTGTACCCCATTCCGTCCTGAGGGTGTCATAAGAGCGACCAACATTAAACTCAACTCAAAATTAACTTTATTTACGTAGGTTTTATCACAAAACTCTTATAAATCGTCTTATTTACAGTTACCATTATCATCATCATCATCATCTTACGATCCCTGTCCCACGCTAGGTGGTAGTCTCCATACACACCTATCAGTCGTCATATCTACAGTCACACCTTTCATACACAATTCCTCATGTTTACAATCCATCCATCCATCTCTCTTGATCTTTTACAACCCTTACGTCCATCCACATTCATGCTGAAACTACCACCGGTTCGGAATGCTGCTCTACAGAGAAGAGCCGGCAAGAAACTCTGTAGTTGCTTTTTTTCAAATCAATGGGTTTGTTTACAAAAAAGCACTAAACAGCATAGTGAGAGCAAGTTCGCCAGATGAGAGAAACACACAACACGTTAACGCAATGAATGACAACTAGGCCTAGCATTAAATGACCTAGCCGCATGAGAAGGAAAACTTGATACGAAACCTTGTGCCAACCCGTCCGACTCAGCAATGGGTCATGTATGGGATGAGAAGAGTCCTTTTTTTTTAAACGAAACCTCTGCACTTTGTATAATCTGTATCGCGGGGCCAGTTTACAAACATGAAATTCACGAACACAAATCACACCAAGAATCAGAGTAAGTGCCTCTGGTTTACATAAAAACACTTGCCCGGCCCCGGAATCGAACCCGGGATCCCGTGATCCAATAGCGGCGTATCTAACGAACAAGGTATGTTAGGGGCTGTCCATTAATCACGTGAGGTTCGAAACGGGGAGGGAGGGGTTCGGCAAAAATCACGAAACATCACAAGGAGTAGGGGGGGGGCGGCGGTATATTAAGATATCACGTGTATTAAATTTTTCGTGAAACGCGTCATTTCTGAACTGAAAAGCGGCGTGTTTAAGCTTTTTTGTAGGTACTAAAAATACACGTGATTTTTGATGTGGGGTGGGGGGGTAGTCTAAAACCTCACCACGTATCACCAAGGGGGAGGGAGGTGTTAAAAAAATGATAAAAAACATCACGTGATTAATGGACAGCCCTTTATATTAAAAACACAATATGTAACCGATGAAAACCGAGAAGTCTCTTAACTTCTCATTTTTGAACGCAATTGATATTTGAGGAGGTCACGAAGCGAGTCTCCAGAATAGGACGACCTGAGTGATGTCCTAGACAATGTTGGTTGTTTGGTTAAGGTCGAAGTCCTGTGACAGTCTAGACATGTAGGCGGAATTAAAAGTTGTTGTGGTAAGATATTTAGACTAAATATTTACCAAAATGTATCTAATCTGAATTGAATAAAAGTAATTTAATTTTGAATGTAATAAAATATTATATACAATGTCTAAAACTAGTAAAAAAGAAACAACTTAAATATATACCCAAAAGAAAAGAGAAACTAAACACTAAATAAATCTAAATTAAACTAGGCACCGTATCCTCAGCGCTGCAGGGGTTTGCAAAAGTGCCCAGAAGGCTGGCGGCATTGCCACGCTGGATGGCAATGCTTATTCGCTCAGCGAAATAGAGGCCAGACTTCTGGTCACGCGTGCAGTCAAACAGCCGCTTTGCCAGATCTTTATAGAAAGACTGGGCATTAGGGCCCCAAGCCCCAAGCGTCTCCACACCAAACGGCACAAATATATAACCGCTGGTTAAGCTGCTGTATTTATGCCGCTTGATGTTTTCCGCTTCCGCTGCAGCGGTACCGGGTGCAACCGATGTACTTGGAAGATGAGAAGGAGCCAAAGTGTCGACACATGTGGCATCCCACACTAACAGCCGTCCCATCTTCCAAGGCATCAATGACATCCCGTCAGGTCTCTTGCCATCGCTGCGCACCAAACCATTAGGTTCCAAAGCGGCTGGTACACCAACGCTAACAAGGGCCCGACGAATGATGTCATTAATACTGGCATGGCGGGGTATACGGCCAGCACTTCTGCAGCAGGATAAGGCATGATGTCCCAAAAGATCGACATTATTACCGCAGCGACAGCGATGAGGGGCAATACATTGTATCCCTAAGCGGAGACTGGTGGCAAGGCGGAAAGTGTTGTTATCTAGTAATGTCCCAACATTTGGAGAAGGAATGGCTTTGAGCCAAAGACCTGCCTCCCATTCTCCCACAGCCAGTAGGCGAGCTCGATCTGCAGAATTGGTGTACGAATTTAAGAGACTGTTCCGTACCAAACTGCAGAGCGGCGCATCCCACTGTCTTTGAGAGCTTGGAAATGCGGGTAATTGGGAATTGGGGCAAGCTATTTTCCATGTCTGCAATGCTTCCTGGGTAAATGGTACTTCAAAGTTATTTAAAGAACGACCTAAAATGTTCTTTACCAATTTTTCAGTACCAAATACAGATGATAGGAAAGCTGGTAAGCTTATACTAGAAATTTTGCGTATACCGAGACCTCCTAAACGTATAGGCATTGTAGTTTGAAGCCAGGCACGATCATTGAAGTCTAAATTTAAAACAGATTGCACTGAAACTCGTATAATTTCGTCGATTTTTTCCAATTGAGAATTGAACTTCCATAAAGGACTGCAGCGAATATAATAAATAAATTTTGGCATAAATAAGCAAAACCGGATAATAGTAAAAGCTGAATGTACATTAATTTCCGAAAGTCTGACTGACACATCAGCGTAATTTTGAATTTTTTCATCAATAAAAGGAGAAAAGGATTCTTCCAAAATAGGGGCCCCTAGGAGACGAAGCGTATTTTTATTCAAAACAGTTATATTCGGTGCAACGGCATTGAATTGGTCTATAGCAGATGAAGTTGTAGTTGGATCTGTGAAAAATAATTCACTCTTCGAATTATTTAATTCCAAACCTATAGACTGCAATTCAGATTTTAACAAAATTAGATCTTTTAAGACCGTTTCTACGTCACCTCCAAGGGTCCCGTCATCAAGATACCAAACATTGAATTTTGATTGTAGTTTCTTAATAATAGGATTTATAGCCAGACTGAAAATAGCAGGCCCAAGTGGATCGCCTTGCTGACAACCGACTGCCGAATGTATTAGATGGTTTTTATAAATCAATTTTGTTGGGTACCTGTAACATTGCCAAAGATAGCTAAAAATTTCCGGTGTTTCTTTTTTAACTTGTGTCAGTAAGTCATCCCTGTTAACCGAATTAAAAGCATTTTTGAGATCGATCTTGAGGATGACCTCGCCTTTCCCGCTGTCTAAGAAGGTTGACAAAGCATGTATAGCTGCTTCGCAACCGCCCTTTGATCCAAAACCGAGTTGCAGGGGTTGAAATAATTTTGACAAAGGTTCAAAATAATGTTTACAACAGACTTTAGAAACCATGCGTCTGTAGGTGCAGCCTACTGCAATTGGTCTTATGCCGCCATCCTTTTTGCGTAGTGCAATTAGATTAGCTCCATAAAGAACGTCAGTAATTTCGGGATGTACATTACCTGATAACATTAAGTTTGTGAGTGCCGTTAGAGCTTTCAGGAGAGATATACTGGCTTCACCGGTGCCAGGACACAATAGGTCTTTAAGATGTTGAGGCGTCAAACCATCTAGGCCACCAGCGGAACCCTTTCGGAAGGAACTAATGGCAGAAGCGACGTCTTCTGTCGTGGCTGAAAGAGTGGAATCACAGGAGTTAGGTGGGCCGGGAAAGGAAAGGTCAGGCCTCGGTAGCGGATGTTTAGACAGCAGTGAATTGAGAGTTTCATCACAGAACGGGGCCACGGAATCACTACTAAATAACAATCTTGAAGCACCCCCAATGTCACCGTCGTATAATTTTGACTCAACTAAGTGTGAAAATGATTTTTTGTGGGATAAAAAGCGGTTACCGACTTGAATAGCCTGGTGATTGATACAATTGTCTTTAATGCGGCACGTTAAAGACTTTTTATTAGCTGGAGTATTATTAATATGTAAAATTCTATAGGGAAAAGTTAATAAATTTTCCCACGACGAAATCGAATTGTCTGATAAAACAGCTTGTATGCTATCTATTAGGCATTGGGCAACAGTGGCCCTAGATCCGCGAGGTATTCTTTTGACAATTGGAAGAGAGTTTTTAAGGTGTGATATTTTTTGCCAAAAAAGGAGACTGCTATTGGAAATGGGATTATTTTCAAAAACATCATTAATTGGGGATGAATTAATGTGTTTATGGGATTTACTATGGTGAATTTTTAGGCCTCGGTCGCCCTTGAAAAATCTCGGTTCGGGACATTGAGGGCACTTAACTAAGTGTTGATGAGAAGTAGACGGTTGTTCTTCCGCCTTGTCATCGTCATTGGGAAACATTTGGCAGTCCCTTGGCTTTAAAATAAGACACGTGTACCAGAATAATAAAATAAATATACAAACTACAATAAAGCTAAATAAATATAACATTAACGAAAAAGTTATTGAACTGTCTAAATATTATTGTAAATAATCACTTCACTTCTTTCAGACTTGCTATGTTATTGTAAATAGAAAGAACAAGAAGACATTAACTGTGCAATCACATAGGAGTTATAATTACTCTCATTATCACTTCTTCATTTAATGTTGAAAAAAAAAATCACATGTTTTCGTTGCTAGAGATGAAAAGAAAACATCAAAATCTGGATCCTGGAGCCATATCGCCGAAACTATAGCCGCTGGTGCTTAGAAAAATAAAATGAACACAGCATAGTGGCGCCTGTAACACTGGCGAGTATCTGCAATAATATAGGAATTTATGGCAGAAGCTGATATGCTCTTATGCACTGTGAAACATAGAATTTTTAAACTGCAAAGTAATTAATAATATTAATAAATTACGGAGCAAAAAAATGTACGTGTCATTTTGACAAACAACCATAGATTTTTTAATAATAAATAAATATCCTTGGACATTTCACAGAACGCCATCTCGTCCCAAGCTACGCAACTTAATGCTTGTGTTATGGTAACGAGATGGATGATAAACTACTTAGATACTTTTTTTTTGTAAATACATACATATTATAGATAGTAAACACCCAGACCCGGAACAAATACTTGTAGGTCGTACAAATATTTCTTCCGTGCGGGAATAGAATTAGCGCACAATGTATTTCTATTGAAGTATTTAAAGTAATAAAAATAAAATCACTATCACTACATATTATAAAACAAAGTCGCTGTCGTCTGTCCGTCCTTATGTATATTTAAATCTTTAAAACTACGCATTGGATTCTGAAGCAGTTTTTTTTAGTAGATAGAGTGAAGGTTTATGTGTATAATACATTCATAATATACACTCGAGAGCAATGAATCCGGGTCACTTAAAGAATCCTAAAAATCTCGGAAACTAAAAATGCTAGGTTAATGCAATAAATCGTATTTAATAGACAATGTAATACTCCTTAAATGAAGTTATTAAAACTTCTTAGTTATTGTAAAGTTATATCATAAAAAATCAAACTTGAAAAAGGGCCACTTTCGAAGATGGAACTACGAAATTACAGCATTTGGTTTTGCTTTTGTTTGTAATCTGTCATTTATGTGGGTACATAAACCATGTTGATAGTGCTCTATATTCATTATTCAAGCGGAAATTATGTCGCTTACGCCTGAAGAATGCACCAGAATACTTACAATGCTGGAAACCGGCCGGAGTCAGCGCGATACAGCCAGGACTGTCGGTGTGTCGCTGTCAACAGTACAAAGAGTTCTCCGACGTTACGAAGAAACTGGTTCTAACCTACGCAGACCAGGAACGGGCAGAACCAGGTGTACCACAGCACGAGAAGACCGATACTTGGTGAACACCATGCTTCGAAATCGCTTTCTCACAGGAACTGAACTCACAAATCAGTTTCGACGCCTCGGAGGAAGTAACCCAAGTGCATGGACAGTAAGACGTCGGCCTGCTGAATCTAACTTAAAACCCCTTAGACCTGCAAACGGCCCTAAACTGGAGCGTGGGCATCGTATTTCAAGACTAAGATATGCCCAGAGCCACGTAAATTGGAGTATTGAAGATTCGTCAAAAGTTATGTTCTCCGACGAATCAAAATGTATGCTCTACAAGCACGATGGAAGACACAGAGTGTATCGAAGACCAGGGGAAAGATTCAAGGAAGCATGCATCGAAGAAAAAGTAGCCCACGGTGGTAGGTCTGTACTTGTGTGGGCCGGAATTTCTTCTGAAAGTCGCACAGAGCTGGTGATCATAGAAAACGGCTCTTTAACTAGCGTAAGATATGTGGAAGAAATCCTCAATGATCACGTTGGTCCATTTATGGTCAATTTAGGTGAGGATGCTATATTTATGCATGACAATGCCCGACCTCATACAGGTAGGATTGTGAATGACTACCTTCAAGAGATGAACATTACTCGTATGGAGTGGCCAGCGCGCAGCCCGGATACCAACCCGATCGAGCATGCTTGGGACGAGCTAGGCAGATGCGTAAAACAACGAAACCCTCCCCCAATCACGCTTCGTGAGCTCAAAATTGCTCTCACAGAGGAATGGGAGAATATTCCCCAAAATCGTATAAGGAACTTGGTGTACAGCATGCCAAACCGCGTAAACGCAGTAATGGAAGCACGAGGAGGCAATACGAAGTATTAAAATTCAAGAAAATCGTAATAAAGTTCAAAAATTTCATGTTTCCTATTTTTGTTTTAAGGAGAGATCAGCAGTTTTTTTCTTTATGTAATTTTGTGTTAATAAAATGTATGGTGACTCATATTTTTTTTACTTTCATTTATGGAGTATTACATTGTCTATTAAATACAATTTATTGCATTAACCTATCATTTTTAGTTTCCGAGATTTTTAACATTCTTTAAGTGACCCGGATTCATTGCTCTCGAGTGTAGTAGAGAAACACTGATAAATTTAGATGTTCATCATTGCACCCGTGCGAAGCCGGGGTGGGTCGCTATTTTTTATTTATAAGATTTATTTATACACATCATCATCATTTCAGACGAAAGACGTCCACTGCTGGATATACGCCTCCCCAAGGATCTCCACAAAGGCCGGTCCTGGGCCGCCCGCATCCACTGCTTTCCGGTGACCTTAACCAGGTCGCCGGAAAGCACATATACATTTAAACATAGAAATACAAAAACATATAAACATTTATTTGTTTAGTGAGTTTATACCCGGCTCTTCTCTGTGGAGCTGTGTTTCGAACCAGTGGTAAACGGTAAATTCCTCCTTCTCTACTAAGCCCTAATACGACCCACTGCTGAGTCGGGCCTCCACCAGCTACATGGAAGGTTGCTGAGCCACGCTGGACGGGTTGGCACAGGGTTTTGTATCAAGTTTTCCTTCTTTTGCGGCTAGCTCTTCGGCCTTGTCATTTCCTTCTGTCGGCTCTTCCGACACCCTCAGGCTGGAATGGGGTGGTGACAATATGCATACTAATGTGATATGTATCTATCACCGCACTGAAAAACAATAAATAAATATGCGTTGGAATCACCTCAACAGAGCGGCGCGCGAAACATATGCGGTAATCTGAAAAAGAAAACATACGAAAATATACTATAAGTCAATCCTACTTCACTATCACTACATAGTATAAAACAAAGTCGCTGTCGTCTGTCCGTCCCTATGTATGCTTAAATCTTTAAAACTACGCAACGGATTTTGAAGCGGTTTTTTTTAATAGATAGCGTGATTCAAGGGGAAGGTTTTTAAGTATAACCCACCCCCGCTTTGCACGGGCGAAGCCGGGGCGGCCCACTAGTCTTTATCTTTACATAGTATAAAACAAAGTCGCTGTCGTCTGTCCGTCCCTATGTATGCTTAAATCTTTAAAACTACGCAACGGATTTTGAAGCGGTTTTTTTTAATAGATAGCGTGATTCAAGGGGAAGGTTTTTAAGTATAACCCACCCCCGCTTTGCACGGGCGAAGCCGGGGCGGCCCACTAGTCTTTACATAGTATAAAACAAAGTCGCTGTCGTCTGTCCGTCCCTATGTATGCTTAAATCTTTAAAACTACGCAACGGATTTTGGTGCGGTTTGTTTAATAGATAGAGTGATTCAAGAGGAAGGTTTATATGTATAACCCACCCCCGCTTTGCACGGGCAAAGCCGGGGCGGGCCACTAGTATATCATAAACGTGAAAGTTTGTGAAATGTATGGATGTATGTTTGCTCTTCTTACTAGCAAAAATTGCTGAATCCATTTTGATGAAACTTTACAACAATATAGCTTAAACATCAGAATAACACATAGGCTACAATTTATAAAGACACTAGCGACCCGGCCCGCCTTCGCACGGTTGCAATTATGCATTATTATACATTATAAACCTTCCTCTAGGATCACTCTATCTATTAAAAAAACAGCTTCAAAATCCGTTGCGTAGTTTTAAAGATTTAAGCATACATAGGGACGGACATACGACAGCGACTTTGTTTTATACTATGTAGTGATAGTGATTGTGTGAATTGTCCAACATATAACAATAAGTGTCAAGTAAGTAGAAAAAAAATATGACTCAAAATTAATTCCATAACCACGCGGGTAAAATCGCGTGGCGCAACTAGTATCTTATATTTGAGTGTGTATTGTATTCGCTGTTGGCAATCCTAATTACATAAATATAGGCCTAACACACATCATCATCATCATTTCAGCCAAAAGACGCCCACTGCTGGACATAGGCCTCCCCCGAGGATTTCCACAAAGGCCGGTCCTGGGCCGCCCGCATCCATCGTTTTCCGGCGGCCCAAGATGAACAATTCATGGTAGGTTTTAGTGGGTACACCAGTCGCACCTTACCATCTCCTCGCGACTGGGACTCCCACATATCCCAGCCTCTGTCCCCCGAGGGCCTATAAAAGGTTTCCTCCATGTTAAAAAAAACGTCCAACACAAATTAAAACAGATTTTTGATTTTTTTTTGTTAAATACCCGTGCGAAGCTAGGGTGGGCCGCTAGTAATACATAATTCATTTTGTACAGGACACAGTCGATCATCATTACAGTCGAAAAGAGATAACAGTTGGCACACAGTTTTCATAAAGGACGACATAGTGTCACCACCCCATTACATCGTGAGGGTGTCGTAAGAGCAGACAGAAGGAAATAACAAAACCTTTTCAAAATCAAAATCAAAACTCATTTAATCAAGTTGGCTCATTAGAGCTCTATTGACAGGCCAAACAAAAAAATAAAATTTACCATTTAAAATTAATTATTTACCATCTACCACCGGTTCGGAATGCACCTCTACAGAGAAGAGCCGGCAAGAAACTCTGTAGTTGTTTTTTTTAGATCGCCATTTGGGTACAAGACTGGTTAAATAAGACAGATTTGTGAGAGCAAACTCGCGCAATAGTTCCAAAGGGCCAAACATCAGCCGGATCTAGTCGACAATAGTAACCTTGTAATTGCCAAGCCAACCGACCCCCAGCAAAGGCACCTGTTCACAAGCATGACGCATGCGGCAGCCATCGCCCTCCTCAACCATATTGCAGGGAAGAGAGGACTTTAACATAGCGACAAGAGAAAAAAAACCTTTTAGGAAACACTTTGCCTTGTAATTTACTTTACTCGGCTCTTACGACACCCTCACGATGGAATGGGGTGGTGACATCGTGTATTCTAAATCCGTCACCATATGGAATATAGTCCGTATGTTTGATTGCAACGTTACTTAGTTTTCAGCCCATACCTGACCCACCGCTGAGTTGGGCCTCCTCCAGTTAAATGCGGGGTAATTAGCCTACTGTGCCACGCTGGCCAGACGGGTTGGCACAGCGTTATCAAGGTTTCCTTCTCTTGCAGCTAGGTTTTCGGCCATAAGGATAAAATCCCTCCCTTATATTGGAGGGGGCTGACTCAACAGTAGGTAGGTAGGTATTTATAAGCTCAGAAGATAAACTGTAATTACTCTAAGCATCGGGATCTCCGTTTTTCGGATCTCAATAATCTGTACTCACTCACACAGCGACAACCAGACGTATAACACATGCATAGTTACACGGACGCGCACGGTGTACGCACACTACGATAACTGTCGCCTTTTGATGTCGGCGATACATGGTGTTGTCAATTTTGGGATGCAATTATTTTAAACATAACATTTTGTTGTAATTTTTCAGATTGTTGAACTATTTTATTTTATTGCTAGTATTTATATCGTCTCTGTATAGGACAAATTAACTAAGTCTTAAAAAGTTTTTGGCAATTTTCAACCTTAGGTCGAAATTTAACTACATATTTTTGGAGACTTACTTAGATCTCGCTCTACGGGGATGATATTAGTGTCGTAAAAGGTGACTAAAAGAACGCAAACGGCAGATCACCTAGCCGCAAGAGAAGGAAAACTTGATACAAACCCTGTGCCAACCCATCTTGCCAGCGTGGCACAGTAGGCTAATTTCCCTCCATGAACTTGGAGGAAGCCCGACACAGTAGTGGGTCATTTACGTACTGAAACGACGACGACGATTCATATTTACTTTTTTGCTCCTATCATGAGTGTTTTGATATAATAATAATACCAGAAACAACAAACATTTAAATTAAAATTAAACACTTAAAAAAAATTCCGGAATTTGTTCGAAATCCGAAACAAAAATGTATTGTACAAGAAAAAAAGCATTTTGCTTAATTTACAAGTAGTTTTATTGTCTACTAGTGGCCCACCCCTGCTTCGCCCGTGCAAAGCGGGGGTGGGTTATACATATAAACCTTCCCCTTGAATCACTCTATCTATTAAAAAAAACCGTTTCAAAATCCGTTGCGTAGTTTTAAAGATTTGTGCATACATAGGGACGGACAGAAGAATGCGACTTTGTTTTATACTATGTAGTGATAGTGATAGTGATAGTGATTACTACGGTGTAGCAAGTACGCTTATAGACCATCTAGGCTAATTTCCCTGCATCAGATAGGGGGAAGCTCGACTGAAGTATAATCTGTGTCCCGGGAGCTGTTTACAAGCATGTAATTCGCGAACACAACTGATACCCTCAACCAAGTGCCTCTGGTTTAGACAAATACACTTGTAAACGCATGTCCCAAAGGCGGACCGCGAGACCAAGAAGGCAGCTAAGGATGAAGTCGGGTTTAGTAACTAGTCTCGCTGTACTACTAAAAAGTAACACTCTGTATAGGACGTACATACAACCGTCTACGGCACGCACACAAACATGAACGTTCCACAAACACATACAACAGTCGCGTCGTCTGGCTAAAAACCCACACAAACGCACTTGTCGTAAATACAACGCGAATATCCACTCACACAAGTGAAGATGGAAGTCGACCCGCACACATTTAAAAGGTTACGTTGTAAAGACAAGTCTGTAATACCCACACGTAGACACAAAGAGTTCAACGACCCGTTGTCTCGATTTTGCAATGGGCAAGATTCGAGAATTTTAAAAACTCCTCGCGAAATTCCTTTGTTTGGAAATTCAACTTTAGTGGCCACAAAATAGAGATCTGATTTCAATAATGATAGACGTGTCGTAGGTCATACAAAAGAACTTTGGTTAAGACTTGGAAAACGTCCCATATTGACCTGTAAGCAACATTCACTGCCTTGTTGGTCTAGGGGTTAGATGTGCCGCCTGTAGTTCAACGGGTCCCGGGTTCGATTCCAGGGTCGGGCAAGTGTATTTGACTAAACCAGAGGCACTTGGTTTAAAAAAAAAACTGGTACAGGGACAACTACTACTACCATAGATGACTATTCGGGCCACCTCCAGTTAAATAAAGGGCACGCTGGCCAGACAGTTTCGTATCTAGCTTTCCCTCTCTTGTTATCGGCCTTTTCATTTCCTTAAGTCAGCTCTTACGACACCCTCGGGATGGAATGGTGATACAATGTATTCTAAATCCGTCAGCACACACACATAAATAGGTACAACAAGTGTCATCATCATCATCATCAGCCCACATTAGTCCACTGCTGGACATAGGCCTCCCCTAAAGAGCGCCATAGCGCCCTGTCTTCAGCTTGACGTCTTCAACAAGAGTAAAAAATAAAAATAAAAAATGGTTTTTTGTTTAATTAACCATTCTGCTATTGCATGTCAGTTGATAACTTTGGATTAAGAATACATGGTGTCGCCACGCCATTCCATCCTGAGGGTGTCTTAAAGCGTCAAAAGTAAATATCAAGGCCGATAACCTAGCCGCAAGAGAAGGACCACTAGAATGACCCTTTTTTTTTGTTCGCCCGGGGTAAAAATCCTTTATGGACTATCCCCGTCGGCCACGGGGATGGCCGAGGGGGGGGGGTGTGGGAATCTCCCCCATTAGTGGGGGCCTACCCACTAAAACGTCCCCGGAGTGCTCCCTACTCGCGTCCTTGTTGCGGCATTATGGGATCTATGCCAACCCGCCTGGCCAGCGTGCCATGGCAGGCTAATTACCCTCCTAACTGGAGGTGGCTTCACACTGAGTGAAGTAGCCGTAAGTAATTTATGTACTAAAACGACATTATCATAGGTAAGTAGAAAAATAATCAGAAAAACTAAAACCTTTTTAAAGGATTTATCGCGTGTATATTACATTATTTAATTCCCGACGTTTCAAATTCAAATTCAAATCATTTATTTTGCTTGGGTCACGATGGACGCTTACAAAAAGTCAACACAATATTCATAAAGATTCTATATAATACAAATGGTCTACCGTCTACCACCAGTTCGGAACGCGACCACTCTTGAGAAGAACTGGCAAGAAACTCAGAGGGCTTGTAATTTTTTTTTTTTGCATTGCGGTCCTATTTCTTATGTATACATATATACAATAACATAATTGAATAACGTAAAAATACTGGCACTGAACAGCTTAGTCCCAAGCGGCTGTCTCGTTCACATAATCAGCAATGCGGTAATACGCTTTTTTGTAAAGTTTTGTCTTGACCGTCTTTTTAAATGCTTTGCAGCAATCGTGGTCGCGGGAGAGACTAGATGACAGTCTCCTAGTCAGAATCCCTACAATAATAACTGGGGATATCAATCTAAAAAAACACTTAAATAATAACTGGGGACAGGGGCTACCAACCTAAAAGAACAAAAAAGGAACAACGGACGATCGAAAAAAAAAACACTCGTTTATGACAGACAGCTAATCGTAATGTCGGAAATCGATAAGAAACAACAATACGATTGGTCGATGCGTTACGTCACATTTTTATCCACCCCTAAACAAAGGGTGTTCCAGCCAATGGGATCAACAGCTTTCTCCCTCGTTATAAAAAAAAAAGAAAGCGATCAAGGGGTGCCCTTCAAGGCCATTTGTGCAACCCTCAATGCATTTTGGCTACATAAGCGTTTGGAATATAAACTGGTTTTTTATTGATTTTCAACAACACATGCACAAAGACTGGAAGTATGGTGACGGATTTAGAATACATAGTGTCACCACCCCATTCCATCCTGAGGGTATATAAAGAGCTTTTTTTTTATCAGTGACTTGAATGCCTTTGACCCTAGGCTTGCGTGATGGAAAGCTACGCCAGGGTGCCTAAGATGGAGCAGGCAATTCAAGGAATTGCCCTGTCGGGCACCGGCTCTCACATACACACGACGGAACACAGTAAAACTGCTTGGCGTCGGACTTAAATGTGAAGGTGGTAGCCAGCCGGGCGGACCGTTCGATCCTACCACCAAGCGTGCTGGGTTTTGTTGACTTTTACAACACGCGTTATTTCCCAGCGTGCGGTGGGGAAGTTTTATATTCTGACCAAAATACACTAGCCGCAAGAGAAGTTTAGGCGCATAGGGATATCGTCCAGCCAAACGAGGTGGTAAGGTTAGGAAAACCTTACCACCTCGTGCCGTAAGAGCCGCAAGAGAAGTTTATGCGCAGGTGGTGTCTGGTAGGGCCCGTGGCGCTATCTCCCGATAACTGTAGTCGAGGATGTCTTAACTGTGCGAATAGCTCTGGAAACTTCGCTATCGCGGTGTAGAACTTTTTGGTAATTCTCGCATTTGTAGGCGATGTTTCTTGATGTTGATAGTTCAGATTTTTCGGGTAACTTTTGTAAATTATGTAGAACTAGCGGCCCACCCCGGCTTCGCACGGGTGCAATTATGAATTTATTATACATATAAACCTTCCTCTTGAATCACTCTATCTATTTAAAAAAACCGCTTCAAAATCAGTTGCGTAGTTTTAAGGACTTAAGCATACATAGGGACGGACAGACGACAGTGACTTTTTTTATACTATGTAGTGATGCTGGTCTCTACATGTCTCCCCCCAAGACTAAGCAGCACCTGTCCCCCCGATAACTATAGTCGGGGATATCCTAACTGTGCGAATTATTCTGGAAACTTAGCTATCGCGGTGTAGGACTTTTTAGTAATTCTCGCAATATGTTGAAAGTTCAGAATTTGTAGGCGATGTGCGAATGTTAGTATAATAGTAAATTGTGTTAATTATGTAGAATGCTGGTCGCTACAGAAGGAAAACTTGATATGAAACTCGTTTGGCCGGCGTGGCACAGTAGTCTAATTACTGACAGTACCTGGAGGATGCCCGACTCACCATAGGGTCATCTATTGGATAAGTAGTGGTGTAGGTAGTAAAAAGACGTGGTATTATATCTCTTCAGGCATTTCCCTTTACTAGTGCTTCCCCAGCGATCGAAATTCGACCTTAATAAATTTAAATTATAGTTCTTTTCTAAATTTGACCCCAGACTTCATCATCACTATCACTACATAGTATAAAACAAAGTCGCTGTCGTCTGTCCGTCCATATGTATGCTTAAATCTTTAAAACTACGCAACGGATTTTGAAGTGTTTATTTTAATAGATAGAGTGATTCAAGAGGAAGTTGTATATGTATGTATAAAACATGCATAATTCCACCCATGCGAAGCCGGGGCGGGTCACTAATTATAAAAATAGTGTCAAGTGGAAGTCCAGAGATAGAGCACCGCTTGGGGTACTTTTTTCATAGATTTCCTGTTATCATTGTTTTTCTGGAATTTGTACAAAGAACTTATTACTTTTTTTTTTAATTAGAAGACTTTTTAATATTTTTCTTTCTCAAACTGTATCAAACGTAAAGCCGAACATTTAAAATTCAGAAAAAAAACATAACACGAAAACTATAAAAAATCGCAGAACATACATGGGGGTGATTCCGCTTGACACTATTTTTTGGGACACTTGTTTAAGCGTGTGTGTCAAATACATAGTTAGTAGTAATGGTTAGTTAGTTAGTAATGGTTTTTTTATTGTTTTTTTTTTTGTTAGCCTTAAATATTAATTATTGTTTTCCCTCCTCGATTCTCCATTTGCCCCTTCATATCTCACGTCTCAGTTTAATTATCTTAATTCACTTCATGTAAAAAATCTCCGATCTTGTCACAATCGTCTTCTCCAGTGTCCTTCTCATCATTCTGATTTTGTCCATTCGTCGTTTGTAGTGCAATCTACCCTCCTGTGGAATTCCCTCCCTACCAGTATTAGGATGGCAGTGAATCGGTACTCGTTTAAAAAGCAATGTCGTGAGTATTTGGCTAAGGATTTACCTGCAGAATAACCCTTTCATTACTTCTGGTGGGATATAATGTATTTTATGTATTATGTTTATTTTTATTAAATATTTAGTATATTTATAAGTATTTTATATTTTATTAGTATGTAATTAATATTTATCACTCCTATATATTGTATATATGTGCACCTACCATGTTGTTCTCTGCGCCACCTAAAGGTTGACTGGTAGAGAATGCCTTTGGCATTAAGTCCGCCTCTGTACGTAACATGTGCATGAAGCCTGAATCGCGGGGGCAGTTTCATCATCATCATCATTTCATCCAAAAGACGTCCACTGCTGGACATTGGCGTCCAGCAAGGGCCACCCGCATCCATCGTTTTCCAGCGACCTTAACCAGGTCATCGGTCCACCATGTGGGAGCCTACCTGCGCTTTCCGGAACAGGGCAGTTTACAAACATTAAATTCACGAACACAAATGACACCCAGACTCAGAGAAAGTGCCTCTGGTTTACACAAAGACACTTGCCCGACCCCGGAATCGAACCAATCCCTAGACTGCTTATAGCATATTTCAAAAAAAGCATTCTGCATTCCTTCTCTCTTTATACTTTACTAGCAATTATGCATACATTATACTTATAAACCTTCCTCTACCGCAGCAAAATCCGTTGCGTAGGTTTACAGATATAAGCATACATAGGGACGGACAGACGACAACGACTTTGTTTTATACTATGTAGTGATAGTGAAGTGTGGAAAAATTCATACTCTCCTTAATGGGTACATAGTTTTTGCTTCACATTTTAATAATACATATATAAATTACGTTTACTACAAAACTACGCAATTTTGCATCAAATTTGCACACCGTGGGCAGTTTGATCCAACTTGAAAGATAGGATAGCTTACATCTCAATTTAAAGTCGCAATATTATTTTACTGCAAATTATTTGTCTATTATTTGACAGTCACAAGTACCATGTGACTGTTGACTGGATTGAGTAAGTATTCGATAGATGGCGCTATGTTAATAGTACAAACTTTTCTTATATAGTACAATTTAATAGCAATACCACCTAGGGTTGCCAACTATACTGTTTTTAACAGTATGATACTGTTTTCCACTAAATTATACTTTTTACTGTTGAACAAAAATAAAGTAGTTAGTTATACAAAATACTGTTTTCAGTATCAAAATGCACCTAAGACGCTCACAATTTTTTTTCAGTAATGAATGCTAAGAGGCAGGATTACATAAATAGAGCATCTATTCATTTAAATAAAATGAAAATAAAATAAATGAAAGACTCATTTATTTTAATTTCAGTTAAACTTGTACGCCTCACGTATAAAGTTTTAAAAAAAGGTTAAAATTAGTCAGTTGTGCGAAAAATATGTATTTAAAACAATAAATAAATAAAATACTGTTAATTTTTCTAAATACTGTTTTATATTCTAAAATACTGTTTAATATTCTTCGTAGAGCTGAATACACTTTATTTCTTGTAAAAAAAAGTTGGCAACCCTAATACCACCACAGACACGCGTGGCCGGGTCTGCTAGTGTATAATATATAGATCCCCCCGGATATTCCTAAAATGTATACTTTAGATAATTACGTTGTTTACACAACATCCCGTTGATATCTTTTGCTTTGCGTTTTAAGGCGACAAAAGCAAAGCAAGTATGGTAAAATTATTATTCACTGCTACTTAACCCATACAAGACCCACTGCCTCCAATTACATCATCATCATCTTTGCGATGTATCCCGGTTCTAACCCAAACTCTCGCTACGGCGCCCAGGGTCCGCTTCCGACTTTTTCTTCACCACTTCGCACGGTCTTCAAAATCCCTGGTAGTGAGCCCATTGGCACGCATATCACCCTTTACGACGTCAAGCCAGCACTTTTTGGGTCTACCCCTCCTGCCAGGGCCCGGCGAAGGCGGCATGGCCAGACATTTGATTCCCACGTAAGCGTCCGGTTGCCGCAAAATGTGGCCGTACCAACGGAGACACTCCTGCAATTTATCCGCAACTAGCTGACCCGGCGAACTTTGTTCCGCATTAGATGTAATAATATTAGGTGGGATTGTGTGAATTTTCCAACATCTATTAGGTATTTATTTAAAACTTTTAAAAAGTTGGACATAGGATACCTGAGATTTTTATCCCGCCTGTATAAAACCTACTTTAACAAAATGCAACTGACAGCGAAACGTTATATTGTCTATAGTTTAATATGGTTGAAAATTAGAAATTTTTAATTCGACTTGTTTATACTGTTGTAATTCACATAATATCTTTATAAATTGTAGCCTATGTGTTATTCTGGTGTATAAGCTATATTGTTGTAAAGTTTCATTAAAATCCATTCAGTAGTTTTTACGTGAAAGAGTAACAAACATCCATCCATCCATCCATCCATACTTACAAACTTTCACGTTTATAATATTAGTAAGATGTGACGGACATGAAGACTGCCGCGAATGCGGGAGTTCCTAACGCGATCTTTCCACGTCACTCTACACCTCCACCGCAGCATATTCATCTCCGTGACACGCAGTTCACCAGCAGGCCCTCTCCAATTACGTGGAGGGTAAATGCCATACCATTGGTAGGTAATAGCCTACTGTGCCACGCTGGCCAGACGGATTGGCGCAGGGTTTCGTTTCAAGTTTTCCTTGGCTTACGGCAACGTTTTTGGCCATGTCATTTTGTCAGCACTTACGACACCCTCCGGACGGAATGCGGTGGTGACACTATGTATACTAAATCCGTCGCTACACGGACGGTGCAAAAACTGCTTTTAGCGCAGAGAGTGATACAGATTTGTAAGAGTTCGCAAAACAGGCAATAAAACTGAGCATCTCTTGTTCGTAATTGTATGATCTTTGCGGATGCTGCGGGCCACGGCGGGGGAGGGGGAGGGGCAGGGGAAAGGCCCCCCGGCAGAACGTATGTATACCGGTTTTGGGTACCGCGCGATTCAACCAAAATACGATTTTATATATATATATACAAATACTAATAATTGTCCGTGTGGTGACCGTGGGATTTAGAATATGCAATGTCACCAACCCACATCGTCCTGAGGGTGTCGTATGAGGCGACTAAAGGAACTCAAGATGTAGACCACCTAGCTACAAGAGAGTGAACACTTGATGTGGATTGGTTGTTTTGGATTGGTCGTTCGAGAAATTTAAATGTTACGTTAAGTCCGGTTTTATTAAAAAAGCGTACTATCAAGTCAATGACTATCTATCAGATAGTGACGCATGGGAGTAACGTCGGCTATGTTATGGTCTAGCTCTGATCTTTCAGCCATTACATTAGTGAAGTTTTGTAAACAGTATGCGAGTGCAGTTTCAGCAAGCACCATGTAATTTGTGTAATTTCACTAATTTTTATTTTCTAATTTTTTATTGTGCTGCATGTTAATGCGTGTTATTGCTTTCACTAATCTGTCAGACTTGTTTGTACCACCATCATTGTAACCCTCTTATTTAAAAGAGCAACCATGGAGTTTCTTGCCGGCTCTTCTCTATGGAATGGCATTCCGAACCGGTGTTAAAAACTAAATTATTAATTTTATTTTATGTTTATTTTTATTTTTTTTTCTCTTTAAATCTTTGACTATTTGAAAGCATTCGCAAGAATTTATTCGAATAAAAAACATTTTGATTTTTGATTTTGATGTAAACCCTGTGCCAACCCGCCTTACCAGCGTGGTACAGTATGCTACCTTCCCTCCATTTTGGAGGAGGCCCGACTCAGTAGTGGGTCATGTATGGATGGAAAAGATGATATTATAAAGAGGAAAGATTTGTATGTAAGTATGTTTGTAACGAATTGGCTCAGAGAGTAGGTACTGGACTGATTTTAAAAATTCATCCACCATTTGCATGCTACATTATCACTGATTAATTTATACTATTACTAGCGACCCGCCCCGGCTTCTCACGGGTCATCATTTCAGCCAAAAGACGTCCACTGCTGGACATAGGCCTCCCCCAAGGATACCGTGGCCGAAGGAATAGCGGGGCTGCCGGGGACTGGGGGCCGGTTTTAAGTTTGTGTCGCACGGGTGCAATTATATTATACCTAAAAACCTTCCTCTTGAATCACTATGTCTATTAAAAAAAACTGCTTCAAAATCCGTTGCGTAGTTTTAAAGATTTAATCATACATAGGGACGGACAGACGACAGCGACTTTGTTTTATACTATGTAGTGATAGTGATAATTGCAAGAAAAAAATAATGTCCACCCGTGCCAAGCCCGGACGGGTCACTATACTAGATATTGCTCGGTTGTCGACAGTTAATTTGACAACTGCATTGCTAAACTTAAGGTGAATGTTCCAGGGTAGCCCGCGCAATTCAAATTTTCTTACGTTTTTTGCAATTTGCAGGGCAGTGCTAGGTTGTATGATGATGAACATTTGATTCGCGGCTGTAAGACGTATGTAGTTACAGAGTTATAATCATCAAACTCATCGATACGACCCTCCAAGCTCATAAAGGTGCAAGAATGACTTTGAGCTTGAAAAAGTTTTTCTTGCACCTTTATAAGCTTGGAGGGTTTTACAAGACGTTTTTGGCGTCCTTTCATCATAAAAGTCTTGTAATATTCAATTTGAGCATGTGTTTTTTTTGTCCGTGTGGTGGTGGATTTAGAATACAAAAAGTCACCACCCCGTTCCATCCCGAGGGTGTCGTAAGAGCCGACAAAAGGAAATGTCAAGGCCGATATGGTAGCCACAAGAGAAGGAACTGTGAGTGGTAAAACCCCTTTTTTCGGGTACTCCAAGACGCCTCCCTTCAGTAATGTGGACCCCCACCCTCCCCCGACCCACTAACCCATCCTTTTTGGACTACAGCGTTATAGGGACTTGAATACAGGTTTGTATAAACCAGACGCACTTGCTTTGCGTCTGGGTGTCACTTGTATTCGTCATTTTCATGTTTGTAGACTGCCCCCGCGATACATGTTATATTTATTTACCAACTAGTGGCCCGCCCCGGCTTCGCCCGTGCAAAGCGGGGGTGGGTTATACATATAAACCTTCCCCTTGAACCACTCTATCTATTCAAAAAAACCGCTTCAAAATCCGTTGCGTAGTTTTAAAGATTTATGCATACATAGGGACGGACAGAAGAATGCGACTTTGTTTTATACTATGTAGTGATAGTGATTACTTGAATGCCTTTGACCCTAGGCTTGCGTGATGCAAAGCAACGCCAGGGTCTAAGATGGAGCAGGCAATTCAAGGAAATGCCCTGTCGGGCACCGGCTCTCACATACACACGAAGGAACACAGTAAAACTGCTTGGCGCCGGACTTAGATGTGAGGGTGGTAACTAACCGGGCGGACCATTCGATCCTACCACCAAGCGTGCTGGGTTTTGTTGACTTTTACAACATGCGTTATTTCCCAGCGTGCGGTGGGGAAGTTTTATATTCCAACCCGTCCCCACACGGGTACATATTTTTTAGCTAAAATGATGATGATGACAGTTTCTTTAAAAGGTATTGTTGCGCTGCAGCGCTGTATAGCATGAAATGATGTACAGAACCAAGATGCGTCTGCGCAGCTCACTCCCTCGTCTCCCCCGGCGTGATTCAGCGGCGGATAACGACCGACCCGTCAAACAGCTACCGAGCTACGCAACCGTTGAATGTGTGCGTGAGCGGCATTGGCGATGTGTGCGTGTACTTGTGTGTGTTTAAATATGTATTAGTGTGAGGGTAGAGCTCGAAGCTCGATGGCAATGGTACCTATTTGGTACCATTCTTCATCAGCCAATTACCGACTCCCGAGGCGGGCTTCCTCCACATTAATGGAGGGAACTTAGTCAACTGTACAAAAATTAAGGTTTTTGGACAACTCCCTCACTTAGCCTATAAATGACCCACTGCTGGGTCGGGCCTCCTCCCATCACGGGGTGGGCTATTAGCCTACTCTGCCACGCTGGCCAGACGGGTTGGCAAAGCGTTTCATATCAAGTTTACCTTCTCTTACTGCTAGGTCATCGGCCTTGTCATTTCCTTTTGTCGGCTCTTACGACACCCTCAGGATGGAATAGGATGTTGACACTATAAATAATAAATAAATATCCTTGGACATTTCACACAACGCCATCTCGTCCCAAGCTAAGCAACTTAATGCTTGTGTTATGGTAACGAGATGGATGATAAACTACTTATATACATATTTTTTTGTAAAAATATTTATAAATTATTTTTTGTAAAATATTTCGGTCTATGTACTGTGTTTAAATACCTACGAATTTAGTAAAAAGTGGTTATTTTATTATTACAAACAGACACTCCAATTTTATTTATTTGTATGTATAGATGTATAGATTTTTCGGGTAAGCTGTGTAAAGTATGTAGCATGCGATCACTACAGCAGTATCTCTCTTCTAGATCCTCCTTACCCTCAAATATAACAGAATATTCCCTAAACAATATTCACGTCAATATAGCCTTGTTTATTAGAAATACATTACGCTTCAACTGTAATAATGCTTGGTGTTATTTCGCCATTATTTTCTTAAGGAGAAATATTTCTAAGAACCAATTAAGAGTATTATCTGTAACTGCCAGTGTTTCCCAAACTTCGATATAAAAGACCACTGTTTTGAGATGTACCTGTGGAATTCTCTACTTTAGTACTTTTCAGCCCATATATGACCCATATATGATTAGATGCAGAGTAATTATCCTATTGTGCCACGCTGGTCAAACGGGTTTGCACAGGGTTTCGTTTCAAGTTTTCCTACTCTTTATCATTATCATTTCAGCCAAAAGACGGCCACTGCTGGACTTAAGCCTCCCCTAAGGATTTCCACAAAGGCCGGTCCTGGGCCGCCCGCATCCATCGTTTTCCGGCGACCTTTACCAGGTCATCGGTCCACCGTGTGGGACGCCTACCAGCACTGTGCTTTCCGGCACGCGGTCACCACTCGAGGACTTTTCTACCCCATCGGGCGTGGGTCCTGCGCGCTATGTGCCCTGCCAACTGCCACTTAAGTTTGGCAATCCTTTCCTACTCTTGTGGCATGATTTTCATATGCTTTTATCTGCTTCTAAGTCAACCTCAGAATGGAACGGGGTAGTGTCACTGTGTATTCTAAATACATCACCACGTAGAGAAACGGCATAATTGAGCGAAAAGTAACCAATATACAAAAGTTTGTGGCCGACCGTGGATCCAAAACCAATAAAATAAAATTCAAATTGGGATATGAATGACGGTGATATGCAGTACCGAACATTATAAAGTTGGGTAGAGTCGTTAAACTTTGAGAATCTGTTGCCTAAATTGCGTTGTTATGTTATCTGAAAGGTGATTTTCGTCACAATCAAAATTACACACACCATGTATTTGACACACATGCATTGAAACTCTTTTGTTGATTGTTTAAGTCTCTGGTCAAATGAGAATAGAACTATAATAAGGATTCATCATTGTCATTTCAGCCAAAAGGCGTCCTCTGTTGAACATAGGCCTCCCCCAAGGATTTCCACAAAGGCCGGTCCCGGGCCGCCCGCATCCATCGTTTTCGGGCGACCTTGACCAGGTCGTCAGTCCACCGTGTGGGAGGCCTACCAGCACTGCGCTTTCCGGTACGCGGACTTTTCTGCCCCATCGGGCGTCAATCCTGCGAGCTATGTGCCCTACCCATTGCCACTTAAGGTCGGCAATCCTGTAGGCTATGGCGGTAACTCTTGTTCTCCTGCGTATTTCCTCATTTCTGATTCGGTCTCGCAGCGAAACTACGAGCATAGCCCTCTCCATATTTTTATCCATCCTTATCATTTTTAAAAGCAAACTCTTGCAGTAGGTAAAACCTGTATAGCGGGGGCAGTTTACAAACCTGAAATTCACGAGCATGAATGACACCCAGACTCCGAGCAAGTGCCTCTGGTTTAGAAAAAGACACTTGCCCGGCCCCGGAATCGAACCCGGGACCCGTTGATCCAAAGGTGGCATGTCTAACGCCTAGACCAACAAGGCAAATAAAATGTAGGTGAAAATGTATTTCGTGATTTCGCCGATAGATGGAGTTAGTATTAAGTAAACAACGATAAGCGTGATAGCGTTGAAAGTGGAACATTTGGTTATGTAATAATTTACATAATTACCTGAAATTCATTTTGGCCACTCGATACTAGATGGCACTAGTGGTGAATGAAAATACCTAGTTACTGCTTAGCCCATACGTGCTCCACTGCTGAGTCGGGCCTCCTCCAACTACATGGAGGGTACTACTGTGCCACGCTGGCCAGACGAATTGGCACAGGGTTTCCTATCAAGTTTTCCTTCTCTCGCGGCTAAGTTATCCGCCTTGAAATTTCATTTTGTCGACTTACGACACCCTCAGGTTGGAATGGGGTGGTGATGGTATTCTAAAGAGGGATGACCTACTGTAAAAATAATATTCCGGATTCCGTGTGGGGTGTCGTCACCCCATTTCATCCCGAGGATATAGTTAGAGTCGACAAAAGGAAATGTTAAAGACTAAAATTTAGCCACAAGAGAAAGAAAACTTGATACGAAACCCTTTTTTTACCGTCGCAGATTCTCATGCATACCCGGTTGGGGCATATCGGCCGGGTTATACGGGACTCTGGGGCTCGTAGAGGTAGTTTTATGCGCCTCGACCTACCCACTGAAACCACAGGATTCATATCATCTTTCTTTCCTTCTCCCACGCTAGGTGGTAGGTCTCCATACACTCCTATTAAATAAATAATAAATAAATAAATATCCTTGGACATTTCACACAACGCCATCTCGTCCCAAGCTAAGCAACTTAATGCTTGTGTTATGGTAACGAGATGGATGATAAACTACTTACATACATTTTTTTTTTGTAAATACATACATATTATACATAGAAATGACACCCAGACTCCGAGCCAGTGCCTCTGGTTTAGACAAAGACACTTGCCCGACCCCGGAATCGAACCCGGGACCTGTTGATCCAAAGGCGGCACATCTAACCACTAGACCAACGAGGCAGTATTGGTATCATATCTACATTCATCTCCCTCATAAGCATATTCTCCATCCATCCATCTCATCTATTTCTTTTCCCACAACCCTTACGACCATCCATGCATGCATACTGAAACTACAACCCATTCGGAAAGCTGCTCTACAGAAAAGAGCCTACAAGAAACTGTGTATATAGTAACTTTTCTTCAAATGATCTGTCTTGTTTGCTTAAAGCACTATACAGCATAGTGAGAACCAGTCGCTAGATAATATTTCCGGTTGTTCTTTGTAGAGATACTAGCGACCCACCCCGGCTTCGCACGGGTGCAATTATACCTATAAACCTTCCTCTTGAATTACTCTATCTATTAAAAAAAACCGCTGCAAAATCCGTTGCGTAGTTTTAAAGATTTATGCTTACATAGGGACGGACAGAAAAATGCGACTTTGTTTTATACTATGTAGTGACTATGCGTTTTGAATATATTACCTTTCAAAAGCCGTAGCCTAACTTGGATAAATACTTGATTTAATTACTTAACAATCGTCAAGTACCGATACAAATTACATTTTATCCTGACTTCTCTAAGAGAAGAATCTGAAAGAAACTATGTAGCTGATTTTTTTTCAAACTGCCACTACGCTTATACAATTATGAACCTAATCACTATCACTACATAGTATAAAACAAAGTCGATATCGTCTGTCCGTCCCTCAATGTATGCTTAAATCTTTAGAACTACGCAACGGAGTTTGTACCGGTTTTTTAATAGTTAAAGGGATTCAAGAGGAAGGTTTATATGTTTAACACATGCATAATTGCACCCGTGCGAAGCCGGGGCGGGTCGCTAGTTTTCTTATAAATAAAAAATAATTGAAGTTAGTTGGTCTCACAAAAACTCGAGAACCGAGAGAGTATTTGGTATCCATATTGAAATAAAAACCAAACTAAAAATACAGTCTTTTATCCCTACTAATATTATAAAATGTGAATGTAAGTTTGTTTGTTACGCTTTCACGCGAAAATTACTTAACCGATTATCATGAAACTTTTTACACATACTCTTGGAGGTATAGTAAGGTGGAGGAGGAGGCGCCCAGTATACTTTTTTTTTTTAAATTTAAATATATTTTTTACTGATGGCTTCACTGAGAGCGAAGCCGCTGGTAAAAGTTAGTATTGAAATAAAAATGCTTGATATATATGAAATTCTGAACTACTGCACTAGTTACCTGTATCTAGGTATACAGGTACCTACAGGTCGCCCCCGTGGAGATACAGTCAGGGCCACCCCGGTACACCCCGGGTTGGATAGAATGTTTAAAACTTAAACATACTTACATAGTTTATAAAAAATATTAAAAATAACAATGGGCCTAGATTTGAGTCCTGCGGTACACCAGAAGTTGTAAAATATGGCACAGATTCCTTACCATCGATGGCAACTATTGCTGTTCTCTCCATTAAATAAGATTGGGACCAGTCTAATATAGAGTTCGTGATACTTAGTGGGTATGACTCCGTCTCCTCACAGAGGCGGAGGGGACTCCCACACCCACCCTGTTGGCTATCCCCAGGCTGGCAGGGATAGATAAATAATAAATAAATAAATAAATATCCTTGGACATTTCACACAACACCATCTCGTCCCAAGTTAAGCAACTTAATGCTTGTGTTATGGTAACGAGATGGATGATAAACTACTTATATACATTTTTTTTTGTAAATGCATACATATTATAGATAGAAATGACACCCAGACTCCGAGCCAGTGCCTCTGGTTTAGACAAAGACACTTGCCCGACCCCGGAATCGAACCCGGGACCCGTTGATCCAAAGGCGGCACATCTAACCACTAGACCAACGAGGCAGTCGAGATCATTATAGATTTTACCCCGGGTCAAAAAAAAAGGAATCGCGGGGGCCGTTAAACCCATACACCGTTTTTTATTAAAACACAGTCTTCAAAGACTTTTTTTTGATTAGAAAATAGCCTTAGATTTGACCTCAATCTCAACTAGGTTTGCTTATAATAACGAAAAAAAGGTTAAACCGCTTGTTCAAAATGAAAATCAAATCAAATTGTTTTATAATCGAATAAATTACTACGAATGCTTTCAAATAGACAAAAAATATATAAAACACAAAAATAAAAATTTAACAATTGATAAATTATAATAATTAATCGTTTAGTCTTTTCCATCGGTCCGTAATGCCATTCCACAGAGAAGAGCCGGCAATAAACACCATGGTTGCTCTTTTAAATAAAAGGGTTACAATTATGGTGGTACAAACAAGTCTGACAGATTATTGAAAGCAATAACATGCATTGACATAGATTATAGACAAAAATATAATGCTTTATTTAAATTGATATTAGACTAGGTTTTTTGGTATGTTTACATATACATTAATACATAAACGTATGTACATTAATTTAACTTTTAACATAGCGACATCTATTGAATACTTATTCAATCCAGTCAACAGATATCGCCATCTGTTAGAATCGTTTGGAGCTAACAATTTGCAATAAAATAATATTGAGATTATATATTGAGATGTCATCATCATCATCATCATTTCAGCCAAAAGACGTCAACTGCTGGACATAGGCCTCCCCCAAGGATCTCCACAAAGGCCGGTCCTGGGCCGCCCGCATCCACTGCTTTCCGGCGACCTTAACCAGGTCGTCGGTCCACCGCGTGGGAGGCCTACCAGCACTGCGTTTTCCGGAACGCGGTCGCCACTCGAGGACCTTTCTGCCCCATCGGGCGTCGGTCCTGCGAGCTATGTGCCCTGCCCACTGCCACTTAAGTTTGGCAATAAGTTTGAGATGTAAGCTATCATATCTTTCAAGTTGGATCAAAATTTGGTAATAACAATCGGTTGCGTAGTTTAGGAGTCCATCGGGGACAACTAACGTGCCACGTAATTTATATTATACTAGCGACCCGCCCCGGCTTCGCACGGGTGCAATGATGAACATCTAAATTTATCAATGTTTCTCTACAATATTATGCATGAATTATACATTATAAACCTAATAGATATAATAGAACCAGTTTCCGTATTCCACATTAGTACACAATTTTGTTTTTTTTTTGTTTGTTTGGTTTATTTTGTTTTACTAAGTATTGTACTACATATAGTTTGCATAAGTTACCGTTCCATTATACAAGCTTGTTGTGGCACCTTAAAATATTGTGCATTTACCCTATATGATTAAGATCTATCTTTTTGTTAATAATAATGTAACAATTACTGGTTGTCCTAAATGAATAAATAAATAAAAATAAAATCTATTAAAAAAACCGCTTCAGAGTCCGTTACGGAGTTTTAAAGATTTAAGCATACATAGGGACGGACAGACGACAGCGACTTTCTTTTATAATATGTAGTGCTATTGAATAAGAAGATTAAAATTAAATTAAAAATTTAAATAAACCCCCGACACAATAACCTTTAAAAAGTAAAAAAAAAATATTTTATGCTTTTTATAGGTACATACTTATTATAATGTAGATTTTGTTAAATTGCACGTGATGCGCTTTCATTTGAGACCCCACTCGTATATATTTGCAGACATTCGGTTATTCTTCCCCACTTTCTCCCCTCATAACTTTTAAACAGCTCCCCCGATTTTCATCAAACATGTCTAAGAACACTCGCCCGTAACTCACCTTTCATACAAAAAAAAACTTTATTGAAATCGCTTCATCCGTTCGCGCGCTACGGTGCCACAGACAGACAGACAGACACGTGAAACTTATAACACCCCTCTTTTTGCGTCGGGGGTTAAAAAGATTCTTCGGGATGACATTTCAAAACGCTAAGTCACGTGGCTTAGCGTTACGAAATGTCATCCCATACATTTTAGCGTAATGGATACCGTTAGCGTAGATTTTGCATCTGTCCCCTGTAAATTTATCAATCTACTACTAATACTTTTCAGTCCATAAATGACCCACTACTGAGTCGGGCTACCTCCAAATCCATGGGGGGAAATTAGCCTATTGTGCCACGTTAGCAAGACGGGTTGGCACAGGGTTTGTATCAAAAGTCCCCCGCCCACTGGAAAGTCCCCCGCCCACTGGAGCAAGAGACCCCGAGGGGAAGACGTCCTGCCGAGTGCTCCGGGCAGGACGTAGATAGAGTGACCTAGTCACTCACGAAGAGTACGACCGAGAGTACGAGTTCGGAGGAGGAACAACCCCCAGTCTGTGGCGGCAAGGATAGAGCTTTTTAGCAACGTACCCATGCCGCCACAAACAAAGGACACGATTAAGGAGCACCCCGGGGATGTTTAGTGGGTAGGCTCCCACTCTGGGGAGAGTCCCACACGCCCCCCCTCGGCCATCCCCGTGGCCGGCGGGGATAGTATAAAGGATTTCACCCCGGCAACAAAAAAAAAAAAAAAGGGTTTGTATCCAGTTTTCCTTCTCTTGCGGCTAAGTGTTTTGCGTTCTTTTAGTCGTCTCTTACGACACCCTCAAGATGATATGGGTTGGTGACATTGTGTAATATAAATCCTCACCACGCAGACGAAAAAAATAAAGGTAAATGTAGTAGGTATTATGGAAATGCTATTTCTAGGGCATATACAAGGTATAACACATTGCCGTATAGCCATCCGAAGTAAGTGCATAGAGGCCCGACTTAGCAGTGGGTCATTTATGGGATGAGTAGGTAGTAGTTATGAGTTTAAATTCAAATTCAAATCATTTATTTTGTGTGGGTCACGATGGACACTTACAAATAGTCAACACATTGTCATATTATACAATAAAAAAATCGACCGTCTACCACCAGTTCGGAACGCGACCACTGCTGAGAAGAACTGGCAAGAAACTCAGAGGGCTTGTCATTTTTTTTTTTTTCTCATTGCGGTCCTTAATGACTGGTAACATAAATAAAGAACATAAAAAATACACTGACACTGAACAGCCTAGTCCCAAGCAGCTTAAGGACCACCTAGCGTGGGACATGGGTAGTTTTTAACCCCCGACGCAAAAAGAGGGGTGTTATAAGTTTGACCTGTCTGTCTGTCTGTCTGTGGCATCGTAGCTCGCGAACGGATGAAGCGATTTCAATATAGTAGTTTTTTTGTATGAAAGGTGAGTTACGGGCGAGTGTTCTTAGACATGTTTGATGAAAATCGGGTGAGCCGTTTAAAAGTTATGAGGGGTGAAAGTGGGGAAGAATAACCGAATGTCTGCAAATATAATCGAGTGGGGTCTCAAATGAAAGCGCATCACGTGCAATTTAACAAAGTCTACATTATAATAAGTGTGTACCTATAAAAAGTATAAAATAAAATTTAAATACACCCCCGACACAATAACCTTTAAAAAGTTAAAAATAAAAATAAATACTTCGCGTTAGGGGACCAGGGGTCAGGTAATAAATAAGTGGGAGTGGTCCCCCAACGCGAAGTATTTATTTTTTACTTTTTAAAGGTTATTGTGTCGGGGGTTTATTTAAATTTTTAATTTAATTTTTATTAACATAAGAATTTTTAAGAGTTGCATGATAATACCTGAATTTAGAGGAGGAAATGATGGCTTCACGGTTATGATCGTTTTATTTTATTTTATTCCCAACGTTTCAGACACTTTGCAGTGTCCGTGGTCGCGGGACGACTGTGAAGCCATAATTTCCTGCAATGTGTAAAGATCGTGAAAACCTAAGACATCATTTAGAGGAGGATTTAGAATACACAATGTAACCAACTCAAATCACCTAGTGGGTGTCGTAAGGGGCGACTAAAAGAACGCAAGAGGCAGGTCACCTAGCCCCAAGAGAAGGAAAACTTGATACAAACCCTGTGCCAACCCATCTGGCCAGCGTGGCACAGTAGGCTATTTTCCCTCCACGGATTTGGAGGAGGCTCGACTCAGTAGTGGGTAATCTTTGATGATGATTTTTGATGACACTGGCTCGGAGTCTGGGTGTCATTTCTATCTATAATATGTATGTATTTACAAAAAAAATAAATGTATTTAAGTAGTATATCATCCATCTCGTTACCATAACACAAGCATTAAGTTGCTTAGCTTGGGACGAGATGGCGTTGTGTGAAATGTCCAAGGATATTTATTTATTATATTTATTTTGTTAAGTAATCAGTTTGTCATTATTTTGTCTGTAAAATTATATATATAATACATATCTTTAAATATAATTCTACTGTATGTGTGTACCTACATTACTTAAGTCCTCCTAAACGGCTGGACCGATTTGAATGTTTTTAATTGTATGCGTTTGGGTGGCACCGAGGATGGTTTAGTCTCACAAATCAGCCCTACAGATGGCGCTGCAGTCGGTAAACGAATGTCATGCAGGACAACGTCTGCCCGGTCAGCTAGTAGCTAGCTAGCTAGACTGCCTCGTTGGTCTAGTGGTTAGATGTGCCGCCTTTGGATCAACGGGTCCCGGGTTCGATTCCGGGGTCGGGCAAGTGTCTTTGTCTAAACCAGAGGCACTGGCTCGGAGTCTGGGTGTCATTTCTATCTATAATATGTATGTATTTACAAAAAAAAATGTATATATGTAGTTTATCATCCATCTCGTTACCATAACACAAGCATTAAGTTGCTTAGCTTGGGACGAGATGGCGTTGTGTGAAATGTCCAAGGATATATTATTATATAACCTTAGGAATGAATTTATTAGAATAATGTAGTTTATAGTAATCGCATGTAATCTACTTTAATTAAGATTAACGTTGTATTTGTTTTTTTTTGTGCAATTTTTGCTGTTCGTGCGTTTTTGTATCACTGAAACTGAAAATGAGCTCTACAGGAAACTGTAGTGTAATGCTGAGATGCAGCCATTTAGACACATCAAAATATAATTGTGTTGCCAGCTTCTGCTTTATTCCCTTTTTTTGTGTCTATCTTACATTTTCTTTTTTTATTTTCCTATAATCCCTCCTCATTTCCATACCTAATTTTTAAGTTTAACGTGACTGTGTGTCTGTGGGTTTTAATTAATGGTATGTGAGTTGGGAGATAGGATAACATTTAAGCTTAAAAAATCCCACTACTGTGTCGGGCCCCCTCCAAATAAGGGGAGGGAAATTAGCTTATAAAAATACCATGATAAGACGGAATGGATATGTGATTGATATAAAGGTTTCTTTTAACAAGATTTTATTTGTATTCACTGTCTTCAGGGGGGCCGTGTGGTAACGTATTTAGAATACACAGTGTGTCACCACCCCATTCCATCCTGAGGGTGTCGTAAGAACCGACAAAATGAAATGCACACCGCAACAGAAGAAGAACTTGATACTATACTCTGTGCCAATATATCTGGCCAGCGTGGCACAGTCGGCTAATTCGGCTAATTACCCTCCATGTAATTGGAGGAGGACTCACTAGGTCAGGTATGGGGTCATTAGTAGTAGTAGTCTTTATCGTGGAGTTCAGTAGGTACTAGGACTGTTGGTTGTTGGATGGGTATCCATAATCTATACTAGACTACAAATAAATAATATTGGAGTGTCTGTTTGTAATAATGTTGCCTCGTTGGTCTAGTGGTTAGATGTGCCGCCTTTGGAGCAACGGGTCCCGGGTTCGATTCCCGGGTCGGGCAAGTGTCTTTGTCTAAACCAGAGGCACTGGCTCGGAGTCTGGGTGTCATTTCTATCTATAATAAGTATGTATTTACAAAAAAAAAATGTATTTAAGTAGTTTATCATCCATCTCGTTACCATAACACAAGCATTTAGTTGCTTAGCTTGGGACGAGATGGCGTTGTGTGAAATGTCCAAGGATTATTATCATCATCATTTCAGCCAAGAGACGTCCACTGCTGGACATAGGCCTCCCCCAAGGATCAACCCCCAAGGATCAACAAATGCCGGTCCTGGGCCGCCCGCATCCACTGCTTTCCGGCGACCTTAACCAGGTCGTCGGTCCACCGTGTGGGAGGCCTACCAGCACTGCGCCTTCCGGTACGTGGTCGCCACTCGAGGACTTTTCTGCCCCATCGGGCGTCGGTCCTGCGAGCTATGTGCCCTGCCCACTGCCACTTAAGTTTGGCAATCCGGTGGGCTATGTCGGTGACCCTGGTTTTCCTGCGTATCTCCTCATTTCTGATACTCCTAGCATAGCCCTCTCTATTGCCCTCTGGGTGACTTTGAGCCTTCTGATGGAGCCCATAGTGAGCCCAGATGGCTACTACTACTATTCAGCCCAAATATAAAGCCCACTGTTGAGTCGACCCTCCTCCAGTTACGTGGAGGGCAATTGGCCTACTGTGCCTGGTCAGACGGGTTTCGTATCAAGTTTTCCTTCTTCTGTGGCTAGGTTATCAGCCGTCGATTCCTTTTGTCGAGTCTTACGACACCCTCAGGGGATGGTGACACTATGTATTCTAAATCCGTCACCGTACGGCAATAGTTACATGAAAATACTGGCAGTTAGTCACGTGACGTATGATAGGTGCTGCTTCCAATGAGATTAGTTGGCTGCCTCGTTGGTCTAGTGGTTAGATGTGCCGCCTTTGGATCAACGGGTCCCGGGTTCGATTCCGGGGTCGGGCAAGTGTCTTTGTCTAAACCAGAGGCACTGGCTCGGAGTCTGGGTGTCATTTCTATCTATAATAAGTATGTATTTACAAAAAAAAAATGTATTTAAGTAGTTTATCATCCATCTCGTTACCATAACACAAGCATTTAGTTGCTTAGCTTGGGACGAGATGGCGTTGTGTGAAATGTCCAAGGATATTTATTTATTATTATTTATTATTATTGGTAATAAGAGAGGAAGAAGATAGTAAGAAGTATCTATAATCAAAATATGTCGTTCAGAGACACCCATCGGGTTGCAGGTTAATTATAAGACTTAAAACACGTGGTTTGAAACTAAAGGTTTAAAAGGATTTCGGTGATAATTCGAGGTTTGAGATGATTGATTTATAATAAGCGAGCTGCTAAGAGATCTTTTGGCTTTGAAGACAGTTGTTAATAAGGAGAGTAAGAGATGGAGTGATGGTTTTTATTACTTACCGATTGTAACCAAAAATATCCAGCTTTCCCAGCCACGTAACGAAATATTCCTCACTGCAACACCACAATGGATATTCCCTGAACACACTAAAACTCAAAATCTAGGTCTTGCACTGAAAACTATTTAGGCCTAAAACAACCTATTGCACTGGCAGAAACCACTGAGCACTCATAAAACTACCAATCCGCAGAGAAGAACACGAAAATGGAGAAAACCGTTTTTGAAATACGAACGATTTTTCGAGCCCCGAGCGAAGACGGTGTAGTGGGGTATGTTTTAAAATTCGAATGCTGTATACGTTGATGGTTTGGCCACTGTGGGAAAGAGACCGATGATGTTCTGTGCGGCTCGTTCGAACACCAGAGTTCAATGTACCGGCCTCCTAACGTGGGCGCGGGCGACGAGTGTCCCCGTCTCGTTCTAACAAGTAACGAGACAGTCGGCGCAAAAGAGAGCGGCGAGGCTGGTCCACTTTTTGTTCAGAACCTGTATTACGATCGATATAGCGCGTCTAGCGATTTTGATACTTTAAATTTCTTTTTATTTAATATTTCGATTTGCATTTAGGAAGAGTAAATTTTTGTTTATTGATGTTATTTTAATTAATATCTATTTGTATAAAGTCACAATATAATAAAAACGTATATTAAAGTAAAAAAAAGTATATTTAGATATATACACACTACATTTGAAACAAACATAAAAAGATGTACCAATTGTATAACTACGTTGAAATAAACTTAGGAACTTTCCAATTTTAGTATTTTTCCAATGCATACATTATGGCGTGGAGCTATAATTTAATTGGAATAATTGACGGTATAAAAGCGTTTAGTCATGATATTGCTACACTCAATTTGTATGTTTAAACGGTAAACGAGATCGTGTTACTTTTTCTCGTATTGAAATACTGATGCACGTATAAAAGAACACAATGTTGCCTTATGTCTGAATTAATCGTCTGCGAAGGTTGATTACCGGAAAAAAATGTTTAAGGATTTAGTATCACGTTCCTATCTTAAGATCACTACATAGTATAAAACAAAGTCGCATTCTTCTGTCCGTCCCTATGTATGCATAAATCTTTAAAACTACGCAACGGATTTTGAAGCGGTTTTTTTAATAGATAGAGTGATTCAAGGGGAAGGTTTATATGTATAACCCACCCCCGCTTTGCACGGGCGAAGCCGGGGCGGGCCACTAGTTATTTTATAAAATAAGGTTAATTCTAAAGTGTAATTGAGGCGTATTATATGTGTAATGCACATAATGAGGGTATCACAATAGCCGATATAAGGCATTCACTAGGGTGAAAACATAGCCGCAAGAGAAGGAAACCTTGAAACCCTGTGCCAACCCGTCTGGCCAGCGTGGCACAGTAGGCTAATCAACCTCCCTGTGATGGCAGGAGCCCTGACTTAGTAGTGGGCTGATGACGGCGATGATGATGGTGTAATAAGTATCAAATAAAAATATGTATGTAATACTTATTTTTATATGACTTTGACCATAACTTTTTGTTAATTAGGACGAAAAATAGTTAAGATTTTTGAGACAAATAACTTAAAATTCTATTAAATCACTTTAAGAACTGGTGAAAATATATTCTTGATTGATGATTATTCTAAATCATATATCTATATAATATATAAAATGGGTTAAAATAAATAATGTAGCGAAATTGACACAATATTGATAATATTCGCTAATTAAGTTTCTAATATATCTTTCAATATTTATTTATATAAAACACAGATCATTGCAATATTTTAACATAATAAGTCATATTCTTATAAAAATATGAAAAGTTAATAACTTAATATTAATAATGTTTAATAGCTGACGCGTAAAAAATATAGTAAGACTCCGTACAACAACCGACCTAAATAAAATCGCTCGTCTGTCCCGCCTTCACTGATGCATTGCAAGTTACGGTTGCTTGGTAACAACCGGTTATTTATAGCGATCTATTAATAGAGTTTAAATCAGTCAATTAAGGTCTACGAGACTTGAAGCGGAAAAATTCCGTCGTTTCACGAAATGAGATGTGTTTTTTTTGCGATGTCTTGTCACTTGCTCATGACAACATGGAGGAATGTACCTGTAGCAGTGTCACGTGATAATTACTACAATTTGTGATCTGTTTGTGTATTTAAAATTACAGTTTTTATTAGTCAATAAAATGTAATGTGTGATTTATAATTTAATTGTTTCCTGTCCTACTAAAATTTGTTTTGTGTTTTGCTTAAAACTATTCAAGAACCATTTGAAATCCATTTGAAGCCTTGTTTGTAAGAAGAATAGTATGAAAAGTTAATAAAACAAGCAACAGATGATAGAAATTTAGTGAAAGGTATTAAAGTAAAAGTTTTTCTAAATAAAATACTTTCATGTAGCTATCTATACTGAAGCATTAAGACAGGAACCTGACCATAAATTTAACTTGCCCATAGCACTTGCGATTTATGATCATAAGATAGCGTTGCACTTACTTTAAGCAAGGGTTTCTATAGGAAATTGAATTTTATGCCCCGGCCGTAAAGCTATAAATACATTGAGACCGAGCCGTATTGAAACTCAAGCATACATTTGGTTATTTAAAATAGCGTGCGAGCATCCAGTTTACCTGATGTTACTGCACCTCATGAGACACAATATACGAAGCATTTTCTGACCTCTTTTGAAATAAATTCCATTAACAAATACGAAAAGAAATATTGGAAATCCAGTAATTATCTTTTGAATATAACATATTATTAGAAAGTAATACCAATAGAAAGCCCAAACAGATTTCATATGCGCCAGCTCCAATTAAATTGGGAAAATATCGAGGAAGAAGATATGTAGTACGATGAATAAAGGCAGCCAAGAATAATTCCTCGGATATCTACCTTATTTCCCCAGCTTAAACAGCGTCATTCCATAAGGCCTACTTTCTAGAACGTGCACTACAAAAAATTGAACGTTCATAGCTCACATATTACTTCCATACTCAACGTGCATTTCTTCGCGTCTAGAACTTTCAGACTCATTGAGCGTAAAACTTTAAACAAAAAAGTGCAACACAGGCATACAAGGATGAACGGGTTATTTAATTTGGTCAAGGCTACGCACACCCACAGTAAATGTTTAAACGGTAACGGAGTCTGTCACTTTTTAAATGACTTTGCAATCGTAGATCTGGTAATCTGTCTAATAAGTTTCTTTGCATATCGTTTATTATTATGTTGACAATAGTGTATGTCTAAATAAGTGTGAATTCGGTCCATAACAAAATAAACAATTTTGCTGACTTTGAGATCACGAAAAGCCTTATGAAAATAATATTAAATGTCATTTCATGTTGTAAATATAACCGTACGCACTATACAAATATATTTACGGTATGTGTCGCTTTAGACATTGTATGAAGTTTTGCTATTTAGATTAGGTACCTTTACTGTGCGGTGCAGTTTGATTGCTGAATTATAATTTTCCCTTGCACGGCAAAATGGTGATGTCAACGGAGCAATGACAACGACTAAAGAAGAGTAGTGAATACGCGTTGGAATTTTGATCAGAAAATACGAGAGTTCGTTGTTAAACAGTTTTAAATAAATATATTAATTGAAAATACACTAATGACTACTGACTCTAAATAATTATTGACTAGTCCGTGTGCTGGCGGATTTTGAATACTAAATGTCACTAACTCATACCATCCTGTGGATGTCGTAAGAGGCGGTTAAAGGAAGGCAACAGGCAGATCACCGGCTAGGTGATCTACCAAGCAAGAGCTGAAAAACGTCCAAGCGTGGCACAGTAGTCTTACTTACCTCCATGAACGTAGAGGAGACACAATAGTATATCATTTATGAGCTGAAATGATGATGATGAAACTACTGATTTGTAGATGAAAAAGACGTCAGTTCTCAGGGAGAAGTCAAGCATATTACCATTATAAAACGTAATACCTTTTATGAAACATCACAATGTGCAAGCAACGAAACACTTTAACATAATAAAAATGTCGTAAAATCTTTCGAGAGCGTTGAACGCGATCCTAAATTTGAGTCACATACTCCTAAGGTTGAACAGTTATGTTCAAGGTTACGTCGCTAAAACCTTTCTTGTGACAAACCAGTTATATAATCATCATCCTTTAGCTGGGAAAACACTCCATCATCAAAGGATGGCGTGTCCTTTTTTATTATTGGAAAAATATAACTTAATTTCAGTCACTATAGACTTTAAGTTTCTTCGTATGGTAACAGATTTAGGATAAATTGTATTGCAACCCTATTCTATATGCCCATTCCAGTAAGAGGCGACTAACAAGTCTACTAAATTTCTGCTGAGTCGCACCTCAGCCCATAAATGACCCACTTCTGAGTCAGATCTCCTTCAAGTTCGTGAAGGGCAATTAGCCTACACTGGCCAGATGGGTTGTCACAGGGTTTCGTATCAAGTTTTCCTTTTCTTGCGGCTATACTATTTGCGCTGTAGCATGGTGCGGGTGACAGTTGCCATTATGACAGTACTAGGGATGTGACGTTAAGCAATTCATTTTTATCGCTAACGATACTCGCAGCATAAATCTGGTCCTCTTTAATATTGTTATAGAAATTAGTGTGTTATTTAGTTGTCTAGTGTAACTACGTGTATAAACTTGTCAATATAAATGTTTTTTGGCTAAAAAATTATGTTTGTGCTTATATAAAATAATCAAAATTGGGTTTACGTTGTTTTTTCTTAGCAACATTATAAGCAACCTTACCCTATAAAAGTTCTGTTGTATAATTATAGACCAGCTTTAAAAATAAAAAATGACCTACGCACAATATACGTTTCTTATTATGAAAAATATCGACTATCCATCGAAGCAGTACATTCCATCACTAGATACGTCTATGGCGCTACGTTATACGCATAACACTCTGCTTAATTTTTCATTCAATTAGATTTTATTTATAAACTAGAACATTCTGGTTGGTTTCATTTAATTTTCTACAATTATTAATGATTAAATATATCACGAATACGAATGTGGTACAGCTGAAATACGAATGTCATAATATGAAAGTCTTAATTTGTAAGTCGCGGCAACTTTCAAGAGTGAAACGAAATGTTACCGAAACTGTCACCCGCACCATGCTATAACGGACAAACTAGGTTTTGTCAGCTCTTACAACTAGCCTAAGGACAGCTTTTCGAAATGAAGCACTTCACTTCAGTATGTAGCTTATAGGACACATGGGTGATGGCTAGTTTCAAGTGAACGAGTGTACCTACATACGAACACGAATCTGTTAAATTATTTACCAACGAATAAGTTATGTGATTGCAGTGTCCGTGTTTTTATATTAGAAGCTATTGTTGCGAGTGTTCCACTCTTACCAGTTATATCAATACAGTTTGATACTTGCTATTGACTAGAACTACTCTAAGAATAAATACTAAAATAATTAAGAATAAATAATAAACAGGACATGTATTGGTTATAAAAGCTAATACATACCTACTGAAGATATAACCAACTAGTTTATAAGTATTTTTAAAATTACAAACTTATTCATGGTAGTAAATAACTGAGATATGTAAATAAGATTAAGATCAGTCGAGAATATAAAGTGGAGCACGTATTTTTAATATTTCGTAAATTCGTATTTCGTCGTATACTTTTAAGATATTGTATGCAAGAAGTCATAAGAATAAGATTTTATAACTCATTACTTATTGAAAACTACTACTGTTCTGGGAATTGAGACTATGTGTCAATTGAAATTAGACTTTTTATTCTTCCAAAGCATTCTTTACGCTAAGTCACGTGGCTAGGCTCACGTAGGCCTCTTTTGTGGAAAAATCCATCATGGATACCCAGCCACGTGGGGACCGGCTGGGTTATGTGAGACGACGTAGACCCCTTGCCTAGGATGTGCTACCCGCAACATCGTATGTTGTTTTTCTCTACAATTTTACCACGATATTAATGTTTATTTTCTCACTTTTAGAATTATAACTTTGGGAGGATCATTTTCCATGAATATTGAAGAAATAGATTACGTGTGGATTTAGAATATAAAATGTTAGTGTTACGATCATTAGCGTATCGTAAGAGGCGACTAACGGAACGTAAGAGGCACTTCACCTGAGAAAGAAAATTTGATGCCATGTGCCAACCCGTCTTGCCAGCGGGGCACAGTAGGCTAATTGCCACTTGGCGGAGACTTGATTCAGAAGTGGGTCATTTATGGGCGCAAAAGACGAAATAAATAGACAACAACATTTGACGACACAGTTGGCGCAGTGGTTGAGCGATCGACTGCTGCGCAACATGTCGCTGGTTCAATCCCCGCACGGAAGAAATATTTGTACGACCTACAAGTATTTGTTCCGGGTCTGGGTGTTTTCTATCTATAATATGTATGTATTTACATAGAAAAAATGTATTTAAGTAGTTTATCAACCATCTCGTTACCATAATACAAGTATTAAGTTGCTTAGCTTGGGACGAGATGGCGTTGTGTGAAATGTCCAAGAATATTTATTTATATTTATTTGGTGTAACTTTTTTATAATTTTTGTATTTAATGGCGCAATATTTCAAAAGCAAGTTCATTCGGTGATATTCAGTGTACTGACGTTGACAACAATGTACGTATATCATAGGTCTATATCCGAAAAAAACGGTGTTTTCAACAAATATCTGAAAAAAAATCACGCCAGACAGAATATCAAAATATGCGGTCGCGGTACACGCGCGCCTCGGAATGGGCGAGCTAGGTAGGCGGGTGCGGAATAAAGAGACAGATATATGTCTATATGTTACGTCTTCAAGAATAACGGTGGAATGCTCTTGCGCCGAGCGACCTCTTACTTTTTTTAATTGACCGCTTTTTTCCACTGATTTAATTTGATTTTCGAAGAAAATTATATGGTTTTTGGATTAAAGAGACGTGATGGTTCTATTTTAATAGTATTTAATATTTTTTTCTCTTTCCATTATTAGGTATTAGTCGACGAAATACGATGCTTCTGTAGAGCTATTTTTAGAGACCATGTTTTTCGTGGAATTTGATTTTCGATTCTCAAAATTGCCTGCTGTGAGAACACTATGGTTCCCTAATTCCTCGAAACTCTGGTGCCATTCCACGAATTCGTATTAAAACTATTTTAGTTGTACTACAAATGTGTGCATACCCGCTCTGGGTGGAGTCTTTCGAAAGAAAACCATTTTTTTATTACATTTTATATGTAATATACTTCATTTTGTATATTTTACTCAATTTCCCGTGTTTTAAGTGAGTTTTCTTTGTTTATTAATTGTTGTAACAATATTTGTTTAGTCTATATACCTAGGTTGGTCCTAAAACGGACTTAAATAATTATTACGAAAAGTGTAATAAAATTGAAATAAACTTTATTATATTAAATAAATTATGCTTATTAAATTATATTCTAGTAAGAAAGTAGTAATTGAGGTAAACATATTAGGAGTTAAATGTTTAAATTATTGTGTAAATTGGATTTGGTAGGAACATGACGTCTACAACATAACTTATTAGAATACCTACTTATTGAAAATTAAATTTTCGGTTACTGCTACTTCTCAGCTCACATGAGCCACGGCTGAGTCGGGTCTCCTCCGAATTCGTGGAGGGAAATTAGCCTACTTTGCCACGCTGGGCAGACGGGTTGGCACAGGGTTTCGTATAAAACTTTCCCCCTGCTGCAATCAGCGGTCGAAATTCGACCGTAATTAATTTATAATTTATATTTACGTAATTAGACATCATGGTTTTATTATAGGTAAATACAGGGTGTCCCAAAAAAAGTGTCAAGTGGAAGTCCAGAGATAGAGCACCCTTTGAGGTACCCGAATCACCCCCATGTATGATCGGCGATTTTTCATAGTTTTCGTGGCATGATTTCTATCCGAATTTTAAATTTTTTATAGTCCTTTAATTTTGAATTATTTTATATTTATAAGAACGACCCTAAAGCATTTATTATAATTATTTATCAAAAAACAACTAAAAGAATTACTACTTATTTTTACTTACTTTTAAATATCGAATATTAACACTGAATAACAGTTTAATATGTAAAATATATATATATATATAATAAATTAAAACTAATTTAAATAATTTAATAAATTAGGCCCATGTGGTAAAGTGCCTAAAATGCTGGCAGCATTTCCCCTTTGAATGGCCAGACTTATGCCAGAATTTTAAATGTTTGTTTTACACCAATATTTTCATCATTTTGGTCAAAGTTGCGAAGCTGATTATTTTATGCTTAAAAGTACAATTCAAGATGATATCGTTATAGAAAGAAAAAAAATCTACTTTAAAAAATGAATTAAGATATTTAAGTCGAAAATTCAGAAAATAAAGCTTATCTCGAAAACTATGAAAAATCGCAGAACATACATGGGGGTGATTAGGGTACCTCAAGGGGTGCTCTATCTCTGGGCTTCCGCTTGACATTATTTTTGGACATCCTGTATATTTTAATTCTCAATTTAACCACAGACTTAATATAGGAAAAAAATAATGCGTGTGTGTCAAATACATGGTAGTGTGTGTAATGTATTTTTTAATTTAATTAAAGCATAATTAAAAAAAAAAACATTAGCATTCTGCACTCCTTCTCTATTTATAATAAAAGTGTTAGGAAATTTCATCCTCCCCCTTCACCCAATTTCCTTAAAATAGGCTACAACGTTTTTGCTCCACGCACTGCGTGTTGTGTGAAATGTCACCAACGAACATAAAGTTTTTTTTTTATTTACTACTAGCGACCCGGCCCGGCTTCGGCACGGGTACAATTATGCATGTATTATACTTAAAAACCTTCTTCTTGAATCACTCTATCTATTACAAAAAAACCGCTTCAAAATCCGTTGCGCAGTTTTAAAGATTTAAGCATACATAGGGACGGACAGACGACAGCGAATTTGTTTTATACTATGTACCTAGTGATAGTGATAAACACCTCTCTACGGCCATGTACCGAAAAAACAATCGATTTAATTTCCCCCAACCAATTTATTATTTATCTACGATACACCGTGGCAATGAAAGGCTCATCACGTAGCCGAGTGATACAAATCCTTTTTTTTTTGACCCAGGGTAAAATCCTTTATGGACTGGACCCGCCGGCGTGGGGATGGCCGGCAGGAGGAGGCCCGACTCAGTAGTGGGTCACTCATGGGCTGAAACGACGACGGCACCGTGTCAAATTGGTGACGGATTAGAACACACAATGTCACCACCTACGAACGGCTTAACAACATGTAATCTTATAATATAAAAATGTATCGCAAAATGTGTTGGTAAGCGCATAACTCAACAACGCCTGGACCAATTTGGCCAATTCTTTTTTTAAACCCTAAAACCCTAAAAACATGGCTTTTCTTTTTCCCATAAAAACGTTTCCTAACTAAAACGTAGAGACAATTTGAGCTATATTGCTATTGTATAAAGTTCATATTAAATTACAACCACTCACTGTTGTCTAAGCAATGTAGTAGTGTTCCTTACGTCAAACAGTAAATTTTTTTGACAGGAAGAAGTCTGTGGGGTCCGCTAGTTCACGAATACAAATGACACCCAGGCTTAGAGCAAATGCCTCTGGTTTACACGCGATACAAAGGTCAACATATAGGACACAAGGACCAATAAGGCCAACATATAAAGGCTAGATGCCAAAAACTGCTTCATTCCACCTGTACCTTCGAATTAGATGGACCTTGTGGTTCTGCATCAGATCCCACAATGCCGCAACAGGACGCGCGTTGGAGCACCCCGGGGAGGTTTAGTGGGTAGGCCCCCACTATGGGGGAGAGTCCCACACTCCCCTCGCTGGCCATCCCCGTGGCCGGCGAGGAAGTCCATAAAGGATTCTACCCCGGGCGAACAAAAAAAAATAAGGTGCAGGTATACCGGGTTTATGTTGCAACCAGTACTACTACTCAGCCCATAAACGCCCCACTGCTGAGTCAGGCCCCCTCCAAATTCATGGAGGGAAATTTGCCTACTGTGCCACGCTGGCCAGACCGGTTGATTGGCACAGGGGTTTGTTACAAGATTTCCTTCTCTTGCGGCTAGGTTATCGGCCTTGTCATTGCGTATCGGCTCTTACGACACCCTCAGAACGGAATGGGGTGGTGACACTATGTATTTTAAATTCGTCACCACACTGTCACCCATATTATTGTGAAAGTAAACATTTTTTTTAATTACTTACTAAGTGGGCAATGCCTGGAAAATCTTCATTCCCATGAGTACCTGAAAGTATAAAAGTTAATGTTAATTATCAATACATTTAAAAAAAAAAAGAATAATACACAAATATTCTTGGACATTTCACACAACGCCATCTCGTCCCAAGCTAAGTAACTTAATGCTTGTGTTATGGTAACGAGATGGATGATATACTACTTAAATAATATACATTTTTTTTTACATAAATACATACATATTATAGATAGAAAACACCCAGACCCGGAACAAATACTTGTAGGTCGTACAAATATTACTTCCGTGCGGGAATCGAACCCGCGACATGCTAATTACCCTCCATGTAATTGGAGGAGGCCCAACTCAGCAGTGGGTCATTTATAGGCTGAGTAGTGCAGTAGTGGTAAGAATAAATCTAGCTTTTAATTTTGTTGTCATCTTGTGACGGAAGCAATATTATTACAAGGGCTAAATAGTTATTTGTTATACAAGAGTGCAAAGTTGCTTTTTAACCGCGTGTTCAATTTTGATGACCGAGCAAGCGAAGGATTCTAAAATTGAATCACGAGCGCAGCGAGTGATTCAAAATTAGAATCCTGAACGTTAGCGAGGGAATCAAAAGAGCACGAGGTGAAAAATCTTTGCACTCGAGTGCAACACGTAACTTTTCATTCCAGCTCAGCGAGGAAATGACTAAATGCAAAAAAAAACGTTTACAATCACAAGATAGGTACACTTTTATTTCAGTTTAGGTATTAATTACTACATTATGACAGGTAAGTATTACAGAATAATCTTTACTTTATTCTCTAGCGAATAAAAACGGCTTTTGCACTCAGATATCAAAGAGCAAAAATACTTTATTCTCTAGTGAATAAAAACGGCTTTTGCACTCAGATATCGAAGAGCAAAAATACTCTTTCCGAGATGGGGGGATGAAAATGTTATTTTTGTATAGGGTTTTGCAACAAGAACTTTGTTTTTCAATTGGGGCAAACACCAGCAAAATGACAGTTTTCTCATGTAGTTTTTTTGACGTATTCGTATTGCTTTGGCAATTGTTACAATGAATTGAATTTCGCTTGAAAATCGAATTAAAATCATTCATATTGCCAAACGTTTCTCATCCTCATTTTATAATACAGACAATAAATTTTTACACAATTTCATTTAAATTATTTGGTTTTACAAAACAAAGTCCTTGTAGAAAAACTCTATAACAAACCGAATCTTTCTGTTCGATACCATGACATACGACGGATTTTCGTAGAACATTCTAGTTTTGGGTTTTCACCAATCAATCAATCAAAAGACTAGCTGATTATTATATTTTATTTTATTCTATTTCTTAAATATTTGACTATTTGAAATCATTCCTAAGAATAGATTATTCTAAAAAGTAACCATTTACATTTTTATTTTTTTGCAGTGAATGATTTCTTGACGTTTCGTGATCATCATCATCATTATCAGCCCACACTTGTCCACTGCTGGATATAGGCCTCCCCTAAAGAGCGCCCTGTTTTCAGCTTGGTACTTGATAGTGATATTTTATTTAAATCCCAACGCTAAATAACAATATCAGAACCGTCAAGATATAACTTCCTGCAATGTGCAAAGATCTTTGCTTTTTCTGTTTTTTTTTTTTGCTTTATAAGAAAAACAAACCCCCTGCTCTGTGTATATTATAACCTGTATCGCTGGGGTTTCAAAGCCCGTCACAGACGTAGCTATATATCCTTGGACATTTCACACAACGCCATCTCGTCCCAAGCTAAGCAACTTAATGCTTGTGTTATGGTAACGAGACGGATGATAAACTACTTAGATACATTTTTTTTTGTAAATACATACATATTATAGATAGAAATGACACCCAGACTCCGAGCCAGTGCCTCTGGTTTAGACAAAGACACTTGCCCGACCCCGGAATCGAACCTGGGACCCGTTGATCCAAAGGCGGCACATCTAACCACTAGACCAACGAGGCAGTCGATATAATAATAATATCTAGTATAAATAATAGCTATAATATAATACATATTAATATATCGAGATATACATTTATAGTAGGTATAGCAAGCTACCACACACAGGAGCTATACTTTATCTACTCTTGTGGCTATCAAACGTGTGGCTTGTGGCTACAAAAACGTTTGGGACACCCTACATGGTTTAAAACAAAGTCGCTGTCATCTGTCCGTCCCTATGTAAGTATGTTTAAATCTTTAAAACTACGCAATGGATTTTGAAGCGGTTTTTTATAGATAGAGTGATTCAAGAGGAAGTTTTATATGTATAATATGTAAATCCATAATATTGTAGACACATTTATAAATTTAGAGGTTTATCATTGCACCCGTGCGAAGCCGGGGCGGGTCGCTAGTAATATATATTTTGCCCTCACTCGGTCTGCGGTCGTCATTGCAAGCGCAGCTTATTTTCTGTGTAATAAATATACAGAAAATAAGCTATATACATAATATGCCAATATAAATATGCAGACATATTTTTGTGACGTCATTGAAATATATATTACAGCTCTTTCGAAAATTGAAAATCCGTTTAATATACTTTGCTATTATTCATATTAATATTATGATTAATAGATATATATTATAGCTACGTCTGTGACTGCTATAGTGGAAAGGATAGCAGCCGGGACCAGCAGTGGTGGAGCGAGCCAGCAGCGCTTAACGTGATGGAATGCGTCCCTGGATTAACAAAAAGGCGTCAAAGTTTTCAAGTTAAATAATAACTTTATTAAAAATCTCCCCTACCAACGATACGGTTCAAAAATAGAACAAGTCTTTATGTAAAGGTTGGAATAGACGAGAAAGGGACGGAATATACGTGGTGCTCGTGTTCGAGCGAGATAACACTTTCCCCCACATAGGCCCTTTGAGCCTTGATCTATGAAATACTTAGGAGCGAATCGGACATTTTGTTTCGTGGAAGTTGCTCGAAAATTCTACGTATTGTTTTTAAGTTATACAATAGTGTTATTTAAGGTTTTTTGTATATATAACGCGAGTTTAGTAAATTTTTTTAATTGATTGGATGTTTTTGCATAAAATATATTATTACACATCATAGTCCATTAAAAAAAATCGTTCACAAACTCAAGCAATTTTTTCTCAATGACGGAAAATGGTTAGGTATAGACAATTCATATGACGTATTGTTATTCAAAACGCGATAGTGTAAAAACAATTAGTCTATAGTACTTACAAACGTAATAATATTACAAAGCCGTTGTTTTTATGTGTTTCTCTCAGAAACTATTTATTCAATTTGAGAATTCGAAGTTTCACTTCAAAAGCGAAAATAATACCATTCGACTGTTCCGAAGAATAAACACCTATCTGCAATACTGCTTTGAAACCATTTTGAACTCTAATCTTCTTATAAATTATATAATGTATAAATTATATAATTAATTATATAAGTGTTTTTATTTAATACTTTTTTATTGTACTTATTACTAAGTGATTTTGTGAGCTGGTAGGTGGTGCAGAGTACGCTACTGTGTGTATCTCAAATTGCGCCAAGTGCATTTTTTTTTTTTGGTTTGTTTATTAGTGTTTACTATATAAATATTTATATATATACATATATATTATTGATATTTATGTTTACTTAAAATATATTATGTCTAGCACGGTTACAGATAGTGATAATGATTCTTTTTATTCTGCGGGTGATGACACTAGTTTTTGCTCCTTAGACGAGTCACTAGAAAACTTCATTAGAGAAGAGTTCCATTCTAAATCTAGCACGTTGAATGTGTGTCATCTGAATGCCCAGAGCATACCTAGCCACCATGGTGAACTACTACAAACTTTCTCGGACACTAATATCCACGCCATCCTAATATCTGAGAGCTGGCTAAAACCACACCTACTCTCTTCTACATTCCCCCTTCCTGGTTTCATACTAGTCAGAAATGACCGTTTGGACAGGGGAGGAGGTGGTGTAGCAATATATTTGAGAGGTGACCTACCCTATAAGGTGGTAGCCACATCCACATGCCAGCACTCTCTCCCTGCCGAATATATTTTTCTCGAAGTCTCTCTCAAAGGAAACAAGATAATTATAGGTGTGGTTTATTGTCCTCCCAATGCCGACTATTTCACCGAATTCGAAGCGGTACTAGAATCTTTAGGGTCTGAATATACACACCACATCATCATGGGCGACTTCAATACCAACCTCCTTTCATCTAACTCATCTCGTTCCCGTAAACTCCTACAAATAGTCGAAGCGTCCAGCCTCCACATCCTGCCTTTACATCCCACACACCATAACACATCTGCTGATGATACTTGGCTCGACCTAATTCTTACTTCCAACCTCACCCTAGTCTCCTCTCATGGCCAGCATGAGGCTCCTGGTTTCTCCCATCACGATCTCATCTTTCTATCCTATACCCTAAAACCTCCTAAACCCAAACCCAAAATACTGCACGTGCGGTCCTTTGCACGGATATGTGCTGATAAACTTCTTAGAGATGCCTCTGCGATCAACTGGGTGTCATTGATGGACGCCACCTCCTTAGATAAAAAAATCTCCATCTTTAATGAGAAAATTACGACATTGTATGACACCCACGCTCCGATAAAAAAAATTAAACAGAAGCGCCCGCCGGCTCCATGGATGACACAGGGAGTTAAAATAGCTATGAGACGACGGGACAGTGCATTTAGGAAGTTCAGGAGGTATCGTACTGATGAGCACTGGAACTCTTTCAAGTTGTACAGGAATCGGTGTAACCAGATGGTGCGCAACGCTAAACGCCGATACATATCCGAGAGCATTGCTTTGTCTACCCCTGCCGGTATCTGGAAGTTCTTAGGAACGCTTGGTATCGGCAAGTCGCGACATTTAGACCTTCCTACCGCTATTCGATTAGATGATCTAAATCTACATTTCTCTACCTCTTCTACAATGGATCATCAGATCATGACTCAAACTATTCTATACCTCAATGGTCTAAAGCGCCCAAGTAATAATCAGTTTAATTTCATGCCAGTGGACTCGAACGAGATCAAAAAGATAATCCTTTCCATTAAAACCAATGCCATTGGTGCCGATAACATCAACCGACGTATGATCACTCCTATCCTAGATCATATCCTCTCCGCTATCACACATATCATAAACTTTTCCTTGACCTCTGGAACTTTTCCTTCTCTGTGGCGCAAAGCGTATGTCCGGCCCCTTCCTAAAATATCAAATCCATCCCTTGTTACTCACTATCGTCCCATCTCTATCCTTCCATATTTGTCTAAAGTGCTGGAGTCCTGTGTCCATAAGCAACTGTCCAATTTTATCTTTAATAACGACTTAATTAGTCCGTTCCAATCTGGTTTTCGTCCTGGTCACAGTACTACTACAGCTCTCCTTAAAGTGATTGGCGATATTGAGGCAGGCATGGAGAATGCCAAAGTTACTGTTATGGTTTTGGTGGACTTTTCGAATGCCTTCAATACTGTCAATCACGATATCCTTTTAGCGATCCTTTCCTATCTTTTGGTCTCGGACGAAGCCCTACTCTGGTTTTCTTCATATCTTCAGGGACGTCAGCAGTCGGTTCGCGTCGATGAGTTATCATCTGATTGGCGTAATCTTGATGTTGGGGTCCCTCAAGGCGGTATTGTTTCTCCTCTTTTATTTTCCATTCTCATAAACCTTCTGACGCATGAACTTCAAAGTGCGTACCATCTTTATGCCGATGACCTGCAAATTTATACTCAAGCCGACGTTACTGGGGTACATGAAGCTATCTCCAAACTTAATATCGATCTGAATGTGATCAATAACTGGTCGTCTAGATTTGGCCTCACAGTTAACCCTATTAAATGCCAGGGTATTATTTTAGGGAGTCCGCGTATGATGAGCCGTTTAGCAACTGACAACTTGCCGGCCTTAGTTTTTAATAATACAGTCGTTCCGTACAGCTTAAGTGTTAAAAATCTTGGCCTTCATTTGGACTCAACCCTGACTTGGCAGAACCAAATAGCTAATGTAAGCCAGAGGGTTACCAATATCTTGCGAATGCTGTATCGGTTAAAAAACTTTCTCCCATCCGAAACGAAGGCACTGCTCGTGCAGGTCCTTATTTTCCCTCTAATCGACTATGGTGATGTGTGTTATTTCAACCTGAGTGCAGTTCTGCTCAATAAACTCGACCGACTTCTGAATAACTGCATTCGTTTCATTTTCAATCTCCGTAAATACGATCACGTCTCCAAATATCGCAACCAACTGAAGTGGTTTCCCATCCGTCCCCGTCGAAATTTAAGAGCTTTAACATTATTGTTTTCCCTCCTGGATTCTCCTTTTGCCCCTTCTTACCTCACATCCCAGTTTAACTATCTTAATTCACTCCATGTAATAGACCTGCGCTCTTCTCACAATCGTCTTCTCCAGTGTCCTTCGCATCGTTCCGACTTTTTACACTCGTCGTTTGTAGTGCAATCTACCCTCCTGTGGAATTCCCTCCCTACCAGTATTAGGATGGCAGAGAATCGGTACTCGTTTAAAAAGCAGTGTCGTGAGTATTTGTCTAAGGATTTACCTGCAGACTAATCTTTTAAATACTTTCGGTATGTTATAATGTATATATTATATTTATTTTATTTTAATATTTAGCTTATATATTATTTATATGTATTTTATATTTTATTAGGATGTAAATAATATATATTACTCATAATTATGTGTGCACCTACCTTGTTGTTCTCTGCACTACCTATAGGTTGACTGGTAGAGAATGCCTAGGGCATTAAGTCCGCCTCTGTACATATCATGTGCACAAAGTTTTAAATAAATAAATAAATAAATAAATAATATGAAGTTCATTATGGTTTCGAAGAAGTATGAAGATATGTCTTTATTCTTCGGAACAACGGCTTTATTCTTCGGAACAGTCGCATTAAAGGTTGGTGCCAACGGCCGGGTCTCATTAGGAATTACATAATATAACCTATTTCACTCAGGGATAATGTAGAATTCAAATGCGGTAATAATTTTTGAAACCAGTCCAGTATTTGAAATTCAACACTTTTTCGTTTAAAGACGTCTAGGGTATTCGCGATAAATTAACACTTTTTAACGGATTTATAGCGTGTATATATTACATTATTTAATTTCCAACATTGCGAGGGCTTTGGAGCAGTCGTGGTCATGGGAGAGACTAGATCACAGTTGTTTTTAAAAGTACATATAAACAGTTAAATCTGCCGCCTATAATTTTCGTGTCTCATGTGAGCACGACTGCTGAAAGCATTCGGAACGTCAACAATTAAATAATGTAAAATACACACGATAGAACTGTTGGTGTGTGTATCGCGAAAACTTAACTTAACCAGTAGTTCTTGAGTTTATTCTTCACTAGCGACCCGCCCCGGCTTCGCACGGGTACAATAATGAACATCTAAATTTATCAGTGTTTCTCTTCAATATTATGCATGTATTATACATATAAACCTTCCTCTGGAATCACTCTATCTATTGAAAAAAACTGCTTCAAAATCCGTTGCGTAGTTTTGAAGATTTAAGCATAGTGTGATAGTGATATTGACAATCATGCATACCAAAATACAAATATTTCCAAATTATAAAAGTTTGTTTAAATTTTGTCCATATTGTGAAATTTAAAGAATACATAGCGCCACCACACCATTAAATCCTGAGCGTGTTGAAACAGCCGACAGAAGAAAATGACAAAATCGAAAACCTACTATAGTAACCTAAGTACCGAGTAGGATAACTTATGCCAACGCGTCTGGCCAGCGTGGCACAGTAGGCTAATAACCCTCCATGTAATAGGTGGAGGCCCGACTCAGCAGTGGGTCATTATATGTGGTAGTAACAGCAACAAAAAATGTAAGCCCAACCAACCTCCTAGGTTGGATTTGTATCAAGTTTTCCTTCACTCGCAGCTAGATTTTCGGCGTTATCATTTCCTTTTGTCGGCTGTTACGACACCCTCAGGATAGAATGGGGTGTTGTCACTATGTATTCTAAATCCGTCACCACTCGGAGAAATGTTTGTTGACCAGCTTTTAGTGCATGTAAAGAAATAAAAGAAAGAAAGGAAGAAGTTTCTTCTTTCTTTCTTTCTAGTGCATGTAAATGTATTGTTTATAAATGACCCGATTTACATAGTCGTCTATAAACTCAAAATATTATATGTAATTATAAATAGGATTAGAATACTTTTCGAAATAGGTTCAGTAGGCATAGACAAGTGGTTTTCAAAATACGCTTTGGTAGAATATAAAGTTGTTCTTCTTCTTCTTCCTTTCTCTTTTGGCAACTCGTTTAAAAGATTACCGCCAGCGCCCAATCTACAAGATATACATGTATTAAAATAATGATAATTTATAAAAAAGTGACAGTTTAGGGAAGAAATGAAATACAATGGTCAGATTTTTCAGTGATGGATTGTTAGTAACTTATTAGTTAAATGTAATAGTTAAAGGGTTTGACTTTGGGCAGGCTGATAGGTTCATATTTTGATTTTATGCCTAGAAATAAATTTAGCTAAAAATTAAGTTACACTTCGTTATTATTCGCAAAGACGAGTAGGAGGGGAATGTTTATGAGACAGGGGATCTTTAGTTTTTATAGAGTTGGCAACATTTCCGAACGATAAATGGACAAGAAAAAAAAACATGGTGGTCGTCACCTATAACAAGACCGTACTCGCATATTAACATAAAGAAAGTTGTTGTTAAATTATTCCATTACTTTCCATGCGGCAGGCAAAAGCATATGTCATACAGCCATCTACTATTACTCAGCCCATAGACGACTCATTGCTGAGCCTCCACCAATTACATGGAGGGTAATAACATGACATTGAAACGACCTGCATATGGCATACATTTGTCTTTCTATTGTACCATAGGCATGTACTCTGCAGTTATACAAAAAAAAGACTTCCAAGGAATTGAGAACCAAAGTATGGGAATTTTGTAAGTCAGTGGAAAATTGGAAAACAGTTTGCATGAGGCGGAAAATGTTCTATATAGCTTTTAAATAGTATAAATATCCATACATGACTGACTCGACAGACTGATTGACTGCCTCGTTGGTCTAGTGGTCAGATGTGCCGCCTTTGGATCAACGGGTCCCAGGTTCGATTCCGGGGTCAGGCCAGTGTCTTTGTGTAAACCAGAGGCACTGGCTCGGAGTCTGGGTGTCATTTCTATCTATAATATGTATGTATTTACAAAAAAAATATGTATATAAGTAGTTTATCATCCATCTCGTTACCATAACACAAGCATTTAGTTGCTTAACTTGGGACGAGATGGCGTTGTGTGAAATGTCCAAGGATATTTATTTATTTATTATTTATTATACATAAATTCTAACTTTTATGTGTATAAACTTTTACTTTTATTTATAGCGATGTACCTATTATCGCTTCAGCCCATAAATGACCCACGACTGAACCGGACTCCTCCAAATTCATAAAGGGAGATAAGCCCTGCAAGAGATATAACCTGTATCGCTGGGGCAGTTTACAAACATGGAATTCACGAACACAAATGACACCCAGACTCAGAGCAAGTGCCTCTGCTTTACATAAAGACACTTGCCCGACCCTGGAATTGAACTGTGGACCCGTGATCCAAAGGCAACACATCTAAGACTTGACCAACAAGATGAGAAGATATCCTTCAGTAGCAGATGGCACGAGAAGAACAAATTGTGGTGGGTTCTAATCTTCTCGCGATCGGGACTCCCACATACCCCAACCCTATCCCGCGGCTGGGGATAAAAAAAAACGTATCCCCTACTATAAGCCCTCCGAGTTTCTTGCCGGTTCTTCTTAGCAGTAGTCGCGCTCCAAACTAGTGTAAAACTAAAAATATTAACTTGCGTTATAATAAAATATTAATATGGTGACAATTCGTAACTGTCCATTGTGTCCTATAAAAAATAAATTTGACTTTAACTTTTGTCTTAAAAAAAGGTTCTAAGTCATTACCGCTTGTCGACCTGGCAGTAGTTTAAAAAAACAGATGTATCCGTTGACGATTGTGAATGCTGCAATTTGTTTAAACAATCAAAATCAAGATGTTTTTTATTCGAATAAATTCTAGCGAATTCTTTCAAATAGACAAAAAATATAACACAAAAATTAAACTATAAAAAAAACATTTTTTTTAATAATTTTGTTTTTGCCACTGGTTTGGAATGCCATTCCACAGAGAAGAGCCGGCAAGAAACTCCACGGTTGCTCTTTGAATTAGAGCAGTTTTTTGTTAAATTCTATTCGACAAAATCCACGCGCACCAAGCTGCGCGTAACACCTGGCCGCGTAAAAAGCGTATAGGTATATGCGCTGCGTCGGTTTAATCTCGGTCGGCACATTGGCATAACAGAGTCGAATTTCTACGAGCATTCGCAAGGCCGTCTGACGTACCAACATGGCTGCCACAGAGTTCGTTAACACGCGTGCTCACGTCTGTTCATAATAATAATATTGAGCCTGCCGGTGTGGTGACGGATTTAGAATACATAGCGTCACCACCGCATTCTATCCTGAGGGTGTCGTAAGAGCCGACAAAAGAAAATTACACGGCAGTAAACCTAGCTGAATGGTTGGCACAAAATCCTGTGCCAACCCATCTGGCCAGCGTGTCATATTTGGCTAATTTCCCTCCTGTTATTGGTGGAGGTATCAGTAGTACCAGTGTGGTAACCCAGGGTTGTAGTTAGACCTGATTGTCAGAGTACCACACTGAATGTGGGCCCCTATACAGCAGGTAAATAATTAATTTTAAATGATTTTATTTTTTGTTTGACCTGTCAAAAGTGCTCTATTGAGCCAACTTGATTAAATAAGTTTGGATTTTGATTTGATTTTTTTTAAACGGATTAAGAATACACTGCCACCACCGTATTCTATCCTGAGGGTGTCGCAAGAGCCGATAAAACGTGAGGCCGAAAACCTAGCCGCAAGAGAAGGAAAACTTGATAGACAAAGACACTTGCCCGACCCAGGAATCGAAGCCGGGACCCGTCGATTCAAAGGCTAACAGTAACTGTAACCTCTAGACCAACGAGGTAGTTTTATCTCATTACACGTTACTTTTACGAGGGAGGAAGGAGAAAGGAGGTTTCCTCAAGGAGAAATAGGTTGATGATTTGATCTAACATTGCCCGACTAAGGATGATCCGACTGGGGAAGGATCTCTACCTAACAGATTACAGCCAATTACCATCACCCATGGGCAGTGTGGCATAACTGCGCGTGAGTGCACCAGAATGAATTTGCAAAAAAATACATATACATATAATCACGCCACTTTCCCGTAGGGGTACTTACTTATTCACCCTAATATTACTGAATCGATTTGGATATCAATTTCGCTCGATTTCGAATCGAATTCGCTCATATTTCTGTAGGTACCAACCAAGTAATGCTGCAAATAAAAAAAAACAATTACCGAGTTTCTTACTGGCTCTTCTTACTGGCTACTTAACTTTAGCATCTTATTTATCTATATCTGACTATTACATTTTATGAATTTTAAAATTAATTCACTGGATTAAAACATTGTACTTAGGTACATGAGTTTTTGCTCCTGAATAAAAAAGATAAGCGCTGAATTTAAAAAGCTGGCTCCGTATAACATTAATTTAAAAGAAAACAATCGAATCAAATATAGAACCTAATTTGTAAATTTTGAACTATAGAAATATGGCGTTAGATTTTTTTTTTTTTTTTTTTTTTTTTTTTTTTTTTTTTTTTCTGTGGCGTTCGCAATTATTGCATTGCCATTATCAAGTTAATATATGGCGTTAGATGAAATGGAAGTGAATTTAGCACGGTCTATACCTCTACCTCTAATTGGAAGTGAGTTTAGTACCGTCTAGACGGACGGTACTAATTTTACTTTCAAAACCCGTTATCCATTCTAAATCAATTAAAAAACCAGACATCTAAATTGTCGAGGAGTAGCAGGAATTATTGGTAGCTGGTTCGATTCTGAGACTCTACATCTGCTAAATCCAGCAGGTCTTGCCAAGTACTTATATGAATAACGGGTTTTGAAAGTAAAATTAGTACCGTCCGTCTAGACGGTACTAATTTTACATTCAAAACCCGTTAACCATTCAAAATCAATTAAAAGACCAGACATCTAAATTGTCGAGGTTTCCCTCCCAAAGGCCAACCCCACGTCCGTGCAGAACATCTTAGCCACGTGGGAGGAGGACACTCAAAATGAAATTACTTATGAGTGGCTAACAGGGAAATGGCAAAGCCATGATGATGGAGAGAAATAATATTGAAATGATACAAAGTGACTTGACATTGGCTAAACACAAACCGTGAGAGCCACAAGAAAGATAAAAAAAAAAATTGTCGAGCAGTAGCAGGAATTATTGGTAGCCGGTTCGATTCTGAGACTCTACATCTGCTAAATCCAGCAGGTCTTGCCAAGTACTTATATGAAAGCATATGGTATACATCCCGAACTGGCACTTAGTATTTATTGTCAGTGTACAGTTATTTTACCTCAGGTTGTTAAGTCGGCCAGCCTGGGTGCTGTGTTGCCATAAATAAATTCTATTATTCCCATTTTTTTCTTTGCCTTTAAGATTATGTTAAGTAATTAGAATATAAAACTGTACTCAAAGTTTTCGCCTCAAAGATTTTAAAACAAAACATTAAATTTTGTTTATTTTTTCAATAGCATATAATATATATTGCTTATGATGACATATGGTACAAAGACGTGGTCGCTCACTATGGGCTCCATCAGAAGGCTCAAAGTCACTTAAAAGGGCAATGGAGAAGGCTAGAATGAAAATGAATGAAGAAAATAGAATGAAGAGATTAGCCGGAGAACCAGAGTTACTTACATAGGCCACAGGATTGCCAAACTAAAGTGGCAGGGTACACTCGCAGGACTGACGCCCGATGGGGCTGAAAAGTCCTCGAGAGACGACCGCTTCCGGTAAGCTTCCGGTAAGGCCTCTGCTTGTACAAAATCAAAATGCTTTTTATTCGAATAAATTCTTGCGAATGCTTTCAAATAGAATCTTTGACTATTATTTAAGAGAAAAAATTAAAAAATAAAATTAATAATTTAGTTTTTACCACCGGTTCGGAATGCCATTCCATAGAGAAGAGCTGGCAAAAACTCCATGGTTGCTCTTTTAAATAAAAGGGTTACAATGATGGTGGTACAAACAAGGTACAGGTATTGTATTAAATTACTATTACGATGATTAGTGATATAATTAGAATACATTATCGCTACCCAATTTCATACTGAGGGTGTTGTAAGAGCCGACAAAAGAAAATCATAAGGCTGAAAACCTAGACACAACAGAAGGAAAACTTGATACGAAACTCTATGCAAACCTAATTTACCCTCGGTATAGTTGAAGTATCAATAAGTCCTGAAAACATCGAGAAAGTCTTGCCACAAGAGAAGGAAAACTTGATACGAAATCGTTAACTCGTCTAGTTACCCTCCCTGTAGTTGGAGGAGGCCCGACTCAGCAGTGGGTCATTATGGGCTGAGTAGTAGAGTAAAAATTTACAGTAACTTAAATTAAGTTTTTATTGCAGCAATATAAGTGTCAAAAAAATCTTCTTGTTCTTCTTTAGTGTGTGGCATGCGATGCTAACGACTCTGCCAATGCCGAGTGTTGAAGATAACAATGGAGATTAGAAAGTTCCAGAAACAAGGGTTAACGAATTAAAGTTATAACTCAGGCGATTTGTTTTTTAAATCATCATCATCATTTTAGCCAATAGACGTCCACTGCTGGACATAGACCTTCCCCAAGGCTCTCTGTGTGGTAGCGGCGTAAGAATACTACCACCCCACATCTGTCCGTGGGTGTCGAAGGAGACTAAGGGACAACTGACGTTGGGCAGCAGCGACGTTCTGTCAAGCATCGGACATCCGATACTGCGATCGCCAACTCGCTTGCCAGCGCTTGCCAGCGTGGCGATTATGGCAGCTCCCAACCCCAGTATTTTTTTAAATATAGAAAAATAACTGGTCAAAACATTCGAGTAAATATGAAGTGACTAAAAATTTAAGAATTCAACACGGCGCGCAGACCACTCCTTGTAAAAGGATTCGCCTTGAAACATATTGCAAGCCATTTTGTATTCAGACGGCCGAAAACGATTTACCTTAACTCAAAATGAGTTTTTATGGAATTAAGTATACTTAATTTTTATATTTACGACTAGCTGACCCGGCAAACTTCGTACCGCCTCAGAATCAATTAATAAAAAACCTTAATGATAATTCCAGAACGTTTCAACTTTATTAAAATATGTGCAAACTTTAACTGGAACAAAAATTTGCGTATTTTGTTTTTTTTTCTCTCTTATTTTCTCACCTTTTAAACCTTCACCTTCCCTGGACTTCCACGAATATTTCAAGACCAAAATTAGCCAAATCGGTCCAGCCGTTCTCGAGCGAGACTAACGGACAGCAATTTATTTTTATTTATAAGAAAGAAGAAGAAGAAGATATAGATAGATAGATATTAATTCTTCATATGTGTTACATATAAATGTAAATGCAGTGCGTTCTTGCTCGTGGTTTACACAAATACCGTGTGTAAGAAATCTACAGTCATCCGAAGTAAGGGCATAGAGCCAATCGAAAAAAGCAGTATGTTTTATATATGTTTCAACCTATAAATTACCTAATGAGACGGGCCTCCTCCAAATTCATGGAGAGATGTCACCAATCCATATATTCCTGAGGGTGTCTTAAGAGGGACCACCTAGCCGCAGGATAAAGGATTGACGTAAGTACGATTTAATCACAAAACTCATAAAAATCGTCATATTTAAAATTACCATTATCATCTTACGGCCCCTGTCCCACGCTAGGACGTAGCCCATACACACTTATCAGTCGTTAACTTACATACACACCTTTCATACACAATTCCTCATTCTTACAATCCATCCATCTTTTTTTAGTAGAAAAACTTGATACAAACCCTGTGCCAAGTGGTGTTACCAGCGTATAGGCTAAAAAAAATGTTGATAAAATAATACAAAATATTTTAAAATGTCCGTTCGACTCCTTAGCATTTAACATTCTTAGGGCCCGATCGAACGTTATGTCACATGACCTCGCGTCCTGCTACCCCATTGGCTGATTCAAAGTCGCATCGAATGCATTCATAGACAAGCGTCTACGCCACGCCATTGGTCAAAACCCGATGACGATGACGTCAAATCAAGGAATAGAGTTCACATTATTTTTTTCAACGATTCCCCTCTTTTTTTAAAGCCATAAATTATAATATTTTTATGTAATGTTTTATGTTACTGGTGCATGGAGTTTTAGTATATAACATGTATGTAGTATTAAGCTCATAGATGGCCCACTGTTGAGTGGCGCCTCCTCCAACTACGTGGAGGGTATTTAGATTTCACATGGTTTCGTATCAAGTTTTCTCTCTCTTCCAGTTATATAGGCTTTCGCCCTTGTCATTTCCTTTCGTTGGCTCTTACGACACACTCAGGATGGAATGGGGTGGTGACGCATAAAGTGATACCTGCTTATTATGATTACTGTCTGTCTACGAAGACATTATGAGTTCATTGCCCATACTGATAGCCTTATCAATACGCACTGTGTACATAAATAGTTTGTTTATGAACAGCTAATGATAACATGGTCAGTGGCCTAAACACGCCCATTATAACCCTTTTATTGAAAAAAAAAGAGCAAATGTAGAGTTACTTGCCGGCTCTTCTCTGTGGCACTCTGAACCCGTGGTAGAGGCTACTACTACTCTACCCATTGCTGAGTCCAGGCTCCTCCATTTACAAGGAGGGTAACTAGCTGGTCTGACGGGTAGGTTTCGTCTCAAGTTTTCTTTCTCTTGCAGCTGGATTTTTGGACTGGTCATTTCCTTCTGTCGGCGTTTACGACACCCTCAGGAGGGTAAGGTAAAATTTATATTGTTGCTGGCTACATTACGATTGTGTAGTCATACTTTTTTGTGTCGCAGAGCAGAGCTTGGCAACGACCCTTTACCGTCCTACCAGAAATTACCATTTTCACTTCAGAATTATTACTTAATTAAAATATGTACTTACATTACTTCATCATCATCATCATTTCAGCCAAAAGACGTCCACTGCTGGACATAGGCCTCCCCCAAGGATCTCCACAAAGGCCGGTCCTGGGCCGCCCGCATCCACTGCTTTCCGGCGACCTTTACCAGGTCGTCGGTCCACCGTGTGGGAGGCCTACCAGCACTGCGCCTTCCGGAACGCGGTCGCCACTCGAGGACTTTTCTGCCCCATCGGGCGTCGGTCCTGCGAGCTATGTGCCCTGCCCACTGCCACTTAAGTTTGGCAATCCGGTGGGCTATGTCGGTGACCCTGGTTTTCCTGCGTATCTCCTCATTTCTGATTCGATCTCGCAGGGAAACTCCGAGCATAGCCCTCTCCATTACTTACAATTACATATTAATACATACTTACATTTTTACTTATTTACTTAAGAATGTTACGAATGGCCGTATGGTGACGAATTTAGAATACAAAGTGTCACCACCCCATTTCATCCTGAGGGTGTCGTAAGTTGACTAATGTAACGTAAGAGGGCATCACGTCCCAAGAGAAGGTAAACTTGACACAAACCTTGTGCCAACCCGTCTGGCCAGCGTGGCACAGTAGGCTAATTACCCTCCATGTAATTGGAGGAGGCCCGACTCAGCAGTGGGTATTTTATGCGCTTAGTAGTAGTAGTTACGAATGAATACTATGCCATCAAAAACATTTTTTTTTCGACTTTCGTGATACCAAGTCGGTTACTTTATTATGTCCATAACTAGAGGACCTTCTAGCTTTTTTTTTTTGGGTGATTCCAAACATTCAAGTTGGATTCTGCATCCTATCTCTGACGTAGTCAGAGCCTATGTTTGGCTACAGCCGGGGTATTTGGAGATGGTAAGTTATGCCCCAACCTACCCACTAAAACGGACATCCATCCTCGACTGCCCGAATCCAGGCCACGGGGTTCACTCCTCCCGATGGGGGAGAATGCCCCGCGACGCTGGTGGGCTGGTCCGCCTCGTTTGGTGGGGCCCCAAAGTCCAAGGCGGCCCCCTCCGTAAAGGACCTTCTGTCTTAAGTTATTACGTAATTAGATAACCTAACATGCACTTAGTAAAATGCGGTTATTTTAATATTTACAAACAGACTATTTACACATTAGATGTGACAGATTGTAAGAACGAATGCTTGTTGGTCTTTCACGCAAAAACGACTAAATGGATTTTGATATAACTTTACAATGTTAATATTTATTCCATAAACACTAACTTAAGTAATAAAACAAGACTAAAAATACCAATTAACCTAAAACTTAAATACTAAAATATATTATTTAAAGGAGTCCCTTTAGGCAAGGTTCCGAAGATACTGGCAGCGTTCCCCCTTTGAATCGCTAGACTGATTCTTTGTCCGAGGTAGCTACCAGCTCTTCGGTCTCCTGTGATGTCGACTAACCTTTTTGCTATTTCCTTAAAAAGGCTTATAGCGCTAGGACCCCACGGACCAAGGGTCTCGACACCGAATGGGACAAATTCATATTCGGAGCCTAGACCCCTGTATTTGTAAGCTTTAGCTTTTTCAGCCGCTTCCAATAATATAAAATAGTTTATACATTCGATTACTAATATTATAAACGTATCATAAACCGATCATCATGAAACTTTCTACACATCTAAGAGGAACTTAAGATAATATTTATGAATGGACTTAAGATAATCTTCAATGCGAGCGAAGCCGCGGGTAAAAGCTAGTAATTTATAAATATTTATGTCTAACTGTAACAGATTTTTGTATTATAGGCAAACGAGTAAAGGAACGCATAGCTGTAGTTCAAATCGCCAGGCCATAAATCTGCGATCGTGGATCATCAGCTCAAATGATGATAAAGCTGGCCAGAATCACTGGATGGAAGCAGTTCCATTTAGTGCAGACTATCGTACGGTGTAAGGGATGCAATGAAAATAAATAAGAATTACCTATGAGAAGGTGGTTTTAGGTTATGTGCTACATGGAAACCAGTGACACAAAAATAATAAATATAATAATAATAAATATCCTTGGACATTTCACACAACGCCATCTCGTCCCAAGCTAAGCAACTTAATGCTTGTGTTATGGTAACGAGATGGATGATAAACTACTTATATACATTTTTTTTTGTTAAATACATACATATTATAGATAGAAATGACACCCAGACTCCGAGCCAGTGCCTCTGATTTAGACAAAGACACTTGCCCGACCCCGGAATCGAACCCGGGACCCGTTGATCCAAAGGCGGCACATTTAACCACTAGACCAACGAGGCAGTAAAGTAATCAGTGTAGTATTTAAGGTTATCATCATCATCATAATTTCAGCCAAAAGACGTCCACTGCTGGACATAGGCCTCCTGCAACGATTTCCACGAAAAACGGTCCTGGGCCGCCCGCATCCATCGTTTTCCGGCGACCTTAACCAGGTCGTCGGTCCACCGTGTGGCAGGCCTACCAGCACACCTATCCGGTACGCGGTCGCCACTTAAGGTCTTTTCTGCCCCATCGGGCGTCAGCACTGCTAAATGCACACTGCCACTTAATTTTGGCAATCCTGTGGGCTATGTCAGTAACTGTCTTTCCTCATGTCTAATTTGATCTCGCAGGGAAACTCCGAGCATAGGCCTCTCTATAACCCTTTGTGTGACTTTGAGCCTTTTGAGGCAATGGCTGCCACATGCGTCATGCTTGTGAACAGGTGCCGTTGCTGGGGGTCGGTTGGCTCAAGCATTAGAAGGTTACTATTGTTGACTAGATCTGGCTGATGTTTGGCCCCTTGCAACTATTGCGCGAGTTTGCTCTCACAAATCTGTCATATCCCGGCCTTATAGCTAACTAGCGACCCGCCCCAGCTACGCACAGGTGCAAAAGTTAAAGTCAAAATCGGTGTTTATCTAAAATATAATACATTTATTATACACATAAACCTTCCTCTTGAATCACTCTATCTATTAAAAAAACCGCTTCAAAATCCGTTGCGTAGTTTTAAAGATTTAACCATACATAGGGACGGACAGACGACAGCGACTTTGTTTTATACTATGTCTACAGACTTTATTGCCGGCTCTTCTCAGTAGACTTGCATTCCGAACCGGTAGTAGAAGGGAAATAATCAATTTTAAATTTTAATTTGTATTAAGTTGTTTGAATTGTCATATAGCTCTAATTAGCCAACTTGATTTGATTTTGATGGAGTCCATAGTGAGCAACCACGTCTCTGTGCCATGTCATCACATATTTTCAGATGCAGAACATTTTATACACAAAACAAATTATGTTTCTAAGCTCTAGCATTGGCTTTAGGAGTTGTCATGCTCACTACAATACTTCGAGCAATGGTAGCGAAGTGCAGCGAGTCAGAAAAAGTTGTTCTTGCACCTTTATGAGCTTGGAGGGTTGTATTGATGATTTTGATGATTATAATTCTATAACTACATACGTCTTACAGCCGCGAATAATATTTTAATCAACATACAACCTAGCACTGACCTGCAAATTGCAAAAAACGTAAGAAAATTTGAATTTCGCAGGCGACCCTGGAACATTTACCTTAATTGAGTGGGAGATTTAGGAGATCGATGGTTACCACATGCGTTATGCTTTTGGTCGGCTCACTAGATTGAAGACTTATTTGTCAATTTTTATTTTTCTTATATTCAACTAGTGGCCCGCCCCGGCTTCGCCCGTGCAAAGCGGGGGTGGGTTATACATATAAACCTTCCCCTTGAATCACTCTATCTATTAAAAAAACCGCTTCAAAATCCGTTGCGTAGTTTTAAAGATTTATGCATACATAGGGACGGACAGAAGAATGCGACTTTGTTTTATACTATGTAGTGATAGTGACTAGCGACCCGCCCCGGCTTCGCACGGGTGCAATGATGAACCCCTAAATTGATCAGTGTTTCTCTACTATATTATGGATGTATTATGCACATAAACCTTCCTCTTGAATCACTCTATCTATAAAAAGAAACCGCTTCAAAATCTGTTCAAAATTAAGGGACGGCCAAACGACAGCGACTTTTATTTATACTATGTAGTGTTTTGATTGTTATGAAATTCATATTTCAGTTGAGCGCCTTTCGGAACCAAAGAAAAGTAGTTAGATATATATGCTACTACTGGTCCGCCCATGAATGACCCACTGCTGGGTCGGGCCTCCTCACTTCACAGGGAGGGATTATTGCCTAGTGTACCACGCTGGCCAGACGGGTTTCGTATCGAGTTTTCCTTCTCTTACAGCTAGATTATCGGCCTTCTCATTACGCTTATCGTCTTTTACGACAGCCTTAGTATGGAATGGGGTGGGACTGTATACGTACACAGTTACTGAAATATGGTGAGTAAAAAAAGACAAGCCCACTGAGTTTCTTCCGCCAGGTCTTCTCGGTTAGTAGCGCGTTCAGACCTTGTAGTAATTAAAAAAAATATATATATGTATCCGTTGACGATTGTGAACGTCATAATTGGTATATTTTTCATTATAATATACATAAATAACTAGCTGACACGACAGACGTTGTCCTGTCTGAACTATGAATATTGAATTCGAATTGGAATAATTAATAATAAATTAATATACCGCCTTTTCTTATCGATTCCAATCCCTTATTTAATGTAATTAAAAAAGAAAAAAAGTAATTATGCCAAAAATAGCGAACCGTCGGGACGAACGTCAAATGTTTGACAGGTAACAGTTTGTATGGGAAAATAAAATTGTTGTTTTTATTATTTTACTTACAATATCAATGTTTTCTCTAGACTCTTAAACCTTCCCTGGACTCACACGAATATTTCAAGACCAAAATTAGCCAAATCGCTCCAGCCGTTTTCGAGTTTTAGCGAGACTAACGAACAGCTATTCATTTTTATATATATAAATAATAATCAAAGCATTTTTCTATACTATCCTGCAAAAGTATCCAAAAGTCGCTGAGCTAAGTTTCACATATAATCATCATCATTTCTGTCATTAAATGGCTCTCTACTGAATGCCCTTCTGTATATTTATGGAGGGAAATTTGTCTACTGTGTCTCGCTAGCAAGACGGGTTTCATATCAAGTTTTTCTTCTCTTACGGCTAGGTAATCTGCCTTATCTTTCCTTTTGTCGGCTCTTACAACACCCTTAGGATCCAATGATGTGCTGACACTGTGTATTCTAAATCCACACATACATTTATGGCTATTTGAGGATGGAACATTGATATGAAGTCATACAAAAGTACACAAATAGCGAACACGTATCGCCAAGTTATGTTACACACACACGCTAACTTACGAGTAAATACTCGTAATTACATGGCACATAAACACACACTGACAGATCTTAGACTACTATTACATTTTTATTGTTTAAAATAATCACTGTATGTATTATTTTAACTTAAAATAAGTACTTGGCACACCAGTGTACGCCCATTTTCAATAAGGCACAAATCGGAATACCATTATGACGTAACGTTTAACCAATTTCCCAATTGCCATTTCTTGTTCTTCACACTTTTCTCACAATTACCAACAGTTAATTAAACATTCCATTTGAATATAAATTGCGAATAGGATACGTTCCTTGAATTTATGCACGTCTTGTGCAAATCGAACTATAAATAACTTGATTGGGTGCGTCACGGGCAGATAATGACCAAACATTCTCTATAGTTTTACAAAATTCCTACAAAAACAATTGATTTATTGCAACTTAAAATTGATTATTACTCTGAATATAACCATATAGCTAAGATATAAAAATATTTTTTTTTTAAATGCACTGGCACATGAAAAATAAATTTCAAATATAGAATAGAAAGCCACTCACCTCACTGCACCAAAACGCATCCAACATGGCGACGAACAAAGAGAATTTAAAAAAAAAAACATGGACGACCGTAAACCGCGTTTTCGTTATCAATAACGTATTTTTTTATAATATTTAATCGCCGATATTGTTTGAGTTATTATAAAGTTTTTATAAATAACGAACGAGACGGTGTTGCAACATGGTGCATCGAGGAACACTGGGTATAGGGCTTGCATCGATACAGGGCGTACGCACACATCCGCACGCAGACATGCACACATGCGCAAGTGTATGTACAGGGTTGCATCGGCGAAAGTGTGCAATTCACATTTTGACATAGCAACACGAGTTTTTTTTTAAATTCGTTCGTGTTTTATGAAAGTTGCAGATGTTCGCAAATAGGGACGCGGCATGTTTAAATATAGAACGCAATGAGTAGTGATGTAGAGTTTATGAAACTTCTTCTCCAATAACCAAAACAATACATATTTACTAAATTTGCCTAATTTTAAACCTCTACAACAAGGTGTGTCGTAACTCATAAGATTAAAATGTCTATGTTGCAATATATCTCGTAAATGAATGTAGAGCATTTGATTTCGTTTGAAAGTCTGGGTAGATCTGAAAAAAATGTAAACCGACTTCAAAAACGACACTAAAATGCGGAAAATTACCAATAAAACACTATTTGTAGTCAGTAGACATAACTAAATACCCCCTTTAAGATAATAGAATAGTAAAGAATGCTTTATGCTAAGGTCGAAACGCGGCACCAACCGAGAAGACCTGGCGGAAGAAAATCGGTAGGCTTGTCTTTTTTTAAACACCATATTACAATGACCGTGTAGATATAACTAACTAGTTTCGTTTGGTTCCGGAGTCGATACAGTACACCTGGGAGTATGTGGGAATGGGGACTCTTCACATTACCGAATTTCTGACCAGAGTTCCAGACGCCCCCCACGGATAAACTGGCCAATAAGGTTTTGAACCACCTAAAAGACATACCTAAGTATATCATAATATACGTCAGTATCAATTTTTGTTGGCTAATTTGTGGTGACGTACTTAAAATACACAGTGCCACCACCCTATTCCATCCTGAGGGTGTTGTAAGAGTTTACAAATGGAAATGACAAGGATGAATACCTAGCCTCAGACGTGAGAAGACCGAAAACTTAGCCGGTTTTCTGGCTTGTCATTTCCTTTTGTCGGCTCTTACGACACACTCAGGATGGAATGAGGTGGTGATACTATGTATTCTATTCACACCCGTCACAAAAAGGACCGCTAATTCATTACTTTAGAACAAAATCTTCTTTCGTTTTCTAATATTTTGGCATTTTACACCGTTAGCTACAATATTAAGATTATTAAATACTAAACCCATGCATTTCGGCATAAGATGATGATGATAATCTATGTGGTGACTCAAAATACACAATGTCACCAACCCATACCAATCCATGGGTGTCATAAAGTCGACTAAAGGAACGTTAGATCACCTAGTCGCAACACAAGGAAATTTGATTCCAACCCGTCTTGCTAACGTCGCACAGTAGGCTAATTCCCCTCCATGGACGTGGAGGAGGCCTGAATCAGCAGTGGATCATTCAAATAAACAAGCAGAGCCACGGTATAAATCTACTCTAACACGTAAAGAAACAGTACAGTGACCTCTTTACCGAATTTTCGCTATGCCTGACCTACCGCAACCGTCGTTGTGTTAAGCATTGCTAAGTCTAGTAATTTCAATATTATTTACCTTTCTTGACTTTCCCCCTTGCATTGGGGTTGGGACCAGTGTAACCTTATTTACTACTCCACCCATAAACGACCCACTACTGAGACGGGCTTCCTCCAATTACAAGGAGGGTATTTAGCCTACTTGCCACATTGGCCAGACGGATTGGCATAGGGTTACGTATCAAGATTTCCTTCTCTTGCGGTTACTTTTTCAGCCTTGTTATTTCCGTTTGTCGGCTTTTTCGACACCCTCAGGACGGAATGGGGTGGTGACACTATGTATTCTAAATCCGTCACCACATGGATAAGAGTAGAGCCGAAACTATCCCCAATTTGAAATACAATATTATCCCATTCATAAAATTGTCTATTCAAATAAATTCGTAAATAAATAAAAATAAATTAAATATCCTTGGACATTTCACACAACGCCATCTCGTCCCAAGCTAAGCAACTTAATGCTTGTGTTATAGTAACGAGATGGATGATAAACTACTTATATACATTTATTTTTTTGTAAATACATACTTATTATAGATAGAAATGACACCCAGACTCCGAGCCAGTGCCTCTGGTTTAGACAAAGACACTTGCCCGACCCCGGAATCGAAGCCGAGACCCGTTGATCCAAAGGCGGCACATCTAACCACTAGACCAACGAGGCAACAACGACCAACTTATATATTCCAAGTGGTGATCCACCCCATTCCAGCCTAAGGGTGTCGTAAGAGACGACAGAAGGAAATGACAAGGCTGATAACCTAGCTGCAAGAGAAGGTATGATAATTACCATTATCATCTTACGGCCCCTGTCCCACGCTAGGTAGTAATCTCCATACACACCTGTCATATCTACATTAATGTTTGTGGGACAACCCTTGCATCCACATTCATGCTTAACTACCACCGGTTCAGAATGCCTCGTTGGTCTAGTGGTTAGATGTGCCGCCTTTGGATCATCGGGTCCCGGGTTCGATTCCGGGGTCGGGCAAGTGTCTTTGTCTAAACCAGAGGCACTGGCTCGGAGTCTGGGTGTCATTTCTATCTATAATATGTATGTATTTACAAAAAAATAATGTATATAAGTAGTTTATCATCCATCTCGTTACCATAACACAAGCATTAAGTTGCTTAGCTTGGGACGAGATGGCGTTGTGTGAAATGGCCAAGGATATTTATTTATATTTATTTATTTATTTAAAAAAAAAGAATGCTGCTCTACAGAGAATAGCCGAGCAAGAAACTCTGTAGCTGCTTTTAATTGGGAAATTTTTAATTGCTATTTAAAATTTAAGCAAACTAAATCTCCCGACCTAATTTGCTGCATATCAGATAAATGACTGCATATCAAATTAACTACTTGATTACCTAAAAATATTTTAATAAAACACGTATAAAATTAATCAAAATCAGATGACCTTTTTTATCTAACTTACAACTAAAATCTCGCTGATACTACAGATATACAGATTATAGAACCAAATTGCTCACCGTATAACACAATTCAGTATTTTTTATGGTATTTTCTAATATTAGAATAGAAATCTTTGGATTTACAGTTATGTGATTAAATACTACCCCTTTTAATTCAGTATATTGGATTTGTTTAGAAAAAGCACTAAAAAGTATAGTGAGAGCAAGTTCGCCAGATGAGTGAGATGAGAGAAACACGCTACACGTTTACGCAACGAAAGACGAATAGGCCTTGAACGAGTGGTTTTTTTAAACCTCTTCCTATTTTGAAGTCAGTCCAAAAAAGACCTGGTCTTTTCGGTAGAGCATCACTTCGGATCATCATCATCATCATCAGCCCACATTAGTCCACTGCTGGACATAGGCCTCCCCAAAGAGCGCGATAGCGCCCTGTCTTCCAGCTGCTGCCCGCAACCTTTCGCAGATCGTCGCTCCATCTAGCAGAGGGCCGTCCCACACTACGCTTGCCGATTCGCGGTCTCCACTCAAGAACTCGTCTACCCCAGCGGTTGTCGGTTCTTCTACACTGGTCGACATCACTTCGGATGTCGACCAGTATTTACAAAAAGACATAAATATCTTCCCGCGGGTGTCGCAGAAGGCGACTGAGGGACGTTGTGTTGTACATCGAACATCGGATACTGCGATAGCCCACCTGCGTGGCAAACGTGGCGGCACCCTCTCCCCTTTGGGGGGAGGCCTATGTCCAGCAGACGTCCCCTGCTGGACATAGGCCAGTTTAGTTGAAAATGATTATGACCCAAAGGGATTGCTAACTGCCCTTCGAGACAGATCTAGTGCGACAACAGGTAAATAAATACAACTATCTATCAGTTCCGTTCAGTATCCGTGTGGTGACGGATTTAGAATACACAATGTCACCAACCCACACTATCCTGAGGGTGTCGTAAGAGGCCACTAAAATAACGCAATAGGCAGATCGCCTAGCCGTATGAGAAGGAAAACTCGATAAAAACCCTGTGTCACCACGTCTTGCCAGCGTGGCACAGTAGGCTTATTTCCCTCCATGAATTTGGAGGAGGCCCGACTCAGTAGTGGGTCATTTATGGTCTGAAACGACGACGATCTATCAGTTCTCAGGCGATTGACTACGTACCATCTAAGGAGTAGAACGACTGCTATAGATGGTAGAATGGCAGTTAGGAGGAAATCAGGTGTTAGAAATTATGGAGACCATCTAATTTAGGGTAGCACCATATGTTCCTTAAACTGCACGTCGTTTTCTTCTTCTTCACGTTGAATTCTATGACGTCATTCTGCTAAAACTACTACTAGTTCTACTACACAGCCCATACTTGATATACCGTTGAGTCGAGCCTCCTCCAATCACATGGAGGTTAATTTAGCCTACTGTAGCCACAATGAGCGACCACGTCTCTGTACCATATGTCATCACATCACTGGCAATACACATTGATCGAAAACGATTGTCTTCAAACACTTTTTACTTCTTTTTATGATTTTTATTCAAATACATTTATTTCAGTGAAAACCAACTGGCGTTCCATATTGGTTATCTTCTCTTTTTGATACTTTTGTCTCAGCAGCATCATTTATAGGCTAAAATTACAGTCTAGTTTAGCCTAAAGCTTACTGTGCAACGCTGGCCAGACGGGTAAGCACAGGGTTTCCTATCAAATCATCCTTCTCTTCTTCTCTCGTCTTCGCGATCTCCTTTGTCGACTCTCCCTCGCGTTGCAATGTGGTGGTGCCACTATGTATTCTAAATCCGTCACCACACAGGTTAAACACTACAACTAAATGCGTAAAACTCTATGGCATCAGACATTACAATAGTGAATAACTAAAACAATACCTTTTTATGTTAATTCCTAAATGAATCACTTTTGTTGCTAACTCAACACGCAATCTGATTAAAAATCAGTCGTACATCAAGTAACCCTTGGTATCAAGGACGCGTGTACAAAGAATATATCCGGGCCAAGACTGGAGCCCTGTGCGAGACCCCACAAAAAGTCCGACAAAAATCGACTTGCTTGCCTCTTATCAATTATTTTTCAACCAGTTTCAAGTTCGTAAGTGAAATGCAAACGTAGTGTATTCAATTTGATCTTTATACCTTCTCAATAAGGTTTACAGTTGGTGGTAACACAGTCAAAAGCTTTGGTTAAGACAAAAGTGGGGTGTTGCTGAAATAATGCTGTTGCTACGTGGTCGAGTACTTGAAATTCAAATCTGGTCAGATGTTGAGAATATGGTCAGAATATTTAGTAGACGATTTATTTTTACGTTTCTTTTAATACCACTAGGGCAAAACTCGGCCTTCGGTCTATCTAATGAAGAGGTATGTAAGTTATCCGTGTCGTGAAGGTTTTTTATTTTATTTTTTAAACCTGCCCGAAAGATGGAAAACTTGAAACGAAACTCTATGCCAGCCGGTCGGCCAGCGTGGCGTAGTAAAATAATTACCCTCTATGTAGTTGGAGGAGGCCTTAGTCAGCAGTGGGTAATTTATGGGTTGAAGTATGATAATAAAGAGAATACCGTCGCCCTTGGACACTGGGATCATCAGAGCTGGCAACCCCTAATCTTAAGATAATAAATTGATACATTTTTGTTAGGGTTATAATTATTATTGGTAACAAGGTATTTAGATTACATGTTATTATTACCCGTATGGTGACAGTTTAGAATACATAGTGTCACCGCCCCTTTTCGTCCTGAGGGTGTCGAAAGAGCCGACAAAAGGAAATAAAAAGGCTGATAACCGAGCCACGAGACTAGGAAACTAGGAAACCCTTTTTTTTCGCTGGAGAAATGCTCAATGCAACCCTCTGCCCCTCGTCGGGTGGGATCGACGATTATGTCCGGAACTGTCGTAACTATATGTCAAGTCTCGGAGCTCAGATCGGAATGGGAAAAATGGGAAAGGGAAATGATGACTCCAATGATTTTTTTATCAGTGACTCAATGCTTTTGACCCTAGGCTTGCGTGATGAAAAGCAACGCCAGGGTCTAAGATGAAGCAGGCAGTTCAAGGAAACCGGCTCTCATATACGTACGACGGAACACAGTAAAACTGCTTGGCGCCGGACTTAATGTGAGGGTGGTACCTAGCTGAGCGGATCATTCGATCCTACCACCAAGCGCGCTGGGTGTTGTTGGGTTTTACAACACGCATTATTGCCAAGCGTGCGGTGGGGAAGTTTTATATTTTGCCTTGCCCCCAATGATATTGGGATGAAGGAACAATAAGATGTACGGGTAAAGGTTTGAAACAATCGGGTCTTCATATGCTCGGTCTCGATGGTTTTGCCTATGTTTCATTGAAGAACCAGGCTATCCAGGTCTGTAAATCCTTTCAATTGGCAGTCATGAAGGTATATCTGGGAACAAGTTCTGATTCAGGTAGAGCAACCGGAAGCGGAGGGTTCAGTGACCTCCAACTTAGCCGCCTCCGCGAGTGAGGTCGAGTTTTAGTGACGGCGGGAATTGTTGTAGCTTGGATATCGAAATTGCGCCGACTTTCTAGACTTTCTACGTTTATCTTCATTTGCCCAACTACTGAGTCGGGACTCCACCAAATTTATGGAAGAAAAGCCTTATGTAGCACACTGGAAAGACGAGTTCAAGTTTCCAGTCGCGATAATATGGTAAACTGCGACCGGTATAGCCACTAAAACTTACCACTAATAGTTTATTGCGTGCCATTGGCTATTCAGGAAACTACATATACCTTCCTTAAAGCAGTGGCTCTGTGATGTGTCAAAAGCCTGTGCCGCAAGTCCCGAATTGACACCGATCATCAGTTTCACTCAAACTTTAAAGTAACTGTTTTCATCAATTTCAATCTTTCACTATCCAAGCTGTACGTCTGTGGAATGCCTTGCCATTTTCGGTGAAGTGCGCTCAATCCTTGACGATCTTCAAGAGTATGGTGAAGGAGCATTACTTGACCTTCTGTTTAAGTCGTACTTAATATGTTTAATTATTTATATGTATGTATATTATATTTTCTTCTTATTATCTATAATGTGTACACTATAATTACCCTAAACGAATTCTTGTTCCAGCTAAGTCCATCCAACGGTTGTCTGGAAGAAATTGCTTTTGGCAATAAGACCGCCATTTGTACTGTAACTTTGTATTTTAGTTCATGTTTAAGTTTCTTTTGTGTACAAGTACAATAAAGAATATCTATCTATCTATTATACAGTTACAGTGTCAAAACCTCAATGCGAAAAGGAGAAAAAGGGTAGGGACAAAGAAGTTTAAAAAAGTACATGTGGGAATAAAAAATGCTCACCACAATGGAGTTTTAGCATTTCCCATTATGATCTATGTCCATTAGCACATCGATGCTAAATATTCCAAAGAAATCGTAGATCATATCAAAATGGTCGTGAAACACTCACATCATGACATGTCAATTAGTTGTATAACTAGAAAGTTTCGGTACGTATAGGTCAAATTGTGACCTAGTTTTTGTCACTAAGGTGGTGTCTACTTCAGCTGTGAGCTGAGTTTCTACTCAGCTCACAGCTGAATTAGCCTACAGTGACTCGCTGGTCAGACGGGTTTCAAACTCAAAAGGAACTTTATTTACGTAGGTTTCATCACAAAACTCTTATAAATCGTCATATTTATAAATACCATTATCTTACGGCCCCTGTCCCACACTAGGTGGTAGTTTCCACACACTCATATCAGTCGTCATATTCACACCTTTCATACACAATTCCTCACTCCTACAATCCCTCCATCTCCCTTGATCACTCGGTTGGCACAGGGTTTCGTATCAAGTTTTCAAATCAAACTCGAAACCAAAACTTGTAGTAGGCTTGTAATTTTTATTTGCCGGCTCTTAAGACATCCTCTGGATGGATGGAATGTGTGTCAATATATTCTAAATCCACTACCACACGACAAAATATATATATATAAACATGAAAAATGAATTAAAATTTAATTGAAACTATATTTTTTAAGCCCCGCTACAATTGGGACCATACCCCATTCCCCGACGGCCGCATACAGCGAAGGACGTCACCTATCTCCCTCGCTCCAACACGTCTGGTCTCCCGTCCCTCTCTTACACGTAAGACAGTCTCAAAAGTCAATAAAGTTCACTAGGACTTTAGTCTGCATTTTATCGTACTTACATCTGTAATGCGCATTTGCAGGAAATAATTTCTTTCCCTCCGTTAATTTGGGGGAAGTCTGATCTCGCCTAAGCCCATAAAAGACCCACAAGTCATGGACTTCCAATTAAACGGCAAAAAGAAACTAACGAGAAGGAAAAGTTGATACCATCTCTGTGCCAACCCAAGCATGGCACAGTTGGCTAATTCCCCTCCATGTATTAGGAGGAGTGCCGACTCAGTTGCTTAACAGTGGCAGTGGCTAATAATGAGCTCCAATGTTTTTTTTTAAACGTAAGCCCTGCTCTTGGTATAACCTGTATCGATGGGGGAAGTTTCATCATCATCATCATTTCAGCCAAAAGACGTCCACTGCTGGACATAGGCCTCCCCCAAGGATCTCCACAAAGGCCGGTCCTGGGCCGCCCGCATCCACTGCTTTCCGGCGACCTTTACCAGGTCGTCGGTCCACCGTGTGGGAGGCCTACCAGCACTGCGCCTTCCGGAACGCGGTCGCCACTCGAGGACTTTTCTGCCCCATCGGGCGTCGGTCCTGCGAGCTATGTGCCCTGCCCACTGCCACCCCGGGACCCGCTGATCCAAAGGCGGCTCATCTAACCTAACCACTAGACCAACGAGGCAGTCATATGAATGTCACGCTAAAGTCTATAAATAACCACCCTATTAATGTTAGTGTCAATTTAAGTTAGCTCCGACTTCAAGTTATTGTGAGTGAATTTTTCACTTAAAGTTCCTCATGTGTATCATACATTAAGTACATGTGTGACGTCACCCGCCCGCCCCTGACGGAATACCAGCGTTGGTTGGTTGCAACCAGCACCTTGATGAGATTAGGACGGTTTGTGGCAGGAAGGCTTTCCAATGTATTTAGGGTCTAGTTGTATTATTGTTGTATTTTCTTACATACATACATATAATCACGCCTCTTTCCCGTAGGGGTAGGCAGAGACCACTTCTTTCCACTTGCTACGATCTTATTTCGCTTCGTCCACTTTCATTATTCCCTTCCTACATGCTCTTCGGTTTAGGGTACTCTTGACCTGGCCTTTTTTCAAGACGTCTCTGATTTGGTCTTGAAACGTCCGCCTAGGTCTTCCCCTTCCAACACTTTCATTCACACTCGCCCTAAACACTTTTTTCGTCAATCGTTCTTCATTCATTCTCTCGACATGGCCAAACCATCTCAGCATATCTTTCTCAATTGTTGTCACTACATCTTCTTTCAGATTTTTGTTGCCACGTCTATTTTGAAGTTACTATAATTTTTTTGGTAAAAAGCTTTTACTTTTAAGTTGTAAGTTCGTTTGCTTTTATTTTTAGGTTAACAACGTAATCTATTAAATGCACATAGAAATGTTTTTTAATCGCTTAAATATTGTTTTAAACGTGTTTGAAAAGAAGAATTGTTCAAATCGGTTATGGCTTCTTCGTCTAACCGTGAACAAACATAAAAAATATATTAATTAAGAATCCTCCTCGTTTCTTTTGAAGTCGGTTAAAATGTTAGGAAAGGTCATTTCTGTAAACTTCTTTCAGCATGACGATACCCATTATACGTATCCGAGCCAAACACTTTTTACAACACACGACACTACCACGATATTTTTGTCGTGAACGAGTTTTGTCGGAAACAAATTTTGTCGTTTTAGCCTCATATACAAGCCAAAAACCTAACAGCCTTGTTGGTCTAGGAGTTGGATGCGTCGCCTTTGGATCGGGTATAATCATAATCTTGATAGCTAGACAAAGCAATTACAAAATAACTTATTTAAAAAAAATTGGATCGTAGGCGTAAAGGGTGGATGCAATTAAATATTAAAAGGAACTGTCACCACTACCCGTGTGGTGACGGATTTAGAATGCATATTGTCACCAACCAATCCATCCTGAGGGTGTACGACACTCTCAGGAACGAATGATGTGGTGACAGATTAAGAATACATTGTGTCATCACCCCATTTCATTCTGAGGGTGTCGTACGAGCCGACGATAGGAAGTGACTAAGCTGAAAACTTAACCACACGAGAAGGGATCCTTGATACCCAGCGTCAACCCGTCTGGCCAGCGAGGAACAGTATGCTAATTACCCTTCTACATGGAGGTGGCAGTTAAGGGAAGACTGAAGTGGCAGTGGGCTGGTCATATCTGTAGAAGAACCGACAACCGCTAGGGTAGACGAGTTCTTGAGTGGAGACCAAGAATCGGCAAGCGTAGTGTGGGACGGCCCTCTGCTAGATGGAGCGACGACCTGCGAAAGGTTGCGGGCAGCAGCTGGATGCGTCAAGCTGAAGACAGGGCGCTATGGCGCTCTTTAGGGGAGGCCTATGTCCAGCAGTGGACTAATGTGGGCTGATGATGATGATGATAATTATGGAGGAGGCCGGGCTCAACGGTGGGTCATCTATGGGCTGATTAGTAGTAGTAGTAGATACAGATATTAAGATGTAATCTTACTAATATTATAAACGTGAAAGTTTGTAAGTATGGATGGATGTTTGTTACTCTTTCACGTAAAAACTACTGAATGGATTTTAATGAAACTTTACAATAATATAGCTTATACATCAGAATAACACATAGGCTACAAGTTATAAAGATATTATGTGAATTACAACAATATAAACAAGTCGAATTCAAAATTTCTAATTGTCAAATTTTCGACCATATTAATCTATAGACAACATAACGTTTCGTTTCGTTTGTCAGTTGCGTTTTGTTAAAGTAGGTTTTATACGGATGGGATAAAAATCTCAGGAATTCTATGTCCAACTTTCTTTTTGTTTTAAATATTTAAAATGCGGAACAAAGTTCGCCGGGTCAGCTAGTTATTTATATCGTTTAATTATTTTTCAAATGACGTCTATTAGTGAAAAGGTTTTTTTGACGCTTGTTATTGATTCGAGGAGCTATGACAGCTGAGGCGCAGAAGCGATTTTGAAAATCCTTTTAAATAAAGTTGTTTAAGTTTTTAAACATTCGTGTTCTCAATTTTTTTATAAAATACTAGCGACCCGCCCCGGCTTAGCACGGGTGCGATTATGCATGTTTTATACTTAAAAACCTTCCTCTTGAATCACTCAATCTATTAAAAACCGCTTCAAAATCCGTTGCGTAGTTTTAAAGATTTAAGCATACATAGGGACGGACAGACGACATCGACTTTGTATTATACTATGTAGTGATACTTATGGGTTTCGTGTAACATGAGAATCACACGAAATACGAATGGTTATGGGTGTTACTGGTTTACGATGTAATGTGTAGTAATTTATAGTAGTTAAGTCAATTAAGTTTGATTTTGTAAAAAAGAGATACTTCGCGGCCTATAAATGCCCCGCTGCTGAGTTGGGCCTCCTCCCGTCACAGGGCGTAATTAGCCTACTGTACCACCCTGGCCAAACGGATTGGCACAAGGTTTCCTTGCGTCCCTTACGACATTCACAGGACGGTATAGGTTGGCTAGATTGTGTATTCTTAATAGGTGATCACACGGAGCTAATGTAGAGTGTAAGCTACAGCCATACAAAGTATTTGTCCGATGTCGTTATCGTGTCGTCAGGTGTAAATGTCCCTTTGCGCAATTACGAGAAATATATCAAAACGTGGACATTCAAGAATGTTTGGCTTCCACCCAAATATACAAATTAAAATTTTTTGAGGCTAGGTAAATATAGTGCGTTAGAACAATTTTATTGTAAAATATATATTTTCGTAATATATTGGGCAGGGCAGCCTCACCTCCCACTCTAAGGGAGGACTCCTGGTGAGGAGTCAGGGAACACCCCCTTTTTGCTTGGTAGGATCGAATGGTCCGCCCGGCTAGCTACCACCCTCACATCTAAGTCCGGCGCCAAGCAATGTTTACTGTGTTCCTTCGTGTGTATGTGAGAGCCGGTGCCCGACTGGGCATTTCCTTGAATTGCCTGCTCCACCTTTGACCCTGGCGTTGCTTTCCGTCACGCAAGCCTAGGGTCATAGGCATTCAAGTCACATGAAAAAAATAACCCACCCAAAGGAGACTTGGTTCCTGCCGTGTAGAAGTGGGTTCCGCAGTAGAGCCATGCTGAGGCCACGGCATGCAGGAGACCTGCTTCCTGCAACACCTGCTGCCTTTCCAACCAGGCCCAACGCCGAACGAGAGAGTGGTTCGAAAGGGGTTTACGACTCGATTAAGGACGCAATGTGGTAGGTTTTAGTGGGTAAACCGGCTGCAACACTCCCATATGCTCCAGCCTAGCTGGGGAAATATAAAAGGTTTCCACCACTTTAAAAAAAAAAACAAAAAACGGCACGTATCCAGTGAATGAATGTCCTACAGTGGTTACCACCTTATTAATTTAATCAAGTTGGCTCGTTATTCATTACCACTAGTTCGGAATGCAGCCCTACAGAGAAGAGCCGGCAAGAAACCCTTACTTCTCAGCCTACAAATGACCCTATACTGAGTCAGGCCCCCACTACTTGTGATAAACAAGTAATTAAACGACTATGTTACGCTGGCCAGGCGGGTTGGCACAGGGATTCGTATCAAGTTTTCCTTCTCTTGCGGCTAGGTTTTCGGCCTTGTAATTTCCTTTTGTCGTCTCTTACGACACCCTCAGCATGGTATGGGGTGGTGACGTTATCTATGCTAAGAGAAACTCTGTAGTTGCTTTTTTAGATCGCCATTTTTAGGTACAAGGCAGGGATAAGACAGATTTGTGAGAGCAAATTCGCGAGCACATCACCAAGAACTAAAGTTGATTATCAAAACGTATTGAGTTCTGAAATTCCAGAAATTTCTCAGTTTTATTATTAGAGCTCTGACCACGCCCCATCAGCTGTTGGCATATCGACCGATAGGAAGGCCGAGTGATTAGGACAGATATCGAACCAGGCCGCCGGTGATGTGACGCACTGTTTAGTGAGGCACGCAACAACTATCGATAAACAATGTCATCATCATTTCAGCCAAAAGACTTCCACTGCAAAGACAAACTCAAATCATTTATTTATTAAAAAAAACCAACAGCGTATCCAAAGTAAATTGCAACAAAGTACTTAAATATTTTAAGGCCAGTTACATGTTTCCCTAGAGATATACTATATATTTTGAATTATTAAACAATATTATTAATATTACAACGTATGTGATTATTATGTAAGAAAAAATAACTAAACAATACACTCAATCTGAATTAGGTCTCCAAGTAAATCCAGTCTCAATGCCATTTAATGAAATCAATGACGTCTCAGTGGACGTCTTTTGGCTGAAATGATGATGATGAGTCATCATCATCATCATCATTTCAGCCAAAAGACGTCGACTGCTGGATATAGGCCTCCCCCAAAGATTTCCACAAAGGCCGGTCCTGGGCCGCCCGCATCCATCGTTTTCCGGCGACCTTAACCAGGTCGTCGGTCCACCGTGTGGGGGCGTACTAGCACTGCGCTTTCCAGAACGCCACTGGAGGAATTTTCTGCCCCACCTTCCTGGCATCAGTTCTGAGAGCTATGTGCCCTGCCCATTGCCACTTAAGTGTGGCAATCCTGTGGGTCTTGTGTGGTGACGGATTTAGAACACATAGTGTCACCATCCCATTCCATCCTGTGTGTGTCGTAAGAGCCGACAAAAGAAAATGTCTGCTGATCACCTAGCCACAAGAGAAGGAGAACTTGATACAAAACCCTGTACCAATCCGTCTGGCAAATGTGGCACAGTAGGCTAAATACCCTCCTTGTAATTGGAGGAGGCCTGACTCAGCAGTGGTCTGAATGGTGGTACGTGTATTTTTAGTTTTAAGACTTTTAATGTATTTTTATTTATGGATTAGCGGTCCCGACAGACTTCATCCTGTCAAAAAAATTGACTCTTTGACATTAGGAACACACCTACATTGCTTAGACAACAGTGAGTGGTTGTAATTTAATATGAACTTTATGTAATAGCAATAAAGCTCTAATTGTCTCTACGTTTTAGTTAGAAAACGTTTGTATGGGAAAAAGAAAAATACGGTTCTTAGGGGTTTTCCGGCAATTATTAATATTTTGTCTCGTCGTAAAAACCATCCTTGAATTTCAAGGAACATTTTAAAATTTTGGCCAAATTGGTCCAGGCGTTGTTGAGTTATGCGGTTACCAACACATTTTGCGATTCATTTTTTTATTATAAGATGGAATGGGGTGGTGACATTATGTATTTTACTACTACTTCTCAAGCCATTAATGCCCCACTGCCAAGTCTAGCCCCCTGGAGACTAATTAGCCCACATGGAGACTAATTATCCTAATGCCCAGGCAAGTTTGCCTTTTATAATGGCTAGGTTCGGCCTTGTCAATTCCTGTTGAAGTATACTAATACCTACTTATACTACGTAACTACATTTATTCTTGAGCGTCCTGTGAGTTGTCATGCTCAATAAAATACTTTGAACAGTGGTAGCGAAGTGTGGCGGGTCGACCACTTCTCTTTGATATGGTTGAGGAGATCGATGGCTGCCACATGCGTTATGCTTGTGAACAGGTGCCGCTGTTTGGGGTTGGTCGGCTCACTGGATTCAAGACTAATAATCTTTTTTTAATTATAAAATTCATATTTCAGTTTCAGAAACCAAATAAAACTAGTTATATGTACACGTTCATTGTAATGTGGAGTTTAAAAAAAAGACAAGCCGACTGAAATTCTTCCGCCAGGACTTCTCGGTTGGTGCCGCGTTTCCGATGTATCCGTTGACGATTGTGAATACCATATTTGGTTTAAACAATAAAGCATTTTTCTATTCTATTCTGTTGTATTTGTCTTACGAGACACTCAGTGTGGAATGGGCTGGTGACACTATCTATACGTTCTAAATCCGTGACCACAGGGACTACCCAAATATAAGAATACCTTATTAGCCACGAAGCCTTAAGCGCGTCATCCACGCAGAGAGAATAGAGCTAGACAGCTTGAAGACTAATCTAATTTAAACTCCAATTTCTACGTACACGTAGAGATCAATAGAGAGCCCTATTACATATGCCCTGTCGTAGGGTAGCTCTATCATAGTAACATTTTGGTCTGCGTACACTACAGTACTCGTATTCGTTTAATAACAGTAAACGTTTAATTAAGTTGACTAGTCTAATCACTATCACTACATATTATAAAACAAAGTCGCTGTCGTCTGTCCGTCCCTATGTATGCTTTAATGTTTTAAAATACGCAACGGATTTTGAAGCGGTTTTTTTAATAGATAGAGTGATTCAAGAGGAAGGTTTTTATGTATGTTAGGTGCATAATATTGTTGAGAAACACTGATAAATTTAGATGTTCATAATTGCACCCGTGCGAAGCCGGGGCGGGTCGCTAGTTAAAAATACAACTATAGTTAGACTGATCTGAATCTCTGTATTATCTACATGCCATCATCATCATCATCATCATCAGCCCACATTAGTCCACTGCTGGACATAGGCCTCCCCTAAAGAGCGCCATAGCGCCCTGTCTTCAGCTTGACGCATCCAGCTGCTGCCCGCAACCTTTCGCATCTACATGCCATACATGTAGATAATTCGAGAGTTCTCTATTCGCTTCGCTTGTCTCGCTCTCTCGCCTTCCGAGAGTACCCGAGCCTGTCTACGTAGTCTGTAGTGACACATTAGCTAGGGTAGTCTTGCTAATGTGTACACGTCGTAGATTGCCCTATGACTCGCTTCCCGTAATTTTAATGTATCGTGGACGAGGCGCTTTATCGTCAAATCGATAAGATTGTGAATGTCAAAATTTTTATCGATGACTCCGAGGTCCGAGACACTTCACTATTCTTATCAGACAGATATGCAATTTTAACGAACAAAGAACTCTGTTTATGCATAAAACAAAAAGAGTATATACACTACTAGCGACCCACCCCGGCTTCGCACGGGTGCAATTATGCATGTATTATACATACAAACCTTCCTCTTGAATCACTCTATCTATTAAAAAATCGCTTTGTAATCCGTTGCGTAGTTTTAAAGTTTTAATCATACATAGGGACGGACAGACGACAGCGATGTTGTTTTAAACTATGTAGTGATGATTACTGTGTATTCCGTGTGTTGACGGCCAGCCATCCTCAGGGTGTCGTAAGAGCCGAGCCGCAAGAGAAGGAATACTTGATACGAAACCTTGTGCCAACCCGTCTGGCCAGCGTGGCACAGTAGGCTAATTTATCTTTAAAGCTTGAGAGTTGGTACCAGGCTCGCATAAGAATGCAGGAGATGACGCTTCCGTCTTTGACATTTTGGATAGGAGAAGGAATAGTTGATACGAAACCCTGTGCCAACCCGTCTGGCCAGCGTGGCACAGTAGGCTAATTTATCTTTAAAGCTTGAGAGTTGGTACCAGGCTCGCATAAGAATGCAGGAGATGACGCTTCCGTCTTTGACATTTTGGATAGGAGAAGGAATAGTTGATACGAAACCCTGTGCCAACCCGTCTGGCCAGCGTGGCACAGTAGGCTAATTTATCTTTAAAGCTTGAGAGTTGGTACCAGGCTCGCATAGGAATGCAGGAGATGACGCTTCCGTCTTTGACATTTTGGATAGGAGAAGGAATAGTTGATACGAAACCCTGTGCCAACCCGTCTGGCCAGCGTGGCACAGTAGGCTAATTTATCTTTAAAGCTTGAGAGTTGGTACCAGGCTCGCATAAGAATGCAGGAGATGACGCTTCCGTCTTTGACATTTTGGATAGGAGAAGGAATAGTTGATACGAAACCCTGTGCCAACCCGTCTGGCCAGCGTGGCACAGTAGGCTAATTTATCTTTAAAGCTTGAGAGTTGGTACCAGGCTCGCATAAGAATGCAGGAGATGACGCTTCCGTCTTTGACATTTTGGATAGGAGAAGGAATAGTTGATACGAAACCCTGTGCCAACCCGTCTGGCCAGCGTGGCACAGTAGGCTAATTTATCTTTAAAGCTTGAGAGTTGGTACCAGGCTCGCATAAGAATGCAGGAGATGACGCTTCCGTCTTTGACATTTTGGATAGGAGAAGGAATAGTTGATACGAAACCCTGTGCCAACCCGTCTGGCCAGCGTGGCACAGTAGGCTAATTTATCTTTAAAGCTTGAGAGTTGGTACCAGGCTCGCATAAGAATGCAGGAGATGACACTTCCGTCTTTGACATTTTGGATAGGAGAAGGAATACTTGATACGAAACCCTGTGCCAACCCGTCTGGCCAGCGTGGCACAGTAGGCTAATTTATCTTTAACTAGTGGCCCGCCCCAGCTTCGCCCATGCAAAGCAGGGGTGGGTTATACTTATAAACCTTCCTCTTGAATCACTCTATCTATTAAAAAAAACATATCAAAATCCGTTGCGTAGTTTTAAAGATTTAAGCATACATAGGGACGGACAGACGACGGCGACTTTGTTTTATACTATGTAGTGAAGCTTGAGAGTTGGTACCAGGCTCGCATAAGAATGCAGGAGATGACGCTTCCGTCTTTGACATTTTGGATAGGAGAAGGAATAGTTGATACGAAACCCTGTGCCAACCCGTCTGGCCAGCGTGGCACAGTAGGCTAATTTATCTTTATAGCTTGAGAGTTGGTACCAGGCTCGCATAAGAATGCAGGAGATCGCGCTTCCGTCTTTGACATTTTAGATGGCAGACAACATGGTCGCAAGAGAAGGAATACTTGACACGAAACCCGTATAGCCAGCGTGGCACAGTAGGCTTATTACCCTCCCTGTTATAGGAGGAGGCCCTATTGAGCAGTGGGTCATTTATGGGTTGAGTAGTATTAGTAGTAGAGACACGCTGGCTAGATGGATCGTCACAGGGTTTCGTATCAAGTTTTCCTTCTCTTGCGTCTAAGGCGTATCGCAGACTGCAAGAGTCGAGACTGCGTTGCGGTGCACTAGCGGCGCGCTCGCCTCACCACGTCTTATGACGCGTATGCTGTTTACACGCATTCAAAATGTTGTCGTGATGGCCGGATAGGGACAACATTTTTCGTACTATTTTATAGGTGAGAAACGTTGCCATTACAAAATAATTTAATGACACCTTACCCCAGAACACAATTGAATAATAAAAGAAGGCAGGTTAATAAAAGAAGGCAGGTAACTTGTGGAATGTGATTTCGGAATGTTAGCCTCTAAATTCAGATAACTTCGATCGCCTATTGAATATCATCCAAATAAAGCAGATCATTTGGTGCTTGCTTTTATAGTTTTATACGTATTTGCGAGGGAACCGTGACTCAACAGCGAATAATAAGTATGCAAATACCGGATGCAACCGAAACCCTCAGTTTGAGATACACTGCAAAAAAATTTAGAATTGTACAGTATATAAAAAAGTATTTAATCATCATCATCATTTCAGCCGAAAGACGGCCACTGCTGGACATAGGCCTCCCCCAAGGATCTCCACAAAGGCCGGTCCTGGGCCGCCCGCATCCACTGCTTTCCGGCGACCTTAACCAGTACCTTAAGTATTTAATACTGTTGCTTAATTGTTAAACTTTACTTGAAACTAAGTTTTCGGCTTTGTCATGTTGGCTCTTACGACACCCGCAGTATGGAATGGGGTGACACAATGTATTTTAAATCCGCCAACACACATACAGTCCTACAATAACAGGAACGTTTATAAGAATGTATGGATGTATGTTTGTGACTCTTACACACAGAAGCTACTGAATGGATTTTGATGGAACTTTGCAATATTACAGCTAACGCATCAGAATAAGATAATAAGTAGTTTATCATCCATCTCGTTACCATAACACAAGCATTAAGTTGCTTAGCTTGGGACGAGATGGCGTTGTGTGAAATGTCCAAGGATATTTATTATTTATTTATTTTATAGTAGGGTAATTCCCCTCCATGTAATTGGAGGAGGCTGGACGCAGCAACTGGTATTTTAAATAAGTAAAACTAATACTTGGCGCGTGTGAGTGAGTCACACACACAGCGATCTCAGGACCGAAGTTTAAAAAATATATTTGTATGCAACACTCTATGTGCTACTCTAAGCTATCTATTCTCGCCTATCCCCTCTCCAAATAACAACTGTTTAAATACGCCTAAATAAATATGAGAACGCAACAAAAAAAAAGGTCAACTTGTCTATTGGCCCAAGAACTGTATCGGGCCCTTCTGCACCGTTAACTATCCTAGATACCACACAGGCCCCCACTAGTAATAGAACCAGCCAATCGGAGCGCGCCGTTTTATTGTTTTTTTAAATAGTTACGGGCCGCGTTGGGATTGGGATGTGTCGTTGTTTTTTTTATTTTTCCTGACAAGGATGCCTGATGTTTTGAGGGCCGTTTTAATTTATTACTGTTTTGTTCATTTGGGGGACGGATATGCAGATTACGGTATATATACGACTTGATATTATAGATTCGATAGTCGGTTAGTATGTTTTTTTATCAGAGACTTGAATGCGTTTGACTAGGCTTGCGTGATGTAAAGCAACGACAGGGTCTAAGATGGAGCAGGCAATTCAAGGAAATACCCTATAGGGCGCCAGCTCTCACATACACACGACGAAACACAGTAAAACTGCTTGGCTTTACTTAGATTTGAGGGTGGTAGCTAGGCGGGCGGACCATTAGATCCTACCACCAAGCGTGCTGGGTTTTGTTGACTTTTACAACACGCGTTATTTCCCAGGGGGCGGTGGGGAAGTTTTATATTCTGCCCCGTCCCCACACGGGGGATAATATACTATATGTTGTGTGTATATGGTGACTATTGCAATAGCTCTATATATTCTCTATACTATTCAACTAGATACATATTGAAATTAAACACTTTTTAACGGATTTATCGCGTGTCTTTTATGTAATGTAGTTGATTGAACGGTGTCGTCCGTTTTCGCAATTATTACACATGAAAATTTGAGGTTTTTATTAAAAAAAAAAACTTTTTTTTAATTCTACTACGTCACGCTTGTCCGTGTGGTGACGGATTTAGAATACACAATGTCACCAACCCATACCGTCTTTAGGGTGTCGTAAGAGGCGACTAAAAGAACGCAAGAGGCATATCACCTAGCCCCAAGAGAAGGAAAACTTGATATAAACGCTGTGCCAACCCGTCTTGCCAGCGGGGCACTGTAGGCTAATTTCCCTCCATGAATTTGGAGGAGGCCCGACCCAGTAGTGGGTTATAAATGGGCTGAAACGACGACGACGTCACGCTGCGGCCAGACGGGTTGGCACAGGGTTTCGTTTCAAGTTTTCCTTCTCCTGCGGCTAGATTTTCGGTCTTGTCAGTTCCTTTTGTCGACTCTTATGACAACCTCAGGACATAATGGGGTGATGACGCTATGTATTTAGCTAATTACCCTCCATGTAACTAGAGGAGGCCCGGCTCAACAGTGGGTCATTTATGGGTTGAGTAGTAAAAGCAAAAATATTGTACCCCCACCCGAGCTCGTTCACCAAAGCTCTCTGTTATCAGTCAAATCCCAAATAACATGACTACAGACGTTTCGACGCCCCAAAATGATAAAAAAATGATAAACGATAATCTATCTTATCGCTTACGCGATAAGGGACAATATGCACCGGTCGTTCTCATTACCGTATCATCATCAGTAGAACCACTGATGGGGAGGAATTAGGCTACTGTGCCATCTACCAGAGACCCTGACGCGGGCAGTTGAGGAACGCATCCCGGGGTCTATATAGCTGGGTTAGTCCCCAAACTTCGATAGTCGCTTGCCTGCGTAGCGGGCACCTGGTCTGGGCGTCACAGTGGAATGCGTTTACGCGAACCTGTGGTGCCGAGGGTTGCCAACTATACTGTTTTGAACAGTATTAAACTGGTTTTCACTAAATTATACTTTTTACTGTTGAATAAAACTAAAGTATACAAAATGCTGTTTACAGCATCAAAATGCAGACACATTACCATGTGACTATAACGATCTGAACCGTGAAATAATCATTTCCTGCAATGTGTAAAGATCGTGAAAACCTAAGACATCATTACATTGCCATGTGTTTTACTTAGACGCTCACAATATTTTTTTCAGTAATGAAGGCTTAGTGGCGGGCGGATAGAAATAGAGAATAACTATATTAATTCGACCCGCCCTGGCTTCGCGCGGGTGCTATTATGCATTCCTCTTGAATCAATCTATCTATAAAAAAAAACCGCTTCAAAATCCGTTGCGTAGTTTTACAGATTTAAGCATACATAGGGAGGGACGGACTGACGAAAGCGACTTTGTTTTATACTATGTAGTGATAGTGATGATACCATTTAGACTCTACCACCGGTTCGGAATACCATTCGACAGAGAAGAGCCGGCAAGAAACACCATGGTTGCTCTTTTAATTACAAGGGTTACAATTATGGTTAAAAGTGGTACAAACAAATAAATCTCAGCCCGAACTAAATCGATAGATTTTGACAGTTTTGGTAACTGCCATAATGGTCTACGTGTTAGATGTGCCACTTGTCCGACCCCGGAATCGAACCCGGGACCCCGTGATCCAAAGGCGGTACATCCAACCCCTAGACCAACGAGGCAGTATGTGACAACGTTCAGCTTACTATCAAATCTTTGGAAAAGTTGTGTGTGTATGCCGTAGTAATAATAATTTTGGCTTTATCGCTAGCAGACGATTTTTTTTCTCGGCGTAAAAAAACCAGTCTAGCTCGAGTGGGCACAGTAAAAATGTTATCAGTAGACACAGTTCGCACACGGTGGCATTATCTTAATATACAGGGTGGCCAAAAAGTCGTGGATCAAACGCAACCAGCGGTTAGATGGGGTCATCAGCAGCAAACAAATGTTCCACGGGAGGTCCTTAAGGTCAACCCCTGCAGAGTTATAATTGATTTTGTGTTTTTATAAGAAATTGTCTTTTTTTACTAAAACTTGATAAAATTCGAAAAAATCTACACCCTGTATCTTTTATATAATTTTCACTAGATTGGTACTGATGAGTCCTTTCGTTAGACATGCTATTTATGGTTGTTTATTGGGAGTGTGGAAGATAATAGTTATTAAGTTTTACGAAAGAAATAATTCTTAAATCAAAACTTGTTATTTACTTCGGACCCCACGGGGATAAGTATACTCTACAGAAAAGTGACCCTGTATTACAAGTTTTGGCGCAATTAATAGGGATTCAAAAAAGGTATTACACATGGCCATGCGTGGCTCTGATATCTTTCGAGGACGATCATTCGTAGTAGGTAGTTAATCCAACCATAAAACTCGGTTAGGCCTACTAACCTAACCGTAATCGTTTTCAAATAAATTACGTGTCAATTTGCACACCGTATGCAGTTTGATCCAAGTTGAAAGACAGAATAGCTTACATCTCAATTTATAGTCGCAATAATTAGTTATTTTATTTAAAACTAGCTTTTGGGCGCGGCTTCGCCCGCGTGGGCTTCGAACCCGTGCATATTTTTTATGAACATAAAATCGGTTATTGTGACTAAACTATGATAGTTAGATATGTGCTCTCCCGGACTTTTTTGTAGATCTTTATACGAACTACAAACCCGTAGTACATCATTTTGTTCTATTGTCAATAGTTTTTGCGGCGCACGCATAAATAGGTTTTCGATTTTACACCTTGGTTTACAAAATCGCAATTTTCATACGGATCCCTAATTCTTTTGAAAATAAAATATAGCCTATAACCTTCCTCGATAAATGGACTATCTAACACTGAAAGATTTTTTGAAATCGGACCAGTAGTTCCTGAGATTAGCGCGTTCAAACAAACAAACAAACTCTGCAGCTTTATATATTAGTATATAGATTATTTGTCCATTATTTGACAGTCACAATAATACGTTTGCTCCAAACTCTAACAGATAGCGATATCTGTTGACTTGATTATCATAAACATCAACATTTCAGCCAAAAGATGTCCACTGCGGGACATAGGCCTCCACCAAGGATCTCCACATAGGCCGGTCCTGGGCCGCTCGCACCCATTGTTTTCTTGGCTTTCTTGATTATAGATGGCGCTATATTATAATATATTATAACAAAAATCTTAGCAGCACGTGGCCGGATCTGTTTGTCAACCTCGTGAAGGCTGGACATGAGAAGATCAGCAAGTACTTAGATCTATCTCATGAGGTTGGTGCCATGTGGAATATGGATTCAATCATTGTATCTATAGTTATATCAGTGCACGGATTGTTGGCGAAGAGCTTAGACGACCTACAGAAGCTCTCACTAGGCTCCTGGGTGAAGAGCCTGATCGAAAAGGCAGTACTTTTGGATACGGCAAGTATTGTGAGGAGGTGGAAACTCTGGATCTCTGACCACAGGTGGTTTAGGCCTTGGGCTCTGCCATGGGTGAGGTATTTAAACTATGTGTAGTATTTTTTTTAAATAATTGCTATATTTAATAACATTATTTAAATAAAATTATGTATGAAAAATAAAGAAATGAGTGTATAAAATTTTATTTAAGATCAAAATCCATATTACAAAATAAATACCTTAAACTATAAAATTACAGTAAATTAAATTATATTCAGGAGTACGGTCAGAATAAAAGTTAATATTTACTAAGGACAAATTATTTAGTGAAAATTTCGAAATTTTTTGAAAACGTGTTTAAGTTCAACGTGGAATAATCGCGAAAGCCTAAAACAGCAAAGTAGTGATGTTTTAAAGTATTCCAATCGTCTACTATTTACTGTGACATATGTTTGTTTAGAGTTTGCACGTGGTTTAAAGTAGCGGTTATAACTTAAACTGCGTTGCAAACGTTAACTACTTAAATATGAGTCGGGTGCCTTTGAAAAGCAAATAACCTCGGTGTACAGGAACAATAATGGTATAAACTAAGTGTGTTTGGTGATGGATTGAGAATACACAATGTGACCAAGCCATACCGTCCTTATGGTCTCGTAAGAGGCGATTCAAGGGAAGTAAGAGGCGGATCGTTTAGCGGTAAGAGACGGAAAACTTGAAACAAACCCTGTGCCAACCCGTCTTACCAGCGTGGCACAGTAGGCTAATCTCACTCCGTGAACTTGGGGGAGATTTTTCGGGACACACGCTTTTGACACAATTACTTGTCAAGAACTTCTATTGTAAACAAGACCAATAATTTAAAAAGCAACTTCAGAGTTTCTAGAGAGCAGCATTCCGAACCGGTGGTAGTTTCAGCATGAATGTGGGTGGACGCAAGGGTTTTGGGAGACCGAAAGAGATGGATGGGGTGTAAGAATAAGGAACTGTGTATGAAAGGTGTGAATGTAGATATGATGACTGATGGGTGTGTATAAAGACTACCACATAGCGTGGTACAGGGGCCGTAAGATGGTATTGGTAATTTTAAATATGATGATTTATGAGTTTTGAGATAAAACCTACGTAAATAAAGTTCCTTTTGAGTTTGAGATTTTTTTTGTCAGTAACTTGAATGCCTTGAATGTCTTGCGTGATGGCAAGCGACGCCAGGGTCTAAGATGAGGCAGGCAATTCAAGGAAATGCCCTGTCGGGCACCGGCTCTCACATACACGCGACGAAACACAGTAAAACCATTAGATCCTACCACCAAGCGTGCTGGGTTTTGTTGACTTATACAACGCGTTAGTCGAACGGTGGGGAAGTTTTATATTCAGCCCCGTCCCCACACGGCGAAAAAGTTTATAGTTTTGGATGAGTAATTCATAGTTTGGGGATCCGTTGAGCTCCCCGTTTCCAAACCTGCGGATCCAACTGACCTTCTAAAATGTGAGACCTTGCAAAAAGAACAGGTCTTATTCCTTTCAACATAAGGGTGAATTGATTAAGATCAATCCATTGTGTATGTGTGTAATAGCGACCCCTATATCTATCATACGTCGGTGTGTGACAGTTTTAGAACACATTGTGTCACCACCCCATTTCATCCTAAGGGTGTCGTAAGAGTAAGAAGAACATAGCAGCAAGGGAAGGAAAACTAGAAAGAAAAATGCTAAGTCGGGCCACCTCCAAAAATGCTAGAGTAATAAATAATAAATAAAATATCCTTGGACATTTCCCACAACGCCATCTCGTCCCAAGCTAAGCAACTTACTGCTTGTGTTATGGTAACGAGATGGATGATAAACTACTTAAATTCATTTTTTTTTTGTAAATACATACATATTATAGATAGAAATGACACCCAGACTCCGAGCCAGTGCCTCTGGTTTAGACAAAGACACTTGCCCGACCCCGGAATCGAACCCGGGACCCGTTGATCCAAAGGCGGCACATCTAACCACTTGACCAACGAGGCGAGTGATTCAAGAGGAAGGTTTATATGTATAATACATCCGTAATATTGTAGAGAAACACTGATAAATTTAGAGGTTCATCATTGCACCCGTGCGAAGCCGGGGTGGGTCGCTAGTATTCTATAATTGATAAAAATTGGGGTAGTACACCCATAGATAAGTAAATAGATCTATTTATGAATTTATTTGAATAGACAAACTTATGAATGGGATTATAATATATTCAAATTTAAATTGGGGAGAGTTTCTAGTATATTATACATAACTATTTATTATCTAGCGCTCCCTATTGGTCCTTTAGATTAATGGGAAAAGCAAAATTAAATTTGATACGATTATAGTTCATATACAAAGGAGTGCAGATATATATATTTTTATTTATGCATAAAAAGCACAATAAATCAATAAAAATAATACATTACAGACACTACCATGTATTTGACACACACGCATATATAGTTACTCTTTTCTTTAATGTTAACTAGCGACCCGCCCCGGCCCTAATGATTAACCTCTAAATTTATCAGGGTTTCTCTACAATATTATGAATGCATTATACACAAAAATCTTCTTCAAAATCCCGCTTCAAAATCCGTTGCGTAGTTTTACAGATTTGAGCATGTACATAGGGACGGACAGACGACAGCGACTTTGTTTTATATTAAGTAGTGATGTAGTGATAGTGAAGACTGTGGTCAAATTAAGAACTAAATTAAGAAACTATATTTATAGAACTAATAGCAGACCCGGCCACTCGTTGCTATGGCTAAGGTTTTTGTTATATTACATTTAACATACACATGCATTAATTCAACTTTTAACATAGCGCCATCTATTGAATACTTACTCATCGGGTCAACAGTCAACGCCATCTGCTAGAATCGTTTGGAGCTTATAATTTTGACTGTCAAATAATAGACAAATAATTTGAAATAAAATAATATTGTGACTATAAATGGATATTTGACTTTCGAGTTGGATCAAAATGCACACGGTGTGCAAATTTGATTAAAATCGGTTAAGTAGTTTATGCCTCCATCGCGGACAAACAACGTGACGCCTAATTTATATACAGGGTGTTCCAGTCCAGAGATAGAGCACCCCTTGGGTACCCGAATCAACCCCCATGTATGTTCTGCGATTTTTCATAGTTTTCGTGTTATGATTTTTTTTTCTGAATACATTTAAGTCAAAGTTACGATACTGATTATTTTATGCTTAAAAGTACAATACATATTCATACAGTAGAGAAATAAAACATCTTAAATATATATCCTTGGACATTTCACACAACGCCATCTCATCCCAAGCTAAGCAACTTAATGCTTGTGTTATGGTAACGAGATGGATGATAAACTACTTACATTTTTTTTTTGTAAATACATACATATTATCTAATAGATAGAAAACACCCAGACCCGGAACAAATACTTGTAGGTCGTACAAATATTTCTTCCGTGCGGGGAATCGAACCCGCGACATGCTGCGCAGCAGTCGATCGCACAACCACTGCGCCAACCGTGTCGTCATCATAGTTAAGTAAATAAATCTACTTGAATAGACAAATTAAGAATGGAAATATATTTTATTCATATTAAATTTGGGGAGCGTTTCTAGTATTTTATACATAACAATTTATTATCTAGTACTCCCTATTAGTTCAATAGATTAACTAGCGACCAGCCCCGACTTCACACGGGTGCAATGATGAACATCTAAATTTATTAGTGTTGCTCTACAATATTATGCATGTATTATAAACCTTCCTCATGAAACACTCAATCTATTAAAACGCTTCAAATCCGTTGCTACTTAAACATATTATAAAACAAAGTCGCTGTCGTCTGTCCGTCCCTATGTACTATGCTTAAATCTTTAAAACTACGCAACGGATTTCGGAGCGGTTTTTAATAGATATAGTGATTCAAGAGGAAGGTTTCTAAGCATAATACTGTAGAGAAACACACATAAATTTAGTTGTTCATTAAAACACCCGTGCGAGGCCGGGGCGGGTCGCTAGTTTTTATATATAATGTATAAGAAAGATGTATGTATGTTAGGGGATATTTTTCGGAATTATAATTTCAATAGGGGCATGTCTATTTACAATTTACAGTTCACTATTTGTCATAGACTACAAACAGAGGCATAGACAAAATAAGGGACTGCTTAGTCATAAATAATAACTATTCACATGATATATATTCACCCTTTTCTGAATAAATGTTTTTATTGAGGGGACATCTAATTGTTAGTTATGGGATAGTCCTTGGTTAAGTGCAAGGTTCAAACCTGTCTTCGCACGGTTAAATCAAGGTTGTTTAGTTAAATTCTAATCTCAACGTGAGAAATGACAGTTGAATGGCCTTGAAATTGCGTTGCTTTCACATGACAATGGGACATCTTATGCCAGCAATACACGTTGGCCGAGCTTAGGCCAATGCGAGCGTAGGCAATTTAATACAAGGCAAGTGCTACTGCCTACACGTTGGGCAAGTGTATCGAAACCAACTAAGCGAGCGACACCGAGCGATGGCCAGACAATGCAAATATACCGTCTATACGTTGGTATTGGCGTTCACTCGGCAATGCTAGGCCAACGTATATTGATGGCTTTAGAAAATAAACGGAAGCCCGGCTTCGCACGGCTGCAATTATGCATGTATTATACATATAAATTAATATATGTATTGTAATTTGGCTAGCATTAAATTTATTATTTCGTTTATGGATAAGTAAATTAATATATTGTAATTGGCCTAGCATTATATTGTTATTGAATAGTTTAGGTAAATTAATAATTATTATGTAATAGTGCATGAGGTGCTTACCTATAAGAAATTGTTGCATTAAGCTTTAAATCACGTGTGTATGATATATTTATTAGTTTTTTTTAAGTGTAAAAAGTTGTTGGTGATCCTAGAATAAATAAATAAATATATATAAACCTTCCTCTTGAATCACTCTATCTATTAAAAAAAACAAACGCAAAATCCGTTGCGTAGTTTTACAGATTTAAGCATACATAGGGACGGATAGACGACAGCGACTTTGTTTTATAATAAGTAGTGAGCAGTGATGATGATAGTAGTTTGTGTCATGTATGTAGGTGATCTGCCATGTGATTTCCTTTTGTCAGCTCTTACGACACCCTCAGGATGGAATCAGGTGGTGACACTAAGTATTCTAAATCCGTCACCACACGGACAATACTCTAAAACATTTACAAACATTATAAAGGTCGCCAGAAATAATTAATTCTTGATTATCAGTAAGTAAAACGTACAGTAAAATAATTGTGAGCGCGAGAAATTAACAAATTAAAAACAGGTATTTTTTACATACAACTTATTTTTTTTAAATCGCTATTTATCATGTTTTTCACAAATGTATAGAGAATTAAAAAAAAAACATTATGTGTCCTTTCCTTATTTTTTTATTATTTAGTATTTTTGCATGGGTCAAACCTTTTAAAATACATATCTATAAAAATATTAACTTTATCGTGAAAAGGCATAGTTATGACCTTTTTTATTTGTATTTCAATAAAGAATATAAAAAATGTCTGGTTGCAAAATAACAATTTCATGACGTTTATTAAAAAAAAAGTCGGTTTACGCAATATGGCTCTGGGTGCCCCCCTGGCAACATGCATTTATATCATCTGGTTAAACCATGAATCCCCAGGGGTGTCGTATGGTGCTCCGCCAGTGAAACTACTTGAAGCTTAGTACTCAAAAACTCACTATATTTAATTATTTACCACGATATTATTATATAACGATACCTAGCTCTTACTTTTCTTACTTACTAACAATATTACAAAACTAAACTCTTAATTAACCCTTTGGGCGAAACCATATCGGCTTCTAACTAGACGGTGGCGCCATCTAGTTGCACATACCGCCCACCAAGGACATACAATGAGTGTCCTTCACTTTAAATCAACTTACAATAAAATAACATGCAAAACACCGCCCACCATGAGGTCATGGGCGTCTCAAAAAAAATACAAACCAACAGAAAATGTTTAGAAATCAACCTTATAAAAATTAACCACCTAAGTGGCCACAGGTAAAATACATAACTTTGTGATTGGCCTTTTCACCACACTGTCTTTACATCGTAGGCTGACTACACGCGTAATTCCGTCCAAGCCTGGATGCTTTTTAACAATAACACCATACAACCATTTAGCTGGAGGCATGTTGTCCTCTTTAACTAACACTAAATTACCTACAACAGGCTCAGGTGTTTGATAAGCCCACTTATATCGATTCATAAATTGGCACAAATACTCTCGATGCCAACGACGCCAAAAATCTTGAACCATACGTTGGGTGAGTTGCCACCTTCTTAAACTGCTGATCTTTAAACCTTCATAGTTATTTTGCGGTACCAAAACAAGAGCTTCGCCAACTAAAAAATGTCCAGGAGTTAGCGGAGACGGATCTTCACAGTTAGTACTTAATTGTGAAATAGGGCGAGAGTTTAAACAGGCCTCAACCTGATACAAAACTGTTATCATTTCTTCAAATGTTAGAGTATTGTTGCCAATAACCCGCTTTAGGTGATGTTTAGTAGATTTTATCCCCGCTTCCCATAGTCCACCGAAATGTGGAGCGTGAGGTGGTATAAAATGCCAATTAGTATTATTGTTTGCCAACGATTCTGAAATTTCCTTCAATACTTGTGATTATTCAGAAGACAACAACTCTACAAGTTCCTTTGCTGCTCCGACAAAATTAGTACCGTTATCACTATACAAGTCGGTGCAGTGCCCTCGCATCGCCACAAAGCGGCGGAACGCTTGTAAGAAGCCTTTAGACGTTAGATCCGATACAACTTCAAGATGGACTGCCTTTGTAGCCATACATATAAAAAGACAAATATATCCCTTATATCCTTTGTGACCTCTTCCCTTGGATGTTCGTAAGCTGATTGGTCCGGCATAATCCACTCCGCTGCGGCTAAAAGGACGACTTGGGGTCACTCTACAGTTAGGCAACTGATCCATGAGCTGCTCTTGCCGCAGGGCTGCATGTCTCACACAAGTGGTACATTTTCGTACGTACAATTTAAGTCTGTTCTTTGCATCTAAAACCCAATAATTGGACCTCAAATAGTTTAACATAATTTGAGGCCCGCCATGTAATGTTTTTTGGTGAGCTTCCGTTATCAAAAGGTCAGTGAAATGGGACTTTGCAGGTATTATCATCGGGTGTTTTTGATTTTCCTTTAAATAAGATCTGTCCAGTCTGCCACCAACTCGAAGAATACCATCGTGATCAACGAATGGATTCAAGGAGGTAAGTATACTTTTCCTTTCTACTCCTTTCTTCTTTAATAGATCTGCAATTTCTTGTCGAAAATATTGTCCCTGGCATTGCTTAATACATACTACACGGGCTTCATGTAGCTCCTGTGCCGTTAGCCATGGAGGAAGTTTACCAGAGTTGTTTATCTTATCTCTAACGCGTAAAAATCTCCTGCAGTACCCAATCACTCTTATCAACTTTCTCAGGCACGAATATTTTGTCCAAACTTCAAGCTCTTGAATACTAATGGTTACTAAACTTGTTTTAACCTTACGTTCTTCTAAATTTGTAACAGACTCTTTATTTTTGCCATAATCTATTTTGTCCCCTTTTAGCCACTTTGGACCTTCAGTCCAGAGCGCACTTACCATAAGTTCTCTTGGCGTTAGTCCCCGAGATGCGCAATCGGCAGGGTTTTCTGCAGATTTAACGTGAGACCATTGATGACCATCTGTGACGGAAACAATTTCCGACACTCGGTTTGCTACAAAAGTTTTCCAACTTGACAGATGTTTACTTATCCACGCCAAAACTACCGTGGAATCTGTCCATGCATGCAATTTCTGTTTCGGTATGTTTAGAACTTCCGCAGCTTCACGCAATAATTTAGCTAATAGAACAGCTCCACAGAGTTCAAGACGTGGGATGGATACCTGTTTAATTGGGGCAACCTTGGTTTTTGCTGTTAATAATGTTACCGATATTAAGCCATCGCTATTGATTGCGCGAACGTAAACAACCGCAGCGTAAGCTTCGTTTGAAGCATCACAAAACCCATGAAGTTCTACCTCACTATTCGAATTAGCTTGCAACCATCTAGTAATACGAAACTTGACTAATTCACTGAGCTGCTGATAGTAAGTAGACCATTCCTTTAATAGGGACGGTGGTAGTTCGTCGTCCCAATTAATTCTTGATAGCCATAGCTTTTGGATGAACACCTTAGCTTTAATAATTACTGGGGCAATCCAGCCCAATGGATCAAACAACCTTGCTATATGGGAAATGACACTTCTTTTTGTTTCAGGTATCTTCGGCGGCAGCAGATTCACCGTGTATTCAAACTTATCGATACTCTGATTCCAGGTAAGTCCTAATATTTTCGTTATATTATTCTCTATATTTAGTTCCCAATTTTCTTGCTTATGCTTACTTTGATTTATATATTTTAATAATTCACCGCTGTTGCTATTCCATTTTTGTAATTCAAAGCCTCCTAATTTCAATAATGCTGTAATTTGTTTATATTTTTCTATACCCTCAGTTACAGTTTGACAGCCAGACATCAAATCGTCCATATAGAAATCCTTCATAACCATTTCAGCAGCCATCGGGAAAGACTCTCCCTCGTCCTTAGCCACTTGTTGCAGAGTTCTGACCGCTAGAAATGGAGCCGACGCTGTGCCAAATGTCACTCTTAAAAGACGGAAATGTTCAATTTCAGCGTTATTATCCTGACGCCACAAAAATCTTTGATAATCAATATCTTCTTGGGACACATTCACTTGACGGTACATCTTGACTATATCCGATACTAAACAAATGGGATGTAACCGCCATTTCATGATGATGTGTCGTAAATCAGGTTGGAGCGTCGGTCCTACCATAAGATCGCTATTTAAGGACACTCCATTGCTGCCTAAACAGGATGCATCAAAAACGACTCTTACTTTAGTTGTCATTTTGTCATCCCTTACAACGGCGTGGTGGGGTAAGTACACAGCCTTAGGGTTATTGCGTTCTTTCCGAGGTACCTTTTCCATATGTCCTAAATTGAAATATTCTTCAATAACGCCGGTATATTCTTTCTTCAACACGGGATTTTTGTTCAACCTTTTCTCCAAACTTAGAAATCTACGTCTTGCAATTATTTCGGTATCTCCATCTACACAAGTTGGCGTCGAGCTTTTAAATGGCAGTTTAACGATATAGCGACCGGACGAGTCTCTCATTGTCGTTTTATTATAGAATTCTTCGCATTTCTCCTCCTCCTCTGTTAAGCGTCCTTTCTGTGACGGAGGTTCTTCCATCTCCCAAAATTCTTTTAACATGTCATTTGGATCTGCTTCTCGTATCAAATAATTCTGACTTAATTCTACATCTTCTTCATTTTCAGGTACTTCACCCGAAAGTATCCAGCCGAATTCGGTATCCTGAGCAATTAAAGCATCCGGGCAAGCCTTGCTAAGTCCTTGTTTAAGAATCTTACTATATACTGAAGAACTTAGCAACATGTCGATCCGACCCGGGGTATTCCAACTGGGATCGGCTAAATTGTACTGATTTAATTCGGACCATAGAGGGAAATTAATTTGTCTAGCTGGTAAAGCTGATGTGAGTCGTTTTTGTACATGAGCCTTGACAGAAATCACGCATTCTGGGTTATACATTGATTCTATGCTTACTAAAACCATATGTCTTGATGTTAAAGCTGCCTCCTTTTCTTCTCCCAATCGCAGCGATGATTTCAGGTTTAAGTGTTTCTTAAGCCCTAATAGTTGCACAGCTGACTCCGTAATGTAAGAAGCCTGGGAACACTGATCGAGTAACGCCCGAAGAGTGACTTCTACTCCTGTACGAGATTTAACTCTTACTAGAGCCGTGGGTAGCAAATCCTGACTACTAGAAAATGCTGCACAATTAGTCACAAGATTATGGGGATGGTCATTTGATGTGGACGGCACATCCTTTTTATCAACATTTTGTGCGACTACATTTTCCTTTTTACCAGTTGCCCTTGACAGCATCTCCTTGGAATGTAGCAGAGTATGATGCTTTCTTTGGCAAAATCGGCACCTAGTTGCTACACGACATATAAACACCGCGTGACCGGACCCTAAACAATTAAAACATATGCCATTTGATTGGACGAAATTACGACGTGAGTTAACCTCTGCTTCGCCAAATTTCTTACAATATGAAAGTTTGTGATCACCATTACAAAATTCACAAACCACTGCGGCGACATGTAATGTCTTGGACGGTAATGGTTTGTGGGCAGGGTTCATATTAACATTTACTTTGTGAGATTTGTTATCCAAAAATTCTAATGATCTAAACCTTTGCTCTAAAAATTCCTGAAACTGGTTATATGTAGGGAGATCCTCGGATGAATTACATATTTTAGCTTCCCATAATTTACGAGACTCAGAGTCCAACTTTAAACATAACAAGTGTATTACAATCATGTCCCATGTTTCTGTTTTAATTCCTAAATTTCTTAAAGCCATTAAACAGTCGTTGCTAGTATCTAATAATTCCTTTAATAATGATGAAGACTCAACAGTTACACTTTTCTGACTTAAGAAACGTTTTAAAATGCAATTTGCCATATGTTTTTTATTATTATAACGACTGTTTAATAACTTCCAACACTCGGTATAACTGTCACTACAAATAGCAATATTCTTGATTAGTTTTTCCGCTTCACCTGCCAAATGAGCCTTTAAATAATGCAGGCGTTGAATATCATCTAATGCTTCATTCCTGTGTATTAACGATACGAACATGTCTCTAAATGTTATCCATTCCGAATATAGTCCCGAAAAATTTGGTAATGTTATCTTAGGTAATTTTACGAAACATTTTTCTTGTGTTGACATCGTCGGAACTTTTGTTAAGTCCGGTTTTGCTAATCCTTCACGTAGTTCTGTTTTATATTCTAGGTAGACATCTTCCGTTAACTCATAAAGACTAGAGGTTTTGTACTTGGATTTGTGGTACTCTTTATCCTCTATCTCTTTTAAAATTATTCTGTGCGTGTCAATGAACGATTTCCAAAGACCTTCTAAATTTTCTAGTCTTACCTCGATATATGCTTTAGTTATGCGCTCTTTTGGTGCCTTTTTGTGATTAGTTTTGGCCCGACTAATGGCCGAGCTGGTCTCGACTTGAAGTTTATAATACTCATCCATAACTGATTTAAGCGCACAACTTTATTTTTAAAGTTCAAATATTATAACTTGAATTTTTTAAATATTTTCACAATATCTTTAAGTTAATAAGTTCCAGGTTGACACTTAATATTATAAAATGTACTCACGGTTTCACTGGTCCACACACACAACACTGCTCTTACTCACGAACGTAGGGGGATTCCTGGGTGATGATGTGTTGCTACTGCTCCAATCCTCGAACCTCTTCACTGCATCTGGGCCGGGATCTTCTCTTACAGTTTCTTCACTTTTCCGATAGGGGGCGCCCCAAGTAGCGATCCACTACTTATAGGTGCGCTGACTTCTTACTTACTTCACGGACTATAATCACTCTAGGCAATTAGTATCCGGCTCGAAGGACCATGGTTAAACCATGAATCCCCAGGGGTGTCGTATGGTGCTCCGCCAGTGAAACTACTTGAAGCTTAGTACTCAAAAACTCACTATATTTAATTATTTACCACGATATTATTATATAACGATACCTAGCTCTTACTTTTCTTACTTACTAACAATATTACAAAACTAAACTCTTAATTAACCCTTTGGGCGAAACCATATCGGCTTCTAACTAGACGGTGGCGCCATCTAGTTGCACACATCAGTACAGCAATTTGAAGAGGATCTGAGGAATTTGAAAAAAATTGAGCTGGAATAGTTTTCGACACTCGTGCGCCAATTCCTCCTGGACTTGTTGTCATATCTACATTCACACCTTTCGTACACAATTCCACATTCTTACAATCATCTCTTTTGATCTCCCACAACACTTGCGCCCACCCACATTCATGCTAAAACTACCACCGGTTGGGAATGCAGAGAAGAGCCGTCAAGAAACTCTGTAGTTGCTTATTTTTCAATAGTATATGTATAGATATTGTGTGCAGGGCACATAGCTCGCAGGACTGACGCCCCATGGGTCAGAAAACCTTTTTTTTTATAAGTTAGACGCAAGAGAAGGAAAACTTGATACGAAACCCTGTGCTAACCCGTTTCGCCAGGGTGGTACAGTTGGCTAATTTCCCTCCATGTAACTATAGCACGTCCAAGAGTGAGCAACGTGGGCGCTCTCTCTTGGACGTGGTCGCTCACTCTTGGCTCCATCAGCAGGCTCAAAGTCACCCAAAGGGCAATGGAGAGGGCTATGCTCGGAGTTTCCCTGCGAGATCGAATCAGAAATGAGGAGATACGCAGGAAAACCAGGGTCACCGACATAGCCCACAGGATTGCCAAACTTAAGTGGCAGTGGGCAGGGCACAAAGCGCGCAGGATCGACGCCGGATGGGGCAGAAAAGTCCTCGAGTGGCGACCGCGTTCCGGAAAGCGCAGTGCTGGTAGGCCTCCCACACGGTGGACCGACGACTTGGTTAAGGTCGCCGGAAATCGATGGATGCGGGCGGCCCAGGACCGGCCTTTGTGGAAATCCTTGGGGGAGGCCTATGTCCAACAGTGGACGTCTTTTGGCTGAAATGATGAACTGTAGCATGCCCGACTCAACAGTGGGTCATCTATGAGTTGAGTGGTACATTATGTGCGCAGCTTTTTTCAGTCGCGGGTTCGATTCCCGCACGGAAGAAATATTTGTACGACCTACAAGTATTTGTTCCGGGTCTGGGTGTTTTTTATCTATAGGTTTGTATTTACAAAAAAGAAATGTATTTAAGTAGTTTATCATCCATCTCGTTACCATAACACAAGCATTAAGTTGCTTAGCTTGGGACGATATGGCGTTGTGTGAAATGTCCAAGGATTATATAAAAAAAAACATGGCGGGCCTAGGCCCACCAGGGTTGCGGAGCATACTCCCCCGACTGGGAGGAGTGAATCCCGCAGCCCTGGAGTTAGGCAGTCGAGGATCGCCGTCGATTTTAGTCCGGGGCGCAATTTACCATCTTTATGCGCCCCGGAGTTCCACATAACCCGGCCAGATCCCAAAGGCCGGGTTACCATGAGGATCAACGATGAAAAAAAAGGTGAAAGAATTGTTTCAAATCAGTACAGAAGTTTTTTGGTTTATTCGATACAACATACATAAAAAAAATCGTTTCCCTGTATAACATTTGTATCTATTAAAGATTATCGTTAAAAGTTATAACTGTTCATTTGACATGATACAAATTAATATTTTAAAACTGTTAATAGATGTCGCCATAATCGTCGAAATTATAACAGACTAGCTGTACCCTGGTTTCTAGTTCGTTCGTCGACAAACGTTCGTTTTTAGATAAAATAATATTAATTAAAATTTAAATTAATATAAAGCTACAACACGGCACATAATTAAAAACTCATTTGAATCTCAGACATATTTCTACACGCGAATGTCAGTTTAATATTTTATGTCAAGTTAACAGTTAACTTAAAAAAAACAGTAAAATTAAGTAACCAGTAAGCAATTGAGTAACCAGAGCAAAATTCGATCCAGTGAGTAACCAGATCGAATTCGAGCATTAAAAAAATGAAAATGAGTTATATATCCTACATTAAAAACTTTAAGGCACTATAGAGTGTCTATTATTAGTATAGATTAATATGAAGGGAAACATTGTGTTAATTACTTAAGCGGAAATATAAAAAAAAAGTTTGGTAATTAAAATGTGCTTTCGAAAAAGTCAACACCAATTACTTCTTTTTTTTAATAAAACCTCAGATTTGTACAATGTCTTATCTTTTAAATAATATCAAACTTTTGATTTATATTCTTATTCAGGGGCTATGAGTTAATATTGATTAGAATGAGTAGATATTCAACGTCGCGGATTTAGAATGCATAGTGTCACCATCCCGTTCCATTCTGAAGGTGTCGTAAGAGACAAATGAAATGACAAGGCATATAATCTAGTCACAAGAGAAGGATAACTTGTTACAAAACCCGGCTAGCGTCACACAGTAGCATCCATGTAGCTAGAGGAGGCCCGACTCATTAAGGGTCGGTTCACATCTGACGGAAAATGCGTCGAGCGTATCATCGGTCGCGTCTATTCGGTCAAATCCGACCTTTCACATTACGCGTCTAGTCTACAGTCATCTACAGAGCGGTTGTGTTGTGTGATAGTGAATTTTGAATATAAAAAACAAGTAGCCTTATGGGCTGAATATTAGTAGAATGAGTAGAAATTGTGATATAAAATGTATTTTTGTACTGTAAAACTATATAGGCATCTATTAATGTAAATCCTTATTTCTACTTCTAAAATCCGAAACAGGTGACAGCAAATTTCTAGAAATTCCAATGTATGTGTTTCATTTTAAATTTTAGTCATAAGTTTTTATTTACTTTTCAATTAATATTTTTCGTTTCAAATGTGCGTTGAAGTTACATAATGTATTTAAACCAAAATGAATGTTTGTCTGTATGTCCTTTAAAGTATCGTAAACTATGCATTTGATCATGTGATGAACTTCAGTCTAATGCATGAGCACAGGAAGGGACACTGAACAAAAAAAAAATTGTGTAATATCTTTTCTTCAAATTTATTTTATTTTTGGTTTCGACATGTTTCTAGAAACCCAAGGAAGACTTATAAGATGAAAATGCAAAGTTAATAAAAACCCGAGCCAAACTGTTCCTAACCATCTGGTTAGGAACAGTTTGGCTCGGGTTTTTAGCTGTTCTTTAGTGTTTAGCTGATCTCAGCTAGCTTATCTCTAAAAAAAAAAGAAAATATTAATATAATGAATTTCTGTTCGTTAATCTCGCTAAAACTCGAGAACCGATTTGGATAATTTTGGTCTTGAAATATTCGTGCAAGTCCAGCGAAGGTTTAAAAGGTAAGAAAATATGGAAATGCTCGAAATTAAATAAAAACAAAAATTTGGCTTTTCCTTTGACGTGACGCTTGACGATTCCTTATGTTTCTTTTAAGTTTATTTTATACAAAAGTATAGGTCTTATTTTTATCGATGGAGGCAGTACGAAGTCTGCCGGGTCAGCTAGTCACTATCACTACAATAGTCAAAAAAAGTCGCTGTCGTCTATCCGTCCCTATGTATGCTTAAATCTTTAAAACTACGCAACGGATTTTGAAGCGGTTTTATTAAATAGATAGAGTGATTCAAGAGGAAGGTTTATCACCCATGCGAAGCCAGGGCGGGTCGCTAGTTAAATGTAATTTTTAAATTGCATTACAAACTATTGTCGAATGATAAAACCATATTTCGTAGCTATTTTACAACCGATTTTTAAAACTGGTGGAGGTTGTCAATTCAATTATATGTAATTTTATAATTGACCATTTGAAGTTAGTGCTTCGTTTTATAAAGGAGTAGGGTATGCCTTGTTGGTCTAAGGATTAGATATTTTTAAACTATTGTTTTATCAAAAAACTCCTCTTTAACGTCATATTTATAATTACCATTATCATCTTACGGCCCATGCATCGGTCAGTAGTCATTATCTAACTACATTCATACTTTTCATACACACTTCCTTACAATCCATCCGTCTTTGGATCATGGGTCGCCAGTTTTATTCCTGGCAAGTGTCTTTGTTAAGGTGACCGGGGCACATTTACTGAATTTTGTACTCTTTTTTCGCAAACCGTACTCTTTAAAAATCCTGTACTCTGAAAGTACTCATATGTATTGAAAGTACTCTTTTGGCAGGTTCGCAGGCATTTAACGCGCGCAATTGGCTGCCAAAGAGGGCAGAAGACTTTTTTTTAGAAGTCCACTCTTTTTTTACCCTGGCACAGAGGGGCCTTATTAGTGGAGTACCGTACTCTTTTCCAACGTAAAAACGGTGGTCACCTTAGTCTTTGTGTAAGCCAGATACACTTTCTCTGAGTCTGGGTAACATTTGTGTTCGTGAATTACATGTTTGTAAACTGCCCCCGCAATACACCTTGTATTAATAACTAGTGCAAGTATTTCGTTTAAAAAACAAAAAGCTGAAGCGACTATAAATTGTTGTATAGATTACCAACTTTTTTTTAATATGTATTTTACAATTTTATGTTGATATTGTTCTTTTTATTATTTTTTAAGGTAATATTATAAGGTACTATTATATTATATTTTATTCGAAAATAAACCACGATCTGCTAAACACGTATTTTTTTAGTTTAGTCCCCTGCCTTTGCCAAGATAGTTTTAAATTTTTTTTGTTTCTATGTTTTTCTTAATAAACTATGTAATTGAAGAATTACGTATTACGAAAGTTATTAAATTGATTTAATAAACATAGGTAATGCACATTAAACAGATGGGTATTCATTAAATTATGGATAAGACATTAAAATACGTATAATTATTAAAAAATATTAGGTGTTGGTAGTGTATAATATTAGAAAACTTTTTACCAAAATATTTGGTATAACAACTAATTAGCTTTAATTCCTATAACTATTGCTTTAGGAGATTAAAATCGAAAAAGATGCCAATTCATTAAATCACGTATTAGAGATTAAAATATGTATAATTATTAAAAATATAGGTGTGTAGGTAATATGTAATATAAAAAAAATTACCAAAATATTAGGTACTTATAATAATTAGCTTTAATTAATTCCTGTACCTATTGCTTTATGAGATTAAAACCATTTTTTTTAATTAATGTTTTCACTCACGTGACCGTCGGTCTCAGGGATTTAAGAAATTTTAATATTTCGATGTTAAAAGACCATTTAAAGCACAGATAATTATATAAATGGATATTTTTTGCGAAGCAATCTACATAGGATGTTTTAAATTACTTTTATTTCATTTTATTGTAATCAATCATCGTGCTTTATTTAAATCATACATTGAAATTGTACTGTTTAATTATTTTGAATTAAAATGTTGCAATGTTTCCCTGAATTTCGAAAGAAGCCGACCATTGTCAATTACCATACAACTTTTTAATTATCATAGATAATGTTATGATTTTTCTTAATTAATGAAGGAAATATATTAAATTGCGATAAATAAAACAATATTGAAAGATATTTCAAGTTTTTTTAGTGTCTTTTGGTGTTCTTGCAAGCGAGCCCGGGCGATGCCTTCACGCGCTAGAAATGCTAAAAAAAACTTAAATTTGACAAGATATTTTTTAATTTCTGCCTGCAATGGCTAAAATAAGAGATGTACTCACATTTTCAACCGGAACTCAGCAGTAAAATCCTTTGTTTCAAATTTTGGCACGCCAAAACTGACAGGGACGCGAGCAGCCACATACACTTCACAAATTCATTAAAATAATCATACTAACACGTCGCATTTTAACAGAAAATCACTTTAAACATAATCTCCATCATACAACAGTCACAAAACAAGAGTTTCCTAAATAGGCCTATAAGAATCTTATTGGAGAGAATCGCGAGTTGATTTTTGCAAAATTTTCGCGGACGCGCGCGTACGCCGCACATTTAGGCCTAGATCGAACCGCTTCGAAGCCCGCGCGTTCACTACGCTTTGGCACACTTAGTTCACATATTCCGATAAAATACACGATACAGGATCATAACTGGCCGATAAGGGCCGAAAACGGTACGTACAGTTACGAATTAAAAAAGCAAATTTAAGACGACAATACACGTGGCGCGAAAAGTCGGACGCGACGCGGCTTGCTACCAAAATAGGGATGCGAAATAATGGCGGGATATCAAGGAATGTTAGATTGTTTATGGTTGAAACATTGCTTTTTAACTCGCCGTGTGGGTTGTTTAAGGGTTGGTGGGGGAGGATAGTGAGGTTTCTGGATGGTTTCCGAGTGGTAACGTGAAGAGGTGAAGCACGCACGGATTGCTCGGCAGAAATGGCGTGCGAGCCCGTACGGCGTCCACAGACTAACCTTGCTAGTCGACTTATGCCTAAAAGAGGTATGAATACATGTAGGTATAGTTGTAACTGCCTACTGGCAATAGAAAAAAAATAGATTTAGGCCTATGGTTGAAAATAATAATTAAAAACTTTTAATGTGGCAAAGGGATATGAATTAATGGTAGTTATATATTAATAGGGATTAGAATTAATTGTAGCATGGACGGTGTGGATTTAGAACGGGGGTTCACCACCCCATTCCATCCTGAGGGTGTCGCAAGAGTCGACGAATGGATATGACAATACCGAAAAGCTTGCCACAAGAAAAGGAAAATTCGTTATGAAACCCTGTGCCAACCCGTCTGGCCAGCGTGGCACAGTAGGCTAATTAACCTCCCTATGTTGGGAGGAGGCCTGACCCAGCAGTGGGTCAAATATGGGCTGAGAAGGATAGAGAGTAGTGTAGAAGTTAGTTAATACTGATTAGAATTAACTTGTGGTGAATGATTTCCACTGCTTTCCGGCGATCTTAACCAGGTCATCGGTCCACCGTGTGGGAGGCCTACCAGCACTGCGCCTACCAGTGGATGCGGGCGGCCCAGGACCGGCCTTTGTGGAAATCCTTGGGGGAGGCCTATGTGCAGCAGTGGACGTCTTTTGGCTGAAATGATGATGATGATGAATGATTTAAATAACATAGTTTCATCACCCCATTCTATTCCGAGGGTGTCGTAAGAGCTGAGAAAATAAAATTACAAGGCCGACAACCTAACCACAGGAGAAGGAACCCTGGCCAGCGTGACACAGTAGGCTAATTAGGCGAGGGCCCTAGAGTTACTAAACTCTCTCCTTAGTCGTTCACTCCTGACGGAGTGGTCGTGGTTGATGATGCTGCATTTTCATTGGCCACAGCAGCCCTCGCGATGCGTCTCCACTTGTTACGGTCTTCAGCGTCTGGGGAACTTTGGACTATAGTCGTTTGAGTCGCAGCCTTAATGAGGTCTGTCCAACGCGTAGGTGATCGACCACGTGATCGCTTGCCCTCCACATGCCCCCGGACAACGAGCCGCTCCATGGAGTTTTCGTTTCGAACAACGTGTCCGAAATACGTTACTAGACTAGACGAGTTTAGTTCAAAGTACTGAACCGACCCAGCAGTGGGTCGTCTATGGGTTGAGTAGTAGTCATCATCATCATTTCAGCCAAAAGACGTCCACTGCTGGGCATAGGCCTCCCGCAAGGATTTCCACGAAGGCCTGTCCAGAGCCGGCCGCATCCATCGCTTACCATTACCCATTGCCACTTAACTCAAACTCAAATCATTTACTGCCTCGTTGGTCTAGTGGCTAGATGTGCCTTTGGATCAACGGGTCCCGGGTTCGATTCCGGGGCAAGTGTCTTTGTCTAAACCAGAGGCACTGACTCGGAGTCTGGGTGTCATTTCTATCTATAAACGTATGTATCTACAAAAAAAAAAATTATATAAGTAGTTTATCATCCATCTCGTTACCATAACACAAGCATTAAGTTGCTTAGCTTGGGACGAGATGGCGTTGTGTGAAATGTCCAAGGATATTTATATATATTATATATTTATATAGTGAGAAGAACTGACAAGAAAATCCACAACTTAAGTTTGGTAATCCTGTGGGCTATGTCGGTAACTCTGGTTCTCCTGCGTATCTCGGTTCTCCTCCTCATTTCTGACTCGCAGGGAATCTCCGAGCATAGCCCTCTCCATTGCCCTTTGGGTGACTTTGAGCCTTCTCATGGAGCCCATATGTGCGACCACGTCTCTTTCCCCATATGTCATCACTGGCAACATACGTTGGTCAAAGACTTTTGTCTTCGATCAATGTAGCTGCTTCCATGTAATTGGAGGAGGCCCAACTTGTCAGTGGGCCATGCATGGTCTCAGTGGTAGTAGTAGAAGCTCTCTTTAAGCTCCATCAAAAGGCTCAAAGGGCAATGGAGAGGGCTATGCTCGGAGTTTCACTGCGACATCGAATCAGTTATGAGGAGATACGCAGGAGAACCAGAGTTACCGACATAGCCCACAGTATTACCGAACTTAAGGTGATTGCTCCAGGGTAGGCCGCGAAATTCAATTTTTCTTACGTTTTTTGCAATTTGCAGGTCAGTGCTAGGTTGTATGTTGATTAAAATGTTATTCGCGGCTGTAAGACGTATCATCATCATCATCATTTCAGCCAAAAGACGTCCACTGCTGGACATAGGCCTCCCCCAAAGATTTCCACAAAGGCCGGTCCTGGGCCGCCCGCATCCATCGTTTTCCGACGATCTTAACCAGGTCATCGGTCCACCGTGTGAGATACCAGCACTGCGCCTTACCACTGCCCATTGCCACTTAAGGTGATTGCTCCAGGGTAGCCCGCGAAATTCAAATTTTCTTACGTTTTTTGCAATTTGCAGGCCAGTGCTAGGTTGTACGATGATGAACATTTGATTCGCGGCTGTAAGACGTATGTAGTTATAATCATCAAAGTCATCAATACAACCCTCCAAGCTCATAATGGTGCAAGAATGACTTTGACGTTGAAAAAGTTTTTCTTGCAACTACATGTCTTACTGGGCTGGCCGCCCGCATCCATCGTTTTCCGGCGACCTTAATCGGGTCATCGGTCCACCGTGTGGGAGGCCTACCAGCACTGCGCTTTCCGGAACGCGGTCGCCATTCCAGGACTTTTCTGCCCCATCGGGCGTCGGTCCTGCGCGCTATGTGCCCTGCCCACTGCCACTTTAGTTTGACAATCCTCTGGGCTATGTCGGTGACCCTGGTTTTCCTGCGTATCTCCTCATTTCTGATTCAATCTCGCAGGGAAACTCCGAGCATAGCCCTCTCCATTGCCCTTTGGGTGACTTTGAGCCTTCTGATGGAGCCCAGTACCCCAGCCAGCCCAGCCCAGTAAGACATGTAGTTATAGAATTATATTCACCAAAATAATCAATACAACCCTCCAAGCTCATAAAGGTGCAAGAAAAACTTTTTCAACGTCAAAGTCATTCTTGCACCATTATGAGCTTGGAGGGTTGTATTGATGACTTTGATGATTATAACTACATACGTCTTACAGCCGCGAATCAAATGTTCATCATCGTACAACCTAGCACTGGCCTGCAAATTGCAAAAAACGTAAGAAAATTTGAATTTCGCGGGCTACCCTGGAGCAATCACCTTAAGTGGCAATGGGCAGTGGTAAGGCGCAGTGCTGGTATCTCACACGGTGGACCGATGACCTGGTTAAGATCGTCGGAAAGCGATGGATGCGGGCGGCCCCGAGCCGGCCTTGGTGGAAATCCTTGGGGAAGGCCTATGTCCAGCACTGGACTTCTTTTGGCTTAAATGACGATGCTGATGAATTAGCCGACTGTGCCACGCTGGCCAGTCGTCTTGGCACAGGGCTTAGATCAAGTTTTTCTTCTCTTGCGACTAGGTTTGCAGTCTTGTTTTCCTTGTGCCCGCCCGTGAGATGTGATGGGGTGGTAGCACTGCGTATTGTAAGTCCATCACCACACGAACTAATTTGGGTGTACTGTTACATAAAAATTCCTCAATAACTCCCATAATAATGTGAAGAAAAAGGAATACTGGACAACGTTGGTTTGAATGGGCAGGTCGGGTGCTAATTTCCAGGTTTCCATGTCCCGGAGTCCCATATACCTCAGAGAGACCCCAATGGTAACCATGAGAATTCCCAAAGTACAAAAAAGACGGTGGTCCCGGAGCTTGAAGCTAAATCATCCGGCCAAGGCCCTCCAATGTTGCGGAGCAAGTTCCTCGTTGGGGGACGCAACCCGTGGCCTTGAAGTGGGAGTCGTGAAACGCCGTTGGTTTTACTAGGTAGGTTTGGGCGCCCCAGAGTCCCACATACCCTGATTAGTCCCCAACGGCCAAGTATCCATGAGGATTTTGAGCTTTCCCCAAGGATCATTTGCCACTATTGTGTATTCTCACAAATATGTCTTATCCCGGTCTTTTTCGTAAAATGGCGATCTAAAAAGAGCAACTGCAAAGTTACTTGCCAGCTCTCTTCTGTTGAGCTGCATTCCGAACCAGAGGTAGATGGTAATGGTACATTTTAAACTTTCTCTTTTTGTTTGACTTGTCAAAAGAGCTCTTGTGAGTCAAGTTGATTAAACTAGTTTTGGTTTTTATTTCCGAGGAAAAAAAAGGAAGTAAGACGGTAAGAACTTACCAAAAATTAAACACCTTTTAACGGATTTATCTCGTGTAGTTATAGTTATTACATTATTTAATTCACGACGATTCGCATGCTTGGCAGCAGTCGTGGTCACGGGAGAGACTAGATGACAGTTGTCTTCAAGAGTACAAAGAACCAGTTAAATCTGCCTATAATTTTGTTTCATTGATAACGCTCCCTGTGCACGCAGAAATCGCTCACGGTGTCCAGAGGTCTTGCAGATGAGTGTTGAGCTTGAGATTTGATCAATTTAATGACTGGATCCCAAGCGAGAGGTACTTGCCAACCATCCTCTCAATTGAAATTTGAATGTTTTTTAATCGCATTACCCTCGCAGATCATTCTTGGAATGTTATTCCGTGGAAAGGATTTGAGATATCAAAGTGACTGTAGTAGTTAGTCTTGTTGAATGTGTGCTCACAAACTGCAGACTTGGGCGAGCATCTGTTTTTCATGTCAGCTTTAAGTTCTTTTATGCGGATACACTTCTCTTCGTTTGCGAAATGTTTAATATTAGCGAAAATCTAAGAAATCATTATATTACCAGAAGGCGGTTTCTATGCCAGAGGGGCAGCCAAATAAATAGGATCTACAATATTTCTATGATGTTACCCTTATTTACGAGTATAACCTGTTTTTAATAGACAAATTGGTGTATATAATTGAAACTGTAATATACAATAAGCATGATTATTTAGTACATAACGCACCCTGTTTAACATCATTATCATCATCATCATTTCAACCAAAAGACGTCCACTGTTGGACATAGGCCTCCCAAACAAATCGTACACTAGACTATATTGTACAGTAGACTTAAATAAAACAGATTGTTTACAACTTTGTGCACGAGTATTAATGCGATTACTGACAACCTTTGCATGGACAAAAGAAGGCCGAAAATTTTAAGGAAAATTTCATATGAAACCCGTCTCGCCAGCGTGACATAGTAGGCTAATTAACCTCCATGTAATTGGGGGAGGCCCGACTCACTAGTGGGTCATCTGTGTGCTCAGTAGTAGTATGAAATAAAATCAACTAAAATTGATTCATAGACAATGGAGTTATCCCTAAGAATATACTTTTATTATTCGTAGAGTTACCCTAAAAACTATATCGACGCTTACAGACATAAAGTCACGCCTTTTTCCGCAGGGGTAGGCAGAGATCACATCCTTCCACTTGCTACGATCCTGGCTCACAACTTTCGCTTCTTCCACTTTCATCAAGCTCTTCATGCAGGCTCGTCGGTTTAGGGTGCTTCTGACCTGACCTTTCTTTAGGACATCACCTATTTGGTCACGGAATGTCCTTCTTTGCCTGCCCCTCCCAACGTTCCCATGCACACTCCCGCTATAGTTTATATTTCTTTTGGAAGCCTACTTTCACTCATCCTCTCGATATGACCAACGCAAAATGAGTTACTTAAATGATTGGAATCGTCAGAATTTTCTGCATCGTTTAGTCTAGGTTTCAGAGCTCTACGGAGAGCTTAGATATTGTGTGATTTCGATTAAGCGAAATCGGTTTCGGTTTTCGTAAATATTTGAACTTTATATTACTCTCCTGGAAAACTAACCCAATGTCGCTTAGTGAGGATTGCCTTTCAAGTGTCGAATGTAAATATATCAATATTCTATGTCTTCACTATCACTACATAGTATAAAACGTTGTTGTCGTCTGTCCGTCCCTAATGCTATGCTTAAATCTTTAAAATTACGCTACGGTTTTTGAAGCGGTTTTTTTAATAGATAGTGATTCTAGAGGAAGGTTTATATGTATAATACATGCATAATTGTAACCGTGTGAAGCCGGGTCGGGTCGCTAGTTATAAATAAAAATGAATTGCTGTTCGTTAGTCTCGCTAAAACTCGAGAACGGCTGGATCGATTTGGCTAATTTTGATATTGGAATGTTCATGGAAGTCCAGGGAAGGTTTAAAATGTGAGAAAATATGTTTGTTTTTAATTTATTGATTCTGAGGCGGTACGAAGTTTGCCGGGTCAGCTAGTAGAAAAATAAATAGCAATCCTACACAATGGGTAAATAAAAAAAACTTTCTTTTAAAGTATGACTCAGTGCCGTCACCATCCTGTCCGCCAAGAGAAGGCCATTTCTGTACTTAGATCACAAGGACTTCGACAAAAGCCAGTAAGCCAGGATTCCAGCTAAATTAACTAGGTCAGAAAACCTTGGGGAGAAATTAGCCTGATGTGCCACGCTGCCCCATTGGGTTGGCACAGGGCGCCCTCCACTATCTTCTAGCGCCGTGGACTTCCACATAGTCACCCCCATCACTCGGCCGGGGACCTAAAGAGGTTCCCACCCTATATAAAAAGGATATGTCTAAAAAGGATGTGTAGAGTCTAGATTGTCTGCGACTTGTGTTCCTTTATTCTCACGACACCCTCAGGATGAAATGGATTTAGAGCAAAGCGGCCCTCTCTAAGCCTCTGTCAGATGGATCGTTTACGAAGTTTCCCAAATGACAGATGGCCCACGCAGACAATTAGTGGTAGGTTTTAGTGGGTTAACCAGTCGCAATGACCATCTCATCCCGATCGGGACTACCACATACCCCAGCCCCGTCCCCCAACTGGAATCCATGGTTTCCACAACTATAAAAAAACGGATGAAATGGGTCGGTGACAGTGTGTCTTCTAAATGACACCCAAATGAATATGTAGCGACCGCATGCTACATACTTTACACAATTTACCCGAAAAATCTGAACTAATTGCATCAAGAAATATCGCCTACAAATGCGATAATTACGAAAAAGTCCTACACCGCGATAGCGAAATTTCAAGAGCAATTCGCAAGGTTAAGATATCCCCGACTACAACTAATGGGGGGTTAGGCGCAGCGACCCCTAGCCAGACATCACACCTCGTCTGGCTGGATGATCATCCCTTTGCGCCTAAAGTGGTGACCCCGACGTGATCTGAACACGCAAGATCCTTAAAGTGGTAACCCCCGACCTTGGACTCCAGAGCAACCTTCCGACGAGTCTGAAACATCCTCCTGCCTGGTCAACCTGGTAAAGACGAACACTCCTCAGCAGCTGCAGCAGCCGTTACATAGCAAGCCAAGACGTCAGCCTTAACAGGACCACGCCCAGCCGACTCACCGTGCTACCTGGTTCTGCGGCACGACACTCAACCGCCCAGTGAACTCCACTACACAGTTGAGGTGCTCAGTCTCGACTCACCGTAGACTCCGAGCACTCCTGGCACTTGCAAGCTCATCACACTGCAGCAACTCAAGAGGATCGACCTCCAGTCTTGGGGGGGAGCCATGTAGCGACCGCATGCTACATACTTTACACAATTTACCCGAAAAATCTGAACTAATTGCATCAAGAAATATCGCCTACAAATGCGATAATTACGAAAAAGTCCTACACCGCGATAGCGAAATTTCAAGAGCAATTCGCAAGGTTAAGATATCCCCGACTACAACTATCGGGGGGTTAGGCGCAGCGACCCCTAGCCAGACATCACACCTCGTCTGGCTGGATGATCATCCCTTTGCGCCTAAAAATACAAGGTTGTCATTCTATTTTCTTTTGGATTTTGGATTTACTGTTATGTTTCGAACTCGGACGATCAATGCCACCATGCTTAGTCGGGAAATATCAAGTTCATGGAGGGAAATTTGCCTTTTTTGTGGGGGTTTGACGTTGAGTGTAACTATAACTAAATTAAATTTTGTGTCTTAAATTCCGAATAAAAGTTTCGTTGCCTATCCTCGATTCGATTTAATAATTGAAGACTGCATGTGATAATATAATTAACTCTGATTAGTGGCATAATCCGTTATCATAAGGAAAACAACGTACCATAGAGATGCCAATTATTTAATTCACTTAGTGACATCTGCCGTTCAGTAGTAGAACTAATGTTATACCAGTAATGTCATCTAGCGGACAGTAGAATGACAAATGGTGAAGAGACTAGTTTTCTTTTTTCAATTAATTTTAAGACGTGAAATTTTAAATATGATTTTATTTAATTTTTAAAACTAAAATTTTATTAAAGTATTTTATGTTAATCAGCAAATGAAAAGAATATAACCTAGAGAAAAGTTTTTCTAAATAGCAATACTCAATTCTCTGATCACAGGTTTTTAATCATTCTTTGTTGTCGATTATACACTTTATTTCAATGAGAAAAAGACTATAATCGTAAGAAATTTACAATCAGTAAGACATTTTATCGTTTGAGTAGGAAGTGGCTTAAAAATAGGATTGCCAACAATTTGAGTGACGTCACACCATTGGAGTCATGGAGCCTTCTAAAATTACAGAGCTCACTCAAGAAAATATATTTTCTGATCGTCTCAGCTCAGTTTAATTAAAATAAAAAATCCCGAGAGTGTCGAAAACCGATTACCACGCGAGTGCTACGAAATACGATTTTTGTAAACACGGGTAATTGATAAAAATTGTGATAGTATCATACTAATTAATTGCCGGATTTTTTGGCAATTTGTGAGTATCCTGTGTTTTTACAATGGAAAAGTAGTTAATATCGATCGATAATTGTGTTGAACGGTTCCAAGCATGTGCTGAATGTGGGTTAAATTGATAAAACTAATGTTTTTGTGAACGGTGAGTGTGTCATGCGAAATTGCTAAAAATACAACTGGAGAGTATTTTTGGATTATATTTGGCCATAATGCTAGTGTGGAGCGGCTGTGCTTGTGTGAAAGTTGTAAATGATTTTAATTACGCTTCAAAAATGCTTTTTCACTTTTGTCCTTGAAGTTTATACACAACTTTGTGCCAAGGTGTCAGGTTACGTTAGTATATTGTAAAGGTGAGATTATTAAATGCTTCCCTAAAATTCCCTACATATTTCATGCTAGAGTCATGTACGCACTTGGTCATAATTTTAATTGGATCAATTTCTTTTTGACCTTGAATCGGAAAATACGCATAGTGTCGCGGTCTTGTAAATATTTTTTATTGCTGTCATTATGGTGTTACCAGGTGACAAATCGGATTACCCCGTGAAAGGCGAAAATAAAAAAAAAATCTTTCGAATCTTCATGTGTAACTTTCACTTTTCATTATGGTGATTAATATTATGCAAATGTATGTTATGTTGGCTGTTTGATGTTATTAATTTTATTAGTGTCATGTTTTATAACCATTTACATAATATTATTAATTCAAATTCGGTTCTACCACGTAAATCTGTTTGGCCAGTTAACATTTTGTCAGTATTATTCCTTAAATGATTACCATTACTCACATTGCTTGTATGTCCATGGATGAGTTTTGTCACTCCCAACATGTGTTTTACCTATATGGCCAGCATTCAATAGTGTTACTGAGTTGTCACATCATAACTTCTACACCATCTTTAACTTGTACGCCTCCAGACATACCCATGGACTTGATGAGTGATGACACTTTCTCGGTGACAAGACAACCCAAGTGGTGCATTAATCTTGTCAAATTACCCAATTAAACAAAATAATATCCACATAATATTAAAAATCTACTGATACCGCATTCTACCATATTTATGTCACTGTCTGAAAAGACTAAACAACAATGCTTATGGTTTTTTTTCCCAGTAATCAATATTTCCCATTATGCATGATCCCATTTGAATATACATTGTCAGTTGATTGTATTATTTAAACTGTCTATAACAATCTCTATATCTAATAGTGAAGTTCATCTATTAAAACTTAACTAAGTACCGTAGTATTGTTAATGTGTAATAATCTATTGTCATTTTGTCTTGCTCTTGAATCTATGGTCTGGTTTATCTTTTTCTATTCACATAAATATCAATATGAAATCTACAATAATCAACAATTTTGTCTCATATTTTTAATGTTATTGAAGTTTTTTGTAAATTTGTGTTTCTAATCTGTTCTGATTCTTGTTTGTATATATATATATATATATATTCATCATTCATATATATATATATATATATATATATATATATATATATATATATGAATGATGACTTTAGTAATTTACACACGGTTTTATTATATTGCTGGCTGCATGTATGTTTCCTTCCAAAAAATGTGGTGAAAAGCTGTATCATACTAGTTTTTTTTTTCAAAAAATCTAATTTATAATATCTCTACTAGTATCTCAGTCATTACTTTGCAAGAGACTAAATTCCGTTGCTAGTGAGGGAGGAAGTCCAATGCAGAAATGGATGTTATTACAAAAGTATCTTAACATACCGTCAAAAGCTTCAGTGAAACCTTTTATTTTCAAGTACATTTCACATGTATAAAATTAAACCTGATTATGCTTCTCAGCCCCTCAATGACCCGCTGCTGAGTCGGTCCTCTTCCAACTACATGGAGGGCAATTAGCTTACTGTGCCACACTGGCCAGACGGGGTTGGCACAGGATTTCGTTTCAAGTTTTCCTTCTCTTGCGGTTGGTTTTCGGCCTTGTCAGGTCAGTCTCTCGGGTCTTACGACACCCTTAGGCTAGAATGCGGTGGTGACTATATGTTCTAAATCCGTCACATTCCTTTATTTTCTTGATTATGCTCAGACCCAATTCCATAATTCATTGGCATTGCACTACTTAGTGGCATATGTCTAAATTCATGATTTCATACTCTCAACAACACCAATAATCTCAAGTACACTCTTTGTTACAGAAACGAACCCAAATATTCATTTAAGTAAGAAGATGCTAAGAAAACGCCCGCCGTCCAGAATAAAATCAAGCTTAGCTTAAGTCAAGTCTATACATAAGGACATGTGTTAAACACATCACTATATAAACTAGTTGGTTCATATTTAAAGTATTCAAAATGCCTGTGGTATCTCCTTCGCGGTACAACACCACCTCGACGAGCCTTTCCGGGTCTTATAGGTCGACAATAACATCGACAAGCGTAGACAAACCTTATTTTCGATCTACCAGTGGAAACTATGACACCATTCGTAGCTACGAACGTTCAGAATATAGATCTAGATACTCGGATATAGATGGTAATAGAGAAAGGAAATCCTCGCTTGTTGAACGGAGTAGAACATCTAGAGCGCCAAGCATCACTGATTCAGATAGTGGAATATCAAGCAGATATAGATCTGAGAGAAGCGAATCAAGATCCAGAGATATATCCACAACTAGAAGTGAAAGCAGTAAGACTATCAGTGATCCACTGCCCAGAAGTAGGAGAAGCGTGATTACTTCTGCGGATTTGGCTATGTCTGCTGCTGAGCTGTATAACAAATACTCGCCAGCAAACTATATACCGCTCACACAGCGTATACAGCAGCAGCAGCAACAGCAGAACCAGAACTATGGCGAAATATCCAGATCTAAATCCATATCTAATGATATAGGTAGGCCTCCTGCAGCGGACCCTTCTAGATACACCAGGAAAGCAAGAAACTCGACCGCCGCCACCATCAATGAGGTAAATATACAATTTATTATCTGAAAACTTCGATGTGTTATACTTGTTTCTTCTTTTGGGTGTCTGCGAAATTATCTACAAAGCATTCTTGCCTATCATTACTTTTTTATTATTGATATATTTTCCATTTGTTTTATAGGATTAGTCTAGACCCTCATCATTGGTAGATATCTTATTATACCTATCTCTATCTTCTTGGTAAGTTATAGCTGGAAGGTAGAGAATATAACATGCATACGTTGCGTGTGTGTTTGTTACAAAATCAGTTTCTCATTTACATGACTTAGAATTCACGATCGCAATCAACGCATAGTTATGAAGAACATGCTAAGGTCAGCTGAAATTGAACCCATTTCCTTGTTGGCGATTACACGAGTGTCGTAAATTTTACAATAGTTAAAAGAAATAGTCTTGCTAAAATGTAAAACACAGACGAGACGTCCGAAACCGAAGTGTAGAACCGTAATTTAAATAAACATACATCACACAGATGAAATCTAACAATCTCTTTAGTATGGGACAACTGTATAGTTCGATAAGTCATTAGATAAATTTAATGTAAATTCAGAACATGAACATAAAAAGCAGTTGCGTTAAAGCAAAGTCGATTATGCGCAAACATTTCTAAATGTACGAAATGGTTTGGAAAAATACTGTGTTTATGGTATGCACATAAATTTGAATGATATTACAAGTTCTCCAATTCGTCAATCAGCTGCGCAAACAGGTATTTTTGGTGTAGTATATCAGAATAACAAATTGTAGCTTCATTATAATTTTTACGGTGTCTTCTTAGTCATTGTTATGTATTGAGTTCCGAAATCGTTCAGTGCTCCTATACTAGAAGTGTCAAGATTTATTTATTGTCCTTTCCCAATTTTGACTGTGATTTACTTTATTAATTATTGCATCTTATATCTATTGTTTACATCAATATTAGTATATGTTTGAATCACAATTTGAATTTTCATCTAGAATGTCAGAGTAAATCCTTTGCGACGGAAATTTTACGATGTCTTCATAGCTAAGGTCGTACTCTTCAATTATGTAACTACTTTCAGCACCATTTTCACTTGCATCATTTTTCTTTTAATTTTCTCATCATTTCTATTTTCTTCTTCAACTGATCGTTAATCTGAACCCATGGAATCTGTAATTACAATTTCGCAGGCACACAAATAAACAGTGTGCGCGTGTGTGAGTGTGTGTGTACGTTCATTAACAACATTGCACTAAAGAGCCATCAAAATCAGCTTCCAAAAACGTAGTTTTGCAACACTCTCTGAAATCTTAAGGCTTTCAGGTAGTGTTCATCGCATTAGTAGTAACATAGATGCGTTGCTTGTAATACCATCTATGGTCTCACGCAGCAATTTTCTATATTATGAGCAAACCTGTAATATTTTTACCTTTAACAACATGGTACGATGTCTCGTGAATATAGAACTCGGTATTACAGCGCAGCATGACTTATAAATGTTGAACTAACACACACTTGTCACATGTCGCATTAAATCACAAAGAAATAAAAAAAACAATAAGCGTAATATTTACAACACCAGAGACCCGAGAGGAGATCTTACAAAGAAACCTCGCCAGGATACAAAAGAAGTATGGTTAACGGCGTAAAAGACACAAATGGCAATGAAGTGCCGTCGGTGTCAGAAATAAGGAAAAGGTTCGATTCGAAGATGACAGTTACCAAACTCCCTGCAAACGATTCTAGGTACTCCTCCAAAACGTCGGTTGAACAGTATTTGAATGAGCTGAAAGACTGTGAAAACGGCACGGTTGGGTATAAGAAATTGTTACCCAAAGACGATAAGCCCGTACCAGTACATTTGCCATACGAAAAAAATGGTCTACGTTGGGAGACTGGCTCGAGTTCTCGTTCAAATTCTAATTCGGATTTATCTATTAGCAAGACTATTTCGGAACCGGTATCTTTAGCGAAACCAGCCATAGATAAAACTAATGCAATGTCCACGTCCTTAACTTCAAGAATGCCTTCAGACCGCCTTGCTAGTATCAAGAGTCAATTAGACCCAAATAATCCTATAGGTAAAATTTTAGAAAAATCCACTGTTATCCATGTTGAAAACGGCGATGTTGACTATAAAAAGCATAGTGGCACAGAAGGAAAGATAAAAGAATTGAAAAACGGTATTGAGAAGCAAGTTAAAGCACCAAAGCACACTTCTAATTTTGCTTCATACATTCAGATATCACAGCCGGTGTCTTCGGGGACTACACCTAAGAAACAAGTAGAATTAAATAATGTTAATGACGAGATATCTAACAATGATGTTCAGGCTCCGGAACGAAAATCTAGAGTCAATTTAAAATATATCGATTCTGAGGAAGATCGATTGCTATTAGATAATGAAATTGAGTCCCCGAGTGGGACAGGGTTTGAAAATAAAACATTCGAACACGAGAATTACTTGAAAAAACGTACGGAGAAAGTAGATGATGACAAAGTCGAAGACGGTATAAAATCGATGGAGACTAGCACAGAAAGTACTCTTAGCGAACCAACAGAAGACTGTATTCCAGAAACACCTTCAACCAAAAGAAAAGTCTTCGATGTTAAAGACTACGAAGACGCGAAGGGGGTAAGTACTCATTGATATTTCATACAACTTCGCATAGCTGCTTAGAGCTACCTTTATTACTTACTTAATTTACGATCAATTTTTATTGCAAGTTTCAGGCAGTCAAAAGCTTTAGAAAAATCGAAGCAGCTATGCGAAGTTAAAGCACCTCATTTTATTGGCTCTTTTACCAGCACGTTATTGTTTACCCTTTTTTTATGTGTTACACCTAATGTGAGACGGTTTTCGTATAATAGGTTTGCTTCAAGGTTCTGTTCTAGGACCACTGCGTTATATTGCAATCTTGTTGTCTTCTGCCACCCTCTATTGGGTTGAAGAGGTCGTTCTCCCGTGTTGTGAAGATGGATTTCTGCTTGCGTTATGTTTGTTAACTTAGAATTGGTGGATTAGTAAAGGAATTTCAATTATTTGTTACTATTTACTTATCCGCTTAAGGTCTCAAGTCACGATTTAGCTCCGTTTAAAAATTTAATTCATTAGTCATTGACGTATTTTTAATTTTTATGGTCTTAAAGAAATAATAAGAGACAAGACTCTTGGAATGTTTTCTATATATGGTTCGTTGGGGCGTTACTGCAACTTGGTTGGTCTTTTCTGTTGAAAATACTCCGTTCGTGTATTTCGAGCACGTGCACCAACTAACGTACTATACCTTTTTGGTCTAGAGGTTGAATGTGCCGGCTTGAATCACGGCTCCTCGGCACGATGTCCGGTCGGGCAAGCGTTTTAATAAATAAATATCCTTGGACATATCACACAACGCCATCTCTTCCCAAGCTGAGCAACTTAATGCTTTTGTTAAGGTAACGAGATGGTTGATGAACTACCTATATACATTTTTTCTTGATTTGATAGAAAACACCCAGACCCGGAACAAATACGACCTACAAGTACAAATATTTCTTCCGTGCGGGAATCGAACCCGCAACATGCTGCGCAGCAGTCGATCGCTCAACCACTGCGCCAACCGTGTCCAGTGTAATGTAAACCAGCGGCACTTGGTTTGAGTCTGGGTGTCATTTGTGTTCGTGAATTACATGTTTGTACACAGCCCCCGTGATACAGTTTACACCTAGTGCAGGGGTTTCGTTTTTTTTTTAAAAGAAGGAGAGAAGTTATATACAATTCTTGAAGTATGAGCGAGCAATCGACAGGTGTATTTGACATTGGTTTAAACATGTGTTTGTATAGAGCGGTTATTATTTTTAATTATTTATTAATTACTAGCGTATGCGCCCGGCTACACCCGAGGGATTTGCTTATTTAAAGGAATTTCGTTTAAAAAGGTAAAAATATTTGTAATGTCTTAACTTGCGTAGGCTATGTGTAAAATTCATCAAGAACGTTAATCGTTAAGGTTTCGTCGTTCGTCGTCGTTTCAGCCCTTAAATGACCCACTACTGAGTCGGGCCACCTCCAAACTCATGGAGGGAAATTAGCCTACTGTGCCACGCTGGCAAGACGGGTTGGCACAGGGTTTGTATCATGTTTTCCTTCTCTTTCGGCTAGGTGATCTGCCTCTTGCTTCTGCTTCTTTTAGTCGCCTCTAACGACACCCTGTCGACGTTAAGGTTTGATAAAGTAAAATATGATTCTTATATGATTACTTCCCCGTTGATAACTAAATAAATATCCTTGGACATTTCACACAACGCCGTCTCGTCCCAAGCTAAGCAACTTAATGCTTGTGTTAAGGTAACGAGATGGATGATACACTACTTATAAACTTTTTTTTTTGTAAATACATACATATTATAGATAGAAAGGACACCCAGACTCCGAGCCAGTGCCTCTGGTTTAGACAAAGACACTCGCCCGACCCCGGAATCGAACCCGGGACCCGTTGATCCAAAGGCGGCCATTGAATTAACAACAAATCGGCGTTGGACTTCTCTAAATGTATTTTGTATTGTGCTTACGACGAGCACACAAATAAGTGACCCCGTTCCAAATGCCAATGCACTGTGAACCTTAACGGTCCTAAAATAGGGTTCGACACGCGTTGGGAATCTCGCTGATATTGTCTGTTAACTTTTATTAATTTGTTCGTATCTACTTTCTACTACTCAGCCCATAGACAACCCACTGCTGAGTCGGGCCTCCTCCATTTGTTATACGGAAGGTAATTAGCCTATTGTGCCACGCTAGTAAGACGGATTGGCACAGGGTTTCGCATCAAGTTTTCCTCCTCTTGCGGCTAGGTGTTCGACCTTCCGTGGAGATACAGTGGGGACCCACGGGGCAGCAAGCGCGGGACAGTACACCCCGGGGATGTTTAGTGGGCATGCCTCGTCGGAGAAGAGTACCACACACCCCCCGCTGGCCACAAAAAAAAAAGGTGTTCGACTTTATCATTTCCTTTTGCCGGCATTTACGACACCCTCAGGATGGAATGGGGTGGCGACACTATGTATTCTAAATCCCTCACGTCACCTCACGGAAAAAATGTGTGAAAATGTACATTCAGAGCGGCCATAAATGTTGGCGAGGACTGTACCTTCTTTGATAGGTGCCGCCATCGGTATGACATAAAAAGCACCTGTGTTGCAAGCAGGGATAAATTTTACACCGTTTATTGCAATCTAATTAGTAACTAGAACATAAATTAATTACATACTTTTTCTCTCGAATATGTATAAGTATTTTTTCCGTGAGGTGACGTGAGGGATTTAGAATACATAGTGTCGCCACCCCATTCCATCCTGAGGGTGTCGTAAGAGCGACAAAAGGTACTGTAACTGGCCTCTCTGTATTTGGAGGAGGCCCGACTCAGCAGTGGGTCATTTATGTGCCGAGTAGTAGCAGTTGATTTCTTTTGGCTAAATGATGATGATGATGATGATGTCTATGGCGTGTACAGTCGCAGTTAGTGGCTAGTTTGACAATCGTTTAGCGAAATTATTAGCGCGGAACCAGAATGAATACGATAAATCTTCCTCGATCCAAAGAGCCGGTTTCCTATTATGTGTCATCTGATGTTGCCATTTCGCGTGGCTATTCGTGTTCTGTAGTTTGTGCCACTTGCCACTTTTTGCCACTTGTATTCAGTCGAAATTGATTTAATGAAGTTGGGTCATTCGAATTATTTTGACAGGTCAAAATTAATGTATCATATTCTCTTTTATAATGTTTATTCTATCCAAAACGACTACTCAGCCCATAAATGACCCACTGCTGTGTCTGGCCTCATCCCTTTACATTGGGGGTAATTAGCTTTCTGTGCCACGCTGGCCAGATGGTTTGGCACAGGGTTTCACATCAAGCTTTCCTTCTTTTGCGGCGAGCCCGGAACCCCGTGATCCAAAGGCGGCACATCCAGCCGCTGGACCAACGAGGCAGTCACCAAACCATACTGATTAATGTAAATAAATAAACTCAATATTAAACCTATTTATCTATCGTGGCACAGTAGGCTGGCTTCCTTCATCAAATTGTACCCTAAACCAGGACCTTTGGGAGACGAAGAGTGTGACACCAATTACGAAGACAGTAAACGGTTTCCCAATAGTCTCATTTCTCGGTTATTATGTAGGTATGTCCAAACGGAAAAATGTCTAAAAAAACTCATTAAATCAAGTGGGCCTATTAGAGATCTTTTGAGAACTCAAATAATAGAATAAAATTTACTATTTACCAACGGTTCGTAATGCAGCTCTACAGAGAAGAGCCGGCAATAAACTCTATAGTTGCTTTTTTAGATCGCCATTTTTAGGTACAAGGCCGGGATAAGACAGATTTGTGAGAGCACACTCGTAAAAAACATCGCCTGAGTCAATGCGATTAGGAATACCACATAATGTCTCATGAATATATTTTAGAGACAATACTAGTGAACGACCGGTCGTCCCGTTTCCGATAGATATCCACGTCTAAAAATACGCTCGCCGCGAATTGTAACGGCCAAAAATAAAAAGTAACGCGGGATAATCACTTCGGGAGATCGTTCGTATTTCTACAAACGCCACGTGTGTCCGCCATTTTGCCAAAAAGCGCGCTAAAATTGTGACGCAATTGCACTTTTTTAACGCTTTATCTATGGCCCGCGATACTGGCCGAAATCCGGCAGCTCCGGTGACGCGTTCGGAAACCAAAAATTAAAAAGTAAATTGTCGTCTGTCATTGCAATTTTCGATTCCGAATAATTTTACCGTAATATTTTTTCTAAAGTGTTTTATATTTTCTTTTTGTAAATGATAAATGTTTATGTGAATTCGCCGGTTATTGGTAAGAGGAGCTAGTTGTTTTTAGATGAGTTAGTGACGCGGAGAAATGAGGTTGAGTCAGTCGGCGGCGATAGAAAATGTCTTAGATAACTTGCTTAAATATTTATGACCCATTATTTACTAAGCTTTTTTTCTCAATTATATATCCCTGGGCAGTGAAATAACTCAAGATACACTTGGTTGGGTTATTTATTCATATTATCTATGTGAAATTTGGAAAACAACAAGTGTTATCCGGACTCCGGGTGTAGGTAAAACATGAATGTATCACAATACATGCATGTTTTACTTACCGACCGGTTGTTACGGGATCCTGTAGGTAAAAGATGAAAACGCACATGGACGTACCAACGGTACTTAGATAAAAAAGTTATACATTTTTATGTCTATCCGCCGTCTATCTTTGCAACGGCTGATGTTAGAAATTATTGCACATATTTTGACGAAATCATCTGATGTTTTTAATGTTTAGCATAAACTGCCAAGTTCAACAATTTACCATTAATGTACTATATTATGTCATATACTAAATGTGTATAATAATTATGTCATAATATAAATATACAGTAAACTGAACGCGATTAATATTCAAAATGAAAATAGTTTAGGAATTCGGAATGTCTGTAAGCGTTTTGCCTTGGTCTACAAAAAACTGCGTGTCTATGCTTTTTTATCTCGCATTTGCGCGGGAACGCGTGACGTCACCGCCGAATGAAAACTATTTTGGCTCGTTTGAGGTTGAAAGGTCAGTGACTTGCCATCGACGATTGGTTTTGGATTAGATTAAGAAACTAATGGTTATATGTAGATAATGCTTAGCAAGAGAGGTGGACAAGGTGGCAAGGACATGACAAGGCTGATAACCTAGCCGCAAGAGAAGGAAAACTTGATACGAAACCCTTTTTTTTTTTGTTCGCTCGGGGTGAGATCCTTTATGGACTATCCCCGTCAGCCACGGGGATGGCCGAGGGGGGGCGTGTGGGACTCTCCCCCAGATTGGGGGCCTACCCACTAAAGTACCCTACTCACGTCCTGTTGCGGCATTGTGGGATCTGGTGCAGACCCACGCCGCCGCAGACTGATACGAAACCCTGTGCCAACCCGTCTGGTCAGCGTGGCACTGTAGACTAATTGCCCTCCTTGTAGTTGGAGGAGGCCCGACTCAGCAGTGGGTCATTTATGGGTTAAGAAGAAGAGAGGTGGGGCATAGAGGATAACCACTCGCCCGCCGCAGCTGTCCAACCAGGGTAGGACATCCATCTTACGCAACACCGCAGAACTACTTTTTTCTCGGCCCATTAATGACCCACTGCTGGCCTCCTTCCACTAGATCTAGGGTAATTATCCTACTGTGCCACGCTGGCCAGACGGGTTGGCACAGGGTTTCGTTTCAAGTTTTCCCCTGGCCTGACTCGGCAGTGGGTCATTTATGGCTTGAGCAGTAGTAGCGGCACGCTGGCTAGACCGGTCGTCTTGCGTCTGTTTTCGGTCTTGTGATTTCCTTTTGTCGGCTCTTACGACACCGTCAGGGTGGAATGGGGTGGCGACACTGTGTATTCTAAATCGTCGCCCCACAATACCTCCTCTTGTTATAGCTCAAAATATTTCTGTCTTGCGGCCCGCCTCGGCTTCGCATGGGTATTTAACAAAAAGTACAAAAATATGTTATAGTTAGGCATTAGTTATTCACACATACTATTATTATATTACTTAAAGATTATAAAACAAAGTCGTTGTCGTCTGTCCGTCCCTATGTATGCTTAAATCTTTAAAACTACGCAACGGATTTTGAAGCGGTTTTAATAGTTTTTAATAGATAGAGTGATTCAAGAGGAATTATAATATTGTAGAAAAACACTGACAAATTTAGATGTTCATTGCACCCGTGCGAAGCTGGGGCGGGTCGCTAGTATATTTATATTGATTATCATCATCATCATCATCATCAGCCCACATTAGTCCACTGCTGGACATAGGCCTCCCCTAAAGAGCGCCATAGCGCCCTGTCTTCAGCTTGATATTGATTATAGTATAGCCTATATTATTTTATAGTTTCATCAAAATCAATTCAGTAGTTATGGCGTGAAAGAGATAAAACAAAAATTCATACAAACTTTCGCGTTTATATTATTAGTGGGATTGCCATATCGAGTAGAACACCCAGTGCTACACATGCACGTATTCGGACAAAGAAATTATTGACATTTCTCTAAAGTTTTGCCAAAATGTCTTTTAAACTTGTAACCTCCAAATTTCGCTAACTGTATTACACAACATGTGATACGGAAGATATGTCTGTTGATAATACACACAGATAAGGTGTGTACAGAAGGCGCAATTGCCAAAAGCGTGATTTCTGTCTTTATTAACAGTCAATGTCTTAGGTTTTCCATAATAATACACATTTGACTGCCTCGTTGATCTAGGGGTTAAATGTGCCGCCTTTAGATCAACGGGTCCCGGGTTCGATTCCGGGGTCGGGCAAGTGTCTTTGTCTAAACCGGAGGCACTTGCTCTGAGTCTGGGTGTCATTTGTGTTCGTGAATTACATGTTTGTTAACTGCCCCCGTGATACAGGTAAATAATAAAAAAATAATGTTAAACTCGTTATAACGGATTTATTGCGTGCACATATTATTACATTAAATAAATAAATAAATATCCTTGGACATTTCACACAACGCCATCTCGTCCCAAGGTAAGCAACTTAATGCTTGTGTTATGGTAACGAGATGGATGATAAACTACTTATATACATTTTTTTTTGTAAATACATACTATATATAGAAGTGACACCCAGACTCCGAGCCAGTGCCTCTGGTTTAGATTTTGCAGCAGTCGTGGTCATGGGAGAAATAGAGTACTCAATGTCAGCAACCCAAATCATCGTATGGGTGTCGTAAGAGGCGACTAAAGGATTGCAGTTTTGCTAGCGTGGCACAATAAACAAATTTCCATCCTACATTTAAGAATACAGTGTCACCACCCCATTCCCCAAAGAAGGAAATGACAAGGCCGATAATCTAGCCGCCAAAGAAGGGAAACTTGATACGAAACCCTGTGCCAACCCGTCTGGCCAGCGTGGCACAGTAGGCTAATTACCCCCCCCCCCCCTGTGGCCCCTGTGGGTCATTTATGGGCTGAGAAGCAGTAGTGGTAGGTGAAAATGTCGAGAATTTATTTTGGGCGTTCTGCACGTATGTTATCTTCGTACCTACTGATATGATAACACTGTATGGTGATATTTTGGTTTACTGTTTAATATGTACAGTGTAGCCGAGTGTCTTGTGGAAAAACTCTAAATTAATTTAGATTTTGAAAAGGTTAAATTTTAGTTACGTTAATGTATTTTTCGCGACATAAACGGAACATCCGGCTCAATTTTATTATTTAATCACTACATATTATAAAACAAAGTCGCTGTCGCCTGTCCGTCCCTATGTATGCTTGAATCTTTAAAACTACACAATGGATTTTGAAGCGGTTTTTTTAATAGATAGAGTGATTCAAGCGGAAGGTTTATATGTATAATACATGCATAATATTGTAGTGAAACACTGATAAATTTATATGGTCATTGCACCCGTGCGAAGCCGGGCGGGTCGCTAGTATTGTATAAAGTTGAATTTTTAACAGTGAATAAAATGTGACTACTACTTAACCCATAGATGACCAACGGCTGGGTCGGGCCTCCTCCAGTTACATGGAGGGTATTTAGCCTTCATATGACTGGCCTCCATGTCCTTTCATTAAAATGTGACTGTTTCGCGTTAACGCAGATATAAACATGAATAACCAAAATGGTCTCTTTTTCAAGTCGGTTAAAATGGTGTTTGATTTAAGTAATGATTTCGCATTTGGTTTGTTTCAAGAAACGGAAAAGGCTTGTGAAATTGCTCGTATACGTGTATACAATATTTCGTTACAATTACAGTGTTAGTAAAAAAACTGGTCAATATTTCAGTGCGTTCAATTGAACATTAACCCATAGTGGTATACTTTTCATACACTCGATTGCAGTGTTAGTGCGTAAATTTACAAAGTATAAAATTTTTCAGTGTCTATGTAACTCAGTGCCTAATTTAACACTGAAGACTCGGTTTTGATTCACAGTGTTAGTAAGTAAAATTGCAAAAATACACAACACTTCAGTGTCTATGTAACTTGTAAATCGAACACTATTGTTAGATTTATTAGTGTTGATGCCAGAAGGTGTCATGTGCTAAGATTGATTAAAGGAAATTGTGTCGTATAACTCTACTGTGATGATTTAAATTGCGATGGCGAAGCATAGTCAAGTTGTGGCAGTGTTACGGACTATAGTCTACAAATGTGATCTGCTCGCGGTGTTTATGCTCCAAATAGTATTGGTATGTCATTTAAAGTTTAATGATGAAGTGTCAATAGCCCGTTCCAATCTGAGGGTGTCCCAAGAAAACCATATTTGGATTGTTTTTTGGATGTTGTTGTCGTGTTCGGACGCTAGAGAGATGGATGGATTGTAAGTATGAGGAGTTGTATGGTGTGTATGGAGATTACCACCTAGCGTGAGATGGGGGCCGTAAATTGATGATGGTCATTTTAAATATGACGATTTATAAGACATTTGTGATGAAACCTACGTATTAAAAGCTGTAGATTTTAACTGTTTCTTTGTACTTGTGAAGACAACTGTCTTATAGTCTCTCCCACGACCACGACTGCTGCAAAGCATTCGAAACGTCGGTAATTAAATAATGTAATATAAACGCGATAAATACGTTAAAAAGTGTTTAATTTCAATGTGTAATACTCGCGAAAACCTAAGAAATCGAAACCTACGTAATTATAGTTCCCTTTGAGTTTGTCAACTCCCACGACACCCTCAGGATGGAATGGGGTGGTGACACTATATATTCTAAATCAGTCACCACAGTGATGATAAAGAATATTTGTTAGCCTTGAAGTCTATTAAGTTTATAATTTCTGCCAAGACGTATGCCGTCTGGGCAAGATGTCTTTCTGTCATGCAATATTGATCCGGTGTTGTTTGGGTCGGAAATGACGGTTCGCATTACCACCTTAACCGACGACGGAAGAGAGATTGACAGGTTTTTCTGTGGTCTTGAACTAACTAACTCTACTAATGTTCTAAAGCGCCTAGTCCACTATAGATTAAAATTACGGAGAGCGACTCTCATAGGGCAATATCTCATAGACTGCCTCGTTGGTCTAGTGGTTAGATGTGCCGCCTTTGGATCAGCGGGTCTCGGGTTCGATTCCGGGGTCGGGCAAGTGTCTTTGTCTAAACCAGAGGCAGTGGCTCGGAGTCTGGGTGTCATTTCTATCTATAATATGTATGTATTTACAAAAAAAATAATGTATATACTTAAGTAGTTTATCATCCATCTCGTTACCATAACACAAGCATTAAGTTGCTTAGCTTGGGACGAGATGGCGTTGTGTGAAATGTCCAAGGATATTTATATTTATTTATTTATTTAATATACGACGTGTAGGCAGTAATGTGTCACTACAGTCTACGTAGACAGGCTCAACTACTCTCGGAAGGCGTCGTAGACACAGGTACGAGAGCGACACAAGCGATACGAATAGAGTGCTCTCAAATGATCTACATGCCATAGATCAGTCTAGCTGTAGTCGTATTTTTAATTAGACATACTTGATCAACGTCAAACTTGACGTGTCTGTCTGTCTGTGGCACCGTAGCTCGCGAACGGATGAAGCGATTTCAATATAGTTTTTTTTTGTATGAAAGGTGAGTTACGGGCGAGTGTTCTTAGACATGTTTGATGAAAATCGGTTGAGCCGTTTAAAAGTTATGACGGGTGAAAGTGGGGAAGAATAACCGAATGTCTGCAAATATAATCGAGTGGGGTCTCAAATGAAAGCGCATCACGTGAAATTTAACAAAATCTACATTATAATAAGTGTGTACCTATAAAAAGTAAAAAATAAAAATTAAATAAAAAATTTACAAAAAAACCGACACCATAACCTTTAAAAAGTAAAAAATAAATACATCGCGTTGGGGGACCAGGGGTCAGGTATTATAGAAGTAGGAGCGGTCCCCCAACGCGATATATTTAATTTTTACGTTTTAAAGGTTATAGTGTCGGGGATTTTTTAAATGTTTAATTTAATTTTTATAAATGAATATCTAGTCTACGAGTATTGTAGTGTACGCAGGCCAAAATGTCACTATGTTAGAGCTACCCTACGATGACGCAAAAACTGCAATAGGACGTTCGTTATTGTTTTTTTTTTAAACGAAACCCCTGCACTTGGTATAGTCTGTGTCGCGGGGGCAGTTTACAAACATGTAATTCACGAGCAATGTGACACCCAGACCCCGAGCCAGTGTCTCTGGTTTAGACAAAGACACTTGCCCGACCCCGGAATCGAACCCGGGACCCGTTGATCCAAAGGCGGCACATTCTAGGTACGTAGAAATTGGAGTATAGTTTAGATTAGCCTTCAAGCTGTCGAGCTCTAATCTCTCTCCGTGGACGAAGCGCTTTAGACTGATTTTAAACATTTAATATACTAACTAGCAGACACGGCCACGCGTTGCTGTGACTAAGGTTTTTGTTATATTACATTGTAGTAAACTTTCCCACAAGATTGCCAAACTTAAGTGGCAGTGGGCAGGGCACAAAGCGCACAGGACCGACGCCCGATGGAGCAGAAAAGTCCTCGAGTGACGACCGCGTTCCGGAAAGCGCAGTGCTGGTAGGCCTCCCATACGGTGGACCGATGACCTGGTTAAGGTGGATGCTCCAGGGTAGCCCGCGAAATTCAAATTTTCTTACGTTTTTTGCTATTTGCAGGTCAGTGCTAGGTTGTATGTTGATTAAAATGTTATTCGCGGCTGTAAGACGTATGTAGTTATAGAATTATAATCATCAATACAACCCTCCAAGCTCATAAAGGTGCAAGAAAAACTTTTTCATCGTCAAAGTCATTCTTGCACCTTTAAGAGCTTGGAGGGTTGTATTGATGAGTTTGATGATTATAATTCTATAACTACATACGTCTTACAGCCGCGAATCAAATGTTCATCATCATACAACCTAGCACTGCCCCGCAAAAAACGTAAGAAAATTTGAATTTCGCGGGCTACCCTGGAGCATCCACCTTAAGGTCGCCGGAAAACGATGGATGCGGGCGGCCCAGGTCCGGCCTTTATGGAAATCCTTGGGGGAGGCCTGTGTCCAGCAGTGGACGTCTTTTGGTTGAAATGATGATGATGATGAAACTTTCCAATTATATGTCCGTGTGGTGACGGATTTAGAATACACAATGTCACCAACCCATACAGTATTGAGGGTGTCGTATGAGGCGACTAGGAAAATGCAAGAGGCGGCTTACCTACCTTTACCGCAAGAGTAGGAAAACTTGATACAAACCCTGTGCCAACCCGTCTGCCAGCGTGGCACAGTAGGCTAATTTCCCTCCATGAATTTAGAGGAGGCCCGACTAAGTAGTGGGTCATTTGTGGGCTGAAACAACGCAACTATTCAATGGGAACGGTAGGATAATATCAGTCATGGGGACCACCATGTTGTTTTACATATGCCATTTGTAAAAAACGTTACAACCTCCATGACCTCCAAATTTTAGCCTTTATGAAACGTTTGTACTTTTATCATAGCGCCATCTATCGAATACTTACTCAATCCAGTCAACAGATATCGCCGTCTGATATAATCGATTGTAGCTAACATTTAATTGTGACTGTCAAATAATTTGCAATAAAATAATATTGCGACTATAAATTGAGATGTAACCTTCCTATCTTTCAAGTTGGATCAAACTGCACACCGTGTGCAAATTTGATTTAAATCGGTTAAGTAGTTTCGGAGCCCATCGCGGACAAACAAGATGATGTGTACGTACAAATCAGTCTCAAATCATTAATGTATACGATGAACCTTCAGAACGGTAACTCAAACTTAACTTTATTTACGTAGGTTTTATCAGAAAACTCTTATAAATCGTCATATTTACAGTTACCATTATCATCATCTTACGACCCCTGTCCCACGCCAGGTGGCAGTCTCCATACACACCTATCAGTCGTCATATCTACAGTCACACCTTTCATACACAATTTCTCATGCTTACAATCCATCCATCTCTCTTGATCTTCCACAACCATTCATGCTGAAACTACCACCGGTTCGGAATGCTGCTCTACAGAGAAGTGCCGGCAAGAAACTCTGTAGTTGCTTTTTTCAAATCAATGGGTTTGTTTACAAAAAGCACTAAACAGCTAAATCTGTCACCACGCGTACAAAAAGCTTATTGCTTTTTGCTTTTTGTCACACGAAAATAGTCAGTTGCTAATCAACAAACGGTAAAAACCATAGCAACAGACTTTACGACCAGCAAAACGCTTCTTCGATCGAATCCGTGAAAGGGTCTTTACGGGGCCTATCGCGGTGCTGTTTACAAAAATGTAAGGCCCTTCGTACAAAGGCTACGCAAATCTTCGATAGGTACTCAACGAATTTGGTCTTCAAGCTACTACTGCCATACAAATCCATTGAGGTTCGTAAACGAGTCGCGTCGCCGACATTCGTCCCGCGACTTGCGTCGCGCCTTTCGCCGCGCGATTTCCAAGATGGCGGTGGATTTGGATGGATTTCCAAGTGACTGAATAGGCAATTTGTGTCTTGCTATTCAATGTCGTGTTTACGGCCCGTTTGATACTCGATACTCGCGACTTGATACTAATGTAGTATACAACATTAGTATCGAAGATTTGCTTAGCCTTGTGTACGAAGGGCCTTATTCACGATCACAAATGACACCCAGACTCGGAGCAAGTGCCTCTGGTTTACTCAAAGACACTTGCCCGAATGGGGAATCGAACTGTGCACCAATATGGCGGACCGACACGTGTTGCAAGCGTCCGTAGATGCAAGTAGACCCTTGCTAGCAGTTAGATATTTATCATTCTCTCAATCCATACGTGTTACATATTATACATAGCAGCTGTAACGATATTTGTTTAGGGATTGTGCAATTTGGCAAGACACTCGGGCCTACCACTGGCGCTTGGTCAGTTCAAATCTCGGTTTCGATCTGTAAGTTGTGACGTCACCGTTTAAAAAATGCGTTTTCTCGCCGGAATAACTTAGCCGCCATTTTTCCGCGCGCTTTTTGCTGTCATTTAAACAACTAGCTCCGAATATGGTGTTCGATATTTGAAACATTGTCAAATTAAGAAGTATTGAGTGTTGATTTTCAGTGAGTGCAATCAAGATTGTTATTGAAATGTGAACTATTTTGTGTGCAAACTTTGTGTCGTCCAAATATTGGTGTTTTATAAAGTTAAAAAAAGCGATTGTAATTGCCAAAGCCGCTTTGTTCTCTGAAGAACAGCCGGAGTAACGTAAATGTGCAATTAAAAATAACACGTAACATTTTATATTTTCGAACCAAGAGTCCATAGACAAGTGAGATTATAGAAAAGATACCAGAGACAAGGTGTTAAGTTTTTTCCGAACTGTCAATGTACTAGTGTGGTTAAAACAGCGTCCAAAGACAAGAGCGGTTTTTTTTTAAACCACTATTTTTTCGAAACCAAGTGGCCATAGACTCCAAAAAGTTTTCAAACTTCAAAAAAGGAAGGACTTTAACGTTTTATTTATTTAAAACGCTTAATGCTAAGCTACTACGAGGCGTTGGTTATACTGGCATGTGTGACGAGTGTGCTCGCTCTCGGCCATGAGGTGTGGCTGTCGGCGATACGAGCCGCGGCTGCGAAGCGAGGTAGGGTCCAAGTCGGTCCACTCGCGACCCACGCCCCCCCGACTGCCTCCCACTCGTACGTATGCAGTCAACACTCACCAGGTGAATATGTTTCTTCTGCACTATACGTCTGATTTCTCCGAGTCGCAATCGGTTTCGTATAGACGTCGTCGTTTCAGCCCATAAATGACCCACTACTGAGTCTCGGGCCTCCTCCAAATTCATGGAGGGAATTAGTTGGCCGCATTGGCGCAGGGTTTGTACCAAATTTCCTTCTCTTAAGGCTAGGTGATCTGCCTCTTACGTGTAGTACGTCTAGCCACAGTAGGTTAAATAGCCTCCTTATAAATGGAGGAGTTCCGACTCAGTAGTGGGTCATCTATGGGTTGATTACTAGTAGTAGTGTTCCTTGTGGTAACGGATTTAGAATGCACATTGTTAAGGAAATGACGAGGCCGATAACCTAGCCGTGGGAGAAGGAAAACTTGAAAGGAAACCCTGTGCCAACCCGCCTGGCCAGCGTGGCAATTTAGCCTAATTACTCTACACGTGATGGAAGCAGTGGGTCTGCTTACTCATCAGTGGATTTATGGGATTAGTAGTACCTAGTAGTAGTGACGTATCTCTGCGAATGGTACATTTAGGGTTGCCAACTTTTTTTACAAGAAATAAGGTATATTCAGCTCTATGAAGAATGTTAAACAGTATTTTAGAAAAATGAACAGTATGTTATTTATTTATTGTTTTAAATACATATTTTTAGAGCTTCTCGCACAACTTACTAATTTATAGTCCTTTTTAAAAACTTTATTTGCCTCACCACACATATTACTGAAATTAAAATAAATGAGGAGCTGCTCTATTTCTACCCTCCCGCCACTTAGCATTCATTACTGAAAAAATGTGTGAGGTCGTAAGTATAACACATAGTAATGTGTTTACATTTTCGTGCTGAAAACAGTATTTTGTATACTTTATTTTTCTTCAACAGTAAAAAGTATACTTAAGTGAAAAACAGTATCATACTGTTCAAAACAGTATAGTTGGCAACCCTAGGTACATTACGCCTCGTAACGCGCGTCACGTACCAAAGTTTAAAAAGTTTGATTTTTATCCCATATATTACCCACTACCGAGTGTAAGTCGCGCCTCCACCAAATTCAGGGAAGGTTGTAGCGACCAGCATGCTACATACTTTACACAATTTATCCGAAAAATCTGAAGTCTGAACTATCAACATCAAAAATGTGGCGAAAATTACCAAAAAATTCTACACCCTGAAAGCGAAATTTTACTCTCTCACTCGGAAATCCCCGACTACAGTTATTGGGGTGATAGGCGCACGGCCCATTGCCAGACATACCACCTCGTCTAGCTGGATGATCATCCCTTTACGCCTAAAGACGCCTTAGCCTACTGTGTAACGCTGGCAATAATGGTTGGTAGAGGGTTTGCTTCCTTCTCTTGCTGGTCTTTTTTTTTATCCGTGACTTGAATGCCTTTGATCCTAGGCTTGCGTGATTGAAAGCAACGCCAGGGTCAAAGATGGAGCAGGCAATTCAAAGAAATGCCCTGCCGAGCACCGGCTCTCACATACACACAACAGTAAACCGGACTTAAATGTGAGGGTGGTACCTAGCCGGGCGGACCATTAGATCCTACCACCAAGCCAGGGTTTTGTGTTTGTCGGTGGGGAAGTTGCTAAGATGCTAAGATAAATATGACTCACGCATTGAATGTTCGCATCTTAGTGCGGCCGCAAACGGTGCGACAAAAGGTAGCTGGGAATCGCTTGCCGGGTCGCGTTTATGTCACCGGTCGCGACCACAGTCGCTATGCAGTAGCCATCGCCGCGTTGGCTTTGACACGGATGGTATGGACGAGTTGGCGACTAAGGGACAAAGCACACTTATCACCTAGGAAAGGGATCGGCACCGTATCAACTCGAGGCGTTCAGTACTATTTTTATGAAACTCCCTACTGCAAAGCACACTAATCGGATTCTTAACGTAAACTCGACATCGCAGCAGGGTTCACCCATATCACCTAGAAACGATAACGTCCAGCACGGTACGCTTCCAGTGATCATTCTTACCACGCACGTGCAGACTCTGGAATGAACTACCTGCGGCGGTGTTTCCCGAGCGATACGACATGTCCTCCTTTAAACGAGGTTTAAAAAGAGCACTCACTTCACGGTAGCCAACGGCTTGGCTGTGCCCCTGGCACTGCCAAAGTCCATGGGCGGCGGTTAACACTTATCAGGTGGGCCGCTAGCTCGTTTGCCTCTAAGGGCAATAAAAAAAAAGCCCCGCCTCGGACGTTCTCACGAACGCCGTACGGCGCGTTGTCAACCAGCGGTCCCCGCGCTTACGCCTCTACGCCGCCGCGCTTGCGGGACATAACATATTCGTAACATTATCTTACGGGCCATCCGTAAGCGCGGCGTCGCCTAGCCGTAGCCGAGACGACGTATGGGAACTGCTGATCCGCTTTGGTTACGTGCTTACGTTAGGTTGACGCCTGTTTTACGGCGAGGCTAAAGGCGATACGGTGCCGATCCCTTTTCGAGTTGATTGGTCTGCTGCGTCCTTAAGTCGGAGAGTGGTGAGTCTGTGCACCAGCTATGAGGGACGCTATGACGGTAAATTTACGTTTGTAGCTGCGAATCTTGAGTAACTGGTGCGATCAGCATGCTAAATCATTTACGCAATTTAACCGAAATTGTAAACTGCCCCCGCGATACAGGAATTCAGTAAATAATAAATATCCTTGGACATTTCACACAACGCCATCTCGTCCCAAGCTAAGTAACTTAATGCTGTGTTATGGTAACGAGATTAATGATAAACTACTTTTTTTTTTGTAAATACATATATATTAAAGATAGAAAACACCCAGACCCGGAACAAATACTTGTAGGTCGTACAAATATTTCTTCCGTGCGGGAATCGAAACCGCGACATGCTGCGTAGGATTCGTTTTTTTTTTGGCTCCGAGATCTTTTGACAAGGCAAACGATAAAATACCATTCGCCTTAGTTACCTCTACACTACATTCCGAACCGGTGGTAAATTATGAAAGAAGAGCCGGCATGAAACCCTGTAGTTGCTTTTTTTTAGATCGCCATGCAAAGTGTTAATTTAGCAGTTTTTAGTTAGTCTTTACATTATTTTATTCGTCTTTACCCAATAGCTGGTGCACAGATAAACATTGCGTGGGTTTTTTTTAAATTTGTGTGACTAAAAAAGGTTTTCAGAATAAATATTTTCCGGTTGTCTATTGCTTTATTGTGGTAATATTAGTAACTTTTTGGGCGTCGACCACTACCTCGTACAGCGCCGATAATTCTATTGGATTAAAAAAATGCTTGTCGTTTCAATTTCAATGGTACATCTCCATTTTATTCTCAAATCGTTATTGAAGAACTTTTTGACATTAGTGGTTCTGTGTTATTTTTACCTAGTTCCAAGGTTTTAGGGCAAGAATTGGTGGTTTGACGCAAATCAATGCGTTTTCAACTGTTAGGTTATGCTCTTTATTGTTTACTTGCATCCTATGTTTTCATTGTAGACCAAATAAAAGATGGCCGTTCGTGTTTCGATATTCCCGCCAGTACTCCACTGTATGGATATATAAAACCAGTTTTATTTTTAATAGCTTTTATTGCACGGTTTTTGTTTGATTATGCATGGGGTTATTTTTTTAATCCAAGGTTTGTATCCTTACTTATTTTATTTTATTAAAGGATTTTTTTAATGTTAATTTACCTTTTTGTTACAAGAGAATGTAAACCAATACGTTTTAGATTCAATTTTGGAACTGAACTTAAAAAGGTTGTTCTTAAATTGCTCATTTTTAGAATTCATTAATTGTTGTTTTAATCAGTTTATATATTAAAGGAGTTGGCTGGCGGCAAAAGCGGTCCCAGCGGTCTTCGGCGTAGCACCGAGAGATCGGAATCTATATCTGAAGCGAGGATAGAAAAGCAAAGCAATAGCAGTGGTACGTTTTTTAAATTGGATTGATCTAACTTTATCAGGTGGTTTGCCATCATCATTTCAGCCAAAGAAGTCCAATGCTGGGCAAGAGTCCCAAGATCCAAACAATTAAAGAAACCTAAATATGATAAGAAGATTATTAAAGATTTGTCTTGGCCAGAATCTTTAGATGTGTTAAGTCCAACCCGTAGTCCAACAGTAGGCTGATTTCCATTGGGTCATTAATGGTTGAGAGTAAAATAAGTCATTTATAAAGACTTTAAAGAGCACAGGACCCACGTGAGAACCTTGCAGCACGCCAGATATTATTTTGTGGTGGATGGAACGAAATATATTGATAACTACTTAAAGGCCACAATGTGTTTAACAATCCTACCTGAGCGAATATATTTAGAAAGATAAACCGTAAACCATGAACCTAGCTAGTAAGATTGAGTGAACAACCCTATCGAAAGCTTTACATAATCTGCATATAAAGCGATTTATAGTATGTAGTACGACATGGCAACCTTCAAGAAACGAGCCTATTCCTTTCTTAAAGGCCGGCAGCGCACTTGCAACCCCTCTGGTGTTGTGGGTGTCCATGGGCGGCGGTGATCACTTACCATCAGGTGACCCGCTTGCTCGTTGCCAAGGGGCAAGCAACGAGGGACTTTCTTAAAAAAAAAATTTTTGTAGATCCAAATATGAAATACTTATACGTTATTTCTGATGGGCTTACGTTATAAATATTGTGACGGAAAGGTAATATGAAGATTTCCAAAATGTTATGTGCAGTTATGGAACCTCTGTGTTTATACCAAGTATTCTAAATCTAGAAACTCTTCCTTTATAACCTCACCCTTTAAATGACACGCTGGTTAGTCTGGCCTCCTCCAGTTACATAGAGGGAATTAGGATGCGCATTACGACGTCCTCAGCACTTAAATAGGATGGTGACCCATTTTTTCGAAATCTGTGTGATAATTATGACTCGTGTAACAATTTCAGGCCTCAACGGGCTTCGTAACATCGGCAACACCTGTTTCATGAACAGCGTCTTGCAATGTCTATCGAACACGCGACCCTTGCTGGAGTATCTCTCTGAGGATAAATACACGGATGACATCAACACCACGCTGTCTTGTATGAAGGGCGCGCTCCTTAAAGGTACTGTTGTAGGTCCATTGCCGTTGTTACTTTTATGCGTCTGTTTGTGGCGTCGTGGCGTTCCTGAACGTATGAACCGATTAAAGCGGGTAGCTTTTTAATTGAAAGCTGGTTTTCTGACTGGTACTTAGATATGTTTTATCGAAATCGGACGGACCGTTTTCAGGACAGCAGCTCATTTCTAATTATATAAAATTTCGTCCTTAAAATTTCGATATACTATTTTTTGGGAAAATATGAATTCACACCATTATATTACTGGGGTGGCGATCGAGCAGCGGACCAATTAATGTTAAGCGCTTACCGTCGCCTATAACCTATCACCCCTGTCCGAGTTCTAAATGACCTCCACTAAGGTTATGCGAGCCTGGTACCATTTAATGTGGCCGCGGTATTCTGTAAGGTGGAAGTCTTTCCTAGTCTGGAAGCTCTAGTTTTCTCTTACAACTTGGCCCTAACTTCTCACACTAAGTTCTAAATGACCTCCACTAAGGTTATGCGAGCCTGGTACCTTTTAATGTGGCCGCGGAATTCTGTAAGGTGGAAGTCTTTCCTAGTCTGGAAGCTTTAGTTTTCTCTTACACCTTGGCCCTAACCTCCCACACTAAGTTCTAAGTGACCTCCACTAAGGTTATGCGAGCCTGTTACCTTTTAATGTGGCTGCGGTATTCTGTAAGGTGGAAGTCTTTACTATTTTTTGGGAAAATATGAATTCACACCATTATATTACTGGGGTGGCGATCGAGCAGCGGACCAATTAATGTTAAGCGCTTACCGTCGCCTATAACCTATCACCCCTGTCCGAGTTCTAAATGACCTCCACTAAGGTTATGCGAGCCTGGTACCATTTAATGTGGCCGCGGTATTCTGTAAGGTGGAAGTCTTTCCTAGTCTGGAAGCTCTAGTTTTCTCTTACAACTTGGCCCTAACTTCTCACACTAAGTTCTAAATGACCTCCACTAAGGTTATGCGAGCCTGGTACCTTTTAATGTGGCCGCGGAATTCTGTAAGGTGGAAGTCTTTCCTAGTCTGGAAGCTTTAGTTTTCTCTTACACCTTGGCCCTAACCTCCCACACTAAGTTCTAAGTGACCTCCACTAAGGTTATGCGAGCCTGTTACCTTTTAATGTGGCTGCGGTATTCTGTAAGGTGGAAGTCTTTCCTAGTCTGGAAGCTCTAGTTTTCTCTTACAACTTGGCCCTAACTTCTCACACTAAGTTCTAAATGACCTCCACTAAGGTTATGCGAGCCTGGTACCATTTAATGTGGCCGCGGTATTCTGTAAGGTGGAAGTCTTTCCTAGTCTGGAAGCTTTAGTTTTCTCTTACACCTTGGCCTTAACCTCTCACACTAAGTTCTAAATGACCTCCACTAAGGTTATGCGAGCCTGGTACCATTTAATGTGGCCGCGGTATTCTGTAAGGTGGAAGTCTTTCCTAGTCTCGCGGCTCTAGTTTTATGTCTAAGCCTTGGCCCTAACCTCTCACACTAAGTGACCTCCAATAAGGTTATGCGAGCCTGGTACCTTTTAATGTGGCCGCGGTATTCTGTAAGGTGGAAGTCTTTCCTAGTCTGGAAGCTCTAGTTTTCTCTTACACCTTGGCCCTAACCTCCCACACTAAGTTCTAAGTGACCTCCACTAAGGTTATGCGAGCCTGGTACTTTTTAATGCGGCAGCGGTATTCTGTAGTCTCGCAGCTCTAATTTTATGTCTTACACCTTGGCCCTAACCGGTGACACTAAGTTCTAAGTGACCTCCACTAAGGTTATGCGAGCCTGGTACCATTTAATGTGGCAGCGGTATTCTGTAGTCTCGCAGCTCTAATTTTATGTCTTACACCTTGGCCCTAACCGGTCACACTAAGTTCTAAGTGACCTCTACTAAGGTTATGCGAGCCTGGTACTTTTTAATATCTTTCCCTAGCCGGGCAGCTCTAATACGCCGGTAGCCCGCTGTACCTTAACGCGGAACAGTCGCAGTATTAACTCTTCGTTGGATATTGTTCAGCGTTCGCGAGCGTCATAAAGGAGCTGTGGCGCAGTGGTGAGAAGGACTCCGTGGTCAACACGACCTCCTTCAAGTCCCAGATTCAGAGGTTCGCGCCGCGGTTTATGGGATACAGCCAGCAGGACGCACAGGTGCGCATGAAAAAAAGACTTATATGATTTCACAACTACGAGACGCGGCTCAGGTCAAAATGTTTTTTATTCGAATGAATTCTTGCGAATGATTTAAAATAAGTTAAAATAATTAATAATTTAGTTTTTACCACCGGTTCGGAATGCCATTCCACAGAGAACAGCCGGCAAGAAACTCCATTGTTGCTCTTTTAAGGGGCTGTCCATTAATCACGTGATGTTTTTTGTAACATTTTTTAACCTCTCCCTCCCCCATGGTGATGTTTTGTGATTTTTTTCCGAACGCCTCCCTCCCCCTTTCGAACCACACGTGATTAATGGACAGCCCCTAATTAAAAGGGTTACAATGATGGGATGAAACTTTTTTAATTTAGGTAAGTGACCCGCGTTACGTGTCTTAATGTACCATTCGCAGATAATACGTTCCTACTACTACAACACAGCCCATAAATGACCCACTACTGAGTCGGGCCTCCTCCAAGTTCATGGAGGGAACTTAGCCTACTGTGCCACGCTGGCAAGACGGGTTGGCACAGGGTTTAGTTTCAAGTTTTCATTGGGCGGTTGGGTCAACGGCCTTGTTACCTTTTTTCGGCTCTTACGACACCCGCAAGATGGAATGGGGTAGTGACACTTTGTATTCTAAATCCCGTCACCCACCACACGGATATTCCGCTAGACTATAACTTCTTCCAGCTGCTGAGATGATGATATCAAAATTGGTCATCAAGTTCACCAACCCGTTATATCCTGAGGGTGCCACAGGCGGTTTCATGGTCTGTTTATGCTTGCAGGAGTTTCTGCGGTACCTGCTGGAGGGTCTACACGAAGAAGTGAACCGCGTCACCGTCAAGCCGAAGCCGATACTGACGGAGATTGATGACAATCTGAGGTCAGTCACAGTGTCCATACATCGTTTTTACCCCCTGAAAAAGAGTAGAGTTTTATAACTCGAGAACGGCTGAACCGATTTGAATGATTTTTTTGTATGCGTTTGTGTGGCACTGAGGATGGTTTAGATTCACAACTCAGCCCGAAAGATGGCGCTGCAGTCGGTAAACGAATATCATGTAGGACAAAGTCTGGCCGGTCAGCTAGTCTTATTTAAAAAAATCTCTTGTGACGGTGTCTGTAATTAAATTACTCCGAAATAGGTCGACCGATTCTTATGAAATTTTGTGTGCATGTCGATTAGGTCTGCGAATCGAACATCTATGTTTCAACCCCCTAAATGTTAAGGTAATGTCAAATATTTGTACTCACATAAACACTACCTACTACTACTACCTACTACTAGTAATAAAACAAGACTAAAAATACCAATTAACCTATAACTTAAATATTAAAATATATTATTTAAAGGAGTTCCTTTAAGCAAGGTTCCGAAGATACTGGCAGCGTTCCCCCTTTGAATCGCTAGACTGATTCTTTGTCCGAGGTAGCTACCAGCTCTTCGGTCTCCTGTGATGTCGACTAACCTTTTTGCTATTTCCTTAAAAAGGCGTATAGCGCTAGGAATGTTAAGGTTGATCCACGCCTTAATTGAATTTTATAGAATTTTTTTTTTGCTTTATTTTTTTTCAACCCCTGTGACCCCTATTATTGATAGTGATATTTATATGGCAAAACAACGTTTGCGGGGTCAGTTATATACAGGGTAGTTTATATATTACTAGCGACCCGCCCCGGCTTCGCCCGGGTGCAATGATGAACCTCTAAATTTATCAGTGTGTTTCTCTACACCGCATTTTGAACATCGCCCATGCATGTATTATACATATAAAACATCCTCTTAAATCACTCTTATCTATAAAAAAAACCGCTTCGTAGTTTTAAAGATTTAAGCATACATACATACATATTCAAGCTGAAGACAGGGCGCTATGGGGCTCTTTAGGGGAGGCCTATGTCCAGAAGTGGACTAATGTGGGCTGATGATGATGATGATGAATCATACATAGGGACGGACAGACGACAGCAACTTTGTTTTATAATATGTAGTTATAGTGAAGAGAATATAGAAGTATTACTTCAGTCGTGTGGTCTCGTGTCCTTGTTGCAGTGACTCGGCGAAGGCCCAGGAGGCGTGGAACCGGTACCTCCGCATGGAGGACAGTCGCGTGGGAGACATCTTCGTGGGGCAGCTCAAGTCCACCCTGCGGTGCACGCACTGCAACCACGACAGCGTCACCTTCGACCCCTTCTGGGACCTGAGGTGGGGTTTCATCCCTTTTGGGACATATACACTATGTGTTCGATCACGACGGTTGGCGCAGTGGTTGAGCGATCGACTGCTGTGCAGCATGTCGCGGGTTCGATTCCCGCACGGAAGAAATATTTGTACGAACTCAAACTCAAAAGGAACTTTATTTACGTAGGTTTCATCACAAAACTCTTATAAATCGTCATATTTACAAACACCATTATCATCTTACGGCCCCTGTCCCACACTACTACAAGTATTTGTTCCGGGTCTGGGTGTTTTCTATCTATAATATGTATGTATTTACAAAAAAATATATATATGTAGTTTATCATCCATCTCGTTACCATAACAGAAGCATTAAGTTGCTTAACTTGGGACGAGATGGCGTTGTGTGAAATGTCCAAGGATATTTATTATATTTACTTTTAGATCCGGAAGCATTTCGTCCCCTTTGGGATATGCACATTGCAAAGTCAAATAATTTATTTGGTATAGGATCGTTTATGAAGAAGTAGAACCTTTACTACTTTCAGGACCTGTAAAAAAAGGGTAAAAAAGGTGGATTCTATAAAAAAAAATTATCTTTCCGTCCCCAGTCTGCCGATCCCCTCGCGCACTGGCAACTTGAAGATCCAGCAGTGCTTGCAGCATTTCACCAAGGAGGAAGAGATGGATGGTGATGAGAAACCGGTAGGTATACCTCTCTTTCGCATTTAGCCGACTGAGAGTCACTCAATTTGCAATGGAGATGCTCAGAGTCACTCTACTACCACTACTGCTTAGCCCTTAAATGACCCACTACTGAGTCGGGCCTCCTCCAAATTCATGGTGGGAAACTAGCCTACTGTGCCTACTGTACGCTGGCAAGACGGGTCGGCACAGGGCTTGTATAAAGATTTCCTTCTCATGCGGCTAGGTGATCTTCCTCTTACGATACTTAAGTCGCCCTCAGGATAGCGTGGGTTGGTGACATTGTGTATTTTTATTTGCAGACGTGTTCAAAATGCGGTGTGCGCAGAAAGTGTCTCAAGTGGTTCACGGTTCAGAAGTTCCCGCAGGTTCTTGTGCTGCATCTGAAAAGGTACAGCCCAACTTTGGGGCCTTTTCTTGACTTCCTTTGTAGGTATTTTTTATCTGCAACTTGAATGCCTTTGGCCCTAGCTTGCGTGATGGAAAGCAACGCCAGGGCTTGACATGGAGCAGGCAATTCAAGGAAATGCCCTGTCGGGCACCGGCTCCCCCACAGTAAAACTGCTTGGCCTTAGATGTGAGGGTGGTAGATCCAACCACCATGCGTGCTGGGTTTTGTTGACTTTTACAACACGCGTTTTTTTCCATCGTGCGGCGAGGAAGTTTTATATTCTGACCCGTCCCCACGCGCGATAAAGAACTACAGAGCTCTAAATTAACTACTACGCTCCACAGAGATGAGCCGGCAAGAAAACGTAGTTGCTCTTTTTAGATCGTCATTTTTAGGTACAAGGCCTAAAGACAGTTCAGCCACTGAGTTGTTTGGCGTGGAGTTTAACTGCCTCCCCCCTCGCAGGTTCTCCCCCACTGAGCGGTTCCGCGGCAAGTTGAGCGTGGTGGTGGAGTTTCCCCTCTCCGGCCTGGACATGTCTCCTTACGCAGCCACGCGAGGGTCCAACCCTGTCTACAACCTGTACGCGGTTAGCAACCATTCTGGTGAGTACCACTTTAATGCCATTTGCGTGGAGCTGAAGCAAACAAGCGCGGATGACAAAAAGTTTCAAATTGGTCGGAACGCAGCCAGTGCTGAGAAGAACTAGCAAGAAACTCAGAACTCACCTCACTGGGCAAAAAGACTTATCATCATCATCATCATTTCAGCCAAAAGACGTCCACTGCTGGACATAGGCCTCCCCCAAGGATCTCCACAAAGGCCGGTCTTGGGCCGCCTGCATCCACTGCTTTCCGGCGACCTTAACCAGGTCGTTGTGCCCTGCCCACTGCCACTTAAGTTTGGCAATCCGGTGGGCTATGTCGGTGACCCTGGTTTGCCTGCGTATCTCCTCATTTCTGATTCGATCTCGCAGGGAAACTCCGAGCATAGCCCTCTCCATTGCCCTTTGGGATCCTCTCCTCTCCATTGCCCTATATGTTTTGGTGGTCTGTAACTTCAATTTAACATTGCAGGTACAACATACTCCGGGCATTATACAGCATACTGCAAACACCCTTACACAGGCGATTGGCATGAGTACAATGATTCTAGGTGAGTCAAATTCAAATCGTTTATTTTGTTTAGGTCACGATGGACACTTACAAAAAGTCAATACATTTTTCAAATGATGTTATATAATTAAAAAAGGTCTACCGTCTACCACCAGTTCGGAACGCGACCACTGCTGAGAAGAACTGGCAAGAAACTCAGAGGGCTTTTTTTTTTTCATTGCGGTCCTGTTTCTTATGTTTAAGTACAATAACATAAAATACTGGCACTGAACAGCTTAGTCCCAAGCAGCTGTGTCGTTTATATAATCAGCAATGCGGTAATATGTTTTTTTTAAAGCTTGACCGTCTTTCCACGGTTCGAGTTCCTAGTGTATTCTCATAATTATGCTTTCATCCCGTATATGACGTAGTCTTGACCTGGCGTTTTTTCAAAACGTCCTTGGTTTGGTCTCAAAACGTCCGCCTAGGTCTATCCCTTTCATTTACACTCGCCATATACACTTTTTTCGTCAATAGTTTTTCATTAATTCTCTCGACTTGGCCAAACCATCTCAGCATATCTTTCTCAATTGTTGTCACTACATCTTCAAGTCAACAGTATATTTATATTCTTTTTCCAGGGTAACGCCGATCAATCCTCGTAACGTGGTCTCGTCAGAGGCGTACGTCCTCTTCTACGAGTTGTCTCGCTCGCACTCGTAGCGCTCCCGCGCCTCCTGTCTCGCTCTGCTGTGCTGACGTCACGCGACGTGACGTCACGGAGGGCGGGTCCAATATGGCGTCGCTGTAACGTAGCAAATGTTTGAAGTTTATTGTGAAGCAAGGGATATTAGTCAAATTTGTTGTATATATTACTATATATACATAAATATGCCTTCTCTCATTTTATTTGGGGTCGTAGCTACCAACTGTTTTGACGCTATGATTGAATTGTATAGTTATAGTCCGTTCACATTAATTTTACCTCTGCTTTTTTTTAAATAAAGAACGAAACTTCTGCTCTAGATATGACCTGTATCACGAGGGCAGTTTACAAACATGTAATTCACGAACACAAACGACACCCAGACTCGGGAGTAAGTGCCTCTGGTTTGTCTGTCATCTTCTGTTGGTTCACACCACACCCCCAGGGTGGAATGCGCTGGTGACACAATGTATTCTAAATCCGTCACCGCACAGACTGCCGTCATTATATAGGCGATGAAAAATATTATGTGAACGGACCATATGACGATAATATTTTTGCAATAATATGTCAAAATTACCTTATGAAACGGTACAAAATTCTTAATTTCTATTATGTATTAAGTAATTGTAAATTAAAGTTATTGCTGTCGCAAGTTTATCCGACTTAATTATGATTTGAAAGAGCCACCGCGCAGTTTCTTGTCGGCTCTTCCGTGGTACGGTGGCCCGGGTGTTTCAAACGGTTGGTGGCACATGCGTACGTTGAATACTTCATCCGAAATCAATTCTCGAATAGTTTGTCAAGTACATAAAAGTTCGGCAAGTAAAAAAAGCTTTGGGACACACTAAACGCTATGTTTGACAACTCTTGAGCCCATGGATGACCCACTGCTGAGTCGCACCTCCTCCAGTTACATGGAGGGTAACTAGCCTACTGTGCTGTGTCACGCTGGCCAGACGGTTTGGCACAGGGTTTTGTATCAAGTTTTCCTTCTCTCACGGCTAGGATTTCGGCCTTGTAATTTCCTTTTGTCGGCTCTTACTAGACCCTCGGGTTGGAATGGGGTGGTGACACTAGTATTCTAAATCCGTCACCACACGCAATGTTTGACAACGCCTGGGGCTAGAAGAATCGTTTTGAAAGTATTTTAATGTTTTTTAAATGTTCAGTAAAATCCATAGAACAATTATTATATATTTGTTTTAATTTAAATTGAATATTTTCTTCGTTATAGCGACATCGTTCAGTTTCAAACTACATAATTGTATTGGTTCAGATGTGATATGAAATACCAATGTGCAGTCAAGATACTGTTGTGAATTGTTATAATATTGTGAACGACGCCATCTAGTGGTCGGAGTGCGTCATCTACTGAGCCCTTTACCAATTTAATTGCAGATAAAATACAGCAGGTTGGTTTTTTTACATTTTTAATTATTGTTATAGTTGATCCAATTAACACAAAACCTTTTTTGGGAATTACTGTTTTAATACGTGACAAAGCGTGCTGTATTCTGTGAGATTATCGGGAATATACATACAAACAGACAGGAAGACGTGGCCTCTGTTTATAACAATGTGTAAATATGGCGTTATCTATATTTTTTAGGTGCATAGTTGTCCTTTCTAGCTACTAGATGGCGCTGTGCCGAATTGTTGTACACTAGACCTTAACACGCTCTTGTTCAACAGAGTCGAATAGATAGATTGAATTTCGTTTTAGATTTAATTGAAATGTATTTATTTACTGTTTAATACGCGTTGGCGGCTTGTTATCCGGTTTTATTAATTATTATACCTTCGGATGTATTTAACATGGCCCTTAATTCTGAGAAATGTTTACGACATTTACAATTTTTTTTCTAAGTTAGGTATTTATTCAACAACAGGTATTTACAAACATAACGAGCCTGGAGCAGTATACACATTGCTCCACGCCCAAGTAATCCAATGACAGGCCGCCATCTTGGTTTTCTGTAATATTGCCATGTACCATCAGATATTGCTAACCAAAAAAAATAAAACAATTCACCATACATTGTTAGCTTCGGTCCGGAATACACTCGACAGAGAAGCAGGAACTAAACAAACGAAGCAAAAGCGGAGACAATTGTGCACACTTGTGTATGTTATCTGTGGTTCGTCACCACCGGTGTTAACTCTGTGTCCGTGTGGTGACGGATTTAGAATGTAAAATGTCACCAACCCACACCATCATGAGGGTGTCGTTAACGACTAAAGGAACGCATAACAGTGGCAAGAGATGGAAATCTTGACGCAAACCCTGTGCCAACCCGTCTTGCCCACGTGGCGCAGTGGGCTAAGTTCCCTCCATGAGCTTGGAGTGGGTCATTTACGGGTTGAAATGACGAGTTACAGTGAGGATCGCCGTCTGCCCCCCGCTCGCCATCAACCGGTACGTCATCATCATTTCAGTCAAAAGACGTCCACTGTTGGACATAGGTCTCCCCCAAGGATTTCCACGAAGGCCGGTCCTAAGCCGCCTAACTATCCGTAGGAGACGAAATTACATCTCTGGTTGTTTTTTTTTAACTGCTGATCAGATCCAGTGTATTGTTGATCGAAGGTTGTTATCATGGTATTTATTTCGTATTAGTTTAAGCGAAGCTTTCGAATGTCTTTTAAAGATTGTAAATTTGTTTGAGTGCTTGTTGTAAATTGTGTAAAAAAATATGCATTTTCCGTCATCTTTGTAATTGTGTAAAAACTAACTGGGTTTTTTGTAAATGGTTACTTTTTAGTTTATATTGTGCGGGCGATCAAATTTAATTAAAGAAGCAAGAATTAACCCTGCGATAACAATACATCACATTTCATGAACCGCATACTTCGGGTAAAGAAAAGACGGCAAGTGGTTTGGCTGTATGGCTAACACCTTTGCCTGTTATAGACAAATTATTTAACGATATAACCGCATTTTTGTTAGATTTTCAACTCGAAATACTGGTTTATCAGTCTCGGTTTTCGCGGTATTTAAAGAATATCGGTTTTTTGTACCAAGTAACTACCGATACTGCAATTTTGGCTTTCAATTGAAATGAAAAGAAACGTCGTTTTAGTGTCTTTTCTTCTATTTATATTAAATTAGGGCGTACTAAAAATCAGGGCTCGTTTACGTAAAATGAATGTTATTTATTTTGAAACGTGAAAATCGACTTTAACGGTATGTCATGTTACTAAACCTCTAGTAATATGCACGGATACCGATTGGGTAGATGATTATTTTTACTATCTCGCACCAGGTTGTCTGCCTATTGCGTTTTTATACGCTTTTTTAATAAAAAGCGTCAGATGTATGTAACGGAATCTTTGAACATGATTTTTATCCAGTTAAGTAATCCTGACGACACTTTCAGAGTGGTAATGGGTATTTAAGGTATTTTAAATACCACAACACATCCATTTTTTTTAGTTTTTCTTTGTAAAAGTATTCCTTTTTTTTTGGCGTGTTCACCCTCGGAGTTCCGTGTCTATCGTGGTTCTCGCACGCAATTTCCTAAAATCCGTCGCCTTAAATTTGTACTAGTGCCTGAAATTCAAATATAAATAATTTGAGTTTCTTCAAAATTTTTGTACTTCTGTTTTCCTCGCGAACAGGCTGGTTGGGTGGATGTGGGAGGCCCCATACGGTGGACCGATGACCTGGTTACGGGTCCGGCCATTGTGGAAATCCTTGGTCTTTTGGCTGCAATGGTGAAAGCCGTATGCGTTTATGTCGTCTTTTCTGCGATGTTTCGGTTAGTCGACAATTGCGGTTAATATTGATTCTATTTTATAAATTGTTATTTGATTTGTTTTAAATTTATTGTCCATGTTACATATTTTATAATTGTTTAAAGAATCTTCTTTTTTTATTAACCAAAGATTGCAGAAATCATGTGTGGCGCGATTGCTGTTTTTATTAATAATTATAAATATTAATAATACATAATTTATTGTAATAATAATAGTAATGGTTATTATTTATAATAAAATCGATATATTTATGTAAAAATACGTAACAGAATACTTATATATAAATATATATATTTAAATGAGTAAATTATTAGAATGTGTTTTATTTTGTGTTGAGTTTGGATCTATAGTTCGTTTGCGTTATGAATGCATGAGCCATTACCATCTGCCTTCAACGGGTCACTTACTTCCTAACTGGGAACAATTTAATTGGTTATGGGGCGTGGCGGACAATGATGACTCACTAACGGGAATGAAGTATAGTCGACGGAATAGCAGATGCAACGTGAATAATCTTTCAGAGATTATGTATAGCCAGGATGCAGCTAGCATTTTTCTCCGAAGCCTGATACCCCGGCAAACACCTAACCGATTTCTACGTCTAAAAGGATTATGCCCACATTAGGAAAGCCGCGGTTAGCAGCTTCTGTGGTTTGTGAGCACGTATAGCAGTGTAAAACATCTTGAAACAAAAGCGCCCTGGTGGGAATCGCGTGGGTTATGCCTCCCTTCACTGCCAAAGACATTTATAATCATTGTAAAACTTTTGGTTAAAAGAGCAACCATGGAGTTTCTTGCCGGCTCTCTGTGGGATGGCATATCGAAACGGTGGTAGTCTTCGGTATTAATAATTATTATATTATTTGACTATTGGAAAACATCCGTTAGAATTTATTGGAATAAAAAATCAATATGTTTTTTATTCGAATAAATTCTTGCGAATGCCTTCAAATAGTCTTAAACTGAACAAAGTACTAACACAAAAATTTCAAGGTTTTCTTATATTTTTTTTATTATTTTACTAGTTTTGCACGGGTGCAATGATTAACCTCTAAATTTATCTGTTTCTGTACAATATTATGAATTTATTATACATATAAACATTCCTCTTGAATCGCACTATCTATAAAAAACGACTTTAAAATCCGTTTCGTAGTTTTAAAGATTTAGGCTTAAATAGGGACGGACAGACGACAGCGACTGTTTTATACTATGTAGTGATTTGACCACCGATTCGGAATGCCATTATTATACAATAACTACGATTTAAAATCTTATATCTTTAAATTAGCAATTCTTATATACATACAATTGGAATCTCGGAATCGGCTCCAACGATTTTCATGAAATTTAGTATATAGGGGGTTTCAGTGAGGATGTAGGAATCATTTTTAGAAAATGCCATTTTATTCGGGTTTGAAAAAGAAAGAAAAACTTTTTCGACGTCAAAGTCATTCTTGCACCTTTATGAGCTTGGAGGGTTGTATTGATGAGTTTGATGATTATAACTCTGTAACTACATACGTCTTACAGCCGCGAATCAAATGTTCATCATCATACAATCTAGCACTGCCCTGCAAATTGCAAAAAAACGTAAGAAAATTTGAATTTCGCGAGCTACCCTGGAGCATCCACCTTAAATATGATTTCCAAAAATATATGTCGTGGATAACGATATCGTTTTATTAAGTTTCTCAATTGATTGTTGACACAGTAGTGCGGCAAACGCGGTGACGTCAGTTGTTTTGCAATGGCGGCACGTGGACAGAGTCGTAATGGAAAGTGAGGTTGGCTCGATCAGTCAGTCGACGTTGGGACACGGACCGAGACACTTCTCCGTTGCGAACCTGTCGGTTTGTCTATCTAAGTGTGTTAACTGAACATTGTTATTGATACTGTGGTTAATATTGTGAATTATAAAGTTACAAGTAATAAACCTCGTACCAAGTCAAGATGATGACGACACTATCGCTCAGCCGTCGCTATCTCCGACATCAGAAGTGGGATGGAAGCTCCGCGCTTCGTGTAACGCTGTTATAGTACATTGGAAGCTCCGCGCTTCGTGTAACGCTGTTATAGTGCATTGGAAGCTCCGCGCTTCGTGTAACGCTGTTATAGTGTATTGGAAGCTCCGCGCTTCGTGTAACGCTGTTATAATGCATTGGAAGCTCCGCGCTTCGTGTAACGCTGTTATAATGCATTGGAAGCTCCGCGCTTCGTGTAACGCTGTTATAGTGCATTGGAAGCTCCGCGCTTCGTGTAACGCTGTTATAGTGCATTGGAAGCTCCGCGCTTCGTGTAACGCTGTTATAGTGCATTGGAAGCTCCGCGCTTCGTGTAACGCTGTTAAAGTGCATTGGAAGCTCCGCGCTTCGTGTAACACTGCTATAGTGTATTGGAAGCTCCGCGCTTCACGTAGCTCCGTTGCTGTACGTCGGAACTCCGTGTTTTGTGTAGCCCGTACTGTTACGTCGGGAGCTACGCGCTTCGCGTACAGTTGACCATTGAAAGCTTGGCGCTTTGTGACTCGGGGCACCCCGATAACCGTACGAGTTTTTCCTTTTATTACGTTTCACACACAACGACAAAGAAAGACGCGCGAGAACGCGCTGACTGTCAGGATGGTCGTGTGGCGTATTGAGTTAACGTTTTAGTACTACTAGCGCCATCTATGCCGCCTCCGTGGCATTGCTCGCGGATGGCGCTGCGCATAGATTCTGAAGAGCTGTGACATATCGAACGAAGGAACGAGTAAATGGATGGTTTCGCTCGCGAATGAAGTGAGTCAGTGGTTCGGTCATCGCAGGAGTGGATGAATGTTCTATTCATTCTGCCCTGGAACACCGACAGCACCGCACGTGTGCATCTTAGGTGGGCCTTGGTGCAGGCCTTTGATTTTCAAATCAGTTATCGTGAGGGACGTCGTATGGCTCGAGCTCGTAAGATCATCTGTTACCACTCGACATTTCCAACATGCGCTCAGGTGTCCTACATCGCAAGGTACAGAGAAATAATCGGACCCGGTGTCTTCCAATTGTTCCCCGGGCCTTCCGCTGGTCAGTAATTAACCACGTGCACGAATCACGTATGCACCTTGAATTTAAGAAGACTCTTGAAAGGGTTGATCACTATTGGTTCGAGCACATGGCTAAGTGCGTTCGGGACTTCATCCAATTCCTAACATAAGTATCCCGTGGCATACTGTGCACGTTGACTTAACTGGCAAATTAAGTGGAAAAAGCGATTGCAAGGAGTACGTCATAGTTTTAATTGATGCGGTCACAAAATTTGTTCCCTTATATCATACCCTGAGAATAGATTTGGCTAGAACAATTAAATCCCTTAAATCAAGCGTCTTTAGTTGGAGCTCCAGTTAGTTATTGCAGATCTGGGACGATGCTTTGCCAACAAAGAATTCAAAGTTTTTTTTGTCAGTTTCACGGTGTTTCTTTACGTTTGATAGCTAGTCAAGTCGCGCTAATTGCCAAGTAGAAAGAACAATGAGCGCGTTAAAAAATATGCTGACCGCGGTAGAAGCGTCTGATAGGTCCCGGCATGAAGCGTTAGAAGACGTGCAATTAGTTTTGAATTCCTCTGTCCACCGTGTAATACAAGCGAGTCCACTCGAGTTTCTGATAGGACGTTTAGCTAGACCATTTAACCTATTAACTTTGAATGATTCCGGACCGGCAGTAGACATTAGTAAGACAAGAGAGCAAGCGGCCACGTACATAGAAAAGAGTGCCAGTTACGAAAAAGTAAAATTTGATAAAACTACAAGTTAAAGTGGTAAAGTTTGATGTTGGTAATTTAGTTTAAATTCAGAACGAAGAGAAACCAAACTAAATTAGACGCGAAGTACAAGGGACCTTTAAAAAAAATGTGGAGTTACTTGATGGTGATCGTTATTTGCTGAAATCTTTGACCGGTAATAGAACATAAAAATACGCTCACGACTGTATAAGGAGGATTCCTCTAAGCAGTGTGTCCGTTGAGTTAAATTTGTCTGATGAAGATGGTGAGGAGGATGCCTCCAACAGTAAATAAGAACACATACCTTGGCTAGGTCGCACTACACGCACTAGTCTGTAGTCGTAACTGCAACTCTCAGAGTTGTACAGAGCGCGATGGGCAGCTAGTGGTGTGGCGGGGACCCGGGTTTCGAGAGAGACTATTTGTATGGTCCTGTGTGGCCTGGGAGTCGTGGACTCCAGTTAAAGTGTTGGTCGTATCGCTTGGAGCGATGTCGATATGGGTGACACGTGAATTGTCACTAGCTGCTGGGACAGTTGGGCCATGTGTTGTGTACTTATTGTCTTAAACTTACTGTTTTAAAGTATCAGTATTGAGATTTAAAGATTATGGGCTTAGAGGAACCTTTCGTGTTAAAGTTGTTGAAATTATTTGTATGCTAACGTGATCTCTGTTAACTTTATTCGTAAGATACGATTACGGACCATTACCATCAGGTTGGCCGAACGTGAAAATGTGCCTCAGTTGGTTATTTTGTTACAAGTACACACGAGGACGTGTGCTTCGTCAGAATGGCCGTGTCGTGGATAACGATATCGTTTTATTAAGTTTCTCAATTGATTGTTGACACAGTAGTGCGGCAAACGCGGTGACGTCAGTTGTTTTGCAATGGCGGCACGTGGACAGAGTCGTAATGGAAAGTGAGGTTGGCTCGATCAGTCAGTCGACGTTGGGACACGGACCGAGACACTTCTCCGTTGCGAACCTGTCGGTTTGTCTATCTAAGTGTGTTAACTGAACATTGTTATTGATACTGTGGTTAATATTGTGAATTATAAAGTTACAAGTAATAAACCTCGTACCAAGTCAAGATGATGACGACACTATCGCTCAGCCGTCGCTATCTCCGACATATATATATATAAAAAAAAAAATACCGAGCAAAGCTCGGTCATCTAGATATTGTGAAATAAAACGCGCATATCTAAACATCTTTTATTATCTTATTTTACATCGGTAAGGCATTTGAAGGCTGGTTCGTGTGCTTGTACTGCGAAACTATACAAGTGTGACAGACTAAAATAAACTGCTTCAAAACAATTTCTCTCCACGTTACTGTCTCTCTTAGGTTTTCGCGATGATTACACATTGAAACTAAACACGTTTTGCCCACGAAACTTGTCAATAACACTACATTATGCGGTAGATTAACTGTTTCTTTGTACTTTTGAAGACGACTGTCATCTAGTCTCTCCCGCGACCACGACTGCTGCAAAGCATTCGAAACGTCGGAACTTAAATATAATATACACGCGATAAATCCGTTAAAGTGTTTAATTTCAATCTGTAATAAAAAAAACCTTGTTATGGACGTCGCACACATATCAACTCGGAAACGGATCGGCACCGTATCAACTCGAGGCGTTCAGTATTATTGGTATGAAACTCTATTAAGCGCACTAATCGGATTCGTAACGTAAACGCTTTGCCTCGGGACAATGTCACGAACGCCGTACGGCGCGTGGTCAACCAGCTGTCCCCGCGCTTACGCCTCTTCGCCGCCGCGCTTGCGGGATATAACATATTCGTAACATTATCTTACGGGCCATCCGTAAGCGCGGCGTCGCCTAGCCGTAGCCGAGGCGACGACGTATCGGAGTTGCTGATCCGCTTTGGTTACGTGCTTACGTTAGGTTGACGGCGAGGCGAAAGGCGATGCGGTGCCGATCCCTTTCCCGAGTTGATATGTCTGCTGCGTCCTTAAGGCGAATGTTCCAGGGTAGCCCGCGAAATTCAAATTTTCGTACGTTTTTTGTTACGTTTCAAAATCATGAATACAACCCTCCAAGCTCTTAGAGGTGCAAGAAAAACTTTCTCAAGCTCAAAGTCATTCTTGCACCTTTAAGAGCTTGGAGGGTTGTATTGATGAGTTTGATGATTATAATTCTATAACTACATACGTCTTACAGTCGCGAATAACATTTTAATCAACATACAATCTAGCACTGACCTGCAAATTGCAAAAAACGTACGAAAATTTGAATTTCGCGGGCTACCCTGGAACATTCACCTTAAGTCGTAGTCTGCCGCGTTTGGATCTCGGGGTCCCGGGTTCGATTCCGGGGCCGGGCAAGTGTCTTTGTGTAAACCAGAGGCACTTGCCCCCGGGCCACCTTGCACTTGTATTCGTGAATTATAATTTGATATGATTTTAAATGAATTGCACCAGCGATACAAGTTATGCCTAAAGAGAAAGAAAATCGAAGTACAGTTATAGTATGACCTTTACCGCTGTACCGCGCGCTAGGTGTGTGCGGCGAGGCGGGGGACGGGTAAGAAGAGCACCGCCGTAAGGGGCTGTTTATTAATCACGTGAGATTCGAAGGGGGGGGGGAGCTGTTCGGCAAAAATCACGAAATATCACAAGGGGGTAATGGGGGGTATAGTAAAATATCACGTGTATTTATTTTTTTGTCAAACGCGTGATTTCTAAACCGAAAAGCGGCGTGTGTAAGATTCTTTGTAGGTACTAAAAAATACACGTGATTTTAAATCACGGGGGTGGGGGGTTGTCCTAAACCTCACCCACCACGTATCACCAAGTGGGAGGGAGGGTTTAAAAAAATGACAAAATAAACATCGTGATTAATGGACAGCCCCTAAGAGTTAGCGGCCGACTGACAAATCGACGCGGCCGGTACCCTCTCCCGCCTCGCCGCGCACACACCTAGAGCGCGGTACAGCGGTAGCGGTCATACTATAGCGCAAATATCGTACAAATTTACAGCTATTAAAAGAGTTTCATAATAAAATATTGATATGTGCAAATTTATTGTTTCCAAGTATCCTTTTTATATCTCTTATACGTAATAGGCTACATATTAATATACATAATATTTAATTTAGTTACAACGTTAAAATCTCTTTAAAAGTAAGAATCACATTCTACCACTATTATACCGTGCATGACCCGCTGCTGGGTCGGGCCTCCCCCAGACGGGTTGGCGCAGAGATTCGTGTCAAGTTTTCCATCTCTTCGGCTGGGTTATTGGCCTTGTATTTCATTTTGACGGCTGTTACGACACCCTCAGAATGGAACGGGTGGTGATACTATGCATTCTACAGTCAACAAATGGACTCTCACTCACTCTAATGTTATCAAGAAACACTTGACCGAAAAAAAACCGGTATAGTTAAACTCGTAGTGGGAATTTAGCGTCACCACCCCATTCCGCCCAGAGCGTGTCGTAAGACGCGCCTAAAGGAAAATTTGGAGTTCGTGAATATATTTTTTGAAACTGTGTAAACTGCCCCCGCGTTACAGGTTATTAACTAGTGCAACAGCACCCTGTGCGAAACTGTCTGGCCAACGTGACACAGTAGGTTAATTACCCTCCATATAATTGGAGGAGGCCCAACTGAGCAGTGGGGTTATGTATGGGCTGAGTAGTGCAATTTCTCACTTCCTGGTCAGCGATGACACAGGAGTCATCATGATAGGAGATTCTGAATTTTCAAGACACTGTTACTACGGCATTCAAACAATCACAGTGCGCAAAGTATTTCATCAATATCGGTACAGCCGTTGCGTCGCCTACACGAACCAAAATACATATAAAAAAGAATATAATAACTAAACCCAATTAAATTATCATACAACATTTTAACATTCACGAAATAATCACAGACTAACATTACAACAAATATACAATTTCACCGACCCGTTCCATACTGAGGGTGTCTTACGAGACGTTTGGATTACACAGGTTACTAATATAGATTGTTATTTTTATATCGGGTAGTAGTGATTGATTTAGAATACACAATGTCACCAACCCACACTATCCTGAGGGTGTCGTAAGAGGCAGATCACCTAGCCGTATAAGAAGGAAAACTTGATACAAACCCTGTGCCGCTGGCAAGACTGATGTGTTGCCAGCGTGGCACAGTGGGCTAATTTCCCTCCATGAATTTGGAGGAGGCTCGATCAGTAGTGGGTCATTTATGGGCTGAAACGACGAGTAGTGATTTCGAAGAGGCAGTGTCGCCACCCCATTCCATACCGAGAGTGTCGTATGTGTCGACAAAAGGAAACGACAAGGCCGAAAACATAGCCGCAAGAGAAGGAAAACTTGAAACGAAACACTTTTGCCAACCCGCCTGACCAGCGCGGGACAGTAGGCTAATTTCCCTCCATTTAGTTGGAGGAGGCCTGACTCGGCAGTGGGTCACTTATGGTCCGAGTAGTAGTATACATAAAGTACAAACATATTTACACACTATGACACTAAAGAGGTAGAACACCATTCGTCTTACATACACACAACAGTGCCGGATTAACCACGTAGCAATTGCTACGGGCCCCGCGCGATAGGAGGCCCCGCATATTTAAACCCACTCATCTCTGCCTGAGCGTATTTTTTTGAGTAAATATAAATAAATAAATATCCTTGGACATTTCACACAACGCCATCTCGTCCCAAGTTAAGCAACTTAATGCTTGTGTTATGGTAACGAGATGGATGATAAACTAATTATATACATTTTTTTTTGTACATACGTACTTATTATAGATAGAAATGACACCCAGACTCCGAGCCAGTGCCTCTGGTTTAGACAAAGACACTTGCCCGACCCCGGGACCCGCTGATCCAAAGGCGGCACATCTAACCACTAGACCAACGAGGCAGTCAAACTTATTAAAGTCAGTAAAACTTATTATGCCAGTAAAACTTATTAAGATGTGGTATGTATTATGAAAAGTCCTCGAGTGGCGACCGCGTTCCGGAAGGCGCAGTGCTAGTAGGCCTCCCACACTGTGGACCGACGACCTGGTTAAGGTCGCCGGAAAGCAATGGTCCTGAGCCGCCCGGCTCAGGACCGGCCTTCGCGGAAATCCTTGGGGGAGGCCAATGTCCAGCAGTGGACGTCTTTTGGCTGAAATGATGATGTATTAATTACCTACAAAATTGTAACCTATAGATAACAAATAAACGTATTGAGTATTGAATTGTATTTTCACCACTTTATACTTAAGGTGAATGTTCCAGGGTAGCCCGCGAAATTCAAATTTCCGTACGTTTTTTGCAATTTGCAGGTCGGTGCTAGGTTGTATGTTGATTGTAAGCTCATAAAGGTGCAAGAATGACTTTGAGCTTGAAAAAGTTTTTCTTGCACCTTTATGAGCTTGGAGGGCTGTATTGATGATTATAATTCTATAACTACATACGCCTTACAGCCGCGAATAACATTTTAATCAACATACAACCTAGCACTGACCTGCAAATTGCAAAAAACGTAAGAAAATTTGAATTTCACGGGCTACCCTGGAACATTCACCTTAAGAACCCATAGCAGATCAAGGGCTCTTTAAAAGAATTTGCTACGGGCCCCACGCTTGCTTAATCCGGCACTGACACACAAAAATTTCATTGTACATTTCTCACACGCATCTGTGCGTGCAACCTCGCGACGCGGCATTCAGCAACCCGTTCCATCCCGAGGGCGTCCAACGGAGGAGTCTAGACCGTTGTACAAAGGTGGAGTCGTGTGGCAGGTCAGTCTCTTCTCTACCTTATGGTATTTTTCCCCTTTATTAGACTACTAGCCGATGAACATATAAGTTATCAGTGTTTGTCTACAATATTATGCATGTATTATACCTAAAAAACTTCATCTTGAATGACAATCTATTAAAAAAAACCCGCTTCAAAATCCGTTGCGTAGTTTTAAAGATTTAAGCATACATAGGGACGGACAGACGACAGCGACTTTGTTCTAAACTATGTAGTGATAGTGATTGATTGATTGATTACGCGTGTGTAAGGGCCGTTTTTACAATTTTATATATTACGCTCGCTTCCTTTGAGAATGGTTCTGAAAGTTCTGAAAAGTCCCTACAGTTAAACTGGTCTTCGGTAACATTTGTCTTCTTACCTCCCGGACACATTCCATCATTCTGTGATATCATCAATGATATCGCAATCAAGGCAGTTTAGAGATTCTGTTTTGACCATTAAATCACTTTTTTATCAGTGACATGAATGACTTTGACCCTAGGCTTGCGTGATGGAAAGCAACGCCAGGGTCTAAGATGGAGCAGGCAACTCAAGGAAATGCACTGTCGGGCACCGGCTCTCACATACACACGACGGAACACAGTAAAACTGCTTGGCGCCGGACTTAGATGTGAGGGTGGTAGCTAGCCGGGCGGACCATTCGATCCTACCACCAAGCGTGCTGGGTTATGTGACTTTTACAACACGCGTTATTTCCCAGCGTTCGGTGGAGAAGTTTTATACTCTACTCCGTCCTCACACGGGGAAAACACTACCTACCTAAAGCTATTGGATGAGATTGGATGAGATGGGATGTGGCCGGAGCGAAACTTCAAAGCCATTACTATTTCAGCCCGTTCCATACTGGCACCGTACATTATTTCACTAATCTGTCAGACTTGTTTGTACCACCATCATTGTAACCCTTATGTCTAAAAGAGCAACCATGGAGTTTCTTGCCGGCTCTTCTCTGTGGGATGGCATTCCGAACCGGTGGTAAAAACTATTTTTTTTTAATTTTTAATATTTGTGTTATATTTTTTGAATATTTCAAATCATTCGCAAGAATTTATTCGAGTGAAAAACATTTCGATTTTATGGTTGAGAGCGATGACTGCCACACACGTCAAGCTTCTGAGCCGATGCCGTTGCAGGTCTATCAGCTCCGTTATCCGACCCTCGGGTCAGACAAGATTGATATTAACCAAACCATTTTGAAATCTTGCCACATGTTGGCCGCCAGGCGAGCTTGTTATCACAAATACAAATAATGGCAAATTTACACAAAGCAACAAAGTAATATGCAAGATTAAACTCAGCAGAGCAGCGTTTCCCAACGTGGGGCCCCCGCCCCGAATGGGGCCCATTTAACTTTAGCCCTTTCGCTTAACTAAAAATTTTTTAAGGATATAATTATGTATGCATAAAAATTTTAATGTGGGGGCATGGCTTAAAAAGTTTGGGAAACACTGCAGTAGAGTATTGCGCGCCGGTGGTATATAGTAAATATATATGCGACGTTTCGAAAGCTTGGTGACGGATTTATAACACACAGTGTCACCACCCCATTCCATCCTGATATCCTAGCGCCGCAAGAGAAGGAATACTTGACACTCAACCCTGTGCCAGCCCGTCTGGCCAGTGTGGCACAGTAGGCTAAAGATGAAGAGACACTTTAGGCCCATTTGATATGAAAATGGCGATGTAAAAAGAGCAACTACAGAGTTTCTTGCCGCCTCTTCTCTGTAGAGTTGCATTCCGTAAGTAATCAATTTTCAATTTATAAATGGTAAATTTTATTTTATTGTTTGGCATAAGTGGCAGTGTGCAGGGTATCATCATCATCATCATGATGATGATGATGATGATAAGTGGCAGTGTGCAGGGCACATAGCTCGCAGGACCGACGCCCGATGGGGCAGAAAAGTCCTCGAGTGGCGACCGCGTTCCGGAAAGCGCAGTGCTGGTAGGCCTCCCACACGGTGGACCGACGACCTGGTTAAGGTCGCCGGAAAGCAGTGGATGCGGGCGGCCCAGGACCGGCCTTTGTGGAGATCCTTGGGGGAGGCCCATGTCCAGCAGTGGACGTCTTTTGGCTGAAATGATAATGAATGATGATGATGATGTTTGACTTATGAATAGTGCTTTACTGTGCCAACTTGATTAAATGAGTTTTGAATTTTAATGGACTGGTGACACCTGCACATGTAGGCGTGTCTTAATCCGTGACCACACCAGCTTCCTTCTAAGGGTCAGAGTAACAATTGAAAATCAACCTAAAACGCTCCAGAATACAACTGTATTTGGTACAACGAAATACAAGGACGGCGAGCGACGCGCGGCGAGCGTATTCTAAATACAGATGTATTTGACTGCCTCGTTGGTCTAGTGGTTAGATGTGCCGCCTTTGGATCAACGGGTCCCGGGTTCAATTCCGGGGTCGGGCAAGTGTCTTTGTCCAAACCAGAGGCACTGGCTCGGAGTCTGGGTGTGATTTCTATCTATAATATGTATATATTTACAAAAAAAAAAAAATATTTATGTAGTTTATCATCCATCTCGTTACCATAACACAAGCATTAAGTTGCTTAGCTTGGGACGAGATGGCGTTGAGTGAAATGTCCAAGGATATTTATATTTATACTGAAGCGTTTTAGGTTGAATTTAAATTGTTACTGAATAAGTCTCTTCGCCGCCACTCCGTTGGTCGGCGCTGACCCTAGGATAACAATACTTTATATGAAACATTTTATTTATCTAAGTCCCAACACGAGAACAGATAATTTCATTATTACAATATAAAACTATTGCATTAACAACAAATTTCTAAACAACAAAGTTAGACAAGTGATATATTTTCTTTTACAAAATAACTTTTAAGTACCTAATTAAGTTACATTTAAACTTAACACTAATTACATAGGCAAGTATTAGATTCAGCGTCTCATCGTCTTGACATCCACACAAATATAAATACTAAAAAGCGTCACAGCATCAAAACATATTACTTATAGACCTATCTAAGCCCCATTCCATACTGAGGGTGTCGTAAGATCTAGGTAGCCTACCCGCTCTGTGATGAGAGAAGGCCCGACGGAGCTTAAACAACTAAATACAATATCACTAAGATGTCTTAAACATAATTTTATATCTATTAAACGATTTCAAATTTATATGGCAACATTTTATAACAGCTATAATTTAACTTAGTATTAGAAAAAAACTGGTATGTGTGGATGTCAGCCAATTGACGGCAAGCATGACTGGCAGTAAACATCATGCTTGTCAAGATAAGAGCTCTGGTCTGAAATAGCAGTTGTGAATACGTTGAGAAAGCCAGTTGCCATGGCAACGGTAAATAACAGCTTTTGTTTATTGTCACGCCCAAATATCGAGACTTTTCGACTAAAGGTTGGTTCACATCTGACGGAAAATGCGTCGCGTGTGATCGGTCGCGTAATGCCAAAACAGACAAATGTATGATATAAATAAATAATAAATAAACAAATATCCTTGGACATTTCACACAACGCCATCTCGTCCCAAGCTAAGCAACTTAATGCTTGTGGTAACGAGATGGATGATAAACTACTTCGTACAAATATTTCTTCCGTGTGGGGATCGAACCTTTCACACCTAACCGATGATGCGTTAGTGCGTCTAGCGTTCAGCGTCATGACGCATTTTCCGTCAGATGTGAACCGACCCTATATTATCATGCTTTGTTACAATCCAGATAATAAGATCTGCTTGGCAAATTTTACCACGAAACTTGCGTGAATTTAAAAGTTTACTGATTTAAGCGCAAAGGGATGATCATCCAGCCAGACCTGGTGGTATGTCTGGCAAGAACCGCGGCGTCTATCCCCCGATAACTGTAGTCGGATAATTCTTATAAAATTCGCTATCGCGGTGTAGGACTTTTTGGTAACACTCGCATTTGTAGGCGTTATTTCTTGACGTTATTTATTATTTCAGATTTTTCGGGTAAATTGCGTAAAGTATGTAAACTAGTAACAACATAGACGCTCACATTTTAACAATAAGATCACTGCATTTGCAATACATACTTAACGGATAGAGCGAATAATAAATCTAACTTATGTTCTCCCAGTTCTTTTGAGGCAGGCACCTGTCTCTGACTTAGCCAACTACCAGTTCCAGCCGTCTTACCTCATACCCTGGGACAACTGGGAATGGAAAAGAAACAATACCCGGGAGCTGAGTCGCACCTCCTCCAGTTAGGGGCTGTCCATTAATCACGTGAGGTTCGAAAGGCGAGGGGGGAGAGGGGAGTTGTCCGACAAAAATCACGAAATATCAGAAGAGGGGAGAGGGGTATAGTAAAGGATCACGTGTATTTATTTGTCGTCAAACGCGTGACTTCTAAACCGAAAAGCGGCGTGTAGTAGTAAGATTCTTTGTATGTAGGTATGTACTAAAAATACACGTGATTTTTTATGGGGGGTGGGGGGGTAGTCTTAAACCTCACCACGTATCACCAAGAGGGAGACAGGGCTTAAAATTATTAAAAATTAACATCACGGTTAATTAGAAGGAAAACTTTAGACACAACCCGTCTCGCCAGGTGGCACTGTAGGCTAATTACCCTCCATGTAATTGAAGTAGGCCCAACTGAGCTGTGGGTTATTTATGGGCTATTAGTAATAGTCACCACCCCATTCCATCCTGAGGGTATCTTAAGAGCCGATAAAAAGAAATGACAAGGCCGATAACCTAGCCGCAAGAGAAGGAAAACTTAATAGTGGTTAGATGTGCCGCCTTTGGATCAACGGGTCCCGGGTTCGATTCCGGGGTCGGGCAAGTGTCTTTGTCTAGACCAGAGGCACTGGCTCGGAGTCTGGGTGTCATTTCTATCTATAATATGTATGTATTTACAAAAAAAAAATGTATATAAGTAGTTTATCATCCATCTCGTTACCATAACACAAGCATTAAGTTGCTTAGCTTGGGACGAGATGGCGTTGTGTGAAATGTCCAAGGATATTTATTTATTTATTATATTATTAACCACGTGGCACAGTAGGCTGATTACCCTCCGTGTAAATGGAGGAGTACCGACTCAGCAATGGTTCATTTATGGGCCTGTTTGTAGTAGCCGCATCAAGTGCCAACCTCAAAGAGATCACAATACATTCCTATATGTTTAACATTACTTCAATCTAAGGCACTATTGACTTAAATATAGTTTGTGAGGTGCTTCTAAATGCCAATATATGAGTATCTCCAACCCAATACGCACTGAGGGTGTCGCAAGAGAAGGCTCATCACATCGCAGCTTGCCACTATAGTTTGACCGCAACCGCTGTACCGCGCCCTAGGAACGCGCGGCGAGGCGGGGTCGGGTAAGAAAGAGCACAAGATTGTTATTGTCGGATGGATCTTACGATATCATTTGATAGTTTTAAGGTAGAATTGTTGTTGTTTAAAGATTAAAATTATTAACATTTTTGACTTTGCACGCCACTCGTACCACAGATTAAATTATTAAATTGGATAGGGAATTAATTAAATAAGTATACTTAATTAAAGTGTCAAATTAAACTGTGCCACACTGCCAAACCGTCTTGCCAGCGTGGCACAGTAGGCTAAATTCCCTCCATGAATTTAGAGGAGGCCCGACTCAGTAGTGGGTCATTCATGGGTTGAAACGACGACGACGACGACTTAATTAAAGGAATAATTAATTTAGTTCAAATACTACTCACTCGCCTTTGTGGAGATCCTTGGGGGAGGCCTATGTCCAGCAGTGGACGTCTTTTGGCTGAAATGATGATGATGATGATGACTACTCACTTAAAATACTCGGCCACCTTAAAAATGATGTTCTTCGCATCACGAGATATCGCACGACACATCTTGAGATATTCATCTCATGTGCATCTGACACATCCCACCTCCGCCTTGGGCGCGGTACAGCGGTTACGGTCAAGCTATAGTACGGATCTCCATGCGAAATGGTCTAGTAAATTCCGTTTGCGCGACCTAGGCAACCTTTGTTTTTGCAATTAGTCGTCACCGTTTACCACAGTAACTTTGTGGTCACCGTTAACCACGGTATTTTTATTGTTACCGTTGATAACGGTAACGTCATCGCTACCGTTAACCACAGTAACGTTATTGTTACCATTAGTCACGGTATTGTTATTGTTACCGTTAAGCTCGGTACGGTTATCGTTACCGTTAAACACGGTAAAGTTACTCTTACCGTTATCCACGGTAAGGTTATTCTTGCCGTTATCCACGATATCGTTAACGTTAGCCGTATCGTTGGCATTAACATCGCTATCAATGGCCGGCAAGTTATCAATAATAGAATTGATGCTCTCATAATTATTATTCTCCGTGACAATTGGGCTGTCATTTCGCTGACTTTGAGGGACAGCATCAACGCTACCACTTAATCCATTATCGCTGCCACTTGCCCCAGTGGCATGATCACTCACAACATTACCAGCTCCTTCACTACCAGTATTTCCATTACCCGCACCATCGTTTCCGTTAACGGTACCGTTGTCACCAATTGCGCGGATTCCGTTACCGTTATCGTTACCACCAGGGCTGTTTCCGTTGGCCGCGGAGGTGAGCTCCTCGTACCCTGGAGGCATTTCCACGTTACTCCTCGCCTCTTCGTCGACTCTGGAGTTGAGTACCTCCCTGCTGAGGTACTCGGGAGGGGGGCCAAAGAACTTGCACCTCATCGCCTCATTGTACGGCGGGGGCCTAGTACCGTCCGGTAGAACGGGGTAATTCTCAAAATTCGCCCCCAATAACCTTATCGTTCTCCCGTTGAGGGTGTAAGTGTCGTTGGATATACTTAGTAAGTCCAGATCGTTGATGTTGATTTCGGCAACGTTGGGCGTGTCAGGTCGCCGGTCGTTGTCGCGTCTACCGAACCGGGGTATGGAGAACTGGAACCGCCCTAACTGTAGGGTCAAACGTTGCCTATCTAGATGATCTATGACCCTATCTATGTTACTCGGTCGGGCGTAGTCGACCGCCATGTAATTTAGGTCGCGACCGAAATTCCCGGTCTCCGGTTTGGTGAAGAAGAATTCCGTGGAGTTCAGGTCGCAGTACGTGGGGCTCCGGTAGTTGTCCAAGGCTCGATTCCGTGTCGGCGAGTTATTGAGTGATGTGGAGCGTACGTTGCTTAGTTCCACGTCACTCTGGGTTGGTACCTGTCGAGGAAAGGCTTAGTAGTTTTGTGGTAATTCATTATTTTATTACTAGCTTCTGGCCGCGGCTTCGCTCGCCTGGATCTACTAGATATACAATGAGATACTTTAAGGTTTATTAATTTTACAGAGGTAGTTATATCCGAGTACATAAAAACTGTGTAAAGATTTCTTAAATGTGTTACTGATATTAATATCGTTTAGTTCTAGTTGTTCCGACTCAACTCAACTCACACATTACCGTTAGTGTTAACGATGTCTTATAATCTAGTGTGTGTTATATATTAACCAGCGACCCTCCCCGGCTTCGCACGGGTGCAATGCTGATAATAAATATACCTATGCACCTACTGCAGAAAGCTAAACGATAAACGCGTCCAATCGCTGCTAATCATAAAGTGCTACAGGGCGAAGGTATTACATCAAAAACATATATAAAATTCTCGTGTCACAGTTTTAGATGCCAAACTCCTCCGAAACGGCTTGACCGATTTTGATGAAATTTTGTGAGCATATGGGGTAGGTATGATAATAGGACAACATCTATTTTTCAACCCCCTAAATTTTAAGGTCCGGGGGGGGGGGGTGTTAAAAAAGGGGGTTGGGGGGGTTGCGCGGGGATTGTTAATTATTTGGCAAAAAACGTTTGCCGGGACAGCTAGTACGCATATACATATAGCAGACCGCGAACGCGTCTTCACTACATAGTATAAAACAAAGTCGTCCCTATGTATGCTTCAATATTTAAAACTACGAAATGGATTTTGAAACGTTTTTTTAATAGATAGAGTGATTCAAGAGAAATGTTTATATGTATAATACATCCATCTTTGCACCCGTGCGAAGCCGGGACAGGTCGCTAGTAATTATATAAGCCTTCCTCTTGAATCACTCTATCTATTAAAAAACCGCTTCAAAATCCGTTGCGTAGTTTTAAAGATTTAAGCATACATAGGGACGGACAGACGACAGCGACTTTGTTTTATACTATGTAGTGATAGTGATAGTGATAGTGATTAAATACGTATTAGTAAAAAGGGTAGGTATGACTACAAACTTATGAGAATTTGCCCAAAATGAAGTGTAAAACACAGCTCTTTTTTGTAGGCGAGTTTTCAACCGTTTAAAACTGTTTATTTGAGATTTAAAACGTTTTGAATCGATGGTTTTAAATCTATAGTTACAATTAACGGAGAACACTCCGGGTAACTGGGACGCTCTCAGCCAATGAGGCTTGTGTCGATGGTTGGTCCCCCCCCCGACCCCCCACCGGCCTTCACGGCAGATGTTATCCGCCATGCCCTACACCTCTCCAGTTTGTGTCGAACTAATAGCAACATATCTTACCTGGCGATACCTGGACGAGAATATTGAGGTGAGTCGGGCCAGCCCCCCTCTCTCTGGGGGAGGCGCCGCTTCCGGCTCCGAACACTCCGTGCCACACTGAGGAACAAATGTGGATTCCTCAAACAACGAATTCAAACATTCCAAATTGAACATTGACAATAGACTTTTATAACTATTCAATCTTCTCGTCCCATAAATAAATTAAAAAAAATATCCTTGGACATTTCACACAACGCCATCTCGTCCCAAGCTAAGCAACTTAATGCTTGTGTTATGGTAACGAGATGGATGATAAACTACTTATATACAGTTTTTTTGTAAATACATACATATTATAGATAGATAACACCCAGACCCGGAACAAATACTTGTAGGTCGTACAAACATTTCTTCCGTGCGGGGATCGAACCGCGGGTTCGCGCTGCGCAGCAATCGAACGCTCAACCACTGCGCCAACCGTGTCGTCAAAAAATGGCCCACTGCTGAGTCGGGCTTCCTCCAACAACAAGGAGGGTAATTAGCCTTATTATAGGCTGATGATTGAACAGTGTTCAGTGTGGTGACGGATTAAGAATACATAATGTCACCACCCCTTTTCATCCTGAGGGTGCCGTAGGAGCCGACAAAAGGACATGATAAGTCCGATAACCCTATGCCACCCCGTTTGGCCAGCGTGGCACGGTAGGCTAATGGCCCTCCCCGTAATGGGAGGAGGCCCGACTTAGTGAGCGATCGACAGCTGCGCAGCATGTCGCGGGTTCGATTCCCGCACGGTAGAAATATTTGTACGACCTACAAGTATTTGTTCCGGGTCTGGGTGTTTTCTATCTATAATATGTATGTATTTACAAAAAAAAAAATGTATATAAGTAATTTATCATCCATCTCGTTACCATAACACAAGCATTAAGTTGCTTAGCTTGGGACGAGATGGCGTTGTGTGAAATGTCCAAGGATATTTATTTATTTATTTATATCTGGTAGCAGCAGTAGTAGTTCCTCCGCTTGCGGCTAGGTTATCGGCCTTGTCATTTCCTTTTGTCGGCTCTTACGACACCTCCAGGATGGAACGGGGTGGCGACAATTTGTATTGTAAATGCGTCGTCAAAATCTCCCAGCGCGCTCTTAATGTAGTCACGTACCTGGAGGGGCGCCTGCCTGGTGGGCGACGAGAGGGGCGAGGCCTGGGGAGAAGCCACCCTCCCCTCTTGCTCTAGGAGGCGAGATGCCTCATAGCACGGCGGGTAACGGTGGGTCTACAATACAAAACCAATGCTCTTTAATACAAAAATAGTAAAATGTTCAACTGTCCCAACCAGTGTTTCTCAACCTTTATTGGGCCATTAAAATTGTATGCCCCAAACATAATTTATAACCTAGAAAAATTGTCTGAAACCTACAATTTTTAAAAAGCCCATTTATCTATCAAATTGTCCTCGGTGGGGCGTGGGCCACAGGTTGGGTTACACTGGTCTAAGCCAATTCATTCTCAATCGTAAACGGGTACACCTACAAAAGTAGACAAAGTCGGAACGCGTCACCAACTGAGAAGACTTGGCGGAAGAAACTTGGTGGGCTGGTCTTTGTACTATGTATGTTTAACAAACTTATTCGTTTCGGAAAGGCGCTCAATTGAAATATGAATATCATAATATTACAATTAAAATAAGCGAAATAAGTCTTGAATCCAAAAAACTTCATAAAAATTTCTATATTGACCTCCCGGCCCAATAACTGCTTAGAAATTCCTATATTGACCTTCCGCCCGAACACTGCATAGATATTTCTATTTTGACCTACCTTCCGACCTAAAACTGCATAGAAACTTCTATTTTAGACCCCCCAGTCGAAAACTGCATGGAAATTTCTATATTGACCCCCCGGCCGAAAACTGCAAAGAAACTTGTATTATAGACCTCCACGGCCAACAACTGCACAGAAATGAGTGTGGCCCAGGAGTGACCACTGACCACTGACCTGCGCGTACTGCAGGGAGTAGTGCTGCCTGGTGGCGCGCTCGGCGTGCGCGTAGCTCCTGAGCGCGGCGCGCTTCATGTGCATCTTGCAGATGGCCGACACCAGCAGGACCACTGCGATCATGAAGATCAGCGCGCACGCTGCGGAAGGACAGCAGTTCATCAGTTACTCGAATGCCATTGACCCTTTTTTTTGCCCGGGGTAAAATCCTTTATGGACTATCCCTGCCAGCCTGGAGATGGCCAACAGGGGGTGTGTGGGAGTCCCCTCCGCCTCTGTCAGGAGACGGAGTCATACCCACTAAACGTCCCCGGGGTGTGCCGTCCCGCGCTTGCTGCCCCGTGGGCCCTGACTGTATCTCCATGGGGGTGCCTTTGACCCTAGGCTTGCGTGATGGAAAGCACAGCCAAACTGCTTGGCGCCGGACGTAGATGCGAGGGTGGTAGCTAGCCGGGCGGACCATTAGATACTCCCACCAAGCGTGCTGGGTTTTGTTGACTTTTACAACACGCGTTTTTTCCCGGCGTGCGGTGGTCGAGTATCCTTCAAATTCATGGGGGGAAATTACACAGTGAACTGGAGGATTATCCGTGCGGTGACGTATTTGGAATTAGTGTCACCAGCCCATTACATCCTGAGGGTGTCGTAAGAGTCGACAAAAGGAATTGACAAGGCTAACTTGATACGAAACCCTGTGCCACCCTGTCTGGCGAGCATAGCACATGAGGCCAATTTCTCCGAGTGTCAGTACCAGGGTCGCATAAAAGGGCAGGAGATGACTCTTGCCTCTTGGTGATCGTAAACGGCAGACACTCTTGCTTCAAAAGAAGGAAAACCGGACACAAACCTTTTTGCCAAACCATCTTTTTTTTTTTGCCCGGAGTAAAATCCTTCGTGGACTTACCGTCAGCCGTGGGGATGGCCAAGGGGGGGAGGGGGTGTGGGAATCTCCTCCAGATGGAGGCCTTTCGTTTTGTACAACGCCACAAACTTGTAGTCCGTGTTCTTTTAGCAATGAATGGTAATTATTTGCTCATATTTTTTTTCCATCCGTCTGGCACCTTGGCACCTGGTGTTTCATTTAACCTACTCTCAGTAGGTGCTTCCTTAGCTTCACGAGGGTTTTCAACCCATCTGGCCAGCGTGGCACAGTAGGCTAATTACCCCCCACCTAACTGGAGTGGGGGTGTCCGTGTGGTGACGAAGTTAGAGTCACCCCCCATTGCATCCACTGACAACATAGCCGTAAGACAAGGAAAACTTGATACCATGGCCTAGTTGTCATTCATTGCGTTAACGTGTTGTGTTTCTCTCATCTGGCGAACTTGCTCTCACTCTGCTGTTTAGTGCATTTTGTAAACAAGACCAATAATTTGAAAAATACAACGTTTCCCTTCAATGTTTCTTGCCAGCTCTTCTCTGAAGAGCAGCACACAGAACCGGTGGTTGTTTCAGCATGATTGTGGGTGGATGCAATAGTTGTGGAAGATGGATGGATTGTAAGAATGAGGAATTGTGTATGAAAGGCGTGACTGTAGATATGACGACTGATGGTGTGTGTGGAGACTACCACCTAGCAAGGGCCGTAAGAAGATAATAATGGTAACTGTAAATATGACGATTTATAAGAGTTTTGTGATAAAACCTACGTAAATGAAGTTCATTTAGAGTTTGATACTAAACCCTGTGCCAACCCGTCTGGCCAGCGTGGCACTGTATGTTAACTAACCCTCCCTGTGGTGGGAGGAGGCCCGACTTAGCAGTGGTTCGTCTATGGACTGTGTAGTAGTTGGTATGTTTAACTTACCTGTCACAGTATATATGGTGGACTGAATGAAACCGTAATCGTCTGGGGCGTGTCTCTCTTCGTGCGGTTGGTACTCGACGTCCACAAAGCCTGTGCGAAAGAGACAGCAATATAGTGGTTTGGGCAAAAGGATGGCCATAAATCACTATAACTATAACTACATATTATAAAAGTCGCTGTCGTCTGTCCGTCCCTATGTATGCTTAAATCTTTAAAACTACGCAACGGATTTTGAAGCGGTTTTTTATAGTAGATAGAGTGATTCAAAAGGAAGGTTTATATGTATAACTAGCTGCACCCCGCGGTTTCAGCCACGCTTACTTGACATTTATCGTTATATTTTGGATAATTCACACGATATCTTTAAAACTACGCAACGGATTTTGATGCGGTTTTTTTTAATAGATAGAATGATTCAAGGGGAAGTTTTATATGTATAACCCACCCCCGATTTGCACGGGCGAAGCCGGGGCGGGCCACTAGTAATTTATAAAGATTTATGCATACATAGGGACGGACAGAAGAATGCGACTTTGTTTTATACTATGTAGTGATAGCCTATGTGTTATTCTGATGTGTAAGCTATATTATTGTAAAGCTTCATCAAAATCCGTTGAGTAGTTTTTGCGTGAAAGAGTATCAAACATCCATCCATACTTACAAACTTTCGCATTTATAATATTAGTAGGATAGAATAGAATAGAATAGAAATTATTTATTGTTATCACAGGTACATAAAAACTTAAACAAAGGTCTAGGATAGGATACATCCATAATATTGAAGAGAAACACTGATAAATTAAGAGGTTTTAATTGCACCCGGGCGAAGCCGGGGCGGGTCGCTAGTAATAAATTAAAAAAAAACTGAGGCTCCGTCGGTGTCACACCCAAGGCATGTGGAATGACACCTTCCCTCCCATGGTCTCCTCTCCTACGGGTGAGCAATTTGGCACATCTAGCCCCTGGGCCAACGAGGCAGTTATAGTGGTAAAAAAACCCTTACCCTCCTGCCGCGAATATCTGGGGTACTCGTCGCAGCACGACGGCTGCTGGCACAGTGGACCCATGGTGCGACAGCAGGCCGACTCCGATATGCATCTGCCGAACGAGCAGTTCAGCTTGTCCGGACCTGAAAGAGACGCTGGATGTACTATGTCTGCGTGGTGACGTAACGTCAGCAGGCCAGTCTTCTGCGGGTGTCGTAACAGGTACAGAGGATCACCAAGCAGACAAGGAACACTTGATACGTAGCACTGTGGGCCTCCAAAAATTGAGAGGCAAGGAAGCAGGTTAAATCTACCAGCTACATTAATCGCTGTTTAATTTCGATTTGTAATATTCGAATAATAAATAAATATCCTTGGACATTTCACACAACGCCATCTCATCCCAAGCCAAGCAACTTAATGCTTGTGTTATGGTAACGAGATGGATGATAAACTAAATATAAAAATTTTTTTTTGTAAATACATACGTATTATAGATAGAAAACACCCAGACCCGGAACAAATACTTGTAGGTCGTACAAATATTTCTTCCGTGCGGGAATCGAACCCGCGACATGCTGCGCAGCAGTCGATCGCTCAACCAACGCGCCAACCGTGTCGTCGTAATAGTAGTAGTCGTAGGTGTAATTAGTGGAATTAAGATGACTTACGTGAACAGACACGATAAGGGCACATTTGGGGCGACTCGTCCTCCCCGTGCTCGCAGTCCTTGAAGCCATCACAAACGTATACCGCTGCAATGCACACTTTCCCACACCAGAAGGTGCCGTGGGCGCAACTCTTTGGGCCTAAAAAAATCAAATGGGCTTTATTTTTCTCAGGTCCGTGAACACAGTCTGGCCCCACTAGGCAGGTGGACCGGGGGATGTTTGATAGCCTATTCCCAGGCCGGTGTGAATAGTCCACAAAGGATTCTACCCCCCGCAAGACAAAAGCTCACGATGGTGTTTAGACGAATTCCCAAACCATATGGCCTACCACCTAAGAAAAATATAACTCCGCTCCGGTTCCCAAACCACTTAGTCATTCGAAGAGATTCGAATACATTATTATTGTGTCAGACAAGATTATTAAACAGATTTAAATTAGACCTGAATTTGAAGCACTTCCACATTGTCAACACATCATTGATAAAATTCATATACGTAATACAAAATACGACAGTTTACCACCAGTTTGGAACCGGACCTGGCAACTGGCAAGAAACTAAGAAGGCTTTTAACTTGTAATAGAGCATAGAACAAATTAGGACCGGACCTAGAATGAACCCTTTAATGCGTCCAAAATGAACACGTGCACGCGGAAGTTCGCTGAGCTCAAGTCAGACATGGCGGATAATAATGTAGTAGATAATAGTGGGCGTCGGGAAGAATCTCCTTACTTATGTTAGTAGTTCATTATTACCCGTAACTGAAATGCTTCTGTGCGAGTACCAAGCACTGAAGCATGTATTCCTATCTCATCTTATCTTTGAGGCAATCAAAGGCCGGATGGACACTTCAATCGATCTTCGGAAGGCATCTCCTTACACATACCAGTAGATCGGTGTTACCAGTAACTGGAATGTTTTTGTACGCGTACCATGCACTGAAGCATGTGTATTCTCGTTTTATCTTTGAGGCAATCAAAGGCCTGTTAAAAATCCACCAAACATTTGTGACAACCTTGCGAAAGTAATCGTTTCGGCGATTGCGGAAATCGTCGAAATTTCCTTATTATTGTCTTATTTGACCATGAAAAGGTTTAAGGTTGATATTAAAATGGAAGTAAGTTGACTGGAGCTAAATCCTGATATAAAAAAAACCTCATTTGTTATGGAATTCCTTGTTATAGCTTCGCCGAATTTTTATGTGTGGTGTTCATTTGTAAATTTTGTAGGTCAGGTCAGTCAATAGGATGTAGGCTATTGTACTTACGCCAGTTTTCAACTGACTTATAAAAGGAGATTCCTCACATTGCGGTTGATTTTTTTATGTTTGTTACTGCCTAACTCCAACATTTACAAACTCATTCAAAAATCTTGGATAAAGTAATTTTTAACAATTACTTATTTTATGACATTTGAGTCAGGTTCTTTTAAAATACGATATTAAGTGCAAATCAACTTGAGTGTGGTGGCGAACTTCGAATACACAACGTCACCAAGCCACACCATCCTGGGGGTGTCATAAGAGGCTCCCGAGGGTGTAATAAGAGGTGACTCAAGGTACGCAAAAGGCGGATCACATGGCCACAAGAGAAGTAAAACTTGACACAAACCCTGTGCCAACCCCTCTTGCCAGTGTGGCACAGTAGGGTAAATTTCCTCCCGGAAAGTGCATAAATGACTCAGCAGTGGGTCATTTATGGAGTTATAAACTGCCAACACAGCGTGCAGTGTGTAAACCTAGGGCAGAGGTTTGGTTTAAGCAAATTATAAAGTCACTCACCCGGATTCTGAACCAGGATGAACTTGGTAACACTATACGGTGGTGCTGAACACATGTAATGTCCGCTGTCTGTTAACTGCAGGCTGTTCTTGGTGTAAGTACTATTGGTAGATGGGCCGGTGATAGGCTCAATCTTCGGTATCCTAAACCATAAAATGGGTTGAATTTGCAGCATGCTACACTTTACACAATTTAACCGAAAAATCTGGACTATCAACATCAAGAAATCATCATCAGCCCACATTAGTCCACTGCTGGACATAGGCCTCCCCTAAAGAGCGCCATAGCGCCCTGTCTTCAGCTTGACGCATCCAGCTGCTGCCCGCAACCTTTCGCAGATCGTCGCTCCATCTAGCAGAGGGCCGTCCCACACTACGCTTGCCGATTCGCGGTCTCCACTCAAGAACTCGTCTACCCCAGCGGTTGTCGGTTCTTCTACAGATATGACCAGCCCACTGCCACTTCAGTCTGCTAATTCTCTGAGCTATGTCGGTGACCTTGGTTCTCTGTCGGATAGTCTCGTTACGGAGCCTATCTTTCAGAGAAACTCCAAGCATAGCTCGCTCCATAGCACGCTGAGCGACTTTAAATTGATGGACTAGTCTCACCGTGAGTATCCACGTCTCGGCGCCGTAGGTCATGACGTCAAGTCATCAAGAAATATCGCACTACAAATGGGAGAATCACCGAAACGTCCCACACCGCGATATCGAAGTTAATACATTAATTGGCCCGGTTAAGAAATCCCCGACTACAGTTATCGGGGGATAGGCGCCGCGGACCCCTGCCAGACATACCACCTCGTCTGGCTGGATGATCATCACTTTGCGCCTAAATAAATATCGCTATTAAAAATAGGGGTTGATCGTAGAGGGGTGAATATTTAGGATTGCATGTATTTTGCATGCCATGCGTGGAGATCCTTGGGGGAGGCCTATATCCACCAGTGGACGTCTTTTGGCTGAAATGATGATGATGATTTCGCAGGAGCTCAATACCAAACACCGTGACACATACATCACTACATATTATAAAACAAAGTCGCTGTCGTCTGTCCGTCAATATGTATGCTTAAATCTTTAAAACTAAGCAACGGATTTTGAAGCGGTTTTTTTTTAAAGATAGAGTGATTCAAGAGGAAGCTTTATACATATGTATAATACATGGATAATTGCACGCGTGCGAAGCCGGGACGGGTCGCTAGTAATTTATATAATATTAAGTAGATGTTCACCTGCCAGTTCCACGGACATGCACAGGCATGTAGTTCCACACATACAGCCTTGGGGTGGTCTTGTCGTCTTGAAGTTCGCAGACCAGCGTCATGTTGTCATTCACCCTTCGCACCAGCACCTCGGTGTAAGCTGGCTCACCGGGTATATATAATTGCAGATATGGAGAAACATCGCTGGCACCTGAAAATCTATCTATTAATACGTGAAGAAAAAACACAGTACCCCTTTTAAAAAAAAATATGCGGACGGAGGTCTATGAAATATCCTACACCATTGTTTTGTTCTTTGAACGAAACTAGGTATAACCTGTAATTCACGATCACAAATGACACCCAGACTCAGAGCAAGTGCTTCTGGTTAAGACAAAGACACTTGCCCTACCCCGGAATCGAACCAGAGACCCGTTGATCCAAAGCCGGCACTTCTAACCCCTAGACCAACGAAGCAGTCAATAGTTTTTAAATATAGCAACTGTGTGGTGGCGGAATTGGAATGTCGTTTTTTGCAATTTGCAGGTCAGTGCTAGGTTGTATGTTGATTAAAATGTTATTCGCGGCTGTAAGACGTATGTAGTTATAGAATTACTGGCTGTCCCGGCAAACGTTGTTTTGCCAAATAATTAACCATCCCCCGCGCAACCCCTTTCCCCGCGCATCCCCCACCCCGCGCAACCCCCACCCGGCGCAACCCGGGCGAAGCCGCGCGCAAAAGCTAGTTATGAACATAAAAGCGGTTATTGCGACTAAACTATGATAGTTAGATGTGTGCTCTCGTGGACTTTTTTGTAGATCTTTATAAGACCTACAAACCCGTAGTACATCATTTTGTTCTATTTTCAATAGTTTTTGCAGCGCACGCATAAATAGGTTTTCGATTTTACACCTTGGTTTACAAAATCGCAATTTTCATAGGGATCCCTAATTCTTATGAAAATAAAATATAGCCTATAACCTTCCTCGATAAATGGACTATCTAACACTGAAAGATTTTTTGAAATCGGACCAGTAGTTCCTTAGATTAGCGCGTTCAAACAAACAAACATACAAACAAACAAACTCTGCAGCTTTATATATTAGTACAGATGATAGTTTATATAGAGGAGAGAAGAATGCTTATTTCACATATCGACATTTCAGAAAACATGGGCTTTGATGGGAAACGAATCCGAAAACAGCGATCCAAAAGCAACACAATCACCCCTACGTCGAAAAGGAGTGAAACGGATATTTTCCGGGTCTATGAATTTAGACCTGCTCTGACCTTTGGAACATAGGCCCCGGGTTCGATATCAGGGTCGGACAAGTACTGTCTGCGTTCATGATTTCCATGCCTGCGTAACAGCGCGATACCAATTATACTCAAACTCAAAAGGAACTTTATTTACGTAGGTTTCATCACAAAACTCTTATAAATCGTCATATTTATAACCACCATTATCATCTTACGGCCCCTGTCCCACACTAGGTGGTAGTCTCCACACACACCTATCAGTCGCCATACCTACATTCACACCTTTCACACACGCGCATACACGCATACGCAGAACTGGTCAGACGGGTCGGCACAGGGTGGTATATTAAGTTTTCCTTCTATCACAGCTGGGTTACCTTGTCCTTTAGAGTTCTTTTAATCAATAATAATAATAATCAATAATAATAGTTAATAATATTAAATATTGTGATGTACATTTGTACAATTAATTGCCGAGGCCCCAGCATGTTCACGACCGAAAAGGCATGAACCAGAGGTTTAATAATTATAACTATAAAGTTAGCGAAGATGGCACTAATCGCCATCTCGCTCTAACGTCAGTTGACACAAAAGTACTATATGTAACGGACGCATCTATATTCTGTCTGTACTAATATAATAAAATAGCCAGTTTAACAAGTCAACTCTCATTATTTGATGCACCACATCCTCTACTAGCAACCTATCGAAGGAAGAGCAGAAGATGAATAATATTGTGTGGTGAACATCGAAATGGTAACCTAGGCAACCGCCTGTCAAAACGGCCGTCAAAGTGAAAAATATTATAAAATTTATTTAAAATGTGGTTTATTATTTACAAATATGTGCTATTTTGGAATATTTATGTAAAAAAATTAAGCTGTATACAAATTCAGATATTTGTTTTGGAATATAATGAGCGAATTCGCCCTGCGAAGAAACCCGTCACGACGTTGCCGTTTGCGTGCTGCCTACGGGACCAATAGCGCACGACCAACATCATCATCCAGCTCGTCATCAACATCAGCAAATGAGTACCATACGCCGCCTGTCACCGCGGCTTCCAGTGACGACGCTGGATCGCCAGTGCCTCCTGCAGCGCAAAGTTCTGCGCGTAGGGGTCGCCCGCTGCCGGCAAGCTTGAGGTCTACGGAGCACACTGCAACGTCGATGGCCTCCGCTACCGGTGGTTCAGTGCGCCGCATGAGATGGTCTCAAGAATTAAATGAGAATGTCATGCGAGCGTATTATGGGGCGACAGGGGGGGGAACCAACCTCACTGCCTACCGTTCCAGAATGTTTGCCTTGTTTCAGGACCTTAACCCAGGAACGACAGTTACTGTACAACGGCTGTCGGACCAAGTGCGTGCTATCCAGCGGCTTCAGCTGCTCGCACAGCCCGTACTTGATCGTCTACGCCTGGAAACATTATCTACTCGTCCTGTTGTTCGCCCGCAACCTGACCCGGCGGTATCGGCTATTGCTGTACAGCCGGATCCACCGTTACCTGCGCCAGCGGAATTGGTGCAGAACGAGGAGGTAAATGTTAACAACCAGTATGATGAGCAATTAAGGAGGGCTTTGGATGATGCGATTCTGGTATACCGCGATGTCCCTGTATCCGATCGACCGCGGTTACCCCGTTTGCCCATGAACAAACATATTTTGGCTTTAACATCCGTTCTCAACACATTTTTACAATTCCATTTTGATAAATCAGAAAACTTGACAGAAACGCACTCAATCCTATATTGCGGTGCTGTCGCCGTTTGTAGAGTAGGTGGTGTTAGGTTCCCAAACCAAAACAGGCTTACTACACAAATGGAGACTATCCCAGCATGGCAACATAGAATTGAGTTGCGAATTAACACAGCCAGAACAATTATTGCCAAATTATATACATATAAAAACGGAAATAGTCGTCCAAGGGTCATGCGTTTCGTACATCAGGCATTCAATGGGACTGGGGTCAGACCCCAAGACTATAGTGCCTGGATTACGGAACGCATTGACTTTTACAAACAAAAGGTACAAGCATGGGCAAAACGGATACGACGCTTCAAGGAGCGCTCCGATAGATACAAACAGAATCGCCTCTTCCAAAGTGATGCAAGGAAGGTATATCGAAACTGGGAGCAAAATAGTCGGCAAATCAGTCTTGGTGTGACCCCGGATCCAGTCAGAATGTATACATTTTGGCAGGATATTTGGGCACAACCAATTAATCACACTGAAGGCGAATGGATGACTATTGTTAGGCGTTCATGTGAAAATATAACGGCCATGGAACAAGTAATTATCAGCCAAGCAGATATAGCCCGTGCAGTCCGTCTGGCTCCAAACTGGAAGAGCCCGGGACCAGATGGCCTGCACAATTTCTGGCTTAAACGGTTCCACAGCTCACATGAACGTCTGGCAACACAATTCCAAAACGCCATTTCATCAAAAACTTTGCCTACATTTTTGACTAACGGTGTCACATACCTTCTTTACAAATCCGGTAGTACCTCGGAACCGAAAAACTATAGACCTATAACTTGCTTGCCTACCACATACAAGCTGCTTACGTCCATTTTAAAATTCAAAATTATGGATCACATTTTGGCTAATAATATCATGGCCACCGCACAAAATGGATGTAAGCCACGGTCTCGGGGTACTAAAGAACTCCTCCTTATTGACATGACTATTTGCCAACAAGTCCGTCGAGTCAAGAAAAATATTTCCATGGCCTGGATAGACTACAAAAAGGCGTATGATTCGGTGCCTCATTCATGGCTAAGTAGAGTACTAGATTTGTACCGTCTCCATCCAAATCTATGCTCTTTTCTTAGCGTATGCATGAGCCAGTGGACCACACGTCTCTGTCTGCCAGACATGGCGGGGTTTTCTGACTCCACAGACTTATTAAGGATAAAGCGTGGAATTTTTCAAGGTGACAGCCTGAGTCCCTTGTGGTTCTGCCTAGCTATGAATCCATTAAGCACGCTACTAATGGATTCGAAGATAGGCTACCGACTCCGCAGAGATGGTGAAGTCATATCACATCTTTTATACATGGATGACCTCAAATTGTATGCACCAAAGAAATCTGATTTGGTATCATTATTAAAGATAACAGAAAACTTTAGTAATGATGTTAAAATGGAGTTTGGTGTCGACAAATGTGCGGCCATTCATGTACAGAGGGGCAGAGTTGTAACTTCGGAAGAATTACAACTCTCTGAAAATATGTCATTCAGATGTCTCTCGGAGTCGGAAACCTATAGGTACCTTGGAATGGCAGAAGGACTAGGTATAGCTGACAAGGAGATAAAACAGTCATTGACAGCATGTTTCTTCAGCCGCCTTACAAAAGTTCTTAAAAGTCTTTTGTCTGGCGGTAATAAGGTTCGCGCTGTCAATGGTTGGGTTATGCCTGCACTTGCTTACTCGTTTGGCATTCTAAGGTGGACTCAGACTGAGTTAGACGCCTTGGATAGAAGGGTACGTCGACAATTGACCTTATATCGAATGCACCACCCCCGTTCATCTGTTATGAGGTTGTATATCCCACGGAAATGTGGGGGACGTGGCTTTTTAAACGTCAAAAACCTACATAACCGCGAGGTATGCAATCTGCGGGAATACTTCCTACAGTCAACCGAGGATGTGCACCGAGATATGGCCAATGTTGACAACTCCTTCACACCTTTATCCTTGGCAAAACAGAATTGGCGCAAGCCCCAGGTGTTAAGCATTTCGGACCGCACGACTATATGGAAGAGCAAGGAGTTACACGGAAGGTTCTACAAGGCTCTCACTGGGCCGGACGTAGACCAACTCGCTTCTGTGGCTTGGCTACGCTTCAGTAACCTCTTTGGGGAGACTGAAGGGTTTGCCTGTGCAATTATGGACGAAGTTATTATGACGAATAACTACCGGAGACATATCCTAAAGGATGGGACTGCCGACATCTGTCGAGCCTGTCATCGTCCAGGAGAGTCCATTAGGCATATCATCTCTGGCTGTTCTCGTCTTGCTAACGGAGAATACTTGCATAGACACAACCAAGTGGCCAAGATAGTCCATCAACAACTTGCCCTTAAATATAGTCTTGTGGATACTGAAGTGCCCTACTACCAATACCAGCCTGCGCCAGTTCTGGACAATGGTCATGTCACGCTCTACTGGGATCGATCGATTATTACTGACAGGACTATTCTCGCTAATAAGCCTGATATAGTGATAATTGACCGATCGGCGAGCCGGGCAATGCTTGTTGACGTCACTATCCCGCATGACGAGAACCTCGTTAAAGCTGAAAAAGAGAAACTCACAAAGTATCTCGATTTGGCTCACGAGGTTACCGCAATGTGGCATGTTGATTCAACAATCATTGTGCCGATAGTTGTTTCAGTAAACGGTCTTATTGCGAAGAGTTTCGACCAACATCTCAAGAAACTCTCGCTGGGTTGCTGGATTAAGGGCCTCATTCAAAAGGCTGTCATACTGGATTCGGCAAGGATCGTGAGGAGGTTCCTCTCTCTGGAGCCCTGAACCGTCGGTAGCTTAGGTCATCGACCTCGTTTTCGACGGTTTTTGTCTATTTTTATGTATATTTTTTTTAAAACATTTTGTATTTTTTAAAAATATATGTAAAAATATGAAATAAAGAGACATGAATATCAATAATAATAATATTACATGCTACAAAAAGCTGCCATCCTTAATACCTGCCGTCTTGTCAGAAAATTTCTACAAGCCGAACAAAACACCGTAAATCAACCATCACAAAGAAACACTCTAGATCAAACTTAGCACACTCCCTGATCCTGATGATCACTTGGCCTCGGCCCGTGTCATCAGTATACCGGTTTCACGTAAACCGAGATTTAACAATATAAATAAATATAAATAATAATAATAATATCCTTGGACATTTCACACAACGCCATCTCGTCCCAAGCTAAGCAAACTTAATGCTTGTGTTATGGTAACGAGATGGATGATAAACTACTTATATAATTTTTTTTTTTTTTTTTAAATACGTACTTATTATAGATAGAAATGACACCCAGACTCCGAGCCAGTGCCTCTGGTTTAGACAAAGACACTTGCCCGACCCCGGAATCAAACCCGGGACCCGTTGATCCAAAGGCGGCACATCTAACCACTAGACCAACGAGGCAGGCATATCAACTACATTTTAGTATACCTAAAGTTACCGTAAAATTATGCCTTATATTAGGCAGTCAGACACTTGCCCGACCCCGGAAATGTTTATCTTTTAATCAGTTTAGCAACTATGAGCGGATGTTTTGGAAGAACAGGCAGGCAGAGCTTATATATAAGTAATAGCATCATGTCCAGATCTCGAGTTTAATCGGACGGATGCTCGACAGCGAGGAGGGATGGGAAGCAATGGCTTCCTTCTACAAGGACGTTATGCTGCAGACGGAGGCCGGGGAAAAGGATTTAGGTGGTGTAGCGGGGGCCCGCTACCGACGAAACCTCACTGACTGAGGGCGTACAAGTTGCCCGGGACGCCCTCTGATAGTCGCTTGCAGGTACCTTGTCGGAGCGTCACATTGGAATCCGTTCACGCGAAAATGTGGCGGCCCAAGCGTGTCGTATGAGGGTATACCCCTGGGGTTTTAGTGGGTAGACAAGTAGTTCAGGATTCCCACATAATCGCCGACCGCAACCCTGGGGGACGGCGGTATGCATACAGCAATTCCCCAGCGAAACAAAAAAAAATAAGCTGTTCATCTGTATTGTTAAGTCTGGTCACGACATCAGGCATTATAAGATAATTTTATACATAAATAAGTATATGTTGCAGTGAAGAAGAAGGATAATGTATTTCCAACCCGTATAGGTAGAAATTTAACACCTTTTAAACGGATTTATCGCGCGTATATTACATTATTTAATTACCGACGCGCGACGTTTCGAATGCTTTGCATCAGTCGCGGTCACGGGAGCGACTAGATGACAGTTGTCTTCAAAAGTACAAGGAAACAGTTAAAATCTACCGCCTATAATTTTGTTTTATTGATAACGTTCCCTGTGCACGAAGACACGAAGGCTCACGGTGTCCAGAGGTCTTGCAAATAAGCTTGAGATTTGATCAATTTAATGAACCTGCCAACCATCCTCTCTATTGAAATTTTGATGTTTTTTAATCACAATAACCTCGCGGATCATTCTTGAGATGTAACGATTTTCCTTGACCCTTTAAAAAAGTTCTTTTTCTATGGCAATCTGCCAATGTCTTTGGCAATCTTTGCCTCTCAAAGACGAATCATTTAATTTGTTCAGTCGGCGCCAATCTTTATGGCCGGCCTGAATGTAGCCGCATTACGCTGCGCACTACACAAAATCAGGTATCAGCGGGACGTACGCGGGGCGGGGAGGCAGAGCACGCCCGCGCGCGCCCTCGCCACCCGCGTGTTAGTGTGAGCGAGCTACGTTCGTATTGGTTATGAAATGTACGATGCGCAAGTTCTTTGTATTCTAAATCTGTCATCACACAGATTAAAGGTAGATCATGAAACAATAGATTGGAATTATGAAGTCTGTCATATTACATATGACCTCCATGTTAATAAATAACCAGTGGCCACATCCGGAGACTGGTCATCATCATCGATTCAGCCCACTGCTAAGTCAGGCCTCCTCCACATTCATGTAGGGAAAATAGCCTAACATGCAACTGGAAAGATGGTTCAGCACAGAGTTCAAGAAAATCTAAAGAAAAGATTTTATTGTCTGGTGCTAGAGTGTCTGCATTTTGCATTATTTTAGCAACCTATTAATACACCCTCAGGATAGTATGGATTGGTAACATTGTCACTAAGAAGATGTTGACCGGAACAAGAAAAGCATTCCAAAGACACACGCTACCCTCCAAAGAAGGGATATTAGTTCATTGTACATTGACCATTGTTTTTGTGTTTGAGCGGAACGTCTATTGACTTTTGCATATAAATAAATTTACATATGTATAAGGTATGTGGTGTAAGATGTCATATTTAAGTGCAAAGGGTATAAAGGTTTATTCGTAAAAGTGGGACATTTTTGTTCCCGTTGGGGACAGTTGGACGGACAGCCTGAAAGCGGGACAATCCCGCCCAAAGCGGGACGTATGGTCACGTTAGGTTGGCATCAAGTTCCATATCATACCAGTATAGAATGGGTTGATGACAAAACGAAACTTAGACACATATGATAGATTTAGCTTATGCCAAAAGACGGACTGGATACATCATAGATGTATGCTATGCCACAACTTATCTAATCACAGTGTAAACAAGCAAAAAGTGCAAGGACAGTAAGGTACGACGGTTTTCATGGTAAGAAAACCGTAAGGGGATTACGACTTACAAATTATTAATGTTTCGTACCACTATGGTGGTTAGGAGACCACAAATGCGGTGACCTTGACTGTAATTGATAGGTAAAGCTAGCACACACGGTCAAGTAAACTTATTCAAGGTTAAATACCAGATTTAGGCAAAAACAAACTGGCTGTTTCGATTTTTTCTACAAGTATTGTTTGACACTTATCAAGCTAATTTTAAGGCAAAACAAAATTAACTTACACGGTTTCGAACTGGAAAGAACAAGAACAACACATATTAACAAACAATTGGTCGACGAAAACATTTTTATTTACGTGTTACACATTTTTCACCTATTGACATTCAACAAAACACGCCATGTTTGTTTCGTGATATTTACGATCCGAAATTCCGAATTCTGCAGTTTGTTACCGTCAATGTAATGATTTTGGAAGCTTCACGAAGGTCAAAAACATAATATTAACGATGGACAGATAAAATAGATTCATTTATTTTATTGATCAGAATATAAATTGTTCTGTATAATAATCTACTATTCTATTCTGTTATTCTTTTAATTTTAATAAAGTGTTGAAAATTATGACGAAATCGTTGCTTGCGTGAAATTGGATATGCAGCAAATGTGCAACTCCAACTAACGTAAACAAACAGAAGTGGTATTTTTTGTATATTAACATTTTAATATCTTAATCTGAATCAAATAATTATTATATTTTAACACGAAATATAATGATAAATATTTTTGGTAACTATCTAGCTATTTGGTCTGTAACGGTCCTATCGACTTTTATCTGAAAAAAATAACCTAATAACTATAATCCGTAACACGCGTTTCCTAAAAATAAGTGGAATGTCAAACAAACAGTCACACGCACACACACACAGTATACTGTTCTTGAACCGTCAGATAAATTATAAATAAATTTATGTATAGAAAATAAATAAATTATAATTATCTATCAGAAAATAGTAAAATGTATACAGAAGTTGATGTATTCGTGGGTAATTACACCCTAATTGACCCAGAGATCTATCAGCTATGGATTGAAGGATGTTCGTGTATGTATCTATGTATTGATAGTACGATTAATAATTACGTAAAACTTAATTCTAATCGTCGACTTCCTGTATACTTTTTCTTTGAACTTGGCATCGGCTCCTCGTTATATTTAAGGCTTCACATTTTCGGCACATACATAATCTTTCTTTGTGGAGAAAAAACATCATAAAGTTTAACCTAGCCCTCTGCATTGCCCTTTAGGTGACTTGAGCCTTCTGATGGAGCCCATAGTGCCCTTCTTTAGCATCATTTTCTAATAGCTAGATGGGACATTTCTGATGGAACACATATTTAGTTCAAAATAGTAATAGTGCTAAATAGTAGTAATAGTGCTATATATACATTTACTTAGGATGCATATTCGATTATTGACTACCTGCATAGACCTAATGTTCTCCTTTCAGCAAGTGAAGCAGTGTCTACACTCCATGCCAGGGGTTTTGCAAAACAGCATGGTGCCACGGTAGAGTTGATTGCCAGTGATGTACTCGACCACTATCGGACGTTTGCATTACTTGAAAGGCTGTTGACAGTGCCGGCAAAACTGACAGAACAAATGATCTTTCAAATCGATGATGCTACAAAACAGATGTTGATTGAAAAGTGAGTGGATATTATTATTTATACTAGCTGAACCGCCAAACTTCGTACTGCCTCAGAATCAATAAATAAAAAACCTGAATGATGATTCCTTAATGTTTCATAATTTCTTTTAAACCTTCCCTGGACTTTCAGGAATATTTCAAGACCAAAATTAGCCAAATTGGTCCAGCCGTTCTCGATTTTTAGTGAGACTAATGAACAGCAATTAATTTTTATTTATATAGATTTTGTAGTAGGTGACCCAGTGAATTTCTTAAATTAAGAAATATCGAATACAAATGCGAGATTTACCAAAAAGCCCTATACCGTGATAGCGATGTTTCCGGAGCAATTTGCACGGTTAAGAAATCCTCGATTACAGTTACGGGGGATAGGCACCTCGGCCCCCTGCCAGACACACCACCTCGGCTGGATGATAACCCCTTTGCGGCGAGTAACTGGTTGTTTATATTATATTTCCACGGCGCGCAGGACCGTCGCCTGATGGGGCAGAAAGGTCCCTGAATGGTGACCGCGTTCCGGAAAGCGCAGTGCTGGTAAGCCTCCCACATGGTGGACCGATGACCGGGTTAAGGTCGCCGGAAAACAACGGATACGGGTGGCCCAGGGCCGGTCTTTTTGGAGATCCTTGGGGGAGGCCTATGTCCAGCAGCGGCTTTTGGTTGAAATGATGATGTCATTATAATTCCCTTTCTCCAGGTATTACGATTTGGATGACGCAGTTATCCGTGAGCTTTTAGGTCGGAAGCTGTCATCCCGTCACAGAAAGGACCTAGATGAGGTATGTACACTGTGTTTTTTTTTTATACTAGCGACCCGCCCGGCTTCGCAATGATGAATGTAGAACCTCTAAATTTATCAGTGTTTCTATACAATACTATAGATGTATTATACACATAGACCTTCCTCTTGAATCACCGTATCTACTAAAAGAAACCGCTTCAAAATCCGATGCGTAGTTTTAAAGATTTAACCATACATATGGACGGACAGACGACAGCGACTTTGTTTTCTATTATGTAGTGATAGTGATAGTGATGACAGTGATAGTGATCAAAACTACCTCTGTGTGGGTTGGATCCTTTCCGTTTAACTATGGCCAATTACCCTCCATGTAATTGGAGGAGGCGCGACCCAGCAGTGGGTCATTATGGGCTGAATAGTAGTAGAAGTCACGGTGTTCTGTTTCGAAAGGACATCCCTATTGCGGTCAGTCGTGTAGTAACATGACTAGTTCGCCATCTTTGATTGAGTACACACGTATCGTTGCTCTCGCGCCGGTTACCGCATATCCACCTAATTGTTAGGTACCTCCCCTTGATATATTGGCCCTTCGCGCGCGCGGGCTGACCCCGCCAATAAGGTATATTGGATTACATTAAAGATTACAAATTTAACGGAGCTTAAAGGCGTGAGTGAAGTTGGTGAGCAGACTACCCCCATTGCAACAAAGGGGTTCTCGCGAGGCTGTTCCCGTCGATCCTGAATCTTACTGTCGACTTAACTGACTGACTTGACCCTGACTCTATTACCCCGGGTGGATGCCACAACCCTGGTAAGTTGCTTGTCCCCTTCCTCCCGAATTTATATAAACGGAACTTATCCGAATAAAAGCCGCGAATCGCGAGCAGTTGTGGACTAGACGAGTTGGATGACGAATCCCTGACTCTGTCCATAACATCTGGTAGCAGAGCGTGGTTTAAATCACGATTCATATACGGATAGAAAAGTGGTAAGGGCTTTTGCATGGTCTACCCCCTTCATTTCAACTTGTATGATTCGGTTTGCGCAGCCGATCACTAAACTAGCATTTGAATTTAAAGTGCATTTGTAGGTTTAGTATTAATTCTTAATAGTGAATGGACTCATTATTTAATTCCATAAAACTCGTCAGTTGAGAATCCTTATCTAAGGAATGCGGTCCCTATTGTTCTCGTGCGGCTAGCCGTTAACACCTGCTAATAGTTAGACTCCGTTTGCAATACGATCCTATCCTAATAATTATACGGTTAACGTGTACTAGGTACACTTGTATTAGATAAACAAATTAATTCGTGTCTCATGAAGCGAACTGTTTGTGTTACATAAGATAGTAGATTGTGTTTTATTTGATTACGCATTGGGATGTTCCGGAAACACTCACGAAAGTTATAGTTTAAAAACATTTGTTTAATGTTTAATTGTGTGTTCGTTTGTTGGAAAATTAAAAATTGCATTTCGTTGGTTCGATTTGGTCTCAATCCTGCAAGTTTGGTGGCAGCGGTGTTACTCGTCCACCTTCAATAAGCTTTGTAAAACTGAAGTTTGTTATATTGGATCATCATCATCAGTTGCTTGATTAGGTATTGTTCGAGAGATTGCTTGTAGGTTTGTCAATACTGGGTATTGTGTCACCATCATTTTTGTAATCGTACATTCATATAATTGTTTCTTGTAAACCTGTAATCGACGATTCGGCTATGACCGACTTAAAATCGGTAAACAAGGCTCTCTCGGCCATTGCAGTCGCCAGAAGATGGTTTGTTCAGGCAGCGGCTCTCATACCACAGACTGATAAGCAAGATGCCTTACTGGAACGGTATGAGAAGATGCCCAGTAGGATCGAAGCCGTGGAGACTCGCTTGGCTGACTACTTGGAGGGCTTGGAGCGCGTTGACCTCATTTCGTTTCCCCAGGATCGGCGCGATGCAGTGGATGCAGATTTCAACCGCATCATGGATCTGGCTGATCAGATCGCCCAACGCGCTCGTGAAGTCTTGACAGAACGCACAGACAAATCAACCGTGTCAGGTGACGTCAAGCCTACAGTAACTGGGTTACTTAGTAGGTTGCCAACCTTGGACTTACCACGGTTTGATGGTACCCTAGACATGTGGTTAGGTTTTAGGAACCTTTTTGAAAGCCTAGTGGATGCCCGCGGGGACCTTGGCTATGCTCAAAAGCTAGCATACCTGTTGTCCGTCTTAGACGGTGAGGCAAGGGGCTTGATACAGCACTTACCGATTAATGACGGCAATTACCAGGTGGCGTGGAACTTGTTGGTGAAGAGGTACCAAAACAAGCGTGCCTTGGCGGACACGCACATTGAACAAATTTTAAGTTTGCCGGGGATCACTCAAATCTCATCCTTGCGGGCAGGTTTATTGAACCCGCTGTTAATTGCAACCAATGCCTTGAGACGGTTGGATCTCCCCGTGGACTCTTGGAGCTACATGTTGGTGCATGTAACCTTGCAGAAGCTGCCGTTAGAGCTCAGAGCTCGCTTCGAGCAGAAGTATGGAGGCGATGACGCAACCCATTTGCCCACGTTTGGTGACGTCACCAGGTTCTTGGAGGACGAGTGTCGAATGAGCGACATGACGGTGGTCGAACGGTTAGTCGACCAAAGGTTGCCACGACAACGAAACCGGGGTGGTAGTAAGGTCAATGGCAGACCGCAGGTTTGGGGACCTTCTCGCTTCGCAGTCCACACTCGTCCTCAATGTGAATTTTGTGGAGCCACAACGCATGGCGTTACTAAATGCCCAGACTTTACGGCCATGGAGGTATCGGCAAGACGGACGGAGGCCAGGAACCGAAGTTGGTGCTTTGGATGTCTCGGGGACCACTACCAAAGGGACTGTCCTAGCTCGAGTCCATGCACGTATTGTGGGGGACGTCATATGTCGTTATTATGCGCTAACGCGAACGGGGCTCGCCGTGAACGTGGCCAATCGGGGTCACCCACGGGCGGGTATGTTCGCGACCAGCGAGAAAGGGGCCGGGGCATGCGGCCCCGTTCACCCCCCGGCCTCAATTTAAATTCTGCGGCTACTGGGCGATATCCCCAAAGGCCGTCATCCCCGTTGGTTGAGCGAACGCGACATGACTCGCGCGCTTCTCGTCTCGGGCGGGTAGTGCAATCTGATGAGCATAACCCGCCGCGAAGGATACATGGTCGGGGAAGTCGCGAGGAGAGGACTCACCTCCCTCGTGCTGATGCATCACCGTCTGGGAGCGGTGACCGGTCTTCCCCAAGACCACACTAGGATATTGGCGTCTGCCCCACTTATGCACCCCCACTAATTGAGACTGTTCTTCTACCCACTGTTCGTGTGAGGGTCTGGGACCGAGCGGGGCGAAACTCAGTTGTGGTTCGCGCTGTGTTAGACTCGGGTTCGCAAGGGTGCATAATGTCATCTTGGTTGGTGGGGCAGACTGGCCTAGCCATGAATCATTACCCAGATGTTGTGAGGGGTATTGGCAATATTGTTGTGGCTAATCTTGAAGGCAAGGTTCGCTTGAAGTTTTCTGTGACAGACTCTTCACGACCGATGTGTGAAACTTCGGCCATTGTAATGAAAAATATTTTGGGTAACCACCCGCAGGTAAAGTTGTCAGCGGCTGTCGTTACTTTGACGTCCGATTTGGATTTGGCAGACCCCAGTTTTGGCATACCGGGTCCGGTAGATCTGTTGCTTGGCGCCGATGTACTGGGTAAAATTATGCTCGGAAAAGTAAGGGTGTTGCAACCACGGGGCCTGGTGGCTATTCCAACAATATTTGGGTTTTCAGTGATGGGACCTGTGGTAAAGTCTCCTTCTCCACTTGAACTGGATGGTACCTTGGTGGTGGGCTCCATCCTCTCTGATGCGGTTCAGAGATTCTGGGAAGTCGAAGAGCCGCCACAAGTTACACGCTCGGACCCGGGACATGAAGAGTGCGAGGCGTTCTATCGGAACAATACTGGGTGTCTCCATTCTGGACGGATCATGACACGTTTGCCATTTCTTGCAGTGCGGCCGGCTCTAGGAGCCTCACGAGCCACAGCAGAAAAACGTTTGTTGGCAATGGAACGCCGAATGGCTAAAAACCCGCTTCTCAAGGAGAAGTACATTGAGTTCATGCGCGAGTATGAAGACTTGGGACACATGTCCGTGTCAAAATTGGACTGGAAGTCAGTTGAGCACTTCTTCCTACCGCATCACGCAGTGATTAAACCCTCGAGCGGTAAGTTGCGCACTGTTTTTGATGGTTCAGCGCGTACGTCTACAGGTGCTTCGTTGAATGATTGTTTGCACTCCGGTCCGAAATTACTGAAGGACCTTTGTGACGTCATCACCCGTTTCAGGCGACATCAGATTGTCTTTGTGGCTGACATTAAGATGATGTTCCGACAGACCGTCATCCACCCTGATGACCGTCGTTATCAGTTGGTATTATGGCGTGAGAGCTCTCAGAATCCCATGATAGTCTACGAGCTGAATACAAATACGTACGGGTTGAGGTCTAGTCCGTTCATAGCTATACGTTCGCTCTGGAAACTCGCGGATCGAGAACGTTTGTCATTCCCTCGTGCTTCCGTCATTTTGAAGGAGGATTTATATGTCGATGATGTCTGTACCGGAGCGTCCACGGAAGATGAGGCCGTCCTCTTACGCGATGAGTTGATTGGGATCTTGGCTTCCGCAGGTTACGAGCTACGAAAATGGGTTTCCAATTCGCCGGCCCTCCTAAAGGGCTTGCCTGAAGACCACCAACAAGATCCACATTTGTTTGAAAACGTCGACAACCCTGCTATGATGGCTGTACTTGGCGTGCAGTACAGACCAGTTCAGGACACATTTACATACAACGTGGACTTGGAGTCACCTCGCGTTTGGACCAAGCGGCTGGTTCTGTCGACGGTCGCGAGGACATTCGATCCGAACGGTTGGATCTGTCCTGTTTTGTTTTGGGCCAAATGTTTCTTACAAAGGCTTTGGACTGCTGGGCTTGACTGGGACGAGCCTCTCCAGGGAGCTTTAATGGAAGACTGGAACCGATTCGTCTCCACACTCCCTACTGTAAATGAGGTCTCGCTGCCCCGCTGCATGCTGCCTTCGCTTAAATACACGGCGTCCCTTCATGGGTTCTCGGACGCATCTGAAAGGGGTTTCGCCGCCGTAGTTTTCTTGCGCACGGTGTCTGCAGATGGCCAAGTGCGAGTTTCTTTGGTGATGGCCAAGAGTAAGGTGGCGCCGCTGCGCACCTCATTGACTATACCGAAGTTAGAACTTTCCGGAGCGGTGCTTCTTGCGCGCCTGGTAAACCACGTGTCCGGTACGTTGAAATCGTCAGTGAACATTTCTGCTTTTTACGCATGGACTGACAGTCAAATTGTGTTGTGTTGGTTAAGGGCGTCAGTCCACACCTTGGAGGTGTTCGTCGCTAACCGGGTATCTCAGATTCAGGCATCTGAGAACCCCTTGATTTGGAGGCATGTGCCTGGCGAGTGCAACCCCGCAGATTGCGCCTCACGGGGATGTATGGCTCCCAGTTTGGTTGAGCACACTCTTTGGTGGGGACCTGAGTGGTTGACTCGTCCCGAGGCTGATTGGCCCCGCACGCCTGTGTTAGACACCAGTGCGTTGCCTGGGCTGCGAATGCTTGCTCTTGAAAAGCAAGAACATGTTTTTGACCCAGAGTTCTTATTAAACCGCTATAGCTCTCTCGACAAGTTGGTTGGAGTGACTGCATGGATAAAACGGTTTGGTCAAAACTGTAGACGCCCACAGGACAAAAGATTGGAGCCGTTCGTCTCTCCCCAAGAGCGACAAGAGGCTATTCTCTTTTGGGTTCGTTCTGTGCAAGGTGCAAATTTTGAGCGGGAGATTGATATCTTAAGGACTCGTAGAGCTAAGTTGGTTGGTGCCATTTCCAAATTAAACCCATTTTTGGATGAGGTTGGTTTGTTGCGAGTTGGAGGGCGTCTAAAGAACGCCAACATACCATATGGTGCTAGACACCCATTGCTACTGCCTAAGTCGGGACATTTGGTGAAATTATTGGTGATTGATCGTCACATCAAGAACTCTCATGCTGGCTGCAATGCTTTATTGGCCATTCTGCAGCGGGAGTTCTGGATCTTGTCTGCACGTAGAATAATACGCAGTGTAGTGTTTCGTTGTATGTCTTGTTACAGGCTCAAAGCTCCCACTTTGCAGCCCCTAATGGGAGACTTGCCTTCGGATCGTGTCACTGAGTCCAGGGCCTTCGCTGGAGTCGGAACTGACTTCGCGGGCCCATTTTCGGTAAAGACTTCAACCCTTCGCAACAGTAAAACCACGAAGGCCTATCTCTGTGTCTTCGTTTGTCTGGCTACCAAAGCAGTTCATTTGGAACTTGTTTCTGCACTTTCAACGGAGGCCTTTATTGCAACATTCGATAGGTTCGTCTCTAGGAGAGGACTACCGTCTTTGATTAGATCAGAATGCGGTACTAACTTCAAGGGGGCAAATAATTATTTGAAGGAAGTAAACGACTTCTTCCAAAACTGTCAAACCAACATTGGTACTATATTGGCAAAACGTAAGATAACTTGGCATTTTAGCCCGGCAGCTTGTCCCCACTGGGGTGGAATCTTTGAATCAGTTGTCCGTGTAGCCAAACTAGGTTTGCGACGGGTTATTGGGGAGTCCATTTTGACCTTTGAGGAGCTCACAACCTTATTTTGTAGGATTGAGGCCACGTTGAATTCGCGCCCGTTGTGCCCGATCTCTTCAGACCCTAATGATTTGGAAGCTCTAACGCCGGGCCATTTTTTGATTGGTCAGCCTCTTAACGCCCTGCCGGAGTACCCTTTCGACAATGTGAACCAACATCGCCTCTCTCGGTTTCAGTTAATCCAACAACTTGCTCAGAGCTTTTGGAAACGTTGGAGTTTGGAGTATTTGCACATACTCCAGCAGCGCGTCAAGTGGACTGATAAGACGGATCCACCTAGGGTCGGGGACCTTGTCTTGGTTAAGGATGCCAACTTGCCGCCATTGTGTTGGCGTCGGGGACGCATACTTAGCTTGGTATTTGGTACCGATGGGGTACCTCGTTTTGCTGAGGTTCAGGTGGACGGTTCAATTCTGAAGAGAGCGGTCGCCACGCTATCACGTCTGCCTATTGATTAGCGGTCAGGTGGGCCTGACCGGGGCGGGTAGATGTTCTGTTTCGAAAGGACATCCCTATTGCGGTCAGTCGTGTAGTAACATGACTAGTTCGCCATCTTTGATTGAGTACACACGTATCGTTGCTCTCGCGCCGGTTACCGCATATCCACCTAATTGTTAGGTACCTCCCCTTGATATATTGGCCCTTCGCGCGCGCGGGCTGACCCCGCCAATAAGGTATATTGGATTACATTAAAGATTACAAATTTAACGGAGCTTAAAGGCGTGAGTGAAGTTGGTGAGCAGACTACCCCCATTGCAACAAAGGGGTTCTCGCGAGGCTGTTCCCGTCGATCCTGAATCTTACTGTCGACTTAACTGACTGACTTGACCCTGACTCTATTACCCCGGGTGGATGCCACAACCCTGGTAAGTTGCTTGTCCCCTTCCTCCCGAATTTATATAAACGGAACTTATCCGAATAAAAGCCGCGAATCGCGAGCAGTTGTGGACTAGACGAGTTGGATGACGAATCCCTGACTCTGTCCATAACACACGGATCTACTCCAAAACATTGGAAACGTCCGGAATTCTATAATGCTACTAATATTTGACACGCAATAGTTTGTAAGAATGTATGGATGCCAAAAAACTATGGATGCAGCCAGTTCAGGACCGGCCTTCGTGGAAATCCTTGGGATGGCCTATAAATAAATAAATATCCTTGGACATTTCACACAACGCCATCTCGTCCCAAGCTAAGCAACTTAATGCTTGTTATGGTAACGAGATGGATGATAAACTACTTATTATAATTTTTTTTAAATATATACATATTATAGATAGAAAACACCCAGACCCGGAACAAATACTTGTAGGTCGTACAAATATTTCTTCCGTGCGGGGAATCGAACCCGCGACATGCTGCGCAGCAGTCGATCGCTCAACCACTGCGCCAACGTCACAGTGGAATGCGTGTACGCGAACCTGTGGCGCCCCAAGCGTGTCGTGCGATGGTATACCGCTGGGGTTTTAGTGGGACGACCGCACCCCTGGGGACGGCGGTATGCATAAAGAATCACCCCAGCAAGACCAATAAAACATACGCTGTCCACTTCCTGTATTGTTAAGAATGTTCACGCCCCACTCCGGGGGGCGGCGATATGTATAAAGCATTTCCCCAGCGAATACAAAAAAAGAAGGTTCTGCAGTGAACCCCTTTCGCTGAAATGTCGATGATGAATAAATAAATAAATAAATATTTTTGGACATTTCACACAACGCCATCTCGTCCCAAGCTAAGCAACTTAATGCTTGTGTTATGGTAACGAGATGGATGATAAACTACATATATACATTTTTTTTTGTAAATACATAAATATTATAGATAGAAATGACACCCAGACTCCGAGCCAGTGCCTCTGGTTTAGACAAAGACACTTGCCCGACCCCGGAATCGAACCCGGGACCCGTTGATCCAAAGGCGGCACATCTAACCACTAGACCAACGAGGCAGTCAAAAGATGATGGTGACTAAAACTAGTCTCAAGTACTGCTTCAGTCTTGAGTTGCGTTCTGTAATATGAACCTTAAGAGGTAGCGGGCAAGATATACATATAGCTAGCAGAACGGCGCAGAAATGTCCCTGAGTGACCTTGAACAAGGTCGCCGGAATATGATAGATGCGGACGACTCTGAAACGCCCTTGGGGAAGGAGGCCAATGTCCAGTCATCATACTCACCATTTCGGCCAAAAAACGTCCACTGCTGGACATAGGCTCCACAAAGGCCGGTCTTGGGCCGCCCCCATCCATCGTTTTCCGGCGACCTTAACCAGGTCATCTGTCCTCCGTTTGGGAGGCCTGCACTGCGCTCTCCGGAACGCGGTCGCCACACGAGGACTTTTCTGCCCCATCGCGTAGATCCTGCACGCTATGTGCCCTATCCACTGCCACTTAAGTTTGGTAATCCGGTGGGCTATGTCGGGGAATGTCCAGCAGTGGAAGTCTTATGGCTGAAATTATGGTGACTTTGCGTCGATTTGAACCAGGTGGCGGAGCGGTCAGGTGCGCCTCTCCGCTGTTGTCGACGCCAGTTCGACAACGTTCGGCGCGTCTTCAAGACTGTGGAGGAGATGCCAGGGAACGTTGTAGCCAATATAAGAAGCACCTTCCTGCTGTCTGAACCGCTTGCCAAGTAAGACGTGCAAGTATTTTTTAACTGGGCACTTCCGGTACTTATTTAACGGCACCCCTGCACTAGGTATAAGCCTGTATCGCGGAGGCAGTTTACAAACATGTATAATTCACGAACACAAATGATACCCAGACTCGGAGCAAGTTCCTCTGGTTTAGACAAAGACACTTGCCCGCCCCGGAATAGAACTCGGGACCCGTTGATCCAAAGGCGGCACACCAACCCCTAGAGTCTAGATCAACGTGGTTAAAAGCAATTATTATATCAAGGAGATTATTGGAAGCACATTTGGCCCCAACCTCTCACACTCGTCTTGAGTTCTAATCTAAGTGACCTTTACTAAGGTGTAACTCCCCAGTTTTCTCTCTTATACTTTGGCCCTAACCTTCTAAGTTCAGAAGGACCTCCACTAAGGTTATGCGTGCCTGGTACGGTTTAATGTGCCTGCGGTATAAGCTAGAGGTTCTTCTCAAGTTTTCACTCTTAAACTTTGGCCCTAACCTCTCACTCTCGTCTAAGTTCTTTCTAAGTGACCTCCACTAAGGTTATACGAGCCTAGTACTTTTTAATGCAGTTGCGGTACAAGGTAGAGGTTCTTCCCCAGTTTCCTCTCTTCCACTTTGGTCCTAACTGCTCACACCCTTCTAAGTTCCAAAGAATCTCCACTAAAGTTATGGGAGCCTAGTACTTTTTAATGCCGCTGCGGAATTCTGTAGGAGATTCGTGCCCAGTCGGATCCCGTTCGCCATAACTAGGCCGTCGGTCATTTGCTCGTAAGTATGGAAGCACCTGAAAGACTGTTGTTTTCAGAAAATACGCGGCGGTCGTATTTATTGCTTGTATGAGATTCGAAACTGCCAAGCGTAAACTGCAGTATCTATCTTTCAACGACTTCTATCACTGCGCTCAGGTAAGAATGATTTTGAAAATGTGTTCTTTCTCGCCCGGTCTTACAGAATTCTGTTACCCTATTGTTACTATCCTAGAAGCTTAGTTGTGTATATGGTGACGGTTTTAGAATACGTAGTCTCACCACCATATTTCATTCTGTTGGTGTCGTAATAGCCGCTAAAAGGGAATGTCAAGGCTAGCCTATGATAGGGCTGCCATCACCTAAATTGCAGACGCCGATAAACAAGGCAAAAATCCCGGACATTTGGGCAAAATATGGTTTTTCCCCGGACTCCTCTAAAAAAGTAGAGAAGTAAATAACACATAGATGCGTAAGTACTTTTGCGAAATTATTCCCCGGAAATACTCCCGGAGTGCAACCCATTGTTTTTTGTTTATGACACAATGGACAATTACAAATTGTCAACACATTGATAAATAAATAATAAATAAATATCCTTGGACATTTCACACAACGCCATCTCGTCCCAAGTTAAGCAACTTAATGCTTGTGTTATGGTAACGAGATGGATGATAAACTACTTATATACATTTTTTTTTTGTAAATACATACTTAATATAGATAGAAATGACACCAAGACTCCGAGCCAGTGCCTCTGGTTTAGACAAAGACACTTGCCCGACCCCGGAATCGAACCCGGGGCCCGTTGATCCAAAGGCGGCACATCTAACCACTAGACCAACGAGGCAGTCAATAAAAAAATATACAATGCAAAGTAATATAGTTTACGGTGGCCGATTTACAGATTTGCCGCCGATAGGCTTGTCAATTTTTGCCGCCTCTAAATTGTGATTATCTACAATCATAATCAATTTTCTATCAATAAAATTCCGACTTTATTTTTTGTGCTCCATCATCCTCGTTACGTCAACTTTTCCCGTATGGTTAGTACCTTTGAGAACTATGGTACCTACTGTGTTAGATCCTTGATTGTTTTTACAACAAAGATTCATCATCATTCATCATTTGTAAATCGAAATAAAAAAAATATGAACTTTATTTGCAGCCCCTTAAAAATTATCGGTCCTAAAAAATTGTCGCCCTTTACGACCACTGCTGATAAGAACTGGCCAGAAACTCAGAGGGCTTGTTGTGCTATCGATTCTCTCGTTATGACTATTGGGTTTTTGTGATATGATAGTGGGTATGCAGACCCCCGGACTAGACATCGATTTTGGTCTGGCGTTTAACCTGTTCGTATTTGTCCAGGCGATCATGGGTAGTTGGACATACTGTTGTACGGGTCCAGAATATTATGACACAGAGATGGACCGGGAGTTTCTTCTGGAGTTACGGGAGTTGAGGATTCTTCTGGACAAGGAGAAGGAGCATAAACAGTGAGTGAGGTGACAATAGTTTCTTTGCAAAAAAAATAAAAGTTCTCAAGTCCTCACTATGTTTTTTTTGTATCTCTGTTGCCATACTGTAGTTAATACAACAGTATTGCTTTTTTTATGGAAAAACTAGCTGACCCGGCGAACTTTGTTCCGCATTATAAATATTTAAAACAAAAAGAAAGTTGGACATAGGATACCTGAGATTTTTATCCCGTCCGTATAAAACCTTTTTTTTTTTTTTTTTTTTTTTTTTTGGTTTCGCTGGGGAAATGCATTACGCATACCACCGCCCCCCGGGGGTGAGGTCGGTGATTATGTGGGACTCCCGGGACAGAACCCGTATACCCACTAAAACCCCAGCGGTATACCCTCACACGGCACGCTTGGGGCGCCAACGGTTCGCGCAAGCGCAGTCGACGTTGACGCCCCGACGAGGTGCCCGCTACGCGGGCAAGCGACTATCGGAGAGGGCGTCCCGGTACACTGGGACGCCCTCAGTCATCGAGGCTTTCGTCGGTGGCGGGTCCCCCGGCCCACCACCGGCCTCTATGGCGGGGGAAGGAGGTGGGCGTACAGTCGCCTCCTCCTCCCCGGCCTCCGTCTGCGGCGCGGGTCGGCCAGGACGTCCTCCTCCCTGACCCGCTCCGCGGCCTCCTTCTGCGACATGACGTCCTCGCAGAAGGAGGCCATTGCTTCCCACCCCTCCTCGCTGTCGAGCATCCGTCCGATAAGGCTCGACAGCGAGAGGTCTCCTCCGACCTGTGCCGCCAGGGCCCGCCTCTCGGTCACCCAGGCGGCACACTCCTCCACCGTGTGGCGCGCCGTGTCAACTGGCGCGCCACACTCGTGGCAGGCCGGCGTCGGCTCCCGGCCCGCGATTTGATGCAGGTACTTACCGAAGCAGCCATGCCCGGTAAGCACCTGCACCAACCTGTAGGTTAGGGTCCCGTGCCGCCGAGACAGCCAGCGATCTAGGTGGGGGCGGACCGCCTCCACCGTCGCCAGCCCGGCGGCTGGGGACCCCAAATCCTCCTCCCAGTGGCGGATCAGGGCCTCTCGCGCTCTGTCCCTGACCCGCCTTGCACCACCACCGTCGAGGAGGGGCAGCGCTCCCTCCTCCCTCCGTGCCGCACGGTACCTGTAGACGGCCGCCAGCACCTCCGCCTGGAGCTCCCAGGGTGGGTCCCCGGCGAGCAGCGTGGCAGCCGTCCACGACACCGTGCGGTAAGCCCGGATCGCCCTCACCGCTATGACCCTCTGCGGCCTCCGCAGAAGGGCCCTGTTGCGAGCGGTGAGGGCTCCGACCCAGACGGGGGCCCCGTACAGGGCCATACTCCGGATGATGCCGGAGTACAGGCGCCTGCAGACGGAGCCCGGGCCGCCGACGTTGGGCAGCAGCCTGCCCAGGGCGGCGGCCGACCGTATGAGCCTCGGGGCCATCTGTTGGAAGTGGGCCCCGAAGCTCCACCGACCGTCCAGGTGCAGGCCCAGATACTTCATCTGGGCCCGCAGCTCTATCACCGTCCCCCCCACGGTGATGCTCGCACCGCGAGGGGGACCCCGGCGTGGCCCGTGGAGGAGGAGGGCCTCCGTCTTCGGCAGGGAGACCCTCAGGCCCAGCAGGCCGATCCGGTCCGCAGCCAGCGACGTCGCGACCGTTGCTCTCCTCGCCGCCTCGGCGAAGGTGCCGCCCCTGGCCGTGATGAGGGTGTCGTCTGCGTAGCAGAGCAGCCCCACCCCGGGCAGTAGCGGCATCCTGAGCAACCAGTCGTATCCGATGTTCCACAGGACAGGGCCTAGAACCGAGCCCTGCGGAACACCGCAATTTACCGTCCGCCGCCGAATGCGGCCGTCCGCTCCCTCCCACAGGACCTCGCGGTCCCGGAGGTATGCGCTCAGCAGCCTCCCGAGATAAGGAGGCACCTCATGGTACCGAAGTGCCTCCCCGAGCGTCTTAAACAATTAGCTAAATATATAATCGTACCACTTACGCACGTCATTAATAGGTCACTATGTGAAGGTAAATTTCCTAGCAGATTAAAAAAAACGGTTGTTAAACCGTTATTTAAAAAGGGTGACAGTTGCGACATGGGAAATTATAGACCAATTTCCTTGATCCCAATTATATCTAAGATATTTGAAAAAGTTATGTTTGTAAAAATATATAGCTTTGTAACAAAACACAATATAATAAAAAATGAGCAGTTTGGCTTTAGAAAAGGAAGTTCCACCACACTTGCTTGTTTTAAACTTGTTAAAAGCGTTACTGAGTGCTTTAATGACGGGATCTATCCACTGTCGCTATTCCTAGATATGAGCAAAGCTTTTGATCTAGTATCACATCAAATGCTCCTGCGAAAGCTCGAACACTATGGATTAAGGGGAAAAGCTCACGACTGGTTAAAAAGCTATTTAGAAAACAGAGTCCAGTGTGTTGAAATATCTAGAATTGAAAACAACCGCAGGGAAGTTCATCAGTCTAACTATCTTCATAATAAAAATGGTGTTCCACAAGGCAGTGTGCTTGGACCGCTGTTATTTCTATTGTATATAAATGACTTACCCAATATTACCGATGATGAATGTATTTTATTTGCGGATGATACGACAATAGTAATAAAGAGTGATATTAAAGAAGATCTATTGACTAAGGCAAAAGAAACGCTAAATAGCGTGGTTGACTGGCTTGAATGTAACAACCTTAAATTGAACTTGAGTAAAACCAAAATTATGCAATTTCTAACCTACAATAAGAATATACCTGACCTTAATTTAGTTTACAATAACATTAAAATTGAAAATGTACATTCCACTAACTTTTTAGGCATAACTATTGACAAATATTGTAACTGGAAGGCTCACTGCGACATGACATGTAAAAAATTAGATAAATTTACCTATGCACTTAAAAGAATTAGAGAAGTGGCGTCATTGCATGCAGCTAATTTAGCCTATCATGGATATGTTTCATCATTGTTAAGATATGGCATAATACTGTGGGGTAACTCTGGGGAATCAGTAACAGTATTTAAGGCACAAAAAAAGTGCATAAGGTCCCTATGTGGAGCTAACTATCTAGATACGTGTAAACCATTGTTTAAGAGCCAAAATATACTTCCACTTCCATGTCTGTATATATTTGAAATAAGTTCATTTGTATTCCAACATAAAAATCTTTTCCAGTCTAATGAGCAAGCACGATCTGACCGTAATAAACACAAATTAAATGTACCAAAGCAAAAATTAAGTGTTGTTCATAACAATGTTTACTGCATGTGCGTCAGGATATTTAACCACTTACCTGATAGCCTCAAAACATTAACAATTACTCGATTTAAAACTAATTTATTTAAACTATTAATAGGTAAAATGTATTACTCAGTAAAAGATTTTCTTACAGACAAAATATGATTTCAATGATGACAATTTTATTAAGTATTTATGTAAATAATGGACTTATTAATATAATTGTATTTTTTCTTTTTTGGTTTATATATATTGCGTGAATGCTAATTAATAATAATAATAATATGATTGAATTCAATATAGTATCTATGTCATTTTAATTTTAATTATGGTAAATTGCGAGAATTTAATATAATAATTTTACATTTAATATTTGTACACCGGCAAAACCGGTAGAATATAATGATACATACATTTGTCAACATCAAAATAACTACTTATATTCTAATAAATAAACGTTTCTCTCTCTCTCTCTCTCTCCACTTCCCCCTCCTCCACCGCCTCCTCGCGGAGGCGCCTCAGGGCGTCGAGCGCGTCGATCGTCGACCGCCCCGCCCTGAAGCCGAACTGGACCGGGCTGAGCCCCGGTCCCACTCCCTCAAGGTGCTGGACGAGACGGGCAGCGAGGACCCTCTCGAACAGTTTGCCCGCCTCGTCCAGAAGCACGATGGGCCGGTACGCGGAGGGGGAGTCCTCCGGCCGGCCTTCCTTCTTGAGGAGGCATAGCCTCCCCTCCCTCCAGAGCTTCGGGAACCGTCCGGACAGAAGGCACCTGTCGAACAGTCCCCGAAGCCCCTCCCCAAGGAACTCCGAGGCCACGCACACCACGCGGCCCGGGACACCGTCAGGCCCGGGGGCCGTCTTCTTGGCCCGCAGTCGGGCCAGCGCCGTCTCCATCTCCGACTCGGTGACCAGCGGGACATCGTCGTCCCCGCCAGCCACCTGGCGAGACGGCGGCGACATCACCGGCGGAGAGTGATGGGCCGCGGCTGGGAACAGCTCCCCGACCACCCTCTCGAGGAGGTCGGGAGGCAGAGTCTCCAGGACGGGGGCTCCCCGCGCGCACAGCTTGTCACGCGCTGCGCGGTAGGGTCGCCCCCAGGGATCCCTGTCGAGATCCGCCAACAGCTGCTCCCTGGCAGCGGCCTTGGCCCGACTGATTGCCAGCTGCAGGGCCATCTTCGCCTCTCGATAGATGCCCCGCAGCTGGTCCCTCAACTCTTCCAGGGACGGGTTGTTCCGCAGGCGGTGGCCGCACCGCGTGTATTGGCGGCGGGCCACGTTGGAGGCCGCCCTGAGCTCCGCGATCTCAGACGACCACCAATACACCTGCTCCCGTCCCTGGTGCCCCCTCCGAACCCTCGGCATGGCCGCATCGCACACCTCTTGGAGTGAGGCGCGCATGCGGCCGGCCAGCTCGTCCACGTCCGCACCAGCCCCCACAGCAGGGGAGGACCAGCGCTGGACGATGGCCGCCTCCTTGGCCAGCTCCACGTCGAGCCGGCTCAAGGTCCACCTAGGCAGCCTGCTGGCCCGCCTACGGGCCGGCCTGAAGCCTGGGAGGGGCGAGACGCTGAACAGAACGTACAGATGGTCCGACAGCGTCTCGACCCCCTCCGCCACTCGCCAGTCGGAGACTCTGCGCGCGACGGCGGGCGTGGCAAACGAGACGTCCACCACGGATCCGCCGTTGTGGCGCACGCATGTCTGCGATGTCCCTACGTTCAGTAGGGACAGACCGGCCAGTAGGGCCCAAGATTGTAGGGCCCTACCCCTCGCGTCCGTGGCGGGGTTACCCCACGCCTCAGACTTGGCGTTAAGGTCGCCGAGGAGGACCACTGGCCCCGGCGACAGCCTATCCAAGGCGCCCCGGACGGAGTCGAGATACGTCTCGAACTCCGCCAGGGGTCGGTTGGGGGAGAAGTAACCGCCCACAATACGGTACTCTCCCCACCCCGCCACCACGAACCCCTCGCCCCTCTCTATCGTCGAGAGGGGCGGGGCAGCGTCCGACCTGACGACGACCGCCACGTCGCCGTCAAGGTCCCCAGCCCAGTGGCCCTGGGAGGGGACGTAATACGGCTCGCAGGCGACTGCGACGTCGATTCGTCGCTCCGCCATGGACTGCATCAGCAAGTCCTGAGCCCCGGCGGAGCGATTGACGTTCGCCTGGAGGAAGGTGACATGCCCGGACCTATTCATGAGGACATGTCTGCTTCCTCCTGCGCCTGCGGGCGCCCGGCAGAGGTGGAGGCGACGGCGGTCGCTCTACCTTTGGTCACGGGGGGGTTACACGACTTCCCCCCCATGACGTGGTCGGCACGCTGTCCAGCGTCCGCGCAGACGGCGCAGCGCGGCTTGGCTGTGCAGCCAGAGGACTTGTGGCCCTCCTGGCCGCACCTAAAGCAAAGTCCGTCCCGGTCCACCCTGGATGGACACGTCGGCCGGGTGTGGCCCATGCCAAGGCACCGGTAGCACCTTAGCGGGCGCTGGTCCATCACCCGGACCACGGCCTCGCTCCACCCAACTTGGACCTTGCCGGCCTCCGACAAGGTCTTGGCGACGGCGATCGGGCACCGCACGACGACAGTGCCCGCCCCGCCGGGCCCGGGACGGATTTCCCCCGTCTTCACCAGGGCCAGGGCGCACTTCCCTGCCCTGGCCACCGCCACCGCGACTGCGGCCTTTGTGGCCGAGTCTCCCAGCCCCGAAATGCGCACCTCAACGCACTTCACGGGCCGGATGACCTCGGCCAGCCCCTCCAAGACCGGACGCAGCTTTTCGGCCAGCTGGTCGGCCTTGTCCCCGTTCTGGGTGCCCGGCAGCTCCATCAGCCTGGAACCAGTTGCTGAACTGCGGATTCGGAGGCCCCCCTCGATCCCCAGCTCAGCCAGGCTTACCTCCTCCTCTGCCCTTTGCAGGACCTGGGCGTAGGTCACCCCCCTTGCCACGGCCTCCGGCAGCAGTGAGACCACCACCGCCGCCGTGGATGGCTCAACGAGCTTAGGCCGCACAGGCCTCCGACCCTTGGCCTTTGCGGGTGCAGCCGGTGGAGCCGGCTGAGCCGCGGGGGCCCTCGTCGCCCTGGGGCCCCTGCCCCTAGTTACAGTAGTCCAGCCGTCACCCTCTTGGGCCGACGGCTGGGACCCCGCAGGGGCAGCACGCGGGGCAGCCCGTGGGGCGGCCCGCGGGGCCGCGACAGCAGCAGACTGTGCAGCCGCTGCGCGGCGGGCCTTCTTGGCCTTCCCCTTCTTATTCTTCCTGCTGGCGGCGATCTGCGCAGGGGCAGCCGCCGCAGGCAAGGCCGTCGGGGCCGTCGGTGGGACGGCGCGTTCCGTCGGCACAGGGGTGCAGGAGCGGGATGCTGCGGCGGCCGAACGCCTCCGTACGGGGGCAGTTGCGGGGCGCACAGCGGGCTCCACCGGCTCCGTCGGTCGGACGGAGGCCCTCCTTCGGTCGGCCGCCAGCGAGGGACGGCGCACCGGTTCTGGCAGGAGGCGCTCGTTTATGCTCGCGACGTACGCCGCGAGCATATTCCCGGTTGACTCCAGGATAGAGCGCCTCCACACCTCGAGGGTCTCGTCTTCCCTCGGGGCTGACGTCACGCCTTCGGCGGCGTTCATTGCGGCCTTCATTTCGCAGAACTCCCGCCGGTGGGCCTTGAGCTCGGCCCGGAGGGACTCATTGTCCTTCCGAAGGCGCTCGCAGTCGGCACGGACGCGGCGGATCTCCTGCGTCTCCGACCTGGAGATCAGGGACTCCACCACGTCCGTGTACGTCGTCGCCGCCTTCTTCAGGTTCTTGACGAACCCCCCCTTCAGGTTGCCGGACTTCCTGGCGATCTCGAGCACCGCCGCCGAGCATCTGCCCGCAATTGCGCGCAGTGTCTCGATCGGCATCGCGTCGGGATTGTCGTCGGGCCCGAAACCTAGCTCCGCCTCTGGGTCCAGGAAGGCTGAGGTCGACACCTCCTTACGGAAGGCTCGGGCACCAAGATGGCGCTCAAACTCGTCCGACTCCTCAGCCTCGCTCCGCCGCCGCTGTACGCGACTTGGCCCGGCCACTGCCTTACCCTTCCCTCTAAGGGCCGTCGGCATCTTGGCGATTGGCCTGGTGTCCGTCTCCGTATCGGAGTCAGACCCGGCCGCCCTTTGCTTGGGCGACGCAGGATGGGATCTCTTGCGCCGCCCGCTCTCCACCAGCACGCTGGAGTCCGAGTCGGAGACTCCTCCAGCCGCCATACCGACCTCCGGTAAACTTTCGAGGTCTACCTCTACCGCTGAGGACGAACAATCTCCGTCCGACCCAGCAGCCGCAGCGTTGAAGCTCATGGTGAGCAACAAACACACACAGCACAAACACGTCACAAAACAACAACGACAAGTAAACAAAAAGACACAAAAGCGCTGAAGACGACAGCAATTGGGATCCCAGGGGGGTATGCGGAACTAGGTCAACGCAGATACCCAACGGTCTCACCAACTGAAGCGTAACAAAAGCAGAATCCGTCAACTCGGGAGCGAGAGATCGACGGGGAGTGGATTGGCCGGCTGGTCACTGCGTTACCGTGAGCCAGCCGTTACCAGGGTGCACCGGACAAGTGGGAAGACAGAGAAAGCACTTATCGCACGGGGAGGTTCCACTCACGCACCCCCGTCCGTATAAAACCTACTTTAACCAAATGCAACTGACAGCGAAACGTTATGTTGTCTATAGTTTAATATGGCCGAAAATTTGACAATTAGAAATTTTGTATTCGACTTGTTTATATTGTTGTAATTCACATAATATCTTTATAACTTGTAGCCTATGTGTCATTCTGATGTATAAGCTATATTATTGTAAAGTTTCATTAAAATCCACTCAGTAGTTTTTACGTGAAAGAGTAACAAACATCCATCCATCCATACTTACAAACTTTCACGTTTATAATATTAGTAAGATATGTTTAGCGATCTCGAGAAAACGTGTGAAGCGACCTCGAAATTAAAAAAAGCATATTATGTTCAGTTAAACAACTACACCACATTTCCTTGACAAAAGGAAATGTTTTGATAACCAGGCCGCAAGAGAAGGGAAACTTAATACGAAACCCTGTGCCAACCCGTCTGGCCAGCGTGGCACTGTAAACTTATTTACCTCCATGTGATTGAAGGGGGCCTCAACAGAGTGTATTTTATCAACGTGACTGAGAAACTAGATTCTCGCGTCTAAGGTCCATGGGTTCAACATTGGTGAAGACTCGACTCAGTAGTGGGTCAGGATATGAAGACGGTTATTATATGTTTTATTGTTTTATTTCAGCTTAATCTGCATGCGTCTAAAACCCAAGTTGTTGGAGAAATCTTACCAAGAGTTGGAACTGAATTTTCGGTAAGTACCTACACCAAATATTATCCAAATATATATAAATAAAAATGAATTGCTGTTCATTAGTTTCGCTAAAACTCGAGAACGGCTGGACCGATTTGGCTAATTTTGGTTTTCACATATTTTAATAAAGTTGAAAAAACTCATTTAATCAAGTAGGCTCATTAGAGCTCTTTTGAAAAGTCAAACAATAAAAAAAAATCAATTTAAAATTAATTATTTACCATCTACCACCGGTTCGGAATGCACTTCTACAGAGAAGAGCCGGCAAGAAAGTCTGCAGTTGCTCTTTTTAGATCGCCATTTTTGGGTACAATACTGGTTATAAGACAGATTTGTGAGAGCAAACTCGCGCAATAGTTGCAAAGGGCCAAACATCAGCCAGATCTAGTCAACAATAGTAACCTTCTAATGCCCGAGCCAACCGACCCCCAGCAACGGCACCTGTTCACAAGCATGACGCATGCGACAGCCATCGCCCTACTCAACCATATTGCAGGGAAGATAACGACCCGCCGCACGACGCCACCACTGCCATGAGTCATAAAGTCAGCATGATAACTCGAGCACCAGGGAATTGAACATTTCAAAGTTATACTAATAACCCGAACATTCGGGAATTATCATTCAGGTTTTTTCCGGGTCAGCTAGTTCTATATAAACACCACTCAAGGATCGTGTTGTTTGGATGTGGAATTCAGTAACGTGGAGTCCTTCCCGTCTAGTTTGCTCTCATATCTATACTTTAGCCCTAACCTCTTAAACCCGTGTGAGTTCTAAGTGACCTCCACTAAGGTTATGCGAGCCTGGTACCTTGTTGGACTAGGGGTTCGATGTGCTCCCCCTCGACTGTGCTGCCACCTTGTCGTGGTGAAGGGGCTTGAGTGCCTCAATGATCCGTGGGGCCATACCATACACGAGGAGAGGTGAGACGAAGATCGGCACCCAGCGCCGCAGTGGACTGGGGCTCCAGGGACTCCTCTGTCCTCAGAGTTGCCCTGCGAGTCCTGGACCGCTGCGGTGCACCAACGCCCTCGGGTTGTCGCTAACCCCAGGGCTGAAGGGCCTCCTTCTGCGAGGCCGTTATGTCGCAGAAGGGGGCTGCGGCGGTCGCAAAGGAGGGAGCTCCGGCTTACTCGCGCCGCGGACGGAGGCAGGGGTGGAGGGGGGTCGTGACGATGCGAACCCCTTCTGCCCTCGCCTGTGAGGCCGGTGGTGGGTCGGGGGAACCGCCACCGACGAAAGCCTCGATGACTGAGGGCGTCCCAGTGTACCGGGACGCCCTCTCTGACAGTCGCTTGCCCGTTGCGGGCACCACGCCGGGGCGTCACAGTAGAATGCGTTTACGCGAACTTGTGGCGCCCCAAGCGCGCCATGTGTGGGTATACCGCTGGGGTTTTAGTGGGTAGACCACTCTTGGATAGACGACCCTTGTCGGAGTCCCACATAATCACCGACCTCTCCCCCGGGGGGCGGTGGTAACCGCCCCGCCCACCGGTCTAAGTTCTATGTGACCTCCACTAAGGTTATGCGAGCCTGGTACTTCTTAATTCAGCTGCGGTATTCTGTAACAAGGTCCCAGTCGAACAACTCTAGTTCCTGCGATAAATACTTCTCTCAGCACAGTTCCCTCTAAATCTCTTATTATCTCCTTTCCAGACTATACACCAGGGCTCTAGTCGGTCTAGCCTGTAACCTCCACAGAGGGAGAGAGCTCAGATCTCTCTTCATAGACCTGCTGGAGCGGTGCATCGAGCCGTTAAGACTGGGCTCCTGGCCTAAGACGGACTTAGCGCAGTTCCTATGCGCGTATGAGCACTGCGCGTTGCAAATGGATGTACTCAGGTAAGGTATTCATGGACTCCATGAACTTGGGCTTCCCCCAATGTTCCACTATTGGTTGGCAAAGGGTTTGAATTAAGTTTTCCTTCTCTTGCGGCTTGGTTATCGGCCTTGTCACACCCTCTGTATAGTGTGGATTGGTGACATAGTGTATTTTAAATCCGTCACCATATGGACAGCGATTTATCGGCGGATCTTATCGCTGGCGATCTCTTCCAGACAACCTATGTATGGATATAATCAAACCAAGAGTGCCATGCTGGCAAGACGTGCTGGCACAGGGTTTACCACTACTAAGCCCATAGACGACCCACTGTTGAGTCGGGCCTCCTCCAGTTACATGGAGGCTATTCAGCCTACTGTGCCACGCCAGGCGGGTTGGTACAGGTTTTCGTTTCATGTTTTCCTTCTCTTGCGGCAAGGTTCTTAGCCTTGTCATTTTCTTCTATCCGTTCTTACGACACCCTCAGTTTGGAATGAGGTGGTGACACCATGTATTCCTAATCCGGAACAGGGTTTCGTTTCAAGTTTTTCTTCTCTTGTGGCTAGGTTTCCAGCCTTGTCGGCTCTTACGACACCCTCAGGATGGAACGGGGTGGTGACCCTGCTCAAATCGCCTTATCTGCCACCTATAATCTCCAAGAGGGAAGCGCTATCTCCTACATTGTTATGCGACCCTGGTACCGACACTCAAGTTTTATAGCTAAATCAGCCAGGATGGGCACGGGGTTAGGTTTTAAGTTTTTCTTCTCTTGCGGCTATGTTTCCAGACTTGTCGGCTCTTACGACACCCTCAGGATGGAACGGGGTGGTGACCCTGCCCAAATCGCCTAGGCTAAAGTGAATTTTCAGTATTACCTACATTGTTTGTTTCTTTCGTTCACAGAGAAGCTGACTTAAAGAGTGTGTGGGAGAGATATATGAGAGTTATCAGTCGATGTTTATTAACCATGTATCATGTTTAAACCATTATCATGTCTCACTCCTCAAATTACGTGGAGGGAAATAACTTCAAAACTCATTTAATCAAGTTGGCTCATTAGAGCTATTTTGCCAAGTAAAACAATAAAATAAATTTTAAAATTCACCGGTTCGGTATGCACCTCTACAGAGAGGAGCCGGCAAGAAACTCTGTAGTTGCTCTTTTTAAATCGCCATTTTTGGTTACAAGATTGTATATAAGACAGATTTGTGAGAGCAAACTCGCGCAATAGTCGCAAAGGGCCAAACATCAGCCAGATCTAGTCAACAATAGTAACCTTGCCCGAGCCAACCAACCCCCAGCAACGGTACCTGTTGTGCCACGGTGGCCAGACCAGGGTTGGCATAGGAATTTGTATCAAGTTTTCATTATCTTGTGGCTAGGTTAAGTAGTTATCTAATCTTACGTCACAAAGAGACAAATGTTATCTCCTACATTGTTATGCGACCCTGGTACCGACACTCAAGCTTTGAAGAAAAATTGGCCTTTTGTGCCATTCTGGTCAGACGGCTTGGCACATTTTCGTATCAAGTTTTCCTTCTGTTCACCTATCCATTTGCCATCTCAAATCACCAAGAGAGAAATGTTATCTCCTACATTCTTATGCGACCCTGGTACCGACCGACACACAAGCTTTTGGCCTACTGTGCCATGCTGGCCATACAGGTTGGCACTCGGTTTTATATCAGGTTTACTGCCTAAAAAGATCCTTTCCGGCCTGTGCGTGTCTAAAGATCTCTTAAGAAACCATCGGAAATTGATGAACTTATTTATAGACCGTCAAATAAAAATAACTTTGCACAATAATACTTTAGTTGTTACGTTCTAACTATGTTTTAGTATTAATGTACAAAAAAATGATAAATAAATAAACGCCATTTTTTACTATTACATAGACTAAGACATTTTTGGCTGGAGCTACCGGCTCCAACAAAAGTATATCTATAAAGTAACGTTTTTATGTAATAATCTTTATTATAAATGTTTTTATTTATTATGTAATATTGTTTTGTATTAAAAAGTGTATTATTGAAATTTTCGTTTTATTTTATTTATAGTTCGCAGTTTTGTAAATTAAATCTAGAGTACCTAAGCTTTGATTCAAGTCAAATTCAAATAATTTATTTGCATATGACACAATGATCACTTCCAAGGTTATTCCAGCTGTGGTTTTCTACAGGTGGAGGTTCTTTCTCAGTTTTCTCTTATACTTTGGCCCTAACCTGAAGTTCTAAGTGACCTCCACTAAGGTTATGCGAGCCTGGTACATTTTAATGGATACCTGCTGGATTGTTTCGAGTGGTTATCTGCAACCTCTGACAAAGATTATGAAATAAAAATGCAATAATATATCGATTGAAAACAATAGTTTTATTTTGTGATAAGTAAACATTCAATACATTAATTAAATTTACATACAACTACTAAACTTTATCACGAGACCCTTTATGTAGATTTTCAGAAAATACAACGGTAGTTGGCGCCATTTAAAAACATGTATCAATACTGCTATACATGTATCAATACTGCAATAACCAAATAACTACAGTCCGCGCCAATCTTTATGGCCGGTCTGAATGTAGCCGTGGGTACGAACTTGCGCATCGCACATTTCATAACCAATACGAACGTAGCTCACTAACACGCGGGTGGAAGAGAGGGGAGGGGCGTGCCCTGCCTCCCCGCCCCGCGTACGTCCCGCTGATACCTCATTTTGTGATACATATATATACATACATTCAGACTGGCCATTAATATTGGCGCGGACTGTACGTAACTCTTAAACGGATGAACAAATTTTGATACTTGACAATATAAATAGAAATTTCATGGATGTTTCAAGGCATTTATTTCATTTTAGTTCTGGAGTTTCTTTTTTATTAGTTATACAATATATCATTCGGAATGTACATAATTTTAGTGACACAAAACGACAATTTAAAATGTTTAACAAAGATTGTTATACTTAGCTAGTTCTACTGAGTAAGGTAAACTATGTGAGCAACCCGAGAATCGAACCTAAATCGTCGCGATCTAAATCTAAAGCATTGAAAATTATGAGCCGCCTACAATATAACAAACTTCTAATAATTTATATACAAAAACATCAGCTTATAACTTATAACCTGTTCATAGCGTATTTTAAGTATTTTCATTACAAAAAATAGCCAGATAATAGTTATTTTGTCCTAAGTTGTTGTTACTCTTGTGTTTGTTGTACATTATAGAGTTATCTATCGATCTAAAACCGTACAGATACGCGGATAAAAAAGCCTTGGACATTTAGCAAAGATTCAATAATATTTTACGCTCTCTACTACCATTCTAAATTAAGTACGAAATCTAGTACAATTCGTGGAAGCAGTCCAAAGGTAACATACCATTTTCGAAAACCTTAACGCTAAAATCACATTGCTTAAAAACTAGTAATTTATAAATTTAACCATTAGTAGGTAAGATTTAATCCCATACGCATCTATGACTGGTGAGTAAATAAAATTGGAGTGTCTGTTAGTGAAATTAAAATAAACCGCATTTTACTAATTGCATTCACATAATACCAAAACAACATTTTTTACAATTTATATCGGTATCTTTTTCGACTAATCTCTGAAATGGCTGGACCGATTTTGACGAGACTTATACTCGCAGATAGCTGATGTAACAAGGAGTAACTTAGGCCTGGAAGAGATTGCTCTTTAGCGATAAGGCGCCTATTGTACAAGTGTCATAATAATGTATACTATCTTAGGTTGTTACTGTTTTGTTTATTGTACACTAGTGGCCCGCCCCGGCTTCGCCCGTGCAAAGCGGGGGTGAGTTATACATATAAACCTTCCCCTTGAATCACTCTATCTATTAAAAAAAACCGCTTCAAAATCCGTTGCGTAGTTTTTAAGATTTATGCATACATAGGGACGGACAGAAGAATGCGACTTAGTTTTATACTATGTAGTGATTACAGAGTAATCTATCTATCTACTTTTATTGATACCTCCCGCTTTTCAGGAGCCCACAATCTTCCAAATTATTGTGACTAACTTGGCCGGTTACTCCGAATTTATTTTTAGTTATTTTCGCGCGAACTACATAATCAACGGGACTAAGTAAATTTAAAACGAACGAATGCTATCCACTAAACGTCGGTTACTAAATCTAACACTTTGGGAGTTATTATATCTACATTATAGGTACATTGCTAAAGCGTTAACATTAATTTGTGCAGTTGGGTGTGACGATATCAATTTATGCTTGGCCACCTTCACGACCAACAAGAAATGATACTTTGGGGCTGTCCATTAATCACGTGAGGTTCGAAAGGGGGTAGGGAGTGGTTCGGCAAAAATCACGTAATATTACAAGGGGGGAGGGTATAGTCACTTTTATTTATTTTTTCGTCAAACGCTTGAAAAGCGACGTGTAGTGCAACCTTTGAATGTAAGATTCTTTTCTTTGTAGGTACTAAAAAATACACGTGATTTTTATTAGGGGGTGAGTGGGGGGTATTCTTAAACCTCACCGCGTATCACCAAGGGGGAGAGAGCGGTTAAAAATGTAAAAAAAAAAACATCACGTGATTAATGGACAGCCCCTTTCTAGTGTATACTTGGAAGGACTAACATTTTAATTAATATAGCAGCCGACATTTTTTTTTTATTTATTAAATAATTTTAGCCATTACATAAAATAATACAATATTGCATACTCGTCGAGTATTGCTAGTTTTAAAAATATATCGCTTTTTGGTACAATTTCACTCGCATAATAGTTTCGTGGGAGATCCATAATTAGTTAACTTTGGCGCGCACTGAGCAACTTTTTTGTTGCTCACTTCGGTATTTTTTTATACCATTACTGTGTAGTTCAAGCTACGGCCCGTAACACCTTAGGTGCAGTAGGGGAACTCTATTTTTCAGCGAGTGTCGAGTAAGACTTATAAGTCAGTACATTTGTCGAGGACAAGGCAATAAAATTTGTAAGAGCGGCTCAACTATTCAAAATTTAAGGCTTCAAATGTTTTGTTATGTAACATTGGGAACCAATCCTTCTGCGTGTGCTATTCACAATACCACACTTCCACTTGATATGCTGTTCTGGGGATCTCTTATTCTCATCGTACAAACCTACTTTCTAGGCACTAAAATATGCTTGCTCAATACTAATATTAAAATAATTGATATAATAAATAAATATGATAAAAAGAGTGTCCATGGAGTTTCTTGCCTGTTCTTCTCCATAGGATCTACTTTTTGGAACATGCAACTAGATTTCTAACTTCACTTTTGACTTTTAAAAAACACCAGTAAATAGGTTCAATTGAAATAAATGATTTGAGGTTTTTTTTTAATTGTTCTTTTTATACATATTTATTTTGGTTCATTTTGTTTTAATATCTTGTGGAGTTAACAAGCAATTTATACACATAACACACCACAGTGATTTACAATCACACATTTTAATGTTTAAATACATTTTATGAATAATAGCAATATCTGACACTATACACAAAGTTTAGCTTTGATTTTTTCAAATAAATATAGTTGCCGTATGTATGGCAACAGTTGGGCAACTAAAGTTGCTCAGTGTGCGCACACAATTCAGTCGAAATTTTACGCACTAGTCAAATATATTTGCATTTTTTATTTGCACTTGTCTAGACGTATATTCAAGAATATCTCAAAAACTACTGTACCTAATTCGATATAATACACTTTGTTTCAATACTCTGGTATCCAGATCGTCTATCGTCTACTACACACGGGGTCGCGGGTAATTTGTTGACCCCAATTTTATGGGGTCAATTAGGGCTGCTTCTTTGGAGCCATGAGGGATGGGCAAATATGATATGGTCATACGCAAACGGGATACATACTTTATAGTAATACTTGAAGTGGTAAACTGGCCGTGTTTAATGACCCCAGGCAATCTAAACAGCGACTACTGCCTAAATTATTTATCAAAAACGATTACTAAGTCATAAAAAAGTCAATGAAATTTATGATAAATACAAACAGTAATACCAGCATGCCTTATAACTACAACGTTACAAAATATATTCAGCAGCAGTCGAGTCAAAAATTCATTGAAACCACCCCTTTGTCCCCGAATCACACGTCCTAGGTCGTTGACCTCTCCGCCCGCGGGCCTATTGACCCCACGACCCCACGTTTGACCCCCGAGGGGGCGACGTTACAGCGCAAGCGCGGCGCATCCCTCTCATATGTCCACCTCGCATATTTTCCTCTTCTGCGGGAGGCCGTACTTATCTTTCTTGATGACTTCCTGTTTGAGCCGCTGGAAGGTTTCAAACCTGGATAGACCGTATTCCTGCGGGACAATAATTGGCAAGAGATAAAAATACAGCACAGACTCTCCGCTATGCTAAGATAGAATTGTTCTTATTATAATTCTCATTTTTATATAAAGACCCCACTGGACAATAAATAACCCACCTTCCTTAGTATAGCAACTGGAATGAAAAGTACCAGGCTCGCATAACCTTAGTGGAAGTCACTTAGAACTTAGTGTGATAGCTTAGGGCCAAGGTATAAGAGAGAAAAGTAAAACTGCCCGATTGGGGATTAATCTCCACCTTACAGAATACCGCAGCCCCATCCAAAAATACCAGAGTCGCATAAACTTAGTGGAGGTCATTTATAACTTATATAATATAGACGGGTGTGAGAGGTTGGGGTCAAAGTGTAGGAGAGCAAATGTGCTGCCTTTGGATCACGGGGTCCCGGGTAAGTAAATTGCCTTCGTGAATTAAAAAAACAAAACGGACTGTCTGACTGGGGAAGGACCTCCACAGAATAAAAAGTACCAGGCTCGCATAACCACTAGGAGGTCACATAGAAGTTATTTATTATTACAATTCCCATTTTTATAAAGAAAAGTTAATCATTTTAAAATTGTATTTAGAATTATTTATAGTAAATTAAACTTTATTAACATGGTGCTAATACTACGCCCATAAATGACCCACTGCTGAGTCGGGCCTCTTCCAGTTACATTGAGGGTAATTAGCACTGTGCCACGCTGGCCATACGGATTGGCACAGGGCTTCTCATCAAGTGTTTTCTTGCGGCCAGGCGAGCGCCCTGACATTTCCATTTGTCAGCTCTTACGAAACCCTCGAGATGGTGACACTATGTATAGAAAGGCCATCACCGTACGGACATTGAACTCAAAAGGAACTTTATTTACGTTGGTTTTGTTCCGAAACTCTTATAAATGTCATATTTAAAATTACCATTATCATCTTACTGTCCCACGCCAGGTGGTAGTCTCCATACACACCAATCAGTCGTCATACCAACATTCACACCTTTCATACACAATTCCTCATTCTTACAATCCATCCATCTCTTTTCCCCACAGCCCTCGCATCCACCCACATCCATACTAAAACACTGTTCTACAGAGAAGAACCAGCAAGAAACTCTGAGGTTACTTTTTTTTTAAATTGGTTTTCTTTACAAACAGCATAATGAGAGCAAGATTCGCCAGATGAGAGAAACACGCTACACGTTTACGCAACGAATGACGAATAGCCCTCGAACAAAAAGCTAATCTTTATTTTTATAATTGACTGGAATGCCTTTGACTATAACCTTGCGTGATGGAAAGCAAAGCCAGGGTCTGAGATGGAGTAGGCAATCCAAGGAAATGCCCTGTCGGGCACCGGCTCTCACATACGCACGACGGAACACAGTAACACTGCTTGGCGCCGGACTTAGATAGCTAGCTGGGCGGACCATTAGATCCTACTACACACTCACCCAATATCCGAAGGGTATCTGACTCTTGGAAGCGTTGACGATGGACCAGAGCGACCAGAAGAGGTGGCTGGCCAGCGCAAACGCATCCACCTCGACGAGGAGGTCGTTGACCTCGTCGAGGGTGGGCGCAGTCTTCTTGTCCTCCGATATATTCATGTGGTAATGCTTGAGGTACTCCCTGATGAAGATCTCCTGGAATGCAAGTGAAGCACCGGTTTAGCCTCGCCGCACATGCTCACACTCGCACTCGTCACGACACTGCGCCAATGTCGCATTGACATTGGTGGACACGTGTGTATGAATCAGACAGTGATGAGTTTTTATATAGCTTATTGTTAATATGGAAATCGTCCGGAATAAAATATGGAAGAGAGCTAATGTGAGTCGTATTGTCAACTAGTTGACACGCGCGTACTCGCTCATGTACGCGAGTGCATCGACACGTGAGAACAAATGCGGAGCTTGGTACTGCGCCATAGATTAAAATATCGCCTCTCGCACGCGACTCGTGACAGCCAATGCGAGTGTGGGCATGTGCGGCGGGGCTTAGGCGTATAGGGATGATCATTCAGCCAGACGAGGTGGTATGTCTCAAACGGGGCCGCGCCGCCTATCCCCCGATAACTGTATTCGGGGATTTCATCAAAATTGCAGTGCGATACTCTGAAAATAAACTAACTACTACTAAACTAAACTAAACTTAGGAAAAACTAGCAGCCCGTCCCGGCTTCGCACGGGTGCGATATTAGCCGCGGGGCGAAGCTAGTAAAAAAAGTAGCCTAAGTTACTCCTTATATCATCAGCTACCTATCAGTGAAAGTCCCGTGAAAATCGGTGCAGCCGTTCCAGAGATTAGCCGGAACAAATCACTGATAGGCCTTTGACTGATAGGTAGCTGATGATATAAGGAGTAACTTAGGCTTCTTTTTTGGACTAGCTTCGCCCCGCGGCGTCTCCCGCGGGTAACATCGCACGCGTGCGAAGCCGGGACGGGCCGCTAGTACATTATAATCACTAACATACAACATAACCTAGAAATTGATTGAAACGCTGTCAATAGTAGTAATCAAAAACCCACTCTCCCACCTTCTGCTCCAGGGTGGGGCAGTTCTCCTGGTTCTCATAGTAGAACGGGTGCTCCGGATTCGTGTAGTCGTACCCCCACTCCTGGAAGTGGTTGGCGAGGTCGAAGCCCCTGTAGTTGTAGGCGCTGTACTCGAAATCGATCAGCACCAGCTTTGGCTCCCCAGAGTCGGAGATCCTCGAGCTGATGCTGTCGGAAGTGTTGGCGTCTTCGTACTGGTCGAAGATCTTCGTGGAGTTGTCCAGGTCCGCGCTGGATAGCGGCTGCACGTAGACCGAATGGACATCGTCTTCTGTGGCGCTTTGCATGGAATCTTCCAGAAGCAGTATGTTACCTGCGACGTAATATAAACATACAGTCCGCGCCAATCTTTATGGCCGCTCTGAATGTAGCCGTGGGTACGAACTTGCGCATCGTACATTTAATAACCAACACGAACTTGGCTCACTCATACTAACGCGCGGGTGGCGAGGACGCTTGCGGGTGGAAGACAGGAGGGGGCGTGCCCCGCCTCCCCGCCCCGCGTACATCCCGCTGATACCTAATTTTTTGTTGTTGCGCAGCCTAATGCGGCTACATTCAGACCGGCTATAAAGATTGGCGCGGACTGTTACTTTGTCTAAACCAGAGGCATTTGCTCTGAGTCTAGGTGTCATTTGTGTTCGTGAATTACATGTTAGTAAACGTTCCGGAAGGCGCAGTGCTGGTAGGCCTCCCACACGGTGGACCGACGACCTGGTTAAGATCGCCGGAAAGCAGTGGATGCGGGCGGCCCAGGACCGGCCTTTGTGGAAATCCTTGGGGGAGGCCTATGTCCAGCAGTGGACGGCTTTTGGCTGAAATGATGATGATGATGATGATGAAACTGCCCCCGTTGGTAAATAGACTTTGTCAGTTCCTTTCGTCGGCTCTTACGACACCCTTATAATGGAATGGGGTGATGACACTATCTATTCTAAATCCGTCACCACACGGACCAAAAACATATCATCATCATGTCAGCCGAAAGACATCCACTGCTGGACATAGGCCTCCCCCAAGGATCTTCACAAAGACCCTCATCCATCGTTTTCCAGCGACCTTAACCAGGTCATCGGTCCACCGTGTGGGAGTCCTACCAGCACTGCGCTCTCCGGAACGCAGTCGCCACTCGAGGCCATTCCAGCTCCGTCGAAGGTCAGTCCTGCGAGCTGTGCCCTGCCCACTGCCACTTAAGTTTGGCAATCCTAAAAATATATAGGGAACTAAAAATAGACTTACCCTCTTGCATGTCATTGTGACAGAACACGACGGGCGAGTCGATCGTCGCCAGATATTTCTTCAACCAATCAATCTCTTTCTCCAGATCAACAGCTTTGAATTTCTGTATTATACTAAGCTCCTCTTCGTTCTATTTGAAAAGAGAAAAACATATATAATATATTTGCTTTGCATGGTACCGCCTTCCATACAAAAAAACGCTTAAAAATCCGTTGCGTAGTTTTAAAGACTAGCCGCCCGTCCCGGCATCGCACGGATGCGATGTTACCCACGGGTAACGCCGCGGGGCGAAGCTAGTCAGAAAAGTTACTCCTTATATCATCAGCTACCTATCAGTGAAAGTCCCGTCAAAATCGTTCCAGCCGTTCCAGACATTAGCCGGAATAAACAGACAGACAAACATAAAAAAATGTTACGTTGGTCTATGTACTGTGTCTACATACTTACGCATTTAGTAAAAAGTGTTTATTTTATTATTACAAACAGACACTCCAATTTTATTTATTTGTATAGATTAGTTGTCAAGCTGTATAGCTCTATTCTCTGTATGTGGACGACGCGCTTTACCTTGGCAGCCACCTTCCCGGAGAGTCTCTCCTCCCTGACGGTCTTGAGCCACTTGGACATCGTCTTCCACAGCCAGTTGGGCTCCTTGGACAGTGGCACATCCATACAATGGATCGCCGCCATCTTTTCCGCAATCTTCATGGACATAGCCGGCTCCGCCAACTCCTTCGTCAGCAACGGCCTGGTCTGGAACCGCGAGGATATAAATGTTTATGGGTGTTTTTTTTTTAATCGGTCAACTTCATTGACGATTTATAAGACTTTCATGATAAACTACGTGGATAAAGTTTCTTTTGAGTTTGGTCCGTGTTGTGACGAATTTAGACTACATAGTGTCACCACCCAATTCCACCCTGAGGGTGTCGCAAGAGCCGACAACAGGAAATGACATGAGGGTAGAAGCTAGCCGGGCGGTCCATTAGATCCTACCACCAAGCATGCTGCATTATTTTACAACACGCGTTATTTCCCAGCGTACGGTGGGGAAGCTTTATATTCTGCCCGGTCCCAACTTTTTTTTTATACCCGTTGTAAAATTTTTTAAGGACTATCCCTGCCAGCCTGTGGGTGTGTGGGAGTCCCCTCCGCCTCTGTGAGGAGACGGAGTCATACCCACTAAACGTCCCCGGGGTGTACCTCCAAATTCATGAAGGGAATTAGCCCACTGTACCATGCTGGCCAGACGGGTCGGCACAGGGTTTGTATCAAGTTTTCCTTTAGGCGCCTCTTAGGACACCCTCAGGATTGTATGGGTTGGCGACATTGTGTATTCTAAATCCGTCATGAAAAAAACTATTTTTGTGGAATCTGAAATTGCTCTACAAATTGAATCACCTGGTATAAACATTGACTTACCGGTAGATACTCCTCGATTCTTCCCCCAGAGAAAACCCCATGGAGTTTCGGGCCAAGCCGCCTCTCGGAGAGCAGGGTAAATATGACAGACTCTGTAACTATAGCATCCATGGCACGCTCTCCATGGACTTGGCCGTATATCCTCAAGAGGACCTGCAAAGGGGAGACGGCCAAGAGTTAAGAACCTAAAGACTTCTTCCTCGTCTTTACCCAATTTCACCGGGAGCTCTTGTTAATTTATGTCCGCCTGGTACTTAGAGCCGACGAAAGGGGATAACCCAGCCGGAAGAGAAGGAAATCTGGACAAATAAACGACAGTAGGCTAATTCTAATCACCCTCCCATTAAACTGGAGGAGACACGACATCATAATGGAGCTTAATTACAGAAGCTGGTACTTATTACACCATGGCGGGTACATCTACCTTGTCTTTTCCCAATTCCATTGGGGTCTAGCTCTTCTTAATTTATGTTCGCCTGGTACTTATGAGCCGAGGAAAGGAAACGACAACCGATAATATAGCCGGAAGAAAAGGAAAACGTGATAAAAAAAACGTCTGCGCATAGTGGCCCAGTAGGCTAATGACCCTCCCATAAAACTGGAAGAAGCCCCACTCAACAGTGGGTCATCTATGGTCAAAGTTGCAGTAGCTAGTACTTATTGCACCAGGGACGGTCTTTTCCCAATCTCATTAGGTCGCTGCTCTTGTCCTTTATGTTCGCCTGGTATTTACAAGAGTGATTGCCGCCTGACCTCCGCGAGTTTCTTGCCGGCTCTTCTGTGTAGACCAACATTTTGAACCGGCGGCAGTTCCAGTAAGAATGTGAATGATCATGATCATGATCAGTAAAGGTCGTTGGAGACGGAAAAAGAGATGGAGAGACTACCACATGGCGTGGGACAAGGGCCGTAAGATGATTAGATATAACCTGCGCGCCACGAAAGACAAAACAAATTGACAAGACAAATTTTCTTTTTTTTTTGTTCAGAAGCCTTCCGAGGCTTACGCACGACACATCAGCTGAAGATCACGAAGATCGTGATCTGAAGATGACATGATCAAATGCATAGTTTACGATTCTATAAAGGACATACAGACAAACATTCATGTTTATGTATAAGAACCCTCCAATCCGCTGACCATCATCCCATAAGACTCCCATAGCATACCTTCCGAGGTTCCTCCATGGTAAAAGAGCTGGACCGCACGATACTCTTCCTAATCAGCTTGTTGGCAAGCGTCTCTGGTTCGATTTCCGGCGAGGCCTCCCTGCGTCCTGTGTACCCGCCAAGCTTCGACACATCGTCTGGCAACGCCACGTAGTACAAGAAGTTGGATAGCCCGCCACTGCGAAGAGACAACAAAACACCAATTATATAGAGTGTACGAATGTCTTGCAACTATCAGTGTCCATTGTCTATTGAAGAGCCCAACCAACGCGATGCAATTTCTAGCTAGTCAAAAGTCCTAATCTGCTAAATTACCACCCCATTCCATTCTGAGGGTGTAAGACCCAGTAAAAGGAAATGACAAAGCCGATAAAAGAAGGAAACCTTCAATACATAGTATAAAACAAAGCTGTCGTCTGTCCGTCCCTATGTATGCTTAAATATTTAAAACTACGCAACGGATTTTGAAGCGGCTTTTTCAGTAGATTGATTCAAGAGGACGGTTTTTATGTATAATACATCTCGTCCTCATCGCTAAGCAACTAAATGCTTGTGTCGGTAACGAGATTGATGATAAACTACTTATATACATTATTTTTTTGTAAATACATACATAATATAGATAGAAAACACCCAGACCCGGAACAAATACTTGCAGGTCGTACAAATATTTCTTCCGTGCGGGAATCGAACCCGCGACATGCTGCACAGCAGTCGATCGAACTTGATACGAAACCCTGTGCTAATCAGTCTGACCAGCGTGGCACAGTAGGCTAATTACCCTCCCTGTAGTTAGAGGAGGCCCGACTCAGCAGTGGGTCACCTATGGACTGAGTAGTAAACATAAAATAATAGTTTAAAAAAATACGCTTTTATAGAAAATTGAACTAAAAAATAGAAAATAAATTTGAATTTAAAATAGTGTCAAAAAAAAAAGATTTTATTGTAAAAACGTGGGGTGCATGGTATCAATAGTTCTAAATATTTTATGAACATAACTAGAAGGGTTATTTTGATAATATCCTGAAAAGTACCACACGCTTTTTACAATAAAATCATTTTTTCTGACACTATTTTAAATTCAAAAAATTTATTTCAATTTTTTTTTTAAATTATTTTTTATTTGAAATATCATGAAGCTATTGCTTAATAATCACCAAAAAATATAGCATTAGCTTATTATGATATTTACATCTCTATTAGCTATTGCATCGAAGAGCGGTGTTCCACCTTGATCACCGTTAATAATATTATTCTATTATTGATAACATGTTAAAATATTGAATTGTCATCGGTCCTTAATAAGTATGCCAAATTTCGTGTTAATCCGACGATTTTAACTGGGTCAAAATCATGTTCAAAGATTCCGTTACGTACATACATACAAGCGAAGCTAATAAAAGCGTATTAAAAATTAAAAATACAACTGGGCTGCCCTTATTTTTTTAAGTCCGTTAAAAATAATGCACTCCAACATTAACAACTCCGACCACTACAACTCATCCCATAGATGGCCAACTGCAAAGTCAGGCATCCACCCATTACATGGAGGTTCATAAGCCTACTGTGCCACGCTGGCAAGACGGGTTGGCACATTGTTTCGTATCAAGTTTTCTTCGTCTATATAACGTCCCCACCGCACGCTTGGTGGTAGGGTCCGCCCGGCTAGCTATCACCCTCTACCATCTAAATCCGGCGCCAAGCAGATTTACTGTCCTTCGTCGTGTCTATGAGAGAGCCGGTGCTCGACAGGGCATTTACTTGGATTGCCTGCTCCATCTAAGACCCTGGCGTTGCTTTCCATCACGCCTAGGGTCAAAGGCATTCAAATTCAAATTCAAATTCAAAACTCATTTAATCAAGTTCGCTCATTAGAGCTCTTTTGACAAGTCTTACAACAAAATAATATTTATTTAAAATTTAAAATATACCATCTACCACCGGTTCGGAATGCAGTTCTACAGAAAAGGGCCGGCAAGAAACTCTGTAGTTGCTCTCTTTAGATCGCCATTTTTAGGTACAAGGCCGTGATAAGACAGTTTGTGAGACATTCAAGTCTGTGATAAAATAGAAGTTCCATAAGAAAATACATTTGACAGTGAAGAGACAGACACATCAGATATATCAGTTTGTCAATACGCAGTTAATTCCTTATCGGTGACAGTGTCTACATTTGTAATCGCTTTAGTAATTTTCCAAAGCGATAACAAATGTATCAATGTTTAACCTATATAAAACGTTTAACAGGATATAGTGGTGAGATACTTATAATACTTGGTGTCACCGCCCCATTCCAACGCGGCGGTGTCGTAAAAGCCGACAAAAGAAACGACAAGGCCAATAGGAGAGGGAAAACTTTATACGGAACCCTGGTTCCTGAATATTTGTACATTTTAAGACTGACGGGACATTTCACAGGAATGATTAAAACCGTTTCCCTTCTTTTTGCGGCCTTATCATGTCCTTTTGTCCGCTCCTACGACACCCTCAGGACGAAATGGGGTGGCTACACTATGTATTCTTATCCGTCGCCAAACGCCAATAAATTTAATTTAATTAAGAAAAAAATATCTACCTCAAGTAAAAGTCTTCGGCAAAGATCAAACGAATGACACTACTAAAAGAATAAATAAGTACAGCAAAAGCCACGATACAAATTACAAAAAAAAACATCAGCGCTTTTTATTGTAAGTTAATAGTAAAAAATGGCAACACAGAATAAGCCGGTAGACCAATGTTTTGTTGGGAAAATAGACTTTTTGTTGGCAACATTCGCTCGACTTTTTGTGAAACGGCGACAATATTGACAGGGACAATACAATGGGGAGTTTTTGTAGGACAGAAGACTAAATTAGGATGCGGTACAATATATGAGCGGCAACTTAGCCGACTGCTAAAAGAGGAGACTCCATGTTTATTAGTATGTCATGACTAGCGGCCCGGCTTCGCATGGGTGCGATAGCATAAGTTAATCCTTATATCATCAGCTACCTATCAGTGAAAGTCCGGTCATAATCGGCCCAGCCGTTCTAGAGATTAGCCGGAACAAACAAGAAGAAGAAAATAACTCTTTTAAAAAAAAAGAGTTATTTTGTTCGATGTACTTTTTACTAAATACTTACATTTAGTAAAAAGTGGTTATTTTATTATAACAAACAGACACTCTAATTTTATTTATTTGTATCTGTATGTATAGATTAACGTGTAGCCTGTTTCTCTCATCTAGCGAACATGCTCTCACTATGCTGTTTAGTGCCTTTTGTCGGAAAAACCCTAAAAACAGCCTTTCTCTTTTTCCCATACAAACGTTTTCTAAATAAATAGCATTATTATTATTATATACTAGCGGCCTGTCCCGGATTTGCACGGGTGCGATGTTACCCGCGGTGACGCCGCGGGGTGAAGCTAGTATTTTTTAAATCTTTTATTCACCAGTCCGCTATGGTTTATGCCTTATGTACATGCCGCCAACTCAAAAACAACTCTGCGCAACTCAAGGTCTAATAGACTGTTTATTTACATGTTTTTATGAATTCCCGTGATAGAAAAATATTGACTACTATACCAGTATCGAGATGTCCATGTCGTCACGGATTTAGAATACATATCGTCACCACCCTATTCCATCCTAAAGGTGTCGTAAGAGCCGACAAAAAGAAATGACGAGGCTGTAATCCTTAAATAAATAAATATCCTTGGACATTTCACACAACGCCATCTCGTCCCAAGCTAAGCAACTTAATGCTTGTGTTACGGTAACGACATGGATGATAAACTACATACTTTTTTTGTAAATACATACATATTATAGATAGAAAACACTCAGACCCGGAACAAATACTTGTAGGTCGAACAAATATGTCTTCCGTGCGGGAATCAAACCCGCGACATGCTGCGCACCAGTCGATCGCTAAACCATTTAAAATGGCGACGTAAAAAAACAACTACAGAGTTTCTTGCCAAATTTAGGCGTAAATTTTAATACCCTGTATTAATGTTTAAGTGGCAGTGGGCAGGGCACATAGCGCGCAGGACCGACGCCCGATGGGGCAGAAAAGTCCTGGAATGGCGACCGCGTTCCGGAAAGCACAGTGCTGGTAGGCCTCCCTCCCACACGGTGGACCGATGACCGGATTAAGGTCGCCGGAAAACGATGGATGCGGGCGGCCCAGGACCGGCCTTTGTGGAAATCTTTGGGGGAGGCCTATGTACACCAGCTGACGTCTTTTGGCTGAAATGATGATGATGATTAATGTTTAGGCGCAAAGGGATCCATCCGCATCCAGCCAGACGAGGTGGTATGTCTGAGCGGGGTCGCGGCGTCTATCCCCCGATAATTAATGTAGTCGGGGATCTCTTAACCGTGCGAATTGCTATATAAACTTTGCTATGGCGGTGTAGGCTTTTTTGTTAATTCTCGCATTTGTAGGCCATATTTCTTGATGTTGATAGTTGCTACGTTGATAGTAGTGACGACACGGTTGGCGCAGTGGTTGAGCCACCGACTGCTGCAGCATGTCGCTGGTTCGATTCCCCGCACGGAAGAAATATTTGTACGACCTACAAGTATTTGTTCCGGGTCTGGGTGTTTTCTATCTATAATATGTATGTATTTACAAAAACAAAATGTATATAAGTAGTTTATCATCCATCTCGTTACCATAATACAAGCATTAAGTTGCTTGGGACGAGATGGCGTTGTGTGAAATGTCCAAGGATATTTATTTTATTTATTTATTATTTTACAAATATTTCTGGTAAATTGTGTAAAGTATGTAGCCTGATGGTGATGGTGAAAATGGATGTTTCTAGTCAGTCCTATCGCGTCTTGTATAAACAATTATAAATCATTTTAACCGGTAGTAACTAGAATGTTTCTTGGTAAAGTTGAGATAAGAGTTGTACCTATTCGCACTACTGTAAATTTTTTGATTAGATAAAACGAATTAGTTTGTCAAATACGACTGTGTACTATAATCATATTCTCCATTCTCCACTAGCGGCTCGTCCCGGCTTCGCACGGGTGCGATGTTGCCCGCACGTCGTCGCGAGGCGAAGCTAGTAAAAAAAGGTACGCCTAAGTTACTCCTTATATCATCAGCTACCTATCAGTGAAAGTCCCGTCGAAATCGGTCCAGCCGTTCTAGAGGTTAGCCGGAGCAAACAGACAGATAAAAATAAAATAAAAGTTATTTTGATCTATGATACATACTTACGCATTTATTAAAAAGTGGTTATTTTATTATTAAGTACAAACAGACACTCCATTTTATTTATTTGTATAGATTGTACGTGTGGTGACGGATTTAGAATATATTGTGTCACCGCCCCTTTCATCCTAAGGGTGAGTCGACAATAGGAAATGACAAGACCGAAAACAAAAAAAAAAGAAAACTTGATACCAAACATTGCGCCAACCAGTCTGGCCAGCGTGAAACAGTAGGTTAATTTCCCTCCACGTAATATGAGGAGGAGGGCCCGACTCAGCAGTGGGTAATTAATGGTCATTTATTTTCTTTTTCTTTAAAAACCAAGCATTACCCCTACTGCAACTCAGCTCACACATACTGAGACGGGCGTCCTCCCATCACAGGGAAGATAATCAGCCTACTGTGCCACGCTGGCCAGACGGGTTGGCACAGGGTTTCGTATCAAGTATTCCTTCTCTTGCGACCATGTTGTCTGTCATCTAAAATGTCAAAGACGGAAGCGTCATCTCCTGCATTCTTATGCGAGCCTGGTACCAACTCTCAAGCTTTAAAGATAAATTAGCCTACTGTGCCACGCTGGCCAGACGGGTTGGCACAGGGTTTCGTATCAAGTTCTGTTCGATGTCATTCTCGAAGTTACGGTTGCTTTTTTTTAACGAAATCGCGGGTTCGATCCCCGCACGGAAGAAATATTTGTACGACCTACAAGTATTTCTTCCGGGTCTGGGTGTTTTCTATATATAATATTTATGTTTTTACAAAAAAAAATGTTTATAAGTAGTTTATCATCCATCTCGTTACCATAACACAAGCATTAAGTTGCTTAGCTTGGGACGAGATGGCGTTGTGTGAAATGTCCAAGGATATTTATTTATTATTTATTACCTGTATCGCGGAGGCAGTTTACAAACATGTAATTCACAAACACAAATTACCCCCAGACTCAGACCAAGTGTCTCTGGTTTAGACAAAGACACTTGCCCGACCCAGGAATCGAACCCGGGACCCGTCGATCCAAAGGCGGTACACCTAACCCCTATACCAACGAGGCAGTCTATGCAGCAAGTCACTATGACAGATGTGGCTTACCTGATCCGTTTAAACTCCAGGTGCGAAGGATCTACCGTCTTCCATGCGCCGTAGAGATAGTTGCGACAGATCCTGCCAGCCACCTCCCTCATCTCTTCCTCAGTACCACACATCTGAAGTTTCTGCAGGAGAAAAGAGAATGAATAAAGTTTCTTTTTTTTTCAATGATTTCAATGCCTTTCACCCTTGCTTGCGCGATGGAAAGCAACGACAGTGTCTAAGATGGAGCAGGCAATTAAGGAAATGCCCTGTCGGGCACCGGCTCTCACACGTCGAAACAAGGTAAAACTGCTTGGCGGGCCAAGCGAGCTGGGTTTTGTTAAATATCCTTGGACATTTCACGCAACGCCATCTCGTCCCAAGCTAAGCAACTTAATGCTTGTGTTATGATAACGAGATGGATGATAAACTACATAATTTTTTTTTTGTAAATACGTACATATTATAGATAGAAAACACCCAGACCCGGAAGAAATACTTGTAGGTAACGTACAAATATTTCTTCCGTGCGGGAATTGAGCCCGCGACATGCACACATTGACTTTTACAACACCCGTTTTTTCCCAGCGTGCGGTGGGGATGTGTAATATTTTGCCCTGTCCCCACACGTCCTATTAAAGGATTGGGAATGACATTGTTTTTGTCGTAATTAAAACCTATGTTTATATTTAAGAACCTACTTTCTTTAGAATGTAAATAAAACTGCTTTGTTCCACGCCACTTTCGAATAAAATCCATGTAAAAATCAACAACGAATTTTACTATTTTTTACATTCGTTATAACTTTCAATGAAACTTTGTATTTGTTTTTTACCTAGTCACTCTTTCTGTTGACAGTTGAACAAATTAATTCTTTTAGATATTACATAATTGTCCCGAAAGCAATACGGGTCACGGTCGGTCCCCGTATTGGCAACTTCCCATGAATTCCGTAAGCCAGCGAGACGATAGTTTGATGTTTTCGGCATTAACATTGAACCACGGATGTGTCCTTCGTTACCTAAACGTTGAGCGTACCTCAACGTTAATTGTACCCTGCTGGTCGGCCCATAAATAACCCACTGCCGAGACGGCCCTCCTCTGTTACATGGAGGGTAATACCCCACAAGTAATTGGAGTAGTCCCGACCCAGCAGTGGGTCATTTATGGGCTGAACAGTAGTTGCAAATTAAGGTGTGTGGATTGGGAATCTTTTTGGCCCATAAATGACCCACTACTGAGTCGGGCCTCCAACGTTATGGGTTTCGTATTAAGTTTTCATTCTCTTGCGGCTAGGTTAACGGACTTGTCATTAGCGACCCGACCTACCCACTAAGGGTCGGTTCACATCTGACGCGAAATGCGTCGCGTGTCATCGACCGCGTAACGCCAAAACAGACAAATGTATGATAAAACATTCAACCTTTCACACCTAACCGATGATGCGTCAGTGCGTCGAGCGTACAGCGTCTGTTCCGTTTTCATAATCGTAACATTTCATAATAGTAAAGAGTTCATCAAAAGATTCTACTGTACAATTCTACGGTAAAACTGAATAAATTTTGTTAGTTACTCTCTTAAAGTTGCCTATAGACAATGAAATTGGCCACTTGATATTCTTTTAGTATTTAAAGGATGCACCTATTGTTGACTTTTCCTTTTTCAAAAACCTCCCAAATAGATAATATTAAGTTGGGCTTCATTTTAAAATTGAATATCACACAACACAACCGCTCTGTAGATGCTGAACGCAACTGACTAGACGCGTAATGTGAAAGGTCTAATTTGACCGAATAGACGCGACCGATGCATGATACGCTCGACGCATTTTCCGTCAGATGTGATCCGACCCTAAAACCAATGTCGCTCTTCGACTACCCGCCGAGGGCCGGGGGTTGCGCACCCCAATGGGGAACATGCTTGGGGCCTTGGTCCGCCCCCATTTATGGCGCCCCAAGCTCCGAGCCCTCTTCTAACAGGGGGGATGTGCGGCAACCCTTGTAAGCTATTGATGATTTGGCTGCGGTACAGTATGTTCACCCTCCATGTAGTTGGAGGAGGCCCGACTCAGCAGTGGGTAACTTATGGAATGAGAAGTACTAGTGGTACACACAACGTGACATGGCTCTAGCCTTCCTTTTTGAAGTCAGATGAAAAGTTTTTACATGTGCTAATTCAAATTCTGCAAAATAAATATAAATAAATAAATATCCTTGGACGTTTCACACAACGCCATCTCGTCCCAAGCTAAGCAACTTAATGCTTGTGTTATGGTAACGAGATGGATGATAAACTACTTATATACATTGAAATTAAACACTTTTTAACGGATTTATCGCGTGTATATTACATTATTTAATTCCCGACGTTTATACATATTTTTTTTGTAAATACATACATATTATAGATAGAAAACACCCAGACCTGGAACAAATACTTGTATGTCGTACAAATATTTCTTCCGTGCGGGAATCGAACCCGCGACATGCTGCGCAGCAACCAATGAAGACAGGCCGCAATTAAACTTATTACACCATGTCATCGCGATAAACCTCTTTAACACTCCACGTGCCATTGAGCCCGAAGCCCGATAAAACATACCTACTCATTATTAAATATTTTATCAGATAATGGCGGATTATCTCCAATCTAGCCTCGTATATGTTGTAAAACAATAAAAACAACGATAAAATCTCGTGGTACGATTTCACTGTAATCACTTCACACGGTTGGCGCAGTGGTTGAGCGATCGACTGCTGCGCAGCATGTCGCGGGCTCGATTCCCGCACGGAAGAAATATTTGTACGACCTACAAGTATTTGTTCCGGGTCTGGGTGTTTTCTATGTATAATATGTATGTATGTATTTACAAAAAAATATGTATATACGTAGTTTATCATCCATCTCGTTACCATAACACAAGCATTAAGTTGCTTATGCCAAATTTCGAGTTAATCCGACGTTTTGAAGTTGGTCAAAATCATGTTCAAAGATTCCGTTACATACTAACATACGTCTGAAGCTAATAAAAGCGTACTAGAAAATACAAAAACTAAAAACATTTAAACTTTTTAGTCTTTACCACCAGTTCAGGATGCCATTCCAAAAATAATAGCCAGCGCACAGACTAACAGAGTTAAACCAACCACCTATATTTTTATTGGTAATACGTTAGAATTGTGTCAACACCAATAATTGAACTTGAAATTACAGAACAATAGCCAATCCTATCTAGAATGAGCGCATTTACAAAACAGAAACGTGCCATAACAATCATAAACAACCTCCACAATATTAACTAAGATGGACAGGATGCATTTAAATTAAAATGATTGCAATGCACATGTTGTGACCGTCATTAGAATACATCATATGACACTATGTTAATAGTGATTAATTAAAAACAATTCGCAAGCATATTCAGGGTGGGAGAGGGGCCGTAAGATGATAATGGTAATATTAAACATGAAGACTTATATGAGTTTTATTTATAGTTCCTTTTGAGTTGAGTAATGGAAACTGCTACTGACAAGACAAGGAAAACTTAAGAGCAAATGATGTGCCAAACCGTCCAGCCAGTGTGGCACAGTACGCTTATTACCCCCAACTTAGTTCCTTGATCCAAAGGGTGCCGCCTTTGGATCAACGGGTCCCGGGTTCGATTCCGGGGTCGGGCAAGTGTCTTTGTGTAAACCAGAGGCACTGGCTCGGAGTCTGGGTGTCATTTCTATCTATAATATGTATGTATTTACAAAAATATATATATATATAAGTAGTTTATCATCCATCTCGTTACCATAACACAAGCATTAAGTTGCTTAGCTTGGGACGAGATGGCGTTGTGTGAAATGTCCAAGGATATTTATTTATTTATTAAATAGTAGTAGTAGCCGGAAAATTAACAGCTGGCCCAATCAAATAACTACCAGCTATCTAACTGGATGTGAAGGGTAGTTAGCAATTGTTTCATGTAAATAGCGGTATAAAGCCAAATCAGAATAAACTGCTGATGAACTTTATAGGGTGCCAACCCATCTGGCAGCATGGCAGTAGTATGGGCTGACTAGTAGTAGTCTCATCCAACTACTTTAGTCCACTACTAGATATAAGCCTCCCTCAATCGCTGCCACAGCACCTTATCCTTGGCTTGACATGTGCAGCTGCTTGAAACCTTTCACAGATCAGTTTTTTTTTAAACCAATCCCTGCACTAGGTATAACTAACGTGACCATTTTATTTTCTTGTTTGAGCGGGACGTCTACTGACTTTTGTATAAATAAATAAATATATATACATATATAGAGTATGTTGGTGTACGTAAGATATCATATTTAAGTGCAAAGGATATAGAGGTTTATTCGTAAAGTGGGACATTTTTGTTCTCGTCGGGGACAGCGAGACGGACAGCCTGAAAGCGGGACAATCCCCTATGGTCAATTAGGTTAGGTTAGGTATAACCCGTATCACAGGGGCAGTTAACAAATATGAAATTAACAAACACAATTAACACCCACATATAGCGCATGACAAAATTTAGACAAAGACAAGTGCCAGACCTCTAAATTGAACCCGGGGTCCCGTGATACGAAGGCGGCAAATTCAAACTCTAGACCAACAAGGCCGTCAAAAATTAAGGCATCGCTCCATTTGGCAGAGCAACAACTTATACTGAACCTAACAAGCCGCCACTCAAGAACTAATCGACCCCAATTTCTATACCAGGTAAAAACTCATAGATAACACTCACACATAGAATTAGGAAAACATAATTTAATCATCGTGTTACCGATAAATAATCCATTAGGAAGTAGCAACTGTATTATTCCTTGCTTCCGCCTAAAAATCAATGAAAACTCACCCAATAGCTACCCTGATTCATTTCAATAAACCTCTTGTAGCTGTTTCTGGCGTGTTGCAAAAGATTTTTGATTTTATAGGACATAATCTCACTAAAACAAGACGGATCGATTTAAACAGGCTAAACAGTGAGAAATTTCCATTTGCGCAGCTGATTTTGACATTGACAATTCCCGTTACGTTCCGTTTCAAGACAATCTCGATGGATAGCGAGATCGGGCGAGATTGTTTTATAAATAAACTTACATCTGTGTTCAGAGTATTAAAATCGATAGAAAACTTTTATTTTTGTTAATAACACAGAAAATAAAAACAGTGGTATAATAATTTAAAGACCTGTAGCCAATACATTGGACGTGGTTACACGAACGCGTAAAGAAACGAAACGTGACAGTAAGCTACCTGTCTGGGTTGCCTGGCTATAAATATGTCCCACATTTATTGGGGAAACTATAATTACCCGAATAAATATATAATTATTATACGATTTATATTTAAAAACCAATAAAATTTATATTTATCGATATTCTCTAAAATGTGATAATTAGAGCATTATTGCGTTACTCCTAAACATAATGTTCATGATAAAATGTCTCGATGTTTTTAAGGTAAATGATTGGAATACATATGTATAGTAGTAGCTGTTACGTAGATTTAAACTTCTAGTGAATGAAAAATGATTTGTTTATTTAGTTTAAGCCATTTTTTTATTATCAAAGCAGTTTACGTCACAAAAAACAGCTTAAAACACCCAGGTTCATGTTCATGGTCAAATTATCTGGTTTGGACGTATTTAATCTACGTATAGTGTAAGTATATTATTACACTAAATAAAAGAAAAGCAAGATAACCTATTTTTATTGCATAAAATATTGACTTGTGGTAATTAACATTTTTATCAATGTGGTGAATCCGTCTGGTTAGCGTAAAACTAAAATCCCTTTTTTTAAATTAGAAAAGGTGCGACTAACCAATGGGTGAGGATTGTTTGCAATTGTGAATGTTGCATTTGTCATTAAAAAAGTAATGCATATTTGTAAAGTACATAATATTATGACTTTTAAATAGCACAAATAACTGAAGTAGTGCACTTAGCCATAATAGTAATTATAGCATGTTTAATTGTATGTACATTAATGATTGCGTTTTATTTATGAACTCTGAACGAATAATATACCTTTGTAATTAAATAAAGTGCGCAATCATGATTTATTTTAATATATTTTTTACATTAAACTTTTGGCTACAAGTATATAATGCGCTTGGCAGTTTGTATTTTAATTTAATTACAAATTATACATAAAACTTTAATTATGTTAACTTAACAAACTTAACATATGATTTGCTGCATGATGTGACAAGATGCTATGGCTCTCATTATGGGAGTCCTATATCCAGCAGTGGGCTAGCTAGAGTGGGCTAATGATGATGATGCTGCATCAATTTATTATTTTAATGATAATATACTAATTAAACAGATATATATAATCCCTCAAAAACCACTTGATAATTCATATAATTCTCGAACCAATGTTTTGATTAAATCAGTATTATAAAATAAGTGTTTGATAGTTTTCGTGAAAGTTTTAATTTGTTTCATAGCATTTATGATTCAACAAATTGTTTAACTAGAGTGAAAACTTGCCGCATATGGAACCATCGATGTACTCAAGTTATTTGTAAAAACGGTCTTTGTAGCGTGAAATATCTTTATCGTTGTTGTGAATTCAAGAGGAAAAGTAAACGCAATTAGTCACTTTGCAATTCGTAATGTAGTAGTTATCTTAGAGAGTACGTCACCGGCGGTGGTACGATGTTCTTGCCGTAAAAAAATACAGTTTTTGCAATTTCTCCGCACATATTTAGACGGACCAATAGAAAAACAAAGGCAGTGTAGTTTACCTTGGCCATTTTCCCAACACACACGTTCAATTCAAGATATATACTTCTATTCCTTCAATTTTTGTTACAAAAATATACCGATAAAATGATTATCACTATACATCCGCACTTGTCAAGCTAAAAATATGTACTGACTGAGCGGTTCGGTAAGGAAATTCGATAAGGCACCAGAATACAGGTTCACATAAGTGCGAGCAAGTCAGAGTGACAAATGTTTACCCGACGATAGCCGGAATTACCCGAATACTTACCCTTGTTACGTGTTTATACGTCACAGTAAAGCGACTAATGCAAAAAACCTTTATATTGTTCGACCTATTTAGCAAGGTAGTGTACATTAAATTCAATCGATTAAAGTTAAATAAATGATAAAACTGACGTAATATGATACATTTACTTCGTGTTCTTGCTATTTATTGTTTGATTACGTATCATAGTACTAAAGACTATATTTAATATGTTCTTGTTAATTCATACCGCATAATGTTTTAATCAAATCAAATACATTGCTTAATTACAATTCCATCAATAATATTTATATTTTCGTATTACCATTCCGTGAACATGTATAAGGCTTGTCCAATATTACTGTGCTGATGATGATTTAAATGATTATTGTTTAGATCTCATATAGTTACTGTTTAATATTTCAATTCAAATCTGAATTACTTGAAGATACGTACTATTTTAATACGCGCATTGATACAAAATATGAACAGTAAAGTGTTTAACTGTTTACTTTCTCTCTGCTTAGTTATAATTACCTACTAACTGAGTTAGTTATTAATTACATAAATAATAAAAACTCTTGAATTCCATACGTGGCTTAAGTAATAACGAACATAATTGTCTGATTTTCGTAGATCGTTTCGTCGAACCTTAATTGTATTAGAATATTATTAAATATTAATGAGTTAGAATAACGTTATTTTCATAATGGTGCGATGTACTAATCTATTGTTTAATAACATGCACCAGACATGGATCCCATAAATTAAATGTTTACATATAAACACATTACTAAGTAAAAAGTAAATTTCTAGTAATACTAAGTATATTTTCTATTTAATACAATAGAGGTCACACACCCGCTATTATGTATAATGAAATATTTATTTAATAAGATTATGAAAAACTATACGAAAATCCTAGTAATACTACAGATAATATATTGACTGAATCTAAAGTATATTTATAACCTTTTTCCTACTTGTAGAAAAAGAAAAAAACATTAATTTTTAAAATTTACCTTAAAAATCTGTAATTATCACTTCATAGCATTCTCGCGCTGCCGTACCTAATTCTATTACTGCCTATCTATACATGGCCCGGATATCTATGAGGAATGCAGTGGTTGCGTTATATTAAACATAACTCTTCACAATGTCGAAAGGAAGAAAAAACATATGTTTAAAAAACGTGAGGAAAACCCAGTGGATAATAATAATATTCCACTATTAGAATTCAAGGAAATAATGATTCATTATTGTAGATATAAATGTACCTAACACAAATACGTAGTTGTTCGTAAACAAATACGGGTTGTATCGAACAGTATTAGACGTTTTTGTTATCTAAAGATTATATTACTACGCATTAACGTCGCATAATCTACGCATTAAATTTTATGCTGTGGCAAAAGACAAACTTTTTGTAATATTTCCGACACACAAAGGTACTTCAATTAATTGTTCATTTTAAAGATTAGCAGCTATTTATGAAATACAATGAAAACTGAACCTATGTTTCCTACTTCTTTTTCATACTACTTGCTAGGTATGATGGTAAGCAGTTTAAAAAGAAGTATTTGGTTGATCAAATTTCAATACAAAAGGCTATAAAAATAATAAAATAACATGAAATGATTAAAATAATTACATATTTAATTAAAATATACTAACAAAATATAAACGTAATGCTATTTTTATAGTGGTCGGACCTACAAATTAAAAAATATATAACCGAGAAATAAATTAACAAACATTTACTATACAATACACATACACTAATATAGTTAAAATGGCAAGAGAGGCTTCTTAATTAATTTCGTTACTAACATTGAGAATATAAAAAAAACGTAAAAATACACGAACATTTTGGGGTAATTATTTATGCATTTCTAAAAGCGGGCAATACTTTTATATCGCATTTTTTATTATTTTTAATTTCGGTTATTATTCTTCCTTTACCAATTCCTTCGATACGTCACTTTTAAACACAGCGCAGTTCGATTAATAAAATAAAAATCGCGTAAAAGAAGCAAACATTTGTTGTACATTTTACACAAAAGTGTACATTACACTTTTTTTTTAAATACATATCTAATATATTTTTCTATTAAACCAATGCTGGTTGGAAAATCACTTGGCTATCCTAGTCCCTGGTGTTACAAACGTACATAAAGGTTGCCAAGGGCGGTGCTTAACACTATGTGCCGTAGAGCACCACCAAGTGGTATCCATCTATACATCTTCCTCTATATTAGACATATTAGCTCCACAAGATGTGCCCGCGACGTTGTGCGCGTGAAATAGTGTTTTTAGTAGTATGTATATCCCTTTTCAACCAATTTTTCGCAATAAAAAGTATATAATGAACCGAACTATTTAAGTATACCACCAATTCGGAACGCGACCACTGCCGAGAAGAAATGGCAAAAAACTTAGAGGGCTTGTCATTCTTTTTTAAATTAATACATTATTTAATTCCCGACATTTCGAATGACACAAGTGCTGCAAAATGTTAATCAAGTGTTCTTACGGCAGCCATATGATCGAGGTTCAATATCCTTCATCGTAATCTCTTTTTAAAAAAATGAATAGCTGTTCGTTAGTCTCGCTAAAACTCGAACACGGCTGGAGCGATTTGGCTAATTTTGGTCTTGAAATATTCGTGTGAGTCCAGGGAAGGTTTAAGAGTCTAGAGAAAACATTGATATTGTAAGTAAAATAATAAAAACAACAATTTTATTTTCCTATACAAACTGTTACCTGTCAAACATTTGACGTTCGTCCCGACGGTTCGCTATTTTTGGCATAATTACTTTTTTTCTTTTTTAATTACATTAAATAAAGGATTGGAATCGATAAGAAAAGGCGGTATATTAATTATTCCAATTCGAATTCAATATTCATAGTTCAGACAGGACAACGTCTGTCGGGTCAGCTAGTGTTAAATAAAAAGGTTGGTACCTATATTTTAAAAGGCCAGTATAAAAATAAGTTATTTTCCGAACAACCGAGTACAAGGCACGGCTAAGTGAGGTCGGATCAATAAAATCAGCCCACGCCTGTCTCCGTGACATTCCCGTCTCTAGCAAAATTTTAAGCTATATCGATGTTATTTATGGTTAACCAACTTCTAAATGACTGCCTCGTTGGTCTAGTGATGTGCCGCCTTTGGATCAACGGGTCCCGGGTTCGATTCCGGGGTCGGGCAAGTGTCTTTGTGTAAACCAGAGGCACTGGCTCGGAGTCTGGGTGTCATTTCTATGTATAATATGTATGTATTTACAAAAAAAAAATGTATCTAAGTAGTTTATCATCCATCTCGTTACCATAACACAAGCATTAAGTTGCTTAACTTGGGACGAGATGGCGTTGTGTGAAATGTCCAAGGATATTATTATTATTATATTATTATTAAATACTACTAGTATCTACTACTCAGCCCTTAAATAAATAATATAAATATCCTTGGACATTTCACACAACGCCATCTCGTCCCAAGTTAAGCAACTTAATGCTTGTGTTATGGTAACGAGATGGATGATAAACTACTTAGATACATTTTTTTTTGTATAAATACATACCTATAATAGATGGAAATGACACCCAGACTCCGAGCCAGTGCCTCTGGTTTAGACAAAGACACTTGCCCGACCCGGGAATCGAACCCGGGACCCGTTGATCCAAAGGCGGCACATCTAACCACTAGACCAACGAGGCAGCCATAAATAACCCACTGCTGAGTCGGGCCTCCTCATGTCACAGGGAGGGCGGCGGGAGTCGCGCACCTGGTGCACCGTATACGGAAGCTAGGTCTCGACGTAGCCCTTCACAAATCGGAGGCCTGTTCTTCCACGGACCGAGACGGAAGCCACCAGCTGGATAACACGTCATCGTGGGTGGGGTGCGGATTGGCGTCGGGGAGGCCATGCGGTACCTCGGCGTCACTCTGGACTCCAGGCTCAATTTTAACGAGCACCTGGTGCCAAAGCTGATGAGGACTGCGGCCGCCCTAAGCAGCTTGCTTAGCAATACTGGTGGGCCCACCGCCACCTGCAGGAGACTGTACGCGGCGGTGATTCGCTCTATGGCCCTTTACGCGGCACCTGTTTGGGCGGACGCCCTCAGTCCGAACTTGAATTTGATTGGCCCTGACCCAAGGCCTAGTTGTCATTCATGCGTTAACGTGTTGTGTGTTTCTCTCATCTGGCGAACTTGCTCTCACTATGCTGTTAAGTGCTTTTTGTAAACAAACCCATTGATTTGAAAAAAGCAACTACAGAGTTTCTTGCCGGCTCTTCTCTGTAGAGCAGCATTCCGAACAGGTTGTAGTTTCAGCATGAATGTGGATGGACGTAAGGGTTGTGGAAGATCAAGAGAGATGGATGGATGGATTGTAAACATGAGAAATTGTGTAAACAAACCCATTGATTTGAAAAAAGCAACTACAGAGTTTCTTGCCGGCTCTTCTCTGTAGAGCAGCATTCCGAACAGGTGGTAGTTTCAGCATGAATGTGGATGGACGTAAGGGTTGTGGAAGATCAAGAGAGATGGATGGATGGATTGTAAACATGAGAAATTGTGTATGAAAGGTGTGACTGTAGATATGACGACTGATAGGTGTGATCGTAAGATGATGATGATGATGATAATAGTAACTGTAAATATGACGATTTATAAGAGTTTTGTGATAAAACCTACGTAAATAAAGTTAATTTTGAGTTTGAGTTTGAGTCGCGCGCTCCTGAGGCGGCCACAACGCCTCATGGCGACAAGGATAGTCAGGGGATATCGCAGCGTCTCCTTCGACGCGGCGTGTTCTCTCGCCACCGTGTGGGAGGCCTACCAGCACTGCGCTTTCCGGAACACGGTCGCCACTCGAGGACTTTTCTGCCTCATCGGGCGTCGATCCTGCGTGCTATGTGCCCTGCCCACTGCCACTTAAGTTTGACAATCCTATGGCCTATGTCACTAACTCTGGTTCTTCTGCGTATTCATTTCTCATTCCATAGCCCTTTGGGTGACTGAGCCTTTTGATGAAGACCATAGTGAGCCATTTTTATAATTGTAGTTATTTAACATTTTTGTTTAACGGCCATGTTACAACAACAAGTTAACTCCGCTCATATCACGTTGGCATTTCCCATGTCATGTTATCAGTTCCTTGAATGCCTTTGGCCCTGGCTTGCGTGATGGAAAGCAACGACAGGGTCTAAGGATTCAAGGAAGGCAATTCAAGGAAATGCCCTGGCGGGCACCGGCTCTCACATACACACGACGAAACACAGTAAACTGCTTGGCGCCGTATTTAGATGTGAGGGTGGTAGCTAGCTGGGCGGACCATTAGATCCTACCATCAAGCCTGTTGGGTTTTGTTGATTTTTAAAACACGCGTTATTTCCCGGCGTGCGGTGGGGATGTGTATTATTCTGCCCTGTCCACAGACAAGAAGAAACAAAGAATACAATTGTGACATATATCTAAAGAACTGTCTGTAAAATATGAATTTAGAAATTGGTTTGTAGCGACCAGCAAGTTACATCAAACAAAAAACCCGACAAATCTGAACTATAAATACATAACAGTAAAAATTGCCTACAAATGTTTTGTCACTGAATCTGTGAAAACTTGTGTCTATATTTAGATACTAACGCTATAAAAAAATGCCTATTCTTATAAAATATAAGTAGTTTTTGTGTAAAATGTAAAAATAGTTGTTCAGCTTGTGGTTTATAGTTAGTTCAGGAAATATGAATTGGTAACTTCTTACCTACTTTGCGTTCTTTACAAACGTTCAATTCATATTTCCTGCACTATAATCATATGTGCCTTTGTTGCCAAAAATAGATATTTCGCGAGTTTGCACTCACAAATCTGTCTCATTCCGGCCTTGCACCTAAAAATGGCGATCTAAAAAAGCAACCAAAGAGTTTCTTTCGGCTTTCTCTGTAGAGGTGCATTCCGAACCGGTGGTAAATGGTAAATTTTACATTTAATTTTTTTGTTTGACTTGTAATTACGAGGTTTAATGAGCCAACTTGATTAAACGAGTTCTGATTTCGATATCCACTGTCATCACTATCACTACATATTATAAAACAAAGTCGATGTCGTCTGTCCGTCCCTATGTATGCGTAAATCTTTAAAACTATGCAACGGGTTTAGAAGCGGGTTTTTTAATAGATAGAGTGATTCGAGAGGAAGGTTTATAAGTATAATACATCCATAATATTGTAGAGAAACAGTGATAAATTTAAAGGTTCATCATTGCACCCTTGCGAAGCTGGGGCTGGTCGCTAGTAGATTATAAATTAGTTTAGTTTTTTTTATCCACGGAGGTCATGGATGGAGCCAGTATCCGGCCTTTGGGTACTGGCTCGGTTATGTTGGACTCCGGGGCAAGTCGAGATGGTAAATTGTGCCCCGACTTACCCACGAAAACTGACGGCGATCCTCGGCTGGTCAAACCAGGGCCACAGGATTCACTCCCAATGGGGTAGCACGCTCCGCGATCCTGATGACCCTTGGCTCGCCTATCACCGGCCCCACGCTTAGAATACATAGTGTCACTACCCCATTCCCTATCACCGGATACGTATCAATATACAGGGTGTTCCAAAAATAGCACGCCACAGCGACACTGGAAGTAAGCTAGCCCTAGGTCCTTCCACAAAAAAAAAATAGGCTGAAATAAAAATAAAAAAAAAACACAATAAATAATAAAACCAATAAGTAGGTATTTGTGACGATATTGTTACTTAAAACGAAACTATTGGGTAATTTTAAAAAGAAAAATCGGGTCTGCGAAAAATTCGTATATCTCGAAATCCATTAAACTTTTCTTCAGCCATTTTTTTTGTGTAATGGACCTAGGTTAGGTATAGCCTACTTCCAGTATCGCTGTAGCGTGCTTGGGACATCCTGTATTTCCTTCTCTTGCGAGGAAACAATTGGTTGAAGAACATTCCTCCCCTACGGCACTCTTTGCTCAAGTTGTTGTGTGTATTACGAGTACAATACATAGTGATTATAATAGTGAAGTTATAATCAGTAGATACCTACTATAGTAGTTGTCAGTGTGGTGACGGATTTAGAATACTTAGAGTCACCGGCCCATTTCACCCTGAGGGTGTCGTAAGACCCGACAGAGGGAAATGACAAGGCCGATATCCTAGCCGCTAGAGAAGGGAACCCTGTGCCAACCCGTGTAGCAAGGGTGGCACAGTAGATTAATTACCCTCCATTTAAGTGGAGGAGGCCAGAATCAGCAGTGGTTTATCTGTGGGCCGAGTAGTAGTATAATAAAACGGTGGACCGATGACCTGGTTAAGGTCGCCGGAAAGCGATGGATGCGGGCGGTCCAGGACCGGCCTTTGTGGAGATCCTTGGGGGAGGCCTATGTTCAGCAGTGGACGTCTTTGACTGAAATGATGATGACAATAGTGATTAAGTTTTTTTTTAATAAATAATATTTGTTACATACCTTTGCTGCGTTCATAGTTTTCGTTGAAAGCCGTTTGTTTTTGGCTATGATTGCGGAATAATTGCTCTCGCTCTGAAAGAAGAAGAGTAAATGTAGCTACCTGACTATCCTAATCCTAGGCGCAAGAGCGGGAAGACTTGAAACCAAATCCTATTTCAAACCGCCTGGTAAGCGGTGGCATATTGACGGAAGGGTATTACCCTCTATGTAATGGGAGGAAAACCGACTCAGCATTGGGTCATAGACTGCCTCATTGGCCTAGGGGTTCTTTTTTTTTTTTTTTTTTTCTCTACATCCTACCTCCACTATGGTTGTGTGGAGACCTTAATTAGCTAATTCCTTTCATACCAGTTTTCGCTATCATGCCTCTCGTACTTCCATTCAGCATACTTTGTCTTTCTTTCATCCGTAGCCTAGGGGTTGGATGAACCCCGGGATGCCCTCTCTGATCCGGGACGCCCTCTCCGATAGTCGCTTGCCCGCGTAGCGGGCACCTCGTCGGGGCGTCAACGTTGACTGCGCTTACGCGAACCGTTGGCGCCCCAAGCGTGCCGTGTGAGGGTATACCGCTGGGGTTTTAGTGGGTATACGGGTTCTGTCCCGGGAGTCCCACATAATCACCGACCTCTCCCCCGGGGGGTGGTATGCGTAAAGCATTTCCCCAGCGAAACCAAAAAAAAAAGGGGTTGAATGAGCCACCTTTGGATCACGGGGTCCCGGGTTCGATTCCGGGGCCAGGCAAGTGTCTTTGTGTAAACCAGAGGTACTTGCTCTGAGTCCGGGTGTCATTTGTGTTCATGAATTTCATGTTTCTAAACTGCCCCTGCGACACAGGTTAAACTAATGGAGGGGTAACGATTAAAAAAAATGGGCTGCGTGGTTGTAGTAGTAGGCTAAAATCTAAGGAGTATGGGAAATATGAGGGTTCACTGATTGGCCCAAGGACCCCAACCGGGGAACCCGTGTTTAAGAAACCGCAAGAACTACATTCTTAAAAATGTAAACATCACGTGGCAACACATGTGTTAGAAAATCAAGGTCGTTCATTTATGTGAGTGAATATGTTCAATGATAAATACGTTGCCGGGTTTCGTTCATCGAGTCGATAACAATGTTGAAACATGAAGCATGAAGCACAAAGACTAAGGCCCTTCGTACACAAGGCTACGAAAATCTTCGATACTCAACGATTTTAGTCTTCAAGCGACTACCGCCATACGAAGAGAGTCGCGGGACGAATGTCGGCAGTAGTTAGGATTTCCAACGTTTTTTACAAGAAATAAAATATATTCAGCTCTGCGCAGAATATTAAACATATTTTTAGAAAAAAAAATACAGTATCTTATTTATTTATTGTTCTAAATACACATTTTTAGAGCTACTCGCACAAATTACTAATTTAAAATCTTTTTTTAAAACTATATATGTAGTTACCCCTCACCACAATTATAACTGAAATTAAAATAAATGAGGAGCTAATTTTTTATTAAATTAATAGATGCTCTTTTAATTCTATCCTCTCGCCACTTAGCCTTCATTATTGAAAAAAATGTGTGAGCTTCTGAGTGTAATACATAGATAGTACTGCGTTTGCATTTTGATGCTGAAAACAGTATTTTCTATACTTTGTAAAAAGTATAATTTAGTGAAAAACAGTATAGTTAGCCACCCAAGCGGTAGTCGCTTGAAGACTGAAATCGTTTGAGTATCGAAGATTTGCGTAGCCTTGTGTACGAAGGGCCTTACTTACTAAGTCTTTGTGTTTCATGCTTGACGTCAAATACAAACGAGCATTTCTGTTTGTTAGAACAAAACGACGTCGCACCTTCTCCAGTTACATGGAGGGTAATTAGCCTACGGTCCTTGTGGTGACGAATACAGAATACGCAGTGTCACCAGCCCATACCATCCCGAGGGTGTCGTAAGAGGCGACTATGGGAACGCATGAGGCCAATAACCTATCCGCGAAAGAAGGAAAACTTGATACGAAACTATGCGCACACTCGTCTGGCCAGCATGGCACAGTAGGCTAATTACCCTCCATGAATTTGGAGGAGGTCAGACTCAGTAGTGGGTCATTCATGGGCTGAAACGATGAATTAACCTACTGTGCCACACTGGCCAGATACGTGTGCATAGGGTTTCCTATCCAATTTTCCTTCTCTTGCCGGCTAGGTTTTAGTAGGGTCTTACAACCCCCTCAGGATGGAATGAGGTGGTGACACCATCTGTTTGTCAAGACAAAAGGACGAAGAGTTGGTGGGTAATTGGACAACTGTGCCATACTGGGCAGACGGGTTGGCACAGGGTTTCGTTTCAAGTATTCCTTATCTTTCGGCTAGGTTATCGGCCTTGACATTTCCTTTTGTCAGCTCTTACGACACCCTTAGGGTGGAATGGGGTGGTGACACTATGTATTCTAAATCCGCCACCATACGGACAATATTGATGGGATGTTACAAAATAGTATGTGTGTTTATCAACAGGTACAACAATGAGTGGGCCAAAGAAAGATATCTCTCTGATATCTTCATAGATAATAATGCAAGGACTGTTTCACCTGCGTGATAAGCAATCACCTATTCATAAACAACTGGTTTATGGCTGATTTTATTTATTTACTAGCGACCTGCCCCGGCATCGCACGGGTGCAATGATGGACATCTAAATTTACACGTGTTTCTCTACCATATTGTACTGTGTGTATGCTTCTTAATAATGCATTACCAAGTATGTACACATCTTAATACTACATTGTATCGTCTTTAGCTTAGTAAGTAGTTTACACTATATATAAGTAGTTACTAAAGCGGTTAAGTGAATAAAAGAGAGTTGTGGACAGTTGAACTAGCGGGTTGTCTTCTTCTTAAGGTCTCTAGAAACCCCAAACATAACCCCAGACATATAAACTTTACTTTTGAATCACTCTATATATTAAACACCGCTTCAAACCCCGTTGCGTAGTTTTAAAGATATAAGCATACATACGTTATATACGACACGGTTGGCGCAGTGGTTGAGCGATCGACTGCCGCGCAGCATGTCGCGGGTTCGATTCCCGCATACATCTTACATACGATACATATTATAGATAGAAAACATCCAGACCCGGAACAAATACTTGTAGGTCATACAAATATTTCTTCCGTGCGGGGTGCGGCATTCAACCGTGTCGTTACCTTTGACCCTAGGCTTGCGTGATGGAAAGCAACGCCAGGGTCTAAGATGGTGCAGGGTTTTGTTGATTCTTACAGCACGCGTTTTATAGGCTCTTACGACACCCTCAAGATGGAATGGGGTCGTGACAACATGTATTCTTAATCCGTCACCACACGGACCAATAAAACAAATAGAGCTGCAATTTAAATCCGCCATTACAATCGTAAAGGCCGTAGGTAGGCATAACTACATTTTAGTATACCTAAAATGTAGTTACCGTAAAATTATGCCTACTTGGGAAAATTCCGTAATCTGTTTAGATAAATTGTGATATTATCGTGCATTATGCATGTAGGCAGAAAACGGATTAACTATCTGTACGATAAGTTATATCCAAAGTGCATACGTAATATTTTGTTGCGAACCCAATGTTTTATTATGTTTGTTTTTATCAGCCAATCCCTTATTCGCTCATATTATTAAACAAAATCCCCACTCTTTTTTTTTAGGTATGGTGGTATCACTTCTGTTTTATCATCATTTCAGCGTATAAATTACCCACTACTGGTTGCGGCTTCCTCCAAATTAATGGTGTGGCATCAGTTTCCTAGCTAGCAAGGCGGGCGATCCATTTTCTTGGGCCAGCGTTCCTTTAGCCACCTCTTGCGACATCCTCAGTATGGTAAAACAGTAGTTAAATAATTTTATAAATTTTCTGCCTCCCGTGCGAAGCCGGGGTGGGTAGTCTAGACTTTACGACATGCACAAATTACATACGTCAAAGTATATAGTTTTGTATAATCATAACATACCTACATATTGTTGCCAGCCTACAATTTTGTTTATTATTGTTCATATCGGCCATTAGCTTCTCGATGAAATAAATGTAATCTACTTAATTAGGATTTAGAATACGCAGTCACCACCCACTTCCATACTGAGGGTGTCGTATGAGCCGACAAAAGATTTTACAAGGTCGAAAACCTTGTAATTCTTTTGAAGTCATTGTCCGAAGTGAAACTTGATACAAAACCTTTTTTTTTTTTTCGCCCGGGGTAAAATCCTTTCTGGACATCCCCGGGGTGCTCCAACTCGCGTCCCGTTGTGGCATTGTGGATACTAAACCCTATGCCAACATTACCCTCCATGTAACTGGAGGAATCCCGACCTAGCAGCGGGACGCAGCTAGTGCGTCAATATTGTGAACAGGTGCCGTTTCTATGGGTCAGTTAGCTCAGGCACCATGACTGACGAAAGAGAAGAGTCTTCTTTTCAGACATTTCTTCTACAGGTCTGAGCAGCGGACTTGGGACGGGTCCCTGCTCAACTCAAGACCTCCGAGAGGGAGTGGCGCCTTTGTCATCTAGCGCCTCTCCTTGATCGGTATCTTCAATGCTGAAGGTCGTGTCTAGAATTACCTTTTGTCACGATGCTCTTCCACGTGTTTCTATCCTCGGTGGTCTTAATAGCTTTGGTCGGTAACCGTTTTTATCAAATCTGAACACCGGGTAGGTGAGCCACCGCGTGGTCTCTACTGACAACTACTGACAACATCTAGTGCCACACACAGCCAAAGAACCGAGGGTCGAGTTCTGACCTCCCCTCGCCCAGCCATCATCTAGTGAGAAGAATAGAACCTTTCCCGCAGATGATTTGGCTCGAGTCTGGATAAACAGTGGTTAGGTTATAATGGGTACACCGACCGCAATTCACCATCTTGTCGCGGTCGGGATTCCCACATACCCCAGCCCCGTGCCTCGGCTGGGGACCTACAAAAGGTAAAAACTCCTCCACTAAAAAAAAGGCATACTTGGTGGGGCTACCAAGCGTGCTGGGTTTTGTTGCGTTTTACAACACGCGTTATTTCCCAGCGTGCGGTGGGGATGTGTAATATTCTGCCCCATCCCTACACGGGACGCGGCAGAATATTACAAGGATATTATACCTATTACCAGGGGCCTTACTCTCAAACGCGATTCCGATCGATCAATATTGGAATTGTGACGTTTCGTACTCTTGAGCACACTTGAATTGTTTCAATATTGTGTGGATATTGGATGAACTAATCACTACCATTATTAATTTTAAAAAGTATTTATTATTGCTATAGATATAGGTTTTCGACTAACGTGGGCATTTCTCAAACGCAACTTCATGTGTAATGAGTTATTGACACATTAGCTAGCCTATTAAGAGCAATTCCGATTTCAATCCAATGTTGTCAGTATTGTTGTCAAGAGTACCTACGGTAATTTTACAGGATTGGTTCAGAATTGGATCGGAATTGGCATTGGATTGAAATTTTCATTTCATTCATCTTGAATTATAGAAATATTGATTATTGAGTTGAAAAAAAAAAGCAACTACAGAGTTTCTTGCCGGCTCTTCTCTGTAGAGCAGCATTCCGAACCGGTGGTAGTTTCAGCATGAATGTGGGTGGACGTAAGGGTTGACGTGGAAGATCAAGAGAGATGGATGGATTGTAAGCATGAGAAATTGTGTATGAAAGGTGTGACTGTAGATATGACGACTGATAGGTGTGTATGGAGACTGCCACCTGGCGTGGGACAGGGGTCGTAAGATGATGATAATGATTGAGTGAGTTTTGAGTTTGAGTTTGAATTGGATTCAAAAGCAAGGCCCCAGATTGTAGTTCTTCTATGAGTATGAGTAAAGGAGGGAATCTCATAAACATTTTTATAAAAATCCTCACCCTCCACATGATTTGCCTCTTCTCCAACGCCTGAAGCCGTTTCTCCATTAAGGACAACTTGGATTTGAAGTCGGCGGCTATACATTGACACAGATTTAAAGACTCGCCGAATATTTTCATTTTGCACTTCAATTCTTCAAAGTCGTTTCTAAACCTGTTGCGCGATAATAAAAGTTACTTATTTTTAACTTCCGGACAGAATACATAGTGTCACCACCCCATTTCGTCCTGAGGGTGTCGTAAGAGCCGACAACAGGAAATGACAAGCCGCAAGAGAAGGAAATCTTGATACGAAAGTCGAAACCCTATGCCAACCCGTCTCGCCAGCAGGAGGCCCGACTCAGCAGTGGGTCACTTATGGGCTGAAAAGTAGTAGTACATATTTGAATGGCACCTCGCGTGGGCTCAAGCCCGTGCTTATTTCGTCTTAGATTAGGGGGGAGAGGGATGAAATTGTAACAGCTAGGGAAGGGAAAGCTTCATTCATAGAGGGAAATAAGCTCGTTTGCATAAAGCTGGGTACTGACCGGCGTTACGAGGCGTAATGTATCGTGTTACACAGCGAGCATTCGTGCAGTTAGTACGCCGTGTTACGGGGAAACCAGCGAGCAACGAGCCGCTCGTTGCTCGCTTTGAGTGCTCCACCCAGCTGTCGGTTTTTTGGCGAATCCTTTGACTGTTACGCGGTTCAGTCAGTCAGTACAGACAGTACGCTGTTGCGAGTCGTCACGAGCTCACGCGGTGCGCCGTACTTCGCGAGTGATCACACGTCGTTCCGTTTTCGTAATTCTTTTTAAAATATGGAGTGGAACAAGAACCGGTGTTTAATAAGGATATACCAACACGTCCACGATGTCGGCCATCTTGAGTGAATTGGCGGCGAATACGGAGCAAAGAGTTTTGACGAGCCTATTAAAAACACAGCGCAACATGCTCGATGAGTAAACGTTCGATGCGAATGTTACATTACACCTCGTAAGGTTTTTATTTTTTCTTTTTTTTGACGTTTCACACAACGCCATCTCGTCCCAAGCTAAGCAACTTAATGCTTGTGTTATGGTAACGAGATGGATGATAAACTACTTATATATGTCAACGGAAAACAACAAGAACCGGAAATTTATAAATTTCCTAGGAAATTTATAAACGGCCGTAGGATTCCAAACGAGACATAAATTGTATTATTTTACGCCCACATTTTCGGAAATTTATAAACTTACGACGTCTCGTCGTAAATTTATAAACTGACGGATATCCATTCGTAAGATTCTAAACGGGTCGACCAATCACAGTAGAGCTTTTAATTTTACGCTTCTATAAGATACGGCAAATAACACACAGTTCTTTGATTGGTGGATGTTGATAGTGGCATGCTTGTGTCCATAGACATAGGTACAATTAGACTTGCCAAACTATAAATTTATAAGTACCTAACAGTATTTTTACGTTCAAACTAGGTAAGTACCTATAATACAGGGTTACTGTTTTACATAATATGCTAATGACCCCTACTTCACTCTACCAAAATAAAACAAAAGAAATCGTGTGATGCGAAGTTAAAGAGGTTTATTTAAAAAAAAAACAGTAAACCCGGCCTTCTGCTAAAAAAAAAAACAAACAAACACAAACAACTTTATAATTTGCAAACATTATAAAGTTTAATTTCAAAAAAATCCGTTGGCCTCGGGCGAATTGCCAAACAGACGCTAAGTAATAAAAAAATGCTTAAAAACATGTAACAAATTAAACACAATAAAATAAGTATTTAACTTAAAAAAAACCTGATATCGGGCTGCATAACTTTTTTTTATACCTGTTTCATTGATACCGTTACAATGCGTCCAAACACGATACATTTACTGTAATTTGGTAAGGAGTTGGGTATCCTGATGATGCAGCTGTATCAGGTCTAGGTTACCACAAGACCCACAAGTAGACAATATCGAACAATGGCGGCGGAGAGGAAAGAGAAGGAACACGTGACTTATTCAACCAATCAGAGCGCCCATGGCGTTTGGTTATTGCTACTTATTATTTTACGCGTGAGTTCAGTAAGTTTATAAATTTCCGAAAATGTGGGCGTAAAATAATACAATTTATCTCTCGTTTGGAATCCTACGGCCGTTTATAAATTTCCTAGGAAATTTATAAATTTCCGGTTCTTGTTGTTTTCCGTTGACATATACATTTTTTTTTGTAAATACATTCATATTATAGATAGAAATGACACCCAGACTCCGAGCCAGTGCCTCTGGTTTAGACAAAGACACTTGCCCGACCCCGGAATCGAACCCGGGACCCGTTGATCCAAAGGCGGCACATCTAACCACTAGACCAACGAGGCAGTCAGTACCCACCTTAAGGTTTCGTATCAAGTTCTCCTTCTCTAGCGGCTAGATTTCCGGTCATGTCATTTCCTTTTGTCGGCTCTTATGACACCCTCAGCAGGAAGGAGGAGGCACTCAGCAGTAGGCGATGTATGGGCTGCGAAGTAGTTATAAGCTGTAACTTTAGGCGCATGGATCATCATGTTGGGCAGGGGGCGCCTATCCATCACTATCACTACATAGTATAAAACAAAGTCGCTGTCGTCTGTCCGTCTCTATGTAGGTATGCTTAAATCGTTAAAACTACGCAATGGATTTTAAAGCGGTTTTTTTAACCCCCGACTCAAAAAGAGGGGTGTTATAAGTTTCACGTGTCTGTCTGTCGGTCTGTCTGTCTGTCTGTCTGTGGCACCGTAGCTCGCGAACGGATGAAGCGATTTCAATAAAGTTTTTTTTTGTATGAAAGGTGAGTTACGGGCGAGTTGTTTGATGAAAATCGGGTGAGCCGTTTAAAAGTTATGAGGGGTGAAAGTGGGGAAGAATAACCGAATGCCCGCAAATATAATCGAGTGGGGTCTCAAATGAAAGCGCATCACGTGCAATTTAACAAAATCTACATTATAATAAGTATGTACCTATAAAAAGTATAAAATAAAAATTAAATAAAAAATTTAAATGAACCCCCGACACAATAACCTTTAAAAAGTAAAAAATAAAAATAAATACTTTTCGTTGGGGGACCAGGGGTCAGGTAATTAATACGTGGGAGTGGTCCCCCAACGCGAAGTATTTATTTTTATTTTTTACTTTTTAAAGGTTATTGTGTCGGGGGTTTATTTAAATTTTTAATTTAATTTTTATTAATAGATAGAGTGATTCAAGAGGAAGGTTTATATGTATAACCTACCCCCGATTTGCACGGGTGAAGCCGAGGCGGGCCACTAGTCATATACATGTAAATAGATATTTGATAATTGTGCGAATTACTCTATAAACTTCGCTATCGAGGTGTAGGACTTCTTGGTAAGTCTCGCATTTGTAGGCGGTATTTCTTGATGATAATTCAGATTTTTCGGGTAAATTGTGTAAAGTATGTTGCTTAACCAAACTTTGATGTCTTAGGTAATTAAACACTTTTTACCGAATTAATCGCGTGTATAATATATTATTTAATTCCTTACGTTTCAAATGCATTGCAGTAGCCTTCAAAAGCCTTCAAAAGTGCAAAGAAACAATTAAATCTACCGCCTATTTTGGTTTTATTGATAACGTTACTTTTGCACACGCGATAAATCCGTTAAAAAGTGTTTAATTTCAACAGCACTTGGCTAATACCTTGATATGGAAGAAGATAGAGATTTGTCGGTCACAGATCTGGAGGTACCGGATTCTTCTTCTGTGTTGGTGTCGACTGAATGCATGGACTTCTCCCGTAACTTCTGACTCGTTCTGCCATGTTCTTGGTTTATTGTGCCACTCTCCTCGCTGCTCGAGTTCTGGGAGGCCGATCGGACCTCACGGTTCCTCATTGTTTGCTTGAAGTTTCTCGAAGTCCTAAGTCTCACACTTGAAGCCGAAATCCAACTTTATGAACATTCATATGTATAAATGGCGCCCGGGAACGTTTTTGGTGAAACTGGAATTTTGATGTTTTCTGTGTTTTCGTTGTCTACGTCCTTCTGTCATTATGAACTGTCATAAATTAAAAATATGTTATCTTACGTTCAAAATAATATTACAGTATTTATAATAATATAGTGGAATAGAAATTAGAATTAATTAATTGGTGTAGTTATTGGGTAAATCAGATCAAAATTTAATAAATATGTAATACAATTTCTACAATTTTATAAAAGAAATGATTAATTCATTCACGCAGAACAACACTACAGTTATTATTTTATGTAAAACGCCACTTCTAAGCTTACGATGGAAAATTAAATAAATTTGCTTATTTTATTATGGTTTTGTTTTGATAGTTAAACCTTTATAATATCATTTGGGAACGAAATTATTTTAAAACTAGCTGTGTAATAGTGACAGTGACTTGGTCCGTGAGGTATTTAACAAAAAAAATATTATTTAGTTCGCAGAGTTTAGGATGCCTTATTAATTCTGTATTTCGCGCGAAAACACTAAAAACATGTAAACAACCGAACTCTAAGCTCTTGAAATGTGGGAGGGAGGGGGAATGTCAATAAAAGTAGCCTTAATTACTCCTTTTTACATCAAATATCTGCCAGTGAAATCGGTCCAGCCATTGCAGAAATTAGCTCAAACAGACAGACAGACAACAAATTAACAATGTTGTTTTGGTATAGGCACCGTGTAAACATCCAAATGCACTTAGTAAAAAGCGGTTATTTAAATATGTAGTACAAACAGACACTCAAAGTTTATTTATTTGTATTGTACACTCATCATAATAAATCAATAAACAATTACTTCCCTCCCAAAGGCCAACCCCACGTCCGTGCAGAACATCTTAGCCACGTGGGAGGGGGACACTCAAAATGAAATTACTTATGAGTGGCTAACAGGGAAATGGCAAACCCATGATGATGGAGAGAAATAATATTGAAATGATACAAAGTGACTTGACATTGGCTAAACACAAACCGTGAGAGCCAAAAGAAAGAAAAACAAAAAAAACAATTACTATATCGAAACGCCGTCTGTTAGTCCTCATAGAAACTATTTAACTTAGTTTGTGTCAATTTGATTTGGCTAGTGACCGCTAGATGTCTTTACATCAATATAGTTATTGGACACGAGATGGCGCTTAACTAAAGTGTATTGGTTCTATCGTAAGCGTAGAGATGTCGCTAAATCTCAAGATCTTTTATGGCCTTTTTCGTTCGTTTCAGCCCATGAATGACCCACTACTGAGTCGGGCCTTCTCAAAATTCATGGAGGGAAATTAGCCTACTGTGCCATGCTGGCAAGACGGTTGGCACAGGGTTTGTATCAAGTTTTCTTTCTCGTGGGGCTAGGTGATCTGCCTTTTGCGTTCTTTTAGTCGCCTCTTACGACACCCTAATGACGGTTTGGGTTGGTGAACCTGCGTATTCTAAATCCATCACCACACGAAGATTATACAGGGTTACATATTAATGAATCAAATTGTCATGGACAATATAGTCCTCCGCCCATAACTGACCCGTCGAGTCGAGATTCCTTTCATCACAGGGAGGGTCATTATTACCCAAAGTGCCACGCTGGCCAGACGGGTTGGCACCGGGTTTCGTATCCCCGTGGAAATACACTCAGGACCCGCGGGGCAGGCTTGCAGGGGTAGATTAAGGTTTTTTGTAAAATAAAAAAATGTATATTTGACTATAATGGCCTGATGTTCATGATAACATTAGCATGGGGAAGTAAAGAATGGAATTATAATTACGCCACAACATGGCAGGACGACAACTGTCATTGTTTAATTAAAAATGAGATTAATTGGAATTTATAATAATTATTCAATCCATTATTCCGTGTGGTGACGGATTTAGATTACATAGTGTAACCACCCAATTCCATCCTGAGGGTGTCGTAAGAGCCGACAAAAGAAAATAACGATACCGATAACCAGTCACAAGAGAAGGAAAACTTGATAGAAAACCAAATGCCAACCCGTCTGGCCAGCGTGGTAGAGTAAGCTAATTACCCTCCATGTTATTGGTGGAGGCCCGGCAGTGGGTTATTTATGGGCTGAATAGTGATAGTAGTCAATCATCATCATTTCAGCTACAAGACGTCCACTGCTAGACATAGGCTTTCTCCAAGGATCTCCACAAAGGCCGGTCCTGGGCCGTCGTTTTCCGGCGACCTTAAACCAGGTCATCGGTCCACCGTGTGGGAGGCGCTTTTTGGAACGCGGTCGCCACTCGAGGACTTTTCTGCACCATCGGTCGTCGGTCCAGCGCGCTGACACTTAAATTTAGCAATCCTGTGGGCTATGCCGGAATCTCTCGTTCTCCTGCGTATCTACTCATTTCTGATTCGATCTCGCCGGGAAACTCCGAGCATAGCCCTCTCCATTGCCGTTTGGGTGACTTTGAGCCTTCTGATGGAGCCCATATTGTGCGACCACGACTCAGTGCCATAAGTCATCACTGGCAACACACATTGGTTGAAGACTTTTGTCTTCAAACACTGCGGTATTGTGGACGAAAAGATCTCCCCGTACGCTGCCCAGCCGAGTTGGATCCGCCAATTGACCTCTCTCTCAAAGTTGGACTTACCTAACTGGACAATGTGTCCCAGGTAATTATGTCAACAACTTCAAGGATAGAGCCTCCTATGTCAATAGGAGTGGTTTGAACATGGGTATTGGGCATGATATTTGTCTTCTCTATGTTCATCAAACTCAAACTCAAATGAATTTTATTTACGTAGGTTTTATCACAAAACGATAATGATAAATAATGGCTTCAATGCTTCGGGTAAAAGCTAGTAAACTATTAGTCACAGTACACAGTCTTATAAGCCTTGTATTTTCCCTTTGTCGGATATTACGATACCCTCCGGAAGGAATGGGTGTGTGTTCTGAATCCGACACTACAAGGACCACACGGAGTTGCACATTAAAAGTTAGTTTTTTACCCCATTTTTTTTGTAATTTACATTTTGATTACTCGTATGCAAATATAAGCTGAGATATAACAACTTTAAGCTTGTATCCACAATCGATAGGAAATAACCAGACAATTTAATCGATGTTTCATTGTAGGAAATCGATTTAGTAATTAACGATTAATTATGGGATGAGCACAATAGAACCATGCGACGTTAGTAATAAGCAGTTATTAACAACGATTGTTCATCTTATTAAGTTTGCATTGGATTATTGACTACTGTCGAGGAATTGTGTATGAAAGGTGTGAATGTAGATATGACGTGATAGGTGTGTATGGAGACTACCACCTAGCGTGGGACAGGGATAGAAAGATGATTTTGGTAATTTTAAATACATTGACGATTTAAATGAGTTTTGTGATAAAACCTACATAGATAAAGTTCCTTTTGAGTTTGACCAACATGCTACATACTTTACACAATTTACCCGAAAAATCTGAACTAATTACATCAAGAAATACAAATGCGAGAATTACCAAAAATGTCCTATACCGCGATAGCGAAATTTCAAGAGCAATTCGAACAGTTAAGGTAACCCCGACTACAACTATCGGGTCGGGGGATATTCACTGCGACCCCTGGCCAGACATACCACCTCGTCTGGCTGGACGATCATCCCTTTGCGCCTAAAAGTATATTAATTTGATAGTTTTTAGCAGTATTAGTTCCAATTTGGCTGCCTCGTTGGTCTAGTGGTTAGATGTGCCGCCTTTGGATCAACGGGTCCCTGGTTCGATTCCGGGGTCGGGCAAGTGTCTTTGTCTAAACCAGAGGCACTGGCTCGGAGTTTGGGTGTCATTTCTATCTATATGTCGATATTTACAAAAAAAAATGTATATAAGTAGTTTATCATCCATATCGTTACCATAACACAAGCATTGTGTGAAATGTCCAAGGATATTTATTTATTTATTTATAATAAACTTATTTATTTCTAATCATTTATGTACAAGGTCACATTGCGTCTTCACTATCACTACATAGTATAAAACAAAGTCGCTGTCGTCTGTCCGTCCCTATGTATGCTTAAATCTTTAAAACTAAGCAACGGATTTTGAAGTGGTTTTTTAAATAGATAGAGTGATTATACATATAGGAAGGTTTATATGTATAATACATCATTGCACCCGTGCGAAGCCGGGGCGGGTCGCTAGTGTTTCATAAACGCTTATACATTGTAAGCGTCAGTCACATCTAGTCTACAGTTGATCCTAAAAGACTAAGAAAGACACGCAACGATTGCGTTTAAAAAAAAATGCAGAAGAAATAGATCTTCATTCTCTATGGTGCGAGTTTATATTGTAATTCTAGCTAGGACAGTTTCAGTGTGTTGTGAATGTTAGTGTGGAGTGGTCGTTAGGTTTTATGTGAGTATTTTTTATTTACCTAGATATTTTAATTTAAGTTTAGTTTCTATTTCAAGTGAGTGAAGTTTTAATTTTTTTTTTATTATGCCTATCATTAGTACGGTAATTTTGCCAACGACAAGTGTACATTTTATAGAGATCGGTATAGATAACTAATTTCAGTTGTTTTATGAAAAATATCACAAAAACATCCAGTTAGTAGGATTAATCTTAAGACAAGTCATAATAAGGCTAGAAATCTTTAGCAACCAAAACAACTGTCTCTGGTTTAAATTCCGCGGGCTTTATTTACGCTTTATAATTAAAAAAATATTCAGTATTATTTATTTTTCTTTTAGTAAAAATATTTAATTATAGTTAAACGATAAGTTTATTGCTAATACTTATCGTCTAATTAGTAAATCGTAGTTTAATAATTAATTCTTTAATTAAGAAAAAAACTCGTTTTAGTTTTTAAAGCGGTGTAGAGATTATTAAGCTAAAATTTAATGGTGAATCTCTACATTTAGGGTTTCAGTAACTTTTTATTCAAATAATTTCACTAAAGTCTGATTTATTTCTATAACTAGCTGACCCGACAGACGTTGTCCTGTCTGAACTATGAATATTGAATTCGAATTGGAATAATTAATAATAAATTAATATACCGCCTTTTCTTATCGATTCCAATCCCTTATTTAATGTAATTAAAAAAGAAAAAAAGTAATTATGCCAAAAATAGCGAACCGTCGGGACGAACGTCAAATGTTTGACAGGTAACAGTTTGTATGGGAAAATAAAATTGTTGTTTTTATTATTTTACTTACACTATCAATGTTTTCTCTAGACTCTTAAACCTTCCCTGGACTCACACGAATATTTCAAGACCAAAATTAGCCAAATCGCTCCAGCCGTTTTCGAGTTTTAGCGAGACTAACGAACAGCTATTCATTTTTATATATAGAGATGATTTATTATTTCGTTTTGGATGAATAAAACCTTTCCGCTTGCTTTAATCTGTATCGCAGGGGCAGTTTATAAATATGTAATTAAAAGTCCTTTTAAAAAAAAAGAATACATAACCAAATAAATAAACAAATAACCCATACCTTCTTTAGGGTGTCTTAAGAGGCGACTAAAAGAACGCAAGAGGCAGATCACCTAGCCCCAAGAGAAGGAAAACTTGATATAAGCCCATTTTTTTTTTTTTTGTTTTTTTTTTGTTTTTTTTTTTGTTCGCCCGCGGTCAAATCGTCGGGCGTGTGGGACTCTCCCCCAGAGTGGGGGCCCACCCACTAAACATCCCCGGAGTGCTCCCACTCGCGTCCTGTTGCGGCATTGTGGGATCTGGTGCAGAACCACTTGATATAAGCCCTGTGCCAACCCGTCTTGCCAGCGTGGCACAGTAGGCTAATTTCCCAGTGGTGGGTCATTTATGGGCTGCCACAGTGGGGAATTTATCAAAATTAGGCGGTCAAAATTATTTTCTTTATTTTATGTATTATAAATAGTTTATAATTATTATATCTCAATTATATAAGCTTTTGGTGAACGTAAAAAACAATTGTTCATAAAAAAAAATCACGTTTTATTGATAAAACAAAAAAAAATCAGGAAGAGGAGTCCCACGTCTCTTCACCAGAGCTGAATCCTTTCGTTTCATTGTCAGGCCCTTCTATGCCACTTTCCTCGTCCGAGGAATTCTCTTCAGCCGTGTGTGGCTGAGCTGACATAAGCATTTTTATTGCTTCTTTGCTATGTGGCGTATACCTGTTTTTAGGTTTTGGTCTTATGCTAGATATCAAGGGATCAGAGCTGAGCAATAATCTGTTCATTACGTCTAAATTCTATTGCTCCCTAGAAAATTTTCTAGCGTAATCCTGCCGATACAGTCGAATATGTTTATTACGCGCCTTCTTCAGATAATAAACCTATAGGCAAAAGTGCATTTTCCATGACAGTTGCGCCATGAATTAATATTTTATGCATCGTGGGAGTCATCGGATGCCAGGGATATAATTCAATGTAAATCTTCGCTGTCTCATACCCATATAGAGCAAACTTTTTAAATCTACTTTATAAGAGCTGGATATGACTTCCAAAATCACTTTCAAGCGTTTTAATAGATTTAAATCCACGACGGTGATTTCAGCAGCAATTTCAGGATTGGCAAAAAATCTTTTACTAGTATTGCCATCGTTGTTATTGCCAAAACCAGCTTTCGGCACATCTACTAGTAGGCCCATTTGCTCTCAATTTTTTTTTGTATTTCTGCCTTTTTCTGTTTAACAATGTCTTTGTCATTTTCCGACCTTAACTGCCATTTTTGAACAGGAATCTTGTATGCCAAATGAAGTATGCTTTCAAAAAACCGAATCCTAGCATGCAACACGGATAGGCCAAACTGTAATGCGTCGCTATCAACAGTTTTCTTCGTATCGAGGTTATTACATTATTTTGATGTAGCACCACAGATGAAGCATCTCATGGTTGAAGTAGTTGAAGTAGCAGCGTTACACACTTTTGCATCAACCATAGTCAGAGTCATGACGTGCTTTGCACTTAATAACATTTCGCTCAGCATGAATTCACTGGTTTTCAATGCATTTATAGCCTGTTCGACATTTGCGATTTCAGACTTAGTGTTATCCACTGTTTCTTTAGTAAAACGGATCTTTATTGGTCGACAGAATCGTGGCGAAGAAGGAGTTGGATTTTGCCAAAGAACTTTTTTGTTTAAACCACATATTAACTGTAGCGGAACAAAGCAACTTTGGAAAATGTTGCTGTCACTCGCATCTCTATCTTGCATTTTTTGTTTGTATTGTGATTGTTTTTCTGCGTTTACTCCTTTCACTACTACTGAATCTATAAATGACTTTCTTGGTCGACCAGAAGAACGTCTTCTAGCCCTTGGTATTTCAAAGGTTCCTTGCAACCACTTATCATTCTTTTGAAGGAAAAGCTGTGATTTTTTATGAGCTTCTATCCATTTTTTCTTAAATTGAGACTTCAAATAAGATAATTTATGTTTCACTTCCTTCTTTAGTTCTTCACAATACTCATCTTGCGATAAAATATCTCTCTCGAGATAACTCAACTTTTCGTCAAAATTATGCAAGTTTTGTTCCTGCATTTAGTTAAAAAGGTGTTTACGCGTTACTACTCGCATTCCTGAGGTACCCTCAGCTTCTGAAATGGAACGAAAACTGGTTTAAAAAAGGAAAATAAATAATTAGCAAATTCGATGAATTTCTACTACATCATTCATTGATGTTGAAAATGTTGATTTCACGGGAGATCACGGCCAATTTCCTCGTTTTCAATTAGCCTAAATACTCTATTTTATGTTACAACTGACAAACCCAATGGGACGAACCCTGAAGTATAACAAAAACCATTTTAAAAACACAAAAATAGATTTCAATACAACAATCTCGAGCATGGTTTTTAATCTTCAAGTACGCTATATTTTTTTCTTACCATTGGCATGAAACTTATTAATATATATGTATTCTTACCTGTTATACCTGAAACCATCACAATATTCTTCACAACACATCCCAAAATAAAAATATTCACTTTTAAAATAGCAGTTTTTCCCAAAATGTCTAAACGCAATACAAACACTTAGAGCGACGATCAAGTTTAGACTGACATACCTCGGCGTGAGCTTCCAGTGCGGAAGCGGGTGGGGTCACCCATTGTTCTACGGTTACTCACCAGTCGCAGGTAGTCATTTTTTTTTACCTGAGACATATTTCAAGTATTGTATTTTTGACCGCCTAATTCGTAGATTTGCCCGTTCGTGGGCTGTAACGACTATAACGGTGATAATATATTGATAGATAAGTTTGAAATTTAAAAAAGTCGTAGGTATATCATTGTCATGATAGGCAGGCGATAAATGTCTTACTGCTAAGTGAGGCCTCCTCCAATAACACGGAGGGAAATTATCCTACTGTGCCACGCTGGCCAGACAGGTTGGCACAGGGTTTCGTATCACGTTTTCCTTCTCTTGCGGTTAGGTTATCTGACATCTAAAATCACTAAGAGGGAAGCGTCATCTCCTTCATTGTTATGCGACCCTGGTACTGTCACTCAAGCTTTATCGATAAATTGGCCTACTGTGCCACGCTGGCCAGACGGGTTGGCGCAGGATATCGTGTCAAATTTTCCTTCTCTTGCAGCTAGGTTATCCTCAAAGTAATTTCCTTTAGTCGGTTCTTACGACACCCTCAGGATAGAATGGGGTGGTGACATGATGTATTCTAAATCCGTCGCCACATGGAACTTTATATTGTTGGTGGACTTCGCAGTTCTCATAAGCGAAGACGGGGCGGGTTGTTAGTTCACAAAAACAAGTTACTATTGGTCATCATCATCATTTCAGCCAAAAGACGTCCACTGCTGGACATAGGCCTCCCTTCCTTGATCTCCACAAAGGCCGGTCGTGGGTCGCCCGCATCCACTGCTTTCCGGCGACCTTAACCAGGTCGTCGGTCCACCGTGTGGGAGGCCTACCAGCACTGCGCCTTCCGGAACGCGGTCGCCACTCGAGGACTTTTCTGCCCCATCGGGCGTCGGTCCTGCGAGTTATGTGCTCATTTCTGCTACATATTGGTAATAATTCGAAATTGCGGAACAATTTCAACATATTGCCAACACATACAGACTGAAACGCATTTTAAATAAGTTAGTAATCGATAAATATGTATACAAAACGGATAAATTAGGATTTATTGAGACAATTTTAGTAATGGCATGCATAGACATAACTTTTACGAAATGGTTATGCAAAATTTTGCATATCGATTTCGATCGACACATAAAATGCCTATAAATGCCGAACCGCAAGAGAAGGAAAACTTGATATAGTAATACATATTATTTTGTTGTTTTTTAATACGCTTATCTTAGCTACGCTTGTATGTATGTATGTAACGGAATCTTTGAACATGATTTTGACCCAGTTAAAAACGGCGGATTTAACACGAAATTCAATATTTTAAACATTTTGACCCGTTATCCTTACTAGGATAATAATAATAACGGTGATCAAGGTGGAACACCGCTCTTAGATGCAATAGCTAATAGAGATGTAAATATCATAAAGCTATTGCTATATTTTTTAGTGATTATTCAGCAATAGCTTTATGATATTTCAACTAAAAAAAAGGTAAAAAAAAAAACAAAAAAATACGCTTTAATAGAAAATCGAACTAAAAAATAGAATAGAAAAATATAATTTTCAGGATATTATCAAAATAACCATTCTAGTCATATCTGTTCATAAAATATTTAGAACTATTGATACCATGCACCCCACGCTTTTACATTAAAATATTTTTTTCTGACACTATATTTAATTCAATATTATTAAAACTTATTTTTATTATAATATTTTTTTTAGTTCCATTTTTTTAATACGCTTTTATTAGCTTCGCTTGTATGTACCTATGTATGTAACGGAATCTTTGAACATGATTTTGTATTTTGACCCACTTCAAAACGTCGGATTAACTCGAAATTTGGCATACTTATTATGGACCGATGACAATTCAATATTTTAAAAAGATCACAATGATAAATAAATAAATAAATATCCTTGGACATTTCACACAACGCCATCTCGTCCCAAGCTAAGCAACTTAATGCTTGTGTTATGGTAACGAGATGGATGATAAACTACTTATATACATTATTATTTTTTGTAAATACATACATATTATAGATAGAAATCGACACCCAGACTCCGAGCCAGTGCCTCTGGTTTAGACAAAGACACTTGCCCGACCCCGGAATCGAACCCGGAACCCGTTAATCCAAAGGCGGAACATCTAACCACTAGACCAACGAGGCAGTCACGTTTCGTTTGGGACGCCGTTTCTTCGCGAGTACACCTACTGTGGTTGTTAAAAACAGCTTTTGCCAACCTGTCAGGTCTGGCCAATGTGGCACAGTAGCCTAATTACTACTACTAATACTCAGCCCATAAATCCACTGCTGAGACGGGCCTCCTCTCATCACAGGGAGGGTACATAACCTACTGTGCCACGCTGGCCAGACTAGTGATGAGCGACTCGATCAAATAACTCGGGTCAGCCGTCTAAACGGTCTGCCAGAGTTCATGTTTTCATATGACGGGCTAACCCGCTGACTTGCCTCGGTAGGTAAGTTTAAATTCGGGCAAGAATGAACGGGCGGCCGCGCCGTATCGACGCTCGTCGCAACTCGGCAGTACTCGGCACCGGCACATGACGACAAATGGTTCGCTTTGTATTATAAAATAATAAATATGTTGACTGATATAAAACTTATGAATACCTGTGATTCATTCATAAAAATACATGACATAAATTTAAGTACTAAACCTTTTAGTATATTTAATGAATACGAAAGTTCTGGAAGAGCGGGATCTTCTCTTACAAGTATTTTTTTGCTTAAAAGAAGACCCCATTACTTGCTTGTGTTACATTAAATAAATATTTTCATGTTATTGTTACTAGACTATTGAATTTTGAGGCTTTGTTTCAAATCTTTTTAAACAAAACTAAGTATTACAAGACAGCCCAACCTAAGCCAAATCAAATACGCGCGAGTCGAGCCCGTTGATACAACGAAAAGTATACACTTATTAGGCAGATAACGGGCTAACCCTACTCAAGTTCTCAATTTCATCCATAGTTCGGCCGGCCAACACCCGTTCTTTCTCAACTCGGGTCAACCCGAGTTGCGACCCGGGTTATACAAAATACGAACTCGGGTTGCCCGGGTTAATAAAAATGCGACCCGTCCCATCGCTAGGCCAGACAGGTTGGTTCAGAGTTTCGTATCAAGTTTTCCTTCTCTTGCGCCTAAGTTTTCAGCCTTGTCATTTCCTTTTGGTTCTCTTACCACACCCTCAGGATGGAATGGATGGTGACATTATGTAATCTAAATCCCCATGTAACTGGAGGAAGCCCTATTCAGCAGTGGGTCACGTATGAGCTGAATAGTAGTCACATCAACTTTTGTTCTACGTTTCCTGTCTCGTCATTTTCTTTCCTCTTACAATGATAGAATATAGTTAGTATAGTTTCTTGCCAGTGCTTCTCGGCCGTAGTCATGTTTCCAACTGGTGCTAGACGGCCGAATGATGAATGAATAATATGTTGACAATTTGTCAGTGTCCATTGTGGTTTAAACAAAATAAATGATTTGAACTCGCAAGGTATTAAAAAACTTGATAGCTCGTTGACATTCAAGTTGGGAAGTGGCCAATTAGGACGGCCGCTAAGTTTATTAAGTCCTGTTAGGGGGATTGCTCACTTTCATTCGAGAATCGCAACACACTTTACGTTGTAGTGTGAAATACTTATGTAAATTTTGGTGAGGTTACGGCATGTAATAGCTGCGGACGTTTTCGACAACTCAAACTCAACTCAAATCATATAATTCAATTGAACTTATTTATAGGTGTTTTTGAAAGGTCGAAATTGATGATAAGAAGCTAGTTGCTTGTTCCAAAACGTAAATCCTATCGAGAAGAACAGACAAGAAACTCCATGGACACTCTTTTTATCATATTTTCTGTTACAAACATCTGATTGGGTTACATTGATTTCGTGTTTAATAAATAGTAAGCTAAGATGTGAGGAAACGGTTGGCGCAGTGGTTGAGCGATCGACTGCTGGGCAGCATGTCGCGGGTTCGATACCCGCACGGAAGAAATATTTGTACTTATTGGTTCCGGGTCTGGGTATTTACAAAAAAAAATGTATACATATAAGTAGTTTATCATCCATCTCGTTACCATAACACAAGCATTATGTTGCTTAGCTTGGGACGAGATGGCGTTGTGTGAAATGTCCAAGGATATTTATTTATTTATTAATGTAACATATTGCACAACAGAAGCGTCCAGGAGATCAATACAAAGCTTTGTATGTCAAAAGCAGTAAGAGATGACCCTATCACGGGCATGACGCATGTGTCAGCCATCCCCCAGATCAACCATATTTTAGGGAACTGAACGTCCCGACACCACTATGACTTTTAAGCGAGCATGACATACTCTCAACGGAGCTGTTTCACACTTATTTCTGATCCTGTAGGACTTTAAAGAAGGCCGCTGGTAACAGGGTCAGAGTTAACAGGGTCAGATGTCGGACAGGGTCAGAGGTCAGAGGTCGAACAGGGTCAGAGAGGGACCCCTGTATGGGGACGGCGCAGGATATAAAATTTCTGCACGCTGTGAAATAACGCGTGTTGTAAAAGTCAACAAAACCCAGCAGGCTCGGTGGTAGGATCGAGTGGTCCGCCCGGCTAGCTACCACCCTCACATCTAAGTCCGGTGACAAGCAGTTTCACTGTGATCTGTCGTGTGTATGTGAGAGCCGGTGCCCGACAGGGCTTTTCCTTGAATTGCACGCTCCATCTTAGACCCTGGCGTTGCTTTTCATCACGCAAGCCTAGGGTCAAGGGCATTCAAGTCACGGATAAATACAGAGGAAGATGCTCTCTGACTGAGGCCGCGAAGGCAGGCCTGGAGTCCCGCCACAGATGAAAGCCTAATTGACTGAAGGCCTAGTTGATCAGGGATGTCGAGCAAACCTTGAATGTGTTCTTGCGAACTTGTGGCGCCCCAAGCGTGCCGTGTGAGGGTATACCGCTGGAGTTTAAGTGTGGAGTCGGGTGATCTTTGTATACAAAAATGGCGGTTAAAGAAAGTAACTACAGAGTTTCTTTACGGCGCATCTCTGTAGAGCAGAGTAGAAGAGTAGTTTCCGGAGTCACACATAACCGCCGACCCACAAATATTAATATATAAAAGTAGAGACGTATATTATGCAGAAAGAAAGATAATATCACTATCATCATCATCATTTCAGCCAAAAGACGTCCACTGCTGGACATAGGCCTCCCCCAAGGATTTCCACAAAGGCCGGTCCTGGGCCGCCCGCATCCACTGCTTTCCGGCGATCTTAACCAGGTCGTCGGTCCACCGTGTGGGAGGCCTACCAGCACTGCGCCTTCCGGAACGCGGTCGCCACTCGAGGACTTTTCTGCCCCATCGGGCGTCGGTCCTGCGAGCTATGTGCCCTGCCCACTGCCACTTAAGTTTGACAATCCGGTGGGCTATGTCGGTGACCCTGGTTTTCCTGCGTATCTCTTCATTTCTGATTCGATCTCGCAGGGAAACTCCGAGCATAGCCCTCTCCATTGCCCCTTGGGTGACTTTGAGCCTTCTGATGGGCTCCATAGTGAGCGACCACGTCTCAGTTCCATATGTCACTATCACTATCATTCCATAGTATAAAACAAAGTTGCTGTCGTCTGTCCGTCACTATGTATGCTTAAATCTTTAAAACTACGCATCGGATATTGAAGCGGTTTTTTTAATAGATCGAGTGGTTCAAGAGGAAGTTTTATATGTACAAAACATGCACCCGTGCGAAGCCGGCGCTGGTCGCTAGTATTAAAAATTTTATTTTTTTATAATGTTATGTTAAACTCGATAAATATTCTTCTTATATGTCTATCACTATCATCACTATCACTATCACTACATATTATAAAACGAAGTCGCTGTTGTCTGTCCGTCCCTATGTATGCTTAAATATTAAAACCACGCAACGGATTTTGAAGCGGTTTTTTTAATAGATAGAGTGATTCAAGAGGACGGTTTATATGTACAATACATCCATAATATTGTAGAAAAACACTAATAAATTTTGAGGTTAATCATTGCACCCGTGCGAAGCCGGGGCGGGTTGCTAGTAGTGAATAAAATTGGAAATTCTTTACGCGCAAAGGAATAATCATCCAGCCACACGAGGTGGTATGCATGGTAGCGGGTCGCGGCGCCTATCCCCCCGATAAGTCATTGTTATTAGTTTAGATATTTCGGGTAAATTGTGTTGTGTAGCGTGCTGGTTGCTACAACAGCTTAAATAACTTGGCTAAGCTAAGCACTTATTTTAAAAGCCAATAAATAAATTGCCAGATGCAACACCTAGGTACATTCTCGACCTACCGCACTGTAATCCTAATAACAATTGCACAATTCAAATTACTGACGCCTAAGGTAGATGTCAGCTTGACCTTAACGAGAGCCGGGGAACAATGAGTTTAGGCGTAAACGGGTTAACATACATACGTGCCTAAAGCTAGAGTGGGCGACAAGGCTGGGTGAAAGTCACGCGTTAAGCGTATGCATACATAAGACTGGAGTCCGTATGGTGACGGATTTAGAATACATAGTGTCACCATCCCACTCCATCCTGAGGCTGTTGTAAGAGCCGACAAAAGGAAATGACAAGGCTGATAACCTAGCTGCAAGAGTGTGACTTAGGCTACTTACCCTTCAAGTTATTTTTTTTTATAAAACAAAAACTCCTGCACTATGTATAACATGTATCGCGGGGCAGTTTACAAACATGCAATTCACGAACACAAATGACACCTAGACTCCGAGCAAGTGCCTCTGATTTAGACAAAGACTCCAACCCCGGAATCGAACCCGGAACCCGTTGATCTAAAGGCGGCACATCTACCCCTTATACCAACGAGGCAGTTAATAGTTGGAGGAGGTACGACTCAGCAGTGGGTCATTTATGGGCTGATCTATTATTACTAATATATAAAGCTGCAGAGTTTGTTTGTTTGTTTGTTTGAACGCGCTAATCTCAGGAACTACTGGTCCGATTTCAAAAAATCTTTCAGTGTTAGATAGTCCATTTATCGAGGAAGGTTAAAGGCTATATTTTATTTTCAAAAGAATTAGGGATCCGTATGAAAATTGCGATTTTGTAAACCAAGGTGTACAATCGAAAACCTATTTATGCGTGCGCTGCAAAAACTATTGACAATAGAACAAAATAATGTACTACGGGTTTGTAGGTCTTATAAAGATCTACAAAAAAGTCCGCGAGAGCACATATCTAACTATCATAGTTTTGTCACAATAACCGATTTTATGTTCATAAAAAATATGCACGGGTTCGAAGCCCACGCGGGCGAAGCCGCGCGCAAAAGCTAGTTAGTAGATATATGTAGGCTGCCGACGGATAGATTAAGAATCTGTACCCCATTCCATCTTAAATAAATAAATAAAATAAATAAATATCCTTGGACATTTCACACAACGCCATCTCGTCCCAAGTTAAGCAACTTAATGCTTGTGTTATGGTAACGAGATGGATGATAAACTACTTATATACATTTTTTTTTTGTAAATACATACATATTATACATAGAAATGACACCCAGACTCCGAGCCAGTGCCTCTGGTTTAGACAAAGACACTGGCCCGACCCCGGAATCGAACCCGGGACCCGTTGATCCAAAGGCGGCACATCTGACCACTAGACCAACGAGGCAGTCAAAGTCTTGCTGGTGCTTGCATGCTCACTGTGGACCGATGACCTTAAGGTCACGGGAAAACGATGGAAGCGGACGGCTCCGGTCCAACCTTTGTGGAAACCCTTGGGGGAAGCTTATGTCCAGCAGTGAATGTCTTTTGGTCGAAATGATGATGATGATCTTCCAACGTCATCATTTTGGGTTGGGTGCCTTCGGATCACCGGTCCCCGTTTTGATTCCGGGGTCGGGCAAGTGTTTTTGTGTAAACCAGAGGCACTTGCTCCGAGTCTGGGTGTCATTTGTGTTCGTGAATTGCATGTTTGTACACAGCCCCCGTGATACAGGTTATACATAGTGCAGGATCTCGTTTTTATAAAGAAATCCTGACCATCGGACTTAACTCCTCTCTCTTCTTCATTACAGAACCATGAAGCCACTATTCCCAGTAGTGGTAGCCATACTGCTAGTCGCGGCCAACGCTCACAACACCAAAGAAGACAAAGAACTACCACAGTCCAAGGAACTCAACGTGGAAACAAACACCAGGGAGCAGAACGTGAGAAAGGAGCGGTGCACCGCCTGCAGCACCCAAACCGACATCCTAGCAGCCGTCAGGAACCTCCCCAACGCTGAGGTCCACACCCAACAGTCCTTCGAAAGCTGCTCCAGCGACAAAGGCTGTGCTGGACTTAAAGTCAAAGATGGCAAGGTCATTGAGAAGTTCGGAAATTTGGATGCCTACAATGCAGCAGCCTTAGCTGACACCAAAAACGAGTTCAAGTTCCACGCAGCTGGTTCTAATTTCTTCGAAGCAGGCTTACTTGATCCATTCTGGTGGATGAACCAGGAATCACCGTTCAAAGGAACCGGTAAATCTTTTGAGAAGTTCAGCAAATCAAGCCAAAGTTTTTCGAGCAGTGGAGGAGTTGACTTATCCGGTAATGCCTTCTTGAATGGAGACTCCGCTAAAAGGGGTGCTGAAAGTATTACTTCTGAAGGTACAAACAAGTTCAGCAGCTCTAAATTTGGAACTGCTAGCAAGCAGATTGATATAACCAACAATCCGTTCTTGAACGGAGGTGTCGGTGGATTCGGTGCTCAAGGAGGATTCGGGGCTGCTGGTGGGGCTCAAAACGGCTTTGGGTCAGCCGCTAACGCTCAAAACGGGCTTGGAGCCGCTGCTGGTGCCCAAAACGGCTTCGGATCAGCCGCTAACTCCCAAAACGGGTTTGGAGGAGCTGCCGGGTCTCAAAACAATTTTGGAGCTGCTGCTGGTGCCCAAAACGGATTTACAGGTGCTGCTGGGTCTCAAAACAATTTTGGAGTCACTGCTGGTGCTCAAAACGGATTTGGGTCAGCCGCTAACTCTCAAAACGGATTTGGAGCCGCTGCTGCTGCCCAAAACGGATTTGGGTCAGCCGCTAACTCCCTAAACGGATTTGGAGGTGCCGCCGGGTCTCAAAACAATTTTGGAGCAGCGGCTGGTACTCAAAACGGCTTCGGAACTGCCGTTAACTCCCTAAACGGCTTCGGATCAGCCGCTAGCTCCCAAAACGGATTTGGAGGTGCTGCCGGGTCGCAGAACAGTTTTGGAGCCGCTGCTGGTACCCAAAACGGCTTCGGAGCAGCGGGCTCACAAAATGCATTTGGAGCGAGCAACCAAGGATTCGCTGCTGGGGCCCAAAACAATTTTGCTGCCAGTGCCCAAAATGGCTTCGGATCAGCCTCTAACACCCAAAATAGCTTAGGATCTGCAGTTGGCGTACAAAACGGTTTTGGATCTGCCGCTGGTGCCCAAAACAACTTCGGGTCAGCATCTAATTCCCAAAATGGCTTTGGATCCGCTGCTGGCTCACAAGACAACTTCGGATTGGCATCTAACTCTCAAAACAGTTTTGGATCCACAGCTGGAGCTCAAAACAGCTTTGGATCTACCAGTTCCCAAAATGCCTTCGGAGGTAGCAACCAAGGAGCATCTGGAGTAGGATTTGGCGCAGGATCTTCGCAAAGCAGTTACAACTACGACTCAGCAAGCAAATTCTCCGGGACTAGTTTTACTGGATCTACTCCCTCGCCTTTCGCAGCTACCGGCTCCAACGTCAACCTGATCCAGAACACGCAGAAGGCCAGCGAATTTGACTACCAAACGCAAACGGTTGATGAGGCTTTCCAGAACACGGGGAACGTGCAAGCTGTAGAGAATTCTGGAGCCGATTTCCAGCAGACCTGCGCTGGTCAAGGCTATGTGTGTGTGCCCAGATCACAGTGCAATAATGGAGTGGTCAACACTAACGGAGGCGCTGTAATCCCACCCAACAGTCAGGTTAGTCACATTTAGCTTTTACCGTCTTGTTTTTTAGAAATGATATTTGTTTTTTTTTATGGCAGGGCTCATGGTAAGGACGACGCTAGACGTTGATCGGTTCTTCATCATCAGCATCATAATTTCAGCCAAAAGACGTCCACTGCTGGACGTAGGCTTTCTCCAAGGATTTCCTTCGTGGATGGGATCTTACTGCAGCCAAAACCATGCTTACCCTGGATCTCTGGGGACCATATTCATGTTGTCCACATTGCCCAAAGATGAAGTCGTTTAACTGCATTATTCTCTAAGCTGAATCCTTCCTCAGAAGAACAGCTAAAGTGAGTTACCTAGCTAAAGTGTTTCTGTGTCTTAACAAATGTGTAGTTCACGGTTAATGATATGTAATGTCAAACTTAAGTGGCAGTGGGCAGGGCACATAGCTCGCAGGACCGACGTCCAATGGGGCAGAAAAGTCTTCGAGTGGCGACCGCGTTCCGGAAGGCCCAGTGCTGGTAGGCCTCCCACACGGTGGACCGATGACCTGGTTAAGATCGCCGGAAAGCAGTGGATGCGGGCGGCCCAGGACCGGCCTTTGTGGAAATCCTTGGGGGAGGCCTATGTCCAGCAGTGGACGTCTTTTGGCTGAAATGATGATGATGATATGTAATGGAGAGGCCTATGCTCGGAGTTTCCCTGCGAGATCGAATCAGAAATGAGGAGATACGCAGGAAAACCAGAGCTACCGACATAGCCCACATGATTGCCAAATATAAAAATAGAATAGATAGAAAACACCCAGACCCGGAACATATACTTGTAGGTCGTACAAATATTTCTTCCGTGCGGGTATCGAACCCGCGACATGCTGCGCAGCAGTCGATCGCTCAACCACTGCGCCAACCGTGTAACCTTAGTAGGCAAACTGTTAGCAGCCGACTGAGTTTGCGCCGTGTCGGTTTAGTACGCCCTTCCATGTATTTGAAATGGTGTGTCCACAGTTTACTAGTTTTGCTAGTAAACTAGTTCGCTCACTTTACGCAGTTTGCAGGGTTACGTGCGCCTACTGTCTCAGATAGTGGCCGACTCCCAGCAAAACCGGTTCATCATCATCATAATTTCAGCCAAAAGACGTCCACTGCTGGTCATAGGCCTCCCCCAAGGATCTCCACAAAGGCCGGTCCTGGGCCGCCCGCATTCACTGCTTTCCGGCGACCTTAACCAGGTCGTCGGTCCACCGTGTGGGAGGCCTACCACCACTGCGCCTTCCGGAACGCGGTCGCCATTCGAGGACTTTTCTGCCCCATCGGGCGTCGGTCCTGCGAGCTATGTGCCCTGCCCACTGCCACTTAAGTTTGGCAATCCGGTGGGCTATGTCGGTGACCCTGGCAAAACCGGTTGCGACAAACAGAAATCGATATGAGTTTGCAGCTAACTCAAATTTCAGTTCGCCATAAATTTGCGGCTCACTCAGTCGGTTGCAAACTGTTTGCCTACTGGGGACACAGCCTTAGTCGTTGGTCTAGTGGTTAGATGTGCCGCCTTTAGATCAACGGGTCCCGGGTTCGATTCCGGGGTCGGGCAAGTGTCTTTGTCTAAACCAGAGGCACTGGCTCGGAGTCTGGGTGTCATTTCTATCTATAATATGTATGTATTTACAAAAAAAAAACTGTATATATGTAGTTTATCATCCATCTCGTTACCATAACACAAGCATTAAGTTGCTTAGCTTGGGACGCGATGGCGTGTGTGAAATGTCCAAGGATATTTATTTATTTATTTATTTGATCCCATTAATGACTGACTACTAAATCAGGGCCTCCTATGCCACGCTGGCAAGACGGGTTGGCACAGCGTTTGTATCAAGGCTAGGTTTTCCGGCTTGGCGTTTCCTTGTGCCAATAACAGTTACTACCCAGCCCATAGATGACCCTATGGTGAGTCCCGCCTCCTCCAGTTACATGGCGTGTAATTAGCCTACTGTGCCACTTAAGCCAGACGGGTTTCGTATCAAGGTTTCATTCTCTTGCGGCTAGGTTATCGGCTAGTGGTTGAGAGATCCACTGCAGCGCAGCATGTCGCGGGTTCGATCCCCGCACGGAAGAAATAGTTGTACGACCTACAAGTATTTGTTCCGGGTCTGGGTGTTTTCTATATATAATATGTATTTACAAAAAAAAAATGTATATATGTAGTTTATCATCCATCTCGTTACCATAACACAAGCATTAAGTTGCTTAGCTTGGGACGAGATGGCGTTGTGTGAAATGTCCAAGGATATTTATTATTTATTTATTGTGTCGGCTCTTACAACACCCTTAGGATGGAATGGGATGGTGACACTGTGTACTTAATCAGTAACCACACCAATAGCATTAGTAGGTTACTAAAGATTTTGACCTAATGTAATTAGAAGTTATGACAACCCTTTGACCAACAAATCGTCATTGTAATGTAAAATGGAAATTACCTTTGAAACTATTTAAAACGGTTGAGCAATTTCAGCGCAGTTACGTAACTAACATACCGACACGCATCTCGCGCAATCAATCTATCAACATTATGCAAAACTTTGCTTCCTAGCAAGACGATGGACTCGTCCTTTTAAATGCCTTTAGGGTTCCGTAAAAAGCAATCTTAGATCATGTTCTAAATTAGACGTACAAGCTACTAGCCGCGGCTTCGCTCACGTAGATCTTGACTTCATAATTAACAGAGGTGACATTATAAATCCGGAAAATACAAACGACCCCCTTCCATAAACTAAAACTCAAAGGGAACAGGAAAGGACAACCATGTTCATGCATCTCTATAGGGCGACGCATGATGTGGCCAGACAATCGCAGATTACTTTTTTGCAGTTTTTAAACCAGACTTAGAGTCTCTGGTTTATACAAAACCGCTTGCCTGACCCAGGAATCTAACTAGTGACCCGTGATCCAAAGACGGCACATCCACCAACAAGACAAACTAGAATATGTTTTGTGTTTTTTTCGAACCAATGTCCAATCATACGGAACCAATTATTTACGTTGGTCTTCTCTCTCACCACTTGTCACCCTTCAAGGAATTGTTCGCAGGCTAATTATGTTTTTCATCGTGTGACCGCGTTATAGGACAATCGGCCATTGTTTATCTTGTACTTTGCTGTTCTTGTTGCTTTTTTTAAACGTCAAATTGTATTAATTATCGGTTTACATGTTGTTGAACATACGAAAGACTTTGTGTTACACATTTTGATCCTAAAGGTTTCGTAAGAGCCGATGAAAGGAAATGACAATATCAAAAACGTAGCTTGGCCTAACCTGGCCAGTGTGGCACATTGGCTAATTACTGTGCGTAGGCCTCTTCCCCTTATTTGGAGGGCAATTTTATCGGCACGTACCCTGGCTAGACCCCAACGGTCGACGATCGGGGATCCATGACGATTTTCGAGGAAAAAGAAAAAATCGATTTGTGATTTTTGGTCTGCCTCGTTGGTCTAGTGGTTAGATGTGCCGCCTTTGGATCAACGGGTCCCGGGTTCGATTCCGGGGTCGGGCAAGTAGCTTTGTCTAAACCAAAGGCACTGGCTCAGAGTCTGGGTGTCATTTCTATCTATAATATGTACGTTTATCATCCATCTCGTTACCATAACACAAGCATCAAGTTGCTTAGCTTGGGACGAGATGGCGTTGTGTGAAATGTCCAAGGATATTTATTTATTTATTATTTATAGATCACATTAAACTAAAAATGTTGACCTTGAATTGTGCTTAGTATGTTTTGACGGGTTTAGAATACACATTATCACCAACCCATTCCATCCTGTGTGTGACGTAAGAGCACACAAAAGGAAATGTGCAAGTAGTATTTCAGCCGTGCTTAACACCAGACCTTTTTCTTACAGAAACAGTACTGCAACTTGAATAACGAAATCTGCTGCCGACTTGAAACCGTTCTGACAGGAGCAGGAAGCCTTCAAGGAGTTGGCTTCACGAACCAAGGCTCCAGCGTCGCATCCTTCGGAGCCACTGGCAGCGGATTCAACTCTGTCAGCACAGGATCCGCGATCGGATCCTCTTTCAACGCCAACAAATTCGCAAATGGCGTCAGCACGGCAATATCGCCTGGGCCCTTTGGATCGACACAATCGAACTTCCTCGAAACCGACTCTTTCTCCGCTGGTAGTGAAACCAGTGGGGTCTTCCGACCTGGGGTACCCGGTCTTAAACCTGGCATCCCGTACTTACCTCCAGACTCTTCAACTATAGCTCCCAATGTCCTCCCAACATTCCCAACAACCTTTATCAGTAATCCTCGACCTGTCATACCTCCTCGTCCAGTAACACCACCAAGACCAAGTCCCCCGCCTAGGCCGTATCTCCCACCTGTACCTTCCACTTCTGCTCCGGGATATCTTCCTCCGGTAGACTCGTTTGCCGGTCCTGAGACGCGACCAACCCAACCCGTGTTTAATGATGGAGGGGTTCTGTTGGACAGCTTCCAGCCTCCGGCGCCCTCCCCACCAATTCAAAGACCAGTTGTCCCCGCTCCTAGTAAGTCTTTTGATAAAGTATAACTATTTGATAAAGTAAAGTTTTGACTAAGTATATTAACTAAGTACCTATTTATTGTAATACCTCTGCTGTTTGGAGTCACCAAACATCTAACACCGATCATCATCATCATAATTTCAACCAAAAGACTCCCCCGAAGCCCCTGTGCCGCCCGCATCCATGGCTTCCGGCGACTGGCGACCTTAACCAGGTCCTAGGTCCACCGTGTAAAGGAAATGACACGGCCGAAAAACCTAGCTGCAAGAGAAAGAAAACTTTATACGAAACCCTGTGCCAACCCATCTGGCCAGCGTGGCACAGTAGGCTAATTTCCCTCCAAGAATTTGGAGGAAGTCTGACTCTCATAGTGGGTTATATATGGGCCTAAATAATGAATTATCTAACTTAGACTTGAATTAGCATTGTGCATTGCCAAACTTAAGTGCTCGCAGGACTGATGCCCGATCGAGCAGCAAGTCCTTGAGTGGCGACCGCGTTCCCGAAAGGTTATTTTACCCTCCATGTAATTGGAGGGGGCAGCAGTGGGCCATTTGTGGGGTGAATAGTAGTTTAGTACGCTAGCAAAGAACAGAGGCTATCACTGGCTAACATATGAACTTACCATCAGTTGACATCCCGGCTGGATGCGCCGCCGCCCTCAAGTGCACACCCATCGAGTTCTGCACCGCTGATGGTGTCGTTTCCACCAGCCCAGTCTCTCTTACTGGTAATCAGGCAGCTTTCAGAGTACCTCTCACGGTAAGTTATTTTTCTAGACTCACTGGTACTCGAAATCAAAATGGTTATTATTTTCATAAATTCTTGCGAATGCTTTCAGATGGTCCAAAAATATAACACTAAAATTAAAATTTAATAGAGAAATTAATTATTCATTTAGTTTTTACCACCGGTTTGGAATGACATTCCACAGAGAAAAGCTGTCACGAAACTCCATGGTTGCTCTTTTAATTTTTTAAATTCACTGGGCGCGTAACCTCAGGAACCGGATTGGGTCCTACCAGTGGTTACTGGGTGCCAGTCCGTGTAGCGACGGATCTAGAATGCATAGTGTCATCACCCCATTTCATCCTGAGGGTGTGGTAAGAGCCGATAAAAGGAAACGACAAGGCCGATAACCTAGCCATAAGTATTTTTAAACTAAAACCCTTGAACTAGTTATAACCTGTATCGACGGGGGCAGTTTACAAACATGTCATTCACACAAATGACACCCAGACTTAGAGCAAGTGCCTCTGGTTTAGACAAAGACACTCGCCCGACCCCGGAATCGAACCCGGGACCCGTTGATCCAAAGGTGGCACATCCAACCCTCCCTCCTTCCCTTTACTGGGTGCCAGTCCGTGTAGTATCGGATTTGGAATACATAGTGTCATCACCCCATTTCATCCTGATCGCGTTGTAAGAGCCGACAGAATGTAATGACAAGACCGATAACCTAGTCGTAAGAGAAGGAAATCTTGGTGCTAACCCGTCAGGCCAGCGTGGTACTGTAGGCTTATTACCCTCCATCTGACTGGAGGAGGAACAGTGGGTCGTCTATGGGCTGAGTAGTAGTAAAAACATAAATGATATGAGTTTGAGCTTTGAGTTTTGGTTTTGAGTTTGAGTTTGAGTTTTGAGTTTTGAGTTTTGAGTTTTGAGTTTTGAGTTTGAGTTTTGAGTTTGAGTTTTGAGTTTGAGTTTTGAGTTTGAGTTTTGAATTTGTAAAAATAATAATCTTTCATTTAACAGGACTGCAAGGATCTACAATCAGGTCGCATTGGCAAATGCTGTCGCGATCCCTTCTACACAGATCCCTGGCCAAGTACCCAGGTCGGCAAGTGGGTACCCGGGGCTTTCGGCGGTAATGATGGCAAGTACGTGCCGGACAACAGAGGTAGTCCCCGTCCTCAATTACCGGTTGCCCCAAACACTGGTGGCACAATTCAGAGTGGTAATATGTGAGTATTCTTTCTTCTACATAAATATTGATGTTTAATTGCTGGCCCTTTGCGACTATTGCGCGAGTTTGCTCTCACAAATCTTTCTTAAATCTGGTCTTGTACCTAAAAATGGCGATATAAAAAGAGCAACTATAGTGTTTCTTGTCGGCTCTTCTCGGTGGTAGATGGTAAATAAACAATTTTCAAATTTTACGTGCTAAATTTTAAATTTTATTGTGTTGTTTGACTTGTCAAAAGAGCTATATTGAGCCAACTTGAATAAATGAGTTTTAATTTTAATTTTTATAAAAAAATATATATGTAACTCTAATCCAATACTTCTCTGTTCAGACCCAGTGTGCCAGGGATCCCTGGCAACACCTTCGTCCAGAAACAGTTTGGGCAAGGATCCATCGAGCGAGGAAGAGTTGGCAGTTTTGGCGTTGGTGAGTTTTTTTTTTTAAGTGAAATCTGATATTTTGTTTCTGTGCTCTGTTCCTTTAGCCTCTTGAATTCTACAGAGTTTCTTGTCGGCTCTTCTCTGTAGAGCAGCATTCCGAACCGGTGATAGTTTCGGCATGAACGTGGGTGGACGCAACGTGGCCGAACCGGTGGTAGTTTCGGCATGAACGTGGGGGTTGTGGGAGATCAAAAGAGATGGATGTGTTGTAAGTTCAGATGAGGTGAATGTAGGTATGACAACCGATAGGTGTGTGTGGAGACTACCACCTAGTGTGGGATAGTGGCCGTAAGATAATAATGGTATTTATAGATATGACGTATATATAGTTCCTTTAGAGTTTGAGTAAGTCCTTGGTTAATTTATAGGTACGCAGCAGTTTGCTCAGGGCTCCCAACAGTCGACCTCAACATCTCAATTTGGCCAGAACAGCCTCCAGGGTCAAAGGTCATTCTCTCAAACTGGAAGAGGTCAACAGGACATCATTAGACAGGTAAAAATAACATTAATATTCTTAGTAAACATTGTTTTACAATAACCCATAAAGTAACCTCCTTTACTTCTTCTATTTCTTCTCAGCGCATAAATGACCCACTGCTGAGTCGGGCCTCCTCCAAATACATGGAGGGTAATTAGCCTACTGTGCCACGCTGGCCAGATAGGTAGGCACAGGGTTTCGTTTCAAGATTTCAGCCATGTCACTTCTGATGACATATGGAACAGAGACGTGGTCGCTCACTATGGGCTACATCATAAGGCTCAAAGTCACCCAAAGGGCAATGGAGAGGGCTATGCTCGGAGTTTCCCTGCGAGATCGAATCAGAAATGAGGAGATATGCAGGAAAACCAGGGTCACCCACATAGCCCAACGGATTGCCAAACTTAAGTGGCAGTGGGCAGGGTACATAGCTCGCAGGACCGGCGCCCTATGGGGCAGAAAAGTCCTCGAGTGGCGACCGCGATCCGGAAAGCGCAGTGCTGGTAGGCCTTCCACACGGTGGACCGACGACCTGGTTAAGGTCGCCGGAAAGCGGTGGATGCGGTCGGCCCAGGACCGGCCTTTGTGGAGATCCTTGGGGGAGGCCTATGTCCAGCAGTCGACGTCTTTTGGCTGAAATGATGATGATGACTTCCTTCTGTCGGCTCTTGGTCACGAAACCCTTGTTCTGGAATGGGAACCTCACTCCTTTACTTACAGGGAGGGAATTAAGTTTAGTGTCATGTCACAGGTATACGTGTCATTGCCTTCCTTGCGACACTCTCAGGCTTCAGTAGGGTGGTGATGCTATATGCTCTACATCTAGCACACGGACCAGTAACTGAAGAAATTCTGTAGCATCATAATTGTGACAATGGAAGAACCAGAGTTAGGTCCACATTTAACAGATATATTTCAGCTCATAGGTGAACTACTGGGTCGGGCCTCCTCTAAATTCATGGAGGGAAATTAGCCTATTGTGCCACGCTGGTAAGACGGGTTGGCACAGGGTTTGTATCAAGCTATCCTTCACTTAGACATTCCATGAAGTCAGAAGCACCCTAAACCGACGATCATGCATGATTTTGATGAAAGTGGAAGAAGCGAAAGTTGAGAGCCTGGATCAAGTGTGACAACAAGTGGAAGGATGTGATCCCTGCCTACCCCTGCGGGAAAAGGTGTGACTGTATGTATATGTTAACTTGTGGCTCCACCAGTCGCCAATTACAATACCCTCATGATAGTCTGAGTTGGTGACATTGCGTATCCTAAATTCGGAGTACCACCTTAACCAGGTTGTGGTTCTTCCGGGGTCACACCAACCAGGATACTATGATTCAATACACTACTTACTTCTTTTGTAGGGCCAAGGTGTTGGAGTCGGCAGTATTTCTCAAGGTCAAAACTTCGGATTAAACAAGGGTGTGGGTGTCCTCTCCACTCAAGACCGTGGCCAAGTCGTCAGGCAAGGAGCTGGCTTCAATGGCAACAGAGGAGTAGGCGTCACATCTACGCAAGGAATAGGCGTCGGGCGGGGATCTGTTTCGACTGCGGGTGGAGCAGGCTTCGGTTCGAGGCAAGGAGGCTTCGGAGTCAACCAAGGTTTTGCTGCAGGAAGAGGGTCTTCTAGTCAGAGCTCGTTTGGCGTGACCCAGCAGAAAGGAAGTTTTCAAGGACAAGGAGTGTCCCAAAACGGTGGTTTTGGGGGCTTCCAGGGCTCTGGCTTTGGAGGTTCCAGGGGACAAGGGTTCCAAGGTGCTGGTGGACAAGCGCAAGGTCAAGGACAGGCTTTCAACCAAGGTCAAGGGATAAGACAAGGATTTGGTGGCGGTGTCGTCACTGGACAAGGAGCTAGCCAAGGTCTGTCAGGATTTTCAAGAGGACAGGGTTTTGGGGTGAATAGAGGAGTTGGGTATGGAGTACTGCAAAATCAGAGGCAAACTCTTATCCAAGGACAAGGTCAAGCTTTGATCCAGGGCCAGAGTGAGAAGATTAAACAAGGTTTTGGAACTGGAATCAAGCAAGGAGGTGGGTTTACCGTCACCCAAGGAGGTGGCAGATATGGTATTGAGAACGAAGGGAGTGAATCAATCTACAGGGTCTTCTTAACAAGATATGAAGGCAGTGGCCAGTGCGGTATACTGAACGTGAGTATAGATTTACTTCATTTAATGTTAGATAACTTCATTTATTATTGGGTCATTTCATTAATTTTTGGGTAACATTTGTTTTTAGAAAATATTAGTTCGGAGCATTAATAACCCACTGCTGAGTTGAGCCTCCTCTCACTACATGGAGAGCAATTAGTCCATTGTCCTTGGCTGGCCAGACGGGCTGGCACAGGGTTTCGTATCAAGTTCTAAGTGTCGTTCGGCTTTTACGACGGTCTCAGAATGGAATGGGGTGGTGACACTGAGTAATCTTAATGCGTCACCACGCGGAATATATATACGGTTATAATGTAATACGACTAAGCTTTTAAAATGATAATAATAATACTAGCAGTGAGTCATTTATTGGCTAAAATGATGACGATGATGATGATGAATAATATCAGAAATATTTTTATTTTGAGTCTAGGTATGTAGTTATTTTGAAAACACGCATAGGTACTCTTTAATACCCTTCAGAAGGTTGCTCTACAAAGGAGAGTCAGCCAGAAATTCCACATTGTTTATATTTCAACTGCTTACTAAATGTATTTCCGACTAGCTATTTTAGAACCGCGGGTGAAGCCGCGGGGCGAAGCTAGTCTAAAAAAGTAGCCTAAGTTACTCTTTATGTCATTAGCTACCTATCAGTGAAAGTCCCATCAAAATCGGTCCAGCCGTTCCAGAGATTACAACACACAGACGGCCAAAAATTAAAAAAATATATTTTTGTCATGTACTGTGTATAAATAATTACGCATTAAGTAAAATGTATTTAAAATAGTAAAATTTATTATTACGTAATTATGTATGTAAAATAGTAAAATTTATTATTACAAACAGACACTCTAATTTTATTTATTTGTTAGATATTTGATATTACTTACTTGGGTTAAGTAATTATTTCAATAACTATGTTGATATATATATGATTAGTTGAACCTATTCCAAACGAGTTTAATTAAATTAAAGAATCCGATTGGCCAATCAGGCGCCATTATAATTCAAATGTAGACCGAGTAACGCGCGGGAAATTACAACATTGACTGGTATTTTTTTAATTTAACTGGCGTCTTTTTGTCTTGTAAGTTGTAGATATGTTACAAAATTGTAGCCTTCGTGGTCGCATTTTTTTAATTTTCGGCGGCAGGCCCTTACCTACTTACCTTACTTACTTTTCCCCTTACCGCGGGAAGTTGGTGTCAACATATATTTTTTTATCTCAAACTATAAAATCACTTAGTCTACGTAGGTTTTATCACAGTCTTTTAAATCGTCATATTTAAAATTACCATTAACATTTACGGCCCTTGTTCCACGCTAGGTGGTAGTCTCCATACACACCTATCAGTCGTCATATCTACATTCACACCTTTCATACACAATTCCTCATTCTTACAATCCATCCATCGCATTTGATCACCCACAGCCCTTGGGTCCACCCACATTCATGCTGAAACTACCACCGGTTCGGAATGATCATCCATCAGGCATCAACTAGGGTCGAATGGAAATATAGATTTTATTTTTCCCCAACAGCCCCAGAAGCCTTACGGTAACCGAAAAGAGCTGGAGGTGGACTTTGCGGAAATCCCCTGGCAGGCAATGGTGCTTCTACAAACCAACAAAACTCTGCTCTGCGGTGGAGTCATCACTAGACCAGATGTTGTCATCACTTCTGCCAGCTGTGTTGAGGGGTAAGAACATATTAAGAGCGTTGCAAGCTCCTCCTTTCAGACAATTTCTTTTTCTTTAAAAATCGTGACCCCTGTTGTACGTTATAACCTTGTAGTAGCTTCAGGGTGAGAAGGCTAATGTTTCATTTAGTGCGAAATACAATAAAACCGTCTCCGCCTCTCGTGTCTGTGGGCTCGCCTTCAGTCCTGACGATTTTTACTACTTCAGTCCTGATGTCTTTCGGCTACGTGACTCGCCTCATACAATACCCTCAGGATATTGTGAGTTGGTGACACTGTGTATTCTAAATCCAACACCACATGGACACAATTACAAAGGAATGCAAGAGAGATCATAGGCACAAGCCGCAAGAGAAGGAAAGCTTAGTTAATATAAACACTGTGTCAACCTTTCTTACTAGCGTGGCATAATAGGCTAATTTCTCTCCATGAATTTGGAGGAGGCTCGTCTCAGTAGTGGGTCATTCATGGGCTGAAAAGACAGTACAATATATGTTTAGATACTTTAGGATAGATCAAGAAATATCGCCTACAAATGCGAGAATTACCAAAACCTTTGCGCCTATTTATAAATACCATCTCTTTCCTAATTGCTGTCTTCCCCATTTCCAGATTGGACGCCAAAAACGTCCTGATCAAGGGGGGCGAATGGAAACTGGGGATCGACGACGAGCCCCTCCCCTTCCAAATCGTCAAAGTCAAGCACATCCTGCGCCACCCGCTGTACCAGCCCGGCTCTCTGGTCAACGACGCGGCCATATTGGTTCTGACTGAGAGCCTGAGACTGGCGAAGAACATCTGGCCCATCTGCCTGCCAGCTGCCAACGAGACGCTGGATGCATTCTACAATGGAGCCGGCGAGTGCATCCTCACTGGGTGGGGCAAGCAAGTTCTGCAATGTAAGTCATTTCAAATTTTACCCTTAGTGTCTGAAGAGTTGTTGGTCAAGTGGTCAGATAGGATGAGAATCTTTCCCCAGTTTTCTCTCGTATACTTCGGTCCGGTGGAGGTGGAGCTCTTTCTCTAGTTTCTCTCTTATACTTTGGCCCTAACCTCTCACACTCGTCTTAGTTCTGAGTGACCTCCACTGACGTTATGCGAGCCTGTTACTTTTTAATGCGGCTGCTGTGAGGTGGAGATCCTTCCCCAGTTTTCTCTCATATACTTTGGCCCTTACCTCTCACATCCATCTTAGTTCAAAGTGACCTCCGCTAAGGTTATGCGAGCCTGGTACTTTTTAATGTAGCTGCGGTATACTGTAAGGTGGAGCTCCTTCTCTAGTTTCGCTCATATACTTCGGTCCTAATCACTCACACCCGTATTAGTTCTAAGTGACCTCCACTTTATTAAGGCTTGTTCTTCTTCTCTTTCACAGCTCATCTTGAAGGCAGCATAATGCACAGTGTCGACTTCTCCCTCTCCAACCCTGGACAATGCCAATCCAAGATCTCCCAGGACTACCCTCAACTTCTGAAGCAGTACGACCGGGACAGCTGCATCTGCGGCCAGCCTAAGAACCCGGTCAACAATATTTGCAAGGTCAGAACCATTGATTGACAGAACTATGGGGTAGGAAAAATATCTACAAGAAACTTGCCTAATTCTGGGAGCAGTGTGCCCGTGGTCTTTTATGGTGGGATATGATGATATTGACATATCAGCATGTCCGCGTTATTACTGATTTATAAAATACTAGCGACCCGTCCCGGCATCGCACGGGTGCAATGATGAACATTTAAATTTTATCAGAGTTTCTCTACAATATTATGCATCTATTATACATATAAACCTTCTTCTTGAATCACTCTATCTATTAAACAAAACCGCTTCAAAATCCGTTGCGTAGTTTTAAAGATTTAAGCATATATAGGGACGGACAGACGACTACGACTTTGTTTTATAATATGCAGTGATTACTCCAGCCTGTTCGATACTGGGGGTGTCGAATGCTGCGACTGGCATATCACCTGCTACTCTCTACTACTCATCCCATAGATGACCCTCAGGGTAGAATGAGCTGAGTGGTAGGTTTTCGTATATTATACGAACCCCCCTTTCCATAATATACACACAAATGACACCCAGACTCAGAGCAAGTGCGTCTTAAAGCGCCTCGTCCACGTTAGATTAAAATTACGGAGAGCGACTGTCAAGGCAATCTACGACAAGTGAAAATTAGCGAGACTACCCTAGCTAATGTTTACACAGTCTACGTAGACAGGCTCGGCTACTCTCAGAAGGCGTCGTGGACGCAGGTACGAGTTCGAGACAAGTGAATAGAGAGCTCTCGAATTATCTACATGTCATAGATCAGTCTAGCTATAGTCGTATTTTTAATTAGACGTACTCAACTGACGTTTACTGTTTTATATGAATATCTAGTCTACGAATAGTGAAGTGTACGCAGGCCAAAATATCTCTATGTTAGAGCTACCCTACGATTGGGCAAAAAACTCCAATAGGGCGCTCTATTGAACTCTACGTGAACGTAGAAATTAGAGTATAGATTAGATTAGTTATCAAGCTGTCTAGCTCTATTCTCTCTGCGCGCTTAAAGACACTTGGTCGACCCCGGAATCGAACCAACAAGCATTTTGCAGAACCAAATGTAGCAACATCTTGAACACCTTGAACTTGAAGATTGAATGCATTTCGCAGTGCTCACAAAACTCTTAACTGATTTAAACCCATTTTGTTTATAGGTTGACATTGGCAGTGCATTGGCTTGCACTACAGGCGATAAACGCTACGTTCTTGGAGGAGTATACTCCTGGGATTCTGGTGAGTACAAGAGAACCATGTTTGACTACTCACAGTCCGTGGGTTTGTTCGCATGGTACAAGATCTGGATTTTCGTAACTTGATAGTACAATATATAGTTAAAGTGACCATCGGTCATAGTGATCCACTGCTAAGTGGGGCCTGATCAAGGTACATGAAGCGAAATGAGCCTACTATGCAACGCTGGGTTAACAATACACAATGTCACCACCCCTTTCTACCCTGAGGGTGTCGTAAAACTAAAGGAAATGGCAAAACGCCGCAAGTGACGGAACATTTCTATCAAATCCTTTTTTTTTTGTTCGGTGGGGAAACGCAGTCTACTGTGATTGCAGCAAAACCATTTGCCAACTCGTCTCGCCATAATCCCTTCCATAATTGGAGGATACTCAGAAGCGGGTCTTTTATTGCCTGCTAAGTAATGAGTTGTATAAGATTTACCCAACAGACCACAATATAATCCAGCAGTAATACTATGAAATTTTCTTCCACAGGCTGTCAGACCGGCAACCAGGTGGCTTCGTTCTACAAGTTTGACCTCGAATGGTACGAATGGTCTATCGGTCTCATTGAAAGCGTACGCTTCACCCAATACACCAAAGTCACCAAGAAGGTCTTCACTCAGACTAAAACAACCAAATACACTACTGGAACCAAAGCTGTCACGTCCAGCGTCGAAAAACAAACCACACAAGGACAAATCGGATTTGGTGTCGGTCAAAAACAAATCACACAAGGACAAAGTCAAATGGGCGTAAGCGAAAACAGAAAACAAGTCACACAAGGACAAATCGGATTTGGTGCTGGTCAGAAGCAAGTTACTCAAGGTCAATTCGCATTTGGTGCCGGCCAAAAACAAATCACACAAAGACAAAGTCAAATCGGCGTAAGTGAAAACAAAAAACAAATCACTCAAGGACAAAGTCAAATCGGCGAAAGTGAAAACAAACAACAAATCACACAAGGTCAAATCGGATTTGGTGCCGGTCAAAAGCAAGTTACACAAGGTCAATTCGCATTTGGTGTCGGTCAAAAACAAATCACACGAGGACAAAGTCAAATCGGTGTAAGCGAAAACAAAAAACAAATCACACAAGGTCAATTTGGATTCGGACAAGGCCAGACTCAGTTCTCGGGGGTAAAAGGTTTCACAAGTACACAGGAGTTTAAGTTACAGAACAAAGGGCAAGCCGAGATAACTGGTATAAAGGATTTGAAGGAATCCAGTGCCAAAGGGCAAAGTCAAACCGCGCAGTTCACTGGTTTGAAGGGACTGCAAGGACAATTGAGTAAATTTGAGGCGGGCCAAACCGGCCAAGTTGAAGGACCCGTATCCAACACTTTTACAGCGACATACACCGAAAAGAAATACTTCCAGACCAAACCTAAGTATATTACGTACACAACTAAACCTGAAATTGTAACCTTTACGACAAAACCCGAGTATTTTACGTATACAACTAAGCCAGAGATTGTGACTTTTACGATGAAACCATTGTTCATAAATTACGAAGCTTCAGCGTCTAATATCAACCCAACCTACGTAGCAACTAACTCATCTTTAAAAAAATCATTTACTGAAACAGTTGGTGCCAAACACAACCATTCGGCGGCTTGCAAATGCTTAGACAAGAAGTAAAATATGTGTTTTTTAATTGGCTTAAAAGTTATGGTGTGTAAATCGTGAAACAATTTAAAAATAAATGTTGTTTTTTAATTACTATTGACACTACAAATGTCATCGAGTTCCTATAGGGAAGGGGATGTGACCTATAATTGGACCCTGTTGTGCCAAAATGTTCCAACCCACAAATTCACTGTGGGTTGGAACATTTTGGCACAACACGGTTCAATTACAAGAAGTTTGCAGAAGTGTGTATATAAATTGTGCAATGTCTTAATAATTATTTTTAATTAATTTGTTTCAACTATCAAAAGGTTTAGAACTGAACTGCCATTTTTAATGTCTAAAAAGTAGGTTTTAGATGCTATTTGCTTTTTATTTATACGTTTTTTTAATTGACTTTAATGTTAGTTCAATATGAGTATTAAAAATTATAATAAGGTAACTTCCTCAAAATTAGATATTTGACCAATGGGTAGTATATACCCACGCGGCTGACTGTCAAATGTAATTGGTTAATGATTAGTTTTAAACGAAATGAAAGTATCGGCGTCGTAAATTAGTTATTTATATAAATACATTTGTAATAAAATTAATTGATTTCTATATTTCATTGGGTTGTTTAAATTAAATTAAAGAATAAAATTGTGATCTAACAAAAAATGCAGTTATTTAAATAACGTATACAATGTATAATTTGCTTTATAAACACAGATTTTATTTTACGATTAAATTAAGTATTTTCTATATACTTTTTCACAATAAGTAATTAGTCATTATTACATTTATGTATTGATATAAAATCTGATATTTAATGGCGAAAATTGGATTAAAATAAAAAAGGATTATCAAATATTTTTACTGCGTTGTTTTTTTATGCCTGTGTGGCTATTTTATTACTGCCCTATATTATCTCCAGTTTATTATCACATCCTTGTGATAACGCATTTAGAATATACAATTTCACCAACCCACAGGATCATGAGGGTCTCGTAAGAGGCGACTAAAGGAACGCAAGAGATATCACCAGAGAAGAAAATCTTGATTTTTACCAAATTTATCCATTTTCCTCCACAACTTTGGAGGAGGTTTGACTCAGTAGTGGGTCAATTTTGAGCTGAAACGACGAATGGTTAGGGAATAATTTCGCACGAATTGCCCCTTTTATCAGTATAAGCATTTATGTGGTTAAATACAATATTTATTTATGGCTCTATCGTAAGTCAAAGTCAAAGCATAATATGTAATTTATTTTGGACACAATGGACAATTACAAATTGTCAACATGTTTATAAAATTTATACAAAGCAAAGTAATATAGTTAACTACCAGTTCGGAAGGCCACCACTGCTGAGAAGAACTGGCAAGAAACTCAGAGGGCTTGTCATTCTTTTCTTTTTTATTACGTTGCGGTCCTATTTAATATTTTTTTATATATGTTACCCAACAATTTCCTTACCACAACAATGACAATTTATTTTACATACAAAATTTAACACTTCAGCACTATTTCAATTATTTATTATTACACTAGTGGCCCGCCCCGGCTTCGCCCGTGCAAAGCGGGGGTGGGTTATACATATAAACCTTCCCCTTGAATTACTCTATCTATTAAAAAAAACCGTATCAAAATCCGTTGCGTAGTTTTAAAGATTTAAGCATACATAGGGACGGACAGACGACAGCGTCTTTGTTTTATACTATGTAAAGATTACTTCCTATCCTACGCCACGCCGGCGTGGACTATTCTCCCTAGGTCTTACGAATTTTCGATCAGGTCATATGTCCTGATTCGAGTATGACAATTTATAGGTACCCATCCCATACAAAGTGCTCAACGCCGCTAAAGGTTTCACTTCAAATAGAAGTAGATAGGCAGGATATCTAGATGAGAGATGAAACTGATCTGAGGAATAGTTATGCCAACTTAGCATTACTTGCTGCGCTTAGGGGCTGTACATTAATCACGTAAGGTTCGAAAGGGAGGGGAAGGGGTCCGGAAAAAATCACGAAATATCACAAGAGGGGAGAGGGGGTATAGTAAAATATCACGTGTATTTATTTTTTCGTGAATCACATGATTTTTATACCGAAAAGCGGCGTGAAGTATATAACCTTTGAGTGTAAGATCCTTTGCAGGTCTTAAACCTCACCACGTATCACCAAGAGGGAGGGAGTGGTTAAAAATGTAAAAAAAACATCACGTGATTAATGGACAGCCCCTTATCTTATTTAAGTACTTCTTCTTCTTTATCTTAATTGCCAATTTCATTGCAGTCGGCGCCCGGTTCAATCGGGTGTAGCTAACTACCTGTATTTACAGACCATTGTCGTTTGCCGTCCTCCACCTACCTAGTGGGACAGGCTGCACATCTAAGCCCTAAACGAACGAGGTAGTCAAGATCAAATCACCACCCTATTCCGTCATTGTAAGAGAAATGAAAATTAGAGGAAAGGAAACTTAGGAGAAACAAAAGTTGATGCCACTTGTGAGTCGGCCCTCCTCCCATTACATGGAATTAGCCTATATAAAGGCCAATGGAGAGGGCTATGCTCCCAGTTTCCCGGCGAGATCGAATCAGAAATGAGGAGATACGCAGGAAAACCAGGGTCACCGACATAGCCCACCGGATTGCCAAACTTAAGTGGCAGTGGGCATAGCTCGCAGGATCGACGCCCGATTAGGCAGAAAAATCCTCGAGTGGCGACCGCGTTCCGGAAAACGCAGGCCTCCCACAGGGTAAACCGACGACCTAGTTAAGGTCGCCGGAAAGCAGTGGATGCGGGCGGCCAAGGACCGGCCTTTGTGGAGATCCTTGGGGGAGGCCTATGTCCAGCAGTGGACGCCTACTGTGCCACGCTGGCTAGACGAGTTGGCACAGGGTTTCTGACCAGCGTGGTTCTGCATCAGATCCCACAATGCCGCAACAGGACGCGAGTTGGAGCACCCCGGGGAGGTTTAATGGGTAGTGGGGGAGAGTCCCACACTCCCCTCGCTGGCCATCCCCGTGGGCGGCGAGGAAGTCCATAAAGAATTTTACCCCGTGCAAAAAAAAAAAAGGATTTCTTATCAACTACACTAGGCGTCCTCGCGAACCTGTGGAGTTCTAAACGAGAGGTGCGAGTTTATCCCGGTGTGGCTTAAGAGGGTAGTCGGGTAATCTTTGTATACAAAATGGCGGTATAGTAAAGCACCTACCACGAAACTCTCTTGAACAGGGCAGCCGAAATTTGACATAAGATAATGTTTTTCCACATCTAGGCTTTCGGACTTCGTGACAGACTCTATCGCCTCACGCACAACAACAAAATAAAAATGCCATACAAATATTTTATAAACACCATTTAATTTCAATTATTTTAATCTAATTTTGTAATTAGAAAAAATATATTTTACATCAATACATAAATGTAATAATGACTAAATACTTATTGTGAAAAATTATATAAAAAATACTTATTTAATCAGTATTCAACATCGCTAATTAAAATTCTACAAAATAAAACAAATAATATTTCATAGTGCATTGTTTGCTTCGATAAAGGTATTTTTTTATTCCGGCAACATTAACGCATAATAATTAAATGTAATAATAACTCGATAAAACATATATAAAGTATAGTTAATGAATAACTGATATAATTAAAATTAGCGACACTGATAGATTAATTTCATTTAAAACTAATTAATTACCAATTATATTAGACAGTCAACCACATGGGTAAAAAATATACCCAATGGTCAAATCTCTAATTTGGAGGAATTTTCTTAAGATCGTTAAATATTATAATTTTCTATACTTATAATGAGACATTTAGAAAACAATAAAACATATATTTTATTAGCCACTTTTTGTGGAAGTTGGAAAATAAATAAAAAACATATAAAAAACAATAGAGCATTTAAAACGTTAATCCTTTTAGATATTAAGAATTGGCAGTTCAGTTCTATAGCCGTTTTTACGTGTGGCAATTGTAAAATAAACAAAGGAAATAATAATTGAAAAAAATCATCTCACATACATTGTATCAAAATATAGTCTCGAGTATTAAGAAACGATAACAATTTATTTACATGCTAATTTAAAATTGCGTCAAAAACTCTTCGTAAATTGAATTAATCATATTTTTTTAAAAATTAGTACGTGGTAACTTTCGTTTATTTTATTAAAAAAAAGGTAACTTCCCTTCCAATAGGAACTCAGGATCTTTTGTACTGTCAATTGAAATTTGAAAATCGAATCGTTTATTTTTAAATCAGATTACGGTTTATGGCACACCATAACATTTAAGCCAATTAAAAAATTAATAACATAGTTTTACTTCTTGCTGTTCTCCAAACATTTGCAAGCGGCTGAATGATTATGTTTGGCGCCGACTATTTCTGAAAATGATGGGTTTAGAGACTCATTTGGTGCTACATATGTCGGGTTTGTCCTAGTTCCGGAGGTTTCGTACCTAATATACTGTGGCTTAGTTGTGTATCTGACAATTTCTGGTTTAGTCGTGTACGTTATGATTTCGGGTTTAGTCGTGTATGTAATGATTTCGGGTTTAGTCGTGTACGTAATGTACTTGGGCTTAGTCGTGTAAGTGAAGTACTCAGGTTTAGTCGTGAATGTTACTATTTCTGGTTTAGTCGTAAAGGTTACAATTTCTGGTTTAGTTGTGTACGTAACGTACTTAGGTTCGGTCTGGAAGTATTTCTTTTCGGTGTATGTCGCTGTAAATGTGTTGGAGAGAGGGCCTTCAACTTTGCCGGTTTGGCCTGCCTCGAACTGGCTCAATTGTCCTTGCAGCCCCTTCAAATCGGTGAACTGAGCGGTTTGACCTTGTCCGTTGATGCCGAACTCCTTCAAATCCTTAATACCAGTGATCTCCGTTTGACCTTTACCCTGGATCTGGAACTCCCGTGTGCCCGTGAATCCTTTAACTCCCGAGAACTGAGTCTGGCCTTGACCAAACCCGAATTGGCCTTGAGTAGTTTGTCCTTGTCCTTGTCCGAAGCCAATTTGACCTTGTCCTTGTGTGATTTGTTTTTGGATTCCACTCACTCCGAATTGTCCTTGTCCTTGGCTGATTTGTTTTTGGCCTACTCCAAAACCAATTTGACCTTGTCCTTGCGTGATTTCTTTTTGTCCTTGCCCAAACCCAAATTGACCTTGTCCTTGCGTGATTTCTTTTTGTCCTTGTCCAAAGCCGAATTGGCCTTGTCCTTGGCTGATTTGCGCTTGTCCCTGAGTAATTTCTTTTTGTCCAAAGCCAAATTGACCTTGTCCTTGGGTAATTTGTTTTTGGATTTGACCAAAGCCGAGTTGGCCTTGTCCCTGTGTGAAGCCTTTGACGCCGGAGGTGACAACTTTGGTGCCTACTGGAACGGTGTATCTGGTTGTTTTTATCTGAGTGATGACCTTTGTGGTGACCTTGCTGTACTGGGCGTAGCGTACGCTTTCGATGAGGCCGATAGCCCATTCATACCATTCGAGGTCGAACTTGTAGAACGATGCCACCTGGTTGCCAGTCTGACAGCCTGTGGAAGAATATACCATAGCATTAATGTATGGTTGATGATAATGTGAACTGTGTGCTAGTGTGGTCTTCGCGCGACCGCTTTTAGATAGATAACACTTTATTGTATAATTGCGACATTAACATGGTTTACAAGAGAAATTTAATTTAACACATACAATTGGCGGCCTTATCACTAAAAAGCAATCTCTTCCAGGCAACCAACACATTATTACAAGAAATTTTGCGCAAATACTGTTGTTGGGATCGTTATATGTCAGCATTAAATAATAAATATAATATTATATATACATACATATCGTATAATATATACAAAAATATATATTATAATAAAAATAAAAGTACAAATTGTTCATGAACGATTAAATATGTTACAGTGTTTATTAACTTCAACATGAGTGACTTGTTATTGTAAGGAAATGGTTTTTTACTGATTCTTTAAATAAAGAAAGCGATTGGGACTGTCTAATATGTAAGGGCAGTGCGTTCCACAAACGGACAGAACGGACTACAAATGATTTGTCCATAAATTTTGTGGAATGCACTGGCACACTCAAAATTAAGTTCTCCGACGACCTCAAAAGCCTATCATGCGTGTCATTAAGGAAGTCAAAACGTTCCGAGAGATATGAAGGGGTGGTGGGATTAAAAAGAATATTGTAAAGTAGAGATAACATATGGTGATCCCGGCGATGGCGGATTGGCAACCACTTGAGCTTAATACGAGATTCTGAGACATGATCATATTTGCGCAAACCAAATATGAATCGTATACAAAAGTTCTGAAGTCGCTCAAGCTTATTAAGCTGCTCCTCAGTAACATCGGGGTAGCTGGCGTCAGCATAGTCAAGGATAGGAAGTAGGAGGGATTGAGCAAGCGCAATTTTAGTGGCAATAGGTAAAAAGTTCCTAAGTCGCCGTAGAGCACTAGCAGACGCATAAATCTTACGACTAATTTCTTGGAGTTGTGGGACCCATGTTAAATTACTATCGATGACAAGTCCAAGATTTTTTACTTTATCAGTAAATGGTATAATCACTCCTTCAAAACAAATTTGTGGTGTTTGAGCCCAATCGATTCGAGAAGTCATATTAGGACTACCGATGATCATTGTTTGAGTCTTGGACGGATTAATTTTTAGGCCATAACTTTTACTCCAATGACTTATCCGGTGAAGGTCAGTATTTATTGAAGTAATTGCCTCCGATAGTGTGGCAGGAGGAGCATGTGTATAAATTTGAAGATCATCTGCATAAAGGTGGTAGGAAGACTGTAGTCGAAAGGATATAGAATTGATAAAAATTGCGAAGAGTAATGGAGATAGCACGCCACCCTGTGGAACGCCAGCACTAATATCACACCACGAAGAAAAGTTATCGTCGATGCGTATACGTTGGCGGCGCCCAAGCAGGTAACTACGAAACCAATCAATAGCCGTTGGAGATATGTTAAGCGAGCGGAGTATGCCGATTAGTATATCAAAGTCAACGGTGTTAAAGGCGTTACTAAAATCTAGCAACGTAAGTAAAGTGAGATTGCCTTTTTCCATTGCTAACCTTATGTCATCTGTAATATGCACTTTTCTATCGGTTACATGAATGCCTTTGACCCTACGCTTGTATGATGGAAAGCAACGCCAGGGTCTAAGATGGAGATACAGTCAGGGCCCACAGGGCAGCAAGCGCGGGACGGTACACCCCGGGGACGTTTAGTGGGTATGACTCCGTCTCCTCACAGAGGCGGAGGGGACTCCCATACACCCCCTATTGGCCATCCCCAGGCTGGCAGTGATAGTCCGTAAAGGATTTTACCACGGGTCAAAAAAACCTCTAAGATTGAGATGGAGCAGGCAATTCCAGGAAATGCACGATAAGTAAAACTGCTTGGCTCGATGTACGATTTCGATCTAAGATGTGAGGATGGTAGCTATCCGGGCGGACCATTCGATCCTACCACAAGGCACCTACCAAGGTAGAAACTTCAGTTTATGTCTACGTTGGTGAAGTCGCGGGAAGCTGATAGTGATACAGTTATTTTGTACTCACCAGAATCCCAGGAGTAAACTCCTCGAAGAACGTAGTGTCTGTCATCTGTCGTGCAAGCCAAGGCACTGCCAATGTCAACCTTCAAACAAAATGGAATTAAATTAGTTAGAGATTTGTGTAGAGTACTTTGTGTGGTGCCGGATTTAGAATAGTGTCGCTAACCCATTCTATCCTGAGGGTGTCGTAAGAGCTTACAAAAGGAAATGATAAGGTCGAGAACTTAGCCGCAAGAGAAGGCAAACTTGATAGGAAACCCTGTGCCACGCCGACCAGACGGATGGCACAGGGTTTCCTAGTTACCCGCCATGTAACTAGAGGAGTGGAGACGGATTTAGAATATTCCGACCCCATTCCACCCTGAGGGTGTCGTAAGAGCCGACAGAAGGAAATTACAAGGCAGATCACCTAGCGGCAAGAGAAGGAAAATATGATAAATAAATAAACAAATATCCTTGGATATTTCACACAACGCCATCTCGTCCCAAGCTAAGCAACTTAATGCTTGTGTTATGGTAACGAAATGGATGATAAACTACATAAATACATTTTTTTTTGTAAATACATACATATTATAGATAGAAAACACACAGACCCGGAACAAATACTTGTAGGTCGTACAAATATTTCTTCCGTGCGGGGATCGAACCCGCGACATGCTGCGCAGCAGTCGATCGCTCAACCACTGCGCCAACCGTGTCGTCTGGCCAGCGTGGCACAGTAGGCTAGTTACCCATGTAACTGGTGGAGGCCCGACCCAACAGTGGGTCATTTACGGGCTGACTAGTAGTTCTGTGAGATGAAGTTTTTTTTTTGTAATGTTGTTACAACACCACAGACTTGTAGTCCGTGTTCTTTTTAGCAATGAATGGTACTTAATTATATGCTTTTTTTTTCCTTTCGTCTGTCGTACCCAGCGCCTTGGCACCTGGGACATTGGTGTTTCATTTAACCTACTCTCAGTAGGTGCTTCCTTAGCTTATGTTTGGTAATAGCTATTTGGTTTTGATATTGAAATTATATTCCGTGTCCGTGATATTTTCTGCTGGTCAAGGTGTTCGATCGCCATGTTGTTCCTGGCCTTTATTGCCATTTTCATGTTGTATGCCTGGATGGTTAAGGTCGCCGGAAAGCAGTGGTTGCGGGCGGCCCAGGACCAGCCTTTGTGGAGATGCTTGGGGAGGCCTATGTCCAGCAGTGGACGTCTTTTGGCTGAAATGATGATGATGATGCCTGGATGGTGTGGTCGTCTGCAGCCAGAGCTTGCTTTATAAATCTTCTAATAGTTGAAGTTAACAGTACGAGTTTGTGTCAATGGTTCTGAAGATACCTTGCAAATATTGTTGACCGGGTTCTTAGGCTGGCCACAGACGCAGCTGTCCTGGTCGTACTGCGTCAGAAGTTGAGGGTAGTCCTGGGAGATCTTGGATTGGCATTGTCCAGGGTTGTTTAGGGACACGTCGATACTGTGCATTATGCTGCCTTCAAGATGAGCTGAAGAAGAAAATAAAAAGCAACATTGTATTCGTGTCTAGTAAAAGGCAAACTTTTGAAACTACCATTGAAATTAAACACTTTTTAACGGATTTATCACGGGCCAAGTACTGTTTTTTTTTAAACGAAACCCTTGCAATAGGTATAACCTGTATCGCGGGGCAGTTTACAAACATGTAAATCCACGAGCACAAATGACACCCAGACTCCGAGCAAGTGCCTCTGGTTTAGACAAAGACACTTGGCCGACCCCGGAATCGAACCCGGGACCCGTTGATCCAAAGGCGGCACATCTAACCCCTAGACCAACGAGGCAGTCAATAACCCCTACTGAGTCGGGCCTCCTCCAAAATGGAGGGAAATTACCCTACTGTACCACGCTGGCAAGACGGGCTGGCACAGGGTTTGTACCAAGTTTTCCTTCTCTTGTGGCTGGGTGGTCTGCCTCTTGCGTACCTTTAGTCGCCTCTTACGACACCCTCAGGATAGTGTGGGTTGGTCACATTGCGTATTCTAAATCCGTCTTCACACGGACCTTCGGATTCCCGAATTCATAGGCGGTAGATTTTAACTGTTTCTTTGTACTTTTGAAGACAACTGTCATCTAGTCTCTCCCGCGACCACGACTGCTGCAAAGCATTCGAAACCTCGGGAATTGCATAATGTAATATCATCATCATCATCATCATTTCAGCCATAAGATGTCCACTGCTGGACATAGGCTTCCCCCAAGGATCTCCACAAAGGCCGGTCCTGGGCCGCCCGCATCCACTGCTTTCCGGCGACCTTAACCAGGTCGTCAGTCCACCGTGTGGGAGGCCTACCAGCACTGCGCATTCCGGAACGCGGTCGCCACTCGAGGACTTTTCTGCCTCACCGGGCGTCGGTCCTGCGAGCTATGTGCCCTGCCCACTGCCACTTAAGTTTAAATGTGTAATAATCGCGAAATCCTAAGGAATCATTATACCACCACCAATCCGCCTGTAAATGACCCACTGCTGAGTCAGGCCTCCTCCAGTTACGTGGACGCTCCACCAATTAGCCTATATAGCCACGCGGGTCAGACAGGTTTCGTAGCACTGGGGCATGACAGTAGAATAGACGAGACAACTCTTGGTCTAGTGGTTAGATGTGCCGCCTTTGGATCAACGGGTCCCAGGTTCGATTCCGGGGTCGGGCAAGTGCCTTTGTCTAAACCAGAGGCACTGGCTCGGAGTCTGGGTGTCATTTCTATCTATAATATGTATGTATTTACAAAAAAAATGTATATAAGTAGATTATGATCCATCTCGTTACCATAACACAAGCATTAAGTTGCTTAGCTTGGGACGAGATGGCGTCGTGTGAAATGTCCAAGGATATTTATTTAATCAAATCAAATCAAAACTCATTTAATCAAGTTGGCTCAATAAAGCTATTTTGACAAGTCAAACAATAAAATATAATAAAATTGACCATTCAAAATTAATTAATTACCATCTACCACCGGTTCGGAATGCACCTCTACAGAGAAGAGCCGGCAAGAAACTCTGTAGTTGCTCTTTTTAGATCGCCGTTTTTGGGTACAAGACTGGATATAAGACAGATTTGTGAGAGCAAACTCGCGCAATAGTTGCAAAGGGCCAAACATCAGCCAGATCTAGTCAACAATAGTAACCTTTTAATGCCCGAGCCAACCGACCCCCAGCAACAGCACCTTTCGTTTCACAAAGCATTTCCCCAGCGAAAACAAAATAAAAAGGTTTCGTAGCAAGTTTTCTTGCATTCTGAGAGTGGGTCTTTAGACACTCTCAGAATGGTATGCGATGGTGACACTATGTATTTTAAATCACACGGACTAAATAAAGTTTATAAGACGACACGGTTGGCGCAGTGGTTGAGCGATCGACTGCTGCGCAGCATGTCGCGGGTTCGATTCCCGCACGGAAGAAATATTTGTACGACCTACAAGTATTTGTTCCGGGTCTGGGTGTTTTCTATCTATAATATATATGTATTTACAAAAAAAAAATGTATTTAAGTAGTTTATCATCCATCTCGTTACCATAACACAAGCATTAAGTTGCTTAGCTTGAGACGAGATGGCGTTGAGTGAAAAGATATAAAAATAAAGATTATTAAAAAAAAAGTTGCTTATTATTTGTATGCCTTGTTGGTCTAGAGGCCATGGCGGGTTCCTGGTTCGATTCCGGGGTCGGTCAATGTCTTTAAGCACTTTTCTATGTTCGTGAATATGTGATATGTACTACCCGCGCAAGTATTGGCTCTTTATTACGAAACTGTTTTTAACGCGGAGATTTTTTTTGCGAATGTTTGTCGATTGGTTAGAAGCTTGGTATTTTCGCTGTATGTTGTTAATAAGCCTACATTCTTTGACAAGGCTGCGTCTAACGGCGTAAAGGTCATTGCGAAGTTTCTTCTTCAAAAACAACCCTTTTTGCCCGGGTCAATAGGTCCCGGGTTCGATTTCGTTTCCATTCGTGGAAATCCTTGGGCGAAGCCTATGTCCAGCAGCCGAGGTCTTTTGGCTGAAATGATGATGATGACGAATGACGTGAGATCTCCAGGGATTGTAGCCTAGCGTATCATCATTATCTTCGCTGGGCGTCCTCCATTTTGTCGGGCCCATAAATGAACTTCCTCTTGTTATTTCCTTTTGTCGGCTCTTACGACACCCTCAGGATGGAATGGGGTTGTGACACTATGTTTTCTAAATCACCACACGCATTTTTCACACGTTTTATCAATGTTCAAAGAGTACGATTTTTTTTTTCGTCGCTTCGGGGCAATAATCGGTTTTGTACATTATTATAAACTAGCGACCCGCCCCGGCTTCGCACGGCTCAAATTATGTATATATTATACTTTAAAACCTTCCTCTTGAATCACTCTATCTATTAAAAAAAACCGCATCAAAATCCGTTGCGTAGTTTTAAAGATTAGAGCATACATAGGGACGGACAGCGACAGCGACTTTGTTTTATACTATGTAGTGATATTACAGTGATTCTTATATGTATTCTCTACTACCGTGCGAAGCTGGGGTAGGCCGCTAGTTAACGACATAATCAACGGTATCTTTATTAAAATTAAATGATTTACAGCCAACAAGAGAACAGTATTAAGTCATTAACATAGAACATTTCGGTTTTGATTGCACAATGCAGATTATAATTCTTTCCGACTAATAGTTAATGCGTTTTCAATAAACATTTTGAATATTTACATATTTTAGATGTTGCATTTTTATTTACAATCTTTTCTCAAGGCGGCATTTTAAATTGTCGGATTGTTTGAATAAGATTATTACATATTTTTAATTATGAATGACGTTTTAATCGCCGTTTCAACTAAGGAGGTCAGAGCTTAACGGAATGTGCCTTTTGTAATGTTTTTTTTATAAAAGGACTTTTTTTACAGTGGGGGAAACCTTTTGTAGGTCTTCAGCCGGGAATGGGGTATGTGGGAGTCCCGGTCGCGATGAGATGGTTATTGCGAACGGTTTACCCACTAAAACCTACCACTATGTGTCTGCGCGGGCCATCTGTAAACGAAACTTTCCTGTATGGCGGGGGGAGTATACAAACGTGTAACTCACGAACAAAAATGACACCCAGACTCAGAGCAAGTGCCTATGGTTTAGACAAAGACACTTGCCCGACCCTGGAATCGCACCCGGGACCTTTTAATCCAAAGGCCTTTTTCTTTTTTTTTTGTTTGCCCGGGGTAAAATCCTTTATGGACTATCCCCCTCAGCCACGGGGATGTCCGAGGGGGGGCGTGTGGGACTCTCCCCCAGAGTGGGGGCCTACCCACTAAACATCCCCGGGGTGCTCTCTCGCGTCCATGTTGGTGGCATTGCGGGTAATCCAAAGGCCTAACCTAACCCCTAGACCAAGGAATGAAATCTGTAATAATATGTGCTACTGGATAGGTGGGAGGAGGTAGGGAAACGTGACATTACGCCCACCTTCTACCCCGTGGCACAATAGTCTAATTTCCCTCCATGAATTTGGAGGAAGCCTGGCTTAAAATTGCTTCATTTATGGGCCCGATCCAACGACGATGATGATGATACAATCTCTTGACACACGTAAAGATTCATATTTATTACCAGAATAAATAAATTTGCATATACAACGAAATAAACAACATTATTTGGATTCTATTATGCCAATTTATCTTGGCATAATTGAATTTAAGTATTTGCAGAAAATCCTTTAAATGTTAATGTATTCAGAGTTAGCGATACGCCCCGGCTTCGCACGCATAGTAGAGTTTAGTTATACAATTATGTGTATCATTTGAAGAACTTTAAAAAAGGTTTGTAATAAAAAAAAATGGTAAATCGACTTCAAAAAGCCGAAGTCTACACATTTTTTTTTGTATAAATAAATGTATGATTTCTAAGGCAGCAAAACTCCTAAACACATTATATTTTTATGGGACCAATGTGGGACATAAAAATACCCCCTGTGCCAACCCGTCTGGCCAGCGTGCGACACTAGGCTAATTTCTCTTTAAAGCTTGAGTGTCGGTACCAAGGTCGCATAACCATGTAGGAGATAACGCTTTCCTCTTGGAGTATTTAGTTGGCAGACTACATAGCCGCAAGAGAAGGAAGACTTGATACAATCCCCATGCCAACCTGTCTCGCCAGTGTGGTATATTAAGGTGGATGTTCCAGGGTAGCCCGCGAAATTCAAAAATTCTTACGTTTTTTGCAGGGCAGTGCTAGGTTGTATGTTGATTAAAATGTTATTCGCGGCTATAAGACGTATGTAGTTATATAATTAAAATCATAGAAATCATCAATACAATCCTCCAAGCTCATAAAGGTGCAAGAAAAACTTTTTCAACGTCAAAATCATTCTTGCACCTTTATGAGCTTGGAGGGTTGTATTGATGAGTTTGATGATTATAACTCCGTAACTACATACGCCTTCCAGCCGCGAATCAAATGTTCATCATCATACAACCTAGCACTGCCCTGCAAATTGCAAAAAACGTAAGAATTTTTGAATTTCGCGCCTACCCTGGAACATCCACCTTAAGCCAATTTATCTCTAAAGCTTGAGTTTCGGTACCAGGGTCTCATAAAAATGTAAGAGACAACGCTTCCCACTCGGAGGATTTATATGGCAGACATCATAGCCGCAAGAGAAGGAATATTTGATACAATCCCTGAGCCAACCCGTCTGGCCAGCGTGGCACAGTAGGCTAATTTATCTTTAAAGCTTGAGTGTCGGTACCAGGTTCGCATAAAAATTTAGGAGATAACGCTTCCATGCCGAGTTATTCTGTCGACCATACAACAAACTGGTTATTTGAGTTTACGTTTCATACCCAAGTCCCAAGTCAAGTTTCGTTGTGCAATATTTAGGCATCTTGATGTTTACCCACATACACATAATTTTACTTGAATATTTTACTCTTGACTTGTAGACTAAGTTGGTGAATGCGTGACGAGAGTGTTATGAAAAGAGTCATCGGGCGAAGCGAACGGAAATTGAGAGGCGTATATAAGTTAATGAAGATAAAGTGAGAGAGAGTTACGTTTTGTATACGACTGTAGGGACAAGAGAGAGAGAGAGAGAGAGAGGACACCCATTTTATTTCGCTCTTTCTCTCTTATCCAGTTACTTTTCCTTTTTCTAAGGCACAGGTTTATTGTCTGTATCACACTGTAGAAGCAAGAGAGAATTACGCACGTTGACTTGCTTACTTCATCTTAAAGCCAGTGCTTGAAATATGTTTAACAGTCAGTAGTTCGCTTCTTAGTTAGCGTTACGCGAACGGTGATTTTTCGATTATTTCGTAATTTCATTTTGTTCTCGAACTATTTTATAAATTATTTCCTTGTCCAATACATTAATTAAATATAGGTTTGAAGTAAATAAAATAGTTAATTGAATCAATAGAAAAATATTCTAAGAAACCGTCTAATTTTCCATTTACGTAGTAAATATTCAATAACAAATAATAGGTACCGGATAAACGGAATGTATGGCCAAACTTGTAATTTAGTAGGGTTGGCGACTAAATCTAAAAATCAGTAAACAATTGGTCACCACCCAATTCAATACTGCGGGTGTCGAACCAGGTAAATATGTTAAATAAATATGAAGGATATGAGGGGTAAAAATATGAGGGGTTAAATATGAAGGAAGTTAATAGATAAAATAACAGGTCATATGTAGACAAAATTCAAATTGAACAAAATTCAACCTTTAGTTTATCAATACTGGAATATATCGTAATTTGTTGAAAATGAGGTTTTCCCTAATTTGGGTAGTAATTCCCAGAAAATCTTCCGTATTATAGATACTATCATGTGGAGTTATAATACTGGAAATGTTTTTTTATTTGTCACAAGTAGCTGATCCGTTCCTGACTACGTTAAATTACGGTTTCGATTCCTGTCAGATTAAAAATATCCTTTTGTACAGTTAAACATTTCTTCAAAATCAGACTCGAGAATCCTGCATTTGGTTCAATTTTGGCAATCGAGGCACTTTTGAAATACACTGACCTGCAATACTAAGTACTACACTTTTAATATATAATACGTCAAGTACTACTTGACTGAACAGTCGAGGGGATATGTTAGAGATTTAAAATAAAAAAAGTTTTATAACAAATGTTATCAGCGACTATGAAGTTTTTATACACAAAATTAAACAATTTTTCGAGTCCTTTTTATTTCGAAATTATATCTTGTGTATTTAAAAATTAATGCAATTTTAAAAGTGTGATACTTAGTTTTGAAGCCCAGTGTATTTACCCTGTATAACCCTAATTCATTAACGAATCATATCGAACACATAACACCTCTCCTTTAGTGAAGGGTAAAGAAAAAACAAATATTGAAACCGAACCTATAATTGACAGCCCTAATAGATAATGAAGTGAAGACAAAAAAATATTGTAAGCACACAGTATAATACCGATCAGAGTTCAAATGTTTACTTAAGGAGCCAAACACGTGTTTTTTGTTCAACCATTATTTACACTATGGCTGACGTGACGTGATGCTGTATAGCATTTGATGTGCTCGATAAAGAACAGTAGAACGTATTAGTCATTGTGGTATCTTTTTGATGCTTATTAGGAATTGTCATCATCATCATTTTAGCCAAAAGACGTCTACTGTTGGACACAGGCCTCCCCCAAGGATTTCCACGAAGGCCGGTCCAGCGTGCGTGAGTCCTACCAGCACTGCGCTTTCCGGAACGCAGTTACCACTCGAGAAATTTATTAGGAATTCTAGTAAGCACAAAAATAAAAAAAAAATAGTTTATTTTTCACAGACCATCATCATCTTTCGGTCTTTGCCCCACGCTACACGGTACACGCGCTCCTTTCGTCTGTTATATCTTCATTCACACCTTTGTACTTGTCTTTCATACTGCCGAGTCCAGCCTCCTCCAACTACATGGAGGGTAATTAGCCTAGCATCTAGTCTTCTACCTTTTTTTTTTTTTTTTTTTTTTTATTGCCTTTATAGTCAAACGAGCTAGCAGCCCACCTGATGGTAAGTGTAAACCGCCGCCCATGGACTTTGGCAGTGCCAGGGACACAGCCAAGCCGTTGCCTACCGTGAAGTGAGTGCTCTTTTTAAACCTCGTTTAAAGGAGGACATGTCGTAGCGCTCGGGAAACACCGCCGCAGGTAATTCATTCCAGAGTCTGCATGTGCGTGGTAGGAATGATCGCTGGAAGCGTACCGTGCTGGACGTTATCGTTTCCAGGTGATATGGGTGAACCCTGCTGCGGTGTCGAGTTGTACGATGGTAGAAAGGTGACGGTGGTACCATGTCAAACAGTTCCTCGGAGCACTCCCCGTGGAACAGACGGTAGAGCACGCAGAGAGATAAAAAATGATTACTGTTCGTTAGTCTCGCTAAAACTCGAGAACGGCTGGACCGATTGGGCTAATTTTGGTCATGAAATATTCGTGTAAGTCCAGAGAAGGCTTAAAAGGAGAAAATATGAAAAAAAAACATATTTTTTAATACGCATTATTTTTGTTCCAGTCAAGGTTTGCACATCACTACATAGTATAAAACAAAGTCGCATTCTTCTGTCCGTCCCTATGTATGCATAAATCTTTAAAACTACGCAACGGATTTTGAAGCGGTTTTTTTAATAGATAGAGTGATTCAAGGGGAAGGTTTATATGTATAACCCACCCCCGCTTTGCACGGGCGAAGCCGGGGCGGGCCACTAGTATTTTAATAAAGTTGAAACATTCTGAAATTAACATTCAATTTTTTTATTTAATGATTCTGAGGCGGTACGAAGTTTGCCGGGTCAACTAGTTGCATAGAACATGCAATACACATAGAACAATGCATAGAACTACAGAGTTTGTTGCCGGCTCTTGTCCGTAGAGCAGAGTTCCTAACAGGTTATAAATGGTAAATTTAAAACGTAAATATATCGGCGTGTGAAAAGAGCTTAGATGAGCCAACTTGAATTTAAAAGAATTTTTGATTTTGATTTCGAAATGTATGGTTGTGAATTTCTTCACTCCGGATGTATAAATTCTTTTTGTTACACCCAATTTAAGAGTTTGTTCACTATAGCTATTTTATATGTATGTGTACATAACCTCATTATGATAATTACCGTATTAAAAAAAATAACTTTTCTTGTTTACGCTTCTAAGACCTTGACCTAAAACGGGCCATCTCGATACGAACTTTCGTTTTCAATAAAACCTTGTATCATCATTTTCGTTACCCACTACTGAGTCAGACCTCCTTCTTCATGGAGGGGGAATGGTCTAGGGGTTAGATGTGCCGCCTTTGGATCAATGGGACCCGGGTTCGATTCCGGGGTCGGCAAGTGTCTTTGTCTAAACCAGAGGCACTTGCTCGGAGTCTGGGTGTCATTTGTATTCGTGAATTACATGTTTGTAAACTGCTCCCGCAATACAGATTATACGTAGTGCAGGGGTTACGTTTTTTTTAAAACAAAGAATATATATTTTCCCCAATTTGATTGAGGTCGTTCGTTAACTTAATTTGGCCAGCCTACCTAAAACTGCAATTTTCTGCATGTCCAAACTATTACTAGTCTTACTTAATATTATAAACGTGAAAGTTTGTAAGTATGGATGGATGGATGGATGGATGGATGGATGTTTGTTACTCTTTGACGTAAAAACTACCGAATGGATTTTAATGAAACTTTACAATAATATTGCTTATACATCAGAATAACACATAGGCTACAAGTTATAAAGATATTATGTGAATTACAACAATATAAACAAGTCGAATTCAAAATTTCTAATTGTCAAATTTTCGGCCATATTAAACTATAGACAACATAACGTTTCGCTGTCAGTTGCATTTTGTTAAAGTAGGTTTTATACGGACCCTCCTCGACTGTGCTGCCACCTTGCTGTGGTGAGGGGGCTTGAGTGCCTCAATGATCCGTGGGGCCATACCGGCCAGGGCCTCCCATGCCGGGCGGGCCCACGGGGAGAGGTGAGACGAAGAGCGGCACCCAGCGTCGTGGCGGGTTGCGGCTCCGGGGACTCCTCTGTCCTCAGAGCTGCCTTGGGAGTCGTAAACCGCTGCGGCGCACCATGAGGTCCTCGGGTTGGCGCTCAACTTAGTTGGCCGTCAAACCGAGTCCTCACTCAACGTCCTCGGGTGGGCGCCGGCCGAGGGCTGACGCACCTCCTCTGCGGGGCCGTATGCCGCAGAAGGGGGCTGCGGGACGGATCGCCGGTGCGCTGCGGTAGATTGGGGCTGCGGGGACTTGGGTGGATGGGGACCCTGTCCCCAGTGTCTCGCTGCGAGCCCTGGACGGGGGCTCCGGGGACCTGGGTTGACGGTGGACCCTGTCCTAAGGGTTTCCCTGCGGGCCCTGGACGGCTGCGGTGCGCCGGTGTCCTCTGGTTGGCGCCGGCCCGAGGGCTGACGGGCCTCCTTCTGCGGGGCCGATGTCGCAGAAGGGGGCAGCGGGGCGGGTCACAAGGGAGGGAGCTCCGGGTGACCCGCGCCGCGGACGGAGGCGGGGGTGGAGGGGGGTCCGTGACGATGCGGGCCCCTTCTGCCCTCGCCTAGGAGGCCGGTGGTGGTTCGGGGGAGCCACCACCGACGAAAGCCTCGATGACTGAGGGCGTCCCAGTATACCGGGACGCCCTCTCTGATAGTCGCTTGCCCGCGTTGCGGGCACCACGCCGGGGCGTCACAGTAGAATGCGTTTACGCGAACTTGTGGCGCCCCAAGCGCGTCGTGTGAGGGTATGCCGCTGGGGTTTTAGTGGGTAAACGACTCTTGGGTAGACGACCCTTGTCGGAGTCCCACATAATCACCGACCTTTCCCCCGGGGTGCGATGGTATGCATAAAGCATTTCCCCAGCGAAAACAAAAAAAAAAAAAAAAAGGTTTTATACGGACGGGATAAAAATCTCAGGTATCCTATGTCCAACTTTCTTTTTGTTTTAAATATATATAATGCGGAACAACGTTCGCCGGGTCAGCTAGTAACTAATATTTACTAACTAAACAAAACTATTACTGTAGTATACTGGCCGTTTTGGATCGATGACGATTTTACACCTGTCATATTTTTGTGGTTGTCAAATAAATATTTTACAAAATGAAGAACGTGGGTGGGGGACACTCAAAATGAAATTACTTATGAGTGGCTAACAGGGAAATGGCAAACCCATGATGATGGAGAGAAATAATATTGAAATGATACAAAGTGACTTCACATTGGCTAAACACAAACCGTGAGAGCCACAAGGAAGAAAAAAAAATGAAGAACGTGTTTTCTGTAATTCCTACAAATATCAGCGGATATATTAATTATACTACTCAGTCCATAAATGACCCACTCTTCAGTCGGGCCTCCTCCACAATGGCACTGGCCAAACGGGTTGGCACAGGGTTTCGTATCAGTTTTCCTTTTATTGCTGCTAGGTTATCGGCCTTGACATTTCCTTTTGCCCACTCTTACGTCACCCTCAGGATGGAATGGGGTGGTGTCAATATTCGAAATGATGCAATTGCTATCAGCAATATAAATATCCTTGGACATTTCACACAACGCCATCTCGTCCCAAGTTAAGCAACTTAATGCTTGTGTTATGGTAACGAGATGGATGATATTACTACTTATTATTATGCTTATTATACATTTTTTTTTGTAAATACATACATATTATAAATAGAAATGACACCCAGACTCCGAGCCAGTGCCTCTGGTTTACACAAAGACACTTGCCCGACCCCGGAATCGAACCCGGGACCGTTGATCCAAAGGCGGCACATCTAACCACTAGCTAGACCAATATGTTAAATTCAAAAGTTTTTATCAAGTGCTTTGACGTACGTCACGAACTCAAACTCAAAAGGAACTGTATTTACGTAGGTTTTATCACAACACTATTAAAAATCGTCATATTTGTAGCGACCAACGTGCTACATACATAACGTTTGTTAATATTTTTAATGTTTTTTCAATTTTTTTACTACTATGGACTATGGTCTGAAAATAAAGATTATTATTGTAACACAATTTACCCGAAATATCTGAACTAATTAAATCAAGACAAATCGCCTACAAATTTTGATTTACCAAGAAGACCTACGCCGCGATAGCAAAATTTCGAGAGCAATTCGCACAGTTAAGATTTCCCCGACTACAACTATCGGGGGATAGGCGCTGCGACCCCTAGCCAGACATACCACCTCGTCTGGCTCATCCCTTTGCGCATATTTAAACGTACTATTATCATCTTACGGCCCCTGTCCCACGCTGTGGTAGTCTCCATACACACCTATCAATCGTCATATCTACAGTCACACCTTTCATACACAATTCCTCATTCTTACAATCCATCCATCTCTTTTGATCTCCCGCAGCCCTTGCGTCCACCCACATTCATGTTGAAACTATCTGAGACATAAGATTAATTTTCCGACTCAGCAATGGGTAATTTAGTAATAGTTTGGTAACGAAACTTATAAAAATGGAATTCCAATAGCACATTGTCTGTCGGTTTGGTCTTTTTAACCCCCGACGCAAAAAGAGGGGTGTTATAAGTTTGACGTGTCTGTCTGTCTGTCTGTGGCTCCGTAGCTCGCGAACGGATGAAGCGATTTCAACGCGTTTTCAACACATTAAATTTTTATTTTCTGCTTTTTACACGCTTATTATGATGTAACTTTCACCCCCCATAACTTTTAAACGACTTAACCGATTTTCATCAAACATGTCTAAGAACACTCGCCCGTAACTCACCTGTCATACAAAAAAACTGTATCGAAATCGCTTCATCCGTTCGCGAGCTACGGTGCCACAGACAGACAGATAGACAGACACGTGAAACTTATAACACCCCTCTTTTTGCGTCGGGGGTTAAAAATGGAATTCCAACAGCACATTGTCTGTCGTTTTGGTCTTTTTGGAATTAGCGGGTCTTGGACCCAGGCTTCGAAGATAACGAGTAACGGTTGCGCGCCAGAGGTGTTAAACAACATGTCAGTGTGTTGCGCGACTTGCCCCAGGGGTCACAAACCATAATTACCTAATAAGATATTTGAAATGCTGACAAAAAAAAAACTGGGGCGGTATCTGTGACATGTACGTAATCACTACTGGTGGATTTGGAATAATATAGTGTCACCATCCCATGCCATGCTGAGGGTGTCGTAAGAGTATACAAAAGTAAATGACGAGGCCGAAAACTTGATACGAAACTTTGTGCCAACCCGTCTGGCCAGCGTGGCACAGTAGGCCAATTACCTTCCTTCCTTCCTTGATAGGAGGAGGCCTGACTCAGCAGTGGGTCATTTATGGGCTGAATAGTAGTAGTAATAATAAATAAATAAATATCCTTGGACATTTCACACAACGCCATCTCGTCCCAAGCTAAGCAACTTAATGCTTGTGTTATGGTAACGAGATGGATGATAAACTACTTATATACATTTTTTTTTGTAAATACATACATATTATTGATAGAAATGACACCCAGACTCCGAGCCAGTGCCTCTGGTTTAGACAAAGACACTTGCCCGACCCCGGAATCGAACCCGGGACCCGTTGATCCAAAGGCGGCACATCTAACCACTAGACCAACGAGGCAGTCAATTTATTTGTAGGTCGTACAAATATTTCTTCCGTGCGGGAATCGAACCCGCGACATGCTGCGCAGCAGTCGATCGCTCAACCACTGCGCCAACCGTGTATCTTTCAATTAAATAATGTTCTTATTTAACTAATTCAGCCCATAAATGACCCATTACTAATTGGGCCTCCTCCAAATTCAAATATATACCTTCTCTTGCGGCTAACTTATCTTTCATTCCTTAAGCCGTATCTTACGACACCCTCAGGAAGGTGTGGGTTGGTGACATAGTGTATTCTAAATCCGTCACCACACGGAGTTAATGTCACTTAGTGTCAAATAGATTTGGCCTAAAACCCCAGTATCCATAACCTACATCGCGTAAAAAAAGAAAAATGATTTCCAATTTTTTTTCTGTCAAAGTGACAGCCTAATTGGTGAAACTAGTTTGGCCTCTGCTCTCAGCTCACTTCAAAGCAATTTCGACTTTAGTTTCCTTAAAATAAAATCTAAAATTTCGTTTTTTTCTCGAATGTCGAGTTTATGCAAATACATTTGGTCACTCGATAAAACTTCTAGCAATGGAATTTCAACCTTAAACTGAGGTGCTGAAGCGCGTATTAGTCTTTTAGGGACTGCACTAAAGTTTTCACACTTAAGTGACATGTATCGAAAGCCAGTGACAATGAATAAATGTTATTTCATCATATTAGTAAATATGTTATGTAGGATTGCATTAGACAGTCTTATCACTCAATTGGTATTATGATACGGCATTTTTTTTATACAACTGTCCGCCATTTTGTCGTGAATTCCGCGCACATTTAAATTTGGAATTAACTTTATTCCAAAGACGTACAATTCTATTTTTGGAGATTAGTCTATGCGAATATTTTTTTTTAAATAAACTAGCTTTACACTGCACGCTTTGCTACGCCACTAAAACTAAATAAATTTGAAGACAAGACATTACATAAACACAAATATGCATTTTTTTCCTTGCTGTGCACAAAAAAAAATCCTGAAGATCATCAAATGACCAAATGCATTGTTTACGATTCTGTAAAGAAAATACAGACAGACATTCATGTTTATCATTTCTTTTTGTCGGCTCTAACGACACCCTCAGGATGGAATGCACATTTGATTTTACAAGAAGCATACTTCATCCTGTATATAATTAATACTATCTATATTGTCGTTATGGGCTATATGGTTTATGTATAACACACACGCACACAAAGACATCTTGGACCGCGGCTGGGTATACGGTGTCTTCGTCTGTGTGTGTGAGCAAGTGTCTCTAGCCTACAAAAAAAGTATCATGACCTCAGGATCGAACCAGTGTCCGGTGAGCCAAAGGCGCCCCATCTGACCACTTGACCAACAACGCTTCAGGCACTATGAGTAAAATTTGAAATGACTTACATTGCAGAACTTGCTTGCCCCAACCAGTGACGATGCACTCGCCGGCTCCATTGTAGAAAGCGTCCAGCGTCTCATTGGCAGCTGGCAGGCAGATGGGCCAGATGTTCTTCGCCAGCCTCAGGTTCTCAGTCAGAACCAAGATGGCGGCGTCGTTGACCAGAGAGCCGGGCTGGTACAGTGGGTGGCGCAGGATGTGCTTGACTTGGACGATTTGGAAGGGGAGGGGCTCGTCATCGATCCCCAGTTTCCATTCGCCCCCCTTGATTAGGACGTTCTTGGCGTCCAATCTAGAGAAGAAGGTTAAGTAAACAGTTCGCCGGGTCTAAAGAAGTGTTTTATAATAACTACTCGTACGTGTCCCACTTCTGAGTCAAGCCTCCTCTAATTACATGGAGGATAATTAGCCTACTGTGCGACGCTTGACACAGACGGGTTGACACAGGGTTTCTTATCGCGGGGTACGGGGATGTCTCGCCCCACACGGGATCTGAGGGGAAGCGACGTCCTGCCGGGTGCTCACGGCAGGACGTCGAGTGCTCGTAAGGAGCCTGAGGAGAGGAGGAGGGCCTCCTCGTCTGCGGCGGCGTGATTCTGCATCAGATCCCACAATGCCGCAACGGGACGCGAGTTGGAGCACCCCGGGGAGGTTTAGTGGGTAGGCCCCCACTATGGGGGAGAGTCCCACACTCCGCTCGCTGGCCTTCGAGGAAGTCCAAAAAGGATTTTACCCCGGGCGAACAAAAAAAAAAAGGAGTTTCTTATCGAGTTTTCCTTCTCTTGCGGCTAGGCTTTCGGCCTCGTCATTTCCTTTTGTATACTCTTACGACACCCTTAGGATGGAATGGGGTAGTAACCACACGGTCGTTTTCGAATTAAAATATGTTAATCCACATTTCAATATGTTATCAGGTAATAACTGATAATAACAACCCGTGATGTAAATATGTTGTGAATATAAATAAATAAATATCCTTGGACATTTCACACAACGCCATCTCGTCCCAAGCTTAGCAACTTAATGCTTGTGTTATGGTAACGAGATGGATGATAAACTACTTAGATACATTTTTTTTTTGTAAATACATACATATTATAGATAGAAATGACACCCAGACTCTGAGCCAGTGCCTCTGGTTTAGACAAAGACACTTGCCCGACCCCGGAATCCAACCCGGGACCCGTTGATCCAAAGGCGGCACATCTAACCACTAGACCAACGAGGCAATCATCTATGTTCTTACCCCTCAACACAGCTGGCAGAAGTGATAACAACGTCTGGCCTAGTGATGACACCGCCGCACAGAAGGCTTCTGTTCGTCTGCAGAAGCACCATAGCTTGCCAGGGGATCTCGGCAAAGTCAACTTCCAGCTCTTGGCGGTTACCGTAAGGCTTCTGGGGCTGTTGGACAAAAACAACATCTTAATTTCTATACATCTAGACATAATTTATACGTACAGGGTAATTTAGAATCGAGAATACTTTGTGTGAAAGAAAAACATATTTCTTATTGCATTTTTTTTCCATCCGTCCATTAGTAATCTTTATAATATGCATTTTTTATTTAATTATTATTATTGGACACATTTTAAAAAATACCTATAAAAAAATAAAAAATATAATATATACATAAAAATAAATTAAGTATTTATGTGCTGAGATAACGAGACGGACATTATATTTTCACATTTGTCATAAGATTAGCTATAAAATTATAACTAAATATTTAGCAATTTATTAAACTTGACGTGTTTATTGCATATAATTGATAATTTACCTAATTATACAGAATATTTATGTCGCATAGTCACAAAGTAATTATATACAGAAGTCAAGCTCATGTCTAGATCTCTATTTTCATACCTACGCTCGGCTGTCACGTTAAGGTTATCAAGTGTGGCTTAAGAGAAAAAACAATAGAGATAGTGTCACATGTATCTAATAGTTTGAATTGAAACATCTATAAAATGAACAGCAAGCAACTATTTCCCTGTAATTCCTCCTTTGAAAAACAAAAATTATTAGCATTTATGTGGTTAAATACAATAATTGTGCTATCGTAAACAAAAATGCCAATTTATTTTACATAATAAAAGTTGACACTTGACAACTATTACAGTTAAATTGTTGGTTGCCTGGAAGAGATAGCTTTTTAGTGTTAAGACCGCCAATTGTATGTGTTTAATATAATTTATCCTGTAAGCCACGAGTATGTCGCATATCATTATCACTACATCGTATAAAACAAAGTCGCTGTCGTCTGTCCGTCCCTATGTATGCTTAAATCTTTAAAACTACGCAACGGATTTTGAAGCGTTTTATACTAGAGAGAGTGATTCAAGAGGAAGGTATAAATGTATATTACCTAAATAATAGCAATCGTGCGAAGCCGACACGGGCCGCTAGTGTACAATAAAGTGTTGTCTATCTATCTACAATTATTCATTATTATTATATTACTTCCTCTCGCACGCCGCGTTGGCGGTCTACTCTCCCTCCGTCTTACGAATTTTCGATTAGGACAAGTGTATTGACGCGAGTTTCATATTTTATACCCATCCCAAGAAAAATTCTCAACACTGATGAAGACTGATGTTATGAAAACTGTAAAAATAGATAATCAATAGCATGTTGATCCGTGTGGTCAAAGAGTTAGAATAGATGGTGTCACCACCCCATTCCAACCTGAGGGTGTCGTAAGAACCAACAAAGGGATAACCTAGCCATAAGGAAAACTTGATACGAAACCCTGTGCCAGCCCGTCTGGCCACAGCGCGACACAGTAGGCTCCGTGTAACTGGAGGAGGCCCGACTCAGCAGTGGGCCATTTAATAGCAAGTTAGGCGCTCTGTTTAAACCGTTCCGAGATATTCTGTCCGTGAGCGATGTCTAGTGTGCCTTGCTCGAGCGCGCGTTGTATGCAGCTTGAGTTCTGTACCATATTATTGTGTGGTATACCATATTTGAATTAACAAGAGACGTAACATTATAATAATTTTTGTCGCAGCCTAGCGGACTGCGTTACGCAATCAATCCGCAGATTAAGCTACGTCTGACTCTGCTGGGTGTGGGATGGGTGTCCAACACCGTTTTTTTTATTTTTACGTTATGCCGTTAGCCGCGTTATGTGGGACTCCGGGGCGCAAAGAGATGGTAATTGCTACCCACTAAAACTAACAGTGTCCCTCGACTGCCCGAAACAGGGCCACGGGTTTCACTCCGGGGAGCATGCTCCGCGACCCTGATGGGGCCTTGACGACTTAACGTTACGTAGCGTTATCGTAAACTCTGCAAACTGAACTATATTTTTTTTTGTTAAATACCGCGAAGTCGCGGCGGGTAACATCTAGTTATTAATAAAAAAACTTATCCGAATTGACGAAGGCTGAATCTTGTAACACATCACGAAACTAAAGGACGCGGGTTTTATTTAATAAAAAAAAACTGGTTGTCAATGTTGTAATTTCCCGCGCGTTCGTCTGATGACATTTGAATTATAATGGCGGCTGGATTGCCAATCGGATTCTTTAGTTTAATTAAACCCGTTTGGAAAAGGTTCAACTAGTCATAGTTAACGAAATAATTACTTAAATGAACGTAAGTAACATTGAGAAAATGGGAAAATAATTACGAAATTACGCTCAGCTATACATATTTGTTTCTCATTCTTGTCAAGAATCAAGGTTAAGATTGATTGATAATGTTGCTAGTTTCAAATTTAAATCATTCAAAATTAAAAGGAACTTTATTTACGTAGGTTTTATCACAAAACTCTTTTAAATCGCCATATTTAAAATTACCATTATCATCATCTTACGTCACTACAGGGGTCTGTCCCACGCTAGGCGGTAGTCTTCAATCAAACCTATCAGTCGTCTAGTATTCGTCAATACGTCGTCGTATTAACGTGAATGTTCCAGGGTAGCCCGCGAAATTCAAATTTTCTTACGTTTTTTGCAATTTGCATGTCAGTGCTAGGTTGTATGTTGATTAAAATGTTATTCGCGGCTGTAAGACGTATGTAGTTATAGAATCTCAAAGTCATTCTTGCACCGTTATGAGCTTGGAGGGTTGATGATTATAATTCTATAACTACATACGTCTTACAGCCGCGAATAACATTTTAATCAACATACAACCTAGCACTGACCTGCAAATTGCAAAAAACGTAAGAAAATTTGAATTTCGCGGGCTACCCTGGAACATTCACCTTAATGTTCTTTATGAATGATTGGCAATCCTCGGCCGCCTTTAGAACGGGTCTCGATTCGATTCTGGGATGGGGCAAGTGTCTTTGTCTGTACCAGAGGCACTTGAGTCTGGGTGTCAGTTGTGTTCGTATATAACATGTTTGCTGCCTCCGCGATACAGGCCATATTCCTAGCTATACATTAGCAAACAACACCTTTTGTACTATGAAATCAGGATCTAGGCTCGCACGAGTGAAGTCACGCGTCGCAGCTAGCATGACATAAACGTTTAGCAACACGATCCTAATAATTCACAAACCTGTAACGATCTTGTTACCAGAATCAGCTTATTTAATCAAAATCTATGAATATTAATTTGACAGATTTCGCGGTAAATGATAAAAATAAATATAAATACAATCAGGTATATACCTAGGTGAATCAAAAAATTCTTGGAATCAATATTAAAAAATGCAAAGATTTAAATAATAATATTTTATTTTTCTACATAATCTCCCTCCAATGCAATGCATTTAGAATAACGCGTTTCTAACTTCCTTATTCCTTGTGAAAAAAAATTATTTTCTTGACTCTCGAAAAAGTCCTCTACGGCAGCTATAACCGCGTCATTATCGTGAAATTTTGTTCCACGAATTTCCTCTTTTAATTTTGGAAATAAGTGAAAATCACTTGGGGCTAAGTCCGGAGAATATGGTGGGTGGTCAAGGAGATTGAAGCCAGCACAGCGGATTGCGTTGAGCGCAACTTCCGATCGATGGGCAGGAGCGTTATCTTGAAGGAACAACACGCCCAACGACAGTTTTCCACGACGTTTTTCTTTAATCGCTTCACGCACTTTCGGGATTAAATTTGCATAATAGGGTCCAGTTATCGTCTGGCCTTTTGGCATGTAATCAATAAAAAGGATTCCTTTACTATCCCAGAACACAGAGGCCATAACTTTGCCAGCGGAAGGAGCAACTCGAAATTTCTTAATGGATGGAGAGGATGGTCGTTTCCAAGACATGCTTTGTCTTTTAGTTTCAGGATCAAAATGGTGGACCCACGTTTCATCCATGGTGACAAGACGACGGCAAAAATTATCCGAATCACGCTGGAACATTTCGAGATTACGCTTGGAAATTTCCAAACGTCGCTTTTTGTTTTCGTCGGTTAACATTCGTGGCACCCATCTTGCAGACACTTTTTTGAACCCCAGTGAATCAATTAAAATGGATTGAACGCTACCAAAAGATATCTTTAGGATCTCAGCTATATGTTTTATAGTCATTCTTCTGTCTTCCAAAACCAGATTCTCAACCTTTTTGACATTTTCTTCTGTAACGGAGGTTGAAGGCCGACCAGAACGCGGGTCATCTTTACAGCTTGATCTACCTCTTTTAAATTCAGCCACCCAGTACGCAACCGTAGAATAGGGTACAGCATCACCCCCTAATGTCTGCTGAATGTCCAAAAAAATTTCCTTCGTAGACATTTTTTTCAAACTGAGATATTTTATCACCGCACGTAACTCACTTTTATCCATAATTTTGACTTTTTAGCAACTCGTTGCACAAAAAAATTTATTACATGCGAACGAACTGACAAAAACAAGTGACAGTCTGCATAAATATAGTGTGATAGACACTCTTTAATTTGAATATCGAACTTGATCCAAAAATGTTTCATATATAGGTATGCACTTCTAAGAACTTTTTGATTCACCCTCGTACATATGTATATGTATTGTATTGTATATGTATATATATGTATTGGAAATCTGTCTAGACGGACTATATAACTTACTAGTGGCCCGCCCCGGCTTCGCCCGTGCAAAGCGGGCGTGGGTTCTACATATAAACCTTCCCCTTGAATCACTATCTATTAAAAAAACCCGCTTCAAATCCGTTGCGTAGTTTTAAAGATTTATGCATACATAGGGACGGACAGAAGAATGCGACTTTGTTTTATACTATGTAGTGATAGTGATGATATTTTCTTAATCACTATCACTATATTGATCGAGCGATCGACTGCTGCGCAGCATGTCGCGGGTTCGATCCCGCACGGAAGAAATATTTGTACGACCTACAAGTATTTGTCCCGGGTCCGGGGGTTTTCTATCTATAATAGGTATGTATTTACAAAAAAAAGTATTTAAGTAGTTTATCATCCATCTCGCTACCATAACACAAGCATTACGTTGCTTAACTAGGGACGAGATGGCGTTGTGTGAAATGTCCAAGGATATTTATTTATTTACTATTATCACTATCACTACATAATATAAAACAAAGTCACTGTCGTCTGTCCGACCCTATGTATGCTTAAATCCTTAAAACTACGCAACGGATTTTGAAGCGGGTTTTTTAATAGAAAGAGTGATTCAAGAGGAAGGTTTTTAAGTATAATACTTCCATATTATTGTAAAGAAACACTGATAAATTTAGAGGTTAATCATTGCACCTGTGCGAAGCCGGTCGCTAGTAATAAATAAATAAATATGCAAAACCTGCTGGTAGACTATCTCTAGACATGATCTCTGTGTATTTATAGTTTTTTTGTTGCGCCCTGTAAACAGATGCGGCGAAACTTAAAATATAACATAAAAAAAATATTTGACAAATAGCCCAATAAAATGATTCACAATAAAAATCCAATCAGTGATAACTATATTATGTAAATCAACATTTTATGATTCAACCGACACATAATACTTATAATTTATAATCATTTTAAACTTGTCTCATTGTTTGTGGCAAATTCACAAAATTATAAATTAACTAGCGACCCGCCCCGGCTTCACACGGGTGCAATGAAGAACCACTAAATGTATCAGTGTTTCTCTACTATATTAAGGATGTTTTATACATATAAACCTTCCTCTTGAATTACTCTATCTACTAAAAAAAACCGCGTCAAAATCCGTTGCGTAGTTTTGAAGATTTAAGCATACATAGGGACGGACAGACGACAGCGACTTTATTTTATAATATGTAGTGATATAAAAATGACCGCACTATATCTGTCACGGGCACTCCCGTGACAGATATAGTGTCCCCACCCCATTCCTACGATGCGGGTGTCGTAAGAGACGACTAAAGTGCATAAAAATGCAGAAGAACTTGCTGCAAGAGAACAATAATTTGAAATGGAAACTTTTGCCAAACCGTCGGGCCAGCGTGGCACAGTATTCTAATTCATCATCATCATCATCATTTCAGCCAAAACTAGTCCACTGGACATAGGCCTCCCCCAAGGATCTCCACAAAGGCCGGTCCTGGGCCGCCCGTATCCTGGGCCGCCCGTATCCACTGCTTTCCGGCGACCTTAACCAGGTCGTCGGTCCACCGTGTGGGAGGCCTACCAGCACTGCGCCTTCCGGAACGCGGTCGCCACTCGAGGACTTTTCTGCCCCATCGGGCGTCGGTCCTGCGAGCTATGTGCCCTGCCCACTGCCACTTAAGTTTGGAAATCCGGTGGGCTATGTCGGTGACCCTGGTTTTCCTGCGTATCTCCTCATTTCTGATTCGATCTCGCAAGTATTCTAATTACCGTCTCTTAATTAAAACGATTCATCAATAGATAATTCAGTAGACGATTTTACCTAAAAATAAATGAAGATACCCAACAATAAATGAAGTTACCCAGCATTAAATGGAATTACCCAACAATAAATGAAATTGCCTAACATTAACTGAAATGGTCTATACTCACGTTCAGTAGACCGCACTGTCCGCTGCCTCCGTATCTAGTAAGGAAGACTCTGTGAACTGATTCGCTGGCTTCGTTCTCAACGCCGTATCTACCGCCTCCTTGATTGACGATGTAACCACCTCCTTGCGTGTATCCAGTTCCAAAACCTTGCTGAACCTTCTCTCCCTGACCCTGGATCAAAGTTGCGCCGCCTCCTTGGGTGGTGATTGTTCCTCCTCCCTGAATTACTCCCTGGCCCTATTTAAGATAAATTTATTATACAAGGTGATTGGATGTACAGTGAAAACATGGAAGTAACTAACCTACCCAGTTTGAAATGAGAGTGAAAAGTTTAGGTAGGTAATTAACTATTTTTCCTGTTTCATGCTGAGGGATTGGGATTTTCGATTGAAAAACTTAGCCACAAGTGAATGAAAAATTGATACGAAACCCTGTGCCCGCTCCTTATTGGGAGGCCAGACTCGGACGCGGGTCATAACAGTCCCTGGCCAAATTATTAGACGGACTGTATTTTTTTAGTAATTTTATGTTTCTTATGAGAATGGTTTTCAAATTCCACACACTTTCAGTCAAGATAGAGCTCTGCCACTCTGCTCGGACTGTTAAAGCATTTTTGGCAGAAAAAAATATCCCAGTTAAGAACCCAATTGAAAACGTGTGGGAGTTGATGAAAAGAGAAGTGGCTAAAGACGTGATTACCGACAAAACCAGCTCCTAGAAAAGATTTAATTATGTGTGGAATGATTATCCTCAAATGCAGGAGTCTTGTATTGACAGCATGCCGCGCAGAATTAAAGCTTTGATAGCGGCTAAAGGTGGCTCCATTAAGTAAATATTGACTTTAACTATCATTGTTGCACTTTTCTTTAAAACTCAATAAACTTGAATAATAATAATAATATTTTATTTCCAATGCCAAATACAATTGATTGAATTTACACATTTGACGGCTAAAATGTCTAATACTAATGACATCTGTCGCCGAACTAGGTATCCCTGTACCTATTTCAGCAAACAGCGCCATTCCCAAATATTTTCATAAGATTGTACAAGCCAAAGGTGATTAAGGATATTTTATATATAATTAATCGAAACAACGGTTTAAATTTCATGCTGTTCCTTTTGGTGTGTTGTTTGTGGCTGAATGGGTGTGTGTAAGAGGGTGTGTGATGTAGTGGTTATTTTAATGAATTAATGAGTAGTGATTGAATACGGGTGGTTGCCTTACTTTGATTTCTAAGTAAATGCTGTTTTATTTGTCTCAAATAAATCGGTAATTGATTGGATAATATAAACATAAAAAAAAACAAATCAATTAAAAATAATAAAACGGTAAATCTCTCGGCTAATAATATTCTACATGAAATTTAGCAGTGCGTCTAATAATTTGGCCAGGGACGATATGAGCTAAGTAATGGTAGTAGTAACTAATTTCTAATTAATTAATATAATTATTTGACGTTTTACGAGACCATCGACTACAAAGTTACTTAAAAAAGAATTAGATGTAGTTGCCTCATCCTAATTAGAGGTTGGTGACGTAAAATTTACTATCTAAGTTTCCAGAAAAAACCGTAAGAAACGAAAGGGACGCAAGAGAGAAGAGAGAAGGAAAACTTCAAACAAACCCTCTTGCAGAGGTTAATTTTTTCTCATTATATTGGAAGAGGTCTACTCAGAAATGGGTCTGTTATGAATGGCGATTGAAGTTGTTACCTGTCTAATGATCTCCTGTTGACCTGTCCCCGTGTTTGTGTATGACCCTTGACCTTGGATCAAAGTGGCGCCTCCTCCCTGGGTGGTGATAGTTCCTCCTCCCTGAATAATACCTTGACCCTATGAAAGAAGTTACATTGTATTGGTACGGCCATTAATTATACATCGTGATTAGAATCCTACACCCAACCGGTCTTTACCCTAAAGGGTAAAAAATATAAACTCTTTTTTAGATTACAGCGGGTTTAATATACTCGTACATCAGCCCACCTTATACTGAGGGTATTGTAAGAGGTGACTAACGCAATAGACAGCCAACCTAGCCGGAGGAGAAGGAAAACTTGACAATATCCTGTTGCCAATATCAGTCTCAGCGGTGGGACATTTACGGACTGAGGTCGTGATGGTGATAAAGAAGATTGAAGGTCTTACCTGTCTAATAATCTCCTGTTGACCTGTTTTAGTGTATGATCCTTGACCCTGGGTGGTGATAGTTCCTCCCCCTTGGATTAGGCCCTGGCCCTATTAAAGATAACTTTATTATATAAGGTGATTAGATAGACAGAGACAACTTGCAGGTAAAAACTAAAATTTAAAACCTACTCAGTATAAAACGAGAGTAAAAAGATTAAGTTGGTAATCAACAATTATTCCTGTTTCATGCTGAGGGTGAGGTCGTTTATGGGCTAAGTAATGGTAGTAGTAACTAATTTTAAATTAATTAATTAAATTATTTGATGTTCTAGGAGAACCATCGACTACAAAATTACTAAAAAATAATTTGACGTAGAAGGAAAAGTTGATAATATCCTGTTGCCAATACTGTTTCACTGGTGGTAAATTTACGGACTGAAGTCGTGATGGTGTTGAAGAAGATTGAAGGTTACCTGTCTAATGATCTCCTGTTGACCTGTTCCTGTTTTAGTGTATGACCCTTGACCCTGGGTGGTGATAGTTCCTCCCCCCTGGATTACACCTTGGCCCTATGAAAGAAGTATGCTATATTGTAACACTACAGTTCTTTAATATACAGGCTGATTTGGTGTTTAGAGTTATATTAATTTTAGTCGTCTTAGCACATTTCCCATTTTAATTAAGACCAGCAGCAATTAAACCTATGCGGACTTCACCGACTAGTGTGACACATCAGCCTTATTTATTTACCGAACTTACCCAACAGTGGGATTTTTATGAGCGGCCATGACCAGTCTAATCTGATTTACCTGACTCACAATATCAACAACCCACTTCATCCTGAGGGTATCATAAGAGGTCTAAAAGAACGCAGCGGACTGGCTGCCTAGCCTCAAGAAACTGAAAACTTCACAAAAACTCTGTGACACAGATTCGAGTGATACCCGACTTAGCGGCGGGCCTGTCTTATGGCCTTATGGAAAAAGGTACCTGTCTTATGATCTGCTGTTGACCTGTTCCCGTCTTTGTGTATACCCCTTGACCCTGGATCAAAGCGGCGCCTCCTCCCTGGGTGGTGAGAGTTCCTCCTCCTTGGATTATACCTTGTCCCTATGAAAGAAGTATGTATATTGTATCACTATTGACATGTCAAAAGAGCTCAGATGAGTCCACTTGAATAAATATTTTCTTTTCATTTGATTTGACTACAATTCATAACTATACAGGGTGACTTGGTATATAGTGAACACCTGGAAGTTTAAGTTTAACAAATTAAACACATGTTACGGATTTATCGCGTCAATTGTACATTTTGTAATTCCCAACTTTTAAACACAACTGTAATTTATTATTTAGTCTCTACTGCGTAAACAACTGCTGCAAAGCAATCAAATGGCCGGGAATCAATAAACGTAAAATTTACACGATTAACATATCAAATTAATTTCAAGTTGGAAGTATGCTTAAAATCTCTAAACACTTTTAGAGGTGATTTTAAACTAGATTAGGCGGGACTAAAATGATGATGAAGAATAATATAGTGGTTACCTGTCTAATGATCTCCTGTTGTCCTGTCCCTGTTTTTGTATATGACCCTTGACCCTGGGTGGTAATGGTACCTCCTCCCTGGATTAAACCTTGGCCCTATACACACAATTTATTTTATTGAAATTGGTATCAACGCTACAAATTTGTAAAATATTTAAAGGGTAGTGCATTTGAAATAGTACATGGAAAAAGAGATATGGTACATTGCAATGCTATGGTTTTTGTTATACAGGATGGCTAGTTATGTAGGACAAATCTGAAAATAAACTAAAAAAAGTAACAGTATTGGTTAAAATAGATTTTTAGTAGGTTTTAAAGATATTTTTGTTAAATCACTTTTTAAACTTCCTTTATATCCTTCTTTCTGACCTTTTTTTGAATTCTATCTAAGTTCAGAGAGATGACTGAATTTCTTACCTGTCTAATGATCTCCTGTTGTCCTGTTCCCGTTTTTGTGTATGAACCTTGGCCTTGGACTCCGACCTGGCCGATTTGAGCGGTGGAGACCGATGCTTGGGAGCCTTTGGCAAACTGATCTTGAGAACCTACGAATACCGTGGAGTTAAGTTTTCTATCTATGAGACACCAGTACCTGATAACTCAACTACATAGCGGATAACTCATTGGAATTGCTGGACTGCGGAAAAACTAAGCCTTGTTGGTCTAGGGGTTGGATATGCCGCCCTTGATGGTTGTATCATGAGTTCCCGGTGCGATTCTGGGACCAGACAAGTGTATACCAGAGTGTTTGTGTAAACCAGAGGCACTTATCTAGATCTGGGTGTAATTTATATTACAAAAATAATATTAATACAATATTCATTAAAAAAATAGAATACCACAGCCAAGTAAGTTCCTGCGGATTACCAGACCTCTGTCTTGGAAAGCAATGGTATTAAGAAGCTGAAAGAATCTACTTCCTTTCTGCTTCCATCGTAATGCTTTTCACTTTTTGTGTGACTCCTCTGGTATTTTAAACGTCCATAGGTGCTATTTACCATCCTTCGGGTAATATGATTGGGCGCTACTCTAGTGGTATATAAAGATCATTGTGATGCCATCAGTGTGGTCACCGAAGAGTGGTCAGTAAGGTTGCAGGATATCACACCATGCCGAGCTCTAGAGGGAAAGGAATGTCTCTGGAACATTCTCTTCAAACTCACCTCCACCAATGACGCCAATCTTTCCTCGCTCGATGAATCCTTGACCATTCTTCTTAACAAAACCACCACCAGGATAATTTGGTGTACTGGGGCTAAATAGAAAAATATCGAATTAGAGTAACAAAAACCTTCAAGTGTCACGGAATCAATTGCATTAGCAGCATGTAATATGAAATGCACGTAATTCACAATCTCTTAAATATTTATTTATTTTTTGTACAAAATCTTAAAGCAAAATTCATTTTGGGGTGTCGCAGATTTGTACTATACAGTTAGTCACGCTGTATATAAAATAGTACAAATTGACTCTTTACGTAATTTATTGAAAGTCGATTCACTTTTCAGCCTGTAAAAGACCCACTTAGGCTCCCGCAGGCCTCCTCCAATAATAGGAGGGAAATTAGCCCACTGGCCACACTGGGGAGTCAGTTTGGCACAGGATTTTGATTCAAAATTTCCTTTTCTGGTTTTGTGCCATACAATTTCTTTTAAGTTGGTTCCGACCACACCCTCGGATGTAAAGGAGCTTAACTGGCGAAGAAAGAATACTCACATAGTTTGACTCTCATAAATGCTACCGGTGACTGGGGTAATAGGCCGGGGAGTCGATGATCCACCTCGATTGTTTGGCACGTACTTGCCGTCATTACCACCGAACACCCCGGGTACCCACTTGCCAAGCTGGTTGGTTGGCCAGGGGTCAGTGTAGAAGGGGTCACGGCAGCATTTGCCAATGCGACCTGACTCTACATCTTTGCAGTCCTGTTAAAGCGAAAGAATCACTACATAGTATAAAACAAAGTCGCATTCTTCTGTCCGTCCCTATGTATGCATAAATCTTTAAAACTACGCAACGGATTTTGATACGGTTTTTTTTTAATAGATAGAGTGATTCAAGAGGAATGTTTCACCCACCCCCGTTTTGCACGGGCGAAGCCGGGGCGGGCCACTAGTTGATTATATAGCAGATAACCACCTGACTGCCATGACTGCCAACAGGCTTTGGTATTACCAAGCTCTGTATAAGAGAGAAACCTGGAGAAGGACCTCCCCACCTTACAGCTTCATCATCGCCATTTCAGCCAACGGACGTCCACTGCTGGACATAGGCCTCCTCAAAGGATTACTTTACAGCTTACAGCAGCACAAAGTACCAGGCTCCCATAACCTTAGTGGAGCTCGCTTAGAATTTAGCCAGGTGTGAAAAGTTGTGGCCAAGTTATAGAATACCAAACTAGAGCTGTCGACAGGGGAAGTACTTTACAGACTATCGTAGCCACATTAAAAGTACCAGGATTGCATAACCTTATTGGAGGTCACATAAAACTTAGACGGGTGTGAGAGGTTAGGGGCAAAGTATAAGAGAGTAAGCTAGAGATGCCGAATGGGAAAAACAACCCTACAAAATACCGCAGCCATATTAAAAAAGTGCGACCGTGAACCCCTCCTCGCGGAAGAAGTGAAAATTCGTAATGTGAAAATGAAAATAGTAGAAATTGATTTTCAGTGATATTATATTGTTTCTATATGAGAAACTTTAACAATTCACAAATTGATCGCATCTCCTAATCATAATTTTCGAGTGGAGAAATATCCAAATCTATGACTCATTCACACACACTCAAAAAGGTAGAAAATAGGAGAGAGGGAAGATCCTCTCTCCTATTTTCTACCTTTTTGTAACTATCTTTCTCTCTCCCTCTTGCGCGTTAAACGTTTAACACAACCTTGTTGGAAGTCGCTTATGAAGTTTCACTTCAAAAATTACCAGGGTCACATAGCCTTAGTGGAGGTCACTTAGAACTTGGACGGGAGTGAGAAGTTGGGGCCAAGGCGTAGGAGACCAAACTAGAGCTGTCGACAGGAAATGTCCCTTAAATTATCGTAGCCACATCAAAAGTATCAGGCTCGCATAACCTTAGTGGAGTATTTAAAACCACATACGACTTACCGTGAGAGGTACTCTGTAAGCTTCCTGGTCCCTGGTAAGAGAGACTGGGCTGGTGGAAATGACACCTTCAGCGGTACAGAACTCGATGGGTGTGCACTTAAGGGCGGCAGCGCATCCAGCTGGGACATCACCTGATGGCAAGTGCATACGTTAGCTCACGGCAGACATAATTGGCGTAGTCAGCGTTCTCCGTGTGGTGACCGTAGACTACAGAGTGTCAACACCCCATTTCATCCAAAGGGTGTCCGTAAGAACTGACAAAAGGAAATTACAAGGCCTATAACCTAGCCACAAGAGAAGGAAGATTTGATACGAAACCCTGAGCCAACCCGTCTGGCCAACGTGGCACAGTATGCTTATTACCCTCCATTTAATTGGAGGAGGCCCGACTCAGCAGTGGTTCATTATGAGCTGAATAGTAGTAGCTATTTTCTGTTGGATCTAGGCCATCGGCCTTCTCATTACCCTTTGTCGGGTCTTACGACACCCTCAGGATAGAATTAGTGGGTGATATCATGTATTGTAAATCCATCAACAAACAAATACAGAATAGTCAGTTTTATGTATAGTACTGATATTGTTCAGCCCATAAATGACCCATTGCCTTACTTGGAGGGTAATTAGCCTACAGTGCCACGCTGGCCAGGTGGGTTGGCACAGGGTTTTGGGGCTCCACTATGAGGCAGGCCGAGGCCCCCAGGGTCACGGACCATGCTCTCTGCAATGGGAGTGAATCCCGTGGCCCTGGCTTGGGCAGTCAAGGATCGTCGTCGGTTTTAGTTGGTAGGTCGGGGCGCAATTTACCATGTCTACGCGCCCCGGAGTCCCACATACCCCGGCCATTTCCCAACGGCCGGGTATCCATGAGGATCTCCGACGTAAAAAAAAAAGGGTTTCGTATCACCGGGGCGTCACAGTGGAATGCGTTTACGCGACCTGTGGTGCCCAAGCGTGTCGTGTGAGTGTATACCCCCACTAAGGTTTTAGTGGGTAAACGAGTAGTTCTGGAGTCCCACATAAACGCGGTATGCATAGAGCACTTCCCAGCGAAACCAAAACGAAAAAAAAAGAGTTACGTATCAAGTTTTCCTTCTCTTGCGGCTAGGTTCTCGGCCTGGTCATTTTCTTTTGTCGACTCTTACATCCATAATTGTAACCCTTTTATTTAAAAGAGCAACCATGGAGTTTCTTGCCGGCTCTTCTCTATGGAATGGCATTCCGAACCGGTGGTAAAAACTAAATGAGTAATTCATTAAATTTTTTTTTGTTAAAATTTTCTATCGTAATCTTTGACTATTTGAAAGCATTCGCAAGAATTTATTCGAATAAAAAACTTTTTGATTTTGATTTTCGATTCACGACGCCCTTAAGCGCGTCATCCACGGAGAGAGAATAGAGATAGACAGCTTGAAGCCTAATCTAATTTCTATGTACACGTAGAGATCAATAGAGCGCCTATTGCAGTTTTTTGCCATATCGTAGAATAGCTCTATCATAGTGACATTTTGGCCTGCGTACACTACACTTCTCGTAGACTAGATATACATATATAAACAGTAAACGTCAGTTGAGTACGTCTAATACGAGAGCTCTATATTCGCATCGCTTATCTCGCTCTCGTACCTGCGTCCACTACGCCTGCCGAGAGTAGTCGAACCTGTCTACGTAGACGGTAGTGACACATTAGTTAGGGTAGTCTGGCTAAGATCCCACAATGTCGCAACAGGACGCGAGTTGGAGCACCCCGGGGAGGTTTAGTGGGTAGGCCCCCACTATGGGGGAGAGTCCCACACTCCCCTCGCTGGCCATCCCCGTGGCCGGCGAGGAAGTCGATAAAGGATTTTACACAGGGCAAAAAAGAAAAAGAAAAAAAAGTCTGGCTAATGTGTACACGTCGTAGATTGCCCTACTATGACAGTCGCTCTCCGTAATTTTAATCTATCGTGGACGAGGTGCTCTAAGATGGTGAGACAATGTAATCTAAATGCGTTACCACACACCATATGTCGGTAGAACCCAGCAGTTCGTGAAGATACTTACTTGGCGCAGGTACGACCGGCTTGGGGATATTAGGTCTTGGTGAGGGTGCTGGAGGCTGGAAGCTGTCCAAAATAATTCCTCCATCAGTATACACGGGCTGGTCAGGTCTTGACTCCGCGCCGGTAATCGTGTCTACCGGAGGAAGGTACCCAGGGGCTGAAGTGGATGGTACAGGCGGGAGGTACGGCCTGGGAGGAAGAGTGGGTCTTCGGGTTATGGCTGGACGGGGAGATGTCACTTTGACTGGGTACGCTGTCGAAACAACGTTGGAACCGCCGATGGAAGAGTCTACGGGGGGTAGGTAAGGAATGCCAGGTTTTAGCCCAGTTTGTCCAGGTCGGTAGACTCCAGCGGATTCGCTACCAGCGGTAAACGAGTCGGTTTCAATGAAGTTGGTGCTGGTGGACGATCCGAAGGTTTTGGCTTTGCAGCAGACTTCGGTGGCCAGGTTACAGTACTGCTTCTGCAACAATACAAAGTGGTGTGTTAAGTACGATTAAAAAAAACGGAACAGGATGGATGTGGGCGGCCCAGGACTGGCCTTTAAGGACATCCTTGAAGAAGGCCTATGTCCAGCAGGACGGCTTTAGGCTGAAATTATAATAATGAAGTACGATAATTTAGGGTGTCTTAGGAGGCGACTAAAAGAACGCAAGAGGCAGATCGCCTAGCCCCAAGAGAAGGAAAACTTGATACAAACAACCCAACCCGTCTGGCCAGCGAGGCACCATAGGCTAATTTCCCTCCATGAATTTGGAGGAGCGCCGACTCAGCAGTGGGTCATTTATGGGCTGTAACGACGACGACTACTCAGCATATAGATGACCCACTGCTGAGTCGGGCCTCCTCCAACTACATGGAGGGTTCACTTCTCTTGTTCGGTGTCATACATTGGCCCTAAACTCGTCTAAGCTCTGAATAACCTCCACTAAGGTTATGCGAGCCTGGTACTTCTTAATGCGGCTGCAGTATTGTACACTACTTACTACACAGCCCATACCGGGCCCACTGCTGTGTCGGGCCTCCTCCAGCTACATGGAGGGTTCACTTCTCTTGTTCGGTGTCATACATTGGCCCTAAACTCGTCTAAGCTCTGAATAAGCTCCACTAAGGTTATGCGAGCCTGGTACTTCTTATTGCGGCTGCAGTATTGTACACTACTTACTACACAGCCCATACCGGTCCCACTGCTGTGTCGGGCCTCCTCCAACTACATGGAGGGTAATTAGCCTACTGTGCCACGCTGGCCAGACGGGTTCGCAAGTTTTCATTCTCTTACAGCTAGTGTGTTAGCTAGGTTATCGGCCTCGACATTTCCTTCTGTCGATTCTTACGACACCCTCAGAATGGAATGGAATGTTGGCACCATGTATTCTTGGTCCGTCGCCACACGGATTTAAGTTTAATAGCAAACTACTAAACCTATTTCGATGCAAATAGTAACTTCCAAGTATTTTTTGTCAAAAAAATTTTATGTGGTCAAATTGCGGTCACACAGCGTAGTGAGTTACGTCAATTCATTTAGCTTATCTATTAATCTATCATTCCAATAGAAATTTCTTAATCTTAAATTTCACTTCATATCCAGTTTGTATACACCCAAATTTTGCCACAGTAAATACGTTAAGTCAGTACTTCAACAACACAGTGTGAAACAATCGTATAATTGAACTGATAGGACAACTGATACACAATCAACACAATCACACTGTTTACAAAATATTGAGGATACACTAATATTTTTTATTTTAATGTTGTTCTCAATCTTGCAATTGAAGTGTCATTACTCCAGAAATACACTAGGTATGATACAGAGGCAGTTTACAAACATGTAATTCATTCAATTTCAAAAAAATGACACCGAGACTCGGTTTACACTAAGTCTCGACCCTGGAACCGAACCGGGGACCTCTGATCCAAAGAACATGAATACATAGCATCTTCATAAGTCAATGTCATCAAATTTAGGAATACGCAGACACTTCTACTACCACTAGTCAGCCCATACATAACCCACTAATGAGCCGGCCTCCTCTAATTACATGGAGGGTAATTAACCTACCATGCCACATGACAAGGCCGATAACCTAGCCGCAAGAGATGGAAAACTTGAAACGAAACCCGTGCCAACCCAGACGACCAGCGGCGCACAGTAAGCTATTTCCCCCATATAACAGAAGGAGGCCGGACTCAACAGTGGGCCACCTGTGGACTGAATAGACACTACACACTACCATTCCTAAGCTTAAAGCACTTTAGGTACTGGCAAAGCTGCCTCTACTGTGGTCCAAGTGACCTCAAAACGATGTACTTGATAACTTGCCAAGATACAAGTACTGCAAGAATAGGCATATGATTGAATGATAATGATGTAATGATTACAAGAATGCCCCCAGCCATATGTGACGTGACCTACAACATTGAGCAGCTGGTAGTACCCACGCCACAGCTTGTTCTTTAAGCTGACGAACAAAAAGGAGTGTTATAAGTTCATTAAGCCTATTCGACATCCATTGCGTAAATGTGTATCTCTTATCCGGCTAACTTGCTCTCACTATGCTGTATAGTTATTTTTATAAAAAAAGTAATTTTAGAGTTTCTTGTATTAGCATGAATGTGGGTGGCCGCAGGCGTTGTGGGTGATGAAAAGAGATGGATGGATTGTAAGAATGAGAAATTGTGTATGAAAGGTGTGAATGTAGATATGACGACTGATAGGTGTGTATGGAGACTACCACCTAGCGTCGGACAGGGGCCGTAAGATGGTATTGGTAATTTTAAATATGATGATTTTTATGAGGTTTGTGATTAAACCTACGTAAATTAACTTCCTTTTGAGCTTCGGTTTGAGTTAAAGGTAGCGCTGTAGTATACATTTAGAGCGGTGACGGATTTACAATAATGTCAACACCCCATTCCATCGTGAGGGTCGTAGAAGTCGACAAATAATATAGCCGAGAACCTAGCCGCAAGAAAAGAAATCTTGATGAAAAACCCTTTTATTTTTCGCTGGGTAAATGCTTGATGCATACAGTTGCCCCTAGGGGGTGGGTCAGCGGGTATGTAGGATTCCGGACGTTACGTCGTTGGGACGCCGCAGGTTCGCGAGGACGCATACTCTAGCTTTGCTCTCTTATACTTTGGTTCTAACTTCTCACACCCAGTTCTAATTGACCTCCACTAAGGCTATGCGAGCCTGGTACTTTTTAATGCAGCTGAGGTGAAGTCCTTCTCTATCTAGTTTTCTCTTCATATACTTTGTTCTAACCCCTCAGTCCCGTCCTAAGTGACCTCCTTAAGGTATGCGAGCCTGGTATGTTTTAATGTGACTGTGGTATTTTGTAAGATGGAGGGGTCCTTCTCTAGTTTTCTCTCTAATACTTTGGCCCTAACCTCTCACAATCGTTTAAGTTTTAAGTGACCTCCACTAAGTTTATGCGAGCCTGGTAATTTTTAATGCGGCTGTGGTATTCTCTAAGATGGAGGGGTATTCTTCAGGTTTCTCTCTTAAGGTGAATGTTCCAGGGTAGCCCGCGAAATTCAAATTTTTGCAAGTCAGTGCTAGGTTGTATGTTGATTAAATTGTTATTCGCGGCTGTAAGACGTATGTAGTAATAGAATTATAATCATCAAAATCATCAATACAACCCTCCAAGCTCATAAAGGTGCAAGAAAAACTTTTTCAAGCTCAAAGTCATTCACCCTAAGACTTTGGTCCTAACTTTTTTAATGCGGCTTTTTAAGGTGGCATTTATCATCCTATTTCGAACCGGAAAACGAATGTACCCATTCATAATAAATTCTAATATCAAGTTCATTAGAATTGATATCGTATTTTTTGTTGGGATTTACCATTTGATTGCAAACCGTATATTTTTAATTGGAAAATTCATAATAATATTTTATTATTAGCAGATCCGCTAAGCAATGCGTCATCGTTGGCAATTAAAAACATGATAATTGTCTATGCTTAGACTTAGGGTTCGCTGTTTTTTCCTGAATTGTTTTTTTTTTCTTCCTCCAACTCGAGGTCAGAGACTATGTCTGGCTATCTCCTTTTAAACTCTTCTGCACTTTAGCATTCTTTTATCACTCTTCAACATACCAATTTTTAGATTCTTATATCACTTTCATTCCGTATTTACATTTATCTATTTTCTAAAATCTACTTGAACTTTTATACTATATCTTTTTTATAACTAAATTACTCAATTTTATTAATTTATTTCATACTAGCGAACACACACAAGGGGTTTCATACACGGGTGCAATGGTGAACATCTAAATTGATCAGTGTTTCTCTACAATATTTTGCATGTATTATACTTAAAAACCTTCCTCTTGAAATACTCTTTCTATTATAGAAAACCGCTTCAAAATCCGTTGCGTAGTTTTAAAGATTTAAGCATACAGGGACGGACAGACGACAGCGACTTTGTTTTATAATAAAGTTGTATGTATAAACTACATTTTTTTTATATCTACTTTATATTTTTGTCTGTTTACCTGTCCTTATTTTCCAGAATTGGTTGAAGTTCAAATACTCATCATCATCTTACTAGTTAATATTATAAACGTGAAAGTTTGTAAGTATGGATGGATGGATGGATGGATGGATGGATGGATGGATGGATGGATGGATGGATGGATGTTTGTTACTCTTTCACGTAAAAACTACTGAATGGATTTTAATGAAACTTTACAATAATATAGCTTATACATCAGAATAACACCTAGGTACAAGTTATAAATATACTATGTGAATTACAACAATATAAACAAGTCTAATTCAAAATTTCTAATTGTCAAATTCTCGACCATATTAAACTATAGACAACATAACGTTTCGCTGTCAGTTGTGTTTTGATAAAGTAAGTTTTATACGGACGGGATAAAAATCTCAGGTATCCTATGGCCAAGTTTCTTTTTGTTTTTAATATATATAATGCGGAACAAAGTTCGCCGGGTCAGCTAGTTTCTCATAAATGACCCACTACTGGGACGGGCCTGTTGCAAGTTCATGGAAAGAAATTAGCCGACTATACCTCACTGATCGGATAATTTTGCTCAGGGTTTAGTTCAAAGTTTTCCTTAACTTGTGGGTAGATTTTCGGCCATGTCGTATATGTTCTCGGCTCTTACGAGAACCTCATGGGACGGGGCGGTGTGTTTTCAAAATCCGTCACCACACGGGTAACGGACAGTCATCATTTCAGCCAAAAGACGTTCACTGCTGGACATAGCTCCCCCCCAAGGATCTCCACAAAGGCCGGTCCTGGGCCGCCCGCATCCACTGCTTTCCGGCGACCTTAACCAGGTCGTCGGTCCACCGTGTGGGAGGCCTACCAGCACTGCGCCTTCCGGAACGCGGTCGCCACTCGAGGACTTTTCTGCCCCATCGGGCGTCGGTCCTGCGAGCTATGTGCCCTGCCCACTGCCACTTAAGTTTGGCAATCCGGTGGTCTATGTTGGTGACCCTGGTTTTCCTGCGTATCTCCTCATTTCTGATTCGATCTCGCAGGGAAACTCCGAGCATAGCCCTCTCCATTGCCCTTTGGGGCATTGCCAGGGCAAAAGAACGGACAGTAATCAGTGTAAATTTTAGGTTAAACTGGAGCCGACGCCAGTAAAACATTGGGAACTAGGCAAAGAAAAATCTCCCACTTATTTATTACCTGACCCCTGGTCCCCCAACGCGAAGTATTTATTTTTATTTTTTACTTTTTTAAAGGTTATTGTGTCGGGGGTTTATTTAAATTTTTAATTTAATTTTTATTTTATACTTTTTATAGATACATACTTATTATACTGTAGATTTTGTTAAATTGCACGTGATGCGCTTTCATTTGAGACCCCACTCGATTATATTTGCAGACATTCGGTTATTCTTCCCCACTTTCACCCCTCATAACTTTTAAACGGCTCACCCGATTTTCATCAAACATGTCTAAGAACACTCGCCCGTAACTCACCTTTCATACAAAAAAAAAACTTTATTGAAATCACTTCATCCGTTCGCGAGCTACGGTGCCACAGACAGACAGACAGACAGACACGTGAAACTTATAACACCCCTCTTTTTGCGTCGGGGGTTAATAAAACCGGGCGAGCGAAGCCACGGGAAGTGGATAATATCCTAGTTTTTTTATAAGTCTACAGAACCAAATACAAAATGTTTAATTAGCTGTAGAATAATCTCATTTATAATCCAATTTACCGCATTGTAAATTTATATTCGTTAAAGATGTCTTCGATAATCCGGTTCTGTTATCTTGAACCGACTGTAGTTAAATAGGTTGAGTCACAATAAACCCGGATTCCTATCTTATGCGGGTAAGTTATTTACATTTATATTAAAATTTTACGGATGGGGAAATCCGAGTTTGAAGTAAGTTAATAATACAGGATGTCTGCCTTTTGGTCTAGGGATTAGTCAAATAATAATTCACCAATAATTCAATTGAGCATCTTTCGGAACACAGGACACTAGTTAGTTATAGAGGGTGTCCGAAAAAATAGTGTCAGGCGGAAGTCTAGAGATAGAGCACCCATTGGTGTACCCGAATCACTCCCACGTATATTCTGCAATTTTCATGTTATGATTTTTTTCTGAATTTTCCACCTAAAAACTTAATTTCATTTTTTTTAAGTAGAAGCCTTTTTATCTTTTTTATTTCTATTTTCTAGTATTATCTTGAATTGTACTTTTAAGTATAACGTTATTGTTAAACGGAGTCTTTTCAGTTGGTGCCGCGTTCCGACCTGGTAGTGGTGTTTCAAAAAGATGTATTTGTTGACGATTGTGAAAGCCATTACTGGTTTAAACAACAAATTTTTCATTTGCATTTTTCTATACTATAACTAGTCACAGGGTTTCATGTAGTGAGCCTCCAGTCTGTGACATCCTGGAAGAGCCTCAGAGGCAAGTCCCCATGATGTCTCAAACGTGGAGGCGAGATAGGTAGCACCCCGGGGATGTTTAGTTGGTATGCCTCTTCGGAGAAGAGTCCCACACTGCTGGGACGGGGATACTCCATAAAGGATTTTCCCCCGGGCAATAAAAAAAGGAAAGGGTTTCATGTAACATTTTCCTTCCACTGCGGCCTCTTGCATTCCTCTAGTCGCCTCTTACGACACCCTTAAGACAGTACAGGTTGGTGACATTATTATGTTCTAAATCCGTCGCCACACGGATTTGTTATATACTTAATAATGTTATTCTTAAAATGACACCTGTTCTTCGTATAAATAACGCGATACCATCTACGTCACATAAATGTTATTAAGTTTGACACACCTTAATGTATTAACGTGATGGACGCCTGGTAGCAATGCTTGGAAGGGCACAGCGGGCAGTTGTGGTGACAGACTTAGAATACATAGAGTCACCACCGCATTGCAAAGTCAAAGACATATCATTTATTTTTCACTAGCTGAGTCCCGCGTTACCCGCGGTTTTTGACGTACCGCGGGGAACGGCGCGGGGCGAAGCTAGACTAAACAAAGTAGTCTTAGTTACTCCTTATATCATCAGCTACCTATCAGTGAAAGTCCCGTCAAAATCGGTCCAGCCGTTTCAGAGATTAGTCGGAACAAACAGAGAGACAGACAGACAGACGAAAATAGAGAAAAAAATTATTTTGGTATTTATACTGTGTAACTATACTTACGCATTTAGTAAAAAATGGTTAGTTTATTATTACAAACAGACACTCCAATTTATTTAAATATAATAAAATCACTACATAGTATAAAACAAAGTCGATGTCGTCTGTCCCTCCTTATGTACCTATGTTTAAATCTTTAAAACTACGCAACGGATTTTGAAGCGGTTTTTTTTAATAAATAGAGTGATTGAAGATGAAGGTTTATATGTATAATACATGCATAATATTGTAGAGAAACACTGATCAATTTAGAAGTTCATCATTGCACCCGTGCGAAGCCGGGGCGGGCCGCTAGTAAGATATATTTTAAGTCACAATACAGTCAATTTTTAGAATAGTGTTAATTATACATGTTTTAATTGATTAGCAATTACTACAGCCTCGCTAATTGTCGGTTACAAAATCTCATGTTTTTGTGAAGTACCCAATAAGATTATTATCGCGTCAAATTACATTATAACTATAATTTTAACTGCGCAGTTAGGATAACAACTACTTACTGCAGAGGCAGGTTTCCTTCATTACATGGAGGGTAATTAATCTATAGTTTGCCATCTAAAGTGTCAAAGACGAAAGCGTCATCTCTTGCATTCTTATGCGAGCCTGGTACCAACTCTCAAGCTATAAAGATAAATTAGCATACTGTGCTACGCTGGCCAGACGGTTTGGCACACACGATAGGAGATCCCGGGGCGGGGTACGGGGATGTCTCGCCCCACGGGATCTGAGGGGAAGCGACGTCCTGCCGGGTGCTCACGGCAGGAGGTCGAGTGCTCGTAAGGAGCCTGAGGAGAGAAGGAGGGCCTCCTCGTCTGCGGCGGCGTGGTTCTGCATCAGATCCCACAATGCCGCAACAGGACGCGAGTTGGAGCACCCCGGGGAGGTTTAGTGGGTAGGCCCCCACTATGGGGGAGAGTCCCACACTCCCCTCGCTGGCCCTTGAGGAAGTCCATAAAGGATTTTACCCCGAGTGAACAAAAAAAAAAGGGTTTGTATCAAGTTTTCCTTCTCTTATGGCCAGGTTACGACGCCGGATTACGACGCAGGCCTCTTACGACGCTGGATGGAATGGTGACACTGTGTATGCAAAATCCGTCACCACACGGACCAAAACATCACGTAAGCACATAATTAATGCAATTTAACATTTAATAGTAAAAAATGCAAGAAAAACCACAAAGTAGTAGAACAATGGATGATTGTAATATAACGCGGTCACACAAACAAAATACAATTAGCTTACGAGCATTCCTTGAAGGTGGGCAGGTGAAGAGTGGACCAGCGTCAATAAATGGTTCCGTATCTTATATCTATCTATCTATATAAATAAAAATGAATTGCTGTACATTAGTCTCGCTAAAACTCGAGAACGGCTGGACCGATTTGGCCAATTTTGGTCTTGCAATATTCGTGGAAGTCCAGTGAAGGTTTAAAGGGTGAGAAAATATGAAAAAACAATTTTTTTTAATAATCACTATCTTCACTCTATCACTATCACTACTTATTATATAACAAAGTCGGTGTCGTCTGTCCGTCCCTATGTATGCTTAAATATTTAAAACTACGCAACGGATTTTGAAGCGTTTTTTTAGTAGATAAAGTAATTCAAGATGAAGGTTTATAAAACTATAATACATGCATAATATTGTAGAGAAACACTGATAAATTTAGAGGTTCATTATTGCACCTGTGCGAATCCGGGGCGGGTCGCTAGTATTTTAATATAGTACTTTACTAAAGTTTAAACATTCTGGAATGAACATTCAGGTTTTTTATTTATTGATTCTAAGGCGGTACGAAGTTTGCCGGGTCAGCTAGTTACATTTAAGGTGGATGTTCCAGGGTAGCCCGCGAAATTCAAATTTTCTTACGTTTTTTGCAATTTGCAGGTCAGTGCTAGGTTGTATGTTGATTAAAATATTATTCGCGGCTGTAAGACGTATGTAGTTATAGAATTATAATCATAAAAATCATCAATACAACCCTCCAAGCTCATAAAGGTGCAAGAAAAACTTTTTCAACGTCAAAGTCATTCTTGCACCTTTATGAGCATGGAGGGTTGTATTGATGAGTTTGGTGATTATAACTCTGTAACTACATACGTCTTACAGCCGCGAATCAAATGTTCATCATCATACAACCTAGCACTGCCCTGCGAATTGCAAAAAACCTAAGAAAATTTGAATTTCGCGGGCTACCCTGGAGCATCCACCTTAAACGTGAAAGTTTATAAACGTATATAAAAATGTTATAAACGTGAAAGACAAAAGGAAATGATGATGCCGATAACCTAGGCGCAAGAGAAGGATTGATACCAGACTCTGTGCCAACCCAATTGGCAAATAGTTTTTTAATTGAACTTGACTTGACCCATCATAGCGTAATAAAAGGATCTAGGATTATGTTTATGGAACCATAAAATGGTTTAAAATGATACAAGAGTTTATTTAATGCACTTAGATTCATTATGTACGATGCGTGTCGGTATGTTAGTTACGTAAGTACTCTGAAATTGCTCGACAGTTTTTAATGGCGCCTAAGAGAATAAACGTTTTACATTGACGTATCTGTTGCGAGAACATCTTCCATAATAATCCATAAATGATCCACTGCTGCGTCGAGCCTCCTCCAACGACAAGGAGGGTAATTAAACTACTGTGCCATGCTGACCAGACGGGTTGGCACAGGGTATGGTATCAAGTTTTCCTTCTCTTGTGGCTAGGTTATCGGCCATTACATGTCCAGGGATTTAGCATACACAGTTTCACCACCTCATTTCTTTCTGAGGGTGTCGTAAGAGCCGTCAAAAGGAAATGACAAAGCTCAGCCGCAAGAGAAGGAAAACTTGATACGAAACCCTGTGCCAACCTGTCTGGCCATCGTGGCACAGTAGGCTAATTTATCTTTATAGCTTGAGAGTTAGTACCAGACTCGCATAAGAATGCAGGAGATGACGCTTCCGTCTTTGACATTTTAGATAGGAGAAGGAATACTTGATACGAAACCCTGTGCCAACCCGTCTGGCCAGCGTGGCACAGAAGGCTAATTTATCTTTATAGCTTGAGAGTTGGTACCAGGCTCGCATAAGAATGCAGGAGATGACGCTACCGTCTTTGACATTTTAGATAGGAGAAGGAATACTTGATACGAAACCCTGTGCCAACCCGTCTGGCCAGCGTGGCACAGAAGGCTAATTTATCTTTATAGCTTGAGAGTTGGTACCAGGCTCGCATAAGAATGCAGGAGATGACGCTTCCGTCTTTGACATTTTAGATAGGAGAAGGAATACTTGATACGAAACCCTGTGCCAACCCGTCTGGCCAGCGTGTCACAGAAGGCTAATTTATCTTTATAGCTTGAGAGTTGGTACCAGGCTCGCATAAGAATGCAGGAGATGACGCATCCGTCTTCGACATTTTAGATGGCAGTTATAATGGCCGCAAGAGAAGGAATACTTGGCACCATGTACCATGTACCATACCTCCATGTAAGCCAGTATGCGCAGGTGTCTTTGTACAAACCAGAGGCACTTGCTCTGAGTCTGGGTGTCTTTTGTGTTCGTGAATTACATGTTTGTAAACAGTCCTCGCGGTACAGGTTATATCTAGTGCAGGAGCTAAGTTTAAAAAAAACTAAATTAAAAATTTAAATAAACCCCCGTCACAATGACCTATGTGACCTTTAAAAAGTAAAAAATAAAATAAATACATCGCGTTGGGGGACCGCTCCTACTTATTTATTACCTGACCCCTGGTCCCCTAACGCGATGTATTTATTTTATTTTTTACTTTTTAAAGGGTACTTAGGTAATTGTGTCGGGGGTTTATTTAAAATTTTAATTTAGTTTTTATTTTCTGCTTTTTATAGATTGTGATGTAGATCCTCACCACATATATTTACAGATATTGGGTATCCGCCCCCCTTTTACCCCCAGAGTTTTTTCAGGGCTCAACTGATTTTCATGGAACATATTATTTTGTAATGTGCACGTGATACGCTTTCATTTGAGACCACACTCGATTATATATGCAGACATTCGGTTATTCTTCCCCACTTTCACCCCCCATAACTATTAAACGAGTAAACCGATTTTCATCAAACATATCTAAGAACACTCGCCCGTAACTCACCTGACAAAAAAAACTACAAAAAAAACTGTATTGAAATCGCTTCATCCGTTCGCGAGCTACGGTGCCACAGACAGACAGACACGTCAAACTTATAACACCCCTCTTTTTGCGTCGGGGGTTTAAAAAAGCAAGCCATAATATTCGCAATTTTCGGACAGTCATCGTGAGTTGCAATTTTTATGGAACCATTTCGCCACAGCCACCTCGTCTTTTCATCCACAAATGTTTACTTGACCAATTTTAGCCCGATCCGCTTACTTAATCGATCGATCGCAAGATTGTGCAATTCGATCAATCTAACTATCCATTTTTGGATGAACGAACTATTTGGTTTGATGAGATGCACCCATGTTTCTTGATAAAGATCAGATTCACAAAAATCGCATATTGAAGATAGAAAAAATATTTAAAAAATCTGCTTCTTTTGCATCCCCGGTTCGAATCCGGGTCCGGACAAGTGTCTTTGCGTAAACCAGAGGCACTTGCTCAGAGTCTGGGTGTCATCTGTGTTCTTCAATTTCATATTTATAAACTATCCCCGATATATAAGTTATGAGAAGTGCAGGGTATTCGTTTTTATAAGAAACCAGCCGTGATATCCCCTATTTTCAGACGTCATGCGTTGCAATTATTTTAAGAACAATTTCTCCACAGCTTTGTCTGATCAAGTTTAGCCTGATGCGTTCGATTTATAGAAAAAACTAGCGACCCGCCCCGGCTTCGCACGGGTGTAATGCTGACACTAAATACACCCTTGCAATGTAAGCGCATAAAAATGTGTTTATGTACGACATCACATTAGAAACCTCTAAATTTATCAGTGTTTCCCTACAATATCATGCATGTATTACACATAATATAAGCCTTCCTCTTGAATCACTCTATCTATTAAAGAAAACCGCTTTAAAATCCGTTGCGTAGTTTTAAAGATGTAAGCATACATAGGGACGGACAGACGACAGCGACTTTATTTTATACTATGTAGTGATTACCTCCTCTCCTACGCCACGCCGGCGGTGTACTCTCCCTCCGTCTTACGAATTTTCGATCAGGTCACGTATCTTGACGCGGGTTTGACATTTTATACGCTTCCCAAGAAAAGAGCTCAACGACTCCAAAGAAGTTTTCACTTCAAATAGTAAAGAAAGTGCTTCGCTCTAACTTTACGGTTTTTGTTAACCCTGCACATTTAACCGCAACACAGCGTGTTTCATCATTAATTTAAACTTTAACAGTCAAAGTAATATCCTAGATGTAGCAACTGCAGATAGATCAATCAATAACGCCTAAATGTTTCATGTAAGCTATGAGTCACAAGTCATATATCAAAGAGATCGTCTATTTTAGAGATAAGTACCGACAGACGAACAAATACGTAAAGGTCATTGGATAAGATCATTTTAATGAGATATTTGCGAGGTCGTGTGTATGTTATTTATTAATTGTTGGCATTTCGAAGAGGTTTTATATATCAATTTATTTATTAAATATTATTAGTCCGTATGGTGACGGATTTTCAATAAATAGTGTCACCAACCCATTTCATCTTGAGGGTGTCGTAAGAGCCGAGAAAAGGAAATGACAAGGCTGAAAACTTAACCGCAAGAGAAAGAAAAATGCATACGAAATCTTTTTTCTTTTCTTCTGAGATCCTCATGGATACCCGGCCGTTGGGGACTGGCCGGGGTATGTGGGACTCCGGGGCCGGTGCCAACCCGTCTAGCACGGTAGCCTAATTACAAGCCCGACATAGTAGTGGGTCATTTATGGGCTGAGAACTTCACTATCCTATCACTACATAGTATAAAACAACGTCGCTGTAGTCTGTCGGTCCCTATGTATGCTTAAATCTTCAAAACTACGCAACGGATTTTGAAGCGGTTTTCAATAGGTAGAGTGATTCAAGAGGAAGGTGATTCAAGAGGAAACTTGATACGAAACCTTGTGCCAACCCGTCTGGCTAGCCTGGCACAGTAGGCTAATTTCTCTTTAAAGCTTGAGAGTTGGTACCAGGCTCGCATAAGAATGCAGGAGATGACGCTTCTGTCTTTGAGATTTTACACAGGAGAAGGAATACTTTATATGAAACCCTGTGCCAACTCGTCTGGCCAGCGTGGCACAGTAGGCTAATTTATCTTTAAAGCTTGAGTGTTGGTACCAGGCTCGCATAAGAATGCAGGAGATGACGCTTCCGTCTTTGACATTTTAGATGACAGACAACTTGGTCGCAAGAGAAGGAATACTTGATACGAAACCCGTATAGCCAGCGTGGCACGGTAGGCCAATATCCCTCCTGTGAGTGGAGGAGGCCCGACTCAGCAGTGGGTCTTTAATGGGTTGAGTGGTTGTAGTTTAAGGTGAAAGTTCCAGGGTAGCCCACGAAATTAAAATTTTCTTACGTTCAAATCTCCAAGCTCATAAAGGTGCAAGAAAAACTTTTTCAAGCTCAAAGTCATCCTTGCACCATTATGAGCTTGGAGGGTTGTATTGATAAGTTTGATGATTATAATTCTATAACTACATACGTCTTACAGCCGCGAATAACATTTTAATCAACATACAACCTACCACTGACCTGCAAATTGCAAAAAACGTAAGAAAAATTGAATTTCGCGGGCTACCCTGGAACATTCACCTTAAATGGACGTTATGGACAGCCAACATCTGGCAGTGCTGAATTTGGACGTAGATCGATTGCGTGACTCAACTTGCGACTAAATTATTTTTATACTTTTGAGAAGTATTAATCTTCTTACTATCTAGATCTAGATAGATATGCCATAACTGACGGTAGATGACATACGTAATTGATTATTTCGGTGCGTAAGTAAGGCTATGAAATTCTAGCTCAGCTCGGCTACGCTCGCGTGTATTTTGGTTATGTTTCTAATTAACATTCGGAATCAACTTTGAAACAAAAATAAAAAAGTAAATCCGTAATAAATGTAATATTAAATGTTTTCATCATCATCATCTTATACGCCCACTGTTGAGTCGGCCCTCTCATCACAAGGAGGTTAGCCCACTGTGCCACGCTGGCCAGACGAGTTGGCACAGGGTTTCGTATCAAGTATTCCTTCTCTTGCGCCCATGTTGTCTGCCATTTAAAATCTCAAAGACGGAAGCGTCATCTCCTGCATTCTTATGCGAGCCTGGTACCAACTCTCAAGCTTTAAAGATAAATTAGCCTACTGTGCCACGCTGGCCAGACGGGTTGGCACAGGGTTTCGTATCAAGTATTCCTTCTCTTGCGACCATGTTGTCTGTCATCTAACATGTCAAAGACGGAGGCGTCATCTCCTGCATTCTTATGCGAGCCTGGTACCAACTCTCAAGCTATAAAGTTAAATTAGCCTACTGTGCCACGGTGGCCAGACGAGTTGGCACAGGGTTTCGTACCAACTTTTCCTTCTCTTGCGGCTAGGATTTCGGCCTTGTCATTTTCTTTTGTCGGCTCTTACTACACCCTCAGGGTGGAATGGGGTGGTGACACTATGTATTCTAAATCCGTCACGGCTAGATGATCATCCCCTTGCGCATAACTACTTTTAATGACCCCCCCGCGGCTTTCCAGGAGCCCCTAGTTACTGAGTCCTCATTGTTAGATACCACGCGGGTAAAGTCGCGAGTTTTAGCTTGGTTCAATATTTTTCCCCGTGTGGAGACGGGGCAGAATATAAACTTCCGCACCGCACGCTGGGAAATAACGCGTGTTCTAAAAGCCAACAAAACCCAGCATGCTTGGTGGTAGGATCTAATGGTCCACCCGGCTAGCTACCACCCTCACATCTAAGTCCGGCGCCAAGCAGTTTTACTGTGTTTCGTCGCGTGTATGTGAGAGCCGGTGCGTGAATTGCCAGCTCCACCTTAGACCCTGGCGTTGCTTTCCATCGCGCAAGCCTAGGGTCAAAGGCATTAAAGTCACAGATAATAGATGAAGCTATCCCTAAGCCTTACATAAACCTTTAGTAGCTGTAAGTCCTCCATGCATTAATTAAATAAATAAATAAAAACACAGGTTTTTCTGCTATCCGTACATTGTAAACTATGGGGTCATCACGACTCTCCTAAATCTCTGAATTAAACTTAAAACTACTGCTAATTTTTCATGTAAATACATTGTACTTTTAATGTACGGTTAGCAACAAAATAAGTAACTTCATTTTTTATACCCTGTTCACGATAGCTTGATCGATTTGACATCTGTCAAATCGATCAAGCTATCGTGTATATATATATATATATATAGCGATATATATACGTGCAGTAATGCTTTTTTTATTTTCTTCGTCGGAAATCCTCATGGATACCCGGCCTTTGGGGACTGGCCGGGTTATGTGGGACTCCGGGGCGCGTGGAGATGGTAAGTTGCGCCCCAGCCTACCCACTAAAACCGACGGCGACCTTCGACTGCCCGAAACAGGGCCACGGGTTTCGCTCCCCCGTTGGGGGAGCATGCTCCGCGACCCTGTGGGCCTCGGCCCGCCTCGTTTCGTTTAATGCAGCCCCATGCTCCGCGGCCGGCCCCTCCTATCATGAGGGTCGTACAGCCCCCCGTTCCGCCGCTGAGAGGCGCGGTACGCGCGGTACGCGGCGCGCCTTCCTCCCGGGGCCTGTAATGTCCATCGCCCGCAGGCCCACTTACGGCGGGCGGAGGTCAGCCAGCGCCCTCCGGCGCCTGTTGGTGCGCTGGACGTGCAGTAGTGCTGTCGCGGCACTACTGATCCCCATACAACCGCTAGATTGCTGCCTAGCTCGGAATGTAATCTCATAAAAGCTTTTAAAAATATTGTATGGGGACCAGTAGTGCCGCGACAGCACTGTTGCGGCAGTCCTGCTGCGTGCAGCGTAGTTCGGAATCATACCTTTACTTTGCAATGACGAACAGTGATGGGAAACAAATAATATCTACTAGTACAAAAAATAACATTTTAAAATACTTGTAACTGTGACGAGATGGTGTGCCTGTATTATGTGTGAAATTCTTTATCACTTTTTCTTCACTTTAAAAGACAATATTCGAATAAAAATCATTTTTATTTTGAAATAAAATTCGTTGGCTTTCGCACATTGAAAGTTATCACTTTTACAATTATTATTTTCTTTTATTTTTTGTTTACTTTCATGGTCTGAACCACCTTTTTAAATTTGGCGGGAGGTCCAAAAATAAACCTGTAATATTAAATAGGAACATATTATGAATATTGACCCACCATCGCTTATCCACCCAATGTTTTATAATGTCTAGTGCAATAAATAATAAATATCCTTGGACATTTCACACAACGCCATCTCGTCCCAAGCTAAGCAACTTAATGCTTGTGTTATGGTCACGAGATGGATGATAAACTACTTATATAATTGTTTTTTGTAAATACATACATATTATAGATAGAAATGACACCCAGACTCCGAGCCAGTACCTCTGGTTTAGACAAAGACACTTGCCCGATCCCGGAATCGAACCCGGGACCCGTTGATCCAAAGGCGGCACATCTAACCACTAGACCAACGCCTACTTGTCACAGTTACAAGTATTATAAAACGTTATTTTTTGGACTAGATATTTTCCGTTTCCCATCACTAGCCCGTCTGTCAAATCGATCAAGTTATCTTGTAAAGGGTATAATACCACTATTACTTAGCCTATTATGATCCACTGTTGAGTCCAGTCACATGGAGGGTAATTACAATACTGTAATAGATCTTATTACATGGTAGTAAAACTTATATTTCCATGTGGTGGCAAATCTATACTCTATACTTTTAATATATAAAGCTGCAGAGTTTGTTTGTTTGTGTGTTTGTTTGTTTGTTTGTTTGTTTGTTTGAACGCGCTAATCTCAGTAACTACTGGGCCGATTTCAAAAAATATTTCTGTGTTTGATAGTCCATTTATCGAGGAATATTATAGGCTATATTTTATTTTCAAAAGAATTAGGGATCCGTATGAAAATTGCGATTTTGTAAACCAAGGTGTAAAATCGAAAACCTATTTATGCGTGCGCTGCAAAAACTATTGACAACAGAACAAAATGATGTACTACGGGTTTGTAGGTCTTATAAAGATCTACAAAGAAGTTCTCGAGAGCACATATCTAACTATCATAGTTTAGTCACAATAACCGATTTTATGTTCATAAAAAATATGCACGGGTTCAAAGCCCACGCGGGCGAAGCCGCGCGCAAAAGCTAGTTTAGAATACCAGCGTCACCATCTATCCTGACGTTTCGTATCACGCCTTCTCTTGCGGCTAGGTTTTGAGCCTTGTCATTCCCTTTTTGTCGGCTCCTACGACACCCTCAGGATAGAATGGGTTGGTGACGCTTGTATTATAAATATGTTACCACACGGAACAACCACAAACAACCGAATATTAACGTTGCAAACTGTACCGTCAGCATATATAGTATGCAAATGCACTTTGACAATGGCGAAAATACCATTATTTTAATGTTTGACTTAACAGATAGCAGTAATATACCGTCTGCATAAAATGATGGGTTAACTTCTTGTAATGACGTCTTAGGTTTTGGCGATGATTACACATTGAATTTAATCTGATTTATTGCGTGTATATTATCCGTTAAACAGTGGTTTTTTTACCAATCACTTGAATGCCTTTGACACTAGGCTTGCGTGATGGAAAGCAACGCCAGTGTCTAAGATGGAGCGTGCAATTCAAGGAAATGCCCTGTCGGGCACCAGCTCTCACATACACACGACGGAAAAAAGTAAAACTGCTTGGCGCCGGACTCAGATGTGATGGTGGTAGCCAGCCGGGCGGACCATTCGATCCTACCACCAAGCGTGCTGGGTTTTGTTGACTTTTACAACACGCGTTTTTTCCCAGCGTGCATGCGGGAAGTTTTATATTCTGAACCTGAATTACACGTGTAATTTTAATGTCGTCGTTTCAGCCCTTAAATGACCCACTACTGAGTCGGGCCTCCTCCAAGCTCATGGAGGGAAATTAGCCTACTGTGCCACGCTGACAAGACGGGTTGGCACAGGGTTTGTGTCAAGTTTGCCTTCTCTTTCGGCTAGGTGATCTGCCTCGTGCTTCTGTTCTTTAAGTCGCCTCTTTTAATTTCAATGTAGCTTCTTGATAATTGCGTGGTGAAGGAATTAGAAATCGCAATGATATCAACCTTAAATTGACTGAGAGATTCACACGGTTGGCGCAGTGGTAGGGCTGCGCAGCATGTCGCGGGTTCCATTCCCGCACGGAAGAAATATTTGTACGACCTACAAGTATTTGTTCCGGGTCTGGGTGTTTTCTATCTATAATATGTATGTAGTTACAAAAAAAAAATGTTTATAAGTAGTTTATCATCCATCTCGTTACCATGACACAAGCATTAAGTTGCTTGGCTTGGGACGAGATGGCGTTGTGTGAAATGTCCAAGGATATTTATTTATTTATTGACTGAGAAATGACTACAGGAACGCAAGCAAAGGCAGATCACCAAGCCGCAAGAGAAGACATACCTTGATACATACCCACTTTTGTTTCGTGGGGAAATGCTTTAAGCATACCACTGCCCCTCGGGGGTCGGCGATTATGTGGGACTCCGAACTACTCGTCTTCCCACTCAAACCCCAGCGGTATACCCTCACACGAAACTCCGCACTTGATTTTATAGCTTTTTTATGCCTCGTTGGTCTAGTGGTTAGATGTGCCGCCTTTGGATCAACGGGTCCCGGGTTCGATTCCAGGGTCGGGCAAGTGTCTTTGTCTAAACCAGAGGCACTGGCTCGGAGTCTGGGCGTCATTTCTATCTATAATATGTATGTATTTACAAAAAAAAATGTATATAAGTAGTTTATCATCCATCTCGTTACCATAACACAAGCATTAAGTTGCTTAGCTTGGGACGAGATGGCGTTGTGTGAAATGTCCAAGGATATTTATTTATTTATTTATATATATCACTATCACTACATAGTATAAAACAAAGTCGCTGTCGTCTGTCCGTCCCTACGTATGCTTAAATCTTTAAAACTACGCGACGGATTTTGAAGCGTTTTTTGTAATAGATAGAGTGATTCACGAGGAAGGTTTTTATCTATATCATCATTACACCCGTGCGAAGCCGGGGCGGGTCGCTAGTAATATATATATTTAAGTATGGTTATATATTTATATATGATTACATGGTATACATGTATTTTAGTTGATCAGCTAGTTTACCTTTTCTAATTTTTTATATTTTTTTACATCTTTTGTTGTTCTCCCCTCGCTAGTGTGCATCTACCGTTTTTACCTCTCTGCACCACCCAAAGGTTGACTGGTAGATTAGTAGCATTTAAATAAATAAATAAAAATAAACGTAATCCATTGTGACGCCCCGATAAGGCAAACGATACGACAACCGGAGTTTTTCGCAAATTTAATCCGAACTATTATTGCTGGCCGTACAATAATATCTGCGATGTCCTTTCCATGTTGACAGAGTGTTGCGACACGACAACACGACACGACATTCCCGGCCGCTTGACCCTAGTGCCACCTAAATACTTTTGACTCGTCAACATTTTACATTCGGATATCCAATTCGTTTTTACTACGAGGAATATGCGTCCGTGCGGTGACGGATTTAGGATACACAATGTCACCAACCCATCTTTAAGGTGTCGTAAGGGGCGACTAAAAGAACGCAAGAGGTCTCCGTTAAGCATACCACCGCCCCCCGGGGGAGAGGTCGATGATTATGTGGGACTCCGACAAGGGTCGTCTACCCAAGAGTCGTTTACCCCCGGCGGTATACCCTCACACGACGCGCTTGGGGCGCCACAAGTTCGCATAAACACATTCTACTGTGACGCCCCGGCGTGGTGCCCGCAACGCGGGCAAACGACTATCAGAGAGGGCGTCCCGGTACACTGGGACGCCCTCAGTCATCGAGGCTTTCGTCCGTGGCAGCTCCCCCGAACCACCACCGGCCTCCAAGGCGAGGGCAGAAGAGGCAGATCACCTAGCCCCAAGAGAAGGAACTGTGCCAAACCGCCTGGCCAGCGTTGCTCAGTAGGCCAATTATCTTCAAAGCTTAAATATTAGTACCAGGGTCGCATAACAAAGTAAGAGATAACGCTTCCCTCTTGGATGTTTACGACGACAGACACTCTTAGTTCAAGAGACTTGGAATTTGAGGAAAACTTGATACGACACCCGGCCACAACCCGTATAGCCAGCATGGCACAATGGGCTACTGCTCATGTAGTTGGCGGAGGGCCGGCTCAGCAGTGAGTGACTTGTGATCTGAGTAGTAGCCATCATCCTGATTTCAGCCAACAGACCCAACAATTTCCACAAAGGCCGGTCCTGGGCCGCCTGCATCCATCGTTTCCCGGCAACCTTAACCAGGTCATCGGTCCACCGTGTGGGAGGCCTACCAGCACTGCGCTTTCCGCAATGCAGTCGCCACTCGAGGGCTTCTCTGCCCCATCGGGCGTCAGTCCTGCGACCTATGTGCCCTGCCCACTGCCACTTAAGTTTGGCGATCCTGTGGGCAATCTCACAGCGAAACTCCGAGCATAGCCCTCTCCATTGTCCTTTGGGTGACTTTGAGCCTTCTGATGGGGCCCATAGTTAGCGACCACGACCGAGTCGTATGTGATATATCTGACCTCTGCGCAAGGTACCACAGTTTACCACCAATTTGGACTGCGACCACAGGAGAGAAGAAATGACAAGAAACTCAGAGGTCATGATTGATTATTTGATTGATATGATGACGACTGATGTTTCATCTTTAAAATATGCGATGGGATTTTACATTAATGACAAAACTGCCTTGACCTTACAGTGTAAATTATTTGCCCTTAAGGTATCTTTTAATGGATGGAAGTTCTCGTTATTATAGAGGCATATTATTAAAAAGATTTATTTTTGCAGAAAACTGTAAAATACCGAAATACTGTTCTTAATTAACTGGTATGCGGTTCAGAAATTGGGTGCCTCACCCATCACGTGTTTACAAAACTTACGCGTAGGTTAAACTACTCATAAAAATAATAGTCATTTTAAAATTTTACCTAATCGGCTTTTAAATATACTCGTAATTATATAACATTTAGTTTGAGCGTAGTATGAGTGTAGCGAATTTTCTTTGATAATTCTCTTTGTTTGCAGGCTTACAGTACATCCTCAAAATAGATTTAAGTGGATTAAAAGCCCCAGAACCTATGTCATAAGTAATTAAAAAAGTATCTGTCAAGTTTATGAACAACTTTCAATTTCAAGTGATTTTTAAAGATATTTTTATTAATTAGTTTTCTAAAAGTAATTAAGTGTGTAAATATGTGATTTACTTGTGTTTGGTGAATAAAGAATTAAAAAAAAAACACTTTATATTTGAACGCGGAAACGATGTAAACATTTTTTAACAAATAAATCTTGTAATGAGCTGAACACTCCAAACAACTATAAAGCACACATAATTTATTACGAATTATTGGCTTTGCGTATTTTGCCGATATTTTTTTAATGTCAAGGCGTAGAGTTAGGGTTGTCAGAAATATGTCGTTTAACCACGTGACTGTTGTTTGTGACTGTATCGCTGTGTCGCCTCTGAGTCAGACCTCCTGCTTTTTTGTGTGGTGACGGATTTAGAATACATAGTGTCAACACCCCATTCCATCCTGAGGGTGTCGTAGGAGCCGACGAAGTCAACTAAAGTGGACAGAAGGAAACGAAACCCAGTGCCAAGTGTGGCACAGTAAGTAACTTTTTCTGTGATGGAAGGAGCGCGACTCAGCAATGTGTCATTTATGTGTAGTAGAAGAGTCAGACCTCCTCCAAATTTATGGAGGGAAATTAGCCTACTGTGACTCGCTGGACAAGACGGGTGTCTTGTCCGTGGAACATGGTTTTGTACGTTTTCCTCCTCTTGCCTTGATCGCCTCCTATAACAGTCTCAAGATGGTATGGGCTGGTGTAATATTGACTATTAATTCTGTTGTGTTGTACCGTCTGGTGACTTGAATAATGTTTTGAAATACATAATATCACCATCCCATTCTCCATTCTCATTCCGAGGGTGACGTTAGAATCGACAACTAAAAAAAAACTTGAAACGACACCTTGTGCCAACTCGTCTGGCCAGCGTAGCACAGTAGGTAAATTTATTTTTCAAGTTTCAGTGTTGGTACCAGGCTCGCATAACAATGTAGGAGATGACATTTCACTCTTGGGGATTTTGGACGTCAGACGCTCTTGCATTAATACAAGGAAAACTTGCTACTTCACCCTTTTTTCTTTTTTTTTTCGCCCCGGTTACAATCCTTTATGGACTTCCTCGCCGGCCACGGGGATGGCCAGCGAGGGGAGTGTGGGACTCTCCCCCATAGTGGGGGCCTACCCACTAAACCTCCCCGGGGTGCTCCAACTCGCGTCCTGTTGCGGCATTGTGGGATCTGATGCAGAACCACGCCGCCGCTGTTACTTCACCCTGTGCTAACCCGTCTGTGGCACAGTAGGCTAATTGTCGTCCATGTAATTGGTGGAGGCCCGACTCAGCATTGGGTAGTGTATGAGCTATGTAGTAGTTTGTCAACCCTATTTATGTACAGACGTCTCATTGGTGAATCGATTCCGGACTGTTCTGTTCATAATTCATCGTTTTGATGTATAATAATCGTAGTTTAAGTTTGTTAGATTAATTATGTGCGGTTTCACGATTGTCGGAAGAGCTTCATGGAATTATTACCAAATATTATTTGTATGCCCGTGTGGTGACGGATTATGAATACATGGTGTCACCATCCCATTCAATCCTGAGGGTGTCGGTTTCGTGATTTCCTTCTGTCGACTCTTAGTCGACGGAAGGAAATCACGAAGCCGATAACCTGTATGTATATGTCTTGCGAATGCTTTCAAATAGTCAAAAATGATTGGAGAAAATTAAATTTAGAAATAAAAGATAATTAATCATTTAACTTTTACAACCGGTTCGGAACGCCGTTCCACAGAGTAGATCCGACAAGAAACTCCATGGTTGACCTTTTTAATTGGAAAAGTTTAGATACCTATCGCAAATGTTTCTTTTTATCTCAATCTTGAACAAACAATTTAATCACAATAATTTATCTTATTTTTTTTATAAGAGCTACAATGATGGTGGTACAAACAAGTCTGACAGATAAGTGTAAGCAATAAAACGCATAAACGGTAGCATAGGTAAAAATTAGATTAATGTCAAAAATCAGTGAAATTCATCATCATCAACATTTCAGCCAAAAGAAGTCCACTGCTGAAAAATTGAAGCGAACTTGACACGAAACCCTGTGCCAACCCGTATGGCCAGCGTAGCACAGTAGGCTAATTACCCTCCATGTAACTGGAGGAGGCCCGACTCAGCAGTGGGTCATTTATGGGCTGAGTACCCCTCTCGCTTCTTTGTATATAGATAAGGAGCTGTCCTTAATCATTAATCACGTGAAGTTCGAAAGGGGGGGAGGGGTCCGGCAAAAATAGTAGGTATAGTAACATATCACGTGTATAAATGTGTTGGTCAACGCGTGATTTTTAAACCGAAAAGCAGCATGTAGTCTTTGAGTGTAGGATTCTTTGCAGATACTAAGAATACACGTGATTTTTAATGAGGGGTAGTCTTTAACTTCACCACATATCACCGAGGGGGAGGGGGGTTAATTTTTTTTTAAACGTCACGTGATTAATGTACAGCCCCTAAACTAATGATTAAACAAAACTCAAGTAAATTTTGACGCGTCATTTTTTAACGGCTGTAACATCATGGTGCCAACGGCCTTTGGCGTAATTTTAAATCAAACATAGAAATGACCTTAACAACAGTAAGTTAAGGCCAGCAATATAATTGTATATTTTCTTTTATTTATATATTTGGTATTTCCTTGAGTCAATAATTTATTAAAGTGCGACTCAATATAATATTGATTGATTCATAGTTTTGTCTGAATAGCTCGATGCGTTTGCCTCAAATTAGAAAAAAATTGAAGGTTTCAATTTAAATATTAAACAGTGATTAAGGATTTGAATTTCGAATTACGATTTACGTAAGCTTTTTTATGATTGTGCTAGCTTTTACTCGCGACTTCGTTTGTAATTAATTATCGATTACAGTCGCTGTTATAACATGACACCGTGTATTCTAATTGTAGTTGGTTGGTGTTATTTAACGTGGTTACGTGCTATGCCTCAATTAACAACAAAATAACATTGTTAATACATTAAAAAAAAAAAAACCCTGCACTAGGTATAACCTGTATCACGGGGGCAGACTACAAAAACATGAAATTCACGAATACAAATGACACCCAGACTCGGAGCAAGTTCCTCTGGTTTACACTAAGACACTCAATGTCAATGTCACACAAATGACAAGACACAGAATCGCACCCAGGACCCGTTGATCTAAAGAAAGCACATCGAACCCTTAGATATTAAAAAAAAAATTGACTCACCTGACTATTGGGTGTCAGTACAGCTCCATTAACGACTCCGTTGTTGCACTGCGCTCTAGGGACGCACACGTAGCCTTTTCCAGCGCAAGTCTGCTGGAAGCCTTCAGAACTCTCAACGGTCTGCGAGTTTCCAGTGCTCTGGAAAGCCTCATCACCGGTCTGGGTTTGCTGTTGCTGCTGGTAGTCGAATTCTGTGGCCTTCTGCGCGTTCTGGATCAGGTTGACGTTGGAGCCGGTAGCTGTGAAAGGTGCAGGAGAAGATCCCGTGTAGCCGTTTCCAGAGAATTTGTTGGCAGAGTTGTAGCTTTGCGAAGATCCTCCAGATACTTGGTTGCTTCCTCCAAATGTGCTTTGGGAGCTAGAGGCAGATCCAAAGGTGCTCTGTGCACCGAATCCAGTAACACCGCCATTCAAGAACGGATTCTTGGTGATATCGATCTCCTTGTTGGCAGATTCGAATTTTGGTAATCCACCACCCAGATTAGCTAAATCTCCATTCAGGAATGGGTTACTGCCCAGATCAACTGCCCCACTAGTCGAGAAACTCGATGTGGATGTTTTGCTGAACTTTTCGAACTTCCCGTTGCCTTTGAACGGTGAGTCCTGGTTCATCCACCAGAAAGGACCGCCGTCAGGTAAGCCTGCTTCGAAGACGTTGGATCCAGCTGCGTGGAACTTGAACTCGTTCTTGGTGTCAGCTAAGGCTGCTGCATTAAAGGCGTCCAAGTTTCCGAATTTCTCGATGACTTTGCCGTCTTTTACTTTAAGCCCTGCACAGCCTTTGTCGCTCGAGCAGCCTTCGAAGGACTGTTGGGTGTGGACTTCAGCTTTGGGGAGGTTCCTGATGGCTGCGAGGATGTCGGTTTGGCTGTCACAGGCGGTGCATCTCTCCTTTCTCGCTTTCTGCTCGCTAGCCTCTGCTTCTACAATGGGTTCCCTGGACTGCGGCAGTTCTTTGACTTCTGCGATGTTCTGAGGGTGAGCGTTGGCCGCGATGACCAGTATGGCAACCACTATTGGGAATAGTGGCTTCATGGTTCTGTAACAAGGAGAAGTACACGTTAGTTTGATACTGCAAAAGCCGTATCAATTTCGCGCAAAACAAGTTTCAATTGAAGCATGCAATGTACAAGGATGTTTTTAGAAACTTATTTTTCCGTAATTTTGACACTTTTAGGTTAAATCAGTTTTATTATCATAATTCATTTATTTCAAGTTGGCACATTAGAGCTCTATTTATTATAAAAATTATAATTGGCTATTTACTATTAAACTTTTAAAATTTACCATCACTACTCACTACATATTATAAAACAAAGTCACTGTCGTCTGTCCGTCCCTATGTATGCTTAAATCTTTAAAGCTACGCAATGGATTTTGAAGCGTTTTTTTTAATAGATAGAGTGATTCAAGAGGACGGATTTTATGTATATTTGATACATAATATTGTAGAGAAACACTACTAAATTTAGATGATCATCATTGCACGCGTGCGAAGCCGGGGCGGGTCGCTAGTTAGTTTATAAAAACTGTCAAAATAGTTTCGTTGATCCGGACGGACGGATTTAGAATACACATTGTCACCACCCCATACTATCCTGAGAGTGTCGTAAGAGCCGACAAAGGGAAGCAAAACTTGACACGAAACCGTGTGCCGGCCCGTCTGGCCAGCGTGGCACAGTAGGCTAATTACCCTCCAGGTAGTTGGAAGAGGCCCGACTGAACAGTGGGCCTCACCCTAACTGAGACTTTCAAGTAACATCACTTTAGTAAATACGTCTGCTATATTGATGAAGTCAAAATGCGTGAGAAATACTGACAAGAAAATATATCTGTTTGACGTTAAGCGTCCTTTTAAAAGGTGAGTCACTGTAGATATAAAATGATACGCCATTATAAAATTCGGCTGTAGTTAAAATATGCTAATCAATGCCGGGTTTGTGATGAGAAGTGCTAGACTGGTTTTTCGCTTAAAATTCTGCTTGAAACACAAATATGTAGAATCTATTATGATAGACAAAGAATCGAATACCTCACATATCAATAAAAGTCCCCCGCCCGTGTCTATCTGTTTGTATCGCAATTATGTATGTGGTGACAGATTTAGAATACATAGTGCCACCACCCCGTTCCATGCGGAGGGTGCCGTAAGAGACGACAAAAGGCTCTTGCGGCTAGGTTTAGGCCTTGTCATGTCCTTTTGTCGGGTCTTACGACACGGTCAGGATGGAATGGAGTGATGACACTATGTATCCTAAATCTGTCACATTTAGTTTTAATTTATTAATAGAGTAATAGTGTGTATGACGGCCCTCTACTAGATGGAGTTACGATCTGCGAAAGGTTGCGGGCAGCAGCTGGATGCGTCGAGCTGAAGATAGGGTGCTACACTAATAATGAAAGTGGACGAAGCGAAACAAGTATTTAAGGATCGTAGCAAGTGGAAAGAAGTGGTCTCTGCCTACCCCTACGGGAAAGAGGCGTGATTATATGTATGTAATTTTGGTGCTTACAACTCAGGACTAGATTTGGGGAAAATACCCAAAATTGCCTTCCGAAAAACGTTGTTGTTGACTTATTTTAAGTTTTATAGCATAGACATTCAGCGGATCGTGAAGAGTTTTTTTGGATATGATTCAAACATTATGGTAATTCAAACTGGATGGTAGATAGACTTACCTACGATGAATTATTACTTACATTAGTCACATTATTTGGCTGTGTCGTGTACCTCTATCTAACTGTATTAAAGCTTTTTATCAGACCTCAAAAAGGTGTTATTAATGAGATTATATGATTTCGTATAACTCCGTAATTTATAAACAGATTAATATTTTTTTTAAACCTAACCCCTGCATTTGCTAACGGATTCATGTCACCAACCCATATCGTTCAGAGGATGTGGTTAGGGGCCACTTACGGTCGGTTCACATCTGACGGAAAATGCGTTGCGTATGATCGGTCGCCTGACGCCAAAACAGACGAATGTATGATACGACATTCAACCTATCACACCTAACCGATGATACGTTAGTGCGTCGAGCGTACAGCGTCATACGTTTGTCTGTTTTTGACTGCCTCGTTGGTCTAGTGGTTAGATGTGCCGCTTTTGGATCAACGGGTCCCGGGTTCGATTCCGGGGTCGGGCAAGTGTCTTTGTCTAAACCAGAGGCACTGGCTCGGAGTCTGGGTGTCATTTCTATCTATAATTATGTATGTATTTACAAAAAAAAATGTATATAAGTAGTTTATCATCCATCTCGTTACCATAACACAAGCATTAAGTTGCTTAGCTTGGGACGAGATGGCGTTGTGTGAAATGTCCAAGGATATTTATTTATTATTTATTTATTTCTATCTATAATATGTCAGTATTTACAAAAAAAAAAATGTATATACATAGTTTATCATCCATCTCGTTACCATAACACAAGCATTAAGTTGCTTAGCTTGGGACGAGATGGCGTTGTGTGAAATGTCCAAGGATATTTATTGTTTTGACGTTTTCGGTCAGATGTGAACCGACCCTAAAGGAACGCAAAGGGAAGATCACCTAGCCGCAAGAGAAGGAAAACTTGATACAAACCCTGTGCTAACCCGTCTGGCCAGCGTGGCACAGTAGGCTTACTTCCCACCATGATCTTGGAGGAGGCCCGACCCAATAGTAGGTAATTTATGGGCTGAAATTATTAAAATGATGAACCCCTAGTAATAACATTTTTCGCGGGGGCAGTTTACAAACATGTAATTCACGAACACAAACGACACCGAGACTCGGAGCAAGTGCCTCTGGTTTACACAAAGACTTGCCCGACCCGGGAATTGAACCGGGAACCCGTAACCTAAAGGCGATACAGCCAACCCCTACACCAACAAGGCAGTCGATTGGGTTGGTATTACATACTTCTCAGCCCGTAGAAGAGTCGGACCTCCTCCCATTAAAGGGAGGGTAAGTTTATTAGTCTACTAGCTGTCCCGGCAAACGTTGTTTTGCCAAATAATTAACCATCCCCCGAGCAACCCCCTTCCCCGCGCAACCCCCACCCCGCGCAACCCCCACCCCGCGCAACCCCCCACCCCGCGCATCCCCCACCCCGCGCAACCCCCACCCCGCGCAACCCCCACCCCGCGCATCCCCCACCCCGCGCAACCCCCGCGCAACTCTCTAGGTCTTATGGTTCCAGAGATATCGTGATCACTCAATCTATCTATACAACATTGTTTTGCCATGTAATTAAATAGGGGTTGATCGTAGAGGGGTGAAAATTTATGGTTGTTTGTATTTTTGTATGCTGAATCTTAAAAAAATAAAAGCAAAAAATTTTCTCTAAAAAATAAACTTTTTTTTTTAACCCCCCCCCCCCCTTAAAATTTAGGGGGATGAAAAATAGATGTTGTCCTATTCTCAGACCTACTCAATATGCTCACAAAATTGCATCAAAATCGGTCAAGCCGTTTCGGAGGAGTCTGTGACACGAGAATTTTATATATTAGAAGATTGTGCCACGCTATCCAGACGGGGTGTCGTGTCAAGTTTTCCTTCTCTTGCGGCTAGGTTTTCGTTCGTGTCATTTTCCTTTTATCGGCTCTTACAACACCCTCTTACTGGAACGGGGTGGTGACTCTATGTATTCTAAATCCGTCAGCACACGTATACACTTGACATAACATTGTTTATAGTGATGATATTCTAGTTTTCAAATCCCATTCAAATTTCATTTAACATATGGTTTGATTTTGCCAAGATTAAAGGGACTTTATGTAGTGATAGATAAAGATGGTTGTAGCTTAAGCAATTTGTGTGGTTGAGCAACTTATTGATATTCAACCTTGAATTAGTATTATTTAGGAGTTTGGATTGGCTGCAAATTTATACTATCATCATCATTACCACCGTTATCATAGCTATCTTGTTGGTCTAGCGGTTGGATGTGTCGGTTCGATTCCGGGGTCAGGCAAATGTCTTTGTGTAAACCAGAGGTACTGACTGAAATCACAGTTTCTTTATATCTTGACCCTAGGCTTGCGTGATGGAAAGCAACGCCAAGGTTTAAGATATCCTTGGACATTTCACACAACGCCATCTCGTCCCAAGTTAAGCAACTTAATGTTTGTGTTATGGTAACGAGATGGATGATAAACTACTTATATACATTTTTTTTTGTAAATACATACATATTATAGATATAAATGACACCCAGACTCCGAGCCAGTGCCTCTGGTTTAGACAAAGACACTGGCCCGACCCCGGAATCGAACCCGGGACCCGTTGTTCCAAAGGCGGCACATCTGACCACTAGACCAACGAGGCAGAAGATGGAACAGGCAATTCAAGGAAATGCCCTGTAGGGCACCGGCTCTCACATACACACGACGAAACACAGTAAAACTGCTTGGCGCTGGACTTAGATGTGAGGGTGGTAGCTACCCGGGCGGACCATTAGATCCTACCAGCAAGCAAACTCAACCGACTTGTAAAATCTTACAAATTTTCTTTTGTCCCATTCGTAAATCGAACCTGAGCATTGGCAATCTTCGCCACTTAACCTATGCTGACCCACATGTCAAATATTTGCTCACAGTTGCCTTGGAGGCTGTATTTGTTGATCAAATATTTGATTTCCATCAATACAGCGAGGCTGGCCCCAAACTGATTGGAATTTGTGATTAGTAGATACATGAGGCCGTTTGTATACTATTCAGCCCACAAATAACCCACACCTGAGTCGGGCCTCCTCCAGTTACATGGAGGGTAATTAGCCAACTGTGCCAAGCTGGCCAGGTGGGTTGGCACAGGGTTTCGTTTAATTTTTTCTTTCCCTTTAAGGTCTCTCTCTAGTCGGTCCCTCATGACTGAGGATCGTGATCATCAGTGGATGGGTTACATTTGGAGTAGATAAATAAATATCCTTGGACATTTCACACAACGCCATCTCGTCCCAAGCTAAGCAACTTAATGCTTGTGTTATGGTAACGAGATGGATGATAAACTACTTATATAAATTTTTTTTGTAAATACATACATATTATAGATAGAAATGACACCCAGACTCCGAGCCAGTGCCTCTGGTTTAGACAAAGACACTTACCCGACCCTGGAATCGAACCCGGGACCCGTTGATCCAAAGGCGGCACATCTAACAACTAGACCAACGAGGCAGTCAAAAAAAAAAAAATGATGTGCCTCCATCGAGTCCTGTCCATGGCTTCCCTTGCAATACAACAAAGCTTTGAGGAGTGCGTGTCTTTCATTTGATCGGTCCACCTTGTTGGGGATCGACCTTGAGCTCGTTTGCCATCAGTGTTCCCGATTACGATCAGTTTTTCCAGACTTTCGTCTCCTCTTCGCACTATGTTTCTATAGGGTATAGAGGTAAAAACGACCTCGAGTGTACCGACGACCTGTTTAAGGTCGCTGGAAAGCGATGGATGGGGGCGGCTCAGGACCGGCTTTCATGGAAATCCTTGGGGGAGACCTATGTCCAGCAGTGGACGTCTTTTGGCTGAAATGATTATGATGAACAATATCTGTTAATATGTCTTGTAATGTTGGTTATTTTACTGGTATTAGTATTATTTTAGGGTAGGTATAAATTTGTAAATTTTGGCCTTGGTTTTTTTGCTGTTGTCGTCTCTTACGACACTCTTATGATGGAATGGGGTAGGAGTTACGTTGACGGTTTTTAGCCAACTATACCAGACGGGGGGACACAGAGTATCATACCAAGATTTTCTTAATTTTTTTCTTTTTTAAAACATGAAACTACTCTCGGTAAATCCCGTATAACAACTGACACCCAGTCTCAGCCAGGTACCTCTGGTTACAAAGACACTTGTCCGACCCTGGAATCGCACCGGGGACTCTTTATTCCAAGGCGGCGCATCCATCTCCTAGACCAACGACACAGTCGTTCTTGCAAATATGTTGCAACAAATAATTATGTTTGTAGGATACTAATAAAAATAGTTAATTAGTGGATTTTTCTGAAGAACCCATGTTTTATTGTAAAAATCAGTTTTTGCAAAACCCCAGTATCTATAAATACTTCAAGATAGAAAAAACCCACTTGCTAACTAACTGTCTCGTTCGTCTGAATACCGCAGTTGCATTCAAAAGTACCAGGCTCGCATAACCTAATTGGAGGTCACTTGGAACTTAGACGGGTGTGGGAGGCTAGGGCCGAAGTAAAAACTGGGGATGGACTAAGCCTAGGTTACCACCAAAGCAGAGAGGAGATATATTTTGAATAACCAATCAGGTTTCGTTATTCTATTTTCACCGAAGCTAAGACGAGAGGAGATGTGGAAATAACGAAACCTGATTGGTTTTCTCCTCCTCTCTGCTTTGATGGAAACCGGGCCTGACAGCTCATAGAATACCACAGCCGCATTAAAAAGTACCAGGCGCGCATAACTTTAGTGGAGGTATGGTTTTCAGGAGCCCATAGTTACTGAGGTTGACTCTGCTTCCTGAACAATAACTTTTTTTAAATACCACGCGGATGAAGTCCTTAGTAACATCTAAGTAGTATAATTTATACAATAGTGTGCTAGTCACCGACATAGCTCACAGAATTAGCAGACTGAAGTGGCAGTGTGCTGGTCACATCTGTAGAAGAACCGACAACCGCTGGGGAAGACGAGTTATTGAGTGGAGACCGCGATCGGCAAGCGTAGCGTGGGACGGCCCTCTGCTAGATGGGGCGACGATCTGCGAAAGGTTGCGGGCAGCAGCTGGATGCGTCAAGCTGAAGACAGGGCGCTATGGCGCTCTTTAGGGGAGGCCTGTGTCCAGAAGTGGACTAATGTGGGCTGATGATGATGATGATGTGCTAGTTACGGTTTTCTTGCATCCTGTAGATTACCTAATAAATATACTTTCTCGATGTAACATGTGGCAATAGCACTGCTAAGATGTTCAATATGGTTCGATGTTACAATAGTATCAAAGACGACAGATGACGACAAATCACTTTGTAATTAAATGAATGAATCGGGTTGTTCCGCATTAAGACTAAGATAGATAGATAAACTCTTTCAGTATTGTACACGAGAGAAATAACACAATACAATTTGTTCAAGGGGCGGTCATAACTTTAGTAATAAGTATTTTAAAGAGGAATGATTTGTATGTATTGTTTATAACAAAAAAGCACTGAACCGATTTAGAAAAATCTTTCACCATATGAATGCTACAATAACACTGATTAATATAGGCAATATCTTTTTTTAATTTCCCTACTAAAACTTGTCCACCCGTGCGAAGCCGGGGCGGGCCGCTAGTCGCTGAATATATAAAATAGTTACAATAAATTAAAAAAAAAAATTATAGGTACTGTAGCAGATAAGATGGTGAAAGAATTTTTAAAATCGATGATGGCATCATAAGCCCATATATGACCCACTAATGGGTCGAGCCTCCTCCAAGTTCATGGAGGGAAAATATCTTACTGCACCACGCTGGCCAGACGGACCAGATGGATCAGGGTTTATAACAAGCTTTCCTTCTCTTGCAATTAGGCTTTCCTTTAGTTGTCTTACGACACCCACAGGATAATTTGGGTTGGTGACAGAGTAATGCACTCCCCACCTTCAACGATGCCCTCAAAACTAAATAAGCCGTTGACAATAAACACTCCAAATTTGTCACCGACCTACCACACTGCAAACCCAATGGAAATTGCACAATCCTAATAACCGACGCCATAAGCTAGATGCCAGCTTGACCTTAACGAGAGCCGGGGAACAATAAGTAGAGGCGTAAACGGGTCAACCGGCATCCTTACATGACTAAAGCTGGCTAGAGTGGGCGACAAGGCCGGGCGAAAGTCACGCGTTAAGCTTATGCACACGTATAGCTATAAAATTATAGCTTATACAAGTGAAAACGTCTTTGACAACGAGCACTTTTAAGGGGAACAAAATCATTTTCACAATTTTTCGACGACACGGTTGGCGCAGTGGTTGAGCGATCGACTGCTGCGCAGCATGTCGCGGGTTCGATCCCCGCACGGAAGAAATATTTGTACGAACTACAAGTATTTGTCTCGGGTCTGGGTGTTTTTAAATAAATAAATATCCTTGGATATTACACACAACGCCATCTCGTCCCAAGCTAAGCAACTTAATGCTTGTGTTATGGTAACGAGATGGATGATAAACTACTTATATACATTTTTTTTTGTAAATACATACATATTATAGATAGAAAATGACACCCAGACACCGAGCCATTGCCTCTGGAATCAAACCGGGGACCCGTTTATCCAAGGCGGCACATCTATACACTAGAGGCACCAACGAGGCAGTCAAAGTTTTTCTATCTACAATATGTATGAATTTACAAATAAAATTGTATGTAAGTAGTTTATCATCCATCTCGTTACCATAACACAAGCATTAAGTTGCTTAGCTTGGGACGAGATAGCGTTGTGTGAAATATCCAAGAATATTTATTTATTTATTTACCGCGCCATCATTACCAGAAGCTTTAATAATATTAATGACTTCGTGGTCTAGAGGTTGGATGCGCTAGACTATCCACTGAGAGACGTGCCAAGCCCCCAGGGTCACGTAACATGCTCCCGCAATGGGAGTGAATCCCGTGGCCCTGGTTTGGGCAGTCGAGGATCGCCGTAGGTTTTAGTGGGTAGGTCGGGGCGCAATTCACCATCTCTACGCGCCCCGGAGTCCCACATACCCCGGCCAGTCCCCAACGGCCGGGTATCCATGAGGATCTCAGACGTAAAAAAAAAACGGGTTGGATGCGCCGTATTTGGATCACGGGGTACCAGGTTCGATTCCGGGGCCGGGCAAGGCTCTGTGTAGGCTTGCTCTGAGTCTGGATGTCATGTGTATTCGTGAATTGAGAGAGCAGGGGTTTCGTTTAACAAAAAAATATTTTAGGACATAATATGCTAATATCTATAAGAGATATATATTAGGTAATCCCCCTAATACCCAACTTGTGCAGTTTGATCCCACTTGAAAGGATAGCTTATATCTCAATTTATAGTTACCATATTATTTTATTGCAAATAATTTGACAGTCACAATGATATGTTAGCTCCAAACGATTCTAACAGATGGCGATTTCTGTTGACAGGATTGGGTAAGTAATCAATAGATGGCGCTATGTTAAAAGTAAAATTAATGTATGTTAATTTAATGTTTTGTTTGCTTTTCGCTTTTAATCCCCAAAAACTGCACATGTTTCTTTTTAAATCACTAGCACTCGTATGCTACTGGTTAACAAACCTAATTGAGTAGGATGGCTCTAAGCCCGTATGAGATTAAAACGAAGAATTTATATCGTCATCATGATCTGATGCTGTATCACTGGGATATAGGTCTTCCTTAGAGAGCTGCATCAAAAAGTACCAGGCTCGCATAACCTTAGGGACATGGAGGTCACATGGATCTTAGCCGTGAGAGGTTGGGGCCGAAGTGTAGGAGAGCAAACTAGTCTACCCGACTAGGTAAGACCTCCATCTTACAACTGCAACCGCATTTAAAAGTACCAGGCTCGCATAACCTTAGTGGAGGTCACTTAGAATTGGATAAGAGTGAGAGGTTGGGAGCAATGTGTAGGAGAGCAAACTAGTCTACCCGACTGGGGAAGACCTTCATCTTACAACTGTAGCCACATTTAACAGTACCAGGCTCGCATACCCTTAGTGGAGGTCACTTTGAGCCTCGACGTGAGAGGTTGGAGCCGAAGTGTAGGAGAGCAAACTAGTCTACCCGACTAGGGAAGGCCACCATCTTACAACTGCAGCTGCATTTAAAAGTACTAGGCTCACATAACCTTAGTGGAGGTCACTTAGAGCTTCGACTTGAGAGGTTGGGGTCGAAGTGTAGGAGAGCAAACTAGTCTACCCGACTGGGAAAGACCTTCATCTTACAACTGCAGCCACATTTAACAGTAACAGGCTCACATAACCTTAGTGGAGGTCACTTAGAGCTTCGCCTTGAGAGGTTGGGGTCGAAGTGTAGGAGAGCAAACTAGTCTACCCGACTGGGGAAGACCTCCATCTTACAACTGCAGCCGCATTTAACAGTAACAGGCTCGCATAACCTTAGTGGAGGTCACTTAGAACTTGGATGGGAGTGAGAGGTTGGGAGCAATGTGTAGGAGAGCAAACTACACTACAAACCCGACTGGGGAAGCCGCCTTTCTACTGGAGCCCCATTTAAAAGTACCAGGCTCGCATAACCCTAGCGGAGGTCACTTAGAGCTAAGGCGTGAGAGGTTGGGGCCGAAGTGTAGGAGAGCAAAAAGAGACTTACCTATATTTGACTAATTTCCCTCCTTAAATTTGGAGGAACGAGTCAGCGTTTTGTTCCCTTTACATAGCTACGGAACACTCAATTCATAAATTAATTTCGTACTGTTCAACGTTTTAAGCTCAACATAAAGTTTATTTTGTGACTTAAAAGTTTTCAACCGATATAAATTATGTTGCAGCGAAAGTTGTGCTTGATTTGAGGGTACAATATAACTTGCAGGCCAATGATTTCATATGAGGACTAAGTGAAAGTTTGATACACGCAGCGTTAAAACCTTGCAGGCAAAAGAGCCTTATATTCTTCCTTGGGTTTCCAGTTGGGTTTCTTGCCGGCTCTACTCTGTAGCATTGTAAATGCAGTCTGGCAAATTGTAGTTTTAAAGTTTTATGGTAAACTAGCGGCAAGTCCTGGCTTCGAACAGGTGCGATGTTACCCGCGGGTGACGCCGAGGGGCGAAGCGAGTCAAAAAAAGTACTCCTTATATCATCAGTTATCTATCAGTGAAAGTCCCGTCAAAATCGGTGCAGTCGTTCCAGTGATTAGCCGGAACAAACAGACAGAACATAAATAAAAAAAATTGTTTAAGTACCTACTGTGTGTTTAAGTACATACATACTTACGCATTTAGTAAAAGTAAAAAGTGGTTATTTTAGTATAACAAACAGACACTCCAATTTTATTTATTTGTATGTATAGATTTTAAATGTTCATTTTTTTTTGGACTTGTGAAAAGAGCTCTCGTAAGCTAACTATATTCAATGATTTTTATATTGGATTCATCGACTAAGTGTCGGGATTTTTTAAGTTATTTGTGTGTCTAGGAGTCATTGAATAGCATGTTTGTGTAACGGATTTAGAAAACATAGTGTCGGCACACCATTTCATGCCGAGGTTGTCGTGAGAACCGATAAAAGGAAATGATAAGGCCGAGAGAAGGAAAACTTGATAAAAAACCGTATGTACCATACAACACTAGTTATTTCTATGTACACGATCATTGTAATGTGGCGTTTAATAAAAAACTAGAGACCCGCCCCAGCTTCGCACGGGTGCAATTATTTTATACCTATAAACCATCCTCTTGAATAACTCTATCTATTAAAAAAAACCGCTTCAAAATCCGTTGCGTAGTTTTAAAGATTTATGCATAAACTCAAACTCAACTCAAATCATTTATTTCAATTGAACCTATTTACTGGTGTTTTTGAAAAGTCAAAAGTGAAGTTAGGAATCTAGTTGCATGTTCCAAAAAGTAGATCCTATGGAGAAGAACAGGCAAGAAACTCCATGGAAACTCTTTTTATCATATTTTCTGTTACAAGCATCTGATTGTAACCCAATGATTTCGTGTTTATTTATAGTAAGCTAAGATGTGATAGGGACGGACAGAAGAATGCGACTTTGTTTTATACTATGTAGTGAAGACTAGCCCACCGAGTTTCCTCCGCCAGGTCTTCTCGGTTGGTGCCGCGTTCCGACCTGGTAGTAGTATTATGAAAATGATGTAACCGCTGACGATTGTAAACGCCAAAATTGGTTTATACATTAAAGCATTTTTCTATTCTATTCTATGCCAACCCGTCTGGCCAGCTTGGCACAGTAGGCTAATTACCCTCCATGTAGTTGGATGACTGACTCAGCAGTGGGTCATGTATGGGCTCAATGATGTTACAAGTAAAAAGGTGTAGATGGGTTATAAGCGGTAAGCAAGCGGCACGTTAAAAGTAGGCTAATTAGCAAACCCGACCTCAGTGTTGCGTCGCTGGCGTCAACAGATGCACGTCAAGAGCCGTGTGTAAAAAGTGCTTTATAACAATTGAAAATGCCGTCGTGTGTTATGAGATATTGCACAAACTACTCTAACAAAACTTCTAAAAGTCAAGGTATCACTTATCATTCGTAACTATCACTATTTCTGTAATATAATTAATATTTTTTACAAATTAAAATGTTATTCGTAAAATATGGCGGTAAAAATCAATGAGTGGAACAAAAGTATCCTCATTACCAAGTGCAAAAGAGATAGATGTCATTACGCGTCACAGACTTGTCAAAATGTTATGTCTAATTTAATTAATCTATATTGTTTCTAGTGCACGTGACGACGCATCACAACAAATTATATTTGTCTCTATTTAGCACGTGATTATTAAATCATACCATCCTACTTTCACGACTCATCTAATGCAGTGTGCATATTGCATATTAAGTTAACTATGTGTGCGTTGGCTTGCCATTTTTATAGATCGAATGTTGTACAGGTAACGTATCTACACCTTTTTACTTGTAACATCATTGTATGGGCTTATAAGTTGCTTTTTTAGCTTTTAAATGACGCTAAAGTTAAAGTTAATCTTCCTCAGTCGTAAACCTTTAAGTTCGGCATTTCGTTAAACTTAATGTCGCGGGTTCGATTCCCGCACGGAAGAAATATTTGTACGACCTACAAGTATTTGTTCCGGGTCCGGGTGTTTTCTATCTATAATATGTATGTATTTACAAAATAAAATGTATATATGTAGTTTATTATCCATCTCGTTACCATAACACAAGCATTAAGTTGCTTAGCTTGGGACGAGATGGCGTTGTGTGAAATGTCCAAGGATATTCATTTATTTAATTGACAGATTATGCCTAATTAGGTATAACCCAATGACATTTGGCGCTGTTGATAGCAAGCCACTTGCAATTGAATAGCAAAGCAGTTAGGTAATGAAGCAGAGGGAATGCAATAGTAGACATGGTGCAACAAAAACTCTAAAGCCATCCGAAGTGATTCTATTCAGCCAATGACCCACTGTTGGGCGTCCCAGTTGGAGGGTAATTAGCCTACTGTGCCACGCTGGCCAGACGGGTTGGCACGTTTAGTGGGTAACCAAGGCGCAAATCACCATCTTAACGCGCCTTGGATTCCCATATAATCCAGCCGTGACCCCAATGTGTCTGAGTACCCATAAAGATTCGAAATAAATAAAAAAAAATAAAAAAAAAACGGTTACCAGTCTCAAAAAAGGGTCATATCAAGTTTTCCTTCTCTTGCAGCTGGGTTGTCATTTCCTTCTGTCAGCTCTTACGACACCCTCAGGACGGAATGGGGTGGTGACACCGTGTATTCTAAATCTGTCATCACACGGACAGCTAATGAACAGAATTTCGTATAAATGCGTTTTTTACGTTGTGGTTTAGGATTAATGATCCACTACTGATTTACCTCCTCCAAATTCATGGAGGGAAGCCTACTGTACCCGCTGGGTGATCTGCCTCTTGCGTTCATTTAGTCGCCTCTTACGACACACCCGGGTTGGTAAAGGTTGGTGACCTTGTGTATTCTAACACCGTTACCACACAGTAATTTAATTGATTATTTTTACAATCTGTACATTTTTAAGGAACCCTATGCCAACCCGTTTGGCCAGCATGGCACATTAACCTCCATGTAAGTGAATAGTTCATCTATGGGCTGAATAGTTTATACATAAACTACCTATCCAATTTGTAAACAATTAAAAAACAAACTGAAATTAAAGCATATAAATACAGAAGTGAAAATGCTGCAAGAACTGGTTTGAATAGTAGTGCGGGAGCTGCAGGCAAAATTTACTTCATCATTTCAACCAAAAGACGTCCACTGCTTGACATATGTCTCCTCCAAGGGGAAGTTCTTGGGGGTGGCCTCCCCCAAGAACTTCCCCTTCCTGGGCCACCCGCATCCATCGTTTTCCGGCGACCTTAACCAGGTCATCTGATTAGAGTATTTAGGGAGGCCTACTGATTTAATCGGTAAAATTAAGTAATAAAAATAGCTAGTTCATATATAATTGATATTTATATTGAGCAGCTTTGGAGTTTCTTGCCGGCTCTTTTCTGTGGAATGGCATTCCGAACCGGTGGCAAACACTAAATGATTAACTATATTTAGGTTACTTTTGAATTTTAATTTTTGTGTCTTTTTTTTGTCTATTTGAAAGCATTGCCGAGAATTTATTCGATCAAAAAACATTTTGATTTTGATTTTTGAATTAACGCATTTTGCGAAACATTTAGTCCATGAGCTCCCGGTCTAACAAGCATGTGATGGACCAAAACTCGTCCGACAGACCTCTGTAGGCCCGTTGACATTACACAACACTGTTACAACATAAAAGCTTGTTCAATATACGTACAGAGGTTTAAGCGTTACACTATAACATACGAGTAGGTGTCGGTGGAGGTAGACTAATACATAGAGTCACCATCCCATTCTATCCTGCGGGTGTCGTAAGAGGCGACAAATGGAAATATCCAGGGCTGAACCGGTGGTAAATTATAAAATTAATTATACAATTTAAAAGTTAAATTGTAAATGTCTATTTATAATTTAATTTTTTCGCTTGTCGAATGAGCTTAATTGAAAGTAATTAGCTAAATTGATTAAATAATTTACCCACTGCTGAGTCAGGCCTCCTCCAATTACATGGAGGGTGGTTACCGTACTATGCCACGCTCGCCAGATGGGTTGACACAGGGTTTCGTTTCAAGTTTTCCTTCTCTTGTGGCTAGGTTTTTGGCCTTGTCATTTTTTATTTTGTCGACTCACCCGACACACTCAGGATGGAATGAGGTGGCGACACTGTGTTTTCTAATTCCGTCAAAACACGGACACTAACCTGGGGGTGCTAAAGAGGCGACCTAAGGAACGCACGAGGCTTTTTGGAGTTTGATCCAAAACCAATACATTCTTGCACAGTGGGGTTATTCCCACCATAAACTTGGGGGAGGCATGCCACAGCAGGCTTCTAATGGCATGCAATGATGATGATTCTAAATCCGTCGATATACGGACGAAACTGACCAAAAGACGACCCTGAAGGGCATCTAGAGGTCACTAATATGATGACACTATAATATGTTTCGTTACTGACCGGTTTCCAACTGCTTCATCGGAATTTGATCAGGTTTACGTAACCCAGTGGTTGTGGTAGAGGCGAGTGTTCGGTGCATGACCGAGTGACTTATGACCTCTGTCTTTTAAGGACTCCGTTTCGAAATGATTGCAAAAAGATATGAAAAAGTTTGGAGAAATTGCTGCATGGTACGTGATGAGAGGAGGAGTGGAGTGAGTTTGACTGCCTCGTCGGTCTCGGGGTCTCTTCTCTGTAGAGCAGTCTTCCGAACCGGTGGTAATGTCAGCATGAATGTAGGTGGACGCAGGGATTGTGAGCGATCAAGGGAGATGGAGGGATTGTAGGAGTGAGAAATTGTGTATGAAAGGTGTGACTGTAGATATGACGACTGATAGGTGTGTATGGAGACTACCGCAGCGTGGGACAGGGGCCGTAAGATGATAATAGTAATTTTAAATATAACGATTTATATGAGTTTTGTGATGAAACCTACGTACATAAAGTTCATTTTAATAAAATCTCTCTTAAATCCAGTCTTGTAACCAAAAATGGCGATGAAAAAAGAGCAACTACATAGTTTCTTGCTCTTCTCTGTAGAGGTGCATTCCAAACCGGTGGTAGATGGTAAATTTTAAATTAAATTTTATTGTTTGACTTGTCAAAAGAGCTCTAATGGGTCAACTTGATTAAATGAGTTTTATTTTGATATGTGGCGTCTTTGGGTCAACGAGTCCCGGGTTCGATTCCGGGGCCGGGCATTAAGTGTCTTTGTGTAACCCAAAGGCACTTGCTCCCAGTCTGTGTGTCATTTGTGTTCGTGAATTACATGTTTGTAAACTGCCCCGCGATACAGGTTACACGTAGAGATTACGTAGAAGTAGAGAAATTTTTTTTAATAAAAAATAGAAAAAAATCTGTTACTGTTGCTAGAAGATATTGCGTTCCTATAGTTGCCTCTTAAAATACCCTAAGGATGGTAGAATAGAACAGTAGAAAAATGCTTCATTGTATAAACCAATTATGGCGTTCGCAATCGTCAACGGATCCATCATTTTAATAACACTACTAGCTGTCCCGGCAAACGTTGTTTTGCCAAATAATTAACCATCCCCCCCGCAACCCCCTTCCCCGCGCAACTCCCACCCCGCGCAACCCCCGCGCAACCCTCTACGTCTTAGGGTTCCAGAGATATCGTGATGACTCAATCTACTATTCACTAATTTTTATTTTCTTATTTTTTAATGTGCTACATGTTTATGCGTGTTATTGCTTTCACTAACCTGTCAGACTTGTTTGTACCACCATCATTGTAACCCTCTTATTTAAAAGAGCAACCATGGAGTTTCTTGCCGGCTCTTCTCTATGGAATGGCATTCCGAACCGGTGGTAAAAACTAAATTATTAATTTAATTTTATGATTTTTATTTTTAATTTTTTTTCTCTTAAATCTTTGACTATTTGAAAGCATTCGCAAGAATTTATTCGAATAAAAAACATTTTGATTTTGATTTTATCTAACGTTGTTTTGCCATGTAATTAAATAGGGGTTGGTCGTAGAGGGGTGAAAATTTAGGGGTGTTTGTATTTTTTATGCTGAATCTTAAAAAACAAAAACCAAAAAATTTTCTCTAAAAAATAAACAATTATTTTTGTTTTGGACCCCCCCCTTAAAATTTAGGGGGATGAAAAATTGATGTTGTCCTATTCTCAGACCTACTCAATATGCTCACAAAATTTCATCAAAATCGGTCAAGCCGTTTCGGAGGAGTATGGCAACGAAAACTGTGACACGAGAATTTTATATATTAGATTACCAGGTCGGAACGCGGCACCAACCGAGAAGACCTGGCGGAAGAATCTCGTTGGCTTGTCTTGTTTAAATGCCACATTACAAAAGAGCTTTTAAATGCATATATATCTTTATAATGTATTATGTAGATTAAATATTAAAATTTGAACTAGTTTTTATAACAAAAGCTTTTATTAATATCAGTCTCAAGGATTCCGTTGTGAAATCCAATGTTTAACATGAATACAAAATGGATTTGTCTAAACCCGGAGTCTTAATTTTAGATCGTGATAGTTTTATGTTTGCAAATAGATGTCACTGTTTCATTATTTGTATGTTTCAACGAAACGCGAATCCTTAAAATCTTTTGAACAAAACAGGTATCGTCGTTATTTCAGCCATAAGACGTCCACTGCTGGGCATAGGCCTCCCCCAAAGATTTCCACAAAAGGCCTGAGCTGCCCGCATTCATCGCTTTCCGGCCACCTCAACCAGGTCATCGGTCCAGTGAGACCACCAGTCCGGTGTGAGAGGACTTTTCTGCCCCATCGGTGGTCGGTCCTGGGAGCTATGTGCCCGTCCCACTGCCACTTTGGTTTGGCAATCATGTGGGCTATGTCGGTAACTCTGGTTCGCCTCCGTCTCTCCTCATTTCTGATACGATCTCGCAGGGCAAGGTATACCGACTTCAAAATAGGCGCTTAACATCGAAAAAATTACAAAAGTTAAGTTGACACCGACGTTAGTTAGGATATACGTAATCCTATTGCATTTTGGTGATATTTTCATGACTCAACAGTTTCGTTATTAGGAAAAACAGCTCTTACTTCTATGCCAAACAGCCGTTTATTGAAAATCAAGTTATGACGAGTTACGGCCTTTCTTCTTAAGACGGTAGACATATTTTAAATACGTTGTCACGCGGAGTATATTGAAAACACTAAAATCCTTGAACATAATATTTATTAGTTCAAAAGTGCCTTCGGAATAATCAGTTATGTCAAATAACAGGCCAATATAAAACTATTATAGCTTTTTTATTGCAATGCGTGGGCGCAAAGGTATGTTGTTACAATTTGAATAGGTTACGATATATCTACGATAGAATATAGTTCCTGTCATAAAATAGGATTTCTGTTCGATTGTCTAGATGAAAATGACGAAAAGTTGTTGGGTGAAAAGATTAAGACACTAGGTCAGATTTTCTTTAAAATATTTCGGGGTTTTTATTACGCTTTCTCGTAAATTTTTTTTTAAATTTAATAGCCAGTGTTGAAATGTATATTTATGAAACATGGTGTTGTTCTGGTGTTTGAGGGAGGGCCGATATGCAGTAGTGGACGCTATTGAAGATGTAAATATTAGGTACGTGTATCCCATTGTCTATGTTCCTTACACACCGAAAATACTTTATTCCATATATGTCGCTTCTCGTAACCGAGTTTGAAATGGTTTCATATAACAAAAGATGTTACAAACTTATATTTTTCGTGCGACAAAAATATTATATTATGTATTACAAGAACACTTCTAACTAGTAAAGTGGTTGATGCTTGAGTTTAGTGCATTCATGGCTAATAAAAAGTTTCCACTAATAAACAGCATGTAAATAAACAAAATATGTTTTTTTTTTACGAAAGGCCAGCACTTTGTATAACACAGTTTACAAACATGAAATTCACGAACATTACGACATCCAGACTCAGAGCAGGTTCCTCTGGTTTATACAAAGTCAGCCCCTATACCAACAGACTACTCACCTTAGAGAAGCTGAATCGGGCCTCCTCCAGTTAAATCGAGGGTAATTGGCCTACTGTACCACGCTGGCCAGACGGGTTGGCACAGGGTTTCGTATCAAGTTTTCCATCTCTTGCGGTTAGGTTGTCTCACATCTAAAATCTCTAAGAGGGAAGCGTCATCTTCTACATTGTTATGTGACCCTGGTACTGTCACTCAAGCTTTATCGATAAAATGGCCTACTGTGCCACGCTGGCCAGACGGGTTGGCACAGGGTTTCGTATCAAGTTTTCCTTCTCTTGCGGTTAGGTTGTCTGACATCTAAAATCACTAAGACGGAAGCGTCATCTTCTACATTCTTATGCGACCCTGGTACTGTCACTCAAGCTTTATCCATAAATTGGCCTACTGTGCCACGCTGGCCAGACGGGTTGGCACATGGTTTCGTATCAAGTTTTCCATCTCTTGCGGCTAGGTTTCTGGCCTTACCTTTTGTCGGCTTTTGCGACACCCTCAGCATTGAATGGGGTGGTGATACTATGTACTCTAAATCCATCACAACACGTAATTATCCTCCATGTATGGTGGCCCTGGGTCTTGTATGCGCTGAGAGATAGAACAGCCAAGTCATTAGTGGTTTTTAGGAACCTGGTAAATTAAATTTTGACTACAATGTCAATGATTATATTTCAAGTTATAAATCTCTATGACGCCTATTAACTTAAGTTGCTTATGGAGATTATCAAGGCCAAGAAAGATTAGCATAGACACACAATGGTGACCGGATTCCATACGAAATTGTATGTTTTATATTTGAATATTAATAATGAATGTACCTGGCTTTTTGGCGTTTTGAGATGAAATATGGGTAAAAAAGAAATACTATTTAGGCGCAAAGGGATGATCATCCAGCCAAACGAGGTGGTATGTCTGGCTAGGGGTCGCTGCGCCTATCCCCCCGAGTTGTAGTCGGGGAATTCTTAACTTGCGAATTGCTCTTGAAATTTCGCTATCGCGGTGTAGGACTCTCGTATTTTTCGGGTATACTGTGTAAAGTATGTAGCATGTGGTCGCTACAACTACTTCTCAGCTCATAAATGACCCACTACTAAGTCAGGCCTCCACCCATCGCAGGGAGGGTAAATAGCCAATTATGCTGGCAAGACAGGTGGGTAAAGGGTTTCGTTTCAAGTTTTCCTTCTCTTGCGGCTAGGTTTTCGGCCTCTTACGACACCCTCAGGATAGAATGGGGTGCTGACTCTATGTATTCTAAACCATTACGATACAAATGGCGACTAAATAACTCACAATTTATTTAGTCGACAAGTGTTTAAAATTCGAACAAAATTAATTAAAATTATAGTTCTTTTCTTAATTTTACCACAGACTTTAACAATAAACAAAAGAGTGTACATATATGCGAATTTGTAATGTTTTTTTTTGTAAAATTTATTGCCATTCTGTCCGTGTGGTGACGGATTTAGAATACACAGTCACCAACCCATGCCATCTTTAGAGTTTCGTAAGAGGCGACTAAAAGAACGCAAGAGGCAGATCACCTAGCCCCAAGAGAAGGAAAACTTGATACAAGCCCTGTGTCAACCCGTCTTGCCAGCGTGGCACAGTAGGCTAAATTCGCTCCATTAATTTGGAGGAGACCCAGTAGAGGGTCAAATATAAGCTGAAACGATGACGATGACTCCTTCTGGAGGACTTATGGAGGCCTACCACAACAGTGGGTCATTTATCATCTGAAATGGTGATGAAAATTATTCAGAAGATTCGTAATCCTCATTTTGTTAAGAAATATTATTGTTGGTCATTTAAAGTCGCCAGATTAAGTCTGAATATCTCGTTTTACAAGTTAATATTATTAACCTGTTTTGTCTACGGTAGAACACGTTAAAGCTTAAAATATATTTTGTGTACTAAATTCAAGTTTCTTTGACATTTTGCTAGATCCTATTTTGTTTTTATTTTTCTCTATTTGTATTTGATCACTATCACTACATAGTATAAAACAAAGTTGCTGTCGTCTGTCCGTCCCTATGTATGCTTAAATCTTTAAAACTACGCAACGGTTTTTGAAGCGGTTTTTTTTAGTAGATAGTGATTCAAGAGGAAGGTTTATATGTATAATACTCGCATAATGGCACCCGTGCGAAGCCAGGGCGGGTCGCTAGTACAGCATATATCAAAAAAAATTTAGCCAGTGCCTGCCTTGTCATTTCCTTCCGTCGACTCTTACGACACCCTCAGGATAGAATGGGTGGGTGACATTCTAAATCCACACGGACGCAACAATCTGGCGTACAGAAATACAGACTAACTTTCTCAGTCAATAAGTAAACAGTTTTGTAATACGCATTGTCCAACATGCTGTGATAAGATGTGCTAATTGACCCGTTTAGGATATGTCATTAACTGCTATAGCTGTCCACGTGGTGACGGATTTAGAATATATAGTGTCACCACCCCATTCCATCCTGAGGGTGTTGTAAGAGTCGACATAAGAAAATGACAAGGCCAAAAACCTAGAACCTAGAAGGAAAACTTGATAGGACCATTTGGCCAGCGTGGCACAGTAGGGTAATTACCCTCCATGTAGTGGGTGGCCCGACTCAGCTGTGGGTCATGTATGGGTTGAAAAGTAGTAGTAGTCAAACTCACGTAGGTTTTATCACAAAACTACCTCGTTGGTCTAGTGGTTAGATGTGCCGCCTTTGGATCAACGGGTCCCGGGTTCGATTCCGGGGTCGAGCAAGTGTCTTTGTCTAAACCAGAGGCACTGGCTCGGAGTCTGGGTGTCATTTCTATCTATAATATGTATGTATTTACAAATAAAAAAAAATATATACGTAGTTTATCATCCATCTCGTTACCATAACACAAGCATTAAGTTGCTTAGCTTGGGACGAGATGGCGTTGTGTGAAATGTCCAAGGATATTTATTTATTTATTTATCATCTTATGACCCTTGTACCACGGTAGGTGGTAGTCTCCATACATACCTATCAGTCGTCATTTCTACAGTCACACCCTTCATACACAATTCCTCATTCTTACAATCCATCCATCTATTTGATCTCCCACAACCCCTGGTGCAAGTAGTAGAATTGGGGCTCCGCTGTTTCTACCTTCATGTTTATGGGTAAAATTGCTTTCACTAATCTGTCAGACTTGTTTGTACCACTTTAATTACAACCCTTTTCATTTCAAGGAGCAACCATGGAGTTTCTTGCAGGTTCTTCTCTGTACATTCCGGACCGATGGAGAAGTCCTAATGAGGTTTTTTGTGATAATTTGTTTTTGCCTGTTTGAAATCATTCTTATGAAGAAAATGGCGAGACGTCCCGTTAAACAGTATTTTAAGTGTATGAATATTTATAATTTTGTATAGCTAAAAACAAACGAGTCATGTTCTGTAACGACTTAACTACCAATTTCGGTTATCCGAACATTAAACTTTAAATACCAATAAATAAGGTTCATATTTAAAAAGTTAAAGTAAGTAGGTTAAGTATTTTTGGATAAATTGCTGACTGTTGCGTTTTATTGCTTGTTTAGTATAACTTAGTTAAAGTTATTTCCCTGAAGACTTCAAGTAATTTGCATTATTCATTAATACAGGTATTAGTTTTACATCTCTCTAAGGTCTTGCGTTGCTCTTGTGGTGACGGATTCAGATAACAATAAACTGTCACCAACGCAGCGTAACGCATCCGGCTTCATAGAAGGTAAACTTTTTATGTTTTGTTCTTTTGTTGTGAAGTGAAACTTTGACTTCAAATAATTTTGTTTTGGATATTTTTCAAGTTTAAACCGGTTGCGTATTTTTTTGTTAAAAAAGTATATTTTAATTTTTTATAGCCTCTTTTTCTTGAGGACCGTTGAGGACTGTTGAGGCCGGGGAGTGTGCGACACCGCAGCGCACTTTTTTTAAATAGCTGGATGGGTGTTTGGCCAGCAAAAAGTAAGAAGACTCACCTCACTCCTCTCTTCGGTGTATGTCTATTACAGGTTTCGGCTATCTGAACGCCCTTCCAATGGTTTTGTGCGGGTAGATATCTTCTATGTTTGTATACGTAAATATTTGTGCGTAATATCATATTATTCAATAATATCAATATTGAGTTTAATTAAAGCGTGATAAATGTATGGTTTTGGCGAATATGCGATTGTGACATACACCGTCAGTTCGGTGTTGTCTATACCTTCGCCGGCCAGTGACGAAGGAAAAGAAAAGAGTATTTAGGGTGCAAACAATAGCCTCGTTCATATACACAACTGCGTTAAACTTTTTTAGTCAGTCTGTGTCAGTCACCGTCAAACAGTGAAAATGAAAACAGGCAAAAATTGATTTATCCAAATAAGTTGTTATCTACTTAAATCGTGTTTGTGAACTTAGCTATAATTGTGCTATAAAGAATTGAATTCTCATGCAATCATCTAGATACAAGAATGGACCCTCAATATTACCATTCCGAACCGGGGCGGTAAAAACTAAATGATTGATTATCACTATCACTTCACTATCACTATCACTACATAGTTTAAAACAAAGTCGCATTCTTCTGTCCGTCCCTATGTATGCATAAATCTTTAAAACTACGCAACGGATTTTGAAGCCGGGGCGGGCCACTAGTTTTTTATAAAAACAACAACAAAATGTGTTAATGTGTTTTTCATTTTTTTACTATTTGAAAGCATTCATGAGAAAAGAAACATTATTGTTTTGATAAAAATCTAATTTCCCTCCATGACAATGGAGGGGGCCCGCTTCATTAGCGACCCATTTATGTTGAAATGATGGTGATGTAAACAATCGGTATCCTTCACACTTTTTAAATTTAATATCCATGTACTGAACTGGTTTTGACAAATTACTAAGCATGGAATACCTTATGCACAATATCTTTTTCCAAATTAGCTTATTCGTGGCGTAACGATATAGTAAAAGGTATTTAAAAAAGCAAGGAGCCTTTGCAGCAGTCCTGGTCGCGGGAGAGACTAGGTGAAAGTTGTCTTCAAAAGTACAAAGAAACAGTTAAATAAGTTAAAAAAGTTAAAACCTCCCATATTTTTTTTATTGATAACGTTCCTAGTGCATGCAGAAATCGCTCCCGGTGTCCAGAGGTCTTGCAGTTGAGTTAAGCTTGAGATTTGACCAATTTATTCATTTATTTTTTAAACACATGCCAACAACATACATATTGTGACATTACAATTACGTTAATTACACAGGTTTAAGACTGATATGCATGTCAGTTAAAGGCATGCACAGCATTGGCATATCTTGGCAACACTTAATAAAATTACACAGATTAAAAAAACAGTAAATACAGAAAAATTTCGAGTGCTTTAGTGTTTTCATTTTAATATTTTAGTTTCTTAATATTTAGGTAAATGATTCAAGAATTTTCTTTTTAAAAGCGAATAAATTATGGTTGAATATATCAATAGCAATGATTTTATTGTTGAGGTTATTGTATTGCATTACCATCCATATTTGATGAGAATTTAGACCGAGGTTAGTTCTAACTTGAGGGGTATGAAAATGTTTTTTAATGGAATGCTATAGCTATAGAAAAAGTCTATAATTACAATTTGCTATAATCGAAAACCTAATACGGCATTTTATACAGCATTTAACCTATCGTTGGGAATATCTTAGGTATGCCAAATATGATTGATGCAAAGCTACATTATAAGTTAAACGATCTCATTAACTTGTTGACAATTCATTAGCTTAGCCTAAGTAAAGGAGCTACCGATATTTTTTTTCATTTCATTGTGTTTGTTGTCATTTACATATTCTAGCTCATCTGCCGAGTATCCGGGTTGACGTCATCGTTGCGCAACGGATTCGGAAAAGTTGCGCCCGCGCAGGACACTGGTCAGTAGGGTTGCCACCAGTAAAAAATAAGGGTTTATTAAATATAGCGGCTTCGCACGAGTGGTCATTTTTTAATTATTTTTCTTACAACTTAAATAGGCTTTATTAATCAGTGATAATGTAGCAATCAAATGGTGAACGAATATTTAAATCGGTCCACTAATTTTTGAGCCAATTCGTTACAAACTTGAAGAAATATTTGTACGACCTACAAGTATTTGTTCCGGGTCTGGGTGTTTTCTATCTATAATATGTATGTATTTACAAAAAAAAATGTTTATAAGTAGTTTATCATCCATCTCGTTACCATAACACAAGCATTAAGTTGCTTAGCTTGGGACGAGATGGCGTTGTGTGAAATGTCCAATGATATTTATTTATTTATATATTTATTGTTTGACTTGTCAAAAGAGCTCTAATGGGCCAACTTGATTAAATGAGTATTTGATTTGATTTAATTACCCTCCATGTAGATGGAGGAGGCTCGACTCAGTAGTGGGCCATATATGGCTTGAGTAGTAGTAATAAAACAAGAAAACTCAGCCTCATAGACATACACATCAAACGTATAGCAGCATTTCTTAATTTATGTTTCCCCAATTGTTTCTAGAATAAATTTTAAGTGAGAAATGATACTGGCAACCCTACAGGTCAATTTAATTTTTATGTAATTTACGTCCGATGATGTATTGATATGACATCGTGGACTTTTAAGGCACATTTTTTTCTTACAGGCATAGGTATATAACGTGATTCATTGTATAGTACAAATATAAGTAGTTTATCATCCATCTCGTTACCATAACACAAGCATTTAGTTAAAAAGAGCTACTACAGAGTTTCTTGCCGGCTCTTCTCTGCAGAGGTGCATTCCGAACCGGTGGTAGATGGTAAATAATTAATTTTAAATGTTAAATTTATTAGTTAGTTGTATTTTTTTGTTTGACCTGTTAAAAGAGCTCTAATGAGTTTTTGATTTTGATTTTTGATTTTACTGATTCTGAGCAAAGATGGTTTAGATTTGCTCTACACAATGAATCACACTGTGTTGAATTTAAGAAAATTTTATTTATTCTCCTGCACATGGCTCATTCAAAGGCGGATTTCCGTATTTATAAATAACATTATCTTAAAAATCTTAGTGTGCCTGAGGTTTTAACTACACGATGAATCACGTTGTATTATGATTTTCATAAATGTTTTGCAAGATACAACAAATTGACGATTCTCGCATGAAAGTGTGCGATCGCAAAAGGACTTGTCCTTAGTGGCCATTCTAATTGGCCATTTCCCAATGTAGTTGTCAAGGATCTATATGTTTTCCACTACCTTCAGAGCTGTAGCACGTGACTAAGTGGTGACATATTTAAAATAGAGTCACCAAGTCATCCTTCGTCAAGAGTTACTCGGTCAAGCTATTTTTTATCTGTGACTTGAATGCCTTTGACCCTAGGCTTGCGTGATGGAAAGCAACGCCAGGGTCTAAGATGGAGCAGGCAATTCAAGGAAATGCCCTGTCAGGCATCGGCTATCCCACAGTAAAACTGCTTGGTACCGGACTTAGCTGTGAGGGTGGTAGCTAGCCGGGCGGACCGTTACAACCTACCACCAAGCGCGCTGGATTTTGTTGACTTTTACAACACGCGTTATTTCCCGGCGTGCGGTGGGAAAGTTTTATATTCTGCCCCCTCTCCATACGGGGCTTCCTCCAAATTCATGGAGGGAATTAGCCTATTGTGCCATGCTGGCAAGGCGGGTTAGCACTGGGTTACAAACATGTATTTCACGAACACAAATGACACCCAGACTTGGAGCAAGACTCTGGTTTAGACAAAGACACTTGCCCGAGCCCGAAATCGAACCCAGGACCTATAAAATCTAAATGTGTCGTTTCAGCCCAAAAATTACCCATTACTGAGTCGGGCCTCCTCCAAATTAGTGGAGGGATATAAGCCTACTGTGCCACGCTGGCAAGACGGGTTGGCACAGTGTTTGTATCAAGTTTTCCTTCTCTTGCGGCCAAGTGATTTACCTTTTGCATTCCCTTAGTCGCCTTTTACGACATCTCCGGGATGGTATGGGTTGGTGACACTGCGTATTCTAAATCCGTCATCAAACGGCAAAGGTAGCACATCTAACCCCTAGACCTTTCATGGCATCTTTGGCTCATTTCATACTAGCTAAACTTAGGGTTTCATCACTACATAGTATAAAACAAAGTCGCTGTAGTCTGTCCGTCCCTATGTATGCTTTAATCTATAAAACTACGCAACGGATTTTGAAGGGTTTTTTTTAATGGATAGAGTGATTCAAGAGGAAGGTTTATATGTATAATATTGCACAATATTGTAGAGAAACACTGATAAATTTAGATGTTCATCATTGCACCCGTGTTTCATGTTTCAAAAGGATGTCCGAACCATGCGGTCTTACGTAAAAGTCGATATACAAAGGTTTGCATAACTATTTTGCAAACGTCGAGTTTGACCCTTTAAATAAAAAAAATGTCCTTATGCGTCAGCTATATAAATTACCCACTACTGAGTCGAGCCTCCTCCAAATTCATGGAGGGAAATTAGCCTACTGTGCCACGCTGGCACGACGGGTTGGCACAGGGTTTGTATCAAGTTTTCCTTCTCATACGGCTAGGTGATCTGCATTTTGGGCTCATTTAGTCGCCTATTACGACACGCTAAGGGTAGTGTGGGTTGGTGACATTGTGTTTTATAAGTCCACACGGTGACCACACGGATCGCTAAATTTATCTAAAATCGATTAGTAACTTTTCAGTCTATAAGTTTTGGTAGTATTTATATAAAAATCAATGCCCCTTTTCGTTGTAACTTTATAACTCAAGAACGACTGAACCGATTTGAATGATCAGAACAAATCATTCAGAAATTCACAAATCAGCCCGACAGATGGCGCTGCAGTCGGTAAACGAATATCATGCAGGACAACGTCTGCCCGGTCAGCTAGTACGTATTGTGTAAATATTTATCCGATTTTTTTTGTAATTATGTAAACATTAGTAATGGTGACACATAAAATTATCAGTGTGGTGACGGATTTATAATTCCCCATTTCACCAACCCACATCCTCAGGGTGACAAAAGGAATGCGAGAGGCAGGATACCTAGACCCAAGAGAAGGAAATCTTGATACAAACCCTGTGCCAACCCTCCATGAATTTGGAGGAGGCCCGACTCAGTAGTGGGTCATTTATGGTTTGAAATGATGATGATATCAAATTAGTAACAATATTTCAATCAATAATTACTAAAATAAGTTCGTTATTTTTAATCACAAAACAATTAAAAAAAACTATATACGAGTATACAGAAGACATCAACGAGTGCGTTCGTTTCGTTCGAGTTAAAATATCGATTTAAAAAAGACATAAATAATTTAAAACAAAAAATAAAAACTAAATAAAAACTTTGAAATTCGAGCAGCAGTCTCTCCCATGATCACGACTGCTGCAAAGCATGCTAGACGTTGGGAATTAAATAATGTATTATAACTACACGATATATATCTTTTAAAAAGTGTTTAATTTCAATGTGTAATAATCGCGAAAACCTCAGAAATCATTAAATAAAAACTTGATAAATAACATTTTTGAGTCGCTTTGTTCGCCTATATCTAAACTGGCTAAGAGCTTTCAGAACTTTTGAAAAAATGGGTTTATAACAATACAGAAGATATTTATAAATAAACCAGTAGATACTTGGTTTCTATTGAAAATTTAAGTTTAATAAAATCCTTTTTAATGTAGCTAAATTTCGACAATACTAAAAAATATATATTTGGTATTTGACATAATGTGTAAAAATTGTATTAATTAAAAGCCCGCGAAATTATAACAGCGATGCATGCGTGCCATAATGAAAATTTAAGTTTAATAAAATCCTTTTTAATGTAACTAAAGTTCGACAATACTAAAAAATACATTAGGTATTTTACTTAATGTATAAAAAATTTATTTTAAATAATTATGACACGGGTCTTAATCGCGGAAATATTTTGAAGGTAAATACCTTATACTGCCTGACGTTTCGGCGTGGGTTACACCAGCCGTGGTCACAGGCAGGCAAATTTATTGATTATAAGCCCGCGAAATTATAACATGCGTGCCATACCTAATAATAAAAACTTCAACTGAAAAAAATAAACACTTACTCAAAAAAGGAACAAATAAAAAAAAGAAAAATACCGAATAAAAGAATAAAATTCAAACTCACATAAAACGTCACGACAACCACTCCGCACTGACAAACACAACACACTGAAACTGTCCACGTTCGAATTACAATTTAAACTCGCACCACAGAGGATGAAGATGTTTTTTTTTCTTACTTTTTTTTAATGACGCGCAATGTGCGTGTTTCGTTCGAAGTCTTTTAGGAACAACCGACGTCAAGATGCGTTCGACGCTTATATACAAACGTTTATGAAACGAGACGCAACCTGGCCTTGATAGCTTTTCATATATTCGGATACATTCTGACGGTTCTGAATCACCGTATTTTCACATTTACATACTTCGTGGTAACGGATTTAGAATACAGAGTGTCACCACCCCATTCCATACCCAGGGTGTCGACATATCAAGGCCGAACAACTAGCCGCAAGAGAAGGAAAACTTTATACGAAACCCGTCTGGCCAGCGTGTCATAGACGTCATAGTACACTAATTACCCTCCATGTAGTTAGGGGAGGCCCGACTCAACAGTGAGTCATTTATGGGCTAACAATTAAGTAAGTGTCACCACCGCATTCCATACTCAGGGTGTCGTAAGAGCCGACAAAATAAGGCCGAGCACCTAGCCGCAAGAGAAGGAAAACTTGATACGAAACACTGAGCCAACCCGTCTGGCCAGCGTGGCACAACAGGCTAATTACCCCCTCTGGGATGAGAGGAGGCCGACTCAGCAGTGGATCATTTATGGACTGAGTAGTAGTATCTTACTTCCATGTAAAAATTATGTGTATTTTATCATCATCATTTCAGCCAAAAGACTTCCACTGCTGGACATTGGCCTCCTCCAAGGATCTCCACAAAGGCCGGTCCTGGGCCACCCGCATCCATCGTTCCTGCATGTCGCGGGTTCGATCCCCGCACGGAAGAAATATTTGTACGACCTACAAGTATTGGTTCCGGGTCTGGGTGTTTTCTATCTATAATATGTATGAATTTACAAAAAAAAATGAATATAGTTAAGTAGTTTATCATCCATCTCGTTACCATAACACAAGCATTAAGTTGCTTAGCTTGGGACGAGATGGCGTTGTGTGAAATGTCCAAGGCCTCCAAGGATATTTATTTATGTTTTCCTGCTACCTTAACCAGGTCATTGGTCCTCCGTGTGGGAGGCCTACCAGCACTGCGCTTTCCGGAACGCGGTCGCCACTCGAGCACTTTTCTGCCCCTTCGGCATGAGTTTACTTCTTGTCAAACTACATTAGCAGATGGCAATCACTCAAAATACTGGCAGTTGGTCAAATTAGTGGACTAATTGATGACTGCCTCGTTGGCCTAGGGGTAGGATGAGCCGCCTTTGGATCACGGGGTCCCGGGTTCGAGTCCGGAGCCGGGCAAGTGTCTTTGTGTAAACCAGAGGCTCTGAGTCTGGGTGCCATTTGTGTTCCTAAATTTCATGTTTGTAAACTGCCCCTGCGACACAGGAAACTATAGAAGGGCAAAAGCCTTCTTTTGCCCTTCTATAGTTTCCTGTGTCGCAGGGGCAGGCACGGAGGGCATTTTTTTTTAACGTAGTCCCTTGACTACGTTTAAAAAAAAATGCCCTCCGTGTAAGTGGTGGAAGCCCAACCCAGCAGTGGGTCAGTAGTAGTCAAATTAGATTATACTTGGGCGGGAGTCCAATTGCGTCACAGTGGAATGCGTTTACGCGAACCTGTGGCGCCCCAAGCGTGTCTTGTGAGGTTATACCGCTGGGGGTTTTAGTGGGTAGACGAGTGGTTTCTGGAGTCCCACATAATCACCCACCCCACCCCCGAGGGCTGGCATTTCACCAGCGAAACCAAAAATAATAAAAAAGAGCAGGAGTCCAATAGTGCTTTTTTAATTTATTTTATTTTCTCAGCTTTCACGGTTCACTTTGACACCGTTGGCGCAGTGGTAGAGCGATCGACTGCTGCGCAGCATGTCGCGGGTTCGATTCCCGCACGGAAGCAATATTTGTACGACCTACAAGTATTGGTTCCGGGTCTGGGTGTTTTCTATCTATATTAAGTATGTATTTACAAAAAAAAATGTATATACGTAGTTTATCATCCATGTCGTTACCATAGCACAAGCATTAAGTTGCTTAGCTTGGGACGAGATGGCGTTGTGTGAAATGTCCAAGGATATTTATTGATTCATTTGTTACTTCATATCAGTGTGGTGATGGGCTTAGAATGCATAGTGTCAACACCCCAGTCCGACCTGAGGGTATCGTAAGAACCGACAATAGGATATGATAAGGCCAAAACTCCTCTGGCCAGAGCGTGGTGCAGTAGCCTTATTGCTCTCGCGTCTAGGTTTTCGGGCTTAACATTTCCTTTTGTTGGTTCGATACCCTCAGGATGGAATGGGATGGTGACACTATGTATTCTAAATCCATCACCCCACGGTTTAGACAAACAGCTATCAGAAAGAAAGAAAGAAAGAAAACACATTTATTCAACAAAGCACACAGGACAACTCAACTTGGTTACAACATTAAAGCTTGGATGTTTGTGGAACATAGCGCTGGAACTCCACATGACTTCTAGCGCACGCCATTTGTATGCGAATATTTATGTTCGCTATAGGTGTTTGACAAGTGTTCTATCACCACATAGATATACATTAACTAGCTTTTGGGCGCGGCTTCGCTCGCGTGGACTTCGAACGCGTGCTTATCTCTATGCATTTTTTTTATGAATATAAAAATGGTTATTGTGACTAAACTATGATAGTTAGATATGTGCTCTCGCGGACTTTTTTGTAGATTTTAATAAGACCTACAAACTCGTAGTACTTCATTTTGTTCTATTGTCAATCGTTTTTGCAGCGCACGCATAAATAGGTTTTCGATTTTACACCTTGGGTTACAAAACCGCAATTTTCGTACGGATCCCTAATTCTTTTGAAAATAAAATATAGCCTATAACCTTCCTCGATAAATGGACTATCTAACACTGAAAGAATTTTTGAAATCGGACCAGTAGTTCCTGAGATTAGCGCGTTCAAACAAACAAATAAACAAACAAATAAACAAACAAACAAACAAACAAACTCTGCAGCTTTATATATTAGTATAGATAACGAGCACGAATAGCAAAGCGGAATTGCACCAAATATATAATCACAAACCACACAAACAAAAACAAAGAAAATGTAAAAAGTAATAAAAACTAGAAAATAAATTGGGTTATTAATATTAATTAATTAATATCCTTGGACATTTCACACAACGCCATCTCGTCCCAAGCTAAGCAACTTAATGCTTGTGTTATGGTAACGAGATGGATGATAAACTACTTATATACATTTTTTTTTGTAAATACATACATATTATAGATAGAAATGACACCCAGACTCCGAGCCAGTGCCTCTGGTTTAGACAAAGACACTTGCCCGACCCCGGAATCGAACCCGGGACCCGTTGATCCAAAGGCGGCACATCTAACCACTAGACCAACAAGGCAGTCAACGTGCCTGGGTCTGTGTGCCTTGCCGAAAGGTCACCATCTCAGCATAAGCTAGGTGTGACTCGCGGGCGAGGGTACTATACATTAACAACGATAGTAACAAAAGACGGAGAACTTTCATTATCACCTCGTGGACTGGTAGTGAAATAATATTGGTTAGATTAGTCGGGGTTTTTTTAATGGGAAGCAACGACAGGGTCTATGATGGCAGGCAACTCAAGGAAATGCCCTGTCGGGCACCGGCTCTCACATACACACAACACAGTAAAACTGCTTGGCGCTGACTTAGATGCGAGGGTGGTAGCTAGCCGGGCGGACCATTCATATACCAAGCGTGCTGGGTTTTGTTGACTTTTCCAACACGCGTTATTTCCCAGCGTGCGGTGGGGAATTGTAATATTCTGCCCCACGCGGGGAAGATTTACCTACCGATGGGCGAGCACGCTCCCGCCTCGATTTGTATTATAGCGGCTCCTACGACACTCTCAATATGGAATGTGGCGGTGACTTAATCTAATCTTAATCTGTCACCATACGCAAAATATTGCGAATATCTCGTTTATTCACATTGTCTACATATCGGTGCTTTCTGGCGTGGGTGAACCACATTCTTTGGATCCGGTTAAACCTTAAGCGATTCAGCTTTTGACTTTTGTACGAACTACAGACGCTTCGAGAAAGTATTAGCATGTTTTCTGTTTGATCTACTACTGCTACTTATTTATTTATCTACTAGCGACCCGCCCCGGCTTCGCACGGGTGCAATAATGAACCTCTAAATGTATCAGTGTTTCGCTACAATAATATTACAATATTATACATATAAACCTTCCTCTTGAATCACTCTATCTATTAAAAGAAACCGCTTCAAAATCCGTTGCGTAGTTTTAAAGATTTAAGCATACAGATGACAGCGACTTTGTTTAAAATATGTCGTGATTTATTAACACACGCCAACCACATACATCATCATCAGCCTACATTAGTCCACTGCTGGACATAGGCCTCCCATAAAGAGCGCCATAGCGCCCTGTCTTCAGCTTGACGCATCCAGCTGCTGCCAGCAACCTTTCGCAGATCGTCGCTCCATCTAGCAGAGGGCCGTCCCACACTACGCTTGCCGATTCGCGGTCTCAACGGTTGTTGGTTCTTCTACAGATATGTCCAGCCCATTGCCACTTCAGTCTGCTAATGCTCTGAACTATGTCTGTGACTTTGGTTCTCTGTCTGATTGTCTCGTTACGGAGTCTATCTTTCATAGAAACTCCAAGCATAGCTCGTCGTTTCAGCCCATGAACATGACAGGGTTGGTATCAAGTTTTCCTTCTCTTGCGGCTAGGTGATTTGCCTTCCCTTAGTCGCCTCTTACGACACCCGTACCACTACCGTACCATACCTTACCACTACGGATGGTAAGTTATGGTGACACTGTGTATTCTAAATCCGTCACCACACGGACAATAAATGGAGTATGGTCTGCGAAAGGTTGCAAGCAGCTGGATGCGTCTAGCTGAAGGCTATGGCGCTCGGAAAGCAATGGACTAAAGTGGGCTGATGCCGATGATAATGATGATGATGACTGTATAAGGTCTGACCCTTGAACGATGACAGATATCTGACATCAGCACTGCTTTCAGACTAAAATTATCTAAGTTAAATTATTCATGACATTTAATGAAGACTACGCCCTAGAATTATGCTGAGATAGGAGCCTTTTCTGATCTCGTACAGAGTTATTGTAATTTTTTTTATTTGTAATTTTGTGTACGAAGACAGAATAAAAAGTGTTCTTACTTTCTTTCTTACTAGTAATATAAGATCATGTCTTCGAGAATACAGTAGAATAGAAAATGTTTTATTTTATGAACCAATTATGGCGTCCACTATCGTCAACGGATATATTATTTTTATAACCATACTAGCTGACCCGGCAAACTTCGTACCGCGTCAAAATCAATAAATCAAAAACCTGAATAATAATTCAATTTCATTTCATTTCAATTTATTAAAATACACAGAGTTGATATGACAGAGGGGCATTAAATTACACTACGTATACTATATGACGTGATTAGTATGAATTCGAAACGGTACAAAAAAAAATACACGTGATTTTTCATGGGGGGTGGAGGGGCAGTCTTAAACCTCACCAGGTATCATCAAGGGGGAGGGAGGGGTTAAAAAATGTTAAAAAAACATCACGTGATTAATGGACAGCCCCTAACGTTAATAAACGATGCGATAGGCATAAACATCTGTTAGGAAAGATAATAAAGATAGTAATAAGAAGTTCAAATAAGGCAAAAATTTTAAAAATCATTTGCGGCTAAGCCTGGAATTGATACCTAGTATTTATAGGCAGTTAAAAAAAATGACCCTATGTCGTATCAACCCTGTATAACAAAATAATAAGTAGTTATTTAAAAAAATGTTATTTCATATTTTCTCAACTATTAAACCTTCCCTGGACTTCCACGAATAATTCAAGACCAACAGTAGCCAAATCGGTCCAGCCGTTCTTGAGTTTTAGCGAGAATAACGAACAGCAATTCATTTTTATTTTTATGAAGAAGAGGATTACCACGTCAGAGCGCAGGACCAGTTGATAACCCGAACGCAGTACATATGAGTTTGGTTTCTGTACGTATTTATTTCGTGCTGAAAGTTAGACATAATGTTTTTTTTTCTTTACGTTTATTTTAATACTAGCTTTTGGGCGCGGCTTCGCTCGCGTGGACTTCGAACCCGTGCTTATCTCTATGCATTTTTTTTATGAATAGAAAAGTGGTTATTGTGACTAAACTATGATAGTTAGATATGTGCTCTCCCGGACTTTTTTGTAGATTTTAATAAGACCACAACTCGTACAAACTCGTAGTACTTCAATTTGTTCTATTGTCAATAGTTTTTGCAGCGCACGCATAAATAGGTTTTCGATTTTACACCTTGGGTTACAAAATCGCAATTTTCATACGGATCCCTAATTCCTTTGAAAATAAAATATAGCCTATAACCTTCCTCGATAAATGGACTATCTAACACTGAAAGAATTTTTGAAATCGGACCAGTAAATCCTGAGATTAGCGCGTTCAAACAAACAAACAAACAAACAAACAAACTCTGCAGCTTTATATATTAGTATAGATTATATATTAGTATAGATTTATTTCTGGGATGGGTTTTCCATTTTCCGTCTTTAGCACATCCGGTAATGAAAATGGCGGATGCGAGAATAATTCTTTTTTTTTCCTTAGGATTTTTATACCATTGTTGTGCTAATAAGTCGTTACGTAAAAACCCGTGTAGCGACAGATTTTAAATACATAGCATCACCACCCAATTACCTCCTGAGGGTGTAGTAAGAGAAATGAAAAGGCCACAAACGTAGCAAGAGAAGGAAAACTTAAGCTAATTACCATAAATGACCCACTACTTAGTCAGGCCACCTCCAAATTCATGGAGGGAAATTAACATACGGTGCCGCGAAAAAACAACTGCGTACCAAAAAGAAAAGGAATGCCAGTAAATGATTTCTTCACTGTTCTGATCGTGAAGAAATCATTTCCTGCAATGTGTAAAGATCGTGAAAACCTAAAACATCAAAAAGGAATGTGTTTGTATCAAGTGCCTCTTGCGTTCCTTTAGTCGCCCCTTACGACCCCCTCAGGATGGTACGGGTTGGGGACACATTTTTTTACTATATAAAAGCATTCGTAAGATGGGTTGGCACAGGGTTTCGCATCAACCTATAGCCCACCGTCCGCCCGTATAGCCTACCGCGAAGGTGTGACGCCCAAGTGCGCGGGGCGTCGCACGGGAGAGGGTGCCCGATGGGGCTGCCGCCTGCGGACCACGGTAGAAACGTACGCGGTACCCGTGGTCCGCCGTGAGGGTGGGTGTCGGCGCACGGCGGGTTGTTTTAGTGGGTGAGGGCCCCACACTACCCCGTAGTCTCCCCGGATGTGCGGTAAGGCATTTTTTCCGGCCAAACCAAAAAAAAAAAAAAAAAGGTTTTGCATCAACCTATCCTTGCGGCTCGGTTTTCGTGCTTGTCGTTTTCTTTCGTCGGCTCTTACAACACCCTTAGTATGGAATGGAGTGGTGACATGTATTCTAAATCCGGCGGGTCGTTCTCTTCCCTGCAATATGGTTGAGGAGGGCGATGGCTGCCGCATGCGTCATGCTTGTGAACAGAAGAAAGAAAGAAAGAAAGAAGAAGAAAGACAAATGGTTTATTCAGCACAATTTAAAAAATTATATACTATCTATAATTACTTAAGCTCTAACATAAATTGCGCTGAAACGGCGCTGGTTCAGCATAATATGCCAGACGGAATGTCTGGCGCTGGTTTTCAACCAGACCTATACCGACGAATTATATAACTTTAAATTAAAATTTAATATAGGTACGCAACACTAATTCGTACAATTGTTTACTTAAAAATGTATATATTATGTATCTCGACATAATAACCGTGTATTATAATAAATAAAAATAAAATAAATATGAAAATAGGTACATAACGCGTGTGCCGTTGCTGGGGGTCGGTTGGCTCGGGCATTAGAAGGTTACTATTGTTGACTAGATCTGGCTGATGTTTGGCCCTTTGCGACTATTGCGCGAGTTTGCTCTCACAAATCTATACTCCAATAAATAAAATTAGAGTGTCTGTTTGTAATAATAAAATAACCACTTTTTACTAAATGCGTAAGTATGTATACACAGTACATAGACCAAAATAACATTTTTTATTTTTTTTTGTTTGTGTCCGTCTGTTTGTTACGGCTAATCTCTGGAACGGCTGGACCGATTTTGACGAGACTTTCACTGATAGGTAGCGGATGATAACAGGAGTAACATAGGCTACTTTTTTTACTGGCTTCGCGATGTCACCCGCGCTATGTCAATAACCGCTGGTAACATCGCACCCGTGCGAAGCCGGGACGGGCCGCTAGTTTGTCTTTATATCCAATCTTGTATTGATCTAAAAAGAGCAACTACAAAGTTTATTGCCGGCTCCTCTCTGTAGAGGTGCATTCCGAACCGGTGGTAGATGGTAAATTTTATTTTGTTGTTTGACTTGTCAAAAGAGCTCTAATGAGCCAACTTGATTAAATGAGTTTGGATCACACCTTGATGTTACAAGTCAGTCAGCACCTTAAGCTAAGGAGCTACGAGGCTAAGTCCATTCGAAGACGCCATACACTTTAATCAATTTTCATTGTGTGAAATCGCTTTAGTAATTATTCGAATAATTATAAGCAGAACAAAACGATCTTACGTAAATCATAAACAATTTTTAATGATAACAATTTAATTGGCTTCTTATACCGCATGGATGTGCCTTTGGATCACGGGTTCCGGGTTCGATTCCGGGGTCGGGCAAGTGTCTGTCTAAACCAGAGGCACTTGCTCTGAGTCTGGGTGTCATTTGTGTTCATGATTTTTTATTTTTAAACGAAACCCCTTTTTTTCTTCTATAGTGGAGGAAACCTTTTATAGGTCCCCAGGGACGGGGCTGGGGTATGTGGGAGTCCCGATCGCGATGAGATGATGATTGCGACCGGTTTACCCACTAAAACCTACCACTAATTGTCTGCGCGGGCCATCTGTCGTTTGGGGAACTTCGTAATCGATCCATTCGACAGTGGCTTAAACGAAACCCCTTTTTTTTTTGTTGCCCTGAGTAAAATCCTTTATGGACTTTCCGTCAGCCTGAGGATGGCCGACGGGGGAGTGTGGGAATCTCCTCCAGAGTGGAGGCATACCCACTAAACATCTCCGGGGTGTTCCTTCTCAGGGTTTTAGGTGCAGCGCCGTGGGAACGATAGTTAGAGTACTGCCTTACCACATTGCTGTAACCAGAGGCTTTGAATCCTCGTACGACTCTTGCTCTGACTGAGCATTACAAATAATAAATAAATAAATATCCTTGGACATTTCACACAACGCCATCTCGTCCCAAGTTAAGCAACTTAATCCTTGTGTTATGGTAACGAGATGGATGATAAACTACTTATATATATTTATTTTTTTTGTAAATACATACTTATTATAGATAGAAATGACACCCAGACTCCGAGCCAGTGCCTCTGGTTTAGACAAAGACACTTGCCCGACCCCGGAATCGAACCCGGGACCCGTTGATCCAAAGGCGGCACATCTAACCACTAGACCAACGAGGCAGTCAGGGAGGCAGGGAGCATGTTCGCTCCATCGGCGTCTCGCCAGGAACACGTGGCGAGACGCCGGTCTCTCGGGGTAAACGAAACGCCTGCTTTAGGTATAACCTGTATCAAGGGGGCAGTTTACAAAGACTCCGAGCCAGTCACTAACCCGTTCCATCCTACGGGTGTCGTAAGAGCCGATAAAAGGAAATGACGAGACGGATAACCTGGCCGCAGGATCCGTGTCATGTTTTCCTTCTCTTGTGGCTAGGTTTTCGGCCTTGTAATTTCCTTTTATCGGCTACTAGTGGCCCGTCCCGGCTTCGCCCGTGCAAAGCGGGGGTGGGATATACATATAAACCTTCCTCTTGAATCACTCTATCTATTAAAAAAACCGCTTCAAAATCCGTTGCGTAGTTTTAAAGATTTAAGCATACATAGGGACGGACAGAATATATCGACTTTGTTTTATACTATGTAGTGATTACGGCGCCCTCGGGATGGAAAGGAGTGGTGACACGATGAATTCTAAATCAGTACAAGATTCTTTTTTAACACTGGGGCAGTTTACAAACATGAAATTCACTAGAACAAGTGACACCCAGACTCGGTGCAAGTGCCTCTGGTTTAGACAAAGACACTTGCCCGACCCCGGAATCGAACCCGGGACCCGTTGATCCAAAAGCGGCACATCTAACCTCTAGACCAACGAGTAAACTTCCCCCGCGACACAGGTTATATACATCGTGCATGGGTTTCGGGAAAAATACATAAATATCGTTTCATTCTAATGCTGTGTGTTCGATGTTCGTATGCTCGGTGTTTCAGTTGTCTGTGTGATGACAGATTTACAATACTAAATTTCACCACCCCATTCTTTACTAAGGGTGTCGTTAGAACTGACAAAGGACATTAAAACGCAAAGGGATGATCATCCAGCCAGACGAGGTGGGATGACTGGCTAGGGGTCGCAGCGCCAATCCCCCCGATAGTTGTTGTCGGGGACATCTTCACCTTGTGAATTGCTCTTGAAATTTCGCTATCGCGGTGTAGGACTTTTTCGTAATTATCGCATTTGCAGGCGATGTTTCATGATGCAATTTGTTCAGATTTTCGGGTGAATTGTGTAAAGTGCGGTCGCTATAGAAATAACAAGACCTAAAAACTAGTTAAAGAGTGGGAAAACTTGAAACAAGGCAGCAAGATGGCTATTTATTGGCAATTTTTCGCTTTTTACCTTTCGAAGCTTCCATTCCCTAGCTAGGTTTTTGGCATTCAACACCCTTACGATGGAAACGGGTGGTGACAATGTGTATTCGTCACTACACGGATATCAGTACCTATATGAGTCACTAATTATTAAGAATAGTGACACAGACAGACAAGGACAAAAGCTTCTAATGAGTGAAGGTTATTAGGTGAAAATCTCTCATTTGCATCAAGCAAAGGTCAATATGATATTAGTTCTATTATTATTCAGGTAGAAAGAATTTAGTGAAATTAGTATGCCTCCATTCCAATTTCTTAATCACTTATATATTATTTATGAGATTTTAATCGATTTATGTATACATTAGCGACCCGCCCCGGCTTCGCACGGATGCATTGATGAACCTCTAAATTTATCAGTGTTTCTCTACTTAAAAACCTTCCTCTTGAATCATTATCTATTTAAAAAAACACTTCAAAATCAGCTGTGTAGTTTTAAAGATTTAAGCATACTTAGGGACGGACAGACGACAGCGACTTTGTTTTATAATATGTAGTGATAGTGATGAGATTTTAATCAATTTATGTATACAATAGCGACCCGCCCTGGATTCGCACGGGTGCATTGATGAACCTCTAAATTTATCAGTGTTTCTCTATATGTATTATACATATAAACCTTCCTCTTGAATCACTATCTATTAAAAAAAACACTTCAAAATCCGTTGTGTAGTTTTAAAGATTTAAGCATACATAGGGACGGACATACGACAGCGACTTTGTTTTTACTATGTAGTGATTATTCATTATTCAGCCCATCGAGCGAGCTTCTTCCAAATTGATGGAGCGAAATTCGCCTACTGTACCACGCTGGCAAGACGGGTTGGCACAGGGTTTGTATCAAGTTTTCCTTCTCTTTCGGCTAGGTGATCTGTCTCTTACGTTATTTTAGTCGCCTCTTACGACACCCTCAAGATGGTATGGGCTGGTGACATTGTGTATTCTAAATCCGACACCACACGGAACGGCTGATTAGTAGTAGAATTTGGAGAAGACTTTGTAATTCATAATTCATTTATTCACACATACATAGAGTAATTACATTGATAGTATATTTAAGTTAAATTTAAGCACATTCTATTTAGCCAGCATTTGGCATGTGAAATTGTGTTAAATCAATAGTAAAATAGATTATCATTACACTTTTTTTTTAAAATATGTCACATCCTTTTAAACTTCGGATACATTAATACTTAAATTCATTTAGTTAATATAATTGATCTAATGTAAAAATAATCCAAGGATGTTAATAATTACTATTACATAATGTCAAAAAGTTAATTTCACCAAATTCACTAAGATAAGTCTTATTTCTCTAAAACCATTCACTTATAGAGTTTTTTTTTTTTTGAAAAGCTGATCTTTCGATTGTTCTATTGATCTGGGTTTAAGGGCCGAAACTAGGACGAACAAATATTATATTATAGTTCTTTTTGAGTTTGAATGTTGACCGCCCACCATCGGTATTGCTATACAGGTAATGCCTCATTTTATCATAGGATTAAAATATATTTTTTTCTTGACATGCCAGTCGGCCCGAATTATTTCATCCTTGACTTTTAACGACGTCTTAGATGTCAGCCATATTTGATTAAAGTTCAAGTTACTGAGCATTTTTCTTTTTGAAACGGAATAGTTAAACTTTGCTTACATTTGACTGTATCGTTGGTCTAGGGGTTAGGTGTGCCGCCTTTGGATCAACGGGTCTCGGATTCGATTCTGGGGTCGGGCAAGTGTTATTAATACGCTGTTATTAGCTTCAGACGTATGTTAGTTTGTAACGGAATCTTTAATAATTTAATAAAGACCGATGACAATTAAATATTAAATAAAAATTACAATTGTTTAATAAACTAAAAAATATGCTTTTATAGAAAATCCAACTAAAAATAATAGAAAATATATTTAATAAATTTGAATTAAAAATAGTGTCAGAAAAAGTGATTTTATTGTAAAAATAACCCTTCAAGTCATATCTGTTCATAAAATATTTAGAACTATTGATTTTAATTCAAATGTATTACAATTTTTTTCTTTTATTTTTAGTTGGATTTTCTATAAAAGCGTATTTTTTTTTAGTCTTTTTAAGCTATTATTTTTGTGTAAACAAGAGGCACTTGCTCTGAGTCTGGGTGTCATTTGGGTTAGGCAACAATAGGGGTAGGTTTCATGCACCAAACCCTAGCACTACTGTCAAACCACCTGGTTCCCCCAGTGCCTTCCTAAACGTCTTAAACGTCACGTCAAGACAGGAACTCTATGCCAACCAGTCTGGCCAGCGTGGCACAGTAGGCTAATTCCTTACGGTCTGAGTAGTAGTAATAATTTTAAGGTCAACATACTACTACAAATCATGGGTGTCATTTTTATCAATCATATGTATGTATTTTTTACAAAAAAAAAAATGTATATAAGTAGTTTATCATCCATCTCTTTACCATAACACAAGCATTAAGTTGCTTAGCTTGGGACGAGATGGCGTTGTGTAAAATGACAAAAAAAAAAAAAAAAAAAGACAGCCCTTATATTATGACCCACTGCTGAGTCGGCCCTCCTCCGATTACAAGGAGGGTAATTAGCCTACTGTGCCACGCTACCCAAGCGTGGGTCTCCTATCAAGTTTCCCTTCTCTTGTGACTGGATTGCCGGCATTGTTATTTCCTTTTTAATACGCTTTTATTAGCTTCAGACGTATGTATGTATGTATGTAACGGAATCTTTGAACATGATTTTGACCCAGTTAAAAACGTCGGATTAACACGACATTTGACATACTTATTAAGGACCGATGACAATTCAATATTTTAAACATTTTATAAATATATATCCTTGGACATTTCACACAACGCCATCTCGTCCCAAGCTAAGCAAATTAATGCTTGTGTTATGGTAACGAGATGGATGATAAACTACATAAATACATTTTTTTTCGTAAATACATACATATTATAGATAGAAAACACCCAGACCCGGAACAAAAATACTTGTAGGTCGTACAAATATTTCTTCCTTGCGGGGATCGACCCGTAATCATCAATAGAATAATAATAATAACGGAGATCAAGGTGGAACACCGCTCTTCGATGCAATAGCTAATAGAGATGTAAATATCATAAAGCTATTGCTATATTTTTTAGTGATTATTTAGCAATAGCTTTATGATATTTCAACTAAAAAATAAATAATAGTTTAAAAAAATCGATTTTCTAGAAGCGTATTTTTTTAAACTATTATTTATTTCGACTGTTACGACACCCTCAGGATGGAATGGGGTGGTGATTTGTTCTAAATCCGTCACCAACCGGACACCACTAGATGTCCCTATTATGTGAATCTATTTCGGTAAAAATATAGTCGAGACATCGAGACCAAAAAGTATTGTGCAATTTCGATCACGCGTTTACGATCGATCTAGCGGAATAATATCGATTAACATCACCAAGTCACGATCAGTGGATTCTTTAATTGTCAGATTATTCAACGACAATAGTTCACCAAAAAAACATGAGGTTTTTTTTTAATAATACAACAATGGAATGTGGCAAAAATCCAAAAGTTGCCATAGGGGTATTTTGACCTTTTTGTTTGTTTCGTAACCTGACCGACTAGTGACGCAATCGACTCGTGGGTTAAGTGGTGGGTGTCCATAACACAATTACTCCCCCAAGTAGATGGAGGGGACGTCTACTGGCTACGCTGGCCAGGTGGACATACTGATATATCTCCATCAATTTATGCCCAACCAACTGCTGCTCGTGACTTTGTCTACGTATAAATTATAGTCTACACGCGTTATTCTGTCATTGTGGTGACGGATATAAAGTACATGGTGTCAACACCCCATTACATGCTGAGGGTGTAGTTAGAGCGACAAAAGGAAATGATAAGGCCGAAAATCTAGCCGTAAGAGAAGGATAACTTGATACGAAACCTTGTGCCAACCCGTCTGGCCAGCGTGGCACAGTAGGCCAATTTATCGATAAAGCTTGAGTGACAGTACCAGGGTCGCATAACAATGCAGGAGATGACGCTTCCCTCTTAGTGATTTTAGATGTCAGACAACCTAACCGCAAGAGAATTAAAACGTGATACGAAACCCTGTGCCAACCCGTCTGGCCAGCGTGGCACAGTAGGCCAATTTATCGATAAAGCTTGAGTGACAGTACCAGGGTCGCATAACAATGTAGGAGATGACGCTTCCCTCTTAGTGATTTTAGATGTCAGATAACCTAACCGCAAGAGAAGGAAAACGTGATACGAAACCCTGTGCCAACCCGTCTGGCCAGCGTGGCACAGTAGGCTAATTACTCTCCATGTAATTGGAGGAGGCCCGACCCAGTTGTGGGTCATTTATGGGCTGAGAAGTTACATAATATAATTCCTTTCTGAAGTTGGTTGAAAAAACCCACTGCTCTGCACTAAAGAACTTTGTTTGATGATTCGATCTTTGAACAGAGATACCAGAAAACCCAGACTGGGTACTAGGTCAAATACACTTGCCCGACCCGAGAATCGAAGCAGGGACTCAAGATCCGAATTGGCATAATTCACGCACGATGAGTCAGAAATTAAACATCGCGCCTTTGGCATGAATTCCCGGATACATAACATCCTTGCTGCATTATCCGTAATCATTGACCCAGTGGAAAATTATGTGAGAGATTTGCAAATTATGTATTTGATTTCGTGTCGTTTTCTTATAAAGTACTATTACATTATTTACATTTGTTACACCAGTAAAAAATGCCATTTTATATAAGGGGCTGACCATTAATGTCGTGGGGTTCGAAGGGGGGAGGGGGGTATAGTAAGATATCACGTGTTTTTATTTTTTTGTTAATTACGCGTGATTTCTAAACCGAAGAGCTTTGAGTGTAAGTTTCTTTGTAAGTAGAAAAAATAAAAAAATAAATACACGTGATTTTTAATGGTGGGGTGGGGGTCTTAAACCTCACCTCGTATTACCAAGGGGGAGGGAGGGGCTAAAAAAATGTTAAAACAACAACACGTGGCGTATTTTTATTATTTATTTATTTATAAAAAAATAGAGGTTGATCGTAGAAGGGTGAAAATTCTGGGCTGTATGTATTTTTGTATACTGTATCATAAGAATATAACAAAAAGCTTTTACTACAAAATAAAATTAATGTTGTCCGATTCGCAGACCTGACCTATTATCACACAAAAATTCACGAAAATCGGTCGTGCCATTTCGGAGTAAATAATTTGAAAATTATGAATAAAATTAATAAATCTGAATAGATTATTTATTTTTGTTTAATATTAATTTATCACATACAACTCAAAATAGATTTAAATATTTATACATAGTAATTATGAAGAATACATTCTGTCACCACCCTATTCAATCCTGAGGGTGTCGTAAGTGCCGACAAAAGCTCGATGACTTAGCCGCAAGAGAAGGAAAACTTGATACAAAACCCTGTGCCAACCCGTCTGGCCAGCGTGGCACAGTAGGCTAATTTATCATTAAAGCTTGAGAGTTGGTACCAGGGTCGCATAAGAATGCAGGAGATGCCGCTTCCGTCTTTGAGATTTTAGATAGGAGAAGGAATACTTGATACGAAGCGTGGCACAGTAGGCTAATTACCCTCCATGCGACTGGAGGAGGCCCGACCCAGCTGTGGGCTATCTATGGGATGAGTAGTAGTACTATGCTTTAGTTATTTTTTTTCATTATCAACAACATCTAGACAATAATAGTTGACAGACCATCATCGGGCATGTTGAAGGGAAGAGAATCACCCGCCACACGTCACCACCACTGTACGAGCATCGCCACATAATAACCTGTAATAAACTAAAAAAACTAAATAACTGTAATAATAAATCTAGTGGTTAGATGTGCCGCCTTTGGATCAACGGGTCCCGGGTTCGATTCCGGGGTCAGGCATGTGTCTTTGTCTAAACCAGAGGCACTGGGTCAGAGTCTGGGTGTCATTTCTATCTATAATATGTATGTATTTACAAAAAAAAATGTATATAAGTAGTTTATCATCCATCTCGTTACCATAATACAAGCATTAAGTTGCTTAGCTTGGGAGGAGATGGCGTTGTGTGAAATGTCCAAGGATATTTATTTATTTATTTATTGCTGCGAATAGGAACTTTTTGTACAAATTTTATGATGTCTCGCCATTGATACCTTTTATATTTGAATATCTGTCTATGTATACTTCTACTTACTTGGCTCTTTCTGTCTATCTTTAATATATGATGTACGCTATGTTTTACTTTCTCTAATTATAGTAATTAGCTCCCTGAACTGTTGCTCTGTGAAACTACGATTTCACATAAATAACAATAAACTGTCAATCATCTACGGACACAATGCAGTGCTTTTATTTCCTGTACACATCCAGTGTGATTTGACTATCCAACAAACAAATCCACAATGTGCGGAGCTGATGCCCGTACAACCTCCGAGTCTTATGTGCTTATAGTGTGCATGAAAATCGACGTTCGTTTCCGAACGTAAAATATTTCATTGTAACTCCCAAGGTTTACATAATAGGATGACTCTTAATCCTTTCACGAGCTGATTCAGTTAACTATAACAAATCGAATTACTTTTTAAGATACCGATGACATTGACCTGGTTACATATCCTTTTCGGCATAATAACTGCCGCGTCATATGTTGTGTCTTTTTGTAATCTTTGTTTAATAACCAAACACACACACACCGATATAAAATACATAGCGTCACCACCCCATTTAATCCTGAGGGTGTCGTAAGAGTCGATAAAAGGAAATTATTAGGCCGAAACTTAGAGAAGTTACTCAAACTCAAAAGGAACTTTATTTACGTAGGTCTCATCACAAAACTCTTATAAATCGTCATATTTAAAAACACCATTATCATCTTACGGCCCCTGTCCCACACTAGGTGGTAGTCTCCACACACACCTCTCAGTCGTCATACCTTTCACACACAACTCTTCACTCCTACAATCCCTTCATCTCCCCTGATCGCTCACAATCCCTGCGTTCCCTCACATTCATGCCGAAACTACCACCGTTTCGGAAGGCTACTCCACAGAGAAGAGCCGGAAAGAAACTCCGTAGTTGCTTTTTTTAAAATTATTGGTCTTGTTTACAAAATGCACTAAACATCATAGTGAGAGCAAGTTCGCAAGATGAGAGGAACACGCTAAAAACACGTTAAACTTACTAAACCGTATGCTACGCTGACCGAACCGTCTGGCCAGCGTGGAACAGTTATTTAACTAACTTATTATCTTCCATGTAGACAGAAGACGCCCGACCCAGCAGTGGGCCATTTTTGGGCTGAGCAGGCACACAACTTAGATAGCTTTTTAACAATAAATGTAATAGTAAACAGCGAAATATAAACCAAAAACAACAAGTTGTTTTTTTTTATACAAGTTTTTATATAATAAAAACTTTTAATTAATTTATTGTGTACTTATTAAACCATTTCTAAATCAGCATAGAAAGGGCTAGTTTTTTAAATTAATCGCGAGCCAAGCGTAAACTTTTTTTTTCAACGGCAGCTTATTAAAGTTGAACTTACTGTTTATTCACTTGATTGAGTCAAAGACCGAAGTGACTATTATTTGTATTTTACACCAATTACCGACTAATGATTAGTTTACTTTACTCCAGAAACTATCAGTGATGAGTACAGATTAAAAAAAATAAACATTAAGTATTTGTGACGATGTTGTTACTTAATGAAAAAAAAACCGGGTAATTTTAAAAATAATCGAAAAATTCGAATATCTCGAAATCCATGAGACTTTTCTTCATTTTTTTTTATGTGGAATAGACCTAGGGCTTGCCTACTTCCAGTGTCGTTGTGGCGTTCTATTTTTGGGACACCCTGTATATTGTGCATTAAACTGGGAACAGATAGTAAGTCGTCCTAAAATTAAAAAAACGCTTCCGCCTTAGAACCTTTTTTCTTTGTTAATGCTGGGTCCCCCGACCCACCACCGGCCTCTAAGGCGAGGGTAGAGGGCTATTACGCCATCCTCCACCATCGCCTTCCCCCTGGCCCGTCCGCGGAGCAGCCAGAGATTCCTCCATTCCGAACCGCCCCACCGCCGTCCTTCTGCAACATAACGGCCTCGCAGAAGGAAGCCCTCTGCTTAGCGACCCACCAGATTGACCGCCAAACGAGGACACTGGTGCACCGTTGCGGTTTAGGGCTCGCAGGGCAACTCCGAGGACAGAGGAGTCCAAACCCGCTACGACATAGTATACCACTCAACGTCTGGCGTCTCGCTCCGCCCGGCATGGTGTGACCCTGAGACGGTATGGCCCTAACTGATCTTGAAGTCACACACTCGAGGAGTCATTGCTTTGCCTCCCGTTCCGCACTATATTCAAGTCTTTATTCAAATGAAGTCGTGACTTCAATATAAATTTTGCAGTCACAGTTGTTTGTTATTATTACACTTTACGCAGCGATGAAGTCATTGATAATCGTCTAGTGAAACAATGGATGTGACCTACACTAATCAATTATGTACGCAAATGCTAAACGATAGGGTGGATATGTTGTCGAAACTATTCCGGACAGGTCTTTATGACAGGTAAAGCGGGACACTGAAGTTATGTAAATTATATGGCAAAAGTTCGGACTTAAGTGGGTAACCCGGGCGCACTTCATCAACTCTTCGCGCCCATTTACTGTTCCTATCCCGCTAGCTGGGAAACTATAAAAGGATTCCCCCACGTTAAAAAAAAGTACCTGGGACGCCCTCCGATAGACGCTCTGCGTCGGGGCGTCACAGTGGAATGCGTTTACGCGAACCAGTGGCGTCCTAAGTGTGTTGTGTGAGGGTAAGCCACTAGGGTTTAAGTGGGTATACGAGTAGTTTTCAGAGTCCCACATAATCGCTGGCGGCGGTATGCATATAGCATGTCCCAAGCGAAACAAAAAAAATATTAAAAGGTACAGCGAGATCTTCAGCCAAACTTAAGTGCCAAACTTCGAGCCAAACTTAAGTGGCAGTGGGCAGGGCACATAGCTCGCAGGACCGACGCCCGATGGGGCAGAAAAGTTCTCGAGTGGCGACCGCGTTCCGGAAGGCGCAGTGCTGGTAGGCCTCCCACACGGTGGACCGACGACCTGGTTAAGGTCGCCGGAAAGCAGTGGATGCGGGCGGCCCAGGACCGGCCTTTGTGGAGATCCTTGGGGGAGGCCTATGTCCAGCAGTGGACGTCTTTTGGCTGAAATGATGATGATGATGATGACAGCGAGATCCCCTAGACTGTACTGCTATCTTGCTGTGGCGAGGCTTGTGTACCTACAAGATCCGCCATACCAGCTCATGGTCACACATGCAGGGCCCAAGGGAGATGCCTGACCAAGGGTGTTATACTATAAATAAATATGCTCTCTTGCTCTCTAGTGACCTCGAGTTGGCGGTCAACCTGGTTGGTCGCTAAGCCGATGGGACGGATCTCTGGCTGGTCCGAGCCGTGGGTGGAAGAAGGGGGGAGATACGTGACAATATATAATGGAAAAACGTAAACATAATTTAATTACTCGCAATACTATCCTTCAAAAAAATAATCGGCTTGTGACCCTATTTTATGATTCACGGACAAATCTTACGTGCATGACATTAATGCGAATAAGTAATTATTGAACATTCCTCGAATATGAGCACATTTTGGCGCTAAGGGTCAAGTGGGGATAGCCAACGGACAGGCTGTACAAGACGAGGAACAGAGCTGCCTTTCATTTTGGGTATGCTATATGTTTATGGACTAACACTGAAAAAGATAGGGATCCATGCGATTCTTTGGGGGAGGCGTTTACCCTGAGGGGCTCACATTACAAACATGAAATTCACGAACACAAATGACACCCAGACTCGGAGCAAGTGCCTCTGGTTTACACAAAGACACTTGCCCGACCCCGGGGTCGAAACGGGTCCCCGTGTGATCCAAACAACCAACACAACCAACACTTTTTTTGGCCGGCAACACTATTTTCATATTATCCTATCTATACATCTATAAAAAATTAAATTAAAAATTTAAATAATAAAAAAATAAAAATAAATACTTCGCGTTGGGGGACCACTCCCACTTATTTATTACCTGACCCCTGGTCCCCCAACGCGAAGTATTTATTTTTATTTTTTACTTTTTAAAGGTTATTGTGTCGGGGATTTATTAAAATTTTTAATTTAATTTTTATTTTATACGTTTTATAGTTTTATTATTATAATGTAGATTTTGTTAAATTGCACGTGATGCGCTTTCATTTGAGACCCCACTCGATTATATTTGCAGACATTCGGTTATTCTTCCCCACTTTCACCCCTCATAACTTTTAAACGGCTCACCCGATTTTCATCAAACATGTCTAAGAACACTCGCCCGTAACTCACCTTTCATACAAAAAAAACTTTATTGAAATCGCTTCATCCGTTCGCGAGCTACGGTGCCACAGACAGACAGACAGACAGACAGACACGTGAAACTTATAACACCCCTCTTTTTGCGTCGGGGGTTAAAAATAAATAAAATTCGAGTGTCTGTTTGTAATAATAAAATAACCACTTTTTACTAAGTACCAAAATATACAAAAATATATATATATTTTTAATTTTTGTCTATCTGTTTGTTCCGGCTAATCTCTGGAACGGCTGGACCGATTTTGACGGGACTTTCACTGATAGCTAGCTGGTGATATAAGGAGTAACATACTTTATTTTTAGTACCTTCGCCCCGCGGCGTCACTCGCGGGTCTAATCGCACCCGTGAGAATCCGGGACTGGCCGCTAGTTATATATAAAAATGAATGTTTGTCTATAAGTCATTCATATTCCTAAGCTATGCATTTGATCACGACCATCAGCAAAAGCGTTGAAAATTAAAATTTGTGTAATGTCTTTCCTTTAAATATAATTTAGTAGCTCGAAGATACAATTATGAAGTTACTTACTTTTCTCTAACATCAGTAGTTACTTAATTTTCTCTAATATCAGTAGGTTCTAAAGCACCACAAGCATTTTCTTCAGTGGTTTTAAGTGCTCGGTTACGTTCCGCATTATTTTGTAGAAATAAAACAAATACTTGTGACCTTTATCTTCAATCCAGACTCACTTGGCCAGACAACAAAGTTAATGCCATTTATAACAGGCTTCATGAATTAAGCATGTCTGAGTACCTGTTTCCTATTCTCAAGGACATTATGAGTCAACTATGGCGTTCGGGAAAGTTTAACATATTATTAAACAGATTTTTTAATACAGTTGCTCAAATAGTGGCGTATTGCAGGGACGTATAGCGTTCGGGATGTGGGCTATTACACACTCGTGCTTTTTTTTTTACCTTTCCCGAACTCGTGCGTTCTCTTTGCCAACTCTCAAAATAATGTCTATTAGAAAGAAAAATGACCATGAAGTTTTTACTAAAAAAAACATAGAAGTTTTTACGATTCATGCAAATACGTATATTTCTAAAAAGAAACTACTTACTAATTGGTTTCAATATCAGATTTAATGATTTTATTGAATGAGTTAGGTTAGGTTTCATTTCATCTCATTAAATTTAAGTTTCGTTTCATATCAATAAAAAAAATCTACTGAAAACTTGGCTGTATGGGTTCCTTTTGTCTGCCAGAATGGGTGAAGAAGAAAACAATCTCTGCTTATATTCTACGGTTGGCGCCATTTTTCAGAAATTTTCTTGGGAGTTTATTTTATTAAATTGCTTCATTTTTTCGCAACTGTATTAAAAATGGTCGTTCAGTACACGTGCGGAACCGTCATTGCAACTTGTTCCGACTGTCAACCGGGTAGACATTTGTCGGAACTCGTTGTAATGACAGCCTTTCCGCACTTGTAATGAAATATACTAACTATTTTAAATTCTTTTCCATTTAACTCTTTATGCAACATAATGTTCTTGCAAAATTTGACTTAATAATAATTAACATTTTCTAGATCTATCTCACGAGGTTGGTGCCATGTGGAATATGGATTCGACAATCATTGTACCGATAGTTATATCAGTGCATGGACTGATGGCGAAGAGCTTCGACCAAGAAGCTCTCGCTAGGCTCTTGAAGAGCCTGATCCAAAAGGCAGTACTTTTGCATACGGCACGTATTGTGAGGAGGTTCCGCACTCTGGATCTCTGACCACCGGTGGTTTGGGCCTTCCCGAGGGTGGGGGTTTTCTTTTTAGTATGTATTTCTTTAAAATAAATCTATACTAATGTTATAAAGCTGCAGAGTTTGTTTGTTTGTATGTTTGTTTTAACGCGCTAATCCCAGGAACAACTGGTCCAATTTCAAAAAATCTTTCAGTGTTAGATAGTCCATTTATCGAGGAAGGTTATAGGCTATATTTTATTTTCAAAAGAATTAGGAATCCGTATAAAAATTACGAATTTTAATCCAAGGTGTAAAATCTAAAACCTATTTATGCGTGCGCTGCAAATACTGTAGACAAAAGAGCAAAACAATGTACTGTAGGTCTTATTAAGATCTACAAAAAAGTCCAAAGCGAGAGCACATATCCAACTATGATAGTTTAGTCACAGTAACCGATTGAATGTTCGTAAAAAATATTAAATCATCTGAAGAAAGAAAACACATTTATGGGCTATTTGCGAAGAGGAGATAAGCACGGGTTCGAAGCCCACGCGGGCGAAGCCGCGCGCAATTGCTAGTGTTTTTTATAATTAGTTTATTTAAAATATATATTTGTAAAATATGATATATAAATGGATATGTATAAACATTTATTGTGTAAACAAACTCCTTCGTTGGCAAAATCAACAAACCCACGATGGAAATCATGATAATTAAATGAAGAAGATGAAGAAGAACATTGATTGCAGTGTTAGCAATAAACATAGTACTTAGTCAATTTAAAAAAAAAATTAATACTAGTAAAATTACCAACATTACACGACATATTAACAGATATTGTTCATCATCATCATTTCAGCCGAAAGACGTCGTCGCGCTATGTGCGGGACTTACTTACTTACTATGTCCACTTAAGTTTGGCAATCATCTGGATAAGGTCGCCGGAAAACGATGGATTCGGGCGGCCCAGGACCGGCCTTTGTGGAAATCCTTGGAGGAGGCCTATGTTCAGCAGTGGGTTATATATAAATTCAAAATTAAATAAAGGTGACAAATTAAATTAAAACTTAAAATTTAGGCTTTCGGCTTTGTCCTATCCTTTTGTCGGCTCTTACGACACCCGCAGAATGGAATGGGGTGGTGACCCTATGTATTCCAAAGTCACACACGGACATAAAGTACATGTAATATTAATAATCTTTCGCTTAGCCGTCTTCAAAAAGATATAAACGGGACTAACTAGTTCAGACCTTGACATCGAGATGAATCATTTCATCGCTAAAAAAGGTTTTTCAAAGTCACAGTACACGTAGACAAACTATAGAACACAAAGCATACAAATTAGGCGTGTGGTGAATTTAAAATGCATTATGTCACCATCCTGTTCCATCCTAAGCTTGTCCAGAGCCGACAATAGGAAATGACAAGGCCGATAACCCAGTCGCAAGAGAAGGAAGGAATACTAAATCCTTTGCCAACCCGTCTGGCCGGCGTGGCACAGTAGGCTAATTACCCTAGGTTATCGGCCTTGTCACGCTAGCTTTTGTCATTATCATCATCATCATCACTTCACTATCACTATCACTACATAATATAAAACAAAGTCGCTGTCGTCTGTCCGTCCCTATGTATGCTTAAATCTTTAAAACAACGCAACGGATTTTGAAGCGGTTTTTTTAATAGATAGAGTGATTCGAGAGGAAGGTAATTAATACTTAGGTATAATACTTGCATTAGTTGTATAGAAACACTGATAAATTTAGATGCTCATCATTGCACCCGTGCGAAGCCAGGGCGGGTTGCTAGTTTCATCTAAAATACGTGGCCTCTCTCAAGGACTTCCATGAAGGCCGGTCCAAAACCACCCGCAACCATCGCTTTCCAGCGACTTTAACCAGGTCGTTGGCCCACGTGTGGTAGGTCTACCAGCACTGCGCTTTCAGGAACGCGGTCGCGACTTGAGGACATTTCTGCCCCATCGAACGTCGCTCCTGCGAGCTATTTGCCCTGCCCACTGCCACTTAAGTTTGGCAATCCGGTGGGCTATGTCGGTTCACCTGCGTATCTCCTTCGATCTCGCAGGGAAACTCCAAGCATAGCCCTCTCCATTGCCCTTTAGGTGACTTTGAGCCTTTTGATGGATCCTTAAGCCATCTTAAAAGCCTTTCAACATAAACGTATTTGTTTTATATTAATATTATATTTATTATAATATTAAATAGTATTAAAACAAAAATTATGAAAACTATTTTATTTAAAAAGTTTTTATGTAGAGAAATAATGATCGATTGCTAGAAACCATAAACAAGCCAAATCAAGATTGGCTGGCCTTTTATATGTAAATGTTGTGTCATTTTGTCTATGAATATATTATTTTTATATATATTTTCTTAATTATAGCCTCACGATTTATTAAAAACCACATTTTGCTTGGTATAATAAATATAAACATTTTGATAATTTTGTAAGTCTGGGTCGCAAGTGCACAGATGTTTTAATGTCCTTGTGAGCAGGTTTTTTTTTAAATAACCGGATAACATAAGAAACCAAGCCGAAAAAAATTATTTGTTAAGCAGGGGCTACATTAGCGCTCGAAGATTCGTGTCGCGTTGGCGCGCTACAAATCGTGTTGGGGGAATACGCAAAGTTCGTGTCTACATTAGCGCGCGAAGATTTGTGTCGCGTTGACGCGATATATCGTGCCGGATTGTGTTGTGGTGTTCTGTGCGGGAGGCGTAATTTAAAATGGAGTAAATGGCTCTGTAGTACGACATCAAAGAATCTTTTTTCTTCCACTGTACTAGTCCAACTGAGCTTATTTTGTATTCTTACCCACGCATCATGAACCAAATATTTCTTTTTCTAAAAAGAAACTACTTACTAATTTGTTTCAATATCAGATTTAATGATTTGACTGAATGAGTTAGGTTAAGTTTCATCTCATTATATTTCATTATCATTTCATATCAATAAAAAAATTCTACTGATGACTTGGCTGTATGGGCATAGTTGCTTTTGCCTACTAGAATGGGTGAAGAAAACAAAATCTCTGCTTATATTCTACGGTTGGAGCTATTAGTTAGTTGAGTTTATTATTTTACTAGCGACACGCCCCGGCTTCGCACGGGTGCAATTATGCTGGTATTAAATTACATTCCTCTTGAATCACTCTATCTATTAAAAAAACCGCTTCAAAATCCGTTGCGTAGTTTTAAAAATTTTAGCATACATAAGGACGGACAGACGACAGCGACTTATACTAATATCACTATTTTTATCTTTTGTCAACCATGACGAAAATTCTGAATGTTGTTCCCACTCAGATCTATATTTCTGATCATATTTGCGCTTGATTATCTTCACTACAAATGCACGCTAACACAGAGAGACATATTTATAGAACAAAGAAACCGTGATCCCGTTTATACTTATTGTTAGGAATCATTTTTTAAGTTTCAGTAATTCCCCGCGACGCGACGTAGCGCATTTATGTTACATGGTCTCTACATCTACGTTACATGATGTAACATAGATATGTAGATATAGCACGATTTTGTTAGCATTAACCGTTCGAAAGAGAAAAAAGGATACAGTTGCGATAAACACAACGAAATACGAACGAATGGAAATTAGTTTTGCGCGCCCAACCCAAAAATATATCAATAATGTGTTTACAATATTGAAAGTTTAAAAATGTACCAAGAAATACCAGAATATGAAAGGATACCAAAAAAGAACTAAATTAGTTTTACGGAGCCCAAATTATACCAATTTAGTACTGAATATACTAAAAACGGTCACACTGGTAGCCACCCAAGTGAATATTGTCGCGACAATTCCTTTTGATGCGCGCCAGTTTACCGACAGTGCCCCGATAGTATATCGTCTTCGCCCGAATACTACGCGTTGCAACGATGTACTCGGCCACACTCATCGCGATATCACGAATATTCGCCGTAGCCCGCTATGCCCAGTACATCGTCTTCGCCCGAATACTACGCGTTGCAACGATCTACTCGGCCACACTCATCGCGATAACACGAATATTCGCCGTAGCCCGCTAATGTGGCCCTGGCATTACTGTGCTATGACGTCAGTCTGCCCATTTCATCCTGAGGGTGTAGTAAGCAGTAGATATGGCGTTAAGAGGGTATAGAGACTATCACCTAGCATGAACGTTGATGGTAGATGAAACATGATGATTCCCTACATTAATGTGTCTTTTTTTGTTTTTATAAAACGAAACCTCTTTTTTTCAACCCGGGGTAGTATCCTTTATGGACTATCCCTGCCAGCCTTGGGATGGCCAAGAGGGATTGTCTGGGAGTCCCCTCTGCCTCTGTGAGGAGATGGAGTCATACCCACTAAACGTCCCCGGGGACCGTCACACGCTTGCTGCACCTGTATCACGGGGGCAGTTTACAAACATGTAATCCACGAACACAAACGACACCCAGACTCAGAGCAAGTGACTCTGGTTTAGACAAAGACACTTGCCCAACCCCGGAATCAAACCCGGGACCCGTTGATCCAAAGGCGACACATCTAACTCCTTTTTTTGTTTGGCGGGAAAAAATGCCTGACCGCACATCCCGCGTCCGGGGAGACTACGGGGTAATGTCCCCCACATTACATACAAGACGATGTACACGAACACAAACGACACCCAGACTCAGAGCAAGTGACTCTGGTTTAGACAAAGACACTTGCCCAACCCCGGAATCAAACCCGGGACCCGTTGATCCAAAGGCGACACATCTAACTCCTTTTTTTGTTTGGCGGGAAAAAATGCCTGACCGCACATCCCGCGTCCGGGGACACTACGGGGTAATGTGGGGGCCCTCACCCACTAAAACAACCCGCCGTGCGCCGACACTCGCCTTCACGGCGGACCACGGGTACCACGTACGTCGCTACCGTGGTCCCTCTCCCGTGCGACGTCCCGCGCACTTGGGCGTCACACCTTCGCGGTAGGCTGACACATCTAACTCCTATACCAACGAAGCAGAATAACTTTCCGTGTCCGATCCAATGACACTAATCCATACCATCTTGCCTTAAGAGGCGACTAAAAGAACGCAATCAGCTAGTCGCAAAAGAAGGAAAAGACGATTTGGCACAGGCTTAAATATCAAGTTTTCCTTCTCTTGAGGCTAGGTTATCAGTCTTGTCATTTTCTCCTGTCGTATCTTACGACACCCTCAGGAATGGGGTTGTGACACTTTGAATTCTAAACTCGTCACCACGCGAGCTGGAATGTCTATCTATCTATCAGCCACAGAAGTCCATTGCTGAACATAGGCCTCACCCATAGATTTCCACAATGCACGATCTCGTGCAGACCGCATCCACTCCCAGCGACCTTCACAAGGTCGTCCGTCCACCTATTCGGGGTTCTTCCCACGCTTCTCTTTCCCAAACGTGGACGCCACTCCAAGACTTTTATGCCCCAACGGCATAAAATAATGTCTATTTCGTATGAATATTTAACTTTTTTTGCAAATCATTTAATTGAGTAATCTACATATTGATTTCAAATTTAATTGAAAATTACGCGAGCCTAATAAACCTATATGATTTAAAGTCGATAAACAATTCATAAATTCGTTATACTTATGTATTTTATAGTCTACTAGCGACCCGCCCCGGCTTCGCACGGCTGCAATGATGAACATCAAAATGTATGCATGTATTATACTTATAAACCTTCGGTCCATCGTCGGTCCAGCCGTTCTCGAGTTTTAGTAAGACTAACGAACAGCAATTCATTTTTCTTAATAAGATTACCTCTTTTAAATTGCCGCTCTGTGGAACTACGGTTTCACAAATACAAATGCTACGAAGACAGTTGACCTGGTTAAAAAAAAGTGCTATAAACATGACCTTTCCAAGAAGACTGGAAATTCACTTTATTGACTCGGTACCACGCAATATCCTTTACGATGTAAGCAGAGCAATTATGTATTAGTAATAACGGTAATCAATAAAATCATGTTACTAAACTATTTGAATTCGGTTAAATAACATTAACATACTCAGTACGGCCGCTTTGCTCGCTCTCTGATCTGAATTCCTTAACTTGATCCGAATAAAAATATGTACCTTGTTAAGTAATAGACGTAGCGTCTATCGAATTAAACCCAATGTTAAGGCTGTGTCCCCAGGAGGCAAACTGTTAGCAGCCGACAGAGATTGCGGCGTATCGGTTTAGTACCCCCTTCCATATATTTGAAATGGAGTGTCCACAGTTTGCTAGTTTTGCGCTCACTTTACGCAGTGTGCAGCGTTACGTGCGCTGACTGTCTCAGTTAGTGGCCAACTCACAGCAAAACCGGTTCCAGTCGGCGGCGGCGATATGGTTGTTCGCCGGGCGTAGTGAGTCCGTTTGCCGAAAACTACGGACAGTTCATGCGGACAGTGGAAAGAAGCTATTGACGTGTTCATGCTTGCTTCTTTTTATTCTCTTTCAGCGAATACCAATTACTTCAAAACTTTCCATCGTGACCATCACAACCACTCCCATAGTACAACAATGTAACGTGAAAATTCAGTCGGCCGGCTTGCGACGCACGAACATCGTTCGTCGTCTGAGTTTGCAGCTAACTCAAATTTCAGTTCTCAACAAATTTAACTCAACAAAAACAGTTTGCCTAGTGGGGACACAGCCTTAATGACGGCATTGGTTGACGACGCCCATTGCGGCGCCTAAACCGACGCACACAACTTTTACTGTGTTTCGTCGTGTGTGTGTGAAAGCCGATGCCCGCCAGGGCATTTCCTTGAATTGCCTGCCCCATCTTAGACCCTGGCGTAGCTTTCCCTCACGCAAGCCTAGGGCCAAAGACATTCAAGTCGGTGATAAAAATAGTCAAAAGTCCAGAACAGGATTTCAATGCCTCCTACCGCTGATATATTCAATTGCTCATCTTAAATTCAGCCTCGGCATTTGACCTGACTGAGACGAGCCACAAATTAGGAACTAATATGATATTAACTTCAAATAAATACTTAGGCCGATAGCACACGGTGCATTTTAAACGCGCGCTTAAAACACGCGCTTCAAACGAGTTTCGAACGAACTTTGTAACCCTAAGCATGCGCGTCTACTGTGCGTATACGCGCATAAACAGCGATACAGACGCGTTGTAGTCGCTCGTAGCTTCTACGTTTTGATCAGATCATTCCCCCCGTCTACCCTTCCTCCGAGTAGCAAACGCGCGCTTGAAAATTTAAATAAAAATAAATAATTAAATATCCTTGGACATTTCACACAACGCCATCTCGTCCCAAGCTAAGCAACTTAATGCTTGTGTTATGGTAACGAGATGGATGATAAACTACTTAAATACATATATTTTTTTGTAAATACATACATATTAAAGATAGAAAAACACCCAGATCCGGAACAAATTCTTGTAGGTCCTACAAATATTTCTTCCGTGCGGGAATCGAACCCGCGACATGCTGCGCAGCAATCGATCGCTCAACCACTGCGCAAAAACCGCAAGAATCGGCATCTACGGCGTTTTAAATACGCCGTGTGCTAGGGGCCTAAAACGCAATTAGTTTTGTAGTGCTCTATGAATAATATTTGAATGACAAATTACTTAATGATCATATTTAGCGTTCAATAAGAAAATCATCATCATCACTTCAACCCACACCTTCTACTACTCAGCCCATAAATGACCCACTGCTGAGTCAGGCCTCCTCTCATCACAGGGGGGGTAATTAGCCTACTGTGCCACGCTGGCCAGACGGGCTGGCACAGGGTTTCGTATCAAGTTTTCCTTCTCTTGCGGTTAGGTTGTCTGACATCTAAAATCACTAAGAGGGAAGCGTCATCTCCTACATTATTATGCGTCCCTGGTACTGTCACTCAAGCTTTATCTATAAATTGGCCTACTGTGCGACGCTGGCCAGACGGGTTGGCACAGGGTTTTGCATCACCCTGAGGAGAGGAGGAGGGCCTCCTCGTCTGCGGCGGCGTGGTTCTGCATCAGACAATGCCGCAACAGGACGCGAGTTGGAGCACCCCGGGGAGTTTTAGTGGGTAGGCCCCCACTATGGGGGAGAGTCCCACACTCCCCTCGCTGGCCATCCCCGTGGCCGGCGAGGAAGTCCATAAAGGATTTTACCCCGGGCGAACAAAAAACAAAAAAAAAGGGTTTTGTATCACGTTTTCGTTCTCTTGCCGCTAGGGTTTCAGTTGTCATTTCCTTTTGTCGGTACTTAGGACACTCGATGGATGACTATGTATTCAAAATCCGTCACCACTCGGATAAACAAATTACATTCAAAAATATTTCTGTCTGATTTAAAATGCAGATAACGATCTAAATGTCACATTTTAACGTCCATTTTACTTAATTTGCTATATCAAATATACAATTTATTGACACCGTTTTCGGTTAAGCATAAAAAGTCTGTCGGAAACTTTTCTGCACTAATATTGTAAAGAGAAAATTGTTGTAACTAAGTTTGTATTTTATTTTATTGGACAACAAAACAGGTAACAACCAATAACTAAACATAATCACTACATAGTCTAAAACAAAGTCTCTGTCGTCAGCCCGTCCCTATGTAACTATGCTTAAATCTTTAAAACTACGCGACGGATTTTGATGCGGTTGATTTTAATAGATAGAGTGATTCAAGAGGAAGGTTTATATGTATAACTAGCGACCCGGCCCGGCTTTGCACGCGTGCAGTTATGCATGTTTTATACATATAAGCCTTCCTCTTGAATCACTCTATCTATTAAAAAAAACCGCTTCAAAATCCGTTGCGTAGTTTTAAAGATTTAAGCATACATAGGGACGGGCAGACGACAGCGACTTTGTTTTATACTATGTAGTGATGATACATGCATAATTACCACCGTGCGAAGCCGGGGCGGGTCGCTAGTATCTAATAAACGGATCTATCCTAGGTTGGCACCCTTAATTATGTTGACACATCATGTCGTAAAGTTACATATTATAGTACAAAGCAACTATTGCTTTGTAATATAATATGTAACTAACGACTGCCTCGTTGGTCTAGTCGTTAGATGTGCCGCCTTTGGATCAACGGGTCCCGGGTTCGATTCCGGGGTCGGGCAAGTGTCTTTGTCTAAACCAGAGGCACTGGCTCGGAGTCTGGGGTGTCATTTCTATCTATAATAAGTATGTATTTACAAAAAAAATTTATATAAGTAGTTTATCATCCATCTCGTTACCATAACACAAGCATTAAGTTGCTTAGCTTGGGACGAGATGGCGTTGTGTGAAAATGTCCAAGGATATTTATTTATTTATTATTATTAAAATTTATCATATAATCTGTCTAAAATTTATCTTCAAGTTTTTTCTTTGCCAACCCTTCTGGCCACAAAAGGGTTGGCAAAGGGTTTGGTTTCAAGTTTTCCTTCTCTTGCGGATAGGTTTTCGGCCATATCATTTCCTCTTGTCGGCTCTTACGACACCCTCAGGATGGAATGGGGTGGTGACACTGTGTATTCTAAATCCGTCACCACACGTATTCGCAGGTAGAACATAGCATTGAAATATACAGTCATCGGTCCGATACATATTTATGCATATTATGTTACATTTTAATCCATTTTGGATAAACGAAAGTGATAAAAAACAACATTATATAACGACGAAGATGACATTACACGTCCTGCCAAAAAAAATGAACAAATGATTAAGAATTATTTAATTAAAAAACGAAACATCACCCTTAGGTATAACCTGTATCGCAAGGACAGTTTACAAGCATGTAATTCACGAACACAAATGACACCCAGACTCAGAGCAAGTGCCTCTGGTTTACACAAAGACACTTGACTGACCCTGGAAACGAACCATCCCGTGCACCAAAGGCGGCCACGCCAACCCCTAGACCAACGAGGCAGTCAATCAGATACGTACACGTTCAATATGGCGTTTAAAATTCATAATCTTCGCAAAATCCGTTGCGTAGTTTTAGAGATTTATGCATACATAGGGACGGACAGAAGAATGCGACTTTGTTTTATACTATGTAGTGAAGCATTTTTCTATTCTAACACGTTTACGAAAATTGCGCGGGCGGAAGAGTGATGAAATTACCCAAACTCATCTAAACAAATAAATAAAATTGGAGTGTCTGTTTGTAATAATAAAATAACCACTTTTTACTAAATGCATACTTACGCATACATAGACCAAAATAACATTTTTTAAATTTTGTTGTGAGATTAGCCCGAACAAACAGACATGTTTGTTCCGGCTAATCTCTGGAACGGCTGGACCGATTTTGACGGTCTTTCACTGATAGGTAGCTGATGATATAAGGAGTAACGTAGTAACTTTTTTTTGACTAACTTCGCACCGTGGCGTCACCCGCGGGTAACATCGCACCCGTGCGAAGCCGGGACGGGCTGCTAGTAGTTTATATTGAGAAGGAGTGCAGAATGTTAATTTTTTTTTATTAAATTATGCTTGTTAAAGAAACATTAAAAAAAAACAACGGGTTGCACTCCGGGAGTGCCGGCAGGAGTGAAATCTTGAACCTTAACATTGTGCATTTTTTTAATATTTTTAAATGGTTAGGGAATAATTTCGCAAGAATTGCTGTAATTATCATTAAAAGAGTAATGCTAGTAGCATTTAGGTGGTTAAATACAATATCACTACATATTATAAAACAAAGGCGCTGTTGTCTGTCCGTCCCTATGTATGCTTAAATCTTTAAAACTAAACGGATTTTGAAGCGGTTTTTTTAATAGACATAGTAATTCAAGAGGAAGGTTTATATTATGTATAATACATGCATAATAGCAGCCGTGCGAAGCCGGGGCGGGTCGCTAGTATAACATAAACACAAAAATGTCAATTTTTACAACATAAAAATTTAACACTTCAGAACTATTTGATTATACAGAGTTGATATGACAGAAGGGCATTTAATTACACTACGTATACTATATGTGATTAGTATGAATTCGAACCGGTACAAAAAAATACACGTGATTTTTCATGGGGGGTGGAGGGGTAGTCTTAAACCTCACCAGGTATCATATAGGGGGAGGGAGGAGTTAAAAAATATTAAAAAACATCACGTGATTAATGGACAGCCCCTAAGGATAATAAACGATGCGTTACGCATAAACATCTGTTAGGAAAGATACATCATGTTCAAATGAGGCAAACATTTAAAAAATCATTTGTGGCTAAACTATTGCTCCAATTTAATTGATTTTTGGTACAGAGCCTGGAAATGATACCTAGTATAGGCAGTTAAAAAATGCCCCTATGTCGTATCAACCCTGTATACTCTCCCTTCTCTCGTCTTACGAATTTTCGATCAGGTCACGTGTCCCGACGCGAGTTTGACATTTTATACCCATCCCAATAAAAGTGCCCTACGCCGCTACAGAAGTTTTCACTTCAATACAGTCGAATTAAGATCTTCCCTTCTTTTGAAGTCGGTTAAAAACGTCGACGAAGAAGATAAATACATTCCAAATTGATGTGCCAAATTGTGTGGCATGTAGTGTACATTAGCCGTTTAAGGAAAATGTAGGCGGTCCAATGATTCATAGATTGGGATTTACCAGCTCCGAAAGCTTGTTACTAAGGTCTGTTGGCATCAGATTTATCTACGGAATTTTTGGCGCCAAAGTAGCAATGGCGACCTTGAATATTATTCCCGTAGATTAAGTATCCGTGCGGTGACGGAATTAGAATGTGTCACCACCGCATTCCATCCTGAGGATGTCGCAAGAGCCGATAAAAGGAAACCACGAGGCTAAATTATTATTTACTAGCGACCCGCCCCGGCTTCGCACGGGTGCAATTATATTATACCTATAAACCTTCCTCTTGAATTACTCTGTCTATAAAAAAAACCGCTTCAAAATCCGTTGCGTAGTTTTGAAGATTTATCAGTCAGTTAGCTATATACTAACTATCTTTTAAGTTTTACGCGAACGTGCAGACAGACCCGGCGTGGGACAAGGGCCGAAAGATGATGTTTTAATCATGATGATTTATAAGAGTTTTGTGATAAAACCTCTATGAATAAAGTTCCATTTGAGTTTGAGATGCACAGATGGGTACTTCTGTCGCCACCTTATTTCATCCTGAGGGTGTCGAAGAGCCGACAAAACGAAATGATTAGGCCAAATACTTATAGAAATACCTACCGCAATAGAAGGAAAAGTTGGAACAAAACCTTATGCTAAACTAAACCTTATGACGTGGTAAACTGTCGTATTTTGTATTCTATAAATGTTTAGCTTATTATGGAATCAGAAATGAGGAGATACGCAGGATAACCAGAGTTACCGACATAGCCCACATGATTGCCAAACTTAAGTGGCAATGGGCAGGGCACATAGCTCGCAGGACTGACGCCCGATGGAGCAGAAAAGTGCTCGAGTGGCGACCGTTTTCCGGAAAGCGCAGTGCTGATAGGCCTCTCACACGATGGAACGGCGACCTGGTTAAGGTCGCCGGTCAGCGATAGATGCTTTAGGCTGTAATGATGATGATGAATAATATATTGACAATTTGCAAGTATACTACGTGCCCTAGGCAAAATAAATGTTTTGTATTTGACCTGTGCAAAGGTGGGTCACCGAGCCACTTAAAATACCAGATAGGACAACTAAATGATGGATTAAAACGGACCTTGGGGTCTGATGGCATCCGTGAAGCCAGTCTGTTTATACCAGTAAGATGACATACCAGTAGAATGACTGTAATGGGAAAATAAGAATAACATTATACATAGTAACTCGTGCGATAATACTTGCGTTGTTCAAACATTTCACTGCGGATTCCGTACGCCAGTTATTTTACTACTACGAATCCTACTGATTTTGTAGAAAATGATTTCATGACGATCCTGATCGTGTTATTTATACAAATAAATAAAATTGGACTGTGAATTTTTTTGATGGACATCTCAATCAACTATCGACCCAGCCCGGCTTCGCATGGGTGCAATTATGCATGTATTATACATAAAAACCTTCCTCTTGAATCACTCTATCTATTACAATAAACCGCTTCAAAATCCGTTGCGTAGTTTTAAAGATTTAAGCATACATAGGGACGGACAGACGACAGCGACTTTGTTTTAAACTATGTAGTGATGATGTATGTATATTGATGATGATGATAGTGATAGTGATGTTATTCTGCATATAGGTATATTGTTGACATGTCTCATATAATAAAATACATAAAATCCGTGAGAACACGGAATAAGCAAAATATGATTGCGGATATGTTGACTAAGAGTTTCTGTTTCAATTTTACGGAACCCAAATTCCTTTAAATATAGTTTACACGAAGAATACACAAAGGTATTTATTAAAATCGAACGCGTTAAAAGCTGACCTTTTGCTTATATTTGTACTGTAGCGTGCAGAATTGTTCGGATTTTTGTTTGTTTTAGTACCTTACCAAAGAGCAATTTTTTCTTCGTAAATAATGTGTTGGTTGCCTATAAGAAATTGCTTTTTAGTGATATGGCCGCCAATTGTAACTGTTATAAGTAATTTCTTTACTGTTTTAAATTTTATGTCGTATAAGTACAATAATAGTATAATAGAAGAATAAAGACTTACAAAGTACAATTTATTTTTTAATACAGTTGCTCAAAAAGTGGCATATTACAGGGACGTATAGCGTTCGGGAAGTGGGCTATTACACACGCGTGCTTTTTCTTTACCATTCCCGCACTAGTGCGTTTTCTTTCCCAACTGTCAAAATAATGTCTATTATAAGGAAAAACCAACCATGAAGTTTTTACTAAAAAAAATCATAGAAGTTTTTATGATTCATGCAAATACGTATATTTATAAAAAGAAACTACGTACTAATTTGTTTCAATATCAGATTTAATGATTTGATTGAATGTGTTTTATTTCATCTAATTAAATTTCATTTCATATCAATAAAAAAATTCTACTGAAGACTTGGCTGTATGGGCATTGTTCCTTTTGCCTACCAGAATGGGTGAAGAAAAAAAAAACCTGCTTATATACTACGGTCGGCGCCATTTTTCAGAAATGATTAGTTAGTTGAGCTTATTGTGTTTATAATATTTTATTAAATTGCTTCATTTTTTCGCAACTGTATTAAAAATAGTCGTTCAGTACACGTGCGGAACCGTCATTGCAACTTGTTCCGACTGTCAACCCTCGCCTTCGGCTGCGCCTCGGCTCGGGTAGACATTTGTCGGAACTCGTTGTAATGACAGCCTTTCCGCACTTGTAATGAAATATACTATAATATTTCAATAGTTTAGATATTTAAATATTTATATTATTCTTTCATTGTATGTGAACATTATAATTATAAATTATCATTATACCATTTAACACATTAGCTTAAATTAGAATGCATGTATTTTTTATTAAATTTTTTCTCGATTGGAAATAAATGGGCTTTATTATTATTATATTATTAAGTACAATAAAGTGTTATCTATTTATTTATACATACAGGTTTACAGGTTTTTTTTTAGTTTATAGATCTACAATATATCTATCTACAAAGCCAAAATCTATTTTTGTTCCATAATGCAATATACTTTTTAGTTTCGCAGCTACTATACCAGTACTATTCAGACCGTAAATGACCCACTACTGAGTTGGGACACCTTCCATAACATGGAGGGTAATTTTCCTACTGTGCCACGCTGGCCAGATAGTTTGGCATAGGGTTTTCCATAAGTGTACCTTTCTTTGCGGCTAGGTTATCGGCCTTGTCAATTCATTTTTTTCGCCTCTACGACACCTGGTGAAACGATATATATTACGACCGTCACCATACGAACAATCGGACAATCGTAGGCTAGTCTATACTTAAATTAAAAAGAGGAAAGATTTGTATGTATGTTTGTAACAAATTAGCTCAACAAGTACTGGAGGGATTTAAAAAAATATTTCACCATTTGAATGCTACATTATCACTGATTTATATATTCAAATGGCAATGGAGAGGGTTATGCTCGGAGTTTCCCTGTGAGATCGAATCAGAAATGAGGAGATACACAGGCGAACCAGGGTTACCGACATAGCCCACAGGATTGCCAAACTTAAGTTCGGAAAGCGCGGTGACCTGGTTAAGGTCGCTGGAAAACGATGGATGCGGGTGGCCCAGCACCGGCTTCTGTGGAAATCCTTGGGGGAGTCCCATGTCCAGAGTAGGTAAAAATTGGGGTTTCCAGATCAGATAAGATCTGAAAACCCCAATTTTCAATAAATGTGTATTCAAATATACGATTCCAGATCAGATAAGATCTGAAAACCCCAATTTTCAATAAATGTGTATTCAAATATACGAAATCTTGTTTTTGTAATAATGACCTACTATTTGAATATACTATTTATTGCATATTCATTCAATAGATTGTGATCTGTGTGATTGGTCATAGAGGTGTTGTTGTGATCATGTATCTATTTGAGAACTGGTGCAAAATAATCGGACCTAATCAGATCTGTTTCCGAGGTACTTAAAGTTATTATATTTTATGTATGGAATAATGGTCTAACCTGATCTGATCTGTTTTCTGTGGGTAAGTAGTCATTACATTTTAATTTTGAGTAATATTCCAGCCTGATATGATCTGTTTCTTGCGAAATGTTATTGCGAAATCTGTGGGAATTACTATACATATAATCAACCTTTTAATGAATAAAACAAGAAAATATTTATTTCAAAAATTTATTAGTTACTTAGAGTGTTTATACTACATTGTTTATACACCATTTATTTAAACAGAGAACGTTTTTCAAGGCACATACTGAATCATGATAAATACAACTATACACATCATGAGAGTTTTCATATTGTTTATATAAGTTTAATAAACTAGGACAACCTATATCTTCTAAGTTATTAACATTAGCACTATTTACAATTTTCCTTAACCATGACACTTTTTCTGAACCTTTGACATAAACACATTTATCTCTTAAAATATTTAAGACCAAATTCTGATAATTTGAGTAGGGCACAATTCCTTCCTTCCAGTATATCTTTCTATTGCGCTCAATCCAACTTACTTGTCGCCGTTCTTGTTTAGTCAAGTCGTAAAATGGGAATGGAGGTTTTATTAAAAATACCTGTATTTTTTTATCGCATAATATCGCAATTTCCTTTACTATAAATTCGTTAGCTTCTGATTTGAAACCTTGAACATCTACAATTGCAGTCATGATAGCCTGCGCACAATGTTACTTAACGGTTTGTATTCCACAAGTCGATCGTTAATAATTAAACAATAAGCAGTTGTGTTATCTGGTATCAATGTTGAACATTCAAATTCCAACCTTACGTCTACCGGGCCTGTTTTTAAACAGTCATTTTGCCTTGAACAATCTATGATAAAAAGTGGTGCTTTTTCTTTAAAATCTTTCAGATCAAGCAAGGGATCAACAGGGCTGTTATAATACGACTGACGAAATTTCACATACATTTCATATAATATACTGTACTTGTTTTCAGAAAACTTTAAGCCTAAAGGCTCATAAGGGTAATATTGAGAATTCAAAAATAGCGTTACGTTTGTCACATCGCAATGATCAAATACTGAGCTGTCTTTCGATTTATTACTTTTTCTATTAGTCTGCAAGCAAAAAATTACATACCGGGGCTTTTCTAATTGAGAAGCAGTTTTTACTGACCAAGAATGCTTTGTGGTTTTAGGTAGTAAAGGATACTCATATAAATCCCAATTTCTAAATGCCATCTGAATAGGTTTATCTCTTTCTAAATGCTTTAAAAGTGTTAAACGTTCTCTATCTGAAACTTTTACATGTGGTACTCTCCACTGAACCCTTTGTATATCTATTTGAAGCTGAACGACTTCATCAGTAAGAATAATACTATTCAAGTTAGAATTACTCCTATTCAATATAAGTTCGTGTTTACAATTTATCACAATTTTATTGTAATCCTCTGCAAACCCTAAAATCTTATTTAAAGGTACCACAACGCTAAAATGCCCATAACTTTCGAACCCGTTTAAATTCCAACCCCATAATGCAGCAACTTTACTTTCTGCTTCATTTAATGAGATGTATGACTTTATTGTTGATGTTATTCCGGAATTTTTTATACGATCTATTTCAATTCCATTCATTTCGTATCTGATGTCTTGAAACAAATGCATAACAGGGTTATTAGTGAACGTAACAGTTTTCTTGATTGGATGCCCATCCTTGCCGAACAGCTTTGCCTGACCTTCGATGTAGATTGAACTGGCTGATGGTAGTACATATATGTCTTGCTGGTGGATGGGGATTCTGATTTCATCGTTTTCTCTAAAGCTGTTATTGTAGGGATTGTATGAATGGACTTCATAACTTTCGATTGAACTATCAAAGTGTGGTAAATCAGTAATCTGTAGTATACTCATACTTTAAACCCTAAAGCTTTAAGAAAATCTTTATTTGTTTTAGTCAATTTCATCACGTTTTTCTTACGTCTGTGCACCTTAACGGTTGTTGACGGAATAGGACGTTTTATTTTCACTGTAGGGTTTTTATCATACACAATCATTTTGCTTTTCTTAAATGAAGACGTAATTGAATATGTTCTTCACCAAAGTCAATACAGTAACCAAACTGATCTACAATCCTGACAGATATGGATGAAATTATGTTTTTGTTTACTGGGAAGTAAATAACGTTCTGGGGTATTTCTGTGTACCCGTGACTTGGAGCAGTATCAGATATGAATTCGTGAATAAAATGAGTCGGTAATCCGTTGTAATATGAACCGTGCACAAGATCACATTCGATTCTGATTACAGCTGCTAAACTGCTGCTATTAACTGGCACATTCGATCTTTTTTTTAATACTGAAAAGTATAGTAAACCGCACTCGTATTGATCAGATAAATGAAGAGGTGGTTGAAAATACGAGACCAGTTCTGATTTATTTCCAGAGATGGTAACCGTAGTAGGCATGCTTGCATACTGAACTCTTTTAAATGATCCTGTTTATTTTATTTCTTGATTATACCAAAAATTCTTTAAGAAATTTAAACATAGATGTCCACAATTGAAGGGGTGATCACGTTGTATATTTTCATAATTATATTGAATATTAGAACCTACATATTTTATAAATTCCTTTGGAGGTTTAAGATTTCCATAACTGTCAAAATACTCAACATAATCATTATATTTTGCATAGGCTACCCAATGAGAACCAGGATTTTTAGAACTATCTAAATTAATAACTCCACATTCTTTTTTATAAGGACATTTAGGGAGCTCATCTCTCATAAAGACACCTCTAAAATAAGGAATTCTATTCCCGTACTTTAAAATGTCAAAGTTAGTTAAGGCCCGTTTGGGTAGCCGATATCTTAGTTTTTTTCTTTTGATACGAAAATTCCAAGACCGCCTTTATGTGGTTTAAGGTGTAGTCCTTTCCCAATACATAGAGCTTCCATTTTTTCATTGTGTCTCTTCGATTCTTCATACAGCTTTTTAGCCATTTTGAATTCATTTATGGTTTTAGCAATACCAGCTGCACCGCCTGCTAAAGCTCCCGCCGCTGATAATCCCGCAAAAATAGGAATCAAAGGTAATACTCCCCCAGTTTTTGGAATAGGAATAATACGAGGAAGCTTAATCGATGAGTCATCAGCTAATTCCCTGGCAGCGGCAATAGCTAATTCTATAGCCATTTTCTTGCTCTTAGGTTTTAATTTTTTTATATGTCTTTTTGCTTTTGTAATAACAGTTTTTAATTTACTTTTTAATCCTTTTCCAGATGTAACTTTTGGAGAAGGCTTTTTTCTCAAACCAGACCCAGTTTTAATTTTTGTTGACATAGCCTTACTTACTAAACGTGCCGCGACTTTTTCGCCTATACTAGCATCGGAAGCAACCGCTCGCTCTTTCGCCATTTTTAACAAAATTAAATCAGCTTTATGTCGATCCTTTAAGTTTGATGACTTGTGATATGCAATATCGTGATCTTTGCAATATTCGTCCAACTTATTTACACCGTTATCTACTTGTGTAAGTCTTTTTATTAATTTAGTACCAGGGCCACAGTAATTATATCCTGGTAAATGTAATTCAAATGGTAAATTATTAATAAGCCAATTAAGAAGACTACTCTCTCCAAAACACATTATAAGACTGATGATTTCGGTTTGAATACTTTAATAAATAGTTATGTGATTCGAGTTTGTTGTTAATGTTATTTTATTTATAATATTACATTCGATTTATCAATCCAACTGCTTTCTGCTGAAGATAAACCTAACCATTTTACTAAAACCCTGTTACCTTTTCTTCTAAGAACTTTCTCGACTAGATATACATTGGGATGTTTTGTTTTTTGAAGTTCTTGTGTATAAAATGCACCTAAAATAGGTTGACCTCTGATAGTATCTTCGATTAAGTAAGTTATAGGAGTTGTATTTTGTATTTTACGAATTTTAAATATTTCTGTTGACCAGTTGGGAGTATAACCTTTTTCAAATGTTCCTTTGTATTTACTGATACGCACATAATCACCTTCTTTGTACTTACTTTTTAAATTATCATTTTTTTGCAATTTTAAATACCTTTCTAATATCAGTTTTTTATTAATATTGTCCACATTAGCAGGGATTTCATTAATAGTGCGATGGTGAGTGTGATTGTATTTGTAAATAACATCATTGAGGGTATTATTTACCCAATTGTAATTGCCTTTTAAACTAAATTCCTTATAAACTTTAGATTTCAATGTTCTGATAAATCGTTCAACTATTGAAGCCTTTTTAGTTGAGAAAGTTGAATAATGGTTAATATGATACGATTTCATAAGCTTCTGAAATTTGTTATTATAAAATTCTGCTCCATTATCCGTTTGCAGATTTTTAGGAACACGCCCTTTGTCCAACAAAGTTTTGAAAGTCTTACACACATCTTCTTTGGTTTTACTTCTCATAGGAAAGGCCCAAGCATATTTCGAAAATGTATCAATGACGGCAAGAATATATCTGTAACTTTTATTTTCTTTTGAAATTGATTGCATATCAATTAAGTCTGCTTGCCACAAGTCATCTATATCTTTCATGATAACACGTCTTCGTGGATAGTTCACCCTCGCATTTTTATGAATTTCGTTTACCACGTCAGCTTTACTCATATTCACAATTTAGTATATTTGTCTTGAATTCAGCTATAATACTGAATAAAAAGCATATTATTATGACTATTTATTATTTAATTATGCTAGCTTCTTTTAATTCTTCGATTATTGATAAAATTTCATTATCATGGTTTGAATTACCGGCATCTCGGGAAGCAATCAATAGTTTCAATCTGTCAACCAGTTCGTTAGGATCGTCCCAATATACCAAGTCAGTGTTATTTTTGTATTTCTTTAGTGTTGGTAAGCTTCTTCCAAATTTAGTGACAATATTATTGTTTAACGCTTCAGAAAACAATGGTTTGATTATTTCACGATATTTTATACCTTTATCGCCTCTTATTTGCCCATTAGGATTGAAATTTTTCTTATGGGCATTTGTATAATGCAACATATCTTTATAGACAAGTTTATCTTTGCTCGATATTAGTTTCAAATCAGGTTTTCTTCGAAGTAAAAGTTCTTTTAAACCTGGGGTTAAATTGTAGCTTTTGTCCCCAATTTTAATTAAAATGACATTATCATCATTCACACTATCTATTTTAGAAAATGAAACGTTTGAATTACCCATTAGTAATTTTTTGTTTGCACTCCTTATTCCAAATGGTATATTTACACCATCATAAATATCATGTATATCACGACCCTCTAATGATATTTCTAAATCATCCAGTAATTCCGTCTGGGTAGACTTTTTAACGATCTGTACAGAATTCGGTTCTGGATCGTAACATTCTTCGAACTTTGTAGATGAACTAGTATTAATGTCATCCAATTCCATGTCTTCAAAATTAGAGTGTGTATTTTCATTAGTTTGTATTTTCTCTATTGTCTTATTCGAATCAACTAGGGTTTTAAGGGGATCTGTGACAGGTTTTAATATTTTATCAAGTGACAAGTTCATTGAGTGTTCCTGGTTTTTCATTTGTTTTATTTTATTCTTTATGGAGTCTACAGACTTCATTAATTCTATTTTAATATTCTTTTCCATATTGTACTGTTACAAGTGTACTCAGCTAAAGAAGATATAATACTAAATCAGATTTATACGTTATTGATTTATATATAGGTATACATTTTTAGATCAAAATTTAAAAAAACTATCTAAATTCTGTCTGTACCTTCCATTGTTTAATGAAGAATCTTTGCAAATACTAACAAAGTTATATGGATCTCTCCAAGCTTTATTACAAAGGTTCTTGAATTGATTCCAGGACATATCAGAACTAACATGCTCTTCATAAATATGTTTCAAGTTCACATCGTCTTGTTTAAATATTATAAGAAAGTTAGCATTATCACGCAGCAGCTGTTTCGGAATTTTAGAGTATGTTTGACATAAATAAAAGCAATCGATTTGTTTATGTCTACCCATAGAAAAGTAATTACGAATGTTTATTTGATTTTCACATGCAACATCATCGAAAATAAATACAGAATTAGGTAGTGCTTCATCTGGGGCTATGACTTCTTTATTATCATTAAATTCATGAAACTTAACCTGATGCACCCTCTTTATAACTTCTCGTAAGAACCTGTATTTTCGTTGAAAGTTAGTTTTCGAGTAAAGATAAAGATTTTGAAATTTAAGACCATTCTCATGCAATAATAAACTAAGAACTACGTTTGTTTTTCCACAATTCGATGGACCACATATAATACAACGAATCGTATTTGGTAACAGAACGCTATGCCTAATGTGGTTATCGGAGTCACCAAGATTTATATGATTAACATTAAGTGATGTGTGTTGTTTGATCAACTTCATTTTGACTATTAATTCAATTTTACGCATACATAGATATATAAAGCCTAAATATAATAAAAACAAATGATTGAGATATAAAGTTGTCTCGTCAAATGTAAAGCGAACGTAGGTAATATTCAGAATACCTACATAGTGCATCCATTTTATGTTTAAACCTGCTGTAAATAAATAAATAAGTTAGTAAAGTATTTATATTCGTGATTAGTGATGTTATAGATTAATAGAATGAAGGTCATAGCAAAAATAAAAATCATACATCAGTTATACATTTTTTATTCAGATATTACATATTTCAATACGAAAATAATAATATGACAATTTATTCACATAAACAGATTTGTATTTAATTTTATAAATAAGTTCTTAGAATAAAGTTTCACAATGACCCCAAGGTAAAGTTTCAATAAAGTTCGTTTGTATTTGTCTCTTATCATCATTTCTATTTAAAACTACTTTATGAATTTCTTGCGAGTACAGTACATGCTTAAGTGATTTAATTATATTCATTTTACATTTAAAATTGACATTATTTGTTAAAGCTTTACTATAGTGAGATAATTTCAATCGATTAGTAACAGCTTTAGATATACCTTTTGCTTTTGCGATGCGAGTTTTTGAACTGATTATACAATATAGTTTGGCTCTCAGTCCTACAAATTCACTTATGATGTCACCCCCGAGTTCATCTTTAAACAGTCCTGGAATTTTAGTATTTACTCTTGGCATGCTGTAACAACTATCAGCCTGGAAATTACTTGTATCAAAATTTGCGATATCATTTTTTATGTCTTCATAAACATCCCCTGTATTTATAAAATAAAGAAGGCTGTCTGTGTCTGTATAACACAGTCTTGCGCGAGTATTATATTTATTTTTAATAAAGTTATAGTGAAATTTATACAAATGTTCCTTTGCTAATTCTAGAACTGTAAACCCAATGTAAATAGGGCGATCTAAAATTATTTTTTCAGGAGTTAATTGAATAGCAACAAAACTTTCAGAAAAGATAGCAATACTTTTCAGATTTGGTTTTGCAATTAATTTTTCAGCACCGTGGTGCTTGTTAGTTTTATTATTGTAATCATCCCACATGGTAACTAATTTGACGTTAACCTGTTTGCGTCTATTTTCAATAGTTTTTCCAAATATAGCATTATTAAGTAGTTTGAAAAAGTCTTTTTCAAATACGTTTGTTGAAGCTTGACGTAAAGTAGTATTCAAGTCAATATATTTTTGTAAATAATTTTCTTGTCTAAATATTAAAATACGGTGAATTTTTTTCAAAATTAGTCCATTTAATAAACATGCCTTTAAATGAATGTAATGTATGACATAGTTGAATTTGTCGTATAAATTAGCAATTAATTTAGGTGTTTTGCCTCCAGGAGGTGTGAACCTCTCGGGCGCAAAAGGTAAATCACTATGAGTATTATGTAAACTCTCAGGATATAGTAAATCAACTTCTAAAATAAACCCATATTCAGAATCATCTGGTATTGATAACACATTTACTGTTTTAATCTCATCGATTGTCATAAAACGGAAATCTGAAATAGGCATTTTCTTTGTCATTGCGTAACCATATAAATTGTTACAGTCAAGATAAATCAAATATGTTGATTTTTGAGAAGCATCGTAATTTGGTAAATATTTATTATTCGCTTGAGCATGGCGAAGAGAACATTGTGCCAAGCCTCCACGTATTCCCTTTTCCAAAAATTCATACATTTCTAAACTATGAATTAACTCTAATTTAACGCCTGTGTACAGAAGCATCGCATCCCAGCTTAAACTAGGTGCAGTAATGTAATACGCTGGATCAAGTTGATAATGATCCAGACAAGTCTGTCTAAATTTTTCGAATACGTCAGCAAGAAGTAATACGTCGGTCTTTAAATATAAATCTGTATATTCTCCAAGTGTTTTAATATTAAATGACTGCCAAATAGATTGAGCGTGTACGTATTCATCATCGCTTATATGCTGACAATTCAAACTGTTATAGAAACAAACTTTCGATGGAAGTTGAGTCTCGTAATATTTTGAGTATGCGTCCATATAATCATAGGGATAAATTCCTTTTTGTCGTAACAACTTTAACTGATTATTACTAATAGTTGGAAATTCTTTTAATAAATTAACAAAGTCAGGTTCATTCAAGTTATTTACTAATGTGCTTAAACTTGAATGAAGAAATTGATAAGAATCTATGAACTTAACTTGAATAGGCTTTGATTTTAATGTATTCTTAGTATGAAGTACTTTTGTGAATGACATATACCTTTCTTTGGTTTTTGGTATAATTTTAAAAGCACCTTCATACTTCGATAGTTCTTTTATAAATAGGTGAGAGTCATAGCCAGATAGGTTATGAAAAATAACAGGCACAAATGGACAAACTCTTAACATTAAATTACAATGAGAGTGTGCTGCGCCTCGGTATTGTGATGTAATGTGATCATGATCCATTACTTTATCGTCAAAGAGCAAATAATTACAGATATGACATGTAGTGGCATTTTTGTAATCGTTTTCTTGGTCCTTAGTTAAAGGTGCCATAGGTATTTTATTTAATAAGATACTGTGAATGTACTCCAAATCTCTTATTAAATATTTTATAAATACTTCTACACAATCAGCTCCTCTATAAGTAACAAACTTATTCAGATCTGTATTGTGTGAACAACAAATATAGTAACCAAAACATGAAGGTTCGTGAACCTTATAGGTACGAGTATTCTCAGTTACATTTATGTTGCAGTTCAGTAAAAGACTTTCAAAATCGGCGTATATAACGAAATTAATCTTTTGTCGTCTTTCGAAGTTCTTAAATTGAAGAATACTATTTTTTTCAGGTAAAACAGTCAAAACCTTAGGACATTTATTATGGTCATTATATTTCGTTTCACTCGTGAAAACTTGTAAGCATGTCTCACATAGGTACATTTTACCTTTATGTTTACTTATCTGACGTTTGATTAATCTCAATAGATTTTTTATTAAGCAATAATGCCCGTTACCTTTCTGTTCAAAGTACAATAAATTGATGTGCTGACTTTTTCTTAAACTTGCCACATATAAAGGTCCAGTGACCATGTTTTTGTTATCTAATCCATATATATTAATACTTATGTGGGGATTTAAATTTTCAAATATTTTAACATCTTTGTATGATGGGGGAAATGATAGCCCATCTGTATTTAAAACTTTTGAAAAATGCGGATATGAACTTGTTCTGCAAACATTCATTTGGCAGGGATATAATGCTGCGACAATACTCCATAAAAAGCAGTTGTTATCGCTGTTTTTAATATTTAAACAACTTTTAGTTTTTTTTATTACTTGTGGCAAATCTATATAGGTGCCGCCTTTCAAAGGAGAGTATTTGTTAATGTTAATTTCTAGATGACTTATAGAGAAACAAGTCCAGCCAGATCCACAATGTTGGAACTCTGAGAGCTTTCTGTCAAATGTATTTATTGTTTTCAAATATAATTCATTAATATCTGTATTATTATTATATACGATTTCATATTTTGTGTTAAATGATTTAAGCTGTTGCTCATCAGATGTTGGTAGAATGAAATAAGCAAAAAGTTCAAAGTTTAATTTAACACAATTATGTTTTATCAAACAATCATTAATTAGTTTTATAACCTTAAGTCGATTATCCATTAGGAATTCCTCAGGTGTTAGGTATTCCATTAATGGATTCAGTTTGAAACTTATTATTCTCTTTTTAAAAGCCGTGGCTATTATATCGATATTTTCAATTTCAGTTTTTAGTATGCAATTAGATTTATGCAAATTCGTTCTTAAATGATACTGATATTCAATTTTAGGTACTTCAATGTGACATTTTTGACATATTATTATATCGTTGTTATTTGTTCTGATTCCGGATCTAGTTGAAACTGTAATAAAGAAAGGAAAAAAACCATGAGCATTAAATCAAATGTAATATGATAAATGATTATACAACTTAATTTCTATAACTGATTACATGATTTATTTATATGCCTATGTAATAACTAAGTACCGCCTAAGGTATATAACATAATAGTAGATTTACATCTACATATTTATTCATAATGTAGATTACAAAAATAAAAAAAACATTTATAAACTAAGCTAGTAGGTATAGCAATAGTATAAACTTGAAATATAAAGATAATAATACCTAATATTTGAATAAATGAATACAAGATTAGCTTAATAATAGTCCACTAAGTAATATAGTAGGTACTACTGAATTATAGTACTTGTTTAATACAGTACCTACTATTTTAATAGTAGTTACTAATAAATGTTGGTGGGCACTTAACGTACTCTTTTCGTGTAGCTATAATAAAATTAGACAAATGTTGCCAAGCATCTGTATTGTCAAAAGTTTGATTTTTAAGCGTGACAATTGCTTGGCGCCATCTATTCATTGGCTGAACTTTTTCTATTTCATCGCACCGGTATATTTTTAAATCAATATAGTGCGTTCCCGGCTTTTTTTCAAAGGTTTGGCGCGAATGACCATTTGCAAGACGTCGTGATATATATGAAGCTAATGGTGTTTTACCAGTAACTGCAGGGGGCTCTTTCTCGTCGTCCTCGCTATCGTCTCCAAACAGATCGTATGCCGTGCACTTCCTCGGGGGAATGGGTTTGATATGCAGCTTCTTTGAAGCCGATGGATGGGACGACACAGACGGTTTCGCCGACGACGCATTACTATCACAGAAACATTACTCTATTAAACCACGATACTATAACACGCTAGATAAAACTATAAAATATAAATACAAGAGCAGGTCTATTAATTTATGTTTTATTAAAGAACTTGGAATACTTACATTTTTCGTAGGGGCACCGGACTTGCTCTCGATGGTGAAGACGTACGTGACGATGCGTGCTTCCTTTTTCGCCCGTCGTGCTTCTTTTTTTGAACCTGAGGTTCCTCGTCGACGTCAGAGGGAAAAAGGGTCTCGGCGTTTTCGTGCGACCTGAAATAGAGTGAAACATATTAATACAATCAAATCATTATTCAAGCGTACATACCACATTGAAATGTCACAGATAGGTACACTACTCTAATTTATTATTATTATTTTATTATTGTCTATGTATCTATCTATCTATGTTCATCTAATATTGAAATAAGTACATCTTTTTAGAATACTGAAACATAACTATCACAGAAACATTACTCTATTAAACCATGATACTATAACACGCTAGATAAAACTATAAAATATAAATACAAGAGCAGGTCTATTAATTTATGTATTATTAAAGAACTTGGAATACTTACATTTTTCGTAGAGTAGGTTGATTCTTGGTAAGTAGGTAGGTACTTGATGTTTATCTGGAGCTTCTGGTAGCTGAAGTGATGTCCCCTAAATCACCGTCCAATATTTATATAGCCGGGATTGCCGACGTGAGCTTTTTCCATATATGTAATGCATGCGTTAACCTAAAATCCTGAGTCAGGACTTCTTCACGCGACAAATGCTTTGCAATCATAACCAAATGTATAAATCTCAACCTTAAATTATGATACCTAAAGTGTACACTAATAAGAACCCGGAGTAATAATAGTATGTCGATATTGCAATACAATATTATTGTTTTGATCCATCTCCTTAAATAGAATTAGAACTTACGTTGCAAATTAGACGTACTACTTACATGCGATGGTTTCGCATGCCATTATGATATTGATCTTCTCAATAAAAATGTATGAAAAAATTACAGTGAACAAACGTACAGTAAGTGTTTGTTTTATCAATATAGATTTATAGTAAACAATAAAATGTTTGGCGCCGTGATGTCTTGAGGTTTCAATTTCACCATGCCATTTTTGTCCTACTGTCGGAGTACTTATCGAAATCTAACAAAATTGTACGATTTTGAACTCTATAGATAAAAAATCGATTATTATATAAATTGAAAAAAATATATTAAATCAATCATTTCAATTTGTACCCTTGCTGAGTCCTGACTGGCTAAAAACGGGGGATATCATCGCGTAATGTCGGTAAGTGGTAATATTTTCTTTAACAGTATTTTATCTATCAATTAAAATATAACATAATTATAAGCCCTTGACATTAGAGTTTTTGAATAAAAACGTATGTAAGTATACACTTAGTTCAACATGACTAATTGCATTCTGTTTTTTTTTCAGGACTCCGAAAACGACTACTTCAACTTCATTCCTATGAATACTGTAGTAGGACAGAAAAATGAAAAACAATTGAATCTGGAGGGTCCCAGCAGCAAACAGCTCAAGAGAAGTTCAACAGCTGCATTCACCTGTATAAAAAAACTAACGCGTGGTGCTAAAGTGATCAGGATCGAAGTTTATGATGTGGAAAGTTACCCTGATATCATAAGTTCGCTATGTAATTGTGATGCTGAATTGTGCGTGCAGCATGTAGTTAAAAACATATTTATGGATGACATTTATAAATCGGTTAAAGAAATTGCTGTAAAGGTATCGAATAATATGTCGTAAAATAAATCATAGTACTTAATAAATGATAAAGTATTTTTATTTAACCTTTCACTTACATACTCTCATCTAATTGTTATTTTACGTCACGAAGCGATGACATGTGGTTTTAAAGTTTATGAGAGTAAGGTTGAAAGTCGCATCGAATAATGCACATACATCGCTTCGTGAGATAGAAGAACGCAATGACGTAAGTACGAGTATATCAAAAATCCGATATAAGATAACATCGGAGAATGTGTGAGCGCATTCAATTATCAGAATTAAACCTTGTGACATTCTAAGACCAATCACATAGTTTTACCTTTGATCATTATTCAATTTGAATGTAATGCAGATAAGAATCTATTTGAATAGGTGTTTTTTAATTCAATGAACGGTTTATTATAATAGTAGGTATTTGAATACTATGATGTAAATTAGGTGTTTATTGAAAATTGGGGTTTTCAGATCTTATCTGATCTGTCTAATAGTATCTAATAGTAGGCCATTAAGACAAACAAGATTTCGTATATTTGAATACTTACACATTGATTGAAAACTATGATATTTGAATACACATTGATTGAAAACTATGACCAATCACACAGATCACAATCTATTGAATGAGTATGCAATAAATAGTATATTCAAATAGTAGGTCATTATTACAAAAACAAGATTTCGTCTATTTGAATACACATTTATTGAAAATTGGGGTTTTCAGATCTTATCTGATCTGGAAACCCCAATTTTTACCTACTGTCCAGCACTGGACGTCTTTTGGCTGAAATGATGATGATGAATATAGGTTATATTAATTGCCAAAAAAACTAAAAGTCTACCCGTGCGAAGCCGTCACGGGCCGTTAGTCAAAAATAAACTAACACTCTTGTGTCCGCTTGTACCGAAATTCTTGAGTTTAAATATTAATGTCGTACTTAAACTATGGCATTCTTTATCTTTGCCTGACGGTTAACCAGTGACCCCCCCCCCCCACTCAGCCAATAAATGACCCACTGCTGAGTCGGACCTCCTCCCATTACAAAGAGGGTTATTAGCCTATTATTTGATTTTATTATGTGCATGACATTTGTTTATTTTAATTTAATATCTTTTAACTTTAAATTTTGACATGAGATAAAATTGTAGGTAAACAATATAATTTAACTTGCATTTGTTAATACTATCAGGCACTCAAACACGTAAATAATCTATATTGTAATAAACTTATATTAGTACATAACCAAATAATCGTGTATAACTCTTTAATTTGTATGTCAACGGACAAAACATAGCGTGCCACCTATTTTTTAAGATCTGGCATGTATTATTACCTATGTTTTACAAATGAATGATTTCTGATTCTGATAAATAAATGTAAAACCTGTACACCTAGGTTTTACATCTTGCGTCATGCTTGTGAACAGGTGCCGTTGCTGAGGGTCGGTTAAAACGTTACTATTATTGACATTCCGTGTTGTGACGGATTTAACACATAGTGTCACAACCCCATTCCATCCTGAGGGTGTCGTAAGAGCAGACAAAAGGAAATGACAAGGCCGAAATCCTAGCCGCAAGAGAAGGAAACTTTATACGAAACCCTGTGCCAACCAGTCTGGCTGGCGTGGCACAGTAGGCTATAGACCTTCCCTGTGATGGGAGGAGGCCTAACTCAGCACTGGGATCATTTAGGAGATTAGTAGTAGTGTTATTGACAAGTTATTGATAACTAGTGGCCCGCCCCGGCTTCGCCCGTGCAAAGCGGGGGTGGGTTATAGGTACATATAAACCTTCCTCTCGAATCACTCTATCTATTAAAAAAAACCGTATCAAAATCCGTTGCGTACTAGTTTTAAAGATTTAAGCATACATAGGAACGGACAGACGACAGCGACTTTGTTTTATACTATGTAGTGATAGTGATGTTTCGCTCTTTGCGACTCTTGCGCAAGTTTGCGCGCACATATCTCTCATAAGCCTTGTATCTAAAAATGTCGATAGAAAAAAGCAAATAACAGACTGTCTTGCTCTCTTCTCTGTAGAGCTGCATCCCGAACCGGTGGTAGATGGTAATAATAAATATTAAATGGTTTTTATATACTTGTTTGGCTTGTAAAAAGAGCTTTAATGAACCAACTTGATTAAATGAGTTTTTAACCCCCGACGCAAAAAGAGGGGTGTTATAAGTTTCACGTGTCTGTCTGTCTGTCTGTCTGTCTGTCTGTGTGTGGCACCGTAGCTCGCGAACGGATGAAGCGATTTCAATAAAAATTTTTTTTGTATGAAAGGTGAGTTACGGGCGAGTGTTCTTAGACATGTTTGATGAAAATCGGGTGAGCCGTTTAACAGTTATGAGGGGTGAAAGTGGGGAAGAATATCCGAAGGTCTGCAAATATAATCGAGTGGGGTCTCAAATGAAAGCGCATCACGTGCAATTTAACAAAATCTACATTATAATAAGTATGTACCTATAAAAAGTATAAAATAAACCACTCTCACTTATTTATTACCTGACCCCTGGTCCCCCAACGCGAAGTATTTATTTTTATTTTTTACTTTTTAAAGGTTATTGTGTCGGGGGTTTATTTAAATTTTTAATTTAATTTTTGATTAAATTTGATTTGCGTCAGCGAGCAATATTTCAAGAAAAAAAAAATGGTTTGGTTTTCCTGATATTTTGTATGGGAGTTAACCGTTTGGTGGCTTAATGTTTCGTATCATGTTTTCCTTCTCTAGCGGCTAGGGTTTCGGCCTTATCATTTCCTTTTGTCGACTTGTCGTCACCCTCAGGATGGAATGGGGTTGTGACACCATGTATTCTTACTCCGCTACCACACAGATAACTAGGCTCAAAGGGAGGATCGTCTAACCCGACGAGTTGGAATGTCTGGGGATTTCTTAATCATGCGAAGTGCTCTGCAAACTTCGCTACCGCGGTGTGGGACTTGCGGTGTTACCAACCCATACTATACCAAGGGTGTTGTTAGAGGCGACTAAGGAAACGAAAGATGCATATCACCTAGCCGCACGAGAAGGAAAACTTGATACGGCGTCCTCACATAATGTAAATAAAATAAATAATAAATATCCTTGGACATTTCACACAACGCCATCTCGTCCCAAGCTAAGCAACTTAATGCTTGTGTTATGGTAACGAGATGGATGATAAACTACTTATATACATTTTTTTTTGTAAATAACTACATATTATAGATAGAAATGACACCCAGACTCCGAGCCAGTGCCTCTGGTTTAGACAAAGACACTGGCCCGACCCCGGAATCGAACCCGGGACCCGTTGATCCAAAGGCGGCACATCTGACCACTAGACCACGAGGCACATAGTTAGTATTAAGCACCTATTATTATTATGTTGCATACCTATATGTCATCATCATCAGCCCACATTAGTCCACTGCTGGACATAGACCTCCCCTAAAGAGCGCCATAGCGCCCAGTCTTCAGCTTGACGCATCCAGCTGCTGCCCGCACCCTTTCGCAGATCGTCGCTCCATCTAGCAGAGGGCCGTCCCACACTACGCTTGCCGATTCGCGGTCTCCACTCAAGAACTCGTCTACCCCAGCGGTTGTCGGTTCTTCTACAGATAAGACCAGCACACTGCCACTTCAGTCTGCTAAATCTCTGCGCTATGTCGGTGACTTTGGTTCTCTGTCGGATAATCTCAATATGGAGCCTATCAATCAGAGAAACTCCAAGCATAGCTCGCTCCATAGCACCTACATGTAATTGTCTGTAATTCTCTGTAGTGCGCCGTGTTCTTTGCACAATAAATAATTTCTCTCTCTCTCTCTCTCTCTCTCTCTCTCTCTCTCTCTCTCTCTCTCTCTCTCTCTCATGTCTACAAATCATGCGCCAACCCGTCTTGCCAGCGTGGCATAGTAGTCTGTTTCCCTCCATGAAATTGGAAGACACCCGACCAAGTAGTGGGTCACGCAAACGACGACGAAAAAAGGTTAGACTTGGACCGATCCCAGTAAAATTGGAGGAATGAATGCTTATTCAGTCAGCTTTCAAATCGTGCATGTATTTCGTAAACTAGCAACACACATTTGAATATTTATTTTCTCACAGATACCATGCAGTGATTTTCCCAATTTAGACATGACCTTGACCGGGCAACTATTCTTGATGATCATTGGCCGAGCCGAGTTTTGTCACGCGCCTGACTAACTGTGACAAAATTTACTATAAAAACAGCTGACTGGGCAGACGATGTCCTGTATGATATTCGTTTACCAAAAGCAGCGCTATCTGTCGGGCTGATTTGTGAAACTACACCATCCTCGGTGCCAGCCAAACGGATACCAAAAAAAATCTTTCAAATCGGTCCAGCAGTTTAGGAGGAGTTTAGTGATATACACACGTACAGTAGAATTATATGAAGTAAACAGAGTAACTATGGGATCCTTTTTATCAGTGACTTGAATACCGACTTGAATGCTTTCCATCACGCAAGTCTAAGATGGAGCAGGCAATTCAAGGAAATGCCCAGACGGGCACTGGCTCTCGACGGAACACAGTAAAACTGCTTGGCGCCTGACTTAGATGTGAGGGTAGTAGCTAGCGGGGCGGACCATTAGATCCTACCACCAATCGTGCTGGTTTTTTTGGCTTTTACAACACGCGTTTTTTCCCAGCATGCGGTAGGGAAGTTTTATATTCTGCCAGTGAAAGTCCTGTAAAAATCTATCCAGCCATTTCAGAGATCAGCTTAAACAAAGGGACACGCAGAGAAAATTGTAAATAAAATTGTTAATTTATACAAAAACAATATCGGCTATAAAACTCAAACTGAAAAGGAACTTTATTTACGTAGGTTTTATCGCAAAATATGTAGGTACCGTACTATTAAGGTAGCCAGATGTAACCCGGCGTTTCCCCTTACCCCGCCGCGGGGCGGCTGGGAACTGGGGGCCATCTTTTTGGATTGTCCGTCATTAGGGCGGCTTGCCCATAACCCCCAAGCCGAAGACAAACGCTATGGCACTCATCAGACGACTGATAGAAGTGTCTGGAGACTATCACCTACAACAAGGGCCGTAAGATGATAATGGAAATTTTAAATTTGATGATCTATGATAACCGACGACACGGTTGGCGCAGTGGTTGAGCGATCGACTGCTGCGCAGCATGTCGCGGGTTCGATCCCCGCACGGAAGAAATATTTGTACGACCTACAAGTATTTGTTCCAGGTCTGGGTGTTTGTATTTACAAAAAAAAGTCATTATATTTATGTAGTTTATCATCCATCTCATTACCATAACACAAGCATTAAGTTGCTTAGCTTGGGACGAGAAATGGCGTTTTAAATGAAATGTCCAAGGATATTTATTTATGTACATTTTTAATAGTTTTGTGATAATACCTACGTAAATAAAGTTCCTTTTCAGTTTAATCCGTCAACAGAAACAATACTACATACCTACATATATTATGTTGAAACAAATAAATCTACTCTATAAAGTCACATTAATGCTGCGATCTTGTAGTCCATGATTGGCATTTAAGTCGTTTCGTAAATTTAGGAATTTCCCATTCCATAGGAAATTTCGTAAACTTTGATTTGATTGTAAAGAGTGCACCACACCTGTACGATTAGGTAATTCTTGAATTCCGTTTTGACAGTGATGTCTTACCTAGCCGCAAGAGAAAGAAAACTTGATACGAAACACTTAGCCAACCCGTCTGGCCAGCGTGGCACAGTAGGCTAATTACCCCCTCTGGGATGAGAGGAGGCCCGACTCAGCAGTGGGTCATTTATGGACTGAGTAGTAGTAAGCTTTATAAGAGGCGGGCCAAGTCCCCAGGGTCACGGAGCATGCTCCCGTAATGGGAGTGAATCCCGTGGTCCTGGTTTGGGCAGTCGAGGATCGCCGTCGGTTTTAGTGGGTAGGTCGGGGCGCAATTTACCATCTCTACGCGCCCCGGAGTCCCACATACCCCGGCCATTTCCCAACGGCCGGTTATCCATGAGGATCTCCGACGTAAAAAAAAAAGTTGTAGAACTTTAGTGTGGGAAGACACGTGTACTTACACATCCCGTTTATTTATAACTACTACTTCTAAGCCCACGAATGACCAAGCCTCCTCCTACTACAAGAAGGGGGATTGCCTACTGTACTGTAGCATAGGGATTTGTATCAAGTTTTCCTTCTCTTGCAGCTATCGGCCATACATTTTCTTTTCGGCTCTTAAGACATGCTCAGGATGAAATGGGGTGGGTAAATTGGCAGTAGGTACGTATTATAATCCGATGGGGCAGAAAAGTCCTCGAGTGGCGACCGCGTTCCGGAAGGCGCAGTGCTGGTAGGCCACCGTGTGGGAACACGGTGGACCGACGACCTGGTTAAGATCGCCGGAAAGCAGTGGACGTCTTTTGGCTGAAATGATGATGATGATGATGATGACGTATTATAAATCCGACACCACGCAGATTGCTCATTTAATTTAATTAAGTTTAATTAGCAAAGGGTTAAGGTGTCATAGGAGCCGACGAAAGGAAACTCTTTTTCTTTTTTCTTAACTTGAAACGAAACCATCATGGCACAGTAGGCTAATTATCATCCGTGTGATGGGAGGAGGTCCCACTCAACAATGGCTAAATTAAGCGATAAGTAGTATTTCTCGTTTTACCAGTGCCAAAGTTCGGTTAGGTGTGGCACATGCCTAACTCGACGAAATAACAAATTCATGACATTGTGAAATTAGTCCGAAAATGTTTAAAAACCTATTATTTTGGATGTCAAATATATTTTAAACGAATGGCTTTTTAATAATTTATTGAAATCGTTTATGTATGCAGACTGAATTGTAAAAAAAAAATTTGCTAGGTTTTGTCTGTGACCCCTTCGACTGTGCTGCCACTTTGTTGTGGTGAGGGGGCTTGCGTGCCTTTAGGATCCGTTGGGGCCATACCAGCTCAGGGCCACGGGGAGAGACCAGACGAAGAGCGGCACACGGAGACGTGGTGGGTTTTGGCTCTGGGGACTCCTCTGTCCTCGGAAGCCTTAACCTGCCGCGACACACGGCATGGTGATGCAGTGGAGGGCGGCCAGGCAGGCAACCACCTGGATCGGGCGCCACTTCATCCGGCGCCTGACGGGGTATGTGCAATGTCCCGCACGTGCCTCTCGGTGGATGGGGAGCGTCCAGAGCTCCCCATCAAGGGCCAAGGCCACATCAGGGTCGCGGAGTATGCTTTCCCATTGGGGGGAGTGAAACCCGTGGCCCTGTTTCGGGCAGTTGTGGGACACCGTTGGTTTTAGTGGGTAGGTAGGACTGCCCGATTAAGGTGGAAGCTCCAGGGTAGCCCGCGAAATTCAGTGTCGAGTTGAGTTTGAAGGGTTGTATTGATGAGTTTGATGATTATAACCCTGTAACTACATACGTCTTACAGCCGCGAATCAAATGTTCATCATCATACAACCTAGCACTGCCCTGCAAATTGCAAAAAAACGTAAGAAAAATTGAATTTCGCGGGCTACCCTGGAGCATCCACCTTAAGTTCAAAAGTTTCTGTTTTACAAAATTGTCAGCTCTTGAAAGACACTATCGAATCAGTCTCCTCAAATTACATAGAGTTGTGTTTAATGATCGCTACGTTTTAACATAAAACTTATCTGTTTTAAAGATGCGTAAAACATTACACAAGATGGAAAATGTATATCTCTCCGATGTCGATTACAATTTATCAGACTGTGTGTTTAATAAATTACAATTAACAATTTTCTTTGATTTATTCCTTGTTGATAATATTATTTATTGACTAGCGGCCCGTCCCGGCTTCGCACGGGTGCAATGATGAACCTCTAAAATTATTGGTGTTTCTCTACAATATTATGGATGTATAATCACTATCACTACATAGTATAAAACAAAGTTGCTGTCGTCTGTCCGTCCCTATGTATGCTTAAATCTTTAAAACTACGCAACGGATTTTGGTGCGGTTATTTTTATTAGATAGTGTTTCAAGAGGAAGGTTTATATGTATAATACATGCTTAATTGCAACCGGGTGAAGCCGGGCCGGGTCGAAAAAAACGCTTCACAATCCGTTGCGTAGTTTCAAAGATTTAAGCATACATAGGGACGGACATACGTCAGCGACTTTTATACTAAGTAGTGTTAATAATCTATAGACAAGTATAGATATAAAACTCTAGATATACTGTCTTCTACTCGCCCCATAAATGACCCACTGCTGGATCGGGCCTCTAACATGGACGGTAATTACCCTACTTTGCCACGCTGTACGTAAATAATTAATACACAGAACAGCCCCTTTCGGCACCCCCCTCCCTTTATGTCTATAGGGTTTTGTTACAGCCTGCTTCTTCCAACAATAAAATAAACACGGCATTAATTCGCTACAAATTTATTTCTAGTTACACATTAACAATTTGTTGATACAAAAAACAATTCTATAATGAAACACTTAAGGCACATTTCATCTTTTGACGGCTGTACACACTCGCCGAGAGTCTCTACCGATATGGCCCTCGACGAGAGCATCCCACACACTCATTTTTCATTTGTAATAAAGAATGAAGATCCTTTGAATTCATTGACTCGGGCGCTAAAAACCGACAAGAGAGCGAGACAAGACAAGAGCACCATGTACACACTCGCTCTGTCTCAGTGTGTCTAGACAAGTGTGTACAGCCGGCATTACAATTTTCTAAAAGCTTTCATATTCCATTTGACTTTTTTCATATCTAATGTTACATTAAAACTCTATACAGAGATTCTGAGAAGGAATGTAATGAATTGATGGACATTAACACACACTTTCTTCGTGGATTAAGAATACACAATGTCACCAACCCATATCAGCCAGAGGGTATAATGACCCACTGCTGAGCCGGGCCGCCTCCAATTACAAGGAGGGTAATTAACCTACTGTGCCACGGTGGCCAGACGGTTTGGCACATGGATACGTATCAAGTTTTTTCTCTCTCGCGAAAAATGACCCAGGGGGAATCGTCATCTCCTACATTGTTATGCGACCCTGGTACCGACACTCAAGCTTCAAAGAGTAATTAGCCTACTGTGCCACGGTGGCCAGACGGTTTGGCACATGGATACGTATCAAGTGTTTTCTCTCTCGAGAAAAATGACCCAGGGGGAATCGTCATCTCCTACATTGTTATGCGACCCTGGTACCGACACTCAAGCTTCAAAGAGTAATTAGCCTACTGTGCCACGGTGGCCAGACGGTTTGGCACATGGATACGTATCAAGTGTTTTCTCTCTCGAGAAAAATGACCCAGGGGGAATCGTCATCTCCTACATTGTTATGCGACCCTGGTACCGACACTCAAGCTTCAAAGAGTAATTAGCCTACTGTGCCACGGTGGCCAGACGGTTTGGCACATGGATACGTATCAAGTTTTTTCTCTCTCGCGAAAAATGACCCAGGGGGAATCGTCATCTCCTACATTGTTATGCGACCCTGGTACCGACACTCAAGCTTCAAAGAGTAATTAGCCTACTGTGCCACGGTGGCCAGACGGTTTGGCACATGGATACGTATCAAGTGTTTTCTCTCTCGAGAAAAATGACCCAGGGGGAATCGTCATCTCCTACATTGTTATGCGACCCTGGTACCGACACTCAAGCTTCAAAGAGTAATTAGCCTACTGTGCCACGGTGGCCAGACGGTTTGGCACATGGATACGTATCAAGTTTTTTCTCTCTCGCGAAAAATGACCCAGGGGGAATCGTCATCTCCTACATTGTTATGCGACCCTGGTACCGACACTCAAGCTTCAAAGAGTAATTAGCCTACTGTGCCACGGTGGCCAGACGGTTTGGCACATGGATACGTATCAAGTTTTTTCTCTCTCGCGAAAAATGACCCAGGGGCAATCGTCATCTCCTACATTGTTATGCGACCCTGGTACCAACTCTCAAGCTTTAAAGATAAATTAGCCTACTGTGCCACGCTGGCCAGACGGGTTGGCACAGGGTTTCGTATCAGGATTTCCTTCTCTTGTGGCTAGTTTATCGGCCTTTTCATTGCCTTTTTTCGGCTCTTACGACACCCTCAGGATGGAATGGGGTGGTGACACTATGTATTATAGATCCGTCATCACGCGGAAAGAAAGCAAGAGATAGACCACCTAGCAGGATGATAAGGACAACTTGATACAAGCCCTCTGCCAACCCGTCTTGGTAGTAGTTGTTAGTAAAATTCTTATTAATTTCAAAATTAACACCCGACGCCAGTTTTTTTGTTTATAGAAAATCGCTGGGGCAGTTTACAAACACTTAATTCACGAACACAAATGACACCCTGACTCCGAGCAAGTGCCTCTGGTTTAGACAAAGACACTTGCCCGACCCCGGAATCGAACCAGGGACCCGTTGATCCAAAGGCGGCACATTTAACCTCTAGACCAACGAGGCAGTTATTAGTCTCTGGCTATAAAAGTTACATGTGTGTGTGTTATTTGAACTAAAGCTCCTAAACGGATGTACCAATTTTGATATAGTTTTAAATTGAAGGATGCGGTAATTGAGTGTTTCAAAATATGTCCTTAATCAGAGTGTTTGAAGACTATAACCGGTTTTATATTTTTTCCTTTCCTTTATTTCCTCAACATCACGTGACGGATTTAGCAAAATACGTAGTATCGCTACCCCATTTCATCCTGAGGGTGTCGTAAGAGCTGACAAAAGAAAATGATAAAGCCGAAACCCTAGCCGCAAGAGAAGGAAAACTTGATACGAAACTCTATGCCTACACGCCTGGCACAGTAGGATTATCACCCTCCCTGTGATGGGAGGAGGCCCGCATCAGTAGTGGGCTATATTATGGGCTTAGATCTAGATCTAGTTTTCCTCAACATTAGTTATTTTCTTAAGCCTCTGAGGCAATTTTATTTGCAGTACATATCATATATGTTTTCTACCGCGACTTTGTGTTTTACGAGTATATTAAGTTACATCGTTATTTGCAAGTTGAAGTCGCTAGTTGTTCTTAAATGGTTCGAATAGTTATAGAGCTGTTAAAATCCTGTTCAAATCGATAAACAGTTAATTAAAAAACAGAGATTTATTTTACACATAACATAGTAAAAAAAATACACGTAAACTGGAAGATTCATTGGGAAATACACTTAGAATTTAACAGTACTATTTACAAATTACCTTATTACATAATTTAATAATAACTACTTTACGATAACTAACAGTCAGTTATATTATAATTAAAACTTTAACTTGATCCTCAGTAAAAATGGCGTATCCATTTCGCGTCGATTTATATTCCGTATGTTTGCTTCTGAGGGCGCTATAACCATGCTCCACCTGATATAACTCTGGTGACCTTCGAAGTATCATAGGAACATAACACTTACAAGGATGATGTTATTTAGTTGCCACCCCAATGCTTCCCGAAAACCTAGCCGCAGGAGGAGGAAAACTTAAACGAAACCCTTTTTTTTTTTGTTTGCCCGGGGTAAAATCCTTTATGGACTTCCTCGCTAGCCACGGGGTTGGCCAGCGAGGGGAGTGTGGGACTCTCCCCCATAGTGGGGGCCTACCCACTAAACCTCCCCGGGGTGCTCCAACTCGCGTCATTGTGGGATCTGTAAAACGAAACCCTATGCCAACCCGTCTGGCCAGTGTGGCACAGGCTAATAGTTGCTGGAGGAGGCCAAACTCAGCAGTGGGTTATTTATGTATTTTAGTTTTCTTTCTCCTGCGGTTAGCTTCTCGGCCTTATCATTGCTTTTGCTGGCTTTTACGACACGCTCAGGATGAAATGGGGTGGAGACACTATGTATTCTAAATCCACTACACAGAATACTCATATAGAGCTACTAAAGTTTTTCAGCTAAGAATTGATACACCATTTTGTAATGAGGGTAAGTTGTGATGCATTTTAAGAACTATCCCACTTCTGACGTCGAAATTAAAGCTATATAAAATATCCATTTCTGTATATTTGCCTACAGATATTGGGAAAATATGCCTAACAAAACGGTTGATAGAACGAAATCATCATCATCATCTACTTTCTAAGCATAGTTTCACGCAAATACTTCTGTAAATTTCAATTTGTCTAATTTGAATTTTCTTGACCCCCTTTCAACCCTCTTTTCCATTAAAAAGTAGAATATGTAATTTCTCAGGCTCTAGACTATCAGTGTACCAAATTTCATTTACAGTCCTCGCCAATCTTTATGGCCGGTCTGAATGTAGCTGTGGGTACGAACTTGCGCATCGTACATTTCATAACCAATATGAACGTAGCTCAATCACACTAACGCACGGGAGCGAGGACGCGCGCGGGTGGAAGACAGGGAGTGTCCTGCCTCCCCGCCCCGCGTACTTCCCGCTGATACCTGATTTTGTGTTGTGCGCAGCGTAATGCGGCTACATTCAGAGCGGCCATAAAGATTGGCGCGGACTGTATATGTAAACAAAATGGTATGTCTCCGGTGGGTATTGTACAATCAATCACGCTGTATACTTCGTTTTGAAGTTCCCAAAACATATGATCAATGACAATGGATAGTTTTTTTGGAAATGAAATGTACAGCATTTTTTCCTCAATCATAAAATCACATACACAGAACTATACTCATTGTGATAAGCGTTATTTAAACCCTGAGAATATACAGGGTGTTTTTTTAACAGTTACTGAATTGCCTTTGAGCCTTTGCTTGCGTGATGGAAAGCAACACACGACACATACACACGACGGAACACAGTAAAACTGCTTGGCGCCGGACTTAGATGTGTGGGTGGTAGCTAGCAGGACCATCAGATCCTACCACCAAGCGTGATGGATTTTGTTGGCTTTTACAACACGTGTTATTTCCCAGCATGCGCTGCCCTCCCCACAAGGCCTAGAATTTTCGACAGACACAAACTTCATTAACTCTCACGACGCAACCAAATCCCTCAACTTATTCTTTAACATTCTAACTTTCTTATTAACAACGTTCTTATAGTTAGTTTTGGAGTTGTCCATGTTCTTCTGACTCATATTCCTGCTTCTCACTCTCTCGTGGAATATCTCGTAGAAATCTGGGAGGGGGGTATCTACCTGGGTCAGGTCTGTGTCACCCTGTTTCTGGCGGTGAGTGACAGCCATGTTCTGAATGAAATGGTTAAACATGGCGGTTTCCGTAAACCATTCCAGGAAGTATTGGTTTTGTTTCGACGTCGTGTGTTTGATGAAGGCGTCCCTCTGCGAAGAAAATGTTAAATTATAATCTACAATACCCATATATACGCTGGATGCGTCAATCTGAAGACAGGGCGCTATGGCGCTCTATAGGGGAGGCCTATGTCCAGCAGTGGACTAATGTGGGCTGATGATGATGATGATACCCATATATTATGACCCACTGCTAAGTTAGACCTCCAACAATGTTTTTTGTTGTCGCTGGGGAAATGCTTTTTGCATACCACCGGGGGAGAGGTCGGTGATTATGTGGGACTCCGACCAAGGTCATCTACCCACTAAAACCCCAGAGGTATACCCTCACACGGCGCGAAGACCTCCTCCAACTACATTGAGGGTAATTAGCCCACTGTGCCACGCCGGTCATACGGGTTGACACAGGAGGGCCTCCTCGTCTGCGGCGGCGTGGTTCTGCATCAGATCCCACAATGCCGCAACAGGACGCGAGTTGGAGCACCCCGGGGAGGTTTAGTGGGTAGGCCCCCACTATGGGGGAGAGTCCCACACTCCCCTCGCTGGCCATCCCCGTGGCCGGCGAGGAAGTCCATAAAGGATTCTACCGCGGGCGAACAAAAAAAAAAAAGAAGAAAAAGGGTTTTATATCAAAGTTTCCCTCTCTCTTACGGCATTTCATTTTGTCGGCACTTAAGACACCCTCAGGGTTGGAATGGGGTGGTGACACTATGTATTCTACATCCGACACCACACGGACCCATATATTACTAGCTGTCCCGGCAAACGTTGTTTTGCCAAATAATTAACCATCCCCCGCGCAACCCCCCTTCCCCGCGCAACACTCTAGGTCTTATGGTTCCAGAGATATCGTGAACATCTCCTATCGCAAACGTTGTTTTGCCATGTAATTAAATAGGGGTTGATCGTAGAGGGGTGAAAATTTAGGGTTGTTTGTATTTTTTTATGCTGAATCTTAAATAAATTTTCTTTGTGGGTAGTTAAAACTTCAACAGTAATTTTATAAGCTCTTACATTTATTTCAATTAAATACATATTATTATATAGTTTTTACACTTACATATGCAGTAATTTAAGTAACTAACTCACTACTTCTCGTTTTGCAAATCACTTCCACTTTATTTTCACTTTTCATCACTTTGTCTTCACTCAAGAACTATGGACGGGAAACTTGAAGCTGGATTAGCTGAATTGGAGAAGGTTTTTAGCTCCAGAATGCGTGATTATGATAACAAACTTCAGGCTGCCACATCAGCTGGAACCACTACTCATCCAGATCTGCCATCACTCTCAAGGGACTTCACAGAATTCAAATCCTTCATGTGGCAAAGTTTCACAGCTCTGAAGACCCAAATTGAAATCCTGTCTCTGGGTTTGGATCGGCATGAAATGGCAATGCGCCGGAAGGTGCTTCTACTGCACGGAGTTCCAGAAAAACCCAACGAAAAGGTGACCGATGTGTGTCTAAATATATTCAACACAAAATTGAAACTCGATGACATTGCACCACACAACATCTACACCTGCCATCGCCTTGGGAACGTCCAGGGTAAAACTCGTCCGATTTTAGTAAGGTTCAGAGACATAGAATCGCGCCATACAGTTTGGGACACCAAGACGTCTCTAAAAGGTACTGGTATAACGGTGTCGGAATTCTTGACACGGCCCAGGCACCGGGTTTTTGTTGCGGCACGCAACCACTTCGGCATCAAAAATTGCTGGTCGTCCGAGGGGCGCATTATTATTGCTACACCCAACAAAGTCCGTCACAAAGTTGAGTCTTTTAGTGAGCTGGAATCGCTTATTAACCGTTTTCCTACTGCCGCTTCGACCTGCCCGACGGCCGCCTCAGCACCATCCACAATCGAGGCTGCGAAGACCTCTGCTAAAGTCCAGCGGAAGACAAGAAGACTTTAGTAGCTACTTCTTATCATTTTTTAATTTTTAATTCCTATTGTTTACGTTCTTGCTTAAATTGTTCACCGGGGGGTACTTCAGTCTCACGTCATTAAACCGTTGTCAAACTAGAGACTGATGACTGATGTGCGTTGACGTTGTACTCATGGCAATCAGTACAATGTGCCGCGGTTTGTGCCCATACTCCGTTTTTGTTTTGTTGTCTTGTATGTTTCCTTTTTTTTTTCTTTGTTTCTGTTATTTGTAAGTGAAAGTTTTTTTTTTTTTCTCTCTCGTTTTAATCTCTTTCAACAGTATGGTGAGTTAGTAATATATTTAATATTAAGTATTTCTTATAGTATTTATAGTCTTATAGTTAGTTTTATACAATTCATTACAGTTTTTAAATATATATATTTATTTATAGATTAAATATAATTTTGTATTTTAGTATTTAGCTAAATATTTAGTATAATATGTCAAACATAGGTACAGAACTTGATACTTTTCTATCCTGCACATCCTCGTCAGCTAGTTTCGTCAGTGCGGACAGCGTTGCTTCGGAATTATCCTCGGATGAAGACATTTCATCTATATTTTCCAATTTACCTAGTAACCTTAATATAGTACATATCAATGTTCAAAGCGTTCCTGCTCACTACCATGATCTTCTGGCTTACTTTGGTAATTGCCGTCTTGATGCCATTCTCATGTCTGAATCTTTTCTCAAACCATCCCTTGTTTCTGCTCACTATGTTTTGCCCGGCTTTGTTCTTATACGTAATGATCGCACTGGAAAGGGTGGCGGTGGTGTTGCCATCTACCTACGTTCCAATATACCCTACAAAGTGTTAAGCATATCACCCCCTCAGTACAGCGCCTCAGCTGAGCACCTCTTTCTTGAAATTACGTTACGTCATTCCAAATTGTTACTTGGTGTCTATTACTGCCCCAATCTTAATATTAGCTATTTTGATTCATTTGATTCTCTCTTAAACGATTATGCCTCTCTTTATACCCAGGTAGTCATTATGGGCGATTTTAATACATGCCTTCTAAAGAATGATGTCCGTTCTCGTAGACTTACTTCCATACTAAGCTCTTATAATCTTCACCTTTTAAGTCTTGCTGCTACTCACCATTTTCCCCACTGTATCCCCTCACTATTAGATCTTATAATTGTCTCTTCTCCCAGTTTGGTTACTACTCATGGGCAGCTCTCTGCGCCTTTCTCTTACCACGATCTCATCTACTTATCTTATGATATTCGCCCTCCCAAAAGACAAGTGCAATCTCTCCTTCTTCGGAACTATAGGAATATTGATTTGGAGATATTGCAGCGTGATGCTTCTGAGATTGACTGGAACCCCTTATACTGCGCCACCTGCACTGATGTCAAGGTGCAATATTTCAACAATAGGCTGATACAGCTATATGACAAGCATGCCCCTTTGCGCAGAGTTAAAATAAAACACGTTCCAGCTCCTTGGCTTACCCCTGCAATAAAGGAAACTATGGCTCGAAGGGATAATGCTAAGAAAAAGTGTAAACGCAATCCTACAGAAATCAACATAAATCGTTTCAAAATTCTTCGCAACCGTTGTAGTCGTCTGTGTAGGGACGCTAAGAGGCGCCATTTTCATTCTTCTCTTATCAACCGCAAACCTACTGAAGTTTGGCAATTTTTGAAATCAAATGGTATTGGAAAATCCTCTCATCATGACTGCCTTAACCTAGATCTGAACTCTCTGAATCAACATTTCTCTGTTCCCCCTGTAACGCTTGATTCAGAGACAAAACGGAACACTCTAGATGCTTTGTCCAATAACCCGCTTCCTAACTGCACCCCTTTCACTTTTACCACAATCACTCCTGATGATGCTCAAAAGTCACTCACAGCCATCTCTTCTACTGCTATCGGTAGTGACAACCTGTGCTCAAGGATGCTTGCTCCTATCTCGACCGTGGTACTCCCCATCCTTACTCATATTTTCAACCATTCCTTATCATCTAGTTTCTTCCCTGTATGTTGGAAAAAAGCATATATAATTCCTTTACCCAAAAGTTCTAGTCCTACCCTTCCCTGTAATTTTCGACCTATTTCTATCCTTCCATTCCTCTCTAAGGTACTTGAGCACATTGTTCACCGACAACTCTCATCTTACCTACATCACAATAATCTTCTCAGCCCTTTTCAATCGGGATTTCGTGCTGGACACAGTACAGTTACCGCTCTTCTCAAAATTACTGACGACATGCGATGGGCTATGGAGAATAAATCTCTTACCCTTTTAATATTGCTTGACTTCAGTAGCGCTTTCAATTCAGTTAACTTTGATATTCTTCTAGGTACCCTTCAATCTCTTAATGTTTCTCCTTCTTGTATTAATTGGTTTGATTCCTATCTCCGAGGCCGCTCGCAGTGCGTAACTCATAATGAGGTACTGTCTGATTGGTTTTCCTTAACCGCGGGTGTGCCTCAAGGCGGCGTCCTATCTCCTCTACTTTTCTCGATATATATAAACTCTGTTACCAGGGTGATATCTTCTCATTTTCATCTCTACGCAGACGACTTACAAATTTACCGCCATTTCTCGAAGGATGAAGCTGCAGTTGCTATATCTGCCATGAATAATGACCTGCTCAATATCAGTAGTTGGGCTAAATCCTTTGGCTTACAGATCAATCCTAGCAAATCTCAGGCAATTATTGTTGGCAGCAGATATTTCACTTCACTCCTTGACGTAGATTCCCTTCCAGATATAGTACTTGATGGCTCCACTATTGCGTTTACTGATTCTGCTAAAAATCTAGGTATTCTATTTGATCCTAACTTGACTTGGAGCACGCACATCAGCAGCATCAGCAGTAAGGTGTTTTTTACTTTCCATTCACTGAAATGTCTCCAAAACTTTTTACCTATAGAAACCAAAATCCTTCTTGCACAAACCCTTATTCTGCCCATAATAGACTACGCAGACAGCTGTTACCTTGATGCCAATGAGGAGCTCCTAAATAAGCTTGAGCGATTGCAAAATTTGAGTATCAGATTCATTTATGCTTTAAAAAAATACGACCATGTATCTCACTTTCGCAAAATGCTCAAGTGGCTCCCCATCCGCCTTCGCAGGAATTCTCGAATACTTTGTGTACTGTATAAAATCCTCCACGACCCTACCTCCCCTTCCTATTTACGTGAACGCTTCACCTTTAGCCACCCTGTCGATGTTCCTCGCAGAACTCATCTTCGCTCTCTCCTTCAATTCCCTTCCCACACCACTGATTTCTATTCATTTTCCTTTTCTGTGCATGCTGTTCGTCTATGGAATTCACTTCCAGCTGACATTAGAAACTCAGACTCAATTTTCATCTTTAAAAGACGAGTTAAAGAATTTTACCTCTCCTTGACCTAGTCATTAATTATATGTATTTCAGTTTGTATGTTAATAGTATATAGTTACATTGTACGATTATATTTATTATTATATTATACGATATATATTTGAATATTTATATTTATACATGCGTACGTATACACTACACCCCTACTTGCTTTATTTCAATGTTTCCACTCCCGGGCCTGCTGGAAGAGATTTCTTTAGAAATAAGCTGTGCCTTTGTACTAATGTGTCCTATATTTCTATGTGTTCAACTTATGTTTTGTATGTGTACATGAATTATTAAATAAAAAATAAATAAATAAATAAAAGCAAAAAAATTTGTCTAAAAAATAAACAATTTTTTTTCGCCCCCTCCCCCCCCCTTAAAATTTAGGGGGATGAAAAATAGATGTTGTCCTATTCTCAGACCTACTCAATATGCTCACAAAATTTCATCAAAATCGGTCAAGCCGTTTCGGAGGAGTATGGCAACTAAAACTGTGACACGAGAATTTTATATATTAGATAATCTACTTACTGGACTTTAAATAGGGTTATCTCACGTGGTGACGGAGAATACATTGTGTCACCACGCCATTCCAACCTGAGGGTGTCTTAAGAGCCGACAAAAGGAGCCGTAAACCTAGCCGCAAAAAAAGAAAAACTAGATACAAACCCCTTTTTTTTTTGCCTTGGGTAAAATCCTTTATCGACTTCCTCGCCGGCCACGGGGATGGCCAGCGAGGGGAGTGTGGGACTCTCCCCCATAGTGGGGGCCTACCCACTAAACTTCACCGGGGTGCTCCAACTCGCGTCCTGTTGCGGCATTGTGGGATCTGATGCAGAACCACGCTGGTAAGAAACCCTGTGCCAACTCGTCTGGGCAGTGTGGCACAGTAGGCTAATTTCGCTCCCTGTGATGGATGGAGGCCCGCCTATCAGTGCATCATGTTAGGCTACTTCTACCACTACTGAGTCGGGCCTCCTTCAAATTGCATGTGCCGCCTTTGGATCAACGGGTCCCGGGTTCGATTCCGGGGTCGGGCAAGTGTCTTTGTCTAAACCAGAGGCACTGGCTCGGAGTCTGGGTGTCATTTCTATCTATAATATGTATGTATTTACAAAAAAAAAAGTATATAAGTAGTTTATCATCCATCTCGTTACCATAACACAAGCATTAAGTTGCTTAGCTTGGGACGAGATGGCGTTGTGTGAAATGTCCAAGGATATTTATTTTATTTAGAAATAAGCCTACTATGAGACGCTGGCCAGACGGGTTGGCACTGGGTTCGTATCAAGTTTCCTTCTCTCGCGGCTAGGTGATCTGCCTCTTGCGTTCTTTTAGTCGCATCGTACGACACCCCCAGGACGGTATGGGTTGGTGATATTATACAAGCAGCATAGGCCGATCATTAATGGCATAAAGAGAAGTACTTACATCAAAGATGACGTCTCCCTTCCCCAAATCTCCATCCTTCTTCACCCCAATGCTGAAATAGTTCCAGAAATCCCCCAGGATGTCCACGAAGAACCTTAGAAAGGCCTCCGAGATCATCACGTTCCTAGTCTTGATGTCCTCGTTCCGGTCTTTGTTCCTGCTGGTCTCCATTTGCAGGGCGGTCTTGAGGGTTTTGTAGCTGGTGGTGGGGAGAATGGTCGATTCGTCGCCCTGGTAGAAGAGCACCTTGGTAGTGTGCGTCAGGTCTACCAGCATGCCCTGCAAATAAAGAGTTAATTATACTGCTAACCGTCTCAGTTTCAAAACCAGAAGCTCTCGGTCGAGTTATCTCAAAACTGACCACACCGTACTCAATTTATAGGTTATGTTGTATGTATGTAAGACTGTCGCTGGTTCGATTCCCGCACGGAAGAAATATTTGTACGACCTACAAGTATTTGTTCCGGGTCTGGGTGTTTTCTATCTATAATATGTATGTATTTACAAAAAAATAATGTATGTAGGTAGTTTATCATCAATCTCGTTACCATAACACAAGCATTAAGTTGCTTAGCTTGGGACGAGATGGCGTTGTGTGAAATGTCCAAGGATAATAAAAAAAAAAGTATTATAAGTCATCATCATTTTCATCATTTCAGCCAAAAGACGTCCACTGCTGGACATAGGCCTCCCCCAAGGATCTCCACAAAGGCCGGTCCTGGGCCGCCCGCATCCACTGCTTTCCGGCGACCTTAACCAGGTCGTCGGTCCACCGTGTGGGAGGCCTACCAGCACTGCGCCTTCCGGAACGCGGTCGCCACTCGAGGACTTTTCTGCCCCATCGGGCGTCGGTCCTGCGAGCTATGTGCCCTGCCCACTGCCACTTAAGTTTGGCAAGTATTATAAGTATTTTTATGTATTACTATTTAAGTAGATATGTTTTTATTTTCTTTTATTAAACATAATTTAATACTAATATCAAACTAACATAAATGACCCACTGCTGAGTCGGGCCTCCTCCAATCACGTTAAGGGTAATTGGCCAGACGGGTTTCGTATCAAGTTGTCCTGCCAGAGAGCAGGTCCGTACCTCGTCGAAGTGCTCGCCCCCCAGCTGCCCCCCCGCGTGCAGCCCCCCCGCCAGGATGGGCAGCGGCGCGTCCAGCACCTCGCGGCGGATCTCCGCCGGGACGGACGAGATCAAGGGCTGCTGCCACACGAACGGGTACAGGCAGCTTTGCAACGCTTCTATGCACGACGACACGGCTCTGCAAGTAATCATAATAACAATTTATTCCAAATTCCAAAAATCCATATTCCAAATTACAAAAATCCATATTCCAAATTCCAAAAATCCATATTTCAAATTACAAAAATCCATATTCCAAATTACAAAAATCCAAATTACAAAAATCCATATTCCAAATTACAAAAATCCAAGTTCCAAATTCCAAAAATCCATATTTCAAATTACAAAAATCCATATTCCAAATTACAAAAATCCATGTACCAAATTACAAAAATCCAAGTTCCAAATTACAAAAATCCATGTACCAAATTACAAAAAATTCAAATTCCAAATTACAAAAAATTCCAAATTACAAAAATCCATATTCCATATTACAAAAACCCATAAACAAATTACAAAAATCCATATAACACAATTAAATTAAAGTAATATTACAACAGTTAAAAATGAAAGAATGTAATGATGACGATGTCATCATAGAAGTTTTAGCCAAAGGAATGGTTCTGCCGCCGAGCAAGGTATGCAAATTGCTATGTAAACTGACGTGTGGTGACGGATTTAGAATACAGAACGTCACCATCCAATTCCATCCTAAGGGTGTCTTAAGAGCCGACAGAAGGAAGTGACAAGGCCGAAAACCTAGTCGCAAGAGAAAGAAAACTTCAAACGAAACTCTGTGCCATCCCGTCTGGCCGTCTGGCCATGTAGTTGGAGGAGGCCCGACTCAAAAGTGGGTTATTTATTTATTATTCATGTACAGCAGCGGGGTACATAAGGCGGACCTAATAATGCCTTGCGACATTCTCTACCAGTCTACCTTCGGGTTAGAGAGAGAGAGAGATAGAGAGAAAGACAGAGAGAGATAGAGAGCGAGAGAGAGAGATAGAGAGAGAGTGAATGGGGTACAATAGAAATTTAAACTAAAATTTGCTTACATAAATACTATATAAATAAATATAAAGTTACTTACTTAAGTTTATCCCCCAAAACGATCACCTTCCTCTCCAACAGCAGCGATCCAAAGACCTTAACCAGAAGCCCAGCGCCAAGTAGGTCTAGGAGAACGGATAAATTATCTTCATCAGCTCGTGGTTCTATCGATCTTTTGATCGATTTAATTCTGAAATCAAAACAATAACACGTTTTAAGCCTCGACATAAAAATGGGGGTTGATCGCAGAGGGGTGAAAATTTTGGGTAGTATATGCGGTGTTATAAAAAAATTAAGACATTAAGATGTCATAAAATTAAATAAACATTGTTGGGGTGGACCACCCTTAAGGCCGGCTCTACACTCGCGGCGCGAAAGCCCGCGACAACTGCGAATTACGAGTGTAGCTGTAGTTCACGCCTTCTCGTTCGCGCTTCGCACCATTCCCCGATCAGTGTCGGCTAGCGACAAAGGATTCCGACGCAATCAGAAATAACGTTGTCGTCGATCATAATCGCGAACAAGACTGTAAAATTGAAATTAAACACTTTTTAACGGATGTATCGCGTGTATATTACATTATTTAATTCTCGACGTTTCGAATGCTTTGCAGCAGTCGTGGTCGCGGAAGAGACTAGATGACAAGTGTGGAGGGACGCAGTTCACGCGCAGATCACGGCGTATATTCACGGCGTGAATTCTCGGCGCGACATCACACGTGAGTGGAGACCCGGCTTAACATTTAGGAGGATGAAAAGATAGATTTTGTCCGATTCACAGACCTAACCGATATGCACACAAAATTTCACGCAAGTCGGTCGAGTCATTTCAGAGGAATTCAATAAAAAGCACCGTGACGCGAGAATTTTATATATTAGATGTATTCTTGATGACTGTATGATGGGTAACTTTAAGCTTGGCATAAAAATTAACAAACATCTTAAGCTTAGTAAACCAGACCGATATTTGTTATAAAGCAACTACAGAGTATCTTGCCGGCTCTTCTTTGTAGAGATAGATAGATAGATAGATAGATGAACTCTTTATTGTACACAAGAGAATTATACTGAACACATTACATATAAGCAACAATTTGTACAAAGGGCGGTCTTATCGCAAAATGCGATTTCTTACAGACAACCTTGGGATGGACATTATTTAGAAGTTATGAACGGGTAGTACGAGGTACAATAATACATTCTTAATAGATTAATTATATCAATTAATATGGAAAGGGAAAAAAAGAAGATTGATAGATTAAATACTCTAGAATGAATAAATAATAGTATAAAATTATAATAGATACATACAAATAATACTTATATATTCATATAATATATACATAAATAAATACATACCAAAATATTAACGGGTGATAGGATATGTGCCAAGTGTTTTGTGACAGGCAGATTAAAAAAAGTGCTCTTTTACCATTTTTTTAAAAATAGGGTATGATTCTGTGCGCCTTATAGAAAGTGGCAAAGAATTCCACAAACTTGCAGCCCGCGCAGAGAAAGATTGGGCGTAAAAGTTAGTGGTGTGGGAAGGAACTTTTAGTACCAAGTTTTCTGATGACCTAAGAGATCGTGAATGAGTGGTATGAAGAAATTCGAATCGTTCTTTGAGATATTGTGGGGTAGAGGGATTAAACAATATGTTGTACAGAAGGTTAATAATATGAGTATCCCGGCGATGGCGAATGGGAAGCCACTTGAGCTTAGTGCGGAATTCTGAAACATGATCATATTTACGTAAACCAAATATAAATCTTATACAGACATTTTGGAGTCGCTCAAGCTTGTCTAATTGGGCTTCAGTGAGATCTGGATAGCTGGCATCGGCATAGTCGAGAATCGGAAGAAGGAGAGACTGAGCCAGCGCAATTTTGGTAGTAGTAGGAAGAAAGTTGCGGATTCTACGCAAGGATCCCGCAGAAGCAAATAGTTTGCGACTTACTTCTTGCAACTGAGGGTTCCAAGAAAGCGTTTGATCAATGTATATGCCTAGATTTTTTACAACATCGGTAAACGGGATGTGTATTCCATCAAAAAAGACCTGGGGCATGTTAGACCAGTTGATTCTGGAAATCATCCGTGAGCTGCCGACAACAATGACTTGGGTTTTAGCTGGATTGACCTTTAATCCGTATGACGTACTCCATTCAGATATTGAGCGTAGATCATTATTGATACAGTTGATAGCTGTATGCAAGCCCTCCAGAGTAGCTTGCGTATATATCTGGAGGTCATCAGCATAAAGGTGGTAGGAAGAAGCGAGATTTTGAGGGATGGTATTAATATATAACGCGAAAAGTAATGGAGATAGCACGCCACCCTGTGGGACGCCGGCAGTCGTATTACACCAGGAGGAGAATACATCGTCTATGCAAATGCGCTGCCGGCGGCCGGACAGGTAACTTTGAAACCAGCCGATGACCGTCGGAGATACATTGAGTGAACGCATAACGCCCAGCAATACATCAAAATCCACGGTAGTGAATGCATTACTGAAATCTAACAAAGATAGCACCGTAACTCTCCCCTCATCCATTCCCCGGCGAATGTAGAGCAACATTCTGCACCGGTGGTAGTTTTGAACATTACTTTGTCCCAAACGATACTTGGTGAGGGTATACCGCTGGAGTTTTAGGCGCAAGGGGCTGATCATCCAGCCAGGCGAGGTTGCATGTCTGGCAGGGCACGCGGCGCCTATACCCCGATACCTTCGCTATCGCGATGTAGGACTTTATGGTAATTATCGCATTTCCGTCACATGGTACCCACTACACAATGAATCACCCTGTATAAAACGCTAACTCACCTAGAATCCTTAACATTATTATTCTCGGAGCAATAGCTGACAAATTCCTTCTCCATCCGCCTCTCGGGCATCGTCTTGCACTTGCCATCACTAGGCTCCGTTTCGCGGGTCTGCCCGTACTCTATCAGGAGCTGCTCCCCCGGCCTGGGGAAGTCAGTCTCGAAGAGCTGCTGCAGGATGGAGTGGATTTCCACATCCGAACTACCATGATGAGACTCAATTTCTTCTAGCACCTGTAATAGACATACACTAAAAATAAGCATGTTTTGAGCCTGGATCGTAGCAAGTGGAAGGATGTGATCCCCTGCGGGAAAAAGGCGTGACTGTATTAAGCGGTTTAGGCGCAAAGGGATGATCATCCGGTCAGACGAGGTGATATGTCTGGCTAGAGGTCGCACCGCCTATCCCCGATATCTGTAGTCGGGGATTTCTTAACCAATTGCACTATAAACTTCGCTATCGGGATGTAGGACTTTTTGGTAATGCTCGCATTTGTATGCGATATATCTAGATGTTGATAGTTCAGATTTTGGGGGTAAATTGAGTAATATGTAGTGTGCTGGTCGCTACAGCGGAAAAGTCTAAACAAATTACTAATATGTATATTGAATGTTATTTAGAATACATCGTGTCACAACCTTATTCTACCCTGAGGGTGTCGCAAGACGCGACTGAAGGAAATACCAAGGCTGAAATCCTAGCCGCAAGAGAAGGAAAATAAGATAAAAAAACTTGTGCCAACCCGTCTGGCCATCGTGGTAAAACTAATTTCTATTCATATAATTTTAGATGATTCGATTCAGCAGTTTGTCTTTTTAGGCTGCATGATAAAAGGTCCAGAATTTGGCAGTTGTGTTGTGATTTGTTAGTACAGGGTAATGTTCAAATTGGTATCGAAAATTACTCTGTTAATTATTATATTGATCTTAGATCTAGTAAAGAACAACATGATGAGGACGACAGCTGCTTCACTAACTGCCATTATCACTACATATTATAAAACAAAGTCGCTGTTGTCTGTCCGTCCCTATGTATGCTTAAATCTTTAAAACTATGCAACGGATTTCGAAGCGGGGTTTTTTAATAGATAGAGTGGGGAAGGTTTATACGTATAATACATGCAAAATTGTATCCGTGCACAGCCGGGACGGGTCGCTAGTTTATTATTAAAAGAAATGTATTCACACATAAATAGAGTACCATATGGACAAATACCAACTAACCTAAAACTAAAAAAAAACTTATTAAGAAAATACTAAAATATATTATTTAAAGGAGTCCCTATATGCACGTACAAATAGCAGCGAACTTAATGCAACACTTGTAAAATAAAGTAAATAAAAAACATGCACTTACCTAATTTGTTTAAATTTCGGATCATGTCATATTTTTTAACAGTTTCTAGTCAATGTTCTCTTCAACAAATGTCGGAGATAGACAATATTTTTTTAATATTACGCTTTGTTTGACCTAAAGACCCAAACCTTTTCTTTTAGGCAAATTGAAAAAAAAACACCCTGTAAACAGCTGTTGTCGACTCAATATGTGTTTTATTTATGTAGTTGTAGAGTTTAAATTACCTTGTAATAAAACCCGGGCGCTCTATACTTGCCTATAAGGCAATAACAGAGCGGAAGACACGTCGTCGCACCCTCGGGCAAAACACGGCGACAGTATCTATAAGACAAACCATTTAGTTATAGACCAATATGAATATTTATTAAATTGCGTTATGGGCTCCATCAATAGGCTCAAAGTCACCCAAACGGCAATGGAGAGGGTTATGCTCGGAGTTTCCCTGCGAGATCGAATCGGAAATGCGGAGATACGCATGAGAACCAGAGTTACATAGTCCACAGGACTGCCAAACTTAAGTGGCAGTGGGCAGGGCACATAGGGCGCAGGACTGACGGACGTTGGGGCAGCAAAGTCTTCGAGTAGTGACCGCGTTCCGGGAAGCGCAGTGCTGGTAGGCGTCTCACACGAAGGACCGGCGACCTGGTTAAGGTCGCCAGAAAACAATGGTTCAGGCTCCGAACCGTCCTTCGCGGAAATCCTTGGGATAGGCCATGTCTAGCACTGGATATACATATACATACATATCCTTGGACATTTCACACAACGCCATCTCGTCCCAAGCTAAGCAACTTAATGCTTGTGTTATAGTAACGAGATGGATGATAAACTACTTATATACATTTTTTTTTTGTAAATACATACATATTATAGATAGAAATGACACCCAGACTCCGAGCCAGTGCCTCTGGTTTAGACAAAGACACTTGCCCGACCCCGGAATCGAACCCGGGACCCGTTGATCCAAAGGCGGCACATCTAACCACTAGACCAACGAGGTAGTCAAAGGAATAATAAAAGGATATCTTTTCGCTGAAATGATGACGATAACTGTGTATCGAAAAAAATATTCTATCAACTCCACTTATACTCGGAAGGACTGAGACGGGCCTTCTCCCATCACAGGGAGGGTAATTAGCCTACTGCGCCACGCTGGCCAGACGGGTTGGCACAGGGTATCGTATTAAGTATTCCTTCTCTTATGAGGTTTTCAGCCGTGTGATTCCCTTTTGTGTGCTCTTACAACACCCTCAGGATGGAATGGGGTTCTAAATCTGTCACCACACAGAATTTATTAAGTCACTCACCCATAAGAACGTTCGCCCCTCTCGTCTGTCAGGACCAGCGAGTAGCACTGCTGACTGTGCGCGTCAACAGACCACTCGTTCTTCGGGGTCGCGCTCATCGTCTCCGGGAAGATCAGGTTCTCTATATGAGGCGGTACTGGCACCTGGAGGGGAAAGTATGTTAAACTGGGTACCACTACCACCAGTGCCGGATTACCCACGTAACAAGAGTAGCAATTGCTACGGGCCCCCCGCGAAACGGGGCCCCGCATATTTAAACCCACTCATCTCTGCCTGAGCGTAATCTTTTTAGTGAAACTTATTAAGATGTGGTATGTATTAATTAAGACAGCTGAAGACAGGGCGCTATGGTGCTCTTTAGGGGAGGCCTATGTCCAGCAGTGGACTAGTGTGGGCTGATGATGATGATGATGTATTAATTACCCACAATATCCTTGATATACTTGGACATTTCACACAACGCCATCTCGTCCCAAGCTAAGCAACTTAATGCTTGTGTTATGGTAACGAGATGGATGATAAACTACTTATATACATTTTTTTTTGTAAATACATTCATTTTATAGTTAGAAAACACCCAGACCCGGAACAAACACTTGTAGGTCGTACAAATATTTCTTCCGTGCGGGGAATCGAACCCGCGACATGCTGAGCAGCAGTAGATCGCTATAGATAGCAAATAAATGTATTAAGTATTAATTTGTATTTTTACCATTTTATACTTAAGAACCCATAGCAGATCAAGGGTTCTTTGAAAGAATTTGCCATGGGCCCCGCGCTTGCTTAATCCGGCACTGACTACCAGGTATTATCGCGCAAGAATCGAACCGGACGTCCCACCTGTCTTAAATTACTCAATTCAATTCTGCAGCGGAAAATTAAAGTGCTTTTCGAAATTTTGTGACAATGCTTGGAGGAAGCATTGTCACAAAATTTCGAAAAGCACTTTAATTTTCGAAATTAATTTTCATTTCTTGCAAAAACAAAATAGGTAAATATGAAAATATATTTCAGAATGTAAGAGACTTATTTAAACGACTAGCTGCGCCACGCGGTTTTATCTGCGTGGCGATGGAAAATTCTGTGATGAAAGAAAGAAAATTATTTTTTCGTCAGAGTGTTTCCTATTTACTTATATTTATATATTTTGGATAATTTACACTATGACCTTATACATTATAGCCTATGTGTAATCTATATCATTGAAATATTTTGTGCCGACAATCATACTTTATACATACACAATGTACCCGAAAAATCTTAACTAATAACATCAAGAAATATCGCCTCCAAATGCGAGAATTACCAAAAAGTCCTACACCACATTAGCGAAGTTTATAGACCAATTTGCACAGTTAAGAAATCCCTGACTACAGCTAATGGGGGATAGGTGCTGCGGCCCCTGCCGGACATACCACCTCGTCTAGCTGGATCATACCCTTGCGCCTAAAATTTCATCAAAATCCATTCAGTAGTTTTTGCCTGAGAGTAACAAACATACATTCTTACAAGCTTGAGCGTTTATAATATTAGTAGGATATACTACCTACTTTTAGCTCGCAGGACCAACGCCCGATGTGGCAGAAAAATCTGCTGGTAGGCCCCCCACAAGATAGACCGCTGACCTGGTTAATGTCGCCGGAAAGTAATGGATGCTCAGAATCAGCCTTTGTGGAGATCCTTGGGGGAGGTATATGTTCAGCACTGGACGTCCTTCGGCTTATGATAGATAATAATATGGCTTGTCCTTAAACGGACATAACTTACTTGACTAGGAAACACGCTCCTGACGTAAGCTTGTCCCGTTATATAGTTCAACCCCACCAACAAACACACATTGAACAGTCCCCTCTCCCTCGGCTCGAAGGGCAACTCTATGTCCAAACAGCCAGCCTTCTCGTCTATGCTCATGTTGTCTATGGCATCTGTGCTGTCAAATTCATCTTTCATAGACAATATGTTGCCCTGGGAGTCGGTTAGGTTGACCTTTGACTCCGCTGGCTCCATGCCAGTTATGTTACCCTGGGAGGTGCGGAAGCTTTTCCAGGATCTGAATGTCGAGTAGGGATTGTCGACTGAAAAAGGAAATCATAGGTCAGATTACGTCAGTCATTTCTTTTTTAGACGACTTTGAAAAAGTACTGGGTGTTAGGCGCCGTCCTATTGCCATCGCTCGCGCGATGATGCGTCCGTCCGACAAAAATGATCGTGTGACCGTGCGATCAAACATGCTGATTTCTACTGAATGTCCTATTGAAGGTCGTGCGATCATGCGATGCGACCAAATTGTTTAAATGCATCGTATTGATCGGACGACCGTGTGTTCAAATATTCTGATATAAATTAAATGTCTTAAGGTTCGATTCCATGGATTCGTAAGACGATATTTGAAGAGAACTTAATTAACAAAATGCGTGCTCATCCCATTGTTTGGAATAAATGGAGTGAAGTCTATAAAAACAGGCTTAAAAATGACAAAGAGTGGGCTATTATTGCAATGAATTTGAATAAAATAAGAAGATTAAGTGAAAATATTTTAATAAAACTTACAATATTATTATTAATCATCGTACGACCGTAATAGGACAAATGTTTTCTAATCGCGCGATCGGTTTCATCGCACGATAAAATCGCATTGCGACATCGCACGAGCGATGGCAATAGTACGGCGCCTTAGTGTGTGTGGGTACTGTGTATTAGCATGTGTGGGTTAGTGTGTTACTGGGTTTGTGTGTGTGAAACTTGGTTGATAAATGACGGCGTTTAGCTCCAAGTTCAATTTCTTTTTCGTTTATTTCCCCCGGTGTGCCGGAGGAAGTGAAAACTAGAACCTTAACGTTGTGCATTTTTGAATATTTTGGAATGGTTAGGGAATCATTTCATACCAATTGCTAATTATAATGCCAATTTATCAGTAAGTATAAAAGAAGTAGCATTTATGTGGTTAAATACAATAGTTATATATTGCGCTATCGTACACAAAAATGACATTTTATATTACACTAGCGACCCGCCCCGGGCTTCGCTCGGGCGCAATAATGAACCTCTAAATTTATTAGTGTTTCTCTACAATATTATGCATGTATTATACATATAAACCTTCCTCTTATATCACTCTATCTACTTATTAAAAACGCTTCATAATCCGATGCGTAGTTTTAAAGATTTAAGCATACATAAGGACGGACAGACGACAGCGACTTTGTTTTATAGTATATAGTGAGTAGTGATAGTGATAAAAAAATAACACTTCTGAACTATTACAATTATTTATATCTCCTACGCCGCACCGGCGGTCTACTCTCCCTCTGTCTTACGAGTTTTCGATCAGGTCACGTGTCCTGACGCGAGTTTGACATACCGCTAAAGAAGTTTTCACTTCAATATCCTATCACCACACGAAAAAGCTTACCTATTTCCGATTTGTAGGAACAAATAGAAGTCTGATGGCGAAATCTGGTAGTCTTGATAGACTTCGGGTCCAAGTAGGCGACCCTGGTCGACACCCGACGTACGTAATTCTTTCTTTTCTCCGTGAGACTCCGCGTTAACTTTACTGACTCTGAAATTAAAATATTATATTATTACTAGCTGACCCCGCAAACGTTGTTTTGCCAAGTAATTAAATATTGGTTGATCGAAGGGGGGTGAAAATGTATGGTTGTATGTATTTTTGTATGTTGTATCATAAAAAATAACAAAAAAGGGGTTATTAAGGGTGAACCCCCCTTAACACTTAGGGGTGTAAAAATCAGTTATCAAACTATTCTCATACCTACTGAATATACATATGAAATTTCATCAAAATCGGCCGAGCCGTTTCGGAGGAATATACACACTAAAACTGTGACACAAGAATTTTATATATTAGATATTTTTTATCAAGTTTTCCTTTTCTTGCTACGTTATCGGCCTTGACATTTCCTATTGTCAGCTCTTACGAAGCCCTCAGGATGGAAATGGGTGGCGAGAAATGGAACCAATAACGTTTGAATAAATAAACGGTCACGTGACTAGCACTGTGATACCACGTGACCGACAGGACGAAACCACGTGACGTACTCACCTTCGCTGGCGGCGCCATCTGAGCTCTCAGTAGGGAAGCTGCCCGGTTTGTTTTCGTCCATGTTGCACACGGCCGACACCGTGGCATAGATCTCGTTCATGAGACAGTTCAACTGTGGACAATTGAAGAAAAGACATTAGGTTTTTTTTTTATTAGTTACTTGAATGCCTAGGCTTGCGTGATGGAAAGCAACGACAGGGTCTAAGATGGGAGGTAATTCAGGGAAATGCCCTGTCGGGCACCGGCTCTCACATACACACGGCGAAACACAGTAAAACTGCTAGGCCGGACTTAGATGTGAGGGTGGTAGCTAGCCGGGCGGACCATTACATCCTACCACCAAGCAAAGATCGACTGAACAGACAAGGTGACGTCATCAAAACAGCAGGATCACGGTCCGGAGCACGCTCCTCCATCGAGGAGCCGTAGTTTGAGAAGTCGAGTATACCCGTTGGTTTTTTTGACAGTACGGACCGCTAATGTCTCCGCGCCCCGGTTTCCCATAAACCCAGCTATCCCACAACGGCTGGGTATTCAAAAGGATTCGATCGAGTCATTACATGAACGTAGACGTATCGTGGATTTGGCATATTTAATCAAAATTGCGAATGGTTCAATTGACTGTCCCGAACTTTTAGCCAAGCTAGGATTAACAACGCGTACAACACTAATTCGCAATCCTCGTTTACTTTTTGTTCCCAGCGTTAAGAGTACATACAGGCAAAACTCATTTATTATACGAGCGAGTAGACTTTTCAATGAACTGTCCCATGAATATGATCTAGATTTATTTAACACCGGTGTGTCCAAGCTTAAACATGTGTTAACGAAAGCTTACTTTTTAAAAACCACTTTGTGCTGATCGACCCTTTCACTGTAATTAATGAACGAATGTTTTATCAGTGGGAACTTATAAATGGCCAGCATTATTTTTATAAGTTGTATTTAAATATGTACTAGCTGTAAGATTCCCGAATAGTAATAAAATAAAATAAATAAAATAAATAGTGCTCACTTTCAGACTCAAACTCAAAAGGAACTTTATTTACGTAGGTTTTAACACAAAACTCATATAAATCGTCATATTTAAATACCAATATCATCTTACGGCCCCTGTCCCACGCTAGGTGGTAGTCTCCATACACACCTAACAGTCGTCATATCTACATTCACGCCTTTGACTGCCTCGTTGGTCTAGTGGTTAGATGTGCCGCCTTTGGATCAACGGGTCCCCGGTTCGATTCCGGGGTCGGGCAAGTGTCTTTGTCTAGACCAGAGGCACTGGCTCGGAGTCTGGGTGTCATTTCTATCTATAATATGTATGTATTTACAAAAAAAAAAGTATATAAGTAGTTTATCATCCATCTCGTTACCATAACACAAGCATTAATTTGCTTAACTTGGGACGAGATGGCGTTGTGTGAAATGTCCAAGGATATATATTTATTTCCTATACAATTCCTCATTCTTACAGTCCATCCATCTCTTTTGATCCCTCGCGTCCATCCACATTCATATTGAAACTACCACCGGTTCGAAATGCTTAAGGTTGCCTGGAAGAGATCGCGGTATGCGATAAGGCCGCCCAATGCACACTTTATGATAAGTTTATTTATTTTAACGATAATTTATTTTCTGTATCTTTTTTTTGTTTTGGTGTGCAATAAAGAGCTTCTAAATAAACTAGCGAGCCGCCCCGCCCTACAATATTACGGATGTATTATACACAAAAACATTCCTCTTGAATCACTCTATCTATTAAAAAAACCGCTTCAAAATCCGTTGCGTAGTTTTAAAGATTTAAGCATACATAGGGACGGACAGACGACAGCGACTTTGTTTTATACTATGTAGTGATAAATGGTACACAGAGAACACAGGTCACTCCGTAGTTGCTTTTTGCCAAATTATTGTTCTTGTTTAAAAAAAACACTAAACAGCATAGTGAGAGCAAGTTCGCCAGATGAAACTAAAAATCTTCATGTAAACGGCGGAGGCCCGACCCATGGTCGTAGAATAGCATCTGCCATTTTATAAATCTGCCATTTACATGCCATGCGTAGAAGGTGGGAGATCAGATGTTGCCACTCCAACGTGGTCAAAACGTTTATATACATACTATGTAATCTACAAACTTACCATTACTAACTCCGTTAATAAAATCCATTGCTACATTAATCACGTGAACTAAACGCGAAACGGCACATGCACAACACACTTTATGGTCGGTTTAATACAATAACGGATGACGCACAATAAAAATTAATAAAAATAAATGTTGCATAAATTACTGCTTTTATTGAACTTCAAATATCGAATCGCTCACGCAAACACAATAAGTCCACCGACACAAATTAATAAAACAAATATGTTTTAAAATTCGAATATTCATCACGCACACGTGCGCGCAAACACAATAACACACACAGCGGTAGGTTCGATACATAAACAAAGCACGCACGATAGAAAATGTGCAACACAAATTAATAAATGGACGTATTAAAATAAAAATCACGCACACAACTATTCGTGTTCAACAGTGGGTGACGATTAAACATTTACGATAAACCGCTGTACCGGAGATGTTTATGTTGTACTTCGCAATTAATGTTTTTTTTTGTATAACATCAGTCACTATTACGTGATAGTGTATCGTGGAAAATTAATTAAAACAATTACAGCGTCAATGAACGTGTGTAATGTAAGTGTTATCGTAGTTTTTTTTTTTTGTTAAGTCAGTAGTCACGTTTTTACAACGATCTTTATCTGTATACGAGTAATGTTTTTGTTCAAGAAAGACGCCTCCCCAAATCCACATGGATACCCGGCCGTGGGCTAGTCGCGTTATGTGGGGCTCGAAGGGGCGTTAAGATGGAAATTTGCACCCCAATACTGAGTCGGGCCTCCTCCAATTACACGGAGGGATAAGCCTACTGAGCTGCTCTGGCCACAGTTGACAAAGCGATTCGTATCAACTTTTCCTTCTCTAGCGACTAGGTAGTCGCTAGAGAAGGAAAAGTTGAAGCGACTAGGTAGTCGCTAGAGAAGGAAAAGTTGAAGCGACTAGGTAGTCGCTAGAGAAGGAAAAGTTGACGCGACTAGGTAGTCGCTAGAGAAGGAAAAGTTGAAGCGACTAGGTAGTCGCTAGAGAAGGAAAAGTTGACGCGACTAGGTAGTCGCTAGAGAAGGAAAAGTTGAAGCGACTAGGTAGTCGCTAGAGAAGGAAAAGTTGAAGCGACTAGGTAGTCGCTAGAGAAGGAAAAGTTGACGCGACTAGGTAGTCGCTAGAGAAGGAAAAGTTGAAGCGACTAGGTAGTCGCTAGAGAAGGAAAAGTTGACGCGACTAGGTAGTCGCTAGAGAAGGAAAAGTTGAAGCGACTAGGTAGTCGCTAGAGAAGGAAAAGTTGAAGCGACTAGGTAGTTGCTAGAAAAGGAAAAGTTGAAGCGACTAGGTAGTTGCTAGAGAAGGAAAAGTTGAAGCGACTAGGTAGTCGCTAGAGAAGGAAAAGTTGAAGCGTTTTTGTTTTTTTTCGCCCGGGTTAAAATTCTTTATGGACTTCCTCACCGGCCACGGGGATGGGATGAACTTCAAGGGAACCTACCCACTAAACCTCCCCGGGGTGCCCCAACTCGCGTCCTGTTGCGGCATTGTGGGATCTGATGCAGAAGATACGAAATCCTGCGCCAACCCATCTGGCCTACACGCAGCACAGTAGGCTAGATTACCCTCCCAGAAATGGAGGAGGCCGGACTAATGAGTAGGTCATCTATGGGCTGGGTAGTAGTAGCCACTTTACACGTTACTGAGATCTAGTGCCATAGACAACTAATATAAGTCTAGAAGGACGGTCTGTGATGCGATTCTTTTTTTAAAAACATACTACATATATAGATTCACAAAACCTTGTCGGTATTTTTGGCGCAATTTAGTATAGAGCATGTCAATGACGAATGAGGTTAGGTCATTATAATTATGTTTGTTTGCGATACTGGGTTCAGTACTTGTGATGTGAAGCTATCGATAATTTCGTTCGATAAAATAACAACATATATACAAATTAATCTTAATGTATATGTAGCGACCGCATGCTACATACTTTACACAGTTTACCCGAAAAATCTGAACTAATTGCATCAAGAAATATCGCGTACAAATGCGAGAGTTACCAAAAAGTCCTACACCAAATAGAAAGCAAGAAATATTAAATATTAAGAATATTAATAGAAATATTAAGAGCAATTCGCAAGTTAAGAATTTCCCGACTACAACTATGGGGGGGAATAGGCGCTGCGACCCCTAGCCAGACATGACACCTCGTCTGGCTGGATGATCATCTCTTTGCGCCTAAAGTGGTGACCCCGACATGATGTGAACACGCAAGATCCATAAAGTGGTAACCCCCGACACTGGACTCCAGAGCAACCTTCCAACGAGTCTGTAACATCCTCCTGCCTGGTCAACCTGGTGAAGACGAACACTCCTCAGCAGCAGCAGCAAGCCAAGACTTCAGCCTTTACAGGACCACCCGCAGCCGACTCACCGTGCTACCTGGTTCTGCGGCACGACACTCAACCACCCAGTGAACTCCACTACACAGTTGAGGTGCCTCAGTCTCGACTCACCGTAGACTCCGAGCGCTCCTGGCACTTGCAAGCTCTTCACACTGCAGCAATTCAAGAGGATCGACCTCCAGTCTAGGGGGGGAGCCATGTAGCGACCGCATGCTACATACTTTACACAGTTTACCCGAAAAATCTGAACTAATTGCATCAAGAAATATCGCCTACAAATGCGAGAGTTACCAAAAATTCCTACACCGCGATAGCGAAATTTTAAGAGCAATTCGCAAGTTAAGAATTTCCCGACTACAACTATGGGGGGGAATAGGCGCTGCGACCCCTAGCCAGACATGACACCTCGTCTGGCTGGATGATCATCCCTTTGCGCCTAAATATATAAATTAGGCGTCACTTTGTTTGTCCGCGATGCACTCCTAAAAAACTTAAACAATTTTAATCAAATTTGTACACCGTGTGCAGTTTGATCCAACTTGAAAGATAGGATAGCTTACATCTTAATTTATAGCCGCAATATTATTTTATTAAAAATTATTTGTTTGATATTTGACAGTCACTTCACAATTATATGTTGGCCGCATTGAGTAAGTATTCAATAGATGGCGCTATGTTAAAAGTTAAATTAATGGATGTTAATGTTATATGCACAGCAACGCGGGGCCGGGTCTGTTATTTCGCTGGGGAAATGATTTATGCATACCGGCGCCCCTCGGGGATGGGGTTGGCAATTATCTGGGACTCCGCGCACTACTCAGCTACCCACTAAAACTACAGCGATATACCCTCACACGATACGGTTGGGGCGCCACAGGTTCGCGTAAACGCATTCCACTGTGACGCCCCGACGAGGCGACTATCAGAGGGCATCTCGACCAACTAGGACCACAGGAGTAGAGAGTAATACAGAGCGAAACCTTCTAAGAACAGCGCCACGGTAGGTACACTACTACAAGCACGGTGCGCGTGTGTGCGGGGCCACTGGCGGCTCGTCACGTACGGAATGAAACCGGTTTATACTGGTTCGGCCAGTGCTTTAACAAAGGGCTACCTCAACGCTCGCTGCGTATCGGGTCGTGCGTGTTTGTTTAAAATTGAAATTTGAATAAATTAGAAAGAGTGTAAATATGGTTTATTATACTGTGTGCATGAACAGCAATCGAAAAAATAAAAACATATCTTTTTTTAATTATTCCAAAGACCAATGAAGACTTTTTGAAATGATATAATTAGTTTATGACTAAAAGTATTTCTCAAATTATTAAATGACAAATAGATGTAAACAAACTTTTGTGTATTTAATTTAATCCCCCTGTGCCAACCCTATAAGAATAGGTAACAATTTTGCTCACTCTTTAGAAGGTTTCGCTCTGTATTACTCTGTGCTAGGACGCCTCAATCAGTGAGGCTTTCGTCGGTGACCCACCACTTCCTTGTCCGCCCCGCCACCTTCTTCTGAGACATAACGTCCTCAGAATCTCTTAACCGGAGTAGGTTCGGCTCAGTAGTGTATCATATATGGGCATAGTGGTAGTGGTAAATGAGGTAAATGTACCACGCAATCAATTTTATCGATACCTAAACCGTTTTGACTCGTGACACCACTAGATTACCACTAACAACTTTGACACGGCCAGCCAACATCAGACAGACCGACGCCGGAATATTTCGCCCAAATTACTTTGGACCAAATTCTCATTTAAACATAATCGCAGGAAATGAACTAAGCGACAGATAAGGGTAATTTGTAAACTATTAAGCTCCTTTTACACGGAGAGAGTCCATCTGCTGTGTGACGACGCATTTAGAATCATCATCATCATTTCAGCCAAGACACATCCCCTGCTGGACATCGGCCTCCCCCAAGGAAGGACGATATCGCCTCCCGGTTGCCATAATCGCCACGCTTGGTAGGCGGGTTGGCGATCGCAGTATCGGGTGGTCTTTTTTACCAATTACTTGAATGCCTTTGACCCTAAGCTTGCGTGATGGAAAGCAACACCAGGGTCTAAGATGGGGCAGGCAATTCAAGGAAATGCCCTGTCGGGCACCGGCTCTCATACACACGACGGAACACAGTAAAACTGCTTGGCGCTGGGCTTAGATGCGAAGGTGGTAGCTAGCCGGGCGGACCATTCGATCCTAACACCAAGCGTGCTGGGTTTTGTTGACTTTTACAACACGCGTTTCTTCCCAGCGTGCGGTGGGGAAGTTTTATACTCTGACCCGTCCCCACACGGGACAAAATGTTAAACAGAGCGTCGCTGCTGCCCAACGTCTATTGTTCCTTAGTCGCCTTCTGAAGAATCTTCTACTTTCTATTAGAATACATAATGCCAATACCCCATTCCATCCTAAGGGGGGTACCAAGCCGATGAAAGCAAATGACAAGGCCTAGCTGTAAGAGACGGAAAACGTCATAAGAAACCATGTGCCAATTCGTCTGGCCAGCGTGGCACAGTAGGCTAATTACCCTCCGTGAAACCGGAGGAGGCCAAAATCAGCAGTGGGTCATATATGGGCTGAGTAGTAGTAGTGTCACCAACTCATTCCACCCTGAGCTTGTCGCAGGAGCCGACTAATGTAACTGACAAGGCCAGCCGTTAGAGGGAAAACTTGGTACGAAGCAGTTATGTCGGAGAAGGGTCCTGCAGGAAAGGATGATGTTATGGCTGACCTTACACCCAATATCCTGGAGGCCGGTCAGGGGACCTGCTGCCAAGAAAAAGCGTAAGTGACTGAGGGCGTTCCCGGGATGCCCCTGTAGACTGCATGAGTCCCACCCATTAGAATATGAAATAACGAAATATGGATGAAGGAAAGATAAAGTATGCTGAATGAAAGTGCGAGACGAATAACAACGTGTTAATGGATAATAGATTAACATAGGTTTTCTGCTCATGGGAGATGTAGAATGTGTAAAAAAAAACCTGCGTCCTCGCGCCGGTGGCGTCAGCTCCAGAGACCCAGCAAAATCAAAAAAACTAATTGTGGCCCTCGGGTACTGCCGCGGTAAAGTTATTGCATAGCATTTTTTATCAACTTATGCAATTATAATTATTTATTTAGGCAGCATTATATATTTAACTAGCGACCCGCCCCGGCTTTGGGTGCACTGATTAACCTCTTAATTTATCAGTGGTTCTCTACAATGTTATGGATGTATTATACATATAAACCTTCCTCTGAAATCACTCTATCTATTAGAAAAAAACGCTTCAAATCCGTTGCGTAGTTTTAAAGATTTAAGCATACATAGGGATCGACAGACGACAGCGACTTTGTTTTATACTATGTAGTGATAGTGAAGTGAAGGACATTCATTTTATAATATTATGTCCTTGGTGGGCGGTATGTTTAATTTCGAGTTGTATTTAATGTAACTAGATGGCGCTGGCGTCAAGTTACCCGCCGATATGGTTTTGATTTATATATATAGCGCGGTGCTCGTCCAGTGAAACTCCTCCATGAAGTGTATAGGCGGAGTGGATGGTATTAGATTTTGTTTTCGTTACGGAATTTCTGGATTCGGTCGCCACGCTCAGAGCCCGCGATAAAAGCAATGCAATAGCTTATAAGAAACGACGCTAGGCGTCATAAATTGTATTCTCGATCAAAAGTCTATCCCAATGTAAACAACTCTTAACTTGGCGGCTATTACAGAAGTACGATAAGGACGGAGGACAAACGATAGTGTGCACCAAAAAAAAACATATAATCACGAATTAAAATAACAAATTTAATAGTGCAATAGGTGGCGTAAGATCTGATGTAAAAACGTTAGTTTTAACATCATTCTAAAACCACTAGACAGATCATGAGGTCAATGATTATCTGAACTTCATCATTATCAACATATGCTCAAATCTGGGGCCTTACTCTTGGATCCAATAACAATTTTAATCCAATGCCAATTCCAATCCAATTCATAACCAATCCCGTCAAATTAACGCACTCTTGAAAACAACACTGACAACATTGGATTGAAATCGGAATTGCTCTTGTATAGTTAGCGATAGTGTTATACATTACACATGAACTTTGAGTTTGAGAGATGTCCACGATAGTCGACAACCGGTATAGCAATAATAATTACTCTCATCATCATTTCAGCCAAAAGACGTCCACTGCTGGACATAGGCCTCCTCCAAGGATCTCCACAAGGGCTGGTCCTGGGCCGCCCGCATTTATTACTTTCCGGCGACCTTAAGCAGGTCGTCGGTCCACCGTGTGGGAGGCATACCAGCACTGCGCCTTCCGGAACGCGGTCGCCACTCGAGGACTTTTCTGCCCCATCGGGCGTCAGTCCTGCGAGCTAGGTGCCCTGCATCCACCCCCCGCATACGTCCCGCTGATACCTGATTTTGTGTTGTGCGCAGCGTAATGCGGCTACATTCAGAGCGGCCATAAAGATTGGCGAGGACTGTACTAAGGCATTTAATAAAAAGTGCTTATTTTATTATTACATACATACACTCCAATTTTATTTCTTTGTATAGATGATTGAATCCAATTTGGTCCAGTCATTCGAAAGTTAGGCACGTACATAACTTATTTAAAGGCTTCGTCATTTGGCCACGTAATGGCAACCCGACCATTAGGGTAGGGCAATAAGGGTGGCTTGAAGGTCATACCCACCCTCGATTTACACGGCCATTAGCTGAGTCTAGATTATAAATAGAACTGGAAAACGCCATTTCGTCCGACTGTTTTAGAATACAACGTGACTTTTGTTTAGTCGTTCGTCGTTTCAACCCATAAATGGCCCACTACTAAGTCGGGCCTCCTCCAAATTCATGGAGGGAAATAAGCCCACTGTGCCACGATGGCAAGGCGGATGGCACTTGAAAATAAAAAAGGATTTGCTTCAAGTTAAACAATCGTTATACCATACCTTCAAGTGACTCCATTCATGTTGATCCACTTTTCACAAAACACTTAACACTTCTACGCCAGTTTGTCTGTACATAACTTAAAAGCACTTACAGTAATTCACTTAAACTTATTTTAAGGTTACGTAATGGCTTAAGTTTCAAGTTGGTGTTGAACTGTTTAGTTAAATATAGCAATAAGTAGTCAGTGGGTTCAAGGGTTTAGCATAAACCAGCCCCGGCTTCGCAGCTAAGTCCCGTCAAAATCGGTACGGCCATTTCGGAGATTAGCCCAAACAAACGAACAGGCAGACAACATTTAACAAAACAAATGTTTTGATATTTAGACCGTATATTGGATGTATCCAAATGCACTTAGTAAAGAAGCGGTTATTTTAATACTAGGTTTTGCGCGCGGCTTCGCCCGCGTGGGCTTTGCACTCGTGCATATTTTTTATGAACATAAAAGCGGTTATTGTGACTAAACTATGATAGTTAGATATGTGCTATGGATGGAAACGGAATTCAAACACAATCAACAGCGAAACAATTTAGAGACCACGTTGTCACGGATTTAGAATGCATAGTGTCGTCACCCCATTTCATCCTGAGGGTGTCGTAATAGCCGACAAAAGGAAATGACAAGGCCGAAAACTAAGCCGCAAGAGAAGGAAATCTTGATACGAAACCCTGTGCCAACCCATCTGGCCAGCGTGGCACAGTAGGCCAATTTATAGATAAAGCTTGAGTGACAGTACCAGGGTCGCATAATAATGTAGGAGATGACGCTTCCCTCTTAGTGATTTTAGATGTCAGAACTTAACCGCAAGAGAAGGAAATCTTGATACGAAACCCTGTGCCAACCCGTCTGGCCAGCGTGGCATAGGCTAATTACCCTCCTTATACAATGGGAGGAGGCCGACTCAGCAGTGGGTCATGTAAAGACTGTAGTTATAATAGTAGAATAGGCTTTGGCCGGAAAACGATGGATGCGAGCGGCCCAGAACCGGCCTTTGTGGAAATCCTTGGGGGAGGCCTATGTCCAGCAGTGGACGTATTTTGGCTGAAAAGATGATGATGACGAGGCTTTGGCATTTTATCTACTTTCAAAAAAATCTCAGTTGTATAAACATTTTTAGTATTGTCTAGTTATGTCGGTGTTTCCAATAAAACATGACTCAGGTATAGAACCTGCCGTAGTGAGACGGCGGTAATCGAGTACGTCATCACCAAATTCAGTATGATGAGCTCTCCGTGTGGTGACGGATTAAGAATACACGACAAGATTAATTCTCACACCCGTCTAAGTTCTAAGCGACCTCCACTAAGGTTATGCGAGCCTGGTACTTTGAAATAGTAATACTATTCAGACCATGTGACCCACTGACACAGTGACCCACTGCTGAGTCGGGCCTCCTCCTATCACAGTGAGGATCATTAGCCTACTGCGCCAAGCTGGCCAGACGGGTTGGCACTTTTTTTTAATCTGGTTCTCTTTCAGCTAGGCTTTCGACCCTGTTATTTCCTTTTGTCGGCTCTTACCACACCTTCAAGTTGGAAGGGGGTGATGACACTATGTATTCTAAATATTCAATAGTCGGGCAGCTCTATTTTGTTCTCATAAATTTCGGCCCTAGCCTCTCACACCCGTGTAAGTTCTAAGCGACCTCCACTAAGGTTATGCGAGCCTGGTACTTTTTAATGCGGCTGCGGTATTCTGTCCTTCCGCAGTCAGCTCTAGTTTGCTCTCCTACACTTTGACCCCAACCTCTCACACCCGTCAAGTTCTAAGTGACCTCCACCAAGGTTATGGGGGCCTGGTACTTTTTCCTGCACTTCCTTCCCCAGCCGAGCCACTGCAGGCTCCAGTACTTCTCTGTGAGAATGAACGTAAGGATCTATCACGGAGAATCGTCATGAGGGCAGCATAATCATCATTATCATCATATCAGCCAAAAGACGTCCACTGCTGGACATAGGCCTCCCCCAAGAGGACAGCGTAGGTAGTGTAGGTATCAATTTTTCTTTCTGCTACAAGCGAGTCATTACGGTTCATTTTGCGAGTCATTATTCAAAACCTTATTTCGGGGTCCAGTTTTACAAACACGAAAGAACTTCACACTGCACTATTGCTTGAACAAACAGTTTAACCCTCCCAAGTGCATAACGCACATTATAATCGTCACACACTAAAACACATTGTTTTTTTCTTCTAACCAATACTGCACCATATTCGCGAAATTCCCGCTGGTGCACCAATTTTAAAACACTAATTAGTGATGTAACACGGACTCTATAACGTTCGGCGGCCGAGAGCGTACTAGTGATGAGCCGTGTAGAATGCCAAGAATGAGATTAGGGTCGGCTTACATAGCGACACACATTTGTAATAACGCACCGAAATATTTCAGTGTTAATTATATGCGCAGCTTATTACGCGATATGAAGAACTGTTTCGACAAACAGGGTTAATGGAATCTCAGATGTCTTAGGTTTTCGCGATTATTACACATCGAAATGTAACACTTTTTAACGGCTTTATTTATTTATAATAAAGAGTTTATAAACTAATAAATCACTAAAACATACATAAAATATACAGAAAATAAAATATACATGCTAATGGTGAAGTCTACATTGGGCGGCCTTATCGCATACCGCGATCTCTTCCAGACAACCTTTGAATGAATATAATAGGCAATTTGGAACTGGCGGTCAAAGTGTGCTCAAGACGTCAACACTATTATAAATTTAACTATACTAAGTATAATACTTATACAAGTTGTATAATACACTAATGTATATATTCTATACACAATAATAAAATAAAAGATATCACGTGTTTATTACATTATTTAAGTCCCGACGTTTCGAATGCTTTGCAGCGGTCACGGCAGAGACTAGATGACAGTTGTCTTTGAAAGTACAAAGAAACAGTTAACGCAGAAATCGCTGTTCAGCTTGAGATTTGAGCAATTTAATTACTGGATCCCAAACAGACGGTACTTGCCAACCCTTGCTTTATTGATATTTAGATATTGTTTAATGTCAATAGCCTTGCGGATCATTCTTGGAATTTATTGCCTTGACGGCGGGGCGGCTCTATGGCGGGGGTAGAAGAGGGGCGTACCTATCTCCCCTCGCCATAGAGGCCGGTGGTGGATCGGGGGACCCTCCACCGACAAAAGCCTCACTGACTGAGGGTGTCTCAGTTGCCCGGAACGCCCTCCGATAGACTTGCCCTCGTCGGGACGTCACAGTCGAATGCGTTTACACCTGTGGCGCCCAAGCGGGTCGTGTGAGGGTATACCGCTGAGGTTTTAGTAGATTCCAGAATCCCAGATAATCGCTGACCCCAACCCGAGGGGAGGCGGTAAGCAAAAAGCATTTCCCCAGCGAAACAAAAAACAAAGAGCTGGTTGTCATTTGTGGTCGTGAATTAGGTGTTTGTACAGTTCCCCTGCGATCTAGGGTATACCACTGGGTACAGCAACTCCCCGCTCTAGTGGGAAATTGTCTTTGCCGCTGCCCAATGGATAGTATTTAAAACATAAAAGCTTTTGTGACAAAACAAAATTGTACTTCATAACTGAGCTAATGAAGGAATAATGGAAATTTCTCATGCGCCGATCATAATTTGATCTGTTATCGTCTAATGGACAAGCTGTCTGCCATCACGACAACTGGGCACACATTAATTAGGTTAATTGGATCAGTTAATGAATCAATATTAATTAAGTACATCTTCCTTATTTGCAGAATATATTTGCGATGAGAAGCCATTGATTAAACTCACATTTATTTGTGATAAATAAACAAAGTTATTAAAACTATCATTATGTTATATACCAAAGACATTATTATGTATGCTATTCTATATCCGTTTTCAGGGCGACAATTTTGATATTGACATAGTTAAAAGTTCTTTTTCCTTTTTAGTAATTCAAATTCCCGTCACTATGTTTAGCCTGTATCGCGGGGGCAGTTTACAAACATGAAATTCACGAACACAAATGACACCCAGACTGCTGAGGAGCAAGTGGTGTACACAAAGACACTGGCTCGGCCCCGGAATCGAACACGAGACCCCGTTATCCAAAGGCGGCGTGATATAATTACTATCCTGTGGTATGGTTTGGAAGCCATCATCTCGACTGACACTATTCAATTCCCTATTTCTACTTAATTAAATACTATAAAATTTCATAAACGCTCTTTTCTAAATTATCATTTAAAAAAAATATATAATTTTCACTTCCGACATATATGTACTTTGTACGCACGCACTTTTTTTACATCGGCGGTCCTCATGGATACCCATCCTAGCCAGACGTTGCTTAACCTGCACATCGATAATAACCGCCATCGATCCCAGCACGGAAGAAATATTTGTACGACCTACAAGTATTTGTTCCGGGTCTGGGTGTTTTCTATCTATAATATGTATGTATTTACAAAAAAAAAATGTATATAAGTAGTTTATCATCCATCTCGTTACCATAACACAAGCATTAAGTTGCTTAGCTTGGGACGAGATGGCGTTGTGTGAAATGTCCAAAGACATATTTATTAAGTTGCTTAGATTGGGACGAGATGGCGTTGTGTGAAATGTCCAAGGTTATTTATTTATTTATTATTTTTATTTTTAAATTTCTTCACATTTCAAATATATTTTTTTCCGTCACAGTAAGCCACATAAAACGTAGCAATATTGTAATATTGATCAGTGTCTACGCTCGACGCCATGTAGGCCCATCTTTATGTCGTTTCGTGATTTCTTTCCATGTCGGCCCATGACTCACAGATAATGATTACTAGAACAATGGTTACGTTTGTAGTTTGTTTGTATTGCTGTAATCTTGACAGAAGAATTTAGAGCCATTGTAACCGACATTGCGTCGGTGTGGCGACGGATTTAGAATACAACACCACCCAATTCCATGCTGAGGGTGTCGTAAGAGCCGACAAATGGATATGGTAAGTTCAAAAACCTAGTCGCAAGAGAGGTTTATTTTTTATTTTTTTCCTTTGTTTGTAATATCAAAACAACCGCATTTATTGAGTCGTCTCGTTTCAGCTCATAAATGACCCACTACTGGATCAGGTCTCAGGACAGTATAGGTTGGTGACATTGTGTATTCTAAATCCGGAAAATTTATTTAGTGCATATACCTGAACAACTTTTTTTTTCAATTTTTGTCTCACTATCTGCCTATTCGTTTGTGCCAATCTCTGTAATGGCTAGACCGATTTTACCGAGACTTTCACTGGCAGATAGCTGATGTAACAAGCAATTTACAGGCTGCTTCATTTATCCCCCCCCCCCCCCCACTTTTTCAGGGGACAATCTCGGGTAACAGCTATTATACAATACATTTACTAGGGCCGCAGTATGAACTTAACGTCACGACTCAGCCCTTTAATTATCACAAACTCGCCGCGAAGTGTGTTTCTAATCAATTACTCATATTGCAAATGTGATACCGAAATCAACCTTAAAAATACTAACTTACATTTCAAAATCGGAAGGCACCTATGACCTATTTATATCACACTTAAGTCAAGAGACTTCAAACTTTAACACAAAGCAATAAAGACTAAAATGGTTTATAGATATCGAGTTCAGACTGCAAGAGGGATAGACATAATATAATTGTCGGTTGTTAGAACGAGACAAATACCTAGGCCACTGAGTCATAAAACATTTCTTTGTACTTGCCTGACAGGACAGCGATCTCATGAGTAGATGATATAGAATACAACAAAGGAAACTACATCGAAAACTGTTAATTCGTTTAGGCGCTGCGATAGCACCGGCAGGGTTGAAAAATTCGTTTAGGCACTGTGATAACACCGACAGACTTGAAATTAAACACAGTTTATTACCGGCTCTTCTCTGTAGGACTGTATTCAAACTCAATAGGAACTTTATTCATGTAGGTTATAACACAAAATTCTTATAAATCGTTGTTTTTAAAACTACCAATATTATCTCTCGGCCATTGTTCCACGCTAGCTAGTAATCTCCATACTCCATACACACCTATCAGTCGTCATGGTTGGCGCAGTGTTTGAGCGATCGACTGCTGCGTAGCATGTCGCGGGTTCGATTCCCGCACGGAAGAAATATTTGTACGACCTACAAGTATTTGTTCCGGCTCTGGGTGTTTTCTATCTATAACATGTATGTATTTACAAAAAAAAGTATATAAGTAGTTTATCATCCATCTCGTTACCATAACACAAGCATTAAGGTGCTTAGCTTGGGACGAGATGGCGTTGTGTGAAATGTCCTAGGATATTTATATTTTATATACATACATTCACACCTTCATACACAATTCCTCATTCTTACATTCCATCCATCTCGCTTGATCGCCCACAACATCTACGTCCACCCACATCCATGCTGAAACTACCACCGGTTCATAAAGCTACTCGACAGAGAAGAGAAGATTCGTGAAGCCCTTATAAATCGTCATGTTTAAAACTACCAATATCATCACTAGGCTCTTGTTCCACGCTAGGTGGTAGTCTCCATACACACCTATCAGTCGTCATATCTACATTCACACCTTTGATAAGTTCGTTCTCATCCACACAATCCATCCATTCCTTACGTCCAACCACATTCATCCACATTCATACTGAAACCATTGAACCGGTGGTGACTGCTCTACAGAAAAGGGCTAGCAAGAAACTACGTAATTGCTTTGTTCAAAAGATCTGTCTTGTTTACAAAAAAAAAACACTTTAATTGAAGCCCCTGGTTCGATTTCGGGGTCGGGCAAATGTCTTTGTGAAAACCGGAGGCACTTGCTCTGAATCTGGGTGTCGTTTGTGTTCGAGAATTACAAGTCCCGCGATACACATGACGTGGCATAGGAGTACATTACCTCCACGAAACTGGAGGAGGCTTTACCGAACAGTGTGTCATTTATGTGCAAATAAAACTCAATTACGCCGTGCAAACAGCAATATTATCTATTGTTGCGTAAGTACGTTTTAGTTCATGGCGGAAATAAGAGATGGCGCTGATAGACAGAATGTATTCTGTAGTCTATAAACATCTAACATGTATGTAACATATAAATAAAATTGGAGTATCTGTTTGTAATAATAAAATACCCACTTTCTACTACATGCGTATGTATATATACATAGTACATATATACAAAATAAAAAATTTTAATTTTTTTGTCTGTCTGTCTGTTTGTTCCGGCTAATCTCTGAAACGGCTGGACCGATTTTGACGTGACTTTCACTGTCAGGTAGCTGATAATATAAGGAGGCTACTATTTTTGACTGCTAGTATATTATAAATAAAAACATAAAAAATCTACTCACATTCTCTCGGTCCAAATCCAGTTGACTGTTCCTCTTCGCGAGGGAGAAAGTGATACGGCTGTCTCCCTTACTCTTGTACATCTTCACCTCAGGAGAGAGCTTCTGTTCCATTGTCTTCTTCGCAGCTTTGAACTCCTCTCTAAGATTCTCATCGGAGCTCTTCCTGTTTACCAGAATGGGCTTCAGTCTGGCCGGGACTTCCGAAGATTCGAAGTTGTTTCGAAGTTTCTCGAAGTCCGACTTAGGGGGCGCTTCGGGTTTTGAAGTCGTTTCGGGGGCGGAGCTATCCCCAAACGGTACATCGTAGATATTTTTATCCTGGAAAAAGAGAATTCAATTAATAAAATGACATCCAACTTTATTTTTAAACTCGACTTCACGACTGCCTTGTTGGTCTAGGGGTTAGATCCTTTGGATCAACGGGTCCCGGGTTCGATTCCGGGGTCGGGCAAGTATCTTTGTCTAAACCAGAGGCACTTGCTCTGAGTCTGGGTGTCATTTGTGTTCGTGAATTACATGTTTGTAAACTGCCCCCACAATACAGTGTAACTACCTAGCGTGATACAGGGGTCGTAAGATGATGATGGTAATTTTAAATATGACGATTTATAAGAGCTTTGTGATAAAACCTACGTAAATAAAGTTACTTTTGAGTTTTTTTTTTTATTATTATAAGACGACACACGAGCAGGCGGTCCACCTGATGGAAAGTGGTCACCGTCGCCCAGGACATCTGCAACCTAACGGGAGAAGATGCGTTGCCGGCCTTTAAGATGCCTGTAAACACGTCTTTTGAAGAGCCCCATGTAGCAAATGGACTAAATCAAGTTTTTCAATTTACTACCACTACTCAGCCCATAAAAGACCCACTGCTGAGTCGGGCCTCCTCCAATAACATGGAGGGTAACTTACTATGCCACGCTGGCCAGACGGGTTGGCACAGAGTTTGTTTCAAGTCTTCCTTCTCTTGGGACGAGGTGATCTGCCTCTGCGTTCCATTAGTAAAAAAAGTAAATAACTAAACGAAACTTCGGCAACGCGGCTTCAGTTTAAGAACATATAATTCACAAACACAAATGACACCCAGCCACGGAGTAAATGACTCTGGTTTACACAAAGACACTTACTCGACCCCAGAAATGAACCAAGGACCTGGTCCTTAAATGAACTTTAAACTTATTTGTTTAAAGTTGATTTAAGTTAATATTTTGTTCAATACATTAAGTATTGAACAAAATATTAACTTAGGTATAAAATTGTTCAAGAACGAAATGAAATTACAAAATATCAAAAAAATCACCGTTCGCGTAACGGTAGCAAACTCCCAAACGAACTGTCTGAGATAAACTATATTTCGTGCACTGGCTATGAGAGGAAGAAAGAAAGAAAATGTGAGCACGCAATTCTCTCTCTTACCCCTACAGTGTTACACAGACAATAGGCCTGCACTAGCTCTCTCTCTACATTCACTAACTTAAATCTCCCTCTCAACTTCCGTTCGCCTTGCCGATCACACTTTTCGTAACGCTTCCGTCATGCATTCACCAGCATACTCACAAGTCAAGCGTGCGTGGTGATGGATTTAGAATACAGTGTCACCAACCCACGCCATCCCGAGGGTGTCGTAAGAGGCGACTAAGGGAACGCAAGCCGCAAAAGGAGGAAAAATTGCTACAATCTCTGTGTCACCCCGTTGTGCTAGCGTGCGACACTAATTTCCCTCCACGAATTTGGAGGAGGCCCGACTCAGCAGTGGGTCATTCATGAGCCGAAAAGACGATGACGTACGTCCGTTTGTTTCTTGATAATAGACCGCATCGTCGACCGTTTTGCTTTTAACAGCAAACTCTGCGCTTGCGACGCGACGTACGGGAGAAAGTTTGGTTCCGCATTATATCAATATTTGCGTGTAGTATCGATCGAAAACCGATTAAAATTCATTCGCCAATCGAACATAATCGAGAAAATGTTAAAGTTAGCAACAACAATGTTTCGATTATTCGGATAACGATTAATAAAATTGAAGACAACAGGCGTTTGCGACAAGTTTGCTTGATGCAGTAGATTCAAATGGCACGGTGTGAGAGGTAATGGCCAAAGTACCACCTGTCCGTGTGGATTAAACACATAGAGTCACCACCCCATTCCATCCTGTGGGTGTCGTAAGATCCGACCAAAGGAAATGACAAGGCTGAAAACCGGAAGAGAAGGAAAACTTGAAACGAAACCCAGTGCCAACCCGTCACCCCGTCCCTGCGATGGGAGGAGGCCCACTCAACAGAGGGCCATTTATCTTCTTACAAAAGTCATTAGTCAAGTTGAGACAGACACCGAACGAGCAAGGACGATTTGTCCTAGTGTAATGTGTTTTTAACGAACCGACAAAGCGTGAAATTGTCGGTTAGTTTCAATGTCGTATCGCTTTGTTACGTTAGTTACATAGTGTCACCAACTCATTCCATCCAGGAGGAAACGAATGGGTTGGTGACACTAATCCGTCATCACAGTATAGTGTGATAAAAACAACTCTTTCTATCTTCACTAACTCTCAACTCTCGTCCGCCTCGCCCGATCACACTTTTCGTAACGCACTTATGACGCAGCTTCCTCCCCAAGTTTAAGAATTTACTTCAACTAGCGCCCCAGCACGGGTGCAATGATGAACATTTAAATTTATAAGTGTTTCTATACAATAGTATGCATGTATTATACGTTTAAACCTTCCTCTTAAATCTATTTAAATCTCTCTATCTATTAAAAAAAACTGCTTACGATACGTTGCGCCGTTTTAAATATTTAAGCACACAGGGACGGACAGACGACAGCGAATTTGTTTTATACTATGTAGTGAAAAGAACTATGCAAGTCAAACATTAAAACAGTTAGTTGCTTTTTCTTCAAGCGCTACAACGCATCACAGACCACTTGCACTGGTTTATAACAAACATAGCTTCACAAACCACGTATGGAAGATCATCTAACAATGTATTGTTTTGATATTACACAATCGTGGCACGTATTGAAGCCGTTAGTTCCACATAGATGTAACAGCAACCTATTTTCACTACGGATAGAACTAACTAGTGTCACTAAATTGAATGAGCGAATGAAGCTATTGGATGGATGGAACCGGCCTCATTTGAGCAAAAGGTTGTCTTAAGACTAAAAGAGGAAGGCAAGAATATTTAGACGCACTTTAAGGAATCATTATCATCATCATTTCCGCTAAAAGACGTCCACCACTGGACATAGGCATCCCCCAAGGCTAAGGAATAGTTTTCGCGATTATTACATAATTGAAATCGAATATTACAAAAAAAAAAAAAAAAACACCATCACATTAATTAATACATGGTAGGTAAAAATATACAAATTTAGGTCCTCTAATATAAGTTTGTATTTTTTTTAATAGTAATAAACATCACAACACAACAAATACTTTGATCGCGAATGACATAATAGTCTATCATTTTATAATGACGTCATTGAAACGCAATTTGACATTGATCCCGGTTTTATCTGCAAATAAGGATGCCTTATTGACATAATCATGTAATAATATGTATCGATAATAAGATACGTGTTAATTGAGGCGTTCAAGAAATAACTCAGTTAACTAATAAAATGGTCATATCTGTAGAAGAACCGACAACCGCTGGGGTAACTGGATGCGTCAAGCTGAAGACAGGGCGCTATGGCGCACTTTATGGGCTATGTCCAGCAGTGGACTAATGTGGGCTGATGACGATAAGCAATAAAATATAGGATTATCACTCCCAATCAAATTTAATCTTAAGAAAAATACAAAGTTACAAAGGGGGTAAACGAGGACGGTAGAAAGGGTAAATGCGAATACTCAAAATATTCGTCATAATGCTCAGACAGCTGATAAGATTTCTTTTTAATGTATCCAAGAACGATATCAATGAACACAACTTACAAAAAAAAACAATCGGTTGTCCCCTTTAGGAGCTATAACGCCACTGACACGACGGATATAACCCTACAGATGGTCTAACCAAATGACTACCGGTTGCCCCAACTTAAAACTACCTGGTGGTCTACCCACATTACAACCGGGTGTCGCAAAGGTATTATAACTAACAGGTGGTATTACCAACATACCATCGGTTGTCCCAGTAGGCATTAAAACTAACTCGTGGTATACACACATTAGTACCGGGTGGCCCGGCATATCCACGCTACTACCGAGTTCCCCACTATGCCCTAAACTAGCTGGTGGTATAACCAACATACTACCGGTTTTCCCACTGCGTATTATAGCTAACAGCTTGTCTAACCAAATGATTACAGGTCGTCCAACTAGCTCTGAAAATCATATGCTGCTGTATATGCACCCTCACATCTAAGTCCGGCGCCCAGCAGTTTCGCTGTGTTTCGTCGTGTAGCCGGAGCCCGACAGGGCATTTCCTTGAATTGCCTGCTCCATCTTAGGCCCTGGCGTAGCTTTCCATCACGCAAGCGTACGGTCAAAGGCATTCAAGTCAATGATAAAAAATAATATGTATTACCGGTAATCCCCCGGCTCTGAGAATTTACTGCTGGCCAACATCAATCAGCCAAGGAAAAGCGATGAATAACTCCCATAAATCTGACTGACTAATTTGGTATTCAAACCTGACACATACATATGGCAGTAATTTTTCCTACTGTAAAGAATGTTTTGTCCAAATTACGTAACATTTTTTTACCGAGTATTAGACTTTATTGTAAGTACCTTAAGTTAGTACTGTTACCGGTAAAGTAAAAAAACATTTCTTTTGTTGACCAGTTAGACTTTGTTGAAATTTGGAAAGACTACTGAAGAATATGTAAGGTAGTATGTTGAAGAAAATTTGACGAAAATTCTTAAATTACTCTAACTACTCAGCCCAAAGATGACCCATTGTTCAGTCGTGCCTCCTCCATTTACACGGATGGTAATTAGCCTACTACGACACGCTGGCCAGACTTGTTGGCACAGGGTTTCGTATCAAGTTTTCCTTCTCTTGCGGCTAGCTTACCGCCCAAGTCATTACCTTTTGTCTGCTCTTACGACACCCGCAGTATGGAATGAGGTGGTGACACTGTGTATTCTTAATCCGTCACCACACTGACTGCTCAAACACGCAAAGGTTACAACTACACGCCGCTTTTCGGTTTAGAAATCACGCGTTCGACGAAAAAATAAATACACGTGATCTAGTGGTCTAGTCTAGTTGGTCTAGTGGTTAGATGTGCCGCCTTTGGATCAACGGGTCCCGGGTTCGATTCCGGGGTCGGGCAAGTATCTTTGTCTAAACCAGAGGCACTGGCTCGGAGTCCATAATATGTATGAATTTACAAAAAAAAAAAATTATATAAATAGTTTATCATCTATCTCGTTACCATAACACAAGCATTAAGTTGCTTAGCTTGGGACGAGATGGCGTTGTGTGAAATGTACAAGGACATTTATTATTTATCTTACTACCGAACCCCCCTTTCGAACCACCGTGATTAATGGACAGCCCCTAAACACAGTAGAGGGCACAGTAGAGGGGGCCCAATTTATATACTACACCAATCCCCTCATCATCTCTCATAAGGTGAATGTTCCAGGGTAGCACGCGAAATTCAAAATTTCGTACGCTTTTTGCAATTTGCGGGTCAGTGCTAGGTTGTATGTTGATTAAAATGTATATCATAAAGGTGCAAGAAATCTTGCACCTTTATGAGCTTGAGGGTTGTATTGATGATTTTAATGATTATAATTCTATAACTACATACGTCTTACAGCCGCGAATAACATTTTAATCAACATACAACCTAGCACTGACCCGCAAATTGCAAAAAGCGTACTAAATTTTGAATTTCGCGGGCTATCCTGGAACATTCACCTTAAACACTCAAAACAAAAGCGACCAAAATAGCCCGGAGTTAGCGATAACATACATCTGGTAATTACGTTTGTCTATAAATAGACCACTTATCCCACGTATGTTCCTCATTGAGACGAAGACTATTTCCTCATGAGGCTACTAGTGGCCAGCCGCGGCTTCGCACGGGTATTTAACAAAAATTATAAATTAGTAATGTTTTTTCAAAATATTATATCGCCTATGTTCATCAGGGATAATGGCGTAAGATTTTTTCAAATCCATGTAGTGGTTTCAGAGGCTATTGAATGAAAACAAATAATCAAAACCAAAAACTCAAACATAAAACGAACTTTATTTACGCAGGTTTTATCACAAAACTCTCATGTCGTCATGACTAAAATTACCAATACATCGGCCCTTTTTCCACACCAGGTGGCAGTCTCCATTCACTCATATCAGTCGTCATATCTACATTCACACCTTTCATACACAATTCTACATTCTCACAATCCACCCATCTCTTTTGATCTCCTATAACCCTTGTATCCACCCACATTCGGTCGGGCAAGTGTCTTTGTATAAACCAGCGGCACTGGCTCGGAGTCTGGGTGTCATTTCTATCTATAATATGTATATATTTACAAAAAAAAATGTATATAAGTAGTTTATCATCCATCTCGTTACCATAACACAAGCATTCAGTTGCTTAGCTTGGGACGAGATGGCGTTGTGTGAAATGTCCAAGGATATTTATTTATTTACATTCACACTAAAGCTGCCAACACCGGCAGGAAACGCCGTAGTATCTCTTGTCTTAGATTATGGCTCTTGTTTACAAAAGGCAAGTAAACAGCATAGTGAGAGCGAGTTCGCCAGATGAGAGAAAAACGCTACACGTTTACGCTATACCGAACAGGCCTTAAATAAATAATAAATAAATATTCTTGGACATTTCACACAACGCCATCTCGTCCCAAGTTAAGCATCTTAATGCTTGTGTTATGGTAACGAGATGGATGATAAACTACTTATATACATTTTTTTTGTAAATACATACATATTATAGATAGAAATGACACCCTAGACTCCGAGCCAGTGCCTCTGGTTTAGACAAAGACACTGGCCCGACCCCGGAATCGAACCCGGGACCCGTTGATCCAAAGGCGGCACATCTGACCACTAGACCAACGAGGCAGTCAAAGGGCAAAGGGCCTTGATAGGGCCAATCAAATAAGAAACCGCGAATAAATCAGTTTCCGTTGCAGTTAATCCAACTATAAATATACCAGTTGCTCGCTGGACGAGACGACAAAGACGTGTGGTGACGGATTTAGAATACATAGTGTCACCACCCCATTCCATCCTCATCATCATCATTTCAGCCAAAACACGTCCACTGCTGGACATTGGGCTCCCCCAAGGATCTCCACAAAGGCCGGTCCTGTGCCGCCCGCATCCACTGCTTTCCGGCGACCTTAACCAGGGCTTCGGTCCACCGTGTGGGAGGCCTACCAACACTGCGTCTGCGGAACACACTGAGGACTTTTCTGCCGCATCGGGCGTTGGTCCTGCGAGCTATTTCATCCTGAGGGTCGACAATAGGAAATGACAAGGCGGACAACCTAGCCGCATGAAAAGGAAAACTTGATACGAAACTCTGTGCTAAACCATATCAGAAGCGTGGCATAGTAGGCTAATCACCCTCCATGAAATTGGAGGAGGCCTAACTCGACAGTGGGTAATTTAAGACTTGAGTGGGAACAGTAGTGGGGACAAAGCGATAACGATATAGAACTTCCCCACCGTACGCTGGGAAATCTAGACTCTCATTCAAACGAAAGCTCCGAGAGCATCTCCTTACGTCTTGCTATGGAATCTCTCCTCAGTAACCTTTAGCAGTATATAGTGTATGTATTTTATTAAATACTAGCGACCCGCCCCTGCTTCGCACGGGTACAATAATGAACATCTAAATTTATCAGTGTATTGGATGATGTGTAGTGGATTATACCTATAAACTTTCCTCGTGAATCACTCTATCTACTAAAAAAACCGCTTCAAAATCCGTTGCGTAGTTTTGAAGATTTAAGCATACATAGGGACGGACAGACAACAGCGACTTTGTTTTATAGTATGTAGTGATGTATCGATATCATTATATATGTATGTACGTATGTAATATGTTTTGAAAGATGTATGATGTATATTGTATATGCTTTATTATAATTATCTTGCTGATTCCCTCGAAGGTGCACCTACCTCTCTTCTCTCTGCATGACCTGAAGGTAGACTGGGAGAAAATGCCGTAGGCATTAAGTCCGCCAGTGTATTAATATGCATGAAGTTGAATAAATAAATAAAACAGCAAAACCCAGCACGCTTGGTGGGAGGAACTAATGGCCCGCCCGGCTAGCTACCACCCTCACATCTCATCATCATGTCCGACGCCAAGCAGTTTGACTGTTTCGTCGTGTGTACGTGAGAGCCGGTGCCCGACAGGGCTTTTCCTTGAATTACATGCTCCATCTTAGGCCCTGGCGTTGCTTCCTATTACGCAAGGGGCTGTCCATTAACCACGCGAGGTTCGAAAGGGGGGGTTCGGCATAAATCACGAAATATCACAAGGGGTAGGAGGGTATAGTAAGATCAACGGGTCCCGGGTTCGATTCCGGGGTCGGGCAAGTGTCTTTGTCTAAACCAGAGGCACTGGCTCGGAGTCTGGGTGTCATTTCTATCTATAATATGTATGTATTTACAAAAAAAATAATTATATAAGTAGTTTATCATCCATCTCGTTACCATAACACAAGCATTAAGTTGCTTAGCTTGGGACGAGATGGCGTTGTGTGAAATGTCCAAGGATATTTATTTATTTTATTTATTTATTTATTATTACTTTTTCGTCAAACACGTTATTTCTAAACCGAAAAGCGGCGTGTGTGTGTGTGTAAGCTTCTTTGTAGTACTAAAAAATACACGTGATTTTTGATAGGGAGTGGGTAGTCTTAAGCCTCACCAGGTATCACCAAGGAGGAGGAAGGGGTTAAAAAACATCACGTGATTAACGGACAGCCCCCAATACGTCGACGTAAAACAACCGTCTGACCCCGGAATTGGATCCGTTATCCAATTAAAATTGTATGCCGTAAGAAAGAATAGGAACTCGATGTAACATAACAATTATCGGTAGCTCATTAAGACGTTGATGCAAAGCGAAAGTCTATCAATTGTTTTGCATCACGCTATTTTCAAGGTGGGGTGGGCAGGGAAAGTGGCTTCGTATAATGCCGCCTAGCTTTGCTTACTCAAACCCAAAAGAAACTTTATTTACGTAGGTTTTATTACAAAACTCACTCACTGGCGCGTTAGACCTAGAAATAGTGGACAATTTCATCTACCTAGGTTCCAATATAGTAATAACGATTGGTGCGAGAGAGAGGTGCGCAGATGAATTGGCATGGCTAAGAACGCCAAGTCTCAACTTGGGAAAGTGTGAAGAGATAGGAACATCTGGAAAAAGACCAAGACCAAACTGGTGCGATCTCTGGTGTTCTCAATCTTAGCATGTGGCGCTGAAACCTGGACGATGAAATCTGGAGACCACAAGCGCATCGACGCCTTTGAAATGTGGTGCTGGAAAAAGATGCTTCGCGATATTGCGCGAGCTCAAGATTTCCTCGCGGTTGTCTTCCGAATGTCTAAGAAAAACATCATAAGACAGAAAGTGATCCTGAAGTGTGGTCACGATCCTCAATATTGAGGAATACGACGCAAAGCGAGAGATGACAAAACTTATAAATCGTCATATTTAAAATTACCATTATTATGCATACACACCTATCAGTCGTCATACCTACATTCACACGTTTCATACACAATTCCTCATATTTGCGCGAGTTTGCTCTCACAAATCTGTCTTATCCCGACCTTGTACCTAAAAATGTATCTAAAAAGAGCAACTACAGTTTCTTCCCGGGCCCGGCTCTTCTCTGTAGGGCTCCATTCCGTTCCGAACCGGTGGTAGATGGTAAATAATCCATTTTCAAATTTAAATGGTAAATTTTATTGTATTGTGTGACTTAACAAAACACCTCTAATGAGCCGACTGTATTAAATGAGTTATAATTTTGATTTCCTTTTTACGGCTATTAGGACATCCTCTGGAGAGAATGGGGAGTGACACTATGTTTGCCAAATCCATCATCGGAACCCTTTTTGTTCCGTAAGACTTTTCTGTGTTCTGACCACCCATTGTTTACGCGTCGCAATGTGTGGTATACACAAGCCCTTCCCAAGCCGCGGCGTGCCGCTAGTCCCCAATACTTTTTAACTGCACTCCGAGATAAAATACAGACAATAAACCCGTTTTGTGTCGACGCCGGATGTGAAACCGGCAACTCAAGGCTCCATTGCGTTAACTGTACCTAAGCATATCTTAACTTGGTGGTCTTGGTATATTGCATAGTACAAACTTCACTAATACTCTGCCCATATATGACCCATTGCTGAGTCGAGCCTCCACCAGATACGTGGAGGGGTAAATAGCCTTCTGTGCTACGCTGGCTAGACGGGTTTCGTATCAAGTTTTCCTTCTCTTACGGCTAGTTTTACAGCCTTGTCATTTCCCTTTGCCGGCTCTTACAGCACCCTCAGGATAGAATGGGGTGTTGACATTATGTATTCTAAATTCGTCGCCACAAGGACTTCCACAACAACAAGGAGGATACTTAGCCTAACGAGCCACGCTGGCCAAACGCATTAGCACAGGGTTTCCTATCAATATTTCCTTCTCTTGCGTCTAGGTTAATGGCATTATCATGCTTCTTTGCCAGCTCTTACGACAAGGAGTAAGGAATGGGGCGGTGGCCTATCTATACAAATATATAAAGCTGCAGAGTTTGTTTGTTTGTTTGAACGCGCTAATCTAACTACTGGTCCGATTTCAAAAAATCTTTCAGTGTTATATAGTCCTAAATGGACTCGAGGAAGGTTATAGGCTATATTTTATTTTCAAAATAATTAGGGATCCGTATGAAAATTGCGATTTTGTAAACCAAGGTGTAAAATCGAAAACCTATTTATGCGTGCGCTGCAAAAACTATTGACAATAGAACAAAATGATGTACTACGGGTTTGTAGGTCTTATAAAGATCTAAAAACACGTCCGAGAGCACACACTAACTATCATAGTTTAGTCACAATAACCGATTTTATGTTTATAAAAAATATGCACGGGTTCGAAGCCCACGCGGGCGAAGCCGCGCGGAAACGCTAGTAAATAATAAATAAATATCCTTGGACACACAACGCCATCTCGACCCAAGCTAAGCAAATTAATTCTTGTGTTATGGTAACGAGATGGATGATAAACTACTTAAATACATTTTTTTTTATAAATACATACATATTATAGATAGAAAAACACCCAGACCCGGAACAAATACTTGTGGGTCGTACAAATATTTCTTCCGTACGCGAATCGAACCCGCGACATGCTGCGCAGCAGTCGATCGCTCAACCACTGCGCCAACCGTGTATCCAAAATCCCAAATCCGGCACCTCACGGACTGTCTTTAGGTGATTTCGATGTGATTAAACTCCTTTAAATAAAGAGAAGAAAAAGAAAGTGGTTTCGCTGGGGAAATGCTTTATGCATAGGTACCGCCGCCCTTCGATAACGTTGGACTCCGGAAAATACTCGTCTACCCACTAAAACCCCAGCGGTATACCCTGACACGACACGCTTGCCATTCCACTGTTACGAATTGATACGAACCCCTGTGCCAACCAACACGTCTGGTTAGCGTGCAGGCATTTTTTTTGTCAGAAACACCCAGACTCGGTGCAAGTGACACAAAGACAAAATCAGAAACAAAATGTTTTTTATTCGAATAAATACTTGCGAATGCTTTCAAATATTCAAAAAAAAAACACTAAATGAAAATTAAAAAAAAAAATATCATTTTGTTTTTACCACCGGTTCTAAATGCCATTCCATAGAGAAGAGCCGGCAAGAAACACCATGGTTGCTCTTTTAAATAAAAGGGTTACAATTATGGTGGTACAAACAAGTCTGACGGATTAGTGAAAGCAATAACACGCATAATAATGTAGCATATTAAAAAAATCGAAAATAAAAATCAGTGACACCTGCCCGGCCCCGGAACCGAACCCGGGACCCTGTGATACTAAGGCGGCGCATCCCGACTCAGCAGTGGGTCATTTATAGGTTGACCCCACCACAAGGCGGGCGGTGGTGGGTACCATAGGCCGTTTTTTAGTTCTCCACTCCATCTAGAAGAGGGCCGTCCTACACTACGCTTGCCGAGTCACCATCTCTTGACACGGGTACCGTACAAATCGTTCCAATTCTCACACACTAATTGACACCTACTAACGGTCCCATATCAATAGCTACACGACACTGTGTCTTACGTAGACGCTATTGAGTTAGTTTTCGTTGGACACGCGGCGTATAGGAAACGCTTTTAGGACAATTCGAAATTATGCTTTTCGTGTTAGAACAGTGCGAATCTTTTGTGTTCATTGCATTTGTTTAACTACTGTTTCTTAATTTAAGAACTTCGGACGTTAATTATTATGTATTTTGTTTTTCTTTTTAAAGCGAAACACCTTTTTTATGGGGGAAACCTTTTATAGGTCCCGCCCGGTAGGGGACGGCGGTGGGGTATGTAGGAGTCCCGGTCGGATTGCGACCGGTTTCCCCACTAAAACCTACCACTATTGGTCTGCGCGGGCCATCTGCTGTTTGGGAAACTTCGTAAACGATCCATTCGACAGTGGACCTTGCTCTACACTCAGAGGTTCGACCAAAGCGCTTGGAAGCGCTTCCCTCTAGGACATTTAAATAAAAAATATCCTTGGACATTTCACACAACGCCATCTCGTCCCAAGCTAAGCAACTTAATGCTTGTGTTATGGTAACGAGATGGATGATAAACTACTTATATATATTTTTTTTTTGTAAATACATACATATTATAGATAGAAATGACACCCAGACTCCGAGCCAGTGCCTCTGGTTTAGACAAATACACTTGCCCGACCCCGGAATCGAACCCGGGACCCGTTGATCCAAAGGCGGCACATCTAACCACTAGACCAACGAGGCAGTCCAGTACATTGCGTAAGAACAAGGTGCACCTACCCGTGTTCTGGTCCTATTGTGTACCGTACTAAACTGTATCGCTGTTCACTACTCAACCCACAAATGACCCACTGCCGAGTCGGGTAATTAGCCTACTGTGCCTCACTGGCTAGACGTGTTGGTAAAGGGTTTCGTCTCAAGTCGTCACAGTGGAATGCATTTACGCGAACCTGTGCGCCCCAAGCGTGTCGTGTGAGGGTATACCGCTGGGGTTTTAGTGGGTAGACGAGTAGTTTCCGGAGTTCCACATAATCGCCGAACCTACCCTTTTTTTTACGTCGGTGATCCTCATGGATACCCGGCCGTTGGGAAATGGCCGGGGTATGTGGGACTCCGGGGCGCGTAGAGATGGTAAATTGCGCCCCGACCTACCCACTAAAACCGACGGCGATCCTTGACTGCCCAAGCCAGGGCCACGGGATTCACTCCCATTGCAGAGAGCATGCTCCGTGACCGACTACCCCTGGTAAGCATAAAGGATTCCCCAGCGGCACCAAAAAAATGGTTCGTATCAAGGTTTCCTTCTCGTGCGGATAGGTTTTCGGCCTAATCATTTCCTATTGCCGACTCATACGACACTCTCAGGATGAAATGGGGTGGCGACACTATGTATACTAAATTAGTGACTACACGAAAATTAACAAATATTATATCCACTGTGGTGCCAGAGACACTTCAAACTGATAACACCTCTTTTCGTCGAGGGATAAAAAATGCGTCACGGTAAAATTGAAACTACTGCCTACACTTTTTACTGTGTCCTAAATAATCAAGCGAACACAATTACCGTACAAGCACATCTATACATGGCGCCAATGCACATGAAACCTAGTCCAAGAGCTGTACCACTTTAAGAGTAGTATTGAACAGTAGTCTTGAACAGTTCACACTTGAAGTAGTATCAAGTGTGAACTGTCATCACTATCACTACATAGTATAAAACAAAGTCGCTGTCGTCTGTCCGTCCCTATGTATGCTTAAATCTTTAATACTAAGCAACGGATTTTGAAGCGGTTTTTTTAAAAGATAAGAGTGATTCAAAAGGAAGGTTTTTAAATATAATACATACATAATTTCAGCCGCGCGAAGCCGGGGCGGGTCGCTAGTTACAATTATTTGCAAGCTTTGAAACCGACTTCAATTTCGAGGCTCTCAATTAGGTTGTATGTTTTTTAATTATTTTGGCTCTTACCGAATAACTCCGTCATTTGTAAACCGATTTGATAAAGCTTTAATTGATTGGTATTGGTTTCAGATTGGTGGCATATCAATTTTATAGAAATCGATTCCGTAATTTGGAAAAACACTAGAAATAAATTGACTAATGGCAGTCGCGGCCATAGTTCAATACGTAACCTACACCATAATTGTAGTGTTAACGAATTTAGATCCATGTCCCGCTTGAAATCGTAGTAAGTGGTTATAAATGAAACGCAAGTAACATGCCACTTGGCTTCAAGAGAAGGAAAACTTGAAACGAAACCCTGTGCCAATCGGCCGGGTAAGCTTGGTACAGTAGGCTAATTTCCCACCATGAACTTGGTGGAGCCCGACTCAGCAGTGGGTAATCTATGTATAGGCTGAACATAATCATTGACTCAAGTCTGCCAATTCAATAGAGTTAAAATCGACTGAGTCTTTGATTGTCAATTCTGACAGATTTGATAACCTTCGTAGACTGACTGACATTTCTAGTGTTAGTTCGGGACCTATGCTACACGGTTTTAACACAAGAACTTGGCAAGAACTTTTGAATTCAACAGATTGATACTTACAATTGCACCGCACCGTACGATGATCTGCATGATCGCACAATCTGGCGCAATATCCATTTTTATACTGTCATGATTAAATAGTGACCTACGGTGCTGAAACGTGGACAATGACAGTCCAGCTAGACCACGTACTGACAATCGTTGGGTGGGACGCCCCCCTGCTAGATGGAGCGACGATCTGCGACGGGCAGCCGGCAGTAACTGGATGCATAGAACCGAAGACCGGGTTCAGTGGCTAGCCATAGGGGAGGCCTACGTCCAGCAGTGGACAGAAATAGGCTGATAATGATGATTAAAAAGTGAGAGAAAGTAAGTAATTTCTTTATCAATGAAAATTGATATAAAGTATTTAGGAAAAAACGTTTTCCTAATTAAAGGTCGACATCGCAACTCATGTAAAGCTATAGCTTCTTTTTTTATTTATTGAAATGCTTCATGTAGCGTGGTACATAGGCGGACTTAATGCCATCAGGCATTATTGACAAAGCCAACCTTTGGGTGATTCAGAGAGGTCGTAGACGGTAGATACACACAACTACAAGAGAGAGAGAAAGATAGAAACACTTCAGACAGTTTGATAGTCGTATTAAACATCATTAATTAAAAAAAAACATTAAATTTTAGTTTTAGATATAGATATTTTTATAACTTTATTCATAATCAGTTTAGTGTTTGTTTCTTGTTATTATTGTATAATGTCGGGCTGACTTGCATAGAAAATCACAGGTTTGACCCAGGCCCCAAGAGAGCGAAATGACTCTGCTGATAGAGTGGAATCAATAAGATCAGAACACTTAAAGGTAGAGCATCGGACTCTCCTCCTCCAAGCCAACGTCGAACTAGAAGTATAAGTAGTTTCCTGTAGGCGTTTACAGATCGAGTAAGGACGCAGCGTTTAATGGGTAAACGGGCCGGGACTCCCACATCCAAGCAAGGTCCCCAAATGAGGACATATAAATAGAATCAATAACATTAAAAAAAAAATACTTAGGTGATAACATGGAATAGAACGATCGTCAGCTCTCGGCCAAGTTCGGTAAAAGTCGGGTGAAAGTGAGCGGGATGACATGACATGTCGCGAGACAGGTGACAAATGACAAGCCAATTGACGACGACCCCACTGTATAAAGTGGCGTAGGCGACATACGGAATAACAGTTTCCAGCCCCCAGACCGATCCGTGTGGTGACGGATTTAGAATACATTGTGTCACGACCGCGCATTACATTGTGACGCTGGACACATAGCACGCCTGCAAGACCAAAGATGGACAAAAAGAGTGACAGAATGGAGGGGGCCAGCGGGAAAAAGAAAGAAAGGGAGACCGTACACCAGATGGGAGGACGAAATCTAACGCATAGCGGGTCCAAACTGGACGCAAACAGCACAATCCAGAGAAAACTGGCTCAATTTGGAGGAGGCCTTTACCTGCAGAGGAGTGAAACCCTGTGCCAGCCCATCTGGCCAGCGCGGCACACTATGTCCCCCCCCCTGTGATGGGAGAAGGCCTGACTCAGCAGTGGGTCTCGGCTGAGTAGTAGTAGGTAGTATATATCTATAAATTTCTAAGCTGCGCCAACCTAAGCGTGTGATAAAAAGGCACATGTAAAACCAGTTCGACGCACTCTATCAGGCTTAGTCAACTTATTTGAAGGTCAAACTAGTGGTCCATCTGTTAGTTTCGTAATAACAATAACATTCAATCTTTTTTTTTTCGCTCTTATTTTTACCCAACCCCGTTATCGAACCAGGGACGCATGCAACTCGCATCATCGACATTACACGTCCCTTTCTTTTGGTTTGGCGGGAAAAAATGCCTGACCGCACATCCCGCGTCCGGGGAGACTACGGGGTAGTGTGGGGCCCTCACCCACTAAAACAACCCGCCGTGCGCCGACACCCGGCGGACCACGGGTACCATGTACGTTTCTACCGTGATCCGCAGGCGGTCCTTCGGGCACCCTCTCCCGTGCGACGCCCCGAGCACTTGGGCGTCACACCTTCGCAATAGGATACCGGCGGACGGTGGGCTATCCCCGACCCAACTGTCCGCAGCCTCGTCTAGGGCGGCATCAGGCGCAGGTGAGCGGCGAATCGGGTCCGAAAGGTGTGATAAATATAAATATCCTTGGACATTTCACACAACGCCATCTCGTCCCAAGCTAAGCAACTTAATGCTTGTGTTATGGTAGCGAGATGGATGATAAACTACTTATATACATTTGTTTTTGTAAATACATACTTATTATAGATAGAAATGACACCCAGACTCGGAGCCAGTGCCTCTGGTTTAGACAAAGACGCTTGCCCGACCCCGGAATCGAACCCAGGACCCGTTGATCCAAAGGCGGCACATCTGACCACTAGACCAACGAGGCAGTCAAGTGAAGACCTCTCCGCCGCCTCCTTCTGCGAAATGACGTCCTCTCAGAAGGCGGCGACCACGGTCCAGGCCAGACGGTTTACAGCCCTCGGACAGGCTTATCACGAGGTTCCGGGTTCGATTCCGGGGCCAGGCTAGTCTTTGTGTAAACCACATGCTCCGAGTCTGGGTGTCATTTGTATTCGTGAATTTCATGTTTGTAAACTGCCCCCGCAATATATGTTATACCTAGTGCAAGAGTTACGTTCAAAAAAAACAGTTTATTAAACAACGTTCATTTTGAATTTAGCATCACCGGGTTCCCCGCGTTCCCCAGCCCCGTCCTCCGGCTGGGGACATATAAAAGAATTCCTCCACTTAAAAAAAAACTAAGGCTTTTCATTGTATTATCACATCACTACGTTTGCTGTCACGTCACTATGCCTAACCACGCTTGTTGATAGCAACAGTGTCTTATTTTAAACTAGCGACCCACCCCGGCTACGCATGAGTGCAATGCTGAACCTTTAAATTTATCAGCGTTTCTCTATAATATTATGGATGTATTATACATATGAACCTTCCTCTTGAATCACTCTATCTATTAAAAGAAACGCATCGACATCCGTTGCATGGTTTTAAAGATTTAAGCATACTAGGGACGGACAGAAGACAGCGACTTTGTTTTATACTATGTAGTGATAGTGATAAAAAGGTTTCTGATTAAAAGCTAATATCATTTAACATGTTTATCTTTTACAAAATACATACAATTACGCTACATATAAGTAAAACCTTCACGGTAAAAAACTCGCTTGATTAGTGAAAACTGCATGCAAATCCGTCGAGCATTTTTTGAGATCATCGCGCACACACGTGCAAGCAGATGAATCAGATGAGTTTGTTTTATGATATGCAAGAGTTGAGGAGGTGGTCATAACACGTATCGTTACGCTTGGCCTCACAGGGGGGTAAGCAGTTCTCAGTCACTGGCGCGTGTCCCAATGTCCTTCGCGGCTCACTGCTCTGAAATATCACCGCTCGGGAATCGAACGCCTCGGTGCGGACCGGATTACCGGGGACTGTCGATTCGATTGTAAAACGATTTACTATTCCACCATCATGATCATCATCATTTCAGCCAAAAGACGTCCACTGCTGGACATAGGCCTCCCCCAAGGATTTCCACGAAGGCCCGTCCTGCGCTGCTCGCATCCATCGCTAGAGAGTAGAGGTCCTAAATTCTGAGATAATTAAAATCCATAACATAAAATTAACCACCGACTCGGAATGCAGCTCTACAGAGAAGAGCCGGCAAGACGTAGTTGCTCTTTTTAGATCGCCATTTTTATTTAAATGGCAGTTTTTTGAGGGCAAACTCGCTCAATCAGGCGCAAAGGGCAAACAGCACCAACATATGTAAATTATGCCAATTCGTATGGCCACAGGGTTTTTGTCGCACCCTGTATATTTGGAAATAAGGCCAAGCATTGCCATTCAAACTTTGACACCCACTTCAGCAAACCCGAGACTAAACTTACACACAACAGTAAAGTGATTCACAGATCATTGCACCTCACACACGTAAAATAAACGAACAATGTTTGTTTGTCGACGTTATCATAGATAGCGAACTGATGGCCCGATTTGGATAAGCGCAAATTAATAGCGAAGGCACGTTGAACGATAATGTTTTTCGTTTCAGCCCATGAATGACCCACTACTGAGTCGGACCTCCTCCAAATTCATGGAGGGAAATTAGCCTATTGTGCCACGCTGGAACGACGGGTTGGCACAGGGTTTGTATCAAGTTTTCCATAACTTGGGACTACGTGATCTGCCTTTTGTCGCCTCTTACGACACCCTCGGGATGGATAAAGGATTTATCCCCAATCAAAGAAAAAAAAATGGGTTTAGAACACATAGTGCTACATGCATGCATACAATGGGGAGGTTGTCTTCCTGGAAGTGTCGTAAGGACCGACAAAACGAAACGACAATGCCGATAACTTAGCCGCAAGAGAAGGAAGAAGGCGAAGCACAGTAGTCTAATTACCCCCCATGGCACTAGAGGATGGAAATGTTGAAGGACTTAGAATACATATTGTCACCACCTCATTCCATCCTGAGGGTGTCATAAGAGCCGACAAAAGTTAATGACAAGGCCACCCAAACGCATACAAAAAAATCATTCAAATCGGTACAGCCGTTTAGGAGGAGTTCAGTGACATACACACGTACAGTAGAATCACTATCACTACATAGTATAAACTAAAGTCGCTGTCGTGTGTCCGTCCGTATGTATGCTTAAATCTTTAAAACTACGCAACGGATTTTGAAGCGGTTTTTTTAATAGATAGATTGATTTATGAGGAAGGTTTACATTTACAATATATGCATAATTGCACCCGTGCGAAGCCGGGGCAGGTCGCTAGTTATCTATTTATAGATGTAAGAAAACGTATTAGGGGTTGTCCATTAATCACGTGAGGTTCTAAATGGGAACCCCTCCCGGTTCGGCAAAAATCACGAAATATCACAAGGGGGTAGGTGTAGTAAAATATCACGTATATTTATAATTTCGTCAAATGCGTTCTAAACCGGAAAGCGGCGTGTGTATAAGATTCTTTGTGGGTATTAAAAAATACGTGATTGTAATGGGTGGTGTTGGGGGAGTCTTAAACCTCACCACGTATCACCAAGGGCGAGGGAGGAGTTACAAAATGCTAAAAAAACATCACGTGATTAATGGATAGAAAGAATAGCTCTTGCTACTTACAACAAAAACGTTTTCTTGCGTCAATAAATAGATAGATTTCTATCATACCATACGGCAATTAACCCACACCAAACTCCTAAATCGGATCATAAGTCTCAGCGCAATCGATATACATACATAAAAAATACAAATCGAATCGAGAACCTTTTCCTTTTAGATGCCGATTATAAAGAAAATGGCTAACATACGAGGACTGTTGGATAATGAGTAATGTTATTGAAGAGTAGGTGTTATAGTTTACTAAATGATTCATAACTTAGTGTTTATAATTGCTGAACATATTTTCCCTAAGCTAGTCTAAAGGTGTTAGCTGGAATCAAACTCAAAATCAACATGTTAGCTTTCAAACAGTCAAATAAAAAAAAGAAACACAAAAATGTAAAATAAAAACAAATCATTTAGTCTTTTACTAGTGGCCCGCCCCGGCTTCGCCCGTGCAAAGCGGGGGTGGGTTATACTTAAAAACCTTCCCCTTGAATCACTCTATCTATTAAAAAAAACCGCTTCGAAATCCGTTGCGTAGTTTTAAAGATTTATGCATACATAGGGACGGACAGAAGAATGCGACTTTGTTTTATACTATGTAGTGATAGTGATGATGACAATGCAGTCTCACTGCTGGTTAAGCTAAGTTGGCACCAGGTTTCGTATAATAGTTTTCTTTCTCTTGCGGCTAGTTTTTCAGCCTTAGTACGACACTGGTAGGATGTATTGGGGTGATGACACTATGTATTCTAAATCCGTCACCATACGGACGTTAAAATGGACCGAACTTCAGTGGATTATTTTTGTCTTTGCCGAAAATTCGACGCTCGGATTCAGATCAAATAAACCATTTTTTTTTTAAGAAAACTACATTTAGACAAATACAAAGAAACTTGCCCAACCCCGGATTCGAACCCAGTGCCCGTGGATCCAAAGGTGGCAAGTAAATGATTAAATGATGTTTATTTCTGTAAATAGATCTTTTATGGACACTTTTACAAGTCAATGTTTTTACATATATATTTTTTAACTAGATGGCTCCGGCATTTCCTAACTGACGACCTCTGAGAAGAAATGCCGAAACAAACTCAGAGAATCATGGTCTCTTTTAATGTCCAGACAGTATTTAAAAGCAAATGTGAGTCACAATGCAAGGCAATGTCTGAAATGGTCTTTTGAAGAAAGAACCATAGTGGCTTTGAGAAGACTAGTCACATCTGACGGCACGCATGCATCAGTCATTGTGTAGCTCAACCCTAACCTCTAGCTAGACCAACGAGGCGCACATTTAGTTATAAATTACAAGCAAAACGAAATATTTTTCATTGTCTTGCAGAGACAAAATTAAAAGCAGTAATTAAAGCCGATTGAGAGGTATACCGGAAAATTTAATGAAACACACAGTAAAAACAAAAGTACAATAGAAAAACTCACCTCTGTCCTCAAGTCATCCATGCTCTTACTGCTTTTCAAACTATTCAGCGTGCCATACTTATTTGACTTTCTGTTCCGTGGTAACAATTCTTCGGTATCCGTGTATGGGGTATCATAGATATGTTCATTGTTGACAAAGAATTCTGAATTCTTAGTTACACACTTACAGTCCAAATGGCATTTGAAATTGTTGTGTTTTATGTCATTTGTAAAACAGTGCATACATTTGTCTGTAATCTTTTGATTTAAACTATCCGTGCTGGATGAACAGCACAATTTTAGAGAGTTTCTAGTGGTGTCTTCGGATGTAAGTCGGGTATATGGCAAGCTTGTAGTCGAGGTATTCTTAATGGCACAGTTTAGAGAATTCAAGCATCGTGTTAACGGATCTGGGTTTCTATTAGTTATATCTAATATTTCAGTGCAGAGATAGTGCATTTCTTTTGGTTTTTTCGTCTCCTGCAGGGGTTGCACACGTTTTTGTAATATCTGCTCTAGTTTTTCCAGCTTTCTTTTTGTTTCCTTTTTCTGTAGCTCTTCATTTTCTTCTATTGTGGGGGAAAAGACACGTGGTGGTTTTTTGGGGGGTGGCCCTGCAGGTAAAGGCTGTTTTAAAGCCTTTTTCAATGTATCAGTTAGTTTTAAATGAGGGTTTTTACGTTCCAACCGTATAGTTTCACTGGAATCACAGAACTCATCCATAACCTTTAGATTAGTGTCGGGTTTTTCAAACTGGGATAACAGTCTTTTGAAACGGCCATTCTTTTCTTCGTCAGCATTTTCAGTTTCAGAGCTTACACCACTGTCTGTCATAGCATCTTGTTTGTCGGACTCAGTTTCCGTTTTCTTTTCTTTATTGACTTTAGCATACTGGTCTAAGATATACTGTGGCACTTTTGAATCCGGTATGGAGTTTAATGGAGGTGAATTTTCACGTATTATTACATTATCATCACATTTCTTCAGAATATCTGCTGTATCACACACTGGTGGTATTATTAGTTGTGCATAGTGAGGTCTTGGTGGAGATTTGCTTTGTACATACTCATTTGGTGCCGGTTTGACTTCATGGACATGTCCCACAATCTCAACGCCCCCATATTCACTCCGCACAAAGTTCTCCTTCTTCATCTGCTCATCCAAAAACCGTTTCAGTCTTTCCTTACTGATCCGCTTATCCATTTTCAAAGTAAAATCACTGGTCTCTGATCTACCATTGCAACTTCCATGCCTCTTCGGTGTTTGCCCTATTTTCTGGCTTCGGTCACAGCGAAATGCATGGCTTCTGTGCAATTTTTTGCCAGGGTCACTAGCTTGTCTTGACAAAGACGTTTTTAATTCCACATCACATAAAATATCACTTTTACTATGCAAATAACTGGCGTTCGGCTTCAGCAGACAACCATCACTGTCTGAATCATTCGCATTATCCTTATTATTTGATAACTCATACTGGATGTCAGTATTTTCCTTTTCTAATTTGGCTCGCTCAATGTGTTTGTACAGTTGTGAACGATTCGATTTCCTGGGCGAATCGTTGTTCAAATTTTCGAATCTACTCTTTATTTCTTGCACCCTGTTCTTAGAAGACGATATCATTTCGTTGGGGATAAACACATTTTAATATTCACGCCACAATTTGTCACTATTTCACTAAAAGTTACTTAATATTTCAACACCAACTTTTTGTAAACACGACAGTCGGAGTTCATTCGTTTCAGTATCACATAACTTTTTTTAAAAAACACTGCCTTGCTATTGCAGGGTTTTAGATATGACAATATCCAGAATTATTGTAACTCACAAAAAACACTGTACGCGGAAATATCGTCCAAAGTTGTTTGGATTGCGAAATTAGAACACGTAGATTGTTATTTCACGCGAACATAACTATTTTGAAACACATTAGACTTGACAGAAAGTTTACAATAACAGTTGCCTGCTCGCTCCGACAGACGTTCATGTTGCTCGCATGGCAATTGAGTTGCTAAGTTGCCAATCGCGACGACTTAATTCCCTTATTGGAAAGATAAGATATTCGATTGTTGAAATTTTAATATTTCTTTACGTTTATCGAAGCTTTGACTACACACAAATTTTAATTATGTAAATAGGAATGTAAAAAGTTTAAAATACACAAATCTTTAAGTACATGATTTATTTTATGTCTATGGCAAACAAAAATAAATTTAAAATAGCGTTTGTCATATGATAAGGCAATGGAATAAAGAACATAGCATGTATATTTAGTAAATTACTAAGCACTAAGATCCATAAGGAGCATTGGTAATCATGATATCATTTTCCCTTAATTGCGGGAACATTTTTGTGACGTTATTAGAAAGCAGCTGACTCAAATAACATGTTGTTTGGATAGTAGGTGTCTTGAAAAAATATAATGAATAATTATTTGATAAGTAGTCATAGTATATTATTATTTTGTATTTCCAAATCCAAAAATAAAAATTACTATTTACTTCAAATGTCGACAGGATTGTTAAAATAAAATATGAGGTAAAACTACTAAGCTACTAATACTTTAGCTGAGAATTTAAAATGGTGGTAGATAGCATAAAATTATACAAATTATACATAAAAACGCAGTGTAATAATAAAACTAGATTGATAATTCCGAAAATCCCATAAAGTTCAGTTTAATAAATAGTTTCTAAAATTAAATATCTTAGCCTGCCATCTAGTGTCAAATAGCAGAAATATAATAATAGTTCCATAAGTCCTGACATCTAGCGGCTAATAGTGTAACGTATTTATTGTACTAGTGCTGACAGATAGATGACACTGTAATCAACAAATTATGAAGCTTCATACAATAAAAAAATCGTGGTATGAAGGATTTAGGACAAATACATCCCTTGCGAAATTATTAGAGGCACTGTGTTTGTTTAGTAATTTTATGTTTCATAATACATTTTAAGCAATAATGGTATATTTAAATTAATCTAATCTAATCGGTTATTGATTGAATAATATAAAAATAAAAAACAACTCAATGTAAAATAATAAAACGGTACAATATCTCTCGGCAATAATATTTTACATGTAATCTTGCAGTGCGTCTAATAATTTGGCCAGGAACGGTATTATCGCAACCCCATTTCATTTGGAGGGTGTCGTCACTATGGCCGTAAACCTAGCTGCAAGAGATCACAGTCAGATAATTACCCGCAACGTAGTTGGAGGAGGCAAAACTCAGCAGTGGGTCATCAATAGACTGAGAAGTAGTATACAATAAAAACACTTATATCTAACAGAAAAAGGCAGGAATTCCCTAAAAATATCCTCGTTTTGTACTTATCCTTTTGTACGTGCACTATATATTCTGAATCCGTCAACACACGGACTTCGTGCAATCATTATCATCATTTCAGCCAAAAGACATCCACTGCTGGACATAGGCCTCCACAAAGGCTGGTCACCCGCACGGCGACCTTAACCAGGTCATCGGTCCACCGTGTGGGAGGCCTACCTACCTTTCTACCCCATCGGGCGTCGATCCTGCGCGTTATGTGCCCTGTCCCTGTGGACTATGTCGGTGACCCTGGTTTGCCTGCGTATCGTGGAATCACACCGTGTCATTTGACGTACGTTTTCCGGCGACCTTAACTAGGTCATCGGTCCACCGTGTGGGAGGTCGACCTTTCAGCCCCATCCGGAGTAGATGCCCTGCGCGCTATGTGCCCTGTCCACTGCCACTTAAGTTTGGCAATCCTGTGGGCTATGTCGGTGACCCTGGTTTGCCTGCGTATCGTGGAATCACACCGTGTCATTTGACGTACGTTTTCCGGCGACCTTAACCAATTCATCGGTCCACCGTGTGGGAGGTCGACCTTTCAGCCCCATCGGGAGTAGATGCCCTGCGCGCTATGCTCTGTCCACTGCCACTTAAGTTTGGCAATCCTGTGGGCTATGTCGGTGACCCTGGTTTGCCTGCGTATCGTGCAATCACTCCGTGTAAATTGACGTATGATTTGTAATTACATGAAGAACGCGATGTTATAAATTGGTAATAATAGGTGGGATTTCCCTTCAGCTTCCCCATAAGATCATAATGACTGGAAAACTTTATTGTCACAATAGTTAAATGTGTAGAATAAAATTAATAGACTGGTAACACTACATCTATGAATAGATTAGAGAAAATGCTGTCGTCTGTCCGTCCCTATGTATGCCTATATCTTTAAAACTACGGAACGGATTTTGAACCATTTTTTTAATAGATAGAGTGATTCAAGAGGAAGGTTTATATATTTAATACATGCATAATTAATTGCACCCGTGTGAAGTAGGGGCGGGCCGCTAGTTAATTTATAAACCAATTATGGCGTTCACAATCGTCACCGGATGGATACATTATTCTTATAACTACTACCAGGTCAGAACGCGGCACCAACCGAGAAGACCTGGCGGAAGAAACTCGATGAGCTTGTCTTTTTTTTAAACGCCATATTAGTTACAATGGCCGGTCTGAATGTAGCCGTGAGTATTAACAGCCACTTGTTTTGTAAGGAAAAATACCTTGGGTATTTGATTCGAATGGCTGAGTTTGGTTACTGAATCTACTAATATAACTATATGTTTTTTATTCCAACACGAAACTGGTCTCAAATACACACGACGAAACACAGTAAAACTGCTTGGCGCTGGACTTAGATTTGATGGTGATAGCTAGCCGCGCGGACCATTAGATCCTACCACCAAGCGTGTTGGGTTTTGTTGGCTTTTACAACACGCGTTATTTCCCAGCTTGCGGTGGGGAACTTGTATATTCTTTCCCGTCCCCAAACGTCTAAAACACACGTGCTATAGTCGTGGCTACATCTAATTGATGTCAGAAAGTCAATAACTATCGGGTTAATAATATAACTATTTAATAACCTAGTTACTGCTAATTGCTATTCATCCGTTTAACATAAATAGTTTCCTCCACGTGAGCCATAATTATACTTGATTTCACGTGTTTCTCTTCACTTCATCATCATCATCATCCACTGCTGGACATAGGCCTCCTCAAAGGATCTCAACAAAGGCCGGTCCTGGGCCGCCCGCATCCATCTTTTTCCGGCGAACTTAACCAGGTCATCGGTTCCACCGTGTGGGAGGCCTACCAGCACTGCACTTTCCGCAATGCAGTCGCCACTCGAGGGCTTCTCTGCCCCATCGGGCGTCGGTCCTGCTAGCTATGTGCCCTGCCCACTGCCACTTAAGTTTGGCAATCCGGTGGGCTATGTCGGTGACCCTGGTTTTCCTGTGTATCTCCTCATTTCTGATTCGATCTCGCAGGGAAACTCCGAGCATAGCCCTCTCCATTGCCCTTTGGGTGACTTTGAGCCTTCTGATGGAGCCCATAGTGAGCGACCATGTCTCTGTTCCATATGTCATCACTGGCAACACACATTGGTTGAAGACTTTTGTCTTCAGACACTGCGGTATTGTGGACGAGAAGATCTTTCGAATTCTCTTAGTTATATCAAATTGTGGTGATTAAGAATATAATACGTTTTCCTACGTCGATGTATTTGCGTCGATGTATTTGCGTCCTACCAGCTTATCGCAGGATTTGCGCGTCATCTGTTTTGCAAGTGGCCATTAATAAACTGTTGCAGATAGTGCATTTTACTTGAGTGGCTGGTTTTGTCTCTGAGAGGCTCGATACAATGAAGTGTACGGGGTGCAATATAACCAGGTCACCTGCACAACCTCAGATAACTATTGAAGACATTGCTGCACTCCTTGATCAAAAATTGGCTCCTGACTCTTTATTTATGAGTAATGTCCGAAAAATGATAATTGAAGAAGTAAATACATTAGTTACAACAAAAATAAATGAATTTAAAGAGGATGTAAATAAGACCACTGATTATATTATGAAGGAAGTCAAGGACTTAAATAAAAAAATTGAGGAAAAGGATCACGTCATACAAACATTACAAACTGAGCAAATTCATCTCAAGGACGAGTTGGGAATAATGCGTAATCGTTTGTCCACCTTTGAAAAAATATCACGGGACAGGAATATTGAAATCCAGGCCGTTCCGGAGGATCGATCGGAAAATGTTGTCACAATTTTCAAGACCTTTTGTGACACCGTTAATTATCCTATATCCGACAGGGATATCCAGGCATGCCGTCGTGTTGCAAAGATGGACACAAAATCAAAACGTCCGCGTAACATAGTGGTTACTTTGAGTTCCCCCAGGATGCGTGACGAAATTATTTCGGCGACTCATCGGTTCAATAAGGAGCACAGAGATAAAAAACTCAGCAGTCTGCACTTAGGAATCAGTGGTGAAAGTTGCCAGGTCTACGTCACAGAGCATCTGTCCCCAGAGACCAAGCAGTTATTTGCGGCAGTTAGGAAATTTGCTAAGTCAAATAACTACGCATTTTCGTGGGTTAAATTTGGACAGATATATTTACGTAAAACGGATAAGACAAATGCAATTTTAGTAAAAGATTTAGACTTTTTGAAAACCTTAAAATGACTACTAATTAATTTTTGTTGTATTGGTTTACTAGTGTTAATTAGTTTAGTATGCCTTTTCGCAATGCTAAGCCTACTGCTCGCCTTGTTATTATATAATGCGCTTTTTAGCACACTCTTGGTAATGGTCACCTTTTATTCTGTATTAGAGTGTTATTGTATTAATTTGCTCGTTTGTTTTTCTCATATAGTGAAATTGTCAAAGTTATTCTGTGGTGTTGTTTTGAAATACTTTGATTTAATCTTGTCTCATTTTGTCTCAAGTGTAAAGTCATTTTGTAACATATGTGACATTGTTTACTGTGTATTATTGCTGGTATTGTTTTATTATATAACGTATTTATACACTATTGAAATAATTATAAAAATAAATTTATATTATTTATACATATACTTTGTAGATTTATATATGGATACTTTTTATATATATAACAATGATTTCGGATGAGCTGTCGATATACTACCAGAATGTTCAAGGGTTGAGAACTAAATGTTTAGATCTATATAATGGTGTACTGAGTAATACTTTTGATATAATTTTAATCACGGAAACATGGTTGCAAGGCGACATATTGGATTCAGAACTGTGTGATGCGCGATACGATATCTTTCGCTCTGATAGGAATCTCACGCTGTGTAGAAAGACTACGGGGGGGTGGTGTTATGATCTGTACCCGTAGAGAGCTAGAGGCAACCTTAGTGGACGATTATAGCAATGCTGATACTGCTGAATCCATTTGTATAAGAGTCCCAGCGCGAGCTATTTCCTCAAAACGTGATTTATTTATAATACTTGTATACACGCCCCCTGAAGAGGAAGGGTTCTTGTCCCGTATGAATAATATAAATAGTAATATATCCAAGCTAGTAGAATGTAATCCTGACTGCAATTTCTTATTCGTGGGTGATTTCAATTTGCCCTGCATCCGATGGGAAAATGGTAACAGCTCAATTTTGCATAAGGGACCTGTAGACAAGCAGAACAGTGCATTATTACTTCTAGAAACCGCCAACTTTCTCGGTTTTGAACAATATAATTATATTCCCAATGGGATAAACAATATCCTAGACTTATGTTTCAGTACCCTTGTATTGGAAGTTACTCGTACATCGAATCCTTTATTAAAAGAAGTTCCTCATCACCCTCCTCTTCTGATTAATATATCGGATTTTAAGTGTACACAATTTAGTGAGAAATGTGAAACACGGTTTAATTTTCACAAAGGCGATTATAACGCTATTAATAAATTTTTAGGCAATATTAACTGGGAGGAGTTGCTTTCAAATGAATCTGTCGAAGACGATGTTAAAGTATTTTATGAGTTACTTGAAGAATGTTGCACACTTTATATACCTCTATCTAGGAAATTTAATAAAAATAGTTATCCAATATGGTATAGTAAAACGTTAATCAAACTTAATAAAGAGAAAAATAACATACATAGGAAATGGAAACGTAGTGGTAACCCGCGTGATTACGATGAGTTTGCTATGTTACGAGATAGGTTTAAGAGAATTCAGGATGAATGTTTTCAAGAATATATTAACAGAACGGAATCATATATACGCCAATCACCTAAACATTTTTGGACCTATGTAAAATCAAAAAGAGGTGGTTCAAGTTACCCTAAAGCTTTCACTCACAATAATACTACACTAACAGAGGGACAGAGTATATGTAACGCTTTTAATGAGTTTTTTGAAAGTGCTTTTGTTCAGGCTACCAGTTCTGGTTCTATCCCAGCCATAGCTCAGACTTGTGAATCAACAGCGAATAATGACACAATTTCTAAAATTTATATCTCACCGTCTGACGTTAAGAATCAGCTAGAAAGCTTGGATAAATCTAAGGGTGCAGGTTCCGACGGCATACCTCCTGTGTTTTTGTCTAATTGTGCAAAAACGCTAGCCCTCCCTATATCTTTACTCTTTTCAAAATCTTTATCTCAGTGTATTTTTCCTAGCGCTTGGAAAGTCGCGCATATCATCCCTATACACAAAAAAGGTGCAAAATCTCTAATTTCTAATTATCGGCAAGTTTCAATATTGAATGCAATAGCTAAGGTTTTTGAGAAACTAGTTTTCGAACAAATTTACTCCGTGGTTGCAAAGGGTATTCCTGAATCACAGCATGGTTTTTTAAGAAACCGCTCAACAGTTTCCAATTTGGCCCTTTTCACTAATTATGTCTTAGAACAGATGGAAAACGGTGGTCAGGTTGATGTGATCTACACGGATTTCGAGAAAGCCTTTGACCGTGTTGATCACATCATCCTATTACAGAAACTAGAGGCACTAGGAATCCACGGAGACCTTTTGAGGTGGATTACTTCATACCTTACTAATCGTTCCCAGGCCGTGGTGTTAGGTGGATATAGATCGGACTTTATTTCCGTGCCTTCAGGCGTTCCTCAGGGCTCACATCTTGGCCCCTTGTTTTATAACGCATATATCTATGACATTCATAAATGTATTAATAACGCCAGGCACATCTTATACGCGGATGATAAGAAAATTTACATGCGTGTAGAAACGGTAAATGATTGTGAGTTAATTCAGCAAGATCTAAACAATCTCATGTCTTACTACACAACTAATAAGATTACAGTTAGTATTTCTAAATGTCACTGCATTACTTTCACTCGCAAGAATAAGCCTATAAAATTTAATTATAAACTAAATAATATTGACCTAGTCAGAGTCGAGTCAGTTCAAGATCTAGGTGTTTGCCTAGATTCTAAAATGATGTTTTCTATTCACATAGATAATATTGTTAACAGAGCTTTCCGTAATCTTGGTTTCGTTATGCGTACTTGTAAACCTTTTAAATCTGTTATGAGTATAAAATTATTATATTATTCGTACGTCCGTAGCATTTTAGAATATGCCTGCCCAATATGGTCTCCGGTATATGCAATATATAAGAGCAGAATAGAAAATATTCAGAAAAAATTTCTCAATCATTTGTTTTATAAATTTAAAGTTGAAAAAAGAACGTACAAGGAAAATTGTCAGGAATTTAAATTGCTATCGCTTGAAGAGCGCCGCCTGGTGTTGGACATGGGATTACTGTTTGATCTTCTTCGCGGGCGCCTTGACTGCCCGGAACTTTTAGAACAGCTCAGATTTCGAGTACCCTCGCGCCGTACGAGACACACCCATCTTTTTGCTGTCCCGTCACACTCCACCAATTATGGGCAGAATGCTGTGATGACACGATTAGTTTCTCAATACAACTTATATTTCAGGGAATCGGATCCCTTTATTGGAAGCAAGGGCAGTTTTTTGAATGCGATCAAATCCAGTTTGTCCTTAAATAAATAAAAGTAACAATAATATTGATATATTTATAAAACTTTTATAATCTTATTACCTTTATATACACACACATATATTATTATTATGACAATATTTATTTAATGTGTCTATATGATATTTTTTATATTTATACTTATACACATAATATATAATTTAATAATAATTTATATAATATTTATTTATATAACCTTCTTGAATATTTATCATTATCATTATAACACTACTATCACTACTTTTAATTGTTTTTAAGGTTAGTTTAAGGCATTTTATATTGTTTTTCTGAAACAACTTTTTGGCCGGATATATTAAGTAAATTTAAGTTATTTTTGTAAGATATATTTAAGAATGGCTGTTGTTGTTTATTTAAATAAAAAAAAAAAAAAAAAAAAAAAAAAGAAACATTTCTAAAATTAGAAAAAAAAACATTACTCAAAAACTATACATCGTTGGAACATGATTTAAAAAATTCGAGTTCTTTTGACCACAGGCTTCACTTCACTTTAGTATTATTATATCTGTGACTTCACTATCACTATCACTACATAGTGATAAAAAACTAATAAAAGCAATATTTGTTGCGAGTGTTCGTAGGTATTAAACAAAGAGTAACAAAAACCCTACAGCCTTAAGAAAAGACTTTTAAGAAAAGGATTGATAAGACTACTGAAAACTTAAGTAATATGTACTTACATAAACACTAACTTCTTTATCTTCACTACATAGTATAAAACAAAGTTGCATTCTTCTGTCCGTCCCTATGTATGCATAACTCTTTAAAACTACGCAAAGGATTTTGAAGCGGTTTTTTTTATAGATAGAGTGATTCAAGGGGAAGGTTTATATGTATAACCCACCCCCGCTTTCCACGGGCGAAGCCGGGGCGGGCCACTAGTATGTAATAAAACAAGACTAAAAATACCAACTAACCTAAAACTTAAATACTAAAATATATTATTTAAAGGAGTCCCTTTAGGCAAGGTTCCGAAGATACTGGCAGCGTTCCCCCTTTGAATCGCTAGACTGATTCTTTGTCCGAGGTAGCTACCAGCTCTTCGGTCTCCTGTGATGTCGACTAACCTTTTTGCTATTTCCTTAAAAAGGCTTATAGCGCTAGGACCCCACGGACCAAGGGTTAATACTACATAGTAATAATAGTCTTTTAATACTACATAGTATAAAACAAAGTCACTGTCGTCTGTCCGTCCCTATGTATGCATAAATCTTTAAAACTACGCAACGGATTTTGAAGCGGTTTTTTTTTAGATAGAGTGATTCAAGAGGAAGGTTTATATGTATAATCATTACACCCGTGCGAAGCCGGGGCGGGTCGCTAGTTAACAATAAACAAATGAGTATATATGCGTATGTGTTAAATACGTAGTAGTGTGTTTAATGTTCTTTTAGGCGCAAAGTGATGATCATCCAGCCTGACGAGGTGTTATGTATGGCTAGGTGTCGCAGCGTCTATGCCCCCGAATGTTGTAGTCTGGGACCTGCCTTTGTGGAGATCCTTGGGCCGATAAGTGGACGCCTTTCGGCTGAAATGATGATGATATCGTGGAGGCAGTTTACAAACTTGAAATTAACGAACACTAATTACACACAGACTCAGAGCAAGTGCCTCTGGTTTACACAAAGACACTTGCCCGACCCCGGCATCGAACTCGGGACCCTGTGATCCAAAGGCGGCACATCCAACCTCTAGACCTACGAGGCAGTCAATATAATTATTAAGTGTTCTGATGTTTAAGCTATATTATTGTAATGTTTCATCAAAATCCTTTCAGTAGCTTTCGCGTGAAAGTGTAACAAACGTACGACGACGACACGGTTGGCGCAGTGGTTGAGCGATCGACTGCTGCGCAGCATGTCGCGGGTTCGATCCCCGCACGGAAGAAATATTTGTACGACCTACAAGTATGTGTTCCGGGTGTGGGTGTTTTTCTATCTATAATATGTATGTATTTACAAAAAAATATATGTATATATGTAGTTTATCATACATCTCGTTACCATAACACAAGCATTAAGTTGCTTAGCTTGGGACGAGATGGCGTTGTGTGAAATGTCCAAGGATATTTATTTATTTATTTATAAATAAATGCTTGTGTTATGGTAACGAGATGGATGATAAACTACTTATATAATTTTTTTTTGTAAATACATACATATAATACATAGAAATGACACCCAGACTCCGAGCCAGAGCCTCTGGTTTAGACAAAGACACTTGCCCGACCGGGGAATCGAACCCGGGACCCGTTGATCTAAAGGCGGCACATCTAACCACTAGACCAACGAGGCAGTTTATACATTATTACAAACTTTCACGTTTATAGTATTCGTCATATCATCATCATCATTTCAGTCAAATGACGTCCACTCCTGGACATAGGCCTCCCCCAAGGATTTCCACAAAGGCTCTACTGTGTCACGCTGGCCTAACGGAACGTCACAGGATTTCGTTTTAAATCTGGCTTCCTTACGCTATTGCGACTCCCTGGATGGAATGGGGTGGTGACACTGTGTATTCTGTACGTAAGTCCATAGCGTGTGGATACACAGCAAATGAAAAACTTAAATGTATTGACGTATGCACAGAAGTATGTAACGTCAATGGAAAACATAAATTTTCCTTTTTCATAACCATTTGTTATGATTAGTATTTTTCCAAGGAGGTTTCCACGAAATATTTTCCGGATTTCCAGATTTTATTTGGTGAAGTTTGGCTGCAGTCTCCACTCGAAGGATGAGACTACGCAAATGTGGTTCCGAAAGGCGCTCAACTGAGATATCACTATCACTACATAGTATAAAACAAAGTCGCATTCTTCTGTCCGTCCCTATGTATGCATAAATCTTTAAAACTACGCAACGGATTTTGAAGCGGTTTTTTTAATAGATAGAGTGATTCAAGGGGAAGGTTTTTAAGTATAACCCACCCCCGCTTTGCACGGGCGAAGCCGGGGCGGGCCACTAGTGAATTATAAAATAGAATTTATAAAAAATAGAATACATATTTAAAAATGAAAAAAATTAGTCTTGATTCCAGTGAGCCGACCAACCCCAGCTGATCACAAGCATAACGCATGTGGCAGCCATCGATCTCTTCAACCATATCAAAGGGAAGTGGTCGACCCGCCACACGCCGCTACCACTGTTCGAAGTATTTTAGTGAGCATGACAACTCACAGGACGTACGTCATACGTTGCTTTGAAGGGCAGAAAATTACCACCCACTTTTACTACTACTCAGATCATTGATAAACCACTGCCGAGTCATGCATGACCTACGGCGCCGAGACGTGGACACTCACGGTGAGACTAGTCCACCAGTTTAAAGTCGCTCAGCGTGCTATGGAGCGAGCTATGCTTGGAGTTTCTCTGAAAGATAGGCTCCGTAATGAGATTATCCGACAGAGAACCAAAGTCACCGACATAGCTCAGAGAATTAGCAGACTGAAGTGGCAGTGGGCTGGTCATATCTGTAGAAGAACCGATAACCGCTAGGGTCGGGGGGGGGGGGGGCGTAGACGAGTTCTTGAGTGGAGACCGCGAATCGGCAAGCGTAGTGTGGGACGGCCCTCTGCTAGATGGAGCGACGATCTGCGAAAGGTTGCGGGCAGCAGCTGGATGGGTCAAGCTGAAGACAGGGCGCAATGGCGCTCTTGAGGGGAGGCCTATGTCCAGCAGTGGACTAATGTGGGCTGATGATGTTGATGATGATGAGTCCGGCCTCCTCCAGTCTTTTTTATTCATAACAATTGCATTTTTTTACCTGCACCAACATGGGCTATGTTGTTGCAGGTAAAAAACTGGATTGCCAAACTTAAGTGGCAGTGGGCAGGGCACATAGCTCGCAGGACCGACGCCCGATGGGGCAGAAAAGTCCTCGAGTGGCGACCGCGTTCTGGAAAGCGCAGTGCTGGTAGGCCTCCCACACGGTGGACCGACGACCTGGTTAAGGTCGCCGGAAAGCAGAGGATGCGGGCGGCCCAGGACCGGCCTTTGTGGAGATCCTTGGGGGAGGTCTTTGTCCAGCAGTGGACGTCTTTTGGCTGAAATTATGATGATAATACATATATGCTTTGAAAGGAATCGAATATATAACTAGAAGATCGTCGAAATACACGAAATACTACTTAGTAATTGGCCCGTACATTACCCATTGGCGAGTCAGGCCTCCTACAATTATTTGGAGGGTGATTAGCCAACTTCAATTGGCTATTTGAAATGATTTTTATGAACTTATTCGAAAAATGTGGTGACGGATTTAGAATATGCAGTGTCCACCTGCACCAAAATCCATCAAACACACTGCAGCTTAAATTTTTAGGACATATCTCAATTTTTCACGTTTTTCAACTTGTTGACTAGACTATTACGGCCCTCTCACGACGGTATACGTTGGTGACATTGTATATTCTAAATCTTACACCAAAAGTCACTTCGTACCCTTTGAAAATTCTTACGACACCCTCGGGCTAAATTGGGATGGTGACAGTGTATTCGGACTTTAGTAATTAACATACAGTTGTCCGGTTTTCGCATATTATTATGACGACATCGTAAAAACGGTTTTTGTCATAGAATATAATTTTAAACCGGTTTTTAATTAGGCTTACTGCCTCTATGTTGTTTTAGGAAATTCCGAAAAAGAACATGCTCACTTCATATTGAATGTACTAGAACATTCTTTTCCTACCCACTACTACTACTCAGCCCATAAATGACCCACTGCTGAGTCGGGCGTCCTCCTATCACAGGGAGAGACATTAGCCTACTGTGCCACGCTGGCCAGCTGGGTTGGCTTACACCCAGCAACAGGGTTTCGTATCAAGATTTCCTTCTCTTGCGACTAGGTTCTCAGGCGACGACGCCCTCAGGATGGAACGGGGTGGTGCCCCTTCTGCTCTCGCCTGAGAGGCCGGTGGTGGTTCGGGGGAGCCGCCACCGACGAAAGCCTCGATGACTGAGGGCGTCCCAGTGTACCGGAACGCCCTCTCTGATAGTCGCTTGCCCGCGTAGCGGTCATCACGCCGGGGCGTCACAGTAGACTGCGTTTACGTTGTGGCGCCCCAAGCGCGTCGTGTGAGGGTATACCGCTGGGGTTTTAGTGGGTAGCCGACTCTTGGGTAGACGACCCTTGTCGGAGTCCCACATAATCACGGACCTCTCCCCCGGGGGGCGGTGGTAAGCATAAATCATTTCCCCAGCGAAAACAAAACAAATAGGGTTTCGTATCAAGTTTTCCATCTCTTGCAGCTCAGTTATCAGCCGTGATTTTCTTTTGTCGTCTCTTACGACACCCTCAGAATGTTATGGAATGGTGACATTATATATTCTAAATCCGTCACCACATGGATTAAGCAGATTCAAAGTCAAATCAAAATCAAAAATCTATTCTTCAAAGTTGGCTCATCTGTGCTCTTTATACACGTCAATATAGTTACATTTTACAATCACTATTTACCATTTACAATCGGTTCAGGAGGCTGCTTAAATGAGAAATGCCAGCAAGAAACTCTGCGGTTGCCTTTTTTTTTAAATCGCCACTGATTGCCTACTTTCAGTCGTTACTACGTCTCAGATGCAAAAATACAATAAGTAAATACCATAACCGCTAGATAAATATTCAAGAGTAACACTAATGATTAAAAAAATAAATTGACGCATGAAATATGTGTTGTCATTTCAAATCAGACCATGGATGACATCGCTGGGTGCCTCCTAGTTTCAGTGTCTTGCACAGACAAGTGGGCACATTGCGGTGGTGAGGGGGCTTGTGTGCCTTCATGATCCGTTGGGGCCGGTGTGCTCAGGCTCACCCAGGTGAGGCCAGACGAAGAGCAGCACACAGTGTCGTAGCGGGTTTGGGCTCCGGGGACTCCTCTGTCGCCCTCTCTCTCTGCTCCCTCTCTGCTCCCTCTCTGCCCTGCGAGCCCTAAGCCGTTACGGTGTCCTCGGGTTGGCGGTATACTTGGTCGCTAAGCCGAGGACTGGCGTGGCTTCCTCCTGCAAGGCCGTTATGTCGCAGAAGGGGTCGCAGGGTGGGTTGCAAAGGAAGGAGGTAATGTGACGTTACGCTCCACTTCTGCCCTCGCCTTAGCGGCCGATGGTAAATAAATGAATTCTTGACAAATGTTAATATACTTTAGACGACTATCTTACTGACGAATCACTGTAACTTATTAATGCTTACATGTTTTTTATTTTATTTTATTACGTGCATGACATTTTGTTTATTTTAATTTAATATCATTTGAATTTAGTAGAAGTTAAATTTTGACATGAGATAAAATTGTAGATAAACAATAAATTTCCGAACCATTCGATCCTTTCAACAAGCGTGCTGGGTTTTGTTGACTTTTGCAACACGCGCTATTTCCCGGCGTGCGGTGGGGTAGTTTTATATCCGTCACCATACGGGAAGTAAAACCTTTCTATTTCACCGAGTACAGTTGAATGTGAATTCCCTTGAAATCTGGCTGTTCTCCGAAATTGCTGTTGTGAATAAGCGGATTGAATCATATTTCTAGGAGTGACCTAGGTACTGCGTATTGTCAAGGCAAGCATGATCGTTTTGACGATTTCGCATTTACGTCATATCAGCAGGTGTAACGCATACATTTAATTTAATTACTTCTGAGCCTAAAAATGACCCATTGCTGAGTCGGGCCTCCTCCAACTAAATGGAGGGTGATTAACCTACTGCGGCCTGACGTGAGAGTGCCTGGCGTCCGTGAGGGAAGCGACATCTTCGCAAAAGCTGCATTATATATAATATGTTATTTAGATGTAGGTTAAAATTTAGGATTTAAGTAATATGTAATTTTATAGGAAGTAGAATAAGGATTTAACATGTAAGGCCGCTCTACCGCATTGGATCACTGATCTGTAATGGTAGAGGTGGAAGACAAATAAATAAATAAATCTCCTACATTGTTAAGTGACCCTGGTACTAACATTTAAGCTATGAAGAGAAATTGGCCACACTGGCCAGACGGTTTGGCACAGGGTTTCGTAACAATTTTTCCTTCTTTTCAAGATTGTCTGGCGTCTAAAATATCCAAGAGGGAAGCATCATCTGCTACATTTTTATGCGACCCTGGACTAACATTTAATTTTTGAAAAGAAATTTGGCCTACTGTGCGACGCTGGCCAGACGGTTTGGGACAGGGATTCGTAACAAGTTTTCCTTATTTTCCAGAGTGTCTGGCGTCAAAAACATCCAAGAGGGAAGTATCATCTCCTACATTGTTATGAGACCCTGGTACCAACATACAAAGCTTGAAGAGCAATTGGCCTACGGGTTTCGTATCAAGATTTCTTTTTCTGATTATTTTTTTCTTTTCTTTTTCAGCCGTCATTTCCTTTTATCTTCTTTTACAACACCCTCAAGACGAGATGGTGTGGTGACGCTATGTATTCTAAATCTAAAATGTATAATACATTTATTACATTTAGTTAACTACCAGTATTTACACGGAAATATTGTCACGGTCTGGCCAGCGTGACACAGTAGGCTAATTACCCTACATACAATGGGAGGTCTTACACAGCAGTGGGTCATTTATGGTCTAAGTAGAGTTTAGTTTAATGAGCTGAGATGATGAAACTATTCCAGAAGGGCGCGAAATGAGGAAAATCAGAATCATTTCAGCCCTACAACGAATACGTAAGAAAAACGTAAAAAAATATTAGAATGGCGCGCAGTCGGGCGCGCATGCCCGAAGCGACAATACGCGTCGAAAGCACAGATAAAAAACCGCGGTTGATATTTAAAAAAGCAACCAATTCGTTTCCCGCGCTGAAGTGACAGTTCAATGAAAGAAAAAATTAAAGTGTCTTGCATATTTTTTTAAATTGTGTTACCGATGTGAGTGGATTTTTTTGGTGCTTGCAATTTTACTGTTTGGACGGAGATAGCTGGATTTTTGAGGTAGTTATTTTATTTTAAGATTTATTCATATTTAAGTTCATAGCGCTTATAGAAAATAGGAGTTCCTTTTATAGTACAATATTTCGAAAGGCTTCTGAACGTTGATTACGCCAAACCTAAACTTAAAACTGTTCTACAATTTAAATTAAGCTACAATAAAATTGTGAAATAAGAATAGATATACATTTACAAATAAATAGATTTATTGATAACATTTATTGATAATAGAGTGTATTAAAAGCTTTAAAATATTTTTTTTTTAAATATGTTCGTGTTAGTAACAGGCACGTGAACGCAACCTTTTCAGCACCATAAAGAACCATGTTCCAATTTTGATTGGCCAACCGGTTTTAATGAAGTCATTGCCATACTCAAATTTGTCTTATACAATACTCAGTATTAATTGGGTTTAAACATAAAATTTGCATTGGTTATGCTGCATTATGTCATATTAAAGTTGGGTTTGACTTGCGCTTTCACTGGGCCGCAGGTGGGGCGGTATTTGGGCCACTGTGTCACGAAAGTATCTGTCAGAACCTGTGGAGATGACTGGTCGCATGCATATTTTTTCTAACGTTTCGCTTTTGATTAGAAAAAATATCGTTTCTTTTTTTAAACGCATTAAATCAATCTAATGGCGCGAGTTTTGAGAATGTAACTATTTATTTCTAATACATCCAAACCATTATGGTATTACCATCCCATGCCATCATATGGGTGTTTATGAGAGCCGACAAAAGGACGTTCAAGGCTGAAAAACTTTTTTTTTTTTTTTTTTTTTTTTTTAAGTGGGGGAAACCTTTTATAGGTCCCCAGCCTGTGGGACAGGGCCGGGGTATGTGGGAGTCCCCGGTCGCGTGGAGATGGTGAGTTGCGACCGGTATACCCACTAAAACCTACCACTAAAATGTCACCTCATGTCTTCTACCGTACGGGTAATTGCGTATACTGTCCGTTTTGGCAGTGACTGACAGGGGAGCTTAGCTCTACCCTTGCTGTTGAACCTTTGTAAGCGCCTGAAGCGCTTTTATCCCTCGAAGACTTTGGCAGAGGGGGATAGGGTGTCCCAGCCCGTATCCCCAGTCTCATGCGGACCATGTGTAGAGACATGTCGCATCTTTGTTGCGGTATTGAGACCGTTCACCTCGGGAACTATCTTCTCCTACGGGCGGGGGTGTTCCCTGTGCCCCCGCCTGCAGGCTGCCTCTAGGGTGGCAGGTTTCGTTGCTGCGCAAGCCGTCTGCGTCCAACGCGGACTCGGCGCAGCGGGTGGGCGTCTGGTGCCTTTTCCCGTAGCCTCTCGGCGTCTTCCTTCTTTGTTAGGACGCCTGTCGCAAACGACTCTAAAGCGGCCCACGCTCTTGCGCTTTGCGTAATTGCCACTACCACGGAAGGCAGTGACAAATCCCTTCCTATTTGGGCGATCAGAGTCGCCCGTTCCTCGTCCCATGCCGGACATTCCCTGAGGGTATGGTCGGCCGTGTCTTCCACGGCGGCACAGTGGTGACAGTTGGGAAGGGGCTCGCGCCCCGCCACCCTATGGTACCTCCCGAAGCAGCCGTGCCCCGAGAGGACCTGCGTCATGTGGTAGGAGGGAGTACCGTGCCGCCGTGTGACCCAATGCTCCAATACAGGTCGGACGGCCTCAATGGTCCTGTGACCTGCGCTCGGCTCCTGGAGGACCTCTATCCAGTCAATGAGGAGCGTGCTCCTCTCTTCTACTCGCCAGCTTTGGATGGTATCCACCATGGGGGGCGCGCCGATCGCCCGAGCCTCAGACACGCGGACATATAAAGCGGCGAGGACTCTGACTTCAATCTCCCATGGCGGAGTGCCGGCGAGGACGCACGCTGCCTCAAAGGACACAGTGCGATATCCTCTTATAATTCTCGTCGCCATGAGACGTTGTGGGCGACGGAGAATCGCTCTGTTTTGCGGGGACAGGGCGTCCGCCCAGATGGGCGCCCCATACAATGCCATTGACCTAATGACCCCCGCATAAAGCCTTCGACACGCATCGTTGGGGCCGCCTGTGTTCCTCAGCAGGTTGCTGAGAGCCCCCGCTGCTCGCATGAGTTTGGGCACCAGCCGAGTAAAATGTTCGGTGAAGGTGAGGCGAGAGTCCAGCGTCACGCCGAGGTACCGCATTGCGGCCCCGATGTCAACTCTTACCCCACCCACGGTTAGGTGTGCGTCGGCTAGTGGCCCTCTCCGCGGCCCGTGGAAGCAGAGGGCTTCGGTCTTCTCGGGTGCCACCTTCAGCCCTAGAAGCTGGATTCTGTGCACCATATGTGCGACAGCGGCGGTGGCCTTTGTCTTCGCCTCTTCAAAGTCGCTGCCACGTGCTGTGATAAGCGTATCATCCGCGTAGCACGTGACAGCGACACCCCTCAGCATTACCCCGCGCAGCGCCCAGTCAAAGCCAATGTTCCACAGGAGTGGGCCCAGTACCGACCCCTGCGGAACACCGCGCGTGACGCTTTTTGTTACCCAGCCATCCCGGGTGGGGAACATGATCGTCCTCTCACTGAGGTAGGATCCCATGAGCTCCCTTAGGTATTGTGGGAACCCATGGTATCTGAGCCCTTCCAGTATGACCGCCCAGGGGAGTGTATTGAACGCGTTGGCGATGTCCAGTGACACCGCCAACATCACTTCACCCTGGGCGATTGCGTCCTCGGCCATGTCCTTAACGCGCCTGATCGCGTCGATCGTCGACCGGGCCCGTCGGAAGCCGAACTGTACCTCACAGAGGTCCGGCCCGATCGTCTCCATGTGCTGGACGAGTCGATTGGCAATGATCCTCTCGAAGAGTTTTCCGATCTCGTCCAGCAGCACGATTGGGCGGTAAGCTGACGGGGACTCTGGTGGCCTGCCCTCTTTCTGCAGCAGCACTAACTTCCCGACCCTCCAGTTGACCGGGAAGTGTCCCTGTGTGAGGCACGCGTTCAGCAACGCCTTGATGCGGTAGCCCATTATATCGACTAGGGCCACCAGCACCTGCCCCGATACGCCGTCCAGTCCGGGAGCTCTACGCTTTTCCTTAGTGCGTTGGAGAGCCGAGTCAAACTCTTCGTTGGTCAGCGCCGGGACTTGGGTCCTCTCTGGGTTGCCTAGTGGCGCCATGGCCGGGAAACGCCTTTCCTCCGCTGGGGGAAACAGGCCGGCAATTATAGAGTCCAGATGTTCAGACTCCAGGGTCGTGGTCAGTGGGAGAGTCCACGGTCTCAGTTTTTGCCGGACCTGTTTATAGGGCTGCCCCCACGGGTCCTGGTTTAGCGTTTCCAGCCACTCCTCAAACGCCCTAGCCTTAGAGCGGACTATGGCGTCACCCAGAGCCTTGATGGTTTCTCTGTACACGGCGTACAGGCGCGCCTCCTCAGCTTCGTCCCGGCGCCAACGACGGCGGTGACGTGTGTACGCTCTTCTCTCTGCGTTACTTTGACGACGGAGTTGGGCGACCTCGTCGCACCACCAATAGGCCCAACGTCTCGGCTTGCCGTTCCGCAGCCTCGGCATTGCGGCGTCGCAGACCCGCTTAAACGTCTTCTGGAGCCACTCCGCCTCAGCTGCAGCGCTCTCTATCGGAGAGTCGTCCGTTGGCCACGTGGCCACTAGGGCCGCCTCGCGTAGCCGGTCCGCACGTAGGCTCTTTTGTGCCCAGCGCGGGGGATCGCCACGAGCCGGTCTCGGCAGCACGTTGGGGGCCAGGAAGGCAGCGACCTCGTATCGGACATATCTGTGGTCCGATAGGGTCTCAGTGCCTTCCAGGACCCTCCAGTTCAGCACACGGCTGGCCAGTGTTGGGGTGGCGAAAGTCACGTCGACAATGGAACCCCCGTTGTGCCGGACACAAGTGTGGGTGGAACCACGATTTAGGACGACTAGGCCGGTGGAGGTAAGCCAATCCTCCAGATCTTCTCCTCTTGCCGTTGTTGCGGGGCACCCCCACGCAGTGGATTTTGCGTTGAGGTCCCCCGCAACAAGTACGTGTTGGGATCTTCTCTGGGCTATGAACGCCCCTATCTTGCGCAGGTGTTCACTGAACTCCGCCAGGAGCCTGTTGGGAGAGAAATAACTGCCGATGACGAGCACGTTCCGTACATCAGCAGCAACCCAGCCGTGGCCCCGCTCCACGTTACGCAGTGGCGGGGCCCCCAGCGAAGCCCGAATGTGTAGCGCCACGTCGCCTCGTAGATCAACGACCCAACCATCGTTTCGTGGAGGAACCCTGTAGGGCTCCGAGATCACTGCCAGGTGGATCTCCCACTGTGCCAAACTCTGCATGAGCAGGTTTTGCGCGTTGGCACAGCGGTTTAAGTTGCACTGCAGTATTCGGTTGTGACCCATTACTTGGTCTCCATAGGTTCCTCCTCGGCCTGGTCCCCTGTACCTGAGGGACCGGCAGTAGCGGGCAGCGGCACTCTAGCGACTGCCTGCGTCTTTTCTTTGGCCTTATTAGGGGCCACGCATGTCTTGCGACCCGGCATATGGTCAGGCTTCCTGCCCGCCGCCGCACACACGGTACAGTACGGCTTGGCGTGGCAGGTGTTAGCCTTGTGGCCGTGCTGACCGCAGCGGTAGCACTCTTCGCTGCGGTCGATCTCCGCGTGACAGCACACGCGGGCATGTCCGCTCTCCAGACACTTAAAGCATCGGAGAGGGCGTTCAGGCAGGACTTCTATTCTGGCGGATGACCACCCCACCATGAGCCTCTTGTTGGAGGCAATCTTTTTGGCCACTGAAATGGGGCACCGCACCCACGCGGTCCCCGGCCTTCTTGGTTGGTCTCGGCGGATTGTCCCGCAAGTGATCGCGGAGACCACGCACCCCCCGGCCTCCGCGATAGCAGCTGCTACCTCGGAACTAGTGGCGGACACCTCCAGATCAGTGACCCTGATTTCCGCCGTTCTCACTGGCCTTGAAACCTTGACCAGAGATGGATCCACAACTCCTCGCAGCCTTTCTGCAAAGGTGTCCGCCTTTTGGGCTCTGTCCGCGCCAGGGAACACCATTATAGGTGCGCCAGTGGCGGCGTAGCGGAAGCGAATGTCTGCTATGCCGAGCTCCTTGACGCTTATGTGCTTCTTCGCCTCCGCTAGCACCGCTTCATACGTGGCCCCCCTCTCGGCTGCTTCAGGCTGCAGCGTCAAAACTACTGCCTCAGTCCTGGGAGCCCGAAGCTTTTGTGGCTTGGGCTTTGTGGCTCTTTGGGGCACGTTGCGCCCTTGTCCCTCTCGACCCTTAGACAGGGTTCGGGCAAGCTTTGTGGCCTTCCGTGACCGGACGCGAGTCCAACCCTCGGAGTCAGTGGCCGGGGCGGGCGCCATCATGTCGCGTTCTGCGTCTGGGACCCTCCTTGCTGCCATGTTCTTCTTCTTTTTGGCCTTGCGCTTGCTTTCGGCGCTTTTACCCGCAGGAGCCGGCTGGGCTGCGGCCGAGGTCGTAGCCACTACTGACTCCTCTTCTCTTGAGGTTGCAGCCACCACCGCTGAGGGGGCGGGCGCCCTGGTTTTTGAAGTGGCCGATTTGGCCACTTTGGCACTCGCCGGGGCCGCAGCCGCGCTGGCATATGTTGCCGGTTTTACGGCAATTTTTTTTTCGGCGCTTGTGTGCGAGCGGGAGGTTGACGCCACAGGGGCATGTACCTCCTGGGAATTGTTTTGTGGCGCTGCCTCCCGATCTCGTCGTCTGTCTGCCGCCAGCGGCGGACGCAGCCTTGGTTCGGGGAGAAGTCGCCCCTCCACCCTTGCATCGACTAGGGTGCCCACTTTCAGCATTATGGCCCTTTCCAAGGCCTCCATGTCGAAAGGCTGGGCGATGGGCTTTGGAGTCGGATGCAGGACCTGCACCTCTTTGAGTGCTGCGCGCAGCTGCTCAATGTCCTTACGCATGGACTCCATCTCGCTCGCCTGGCGAGCGTTCATCGCCTGCAGGGCGCGTGTCTCCTCGGACATGTTGCGGTTCGCTAGTACTGCGGCCGCCTTGGCAATCGTCTGGGTGGCAAGCTTTATGCCCCCTTGAATTTCTCCCTTTATATTCTTGGACTTGCCAACCATGTCTCGAATATATTTGACGCTTCGCGCGATCTGGTCCGTTAGGACTTCGCCAGTTGCGTCATCTTCACCTAGACCGACTATGGGTGCTGGAGTCTCGGCGGGGACGCCAGAGCTCCGCAGCATGTCCTTGCAGAAGCGGTTTGTGTCGGTCATTAGTTCATTCTCGACCTGCCGCTTCTGCGCTTTCCACTCTTCTTCTTTTTTCTTCTTTTTGGCTTTGTGGAGGCCCACGTACTTGCCCGTAGTTGGGGGCCTGCCACGGCCACGTCTAATTCCGGGAAATGAGGGGCCTTTGGTCGCCCTCTTCGCGTCGCTGTCGAGTACAACGTTATCTCCACTGCTGTCTGAGCCGCTATCGCGGCGTCTCTTCGTCCCTTGGGACGCCATGGAGTAGATGGAGGTCACCGTCTCCATGCTGGCGTCCGAGGCGTCGCTCTCGTCCGAGAGCACCACTTGCTCGCTCTTTGTAGCTCTTCTGCTATTCGCTTTCCTAGCGATTCCACTCGTTTGTTCTTTGTTATGAACAATCACCAATTCCTTGGCCTTGCCCGCTACGACTTTGCCACTCTGTCTCGGAAACTGCGTTACCGTTTGCAGGACAGGGGGCTTAATCACGGAACAATCTACGCTAGCCTTGTGCTTTACATCTTTCACGCTCACTTCTCGCTCTCTCACGACCAACTTTTCTCCTACTCCCTTCTTTCCCTTAGGGAAATCACAGTTTGTGCCCCCCCCGTAATACGAGGGGCAGACTGCCTCCCCCGAAGGAGCGGCAGTGCGGGATTCTCCAGCTGACAGAGTCAAGCTGGGACCCGCCCGGGGATTGTTTTCCAAATTGTGACTATCCATATTGGTTTAATCTCCACTTAACGTCTTGAAAGAGAAGGCGACATATTTTATATATATGATAGGATAGAAGATAAAATTTGAAACGAAACAGAACAACGAAGAAGACAACCAAAAACAATAAACAACCCAAAAGACAGAATATAAGTACATGAAACTAACAACAAAACCAAAATGAAACAAAACGAAAATAATATATATTTTATAACAAGTGGTGCCGAGTGGTGCCGCTCTTGGTAATGCCTCTCCCCGTGGGCCCGCCCGGCATGGGAGGCCCTGGCCGGTATGGCCCCAACGGATCCTGGAGGCACGCAAGCCCCCTCACCACGGCAAGGTAGCGGCACAGTCGAGGGGGAAGGCTGAAAACCTGGCTGCAAAGGAAACTTGTAACGGGAGGAGGCTTAACTCACCTGTGGGTCATGTATGTTGAGTAGTAGTAGATATAATATTTTATTAGTAAATAAATAATAATAATAAATATCCTTGGACATTTCACTTAACGCCATCCCGTCCCAAGCTAAGCAACTTAATGCTTGCGTTATGGTAACGAGATGGATGATAAACTACTTAAATACTTTTTTTTTTGTAAATACATAGATATTATAGATAGAAAACACCCGGACCCGGAACAAATACTTGTAGGTCGTACAAATATTTCTTCCATGCGGGGATCGAACCCGCGACATGCTACGCGGCAGTCGATCGCTCAACCACTGCCCAATTTACATTGATTACGTGCGTTAATTTCAACTACGACAAGGTTTTTTTCTTTTTTTTTATATTTTAAGATGACACACGAGTAGGCGGTCCACCTGATGGAAAGTGTTCACAGTCGCCCAGGACATCTGCAATCTACCGGGAGAAGATGCGTTATTATTAACCAATTTTATCACATAATTCTGGTATAATTTTACAAAATGGAATACACTTTAGACCGTAAATTAATTAAACGCTTGGAAAGTTATAAAAACCCTTTCCAAACTTCTTTAATATTTCTTTCATAATAATCATCATGACTACTCACTACTTTTATAAAACAAAGTCGCTGTCGTATGTCCGTCGATATGTATGCTTAAATCTTTAAAACTACGAAACGGAATTTGGAAGCGCTACGCAATAGATATAGTGATTCAAGATGAAGATTTATATCTACGAGTATAATACATGCAGAATATTTTAGAGAAACACTGATATATTTAGATGTTCATCATTCCACCTATATGAAGCCGGGGCGTGTCGCTAGTAAGTTTATATTTCCAAATATGATAATTCATTCCGCCTAATGTAGCTTTATGAAAAACGTCATAGCGCGCTAATAATTGGAACAGCGACATCTATTATCAAAAAAAGATAGTTCCTTTTTAGTAATAGCTGATACTTGAACTAAACTCGCAGGTAACTTAAATATATATCTAGGTATTTCAAATTTCCATTTGATCTTGGTCTTTGGATCTCGGGCTCTCGGTTCGAGTCCGGGGTCGGACTATAGTCTTTGTGTTCGTAAATTACATATTTGTAAAGAACCCCGGGATACAGGTTACACCTAATACCTAGGTAGTGCCTAGGTGAAATAGTGGTCTGAAAGAAGATGTAGTGACAAAAATTGAGAAAGGTATGCTGAGATGGTTAGGCCATGTCGAGAGAATGAATGAAGAACGATTGACGAAAAAAGTGTATAAGGCGAGTGTGAATGAAAGTGTTGGAAGGGGAAGACCTAGGCGGACGTTTCAAGACCAAATCAGGGCCGTCTTGAAAAAAGGCCACGTCAAGAGTACCCTAAACCGAAGTGCATGTATGAAGGGAATAATGAAAGTGGACGAAGCGAAACAAGTATGTAAGGATCGTAGCAAGTGGACAGAAGTGGTCTCTGCCTACCCCTGCGGGAAAGAGGCGTGATTATATGTATGTATGTATGTAACTATATACTGTCTCATCACGATATCTCTGGAACCATAAAGCCCTGAGACTTGAAATTTGGTAATATTTTTTTAATTTTTGGAGAATGGATTTAACCAAAGTTTCATTCAAAATTTATAGGGCAAACAACAACAGTCGCGGCGGACCAATTTTAATTTATTTCTGGGCCACAAACCTGATGTTGACATTCCGTGAGCAATATCACGCATGCACTCACTCGTTTAAATTATTACTTTCTTTTCTTTAACGAAACCTCTGCACTAGTTATAACCTGTATTGCGGGGAGGCAAATGTCACCAGGGCTCAGAGCAAGTGCCTCTGGTTTACACAGACACTTGCCCGACCCCGGAATCGAACCAGGGACCAGTGGTTCAAAGGCACATTCAACCAGCAATATGGTTGAGGAGGGCGATGGCTGCCACATGCGTCATGCTTGTGAACAGGTGCCGTTGCTGGGGGTCGGTTGGCTCGGGCATTAGAAGGTTACTATTGTTGACTAGATCGGGCTGATGTTTGGCCCTTTGCGACTATTGCGCGAGTTTGCTCTCACAAATCTATCTTGTATCTAAAAATTGGCGATCTGAAAAGAGCAACTACCTACAGATTTTCTTGCCGGCTCTTCTCTGAAGAGCTGTTTTCAACTCTTCAGAGAAAAATTTGAATTTTGAAATTTTATTTTATTGTTTGCCTTGTCAAAAGAGCCAACTTAATTAAATCAGTTTAGATTTTCATTTTAATCCCCTAGACCAACAGGCCAAATGTTTCATGAATGTGCATCATTTGTTTACTGAATGCCGCCCTATATAACATGAATTTCATGTTTGTAAACTACCCCCGCGATGCAGGTTACAAATATAGCAGGGGATACGTTTTTTTAAAACAAACATTATTCAAATATAGTCTAGTAAAGGCATAACTTCAAAGATTTCACTTAAGTTTAAATTAATAAATGGCAAATGTGCCACGCTGGCCAGACCGGTTGGCACAGGGATTCGTATCGATATTTCCTTCTGTCGACTCTTACGACACCCTCAGGATGGAATGGGGTGGTGACACTCATTTCAGCCAAAAGACGTCCACTGCTGGACATAGACCTCCCCCAAGGATCTCCACAAAGCGACCTTAACCAGTTTATCGGTCCACGGCGTGGGAAGCCTACCAGCATTGCGCTTTCCGGAACGTGGAACGAATTATAGTGCTGACATAAAACTATTGTAAATCATATAAACACAATTATATAGTAATTTACTATGACATTGAAGACTTCATAATCACTTCACTACATAGTATGAAACAAAGACGCTGTCGCCTGTCCGTCCCTATGTATGTTAAATCTTAAAAAAAAACCGCTTCCGACCGATGCGGTTTACAATAGATAGAGTGATTCAAGAGGAAGGTTTATATGTATAATAAATAGGTACATCCCATAATATTATAGAGAAACACTGATAAATTTAGAGGTTCATCATTGCACCCGTGCGAAGCCTTTCTATTTCAATGGAGTCGAACTCAAACTCAAACTCGAATGATGATGATGAATTTTATAAACACCACATTACACAATTATATACAATACATATAATATGTTCCAATGATTTAAATAACATATGCTTTAGTATTTAAAAATTAAAATAGGAAACATGATTCCTCTCCACGAAGCTCCTTGTTCTGTTTTGGTTCGATCGCCTATTCATTTTCAGTCATTGATAAATGACATTTGACATGTGCCATAAATGTCATTTGACAATGACATTTAAGGAGTTCTCCTCGCTTTGGAAAAGCAACTTTATGCAGTGAGTGTAAGATAGAGTTTGTGTTTAGCCAGTAAGAACTAATGACATTTTTCATAATTATATACCTTTGTTTAACCTATCGACGACGCTTTGAGGTGATATTTGCAAGGAATTGTGCATCTAGGGTTTTTTGTATATCAATGTACTACCCTACTAATTTTATTGGGTTATATTATGTATTTGGAAAACATAGTCTTTTGTATTCCTTCAAATAACGTCCTTGTAATTTTCGTTGTTTTCGTAACGTACAACTAGTTTTGAATGTTTGCGTTCTAGAAACTTGTTATGTATTAGGTTTTACGTCACTCTTTGTAGATCAGAAAAGATAAATGTAGATTTTAGTATTCCATGTTATTCATTAATGTTTGATAAAAAGACCAATGTATATTTCGGTGTTTATTACCAAATTATGCAAATAATGGTTGAGATAACGTTTTGCATACATACTCCTCTAAATAGATTAGAATGTCGGATACGTTGATGTTAAACAAAAAATCGTAGTCAAAATGATTTCTAATTCAAATCCCTATCGTTAAAACCCATGAACCCATTATTGAATCTGGACTAAGTACAGCGCCACGGTGGCCAGACGGGTTGGCACAGGGTTTCATAACAAGTTTTCCTTCTCTTGAAGCAAGAGTCTGGCATCTTAAACATCAAAGAGGGAAGCGTTATCTCCTACGTTGTTATGCGACCCTGGTACTAAGATTTAAGCCGTGAATAGAAATTAGCCTACTATGCCAAGCTGGCAAGACGGGTTGGCACAAGGTTTGTATCAAGTTTTCCTTCTCTTGCGGCTAGGTGATTTGCATCTTGCGTTCCCTTGGGCGCCTCTTACGACACCCTCGGGATGGTTTGGGTTGGTGACACTGCATATTCTAAATCTGTCACCACATTTTTCGAATAAGTTCTTATAAGTCAATTCTAATAGCCAATTAAAGTTGGCTAATTACCCTCCAAATAATTGTAGGAGGCCTGACCCGCCAATGGGTATTGTATGGTCTAAATACTAAGTAGTATTTTGCGTTTTTCGACGATCTTCTAGTTATGTATTCGATTCCTTTCATAGCATATGTATTATCATCATAATTTCAGCTAAAAGACGTCCACTGCTGGACATAGGCCTCCCCCAAGGATCTCCACAAAGGCCGGTCCTGGGCTACCCGCATCCATTGCTTTAACCTTAACCAGGTCGTCAGTCCATCGTGTGCGAGGCCTACCAGCACTGCGAATTCCGGAACGCGGTCGCCACTCGAGAACTTTTCTGCCCCATCGGGCGTCGGTACTGCGAGCTATGTGCCCTTCCCATTGCCACTTAAGTTTGGCAATCCGGTGGGCTATGTCAGTGACCCTGGTTTTCCTTCGTATCTATCGTATTTGTGAATCGATCTCGCCGGGAAACTCCGAGCATAGCCCTCTCCATTGCCGATTGGGTGACTTTGAGCCCTCTGATGGAGCCCATAGTGAGCGACCACGTCTCTGTTCCATATGTCATCACTGGCAACACACATTGGTCGAAGACTTTTGTATTATACTAAAGTCTAAAACGAAAAGCAAACTTATCTGTAGGTACTAATATATAAAGCTGCAGAGTTTGTTTGTTTGTTTGTTTGTTTGTTTGAACACGATAATCTCAGGAACTACTGGTCCGATTTCAAAAATTCTTTCAGTGTTAGATAGTCTATTTATCGAGGAAGGTTATAGGCTATATTTTATATTTATTCATAAGAATTAGGGATCCGTATGAAAATTGCGATTTTGTAAACCAAGGTGTAAAATCAAAAACCTATTTATGCGTGCGCTGCAAAAACTATAGACAATAGAACAAAATAATGTACTACGGGTTTGTAGGTCTTATAAAGATCTACAAAAAAGTCCGCGAGAGCACATATCTAACTATCATAGTTTAGTCACAATAACCGTTTTTATGTTCATAAAAATATGCACAGAGATAAGCACGGGTTCGAAACCCACGCGGGCGAAGCCGCACGCAAAAGCTAGTGTAAACATATATAATATAACTAGCGACCCGCCCCGGCTTCACATGGGTGCAATTATGCATGTATTATACTTAAAAACCTTCCTCTTGAATCTAGATATTAAAAAACCGCTTCAAAATCCGTTGCGTAGTTTTAAAGATTTAAGCATACATAGGGACGGACAGAAGACAGCGACTTTGTTTTATACTATGTAAAGATAACCTTTGCTTGTTTTTCGCTTTCCTCTGCGAATTTTGTAGCCGGGAAAAAGCTAAGTCGATTTTAAACCCATTACGTGCCGGTATTTCCCAATGGAGTAAGCAGAGACATTATGATCGTAAATAAAATGAGTCACATTTTCTAACCAATGTTGTTACGGTTTTAGAATACTTAATGTAACCACCACATTCTATCCTGAGGGTGTCGTAAGAAGCAATTCCCTGATCTACTCAGCGCTTATATAACCCACTGCTCTGTCAAGCCTCTCCCAATTATATGGAGGGTAATAAGCCTACTGTACACGCTTGCCGGGCGGCTACGATTTTTCGCTTCGCAGTTTTTTGGCGACCATTACGACACCCTCAGGATGGAATGGAGTGGTGACACTGTGTATTCTAAATCCCACAGACTAGTAAATAAGGTCAAAATACCACACGTGGAGTTTATTATGACCAATTGAGGACAATATTCTGCTTGAACTTGCATAATTTCATAATGTACAAAATAACTTAAGTTTGCATAGTTAGCATTGAATAAATATTTTGTTAACATTGAAATTGAACACCTTTTAACGGATTTATCGCGCGTATATTACATTATTTAAGGTGAATGTTCCAGGGTAGCCCGCGAAATTCAAATTTTCTTACGTTTTTTGCAATTTGCAGGTCAGTGCTAGGTTAATTACCGACGTTTCGATTGCTTTGCAGTAGTCATGGTCGCGGGAGAGACTAGATGTCAATTTTCTTCAAACTCCATTTATTGACTGGTTCCCATGCAGGTGGGATCAAGACATCACTACTCAGCCCCCACTGTTGAGTCAGGCCTCCCCCTATCACAGGGAGGGTAATTATCCTACTGTGCCACGCTGGCCAGACGGGTTGGCACAAGGCTACGTATCAAGTTTACCTTCTCTTGCAGCCAAAATGTCTGACGTCTAAAACAAGCAAGAGAGTAGCGTCATCTCCTACATTGTTATGTGACCCTGGTACTTACATATAAGCTTTGAAAAGTAATTATTGGCCTACTGTGCCACGCTGGCCAGACGGGTTGGCACAGGGTTTCGTATCAAGATTTCCTTCTCTTGCAGCTAGGTTTTCGGCCTTAACATTTTCCTTTTGTCGGCTCTCACGACACCCTCAAGATGGAATGGGGTGTTGACACTATGTATTCTAAATCCGTCACCACTGGGTTTACTATTACTAAGCCCATATATTTTTTACATATAAGTTTCGTATCAAGTTTTCCTTCTTTTGCGGCTACGTTAACGGGTTGTCATTACTTACGACACCCTCACGGTCGAACGGAGTGGTGACTTAACTCCACAGCCACATGAGTAACGGTCAGTAAACTTGGCCTAAAAAAAACCGGACACAAAATTCGGTTTCACAAATCACCCGTCAGGGAGAAAAAGTGACTTTGTCAGTGTTCGTCTCTTTCTACCGCGGCATCTGCCGTATATAGCTGTCCTCTTCAAATTGGCCAGTTCAATTTTGGCGATTGCACAGGAGGTCACAGAACATGTTAACAATAATTATGACAGCTCATACATACAGTTCGTGTGGTGACGATGTAGAATTTATTGTGACACCACCCCATTCCATCCCGAGGGTGTAGTAAGAGCCGACAAAATTTCAAGCCTAGCCCCAAGAGAAGGACAAATTGAAACAAAACCCTGTGCCAACCCATCTGGCCAGCGTGGCATAGGACACTCCGTGTGACGGCTGGAGGCCCGACTTAGCAGTAAGTCATTTATGGGCTGGGTCATCATCCCCCAAAGATTTCCACGAAGGCCGGTTCTGAGCCACCCGCATCTATCGCTTTCCGGCGACCTTAACCAGGTCGTCGGTCCACTGTGTGGGTGGCGTACCAGCACTGCACTTTCCGAAACGCAGTTGCCACTTGAGGACTTTTCTGCCCCAACGGTCGTCAGTCCTGCGAGTTATGTGCCCTGCCCATTGCAACTTAAGTTTGGCAATCCTGTGGGCTATGTCGGTAACTCTAGTTTTCCTGCATATCTCCTCAATTCAGATTCGATCTCGCAGGGTAACTCCGAGCATAGCCCTCTCCATCCCTTTGGGAGACTTTGAGCCTTCTGATAGAGCCCATATTGAATGACCACGTTTCTGTTCCATATGTCATCACTGGCAACACACATTGGTCGAAGACTTAAGAACTTGACTTGAGAGACTTGTAAGAAAGAGGAATTGTGTATGAAAGGTGTGACTGTAGATATGACGACTGATAGGTGTGTATGGAGTCTACCACCTAGCGTGGGACAAGGGTCGTAAGATGATAACAGTAATAATTTTTGGTGATCATTTTAAATATGACGATTTATATAATAAAATATGATAAGAGTTTTGTGATAAAACCTACGTAAATAAAGTTCCTTTTGAGTTTGAACTGTTAATAGGACAGGACAATTTGATTGCTCCAATTGTGTGTAAAAACTTGAGCCAGGTCAAAATCAAAATCAAAATGTTTTTATTCGAATAAATTCTTACGAATGCTTTCAAATAGTCAAAGAAAATACTCTAAATCAAAATAAAAAAAATATATATAAGAATAATTTATCATTTAGTTTTTACCACCGGTTCGGAATGCCATTCCACAGAGAAGAGCCGGCAAGAAACTCCATGGTGAACCGCTCATCACGCGAACAACACGGGGCTCAATTCGGCTAAACAATAGTTAATCATAAAAAATACCCTATAGCGACCAGCATGTCGCGGGTTCGATTCCCGCATGGAAGAAATATTTGTATGTCCATGTTTTCTATCTATAATATGTATGTATTTACAAAAAAAAAATATATATATATAAGTAGTTTAACATCCATCTCGTTACCATAACACAAGCATTACGTTGCTTAGCTTGGGACGAGATGGCGTTGTGTGAAATTTCCAAGGATATTTACATTCTATACTTTACACAATTTACTTGAAAAATCTGAACAAATTGCATCATGAAATATCGCCTGCAAATGCGATAATTACGAAAAAGTCCTACACCGCGATAGCGAAATTTCAAGAGCAATTTGCAAGGTTAAAATATCCCCGACTACAACAATCGGGGGATAGGCGCTGCGACCCCTAGCCAGACATAACATCTCGTCTGGCTGGATGATAATGCCTTAGCGCCTAAAACCCTTTGGGTGACACTTTGAGCCTTCTGATGGGGCCCATAGTGAACGATATGGGCTGATTAGTAGTATTAATACGATAGCTGTCGCCTGCGTCATGCTTGTGAACACTGCTATTGCTGGGGGTCGGTGACGTCATAAAATAAAAAATCAATCAAAATCAAAACTCATTTAATCAATTTGGCTCATTAGAGCTCTTTTGACAGGTCAAACAAAAAAAATAAATTTAAAATTTGCCATTTAAAATCATCTAAAAAAGATCTAAAAAAAGCAACTGCAGAGTATCTTGCTGGCTCTTCTCTGTAGATCTACATTCCGAAACGGTGTTATAAACGGTGAATTCGAAATTTTATTTTATCGTCTAACTTCAAAAGAGCTTTAATAAGATAACCTGATTAAATGAGTTTTAGATTTAGTATAAATATACGTAATGTTAATGATTTCTTAGGTTTCAACGATCTTTACACATAGTAGGAAATGATCTGTTCACGGTTGTCAGTGTCCGTGGTCGCGGGACGACACTGCAAAGTGTCTGAAACGTTGGGAATAAAATAAAATAAAACGATCATAACCGTGAACAGATCATTTCCTGCTCTATGTAATATTAACTAATATTTATAATTAGATTTAGTGAAGTCTGTGGGGTTTCTATCATATCCACAGTTACGGAAAAACCAATGTCGTCCTTTTTTACTATACATTTTGAACAATAAGACAAGCCTTCGGAGCTTTTTTCGCCAGTTCTTTACTAAGTCTTTGCCGCCAATAAAACCTTTGTGTTTTTTGAAACTCAAAAGAAACTTTATTTAAATAGCTTTTATCACAAAACTCTTATAAATCGTCTTAAGTAAAATTACCAATATCATCTTACGACCCCTGTCCCACCCTAGTTGGTAGTCTCCAACAAACCTATCAATCGTCATATCTATATTCTCACCTTTCATACACAATTCCTCATTCTTACAATCCATCCATCGCTTTTCTCCCATAACCATTGCATCCATCCATTCATGCATGATTCAGGAGGTCGGGTAAGTGTTTTTGTCTAAACCAGAGGCACTTGCTCTGAGCCTGGGCGTCATTCACAGTTCGTGGATAACATGTTTGTAAACTGACCCCACAATACAGGGGTTTCGTTTAAAAAATATATATTTCAGTCTTTTTTTCTACTTAAAAATGCAAGGAGAAAAAAGAACAAAAAATTAGTAATTCAAGTGTTAAAATATGCAATACAACCTTTCCTCAGAAACTGTGACGTCAAACGTCTTGATAAAATATCGCAAAGCAGGTCGTGAACATTAAAAAAACATTCCATTCAAAGAGAATAATATTTGGTAACATTTAAGAACCGGTTGAAGATACATATTTATATCTGGATACAAACCAATGAATTCATGTATTTACAGTTTACAGGGCGTATTCTGTGTAGTTGCCACACAGAATACGCCTAGAGCCCAGGGCTAGAGCAAATCTTTTGGGCTTTGTTCCTGGGAAATGAAGCTCGAGAAAAGTCGATAACTCGAGAAATCTTGTACGTTTGTAGAAATTAAACTTGCAGAGTTTTAATTCTAGATATTCTAATTAACATGCCTTAAATGGTGCTATGATTGTAATGTAATTATAATTTACATTTACTTTCTACCTGAATTTAAGATATTAAAGTTTTCTTTCGTGTTATACAGAATCTATTTTGTTTACAAGATTTAAGTTGTTTTTTTTTTCTAAATAACCAGCCCAAAATTGTGCTGTGATTCTAATTTTATTCTAAGGATATTAACGTTTTCTTTCATGTTGATTTTTTGTTTAGTTTAATAGCAGCTCCATTTTTCTTTTAAGTTCTAAATAACCAGCCAAAAATGGTGCTGTCATTATGATTATGAGTCTGAATAATATTTTTTCTGTATTAAAAAAAATGTTCATATGATTAATGTTTTTGAATAAAATCGATGAAAGTTTTATGATTAACTTGATACTTTTATTTGAGCGAAAAACCACTGAATTTTTGACGTAATTGGAACCAAATAATATGAGAAAACGTACGTAAATGTAAATTTCTCGACAACCCGAGAAGACAAGAGAAATTATCCTCGAGAATTTTCGAGACCCGAGAAATTGAAAAGCTCGAGAAACCACGAACCCTAATGGCGACGAATAAAGCATAGCAAATATTATTATTTACACTATTAATCAGCCCATACATGACCCAATGCTGAGTCGGCCTCCTCCAGTTACTTGGGGGGAAATTAGCCTACTGTGCTGCGGCCAGGCGGGTTGGCACAGGTTTTCGTATCAAGTTTTCCTTCTCTTGCGGCTATTCGGCCTTATATTTCGTCTTCAAACCGTTGGTAGTTTTAGTATGAATGTGGATCGAAGGGTTGTGAGAAAAGAAATGGGTGGATTGTGTGAAAGAGAACATACATATGAAAGAGATGAATATGACACCGTTATGAGCGTATGGAGCGTAGCGTGGGACAACAAAATATAATATATCCTTGGACATTTCACACAACGCCATCTCGTCCCAAGTTAAGCAACTTAATTCTTGTGTTATGGTAACGAGATGGATGATAAACTACTTATATACATTTTTTTTTTGTAAATACATACATATTATAGATAAAAATGACACCCAGACTCCGAGCCAGTGCCTCTGGTTTAGACAAAGGCACTGGCCCGACCCCGGAATCGAACCCGGGACCCATTGATCCAAAGGCGGCTCATCTGACCACTAGACCAACGAGGCAGCCAAAATATGATGATGGTAGTTTTAAATATGACTTTTATAAGAGTTTAGTGATTAAACCTACAGGAATAAAGTTCGATTTGGACTAAAATTTTGTAGGTTCTTACGACACTCCCAGTATTGGCGACACTTTGTATTCTATATCCGTCACCAGACGGAGTACAGGAAGAAACTTAAAAAAAAAACAACTGGGTGCACTGGGAGTGCCGGCAGAAGTTAAAACTTGAACAAAATCAAAACTCATATAATAGAGCACTTTTGACAAGTCAAACAATTTAATAAAATTTACCATTTAAAATTGGTAACTGATTATTTACCATCTACCACCGGTTCGGAATGCAGCTGTACAGAGAAGAGCTGACAAGAAACTCTATAGTTGCTCTTTTGAGACCCTTTTAATCTTAACGTTGTGTAATTTGTGAATGATTAGGTAATAATTTCGCACGAATTGCTTTATTTATCAGTAACAAGCGACCCGCCCCGGCTTCACACGAGTGCAATGATGAACATCTAAATTTATCAGTGTTCCTATACAATATTATGCATGTATTATACATATAAAACTTCCTCTTGTATCACTCTATCCATTAAAATAAACCACTTCAAAATCCTTTGCTTAGATTTAACGATTTAAGCATACATAGGGACAGCAACTTCGTTTTATACTGTTACACCTCGGGACTGCGGGAACGCTAAAGGAAACTTCACCAAAACTATACACCACCGTTTTATTGTCTAAAAGCCAAAATATAATAAAAACTTAAAAATATATGCGAACGTCAACGAATTTAATTTTGCACCGCCGCCATTTTAATGTGCGCACAGAACCGTGCGCGAATAGCGCCACTGCGCCTCGCGGACTTTTCCGTAACTACTTACATTCTTCTTCTTATTTATGTACATTACAAATTATTAATATTTAAAATATAAATGAACATAACAGTTTCCAATATTATGACAAGGGGTCGCCAACATATACTATGTAATAGTAATAATAATAATGTTTAAAAAAATTACAGTTTAGAGCTATTACAATTATTATATTACTTCCTCTACTACGCCGCGCTAGCGGTCTCCTTCCCCCGTCTTACGAATTTTCGATCAGGTCACGTGTCCTGACGCGAGTTTGACATTGTATACCAATCCCAAGAAAAGTGATCAACGCCGCTTAAGAAGTTTTCACCTTCAAAAACCTGTGTGCGATAGAAAGTCTATAAACGTTTGTTTGAATCGTTAACAATGATGTGACTGACGAACTCACTTTCAATCTATTATGGCCACAATAGAAGCTATACAGATGTCAATATATTTTTTATCTCTCCTTATACTTAGAGTACCTGTGGTGACGGATTTAGAATACATAGTGTCACCATACTACTACTCAACCCATGACTGACCCACTGCTGTGGGTCAGCATCAAAATCTGATCCATGATCTCAATAAATAAAAAAATTAAATTTTTATATAATTATATATATAATTATGATTAGTTTGAATTCTAACGGTACAAAAAAAAATACACGTGATTTTTCATGGGGGGTGGAGGGGTAGTCTTAAACCTCACCAGGTATCACCAAGGGGGAGGGAGAGGTTAAAAAATGTTAGCCTCTATGGTTAATAAACGATGCGTTAGGCAAAAACATCTGTTATGAAAGATACATCATGTTCAAATGAGGCAAACATTAAAAAAAATCATTTGCGGCTAAACTATTGCTCCAATTTAATTGATTTTTGGTACAGAGCCTGGAAATGATACCTAGTACAGGCAGTTCAAAAAAATGCCCCTATGTCGTATCAACCCTGTATATGACATCATCAAACAGGACCGCAAAGTAATAAAAAAGAAAAGAATGACAAGCCCCCTGAGTTTCTTGCCAATTCTTCTCGGCAGTGGTCGCGTTCCGAACTGGTGGTAAACAATATTACTTTGCTATGTATAAATTGTATTTATATGTTGACCATTTGTAAGTGTCCATTGTGTCTTATGCAAAATAAAGTAAATTTGACTTTGACTTTGACTCTAAGTCGTGCCTCCTCCAATCACAGAGAGGTTAATAAAATTAACCTCGCTGGCCAGGTCAAGAGTACCCTAAACCGAAGAGCATGTATGAAGGGAATAATGGAAGTGGACGAAGCGAAAGTATGTAAAGATAGTAGCATGTGAAAAAGAAGTTGTCTCTGCCTACCCCTAGGGGAAAGAGGCGTGATTATATGTATGTATCTAACCAACGAGGAAGCCCGACTCAGTACTGGGTTAATACTGGGTACTTATCTTTTAAGATATTGTAGATTCAGTCAGCTTTGACGACACGGTTGGCGCAGTGGTTGTACGATCGACTGCTGCGCAGCATGTCGCGGGTTCGATCCCCGCACGGAAGAAATATTTGTACGACCTACAAGTATTTGTTCCGGGTCTGGGTGCTTTCTTTATATAAAATGTATGTATTTACAAAAAAAAATGAATATAAGTAGTTTATCATCCATCTCGTTACCATAACACAAGCATTATGTTGCTTAGCTTGGGACAAGATGGCGTTGTGTGAAATGTCCAAGGATCCTTCGGAAGAGCATAGGTTCGTACGTTTTCAAACTTATTCAGTGATCTCCCTTTCTTGTATCTAAAAGTGGCGATCTAAATGAAGCAAGTGTAGGGTATTTTGCCGATTCTTCTCTGTAGAGCTGCATTCCGAAATGGCGAACGGTAGCTTCTTTTTTTTAAACGGACCTCATTCCTGCACTCCGTATAAGCAGTATCGCAGGGGTAGTTTCGTCGTTACAGCCACTACTGGGTCGGGCCTCCTCCAAATTCATGGAGGGAAATTAGCCTACTGTGCTACGCTGGCCAGACGGGTTGGCACAGGGTTTGTATCAAGTTTTTCTTCTCTTGGTTAGGTTATAGGCTAGCCAACTTGATTAAATGTATAATGAACTAGCTTTTGCGCGCGGCTTCGCCCGCTTGGGCTTCGAACCCGTGCATATTTTTTATGAACATAAAATCGGTTATTGTGACTAAACTATGATAGATAGATATGAGCTCTCGCGGACTTTTTTGTAGATCTTTATAAGACCTACAAATCCGTAGTACATCATTTTGTTCTATTGTCAATAGTTTTTGCAGCGCACGCATAAATAGGGTTTCGATTTTAAACCTTGGTTTACAAAATCGCAATTTTCATACGGATCCCTAATTCTTTTGAAAATAAAATATAGCCTATAACCTTCCTCGATAAATGGACTATCTAATACTGAAAGAGTTTCTAAAATCGGACCAGTAGTTCCTGAGATTAGCGCGTTCAAACAAACAAACAAACAAATAAAGAAACAAACAAACTCTGCAGCTTTATATATTAGTATAGATAACCTTCCTCGATAAATGGACTATCTAATACTGAAAGATTTTCTAAAATCGGACCAGTAGTTCCTGAGATTAGCGCGTTCAAACAAACAAACAAACAAATAAACAAACAAACAAACTCTGCAGCTTTATATATTAGTATAGATTATATATTAGTATAGATGTGTTAATTGAAGCTGGAAAAACCTAGTCATCTGTTAGTTGAAATTAACGAGAATAATTTTATTGTTTGTCTGCGAGTTGTTTTTTTTTGTCTAATGACGTCATAAGTCTAATAACTGCCTCGTTGGCCTAGGGGTTAGATGTGCCGCCTTTGGATCAACGGGTCCCGGGTTCGATTCCGGGGTCGGGCAAGTGTCTTTGTCTAAGCCAGAGGCACTTGCTCGGAGTCTGGGTGTCATTTGTGTTCGTGAATTACATGTTTGTGAACTGCCCCGCAATACAGGTTATACCTAGTGCAGGGGTTTCGTTTTATTAAAAAAAAACCTGTTATTTGGCACAACACCAAAACACATATGACGTATGACCATAGATATTGGTGTAAGTTGCTCCTGATTACCCACTACTGAGACTAACTACTTGGGACTCTTCCAGTTACATGGAGGGTCATTAGCATACTGTACCACGTTGGCCAGACTTAGCATTTCTTTAAACTCAAACTCAAAAGGAACTTTATTTACGTAGGTTTCATCACAAAACTCTTATAAATCGTCATATTTACAAACACCATTATCATCTTACGGCCCCTGTCCCACACTAGGTGGTAGTCTCCACACACACCTATCAGTCGCCATACCGACATTCACACCTTTCACACACAACTCCTCACTCCTACCCCCATCCCTCCATCTCCCCTGATCGCTCACAATCCCTGCGTTCACTCACATTCATGCCGAAACTACCACCGGTTCGGAAGGCTGCTCTACAGAGAAGAGCCGGCAAGAAACTCTGTAGTTGTTTTTTTTTTAAATTATTGGTCTTGTGTACAAAGAGCACTAAACAGCATAGTGAGAGCAAGTTCGCAAGATGAGAGAAATGTACATTTTTGCATAAAAGATTAAAAGATTATTATTTATGTCGGCTCTTACGACACCCTCAGGGTGAAATGGGGTGGTGACACTATTTATTCTAAATCCGTCACCGCACGGACAATACGCAGTCTCAAATGGCGCCGTTCTTTGCACAATAAAGAATTTCTCTCCCTCTCTCTCTCTCTCTCTCACGTTATTGTTTTTGCCACAATTTATTCTCGCGTGTGGCAATTATCTTGTAGAGTTGCATTTCGCCACGTCATTTGCCAAGCAATGGTCAAGTTGTTTAACATTGCCACATTTAAGTGTTACTATAACATTATGTATAAAAAAAAACAACATCTAATAGCTTATAGACTCTCTAATCTATCGAACATGCTCTCACTATTGTTTGAGCTATTTGTAAACAAGAAATCTACTAAAACCGATGTGGCTCTATTTCATTTGTAACACTTTCGACATATTATTTTATGACTATGTTATACATGCTTATTAGTAATAATAAATAAATATCCTTGGACATTTCACTTAACACCATCTCGTCTCAAGCTAAGCAACTTAATGCTTGTGTTATGGTAACGAGATGGATGATAAACTACTTATGTACATTTTTTTTTGTAAATACATACATACTATAGATAGAAAACACTCAGACCCGGAACAAATACTTGTAGGTCGTACAAATATTTCTTCCGTGCGGGAATCGAACCCGCGACATGCTGCACAGCAGTCGATCGCTTAGCTTTTATTGGTTGGTTAGTCCAATTTTCTTAATACTTCAATGCTGGTCCGTCAAAGAGTCAACGATGAAATGCTTTACTATAAACAAAGCGTATTTCCACCACACATTAAACCAGACGTCCCCAGTTTTCGACAAAGGGAAAGAGGTTTTGCCTTTTTTTTACACAATTTCATGGCAGCACCGGTATAACCTAATTTGCTTATTACCCGTAATTCCGAGGAACGATTACTGTCTTCCCTCCACTACCATCCAGTAGCACAACCGTTAATTATAGACCTACTTTCATTTTTTAACACAACCCATTACTTATAATGACTGCCATCGATACCAGAATAGCTGCCGACGGCGTTGCGTTGAAGCACGAGCATAGATCATCATCATTTTAGCCAAAAGACGTCCACTGCTGGACATAGGCCTCCCCCAAGGATTTCCACAGAGGCCGCTCCTGGGCCGTCCGCATCCATCGTTTTCCAGCGACCTTAACCAGGTCATCGTTTCACGTGTGGGATGCCTACCAGCGCTGAGCTTTCCGGAACACGGTGGAGACTCAAGGACTTTTCTGCCCCATCGGGCGTCGGTCCTGCGCGCTATGTGCCCTGCAAATTTCCACTTAAGTTTGCCAATCATGTGGGCTATGTCAGTGACCCTGGTTCGCCTGCGAATCTCCTCATTTCTGATTCGATCTCGCACTGAAACTCCGAGCATAGCCCTCTCCAATGCCCTTTGGGTGACTTTGAGCCTTCTGATGGAGCCCATAGTAAGCGACCACGTCTCTGTTCCATATGTCCTCATTGACAACACACGTTGGTTGAAGACTTTTGACTTAACCGAAATCATCTTACGGCCCCTGTCCAACGATAGATGGTAGTCTCCATACACACCTATCATTCGTCATATCTACATTCACACCTTTCATACACAATTCCTCATTCTTACAATCCATCCATATCTTTTGATCTCCCACAACCCTTGCGTCCACCCACATTCTTGCCGAAACTACCAACGGTTCGGAATGCTGCTCTACAAAGAAGAGCCGGCAAGAAACGTTGTTGTTTTTTTTCTAATTATCAGTCTTGTTTACAAAAAGTACTTAATAGCATATTGTGTGGTAAAACCATAATAAACTGCAATAATTGTCCCTCAACACATTTGCGGTAGTAAACTGTAATAGCAATGCTAATTGTTGCCATTTGTAAATAAAGAGCGTCATAAAATTATTAACTTTACAAATAACAACCCGCCTTGGATTCGCTAGCGATGTATAGAATAAAGGCGTGTGGCGGGTCGTTCACTTCCCTGCAATATAGTTGAGGAGGGCGATGGCTGCCACATGCGTCAAACTTGTGAACAGGTGCCGTTGCTGGGGGTCGGTTGTCTCGGGCATTAGAAGGTTACTATTGTTGACTAGATCTGGCAGATTTTTGGCCATTTGCGAGTATTGTGCAAGTTTGCTCTCACAAGTCTGTCTTAGCCTGGCCTTGTACCTAAGAATGGCGACCTAAAAAGAGCAAGTACAGAGTTTCTTGCCGGCTCTTCTCTATAGAGCAGCATTCCGAACCGGTGGTAGATGGTTTTCTTGTTTGACTTGTCAAAAGAGCTCTAATGAGCCAACTTGATGAAATGAGTTTTGATTTGTTGCCATCTCCAAATATTTCTTGGTTATTCGATACTAGTATGGAATAACCAAGAAATATTTAATAACCGAAAACCTAGGTTTTCGGTAAGGTATGCAATTTTGGAATTTACTCACTAACGAGCTATATGCCTTCAAAAGAGAGTGGGACAGGGGCCGTCCCCCTCGGCCGTGCTGCCACGTGACTGCCTCGTTGGTCTAGTGGTTAGATGTACCGCCTTTGGATCAACGGGTCTCGAGTTCGATTCCGGGGTCGGGCAAGTGTCTTTCTCTAAACCAGAGGCACTGGCTCGGAGTCTGGGTGTCATTTCTATCTATAATATGTCTTTACAAAAAAAATATGTATATAAGTAGTTTAACATCCATCTCGTTACCATAACACAAGCATTAAGTTGCTTAGCTTGGGACGAGATGGCGTTGTGTGAAATGTCCAAGGATATTTATTTATATTTATTATTTATACCTTGTTGTGGTGAGGGGGCTTGCGTGCCTGTAGGATCCGTTGGGGCTATACCGGCTCAGGGTCACCCATGCCGGGCGGGCCCACGGGGAGAGGCCAGATGAAGAGTGGCACAAGGGGAGTCGGGGTGGGTTTTGGCTCTGGGGACTCCTCTGTCCTCAGAGTTGCCTCGGAAGCCTTAAGCTGCCGAGACACATGGCGTGGTGAATGCAGTGGAGGGCGGCCAGGTAAGGCCAGGGCTGCCAACACTAGCAGCGGAGGGGTGGCCAGGCAGGCGTGCCACGGCTGCCGCCGCAACCGCGTGTGTGGGGCGCCAGTTCATCTGGCGCCTGACGGGGGCACGTGCAGTTTCCCGCACGTGCCTCTCGGTGTGTTGGGGAGCGTCCAAAGCTCCCCATCAAAGCGTGGGGCCTGCTTGTACAAGCGGGCCAAGGCCCCATCAGGGTCACGTAGCATGCTCCCCCATCGGGAGGAGTGAAACACGTCGCCCTGTCTCGGGCACTTAAGAGACATGGTTGGTTTTAGTGGGTACCATCTTCCCGCGCCCTGGAGTCCCATAACCCAGCTGGCGTCTAGCGGGGGGGGGTATCCATGAGGACTTCCAACGTAAAAAAAAAGGACAGGGGCCGTAAGATGATGATGGTAATTGTAAATATGACGATTTATAAGTGTTTTGTGATAAAACCTAAGTAAATAAAGATCCTTTTGAGTTTGAAAGGTGTGGAGTAACACTATCATACCATAATAATTTTATGGCCTTTTTTTTAATACTAACAACACAATCATTATACTTAAATTATTTACTCATTATTTACTGCGATGTGAGTATTTCTTAAGAAGTCTTGTATACGTGCATCTGCCCGCGGGTCTGCTCAAGTAGAATTCAAGTTTTATAAATGGCGAGATAGGGCGTCATTTTCCAAAAGGAAGTACAGGCTTTCCTGTGGGCTCTTTATTTATTTATAAATAAATATCCTTGGACATTTCACACAACGCCATCTCGTCCCAAGCTTAGCAACTTAATGCTTGTGTTATGGTAACGAGATGGATGATAAACTACTTATATACATTTTTTTTTGTAAATACATACTTATTATAGATAGAAATGACACCCAGACTCCGAGCCAGTGCCTCTGGTTTAGACAAAGACACTTGCCCGACCCCGGAATCGAACCCGGGACCCGTTGTTCCAAAGGCGGCACATCTAACCACTAGACCAACGAGGCAGTAGACTCTTTATGTACTAACACGGTACACAAGGCGGACTTAATGCCATGCGGCATTCTCTGCCAGTCAACTTCGGGTTAAAAGGAGAGAGCATATGGGGTACAAAAAGGAATATAGATATAAATATATATATATAATCAATTAATACCTAGATACAAATATAATGAATACATACTATAATATTAATACATATATAAACATTTACAATAAATTCCGGACCGGTAGGGGTTTCAAACTTGACGATTTATATGAGTAATGTGAGTGGTTCTACGTGTGGATTTAGAATACAGTGTCACCACCCCATTTCGTCCTGAGGGTGTGCCATTTCATCCTAAGGTTATGCGAGCCTGGTACTTATTACTCCAGCTGTGGTATTCTGTATGGTCCTTCTCCAGTCGGGCAACTCTCTCTCACACTCAAGTTCAAAATTACCTCCACTAAGGTTATGCGAGCCTGGTACTTTCAAATCTACTACTACGCAGATGGCCCACTGTTGAGTAAGGCCTCCACCAGTTACATGGAGGGTTATTAGCCTACTGTGCCACGCCGGCCAGACTGACCTCGGGGGTGAGGTCGGCAATTATGTGGGACTCCGGAAACTACTCTCTAAAACCCCAGCGGTATACCCAAACAAGACACGCTTGGGGCGCCACAGGTTTGCGTAAACGCATTCCTCTGTGACGCCCCGACGAGGTGTGAGGTGGCAAGCGACTCAGGCGCCCTTAATAAGGCTGTGTCCCCAGGAGGCAAACTGTTAGCAGCCGACAGAGTTTGCGGCGTATCGGTTTAGTCATCATCATCATTTCAGCCAAAAGACGTCCACTGCTGGACATAGGCCTCCCCCAAGGACCTCCACAAAGGCCGGTCCTGGGCCGCCCGCATCCACTGCTTTCCGGCGACCTTAACCAGGTCGTCGGTCCACCGTGTGGGAGGCCTACCAGCACTGCGCCTTCCGGAACGCGGTCGCCACTAGAGGACTTTTCTGCCCCATCGGGCGTCGGTCCTGCGAGCTATGTGCCCTGCCCACTGCCGCTTAAGTTTGGCAATCCGGTGGGCTATGTCGGTGACCCTGGTTTATATCGGCTTAGTACGCCCTTCCATATATTTGAAATGGTTTGCTAGTTTTGCGCTCACTTCACGCAGTTTGCAGCGTTACGTGCGCCGACTGTCTCAGTTAGTGGCTGACTCACAGCAAAACCGGTTGCGACGTACAAAAATCTGAGTTTGCACCTAACTCGAATTTCAGTTCGCCACAAATTTGCGTCTCACTCGGTCGGCTGCAAACTGTTTGCCTACTGGGGACACAGCCTTAGGCTTTCGTCGGTGGCGGGTCCCCCGACCCACCCAAACCTGAAGTCCTCAATGACCTCCACTAAGGTTATGCGAGCCTGGTACATCTCGGCTCCTCTAGCGAGAATCTTGACCAGTTTCGGATGTCGTAAAAAAATAACTGGCACAGACATAACATTGTCCATATATGTACATATCTACTTGGGTTTTGATTGCCATAATGATCTGTCTGAACCTTGGCAGCTCTGATACAACTGTCATGACGTTCTGTTTTATATAAAAAACATAATTAATACACATTTTTGTTTTATGCCAGTGTGGCACAGTAGGGCAATTTCTCTTCAAAGCTTAAATATTAATACCAGGAGATGACGCTTCCCTCTTGGATGTTTTAGACGTCAGACACTAAGCGGGCAATCATCTATCAGAGGACGTCCCGGGCAACTGGGACGCCCTTAGACATTGAGGCTTTCGTCGGCCTCTAAGGCGAGGGCAGAAGGGAGGCGTAACGTCACGTCCCCTTCCCCCCGGCCTCCTTCTTTGCGACCCGCCGCCCCCTTCATAACGGTATCGCAGAAGGTAGCCACCAGCCCTCGGCATAGTGACCAACCAGGTTGCCCGCCAACCTGAGGACACTCGTGCATCGTTGTGGGCAACTCTGAGGACAGAGGAGACCCTGGAGCCCAAACCCGCTAAGACACGGTCTGCTAGTCGGTATGACCCTGAGCCGGTATGGCCCCACCGGATCATAAAGGCAGTCGAGGGTTGTTACGAAATGTGTCAATCCGTCTGGCCCTCGTTGGTCTAGTGGTTAGATGTGCTGCCTTTGGAACAACGGGTCCCGGGTTCGATTCCGGGGTCGGGCAAGTGTCTTTGTGTAAACCAGAGGCACTGGCTCGGAGTCTGGGTGTCATTTCTATCTATAATATGTATGTATTTACAAAATATATATATATATATAAGTCGTTTATCATCCATCTCGTTACCATAACACAAGCATTAAGTTGCTTAGCTTGGGACGAGATGGCGTTGTGTGAAATGTCCAAGGATATATATATATATATATTTATAGGACTCAACAGTGGGTCATCTATGGGCTGGGTAGTAGATGGATATCAAGGGCGTCTTTAAACCATCCAGCATGACGAAAACCTGTTCTCTAGGCTTCTTATAATGACAATGTATTGAAGCCAGGATATTAGATGCATAGTTAATTGTTGCAACATCAATTGACACATCTCATTAGGTCATTGAATGGTTTCTTATATGCATGTAAATCCCATTCTTAAGTAAATGACTCGTCTATTCAACAATTAATTCTGTATTGAATCACCACTTAGTAATTATGTGGCCTTGGAGTTTCCTTTTGTCGGTTCTTACACCCTGTGGATGAAATGGGGTGGTAGCCGATAACCTAACCACGAGAGAAGGAAACCTTGATACAAAAGCCAAAAGATGAAGGTACTTAGACATAAAAAAGCACAGTGGTATTTTTTTTATCACTGACTTGAATGCCTTTGACCCTAGGCTTGCGTGATGGAAAGCAACGACAGGGTCTAAGATGGAGCAGGCAATTCCAAGAAATGCCCTGTCGGGCACCCGCTCTCACATACACACGACGGAACACAGTAAAACTGCTTATCGTCGGACTGAAATGTGAGGGCGGTAGCCAGCCGGGCGGACCGTTCGATACTACCACCAAGCGTGCTGGGTTTTGTAGACTTCAACAAAATGCGTTTTATCCCAGCGTGCAGTAGGGAAGTTTTATATTCTGCCCCGTCCGGATACAAGCCTCGTTGACTGAGAGGGCGTCCCAGTTGCCGGGATGCCCTCTTCGACAGTCGCTTGCCCACGTCGCGGGCACTACGCCGGGGCGTCACAGTAGACTGCCTTTACGCGAACTTGTGGCGCCCCAAGCGCACCGTGTGAGGGTATACCGCTGGGGTTTTAGTGGGTAGACGACCCTTGTCGGAGTCCCACATAATCACCGACCTCTCCCCCGGGGGCGGTGGTATGCCTATAGCATTTCCCCAGCGACAGCAAAAAAAAAGTTGGAGGAGGCCGGTCTAAAGGTTTCACTCATTTATGAGCTGGGAAATAAAAGGAAGTAATTGAACAAAACAAAAATAAAATTTGTGAATGTTTAAAAGGCTCAATACCCACGTCAATTAACATTTAAAAAAATCATCCAATACACTTTTAGATTCAGGTCTTCGGCAGAAAAAAAGTCTTAATACCACAAGGGAATTGAACCCGGCGCTTCACTTGAAATCATTGTCACGAACAACTTTCAATGAGAGCAATAAAACTTGTGTAGGTTCCAATTAAAATAATTTTATAAGGTGCCTCGATTCCATATAAGGAGGCATTAAAAAGGGCATATCTATCTACCAGACTTTAATCAGTTTGCAGAACCATCTATCAGATTATTAAAAAAAAACTGTAGCGATCTACATTTTTTTAAACCCTTCTTTGTCTAGATTCCATATAAGGAGCATTTAAAAGGGTTTTTATATCCAGACCAGAGTTTAATCAGCTTGCAGCTGGTCGCTGTCAGATTAATATAAAAAAACAGTAGCAATTGACAGTTTTTTTTTAAACGAAACCCCTCTTCTGAATATAAACCTGTATGGTGGAGGCAGTTTATATACATGTAATTTACGAACACAAAAGACACCCAGGCTCGGATCAATAGCCTCTGACTTACACAAGGCTTTTAAGTTTTTGAAGTCGGTGTCTTTGTGTAAACCAGAGGCACTTGCTCTAAACTCAAACTCAAATCATTTATTTCAATTGAACCTATTTACTGGTGTTTTTGAAAAGTCAAAAGTGAAGTTAGGAATCTAGTTGCATGTTCGAAAAAGTAGATCCTATGGAGAAGAACAGGCAAGAAACTCCATGGACACTCTTTTTATCATATTTTCTGTTACAAGCATCTGATTGGGTTACATTGATTTCGTGTTTATTTATAGTAAGCTAAGATGTGAGGACAATGTAACATATTGCACAACAGAAGTGTCCAGGAGATCAATACAAAGCTATGTAGGTATGTCAATAGCAGTTAAGGGATGACCGGCCCCAACTGGCGGCACCCCATCACGAGCATGACGCATGGGTCAGCCATCCCCCAATTCAACCATATTTTAGGGAACCGTCTGTCTAAGTCTGGGTGGGTGTCATTTGTGTTCGTGAATCTCATGTTTGTAAACTGCCCCGTTTACTTTTTGGGAAAAAATATTAGAACCTAGGGCTGTTTACAAACATGCACGAACACCAATGACACCCGGCCTCAGAGCAAGTGCGTCTAGTTTACACAAATACACTTGCCCGGCCAGCGAACCCATGGTCCCAAGGCATCCAACCCGCAGACCCACTGCTGAATCGGACCTCCTTCAGTTATATAGGGGCGTAATTAGCCTACTGTGCAACGCTGGCCAAATGGGTTTATTAGTACTTTTTTTAAGTGTTCATCGTCCATATGGACACTACACCCCGATACAAAAAAAAATCAAAACAGCGAGTGAGAGAGAGAGACACTGTACACGTTTACTTAATAACGAATAGGCCTTAACGACTATGACTGAGCCACTGCGTGTCGGGCTTCCTTCAGTTACAGGGGGGGGGGGGGGGGGGCTACTACGCCACGCTGGCAAGAAGGGTTGGCTCAGGGTTTCGTATCCTTGGCTGACCTCCGCCCGCCGTAAATGGGCCTGCGGGCGATTGACCTGGGAAAGTCCGTCGCCTGCGCAAAACAGGCCCCGGGAGGAAGGCGCGCCGCGATTCGCGCGCCCCAGCGGTGGAATGGGGGAGGGCAATTCACCCCCCCCCCCCTCATAATCGGAGGGGTCCGCCTCGGAGCATGGGGCTCCACTAAGAGGTGGGCCAAGGCCCCCAGGATCACGGAGCATGCTCTCTGCAATGGGAGTGAATCCCGGGGCCCTGGCTTGGGCAGTCAAGGATCGCCGTCGGTTTTAGTGGGTAGGTCGGGGCGCAATTTACTATCCCTACGCGCCCCGGAGTCCAACATACCCCGGCCATCTCCCAACGGGATACTCGGCCATGAGGATCTACGTCTTAAAAAAAAAAAGGGTTTCGTATCCTTCTTTCGCGGCTGGGTTTTCGTCCTTTTCATTTCCTTCTGCCTGTCTGTAAAAGTCAACAAAAACCAGCACAGTTGGTGGTAGGATCGAATAGTCCACCCGCCTAGCTACCACCCACACATCTAAGTCGACAAGCAGTTTTACTGTGTTCCGTCGTGTGTAAGTGAGAGCCAGTGCCTGACAGGGCATTTCCTTGAATTGCCTGCTCCATCTTAGACCCTGGCGTTGCTTTCCATCACGCAAGCTTAGGGTCATGGGCACTCAAGTCACTGATAAAAGAAATCAACTCTTACGACACCCTCAGGATGGAATGGGATGGTGCCACTATGTATTCTTAATCTGGTCTGGGCCAACATGTAGTCAGTATTTGACATCGCGTGTTGACGGTTTCACAGTTTATACCGCGGGCGGTTAGCTCACTAACCGGTAAGGTTTCGCAACAACCACTAACCCACTGGTCGAGTTAACTATACTAACTATAAACTGGAGATTGTCTTGAACAATTCTGCGGGTAATAGCGATAAGGTTAACCCACGGTCGAGCCGAGACTCCACCAACTATTCGCGAACCTTTTAGAATTAGATTTAGAATTAATTTATAATACTGCCTGCCTCGTTGGTCTAGAGGTTAGATGTGCCGCCTTTGGATCAACGGGTCCCGGGTTCGATTCCGGGGTCGGGTAAGTGTCTTTGTCTAAACCAGAGGCACTGGCTCGGAGTCTGGGTCCTGGGTGTCATTTCTATCTATAATATGTATGTATTTACAAAAAAAAATGTATGTAAGTAGTTTATCATCCATCTTGTTACCATAACACAAGCATTAAGTTGCTTAGCTTGGGACGAGATGGCGTTGTGTGAAATATCCAAGGATATTTTATAGAGTCACCACCCCATTTCATACTGAGGGTGTCGTAAGAGCCGACAAAAGGAAATGATAAGGCTATCTAGCCGCAAGGATGGAAAATTTGATATGAAACCTTGTGCCAACCCGTCTGGCCACCGTGGCACACTAGGCTAATTTCTCCATAAAGCTTGTGTGTCGGTACCAGGGTCTCATAACAATGTAGGAGATGACGATTCCCTCTGCGTCTTTTTTGACGGTAGACAACATAGCCGCGAGAGAGACAAATCTTGATACGTATCCATGTGCCAAACCGTCTGGCCACCGTGGCACACTAGGCTAATTTCTCCATAAAGCTTGTGTGTCGGTACCAGGGTCTCATAACAATGTAGGACATGACGATTCAGCGTGGCACAGTAATGGGAGGAAGCCCGACTTAGCAGTGGGTCTTCTGTGGGCTGAGTAATAAGTTGTTGATACATCCAAATACAATTAGTGAAAAGCGGTTATTTCAATATTTACTTAATATTTACGGTTACTCCAATTCTATAGACTCACGGCAGTGGTGTTGTCATGTGGCGGGTCGTTCTCTTCCCTGCAATATGGTTGAGGAGGGCGATGGCTGCCACATGCGTCATGCTTGTGAACAGCTGCCGTTGCTGGGGGTCGATTGGCTCGGGCGTTAGAAGGTTACTATTGTTGATTAGATCTGGCTGATGTTTGGCCCTTTGCGACTATTGCGCGAGTTTTCTCTCACAAATCTGTCCTTTAACCAGTCTTGTACCTAAAAATGGCGATCTGAAAAGAGCAACTACAGAGTTTCTTGCCGGCTCTTCTCTGTAGAGCTGCATTCTGAACCGGTGGTAGATGTTAATAATAAATTTTTAATTTTAAATGGTATTTTTTTTTATTAAATGAGTTTTGGATTTGAATTATTTGTGTAGACTAGAAATTTGGCCGTAATGATGATGATGATGAAATCAAACTATCGGCCCGCCGGTGACCGAGTGCTGTTAATAATCTGGTTATTACGACATAACGCCGTAACACTGAATTCTCAGTCATAACGTGTTAGACATAATTACGAAAGAACCACTTGGCTTTGCAATCATAGTAATATAGACCGCAGCCATTTTTTTCCTCAAAGCCACTACTACGTAGCCTTTAGATGGGTCTCTCTAGGGGTTAGATGTCCAGTGGCCCCCAAGCGTGTCAAACTCAAACTCAAAGGAACTTTATTTACGTAGGTTTCATCACAAAACTCATATAATTCGTCAAATTTATAAACACCATTATCATCTTACGGCCCCTGTCCCACACTAGGTGGTAGTCTCCACACACACCCATCAGTCGTCATACCTACATTCACGTACACACCTTTCACACACAACTCCTCATTCCTGCAATCCCTCCATCTCCCCTGATCGCTCACAATCCCTATGTTCCCTCACATTCATGCCGAAACTACCACCGGTTCGGAAGGCTGCTCTACAGAGAAGAGCTGGCAAGACTCTGTAGTTGCTTTTTTTAAAAATTATTTACAAAAGGCACTAAACAGCATGTCATGTGAGGGTATCGTCGTCGTTTCTTCATCTGGTGGTGTCGTGTGTGTCGGGTCCTTCGGTTCCCTAAAATATGGTTGAGCTGGGGGATGGCTAGCACATGCGTCATGCTCGTGATCGGGTGCCGCCAGTTGGGGCCGGTCATCCCTTAACTGGTGAGACATACCTACATAGCTTTATATTGATCTCCTGGACACTTCTGTTGTGCAATATGTTACTTAATCATCACATCTTAGCTTACTATAAATAAACACGAAATCAATGTAACCCAATCAGATTCTTGTAACAGAAAATATGATAAAAAGAGTGTCCATGGAGTTTCTTGCCTGTTCTTCTCCATAGGATCTACTTTTTGGAACATGCAACTAGATTCCTAACTTCACTTTTGACTTTTCAAAAACACCAGTAAATAGGTTCAATTGAAATAAATGATTTGAGTTTGAGTTTCAGCCATGAATAACCCACTACTGCGAAGAGCCCCCTCCAAATTCATGGAGGGAAATTAGCTTACTGTGCCACGCTGGCAAGACGGGTTGGCACAGAGTTTGTATCAAGTTATCTTTCTCTTGCGGCTAGTTGATTTGCCTCTTGCGTGCCCTTAGTCGCCTCTTACGACACCCTCGGGATGGTATGGGTTGGTGACACTATGTATTCTAAATCCGTCACCACAAGGAAAACTGTAATGTGAGGGTATACCGCTGGGGTTTTAGTGGGTAGACGAGTAGTTCCGAAGTCCCACATAATAACCGGCCCGACCCCCCAGGGGGGCGGTATGCATAAAGCATTTTATCAGCGACACCAAAACCAAAAAAAACCAGGGGCAGTTGCTCGGAGTCTAGATAGTTACTTAAACTTCCCCCGCAATGTTTCTGTTGAGTCGGGTCTCTTTCAGTTGGAGGGTAATGTACTGTGCCACGCTGGCCAGACGGGTTGGCACAGGGTGGCGTATCAAGTTTTCCTTCTATTGCAGCTAGGTTTACTCGGCTCTTGCGACACCCTTAGGATGGAATGGGGTGGTAACACTATGTATTCTAAACCCGTCACTACACGGCTAATTATTATTACCTGGTAAAGTACCTATTGAATCGAGTAAAAAACAACGACGCACTAGTTTATATAAATCAATGTCATTACGATTATATATAACTAGCGACCCGCCCCGGCTTCGCACGGGTGCAATTATGAATCTATTATATATAAAAACATTCCTCTTGAACCACTCTATCTATTAAAAAACCGCTTCAAAATCCGCTGCGTAGTTTTAAAGATTTAAGCATACATAGGGACGGACAGACTACATCGACTTTGTTCTATACTATGTAGTGAAATAATGTACCTACCTATATACAAATAAATAAAATTGGAGTGTCTGTAATAATAAAATAACCACTTTTTACTAAATGCGTAAGTATGTGTACACACTACATAGACCAAAAACACATTTTTAAAAATTTTTGTCTGTGTATCTGTCTGTTTGTTCCGGCTAATCTCTGGAATGGCTGGTCTGATCTTGACGGGATGATTTTAGCTGATGATATAAGGAGTAACTTAGGCTACTTTTTTTGACTAGCTTCGCCGCTTGGCGTCACCTGCGTGTAACATCGCTCGCACCCGTGCGAAGCCGGGACGGGCCGCTAGTAGTAAATACATCTGTATAGTGATTGGTTAAGCCAATAGGTTCTCCGTAACGAGACTATCGGACAGAGAACCAAGGTTACCGACATAGCGCAGAGAATTAGCAGACTGAAGTGGCAGTGTGCTGGTCACATCTCTAGAAGAACCGACAACCGCTGGGGTAGACGAGTTATTGAGTGGAGACCGCGAATCGGCAAGCGTAGTGTGGGACGGCCCTCTGCTAGATGGAGCGACGATCTGCGAAAGGTTGCGGGCAGCAGCTGGATGCGTCAAGCTGAAGATAGGGCGCTATGGCGCTCTTTAGGGGAGGCCTATGTCCAGCAGTGAACTAATGTGGGCTGATGATGATGATGATGATGAAGCCAACAAGAGCTGTGATGGCCGACTGAGTCGGTGACACATCATTCAGAACACGAGGCGATTATAAATAGGTGCGAGGTTGACTGCCTTGTTGGTCCAGTGCTTGGATGCGCCGTCTTTGGATCACAGGGTCCCGGGTTCGATTCCTGGTCCGGGCAAGTGTCTTTAAACCAGAGGCACTTGCCGTTACGACTGCTGCACGTTTCGAAAGCATTCAAAACGTCGGTAAATAAAAAATGTTGTTTAATTTCAATGTGTAAAAATCGCGGAAACGTAAGAAATTATTGTATTTAATTTATCATTTAAATATATACATACAATGAGAATACATACATTAAAAGTAGGCTAGTCAATTTCACAAAAAAATAAAACAATAAAAAAATTATAAATAATAAAAAATTAACATTAATTCATTAATATTCGGCGACACGGTTGGCGCAGTGGTTGAGCGATCGACTGCTGCGCAGCATGTCGCGGGTTCGATTCCCGCACGGAAGAAGTATTTGTACGACCTACCAGTATTTGTTCCGGGTTTTCTAACTATAATATGTATGTATTTACAAAAAAAAAATTAAATAAGTAGTTTATCATCCATCTCGTTACCATAACACAAGCATTAATTTGCTTAGCTTTGGACGAGATGGCGTTGTGTGAAATGTCCAAGGATATTTATTTTTTACTAGCTGCGCCCCGCGGTTTCACCCGCGCTTACTTATTGTCGTACCGCGGGTGACGCCGGGGGGTGAAGCCAGTCAAAAAAAAGTAGCCTAAGTTACTCCTTATATCATCAGCTACCTATCAGTGAAAGTGCCGTCAAAATCGGTCCAGCCGTTTCTGAGATTAGCCGGAACAAACAGACAGACAGACAGAAAGACAGACAGACAGGCAAAAATTAAAAAAACTGTTATTTTGGTCTATGTACTGTGCATACATACTTACGCATTTAGTAAAAAGTGATTATTTTATTATTACAAACAGACAGTCCAATTTTATTTATTGGTATAGATATAGATTTATTAATTGAAGATTTTGTTACTTAGAACGAAAACATCGGGTAATTTACAAAATATTCGAAAAATTCAAATATCTCGAAGACTTTTCTTCAGTTTTTTTTTTCTGAAATAGACCTAGTGCTACGCTACTTCCAGTGTCGCTGTGGCGTGCTATTTCTGGGACACCCTGTATTAGAGGAAAACTTCTCGGTCAAAATAAGGTCCCATGTCACTAGTACCATCAACAAGAAAAAAATTAACAGACTGATGTTGAGCAATAATTCATTATATAAATGTATAATTATCAATGCGATTTGTTAAGTTGTTGAATAAAAACTTCGCAAATTCCGGCTAAGCGGCATTTGCGTACGTATTTAAGTGTTCCGTACTATTTATATTATAATAAACCTAGGTATAAGGGCGCTCGCCCACGGCGACTATGTGGAGCGATGCAGCGATGCCGCCATCGCGTGTCCGCATCGATATGGTCGCGAAACGGTCGCTAACTGTGTGCCCTCGCCCACGGGGTCGCGATGCTGTCGCGCTTCTGTCGCGAAATTACTTTGTGGACATCATGTAGCAACGTTTAAAATACTAAAAAACTATGATCTTAAATTCATAAATTGCTATAAAATTTCATATTCGACGTTTTGTGAATTTAAAATAAAAATAAATAAATATCCTTGGACATTTCACACAACGCCATCTCGTCCCAAGCTAAGCAACTTAATGCTTGTGTTATGGTAACGAGATGGATGATAAACTACTTATATAATTTTTTTTTTGTAAATACATACATATTATATTTAGAGATGACACCCAGACTCCGAGCCAGTGCCTCTGGTTTAGACAAAGACACTTGCCCGACCCCGGAATCGAACCCGGGACCCGTTGACCCAAAGATGTGCCATCTAGGGTTCATGATTTCTCGAGCTTTTCAATTTCTCGGGTCTCGAGAATTCTCGAGGCTAATTTCTCGGGACTCTCGGGTTGTCGAGAAATTTACATTTACGTACGTTTTCTCATATTATTTGGTTCCAATTGCGTCTAAAAATCAGTGGTTTTCCTCTCAAATAAAAGTATCAAATTAATTATACACCTTTCATCGATGTTATTCAAAAACATTAATCTTAAAAATATAGTTTTATAAAAATATTACAGAAAAAAATATTATTCAGGCTCATAATCATAATGACAGCACCATTTTTAGTTGGTTATTTAGAACTTAAACTAAACAAAAAATCAACATGAAAGAAAACGTAAATATTAGGTTGGGGAAATAGTATTTTTAATACAGTTGCTCAAAAAGTGGCATATTGCAGGGCCGTATAGCGTTCGGGAAGTGGGCTATTACACACGCGTGCTTTTTTTACCATTCCCGCACTAGTGCGTTTTCTTTCCCAACTGTCAAAATAATGTCTTTTATAAGGAAAATCCAACCATGAAGTTTTTACTAAAAAAAATCATAGAAGTTTTTATGATTCATGCAAATACGTATATTTCTAAAAAGAAACTACTTACTAATTTGTTTCAATATCAGATTTAATGATTTGATTGAATGAGTTAGGTTAGGTTTCATTTCAATTCATCTCATCAAATTTCATTTTCATTTCATATCAATAAAAAATGTCTACTGAAGACTTAGGACTTAGGACATAGTTGCTTTTGCCTACTAGAATGGGTGAAGAAAAAATAAATCTCTGCTTATGTTCTACGGTTGGCGCCATTTTTCAGAAATGATTAGTTAGTTGAGTTTATTGTGTTTTATTATTTTATTAAATTGCTTCATTTTTTCGCAACTGTATTAAAAATAGTCGTTCAGTACACGTGCGGAACCGTCATTGCAACTTGTTCCGACTGTCAACCCTCGCCTTCGGCTGCGCCTCGACTCGGGTAGACATTTGTCGGAACTCTTTGCAATGACAGGCTTTCCGCACATGTAATGAAATATAATAATTCGCATTATAGTATGTATGAACTTGTAATAAAATCTTCAGTCCTGATCTTGCCCCTTCAGATTTCCACATATTTCGGTCTCTTCAGAATTCTTTAGGCAGTGTCAGGTTAACATCACGAGAGGAGTGCCAAAACCACTTGTCGCGGTATTTTGATCAGTAGTCCCAAAATTTCTATAGCAATGGGATCATGTCCCTACCTAAAAGATGGCAAAAAGTTATGGAACAAAATGGTAGCCACATACTTTAGTTAAATGTAAATAAACGATACTAAAAAATGTTTTGAAATTTCTTAAAAAATGCGACGAATCTTTTTCCCCAACCTATTATCTTAACTGATATTACATTAGGATCACAGCACAATTTTGGGCTGGTTATTTAGAAAAAGAATCAACTTAAATCTTGTAAACAAAATAGCTTCTATAAAACACGAAAGAAATCTTTAATATCTTAAACTCTGGTAGAAAGTAAATGTAAATTATAATTTCATTAAAATCATAGCACCATTTATGGCATGTTAATAGAATATAAACAAATTAAAACTCTGCTGGTTTTTTTTCTACACACGTACATGATTTCTCGAGTTCTCGACTTTTCTCGAGCTTGATTTCCCGGGAACAAAGCCCAACGATTTCCCGGGAATTCTCGAGCCGAGAATTCCCGGGAATGAACCCTAGTGCCATCTAACCACTAGACCAACGAGGCAGTCTTTGCTTTCCATTGTAAAACCAGAACGCAGAAAGTCGCGATGCAGTAGGGGGTCGGCTTCGCTACTGTAGCGCGTTGCAAATGCGACTAACACGCATTAGTAACGATGCTGTCGTGCGTTTACAAAACGCGTAGCATTGCTACTAAAAGTCGCAGTGGGCGAGTTACCTAAGCTGCATGGGGAGTTTATTGTAAAAGCGTATACATTGACCCCTAAAACATGACCTTCGATAGTCTTCGATAAAAGTGTGAGTTTATACCGTTGAGTTTACAGTAAGGATGTTATTTTAATCCCATTGATCTCTAATATCAAGCTAATGATTGATATAAGTTATTGATTCTAATTATAATATAGATTCTATAATCGCTATAAACTTGTAATGACATCTAATGCCATCATAAAAAAATCTACATACACAGAGTTTGACAAAATAGACATATAACTCGTCGTATGTCATTTAAAAGGTTTTTTTTCTCTTTTAGCAACTGAGTCTGTTGAGATTCGAGATAAGGAGTTGAGCGATCGACTGTTGCGCAGTCGTGTTGCCCAAATGCAAGAACAAGACGAGACTTAGCCAGTCTTGGTCTTGGTCTTGCGCCAATACACCTGGTCTTGGTCTTGGTCTTGCGCTCCCAGTCTTGGTCTTGGTCTTGCAGCAAGAGTCTTGCAAGTCTTGCAATTACCTATTAGTCTATTACTATTTATTAAAGTGTAACGTTATTGTTACATATCTCAATTTCTAATTAATAATATAATAATAATAAACATTAAATCAGAATTATATCAGTTAAATTTCTTTATCAACACGTTCGTTTTGAATATAGCGACAAGTTAATTGCTCTGAATGCAGCCTCAGTATAGCAGATCAGTATAATGTATTCATTTTCATTCTAAGCACTCTGAAACTTATTTATTCTTTGGAACACCTGTAGGTACTCTACTAGGAAATTATTTTGCATGAGTATACCTACGCCCTATGGCGGCAATCAAATAGTGTCAAATGTTATGATTTGGCGTGGCGGCAACGATTGTTTTAGATTTCAAAAGAAGCCGCCGGCGCGTGTATTATAACCATGTACTTCCGAAAAGCGGCAAATTTCTTTGAGAAGTAAGTACAAAACCTTTGATGCCGCATTATCAAAGTGCCGATGGTTAAAACATAACTATGCATGCACTCAGTTTGATTTTAATAGATATTTTTTTATTCGCTATGTTTATGGTATTAGTCGTAATGCGCATAGGTCCAGTTTTTCATATTCTTTGATACAGTTTTTTGCGTCTCATAGAATTCCTAAGCGTACCTACCTATACACCGAACTGTTACACCTAACTACTCAGTGAAATACCGCTAAGTCCTAGCTGCAAGACCCAAGAGTCTTGCAGGCTATGTCTTGTTCTTGCTCAAGTCTTGCACGGTCAGTCTTGGTCTTGGTCTTGCTAAAAATACGCGGTCTTGTTCTTGGTCTTGGTCTTGCAAAAACGCAAGAACAAGACCAAGACTGCAAGACCAAGACTGAATTTGGGCAACACTACTGCGCAGCATGTCGCGGGTTCGATCCCCGCACGGAAGAAATATTTGTACGACCTACAAGTATTTGTTTCGGGTCTGGGTGTTTTCTATCTATAATATGTATGTATTTACAAAAAAAAATGTATATAAGTAGTTTATCATCCATCTCGTTACCATAACACAAGCATTAAGTTGCTTAGCTTGGGACGAGATAGCGTTGTGTGAAATGTCCAAGGATATTTATTTAATTATTAATTTATTATTTATTTATCATCATCATCCCCCAAGAATTACCACTGTTCAATAAAATACATTCAGTGTAAATCGTAATACCTACATTTTCATAATGAGAAATGTGACACACAATAAATTATTTCTTAATAATCTTAATCTTAGTTAAGAAACAAGCAGGCCGTTATAAAAATAGCACTCGCGACAGATATATCAACCACAAAGGCCGGTGCTGAGTCACCCGCATCCATTGCTTTCCGGCGACCTTAAGCAGGTCGTCGGTCCACCGTGTGGGAGGCCTACCAGCACTGCGTTTTCCGGAACGCGGTCGCTACTCGAGGACTTTTTTGCTCCATCGGGCATCAGTGCTGCAAGCTATGTGTCCTACCCATTGCCACTTGGCAATCCTGTGGGCTATGTCGGTAAATCAATATTGTTAAGTTAAATTATATAAAACTTATTAACTATTACTTGTAACATTTTTTTACCTGTAACAGAAAAAAAATCTGTCAAAATTGACATTGAAATAGAGCCCCGGATTGTCGCGTTTATTTTACACTAGCGACCCAACTCGGCTTCGCACAGGTGCAATGATGAACATCTAAATTTATCAGTGTTTCTCTACAATATAATGCATGTATTAAACATTATAAACATTCCTCTTGAATCACCCTCTCTGTTAAAAAAACGGCTCGGCTTAAAAATCCGTTGCGTAGTTTTAAAGATTGAAGCATAATTAGGTTCGTCACAGACGACAGTGACTTTGTTTTATAATAAAGTAGTTAGTAGTGATAGTGAGGATGATAATGATGATAAATAATAATAATGACATGAATTGACATGAAACACAGTCGCTTGACCAAGTCTGCAGTTGGTGAACTTTCAACAAGACCACTACATTCACTTTGATAGACCTCAAATCCTTGCCAAGGAAAATCATTACATTCCAAGAATCTGCGAGGCTATTGAGATTAAAACACATCCCAATTTCAATAAAGAAGATGGTTGGCAAGTACCACCTGCTTGGGATCCAGTCATTAAATTCATCAAATCTTAAGCACAACACATCTGCAAGACCTGTGGACACCGTGAGCGATTTCTGCGTGCACAGGGAACGTTATCAATAAAACAAAATTATAGGCGGTGGATTTAACTCGTGGTCACTGTCATCTAGACTTTCCAGTGACCACGACTGCTGCAAAGCATTCGAAACGTCGGGAATTAAATAATGCAAACTGACACCCATAGTCGTAAGGAAGACATTGCTTTTAGCAATAAGACCGACATTTGTACCGTACTGTGTCAGTTTAATGATCTTGTTGATACTTATGTGTACATGTACAATATAGAGTATCTATCAATCAGCCACAGAGGTCCACTGCTGAACATAGGCCTCCCCCAGAGATTTCCACAACGCAATGACTCCCAGCGACCTTCACAAAGTCGTCCCTCCACCTAGTCGGGGGTCTACCCACGCTTCACTTTCCCATACGTGGACGCCACTCCAAGACTTTTATGTCCAAACGGCCATCCGTTCTTCGGGCTACGTGGCCTGCGCATTGCCACTTCAACTGTGCAATCCTTCTAGCTATGTCGGTCGCTTCCGTTCTTCTAAGGATTTCCTCATTTCTGATTCTATCACACAGAGTAACTCCGAGCTCTCTCCATCGCACTTTGAGTGACTCTCAGCCGCCTAATAAGCCCCATTTTGAATGCCCACGTCTCGGATCCGTATGTCATCGCTGGCAACACGCACTGTTCGAAGACTTTTGTCTGACCATCTATCAAATCACACGCCAAAAATCAGTTAAAAAGTGTTGAATTTCAATGTGTAATAAATAAATAAATAAATATCCTTGGACATTTCACACAACGCCATCTCGTCCCAAGCTAAGCAACTAAATGCTTGTGTTATGGTAACGAGATGGATGATAAACTACTTAAATACATTTTTTTTGTAAATACATACATATTTTAGATAGAAATGATACCCAGACTCCGAGCCAGTGCCTCTGGTTTAGACAAAGACACTTGCCCGACCCCGGAATCGAACCCGGGACCCGTTGATCCAAAGGCGGCACATCTAACCACTAGACCAACGAGGCAGTCTAATGTCAATCGCGCGAACTTGGATAATTACCAATAATATTGTTTACTTACTCACTTCTCAGCTCATGAATGACCCACTGCTGAGTCGAGCCTCCTCCAACTACACGGAGGGTTTAGCACAGGGTTTGTATCAAGTTTTCCTTCTCTTGCGGTTATGTGTCTACCGTCAAAAAAGACCCAGAGGGAATCGTCATCTCCTACATTGTTATGAGACCCTGGTACCGACACACAAGCTTTATGGAGAAATTAGCCTAGTGTGCCACGGTGGCCAGACGGTTTGGCACATGGATACGTATCAAGATTTGTCTCTCTCGCGGCTATGTTGTCTACCGTCAAAAAGACCCAGAGGGAATCATCATCTCCTACATTGTTATGAGACCCTGGTACCGACACACAAGCTTTATGGAGAAATTAGCCTAGTGTGCCACGGTGGCCAGACGGTTTGGCACATGGATACGTATCAAGATTTCCTTCTCTTTAGTCTCAGCCTTGTGAATTCGTTCTGTCTGCTCTTAAGAGACCCTAAGAATGGAATGAGGTGATGACGCTATGTATTCATTCCTCACAACACGGACGAAACTAGTGCACCGATTTCGATAAAAACCAAGACAAAACTATGGTTAGAACTAATAATAGAAAAAAATCACCTATTTTTTTTGTTTTTTGGACCATGTATTCTAAATCTGTGATTCAGCCTATATGTGACCCACTGTTGAGTGGGGCCTCCTCTAGTTATATGGAGGGAAATAAGCCTACTGTGCGATCCTGGCTCGACTGTTTAGCCCAGGGTTTCGTATCAAGCTTTCCTTATCTGGTGGCTAGGTTTTCGGCCTTGTCACTTACCACACCCTCAGGATAGAATGGGGTGGTGATAATATGTATTCTAAATCCGTCACCACACTCATTAATGTATAATGATATTTAATTGTACCGTGTAGAAACTTCTGCGACATTTCCATGACGCAAATCACTGTTTATATAAATAGCAAACGGTTAAGTTTTAAGTTATCGTCTTGACAAGCATAACGCAGAGTTAATGTGTGCTTATATTTTTTTTTTACATGTTTTGACGAATTTTCTTACTGAGTAATGACTTAACTGCGGCTTTGCTGTAAAAAAGCTCGCGTCATTGCCAAAATTCTGCACAATGATCTGACGTAGTACTTTTGTATGTAGATGTATTGTTTAAACGCATGGTAATGAACTTAGAATACTAAGTGTCAACAACCCCTTCCTTTATGAGGGTTGTCTTATGAGCCGGCCTAGGAAAAACTAGCCGCTAGTTACGACAAACTATATTTCTCGTGTGGTTACGCATTTTGAATACATAGTGTCACTATCCCATTTCATCCTGAGAGTCTCGTAAGAGCCGATAAAAGGACAAGGCTATAATCTAGTCACTAGAGAAGGAAATTTTGATACGAAGCCCTGTGCCAACCCGACTGGCCAGCGTGGCACAGTAGGCTCTCTCCATGTATGTAGTGACAAAAATTGAGAAAGGTAAGCTAAGATGGTTTGGCCATGTCGAGAGAATGAACGAAGAACGATTAACGAAAAAAGTGTTTATGGCGAGTGTGAATGAAAGTGTTGGCAGGGGACCTAGGCGGACGTTTCAAGACCTAATCAGGGACGTCTTGAAAAAAGGCCAGGTCAAGAGTACCCTAAACCGAAGAGCATGTCTGAAGGGAATAATGAAAGTCGACGAAGCGAAACAAGTATGTAAGGATCGTAGCAAGTGGAAAGAAGTGGTCTCTGCCTACCCCAACGGGGAAGAGGCGTGATTATATGTATGTATGTATTTGGAGGAGGCCCGATTCGGTAGTGGATCATGTAGAGGCTTAGTAGAAGTATGATGGAAGGTTAAACATGGCCTCCCAGCCTCTACGGTAAATTGGCCTCCCCAAGCGACATATGCCGTCAGATTGACGCATCCCGGAAGATTATTGATCGATAATTGATTGTTAGTTACGACGGAAGGTTGTTGGAAAATCCATAAACCGCAACAATTCAATAACAAAGTTTATATTATGATGAATATTAAGTTTTCTATGAACACGTAGACGCAAGTCTTTGAATACTGCGAACATAAAAGATTACTTATAAATAGTTAAGGTCGTGGGTAATCATCGTGAGTTCAGACCACAAATGAGTGTCCAAGTAACTTTTTATAACTAGCATGCTGGGAAATACCGCGTGTTGTAAAAGTCAACAAAACCCAGCACGCTTGGTGGTAGGATCTAATGCTACCACTCTCACATCTAAGTCCGGCGCCAAGCAGTTTTAGTGTGTTGTGTGTATGCGAGAGCCGGTGCCCAATAGGGCATTTCCGTGAATTTTCTGCTCCAGCTTAGCCGTTGGGTTTAGTGTTTGGGTTGGTGGGGTCAGCGACCCCGGGGCGCGGTAATTGCACCCCAACCTTCCCACATACACGCGACCCCACCACCTCAAGAACCTAATAATTTTAATTGATCAATAACCAACCAGGTAGATTGTAATAAGTATGATGTGACTGACTGCCTCGTTGGTCTAGTGGTTAGATGTGCCGCCTTTGGATCAACGGGTCCCGGGTTCGATTCCGGGGTCGGGCCAGTGTCTTTGTCTAAACCAGAGGCACTGGCTCGGAGTCTGGGTGTCATTTCTATCTATAATATGTATGTATTTACAAAAAAAAATGTATATAAGTAGTTTATCATCCATCTCGTTACCATAACACAAGCAATAAGTTGCTTAGCTTGGGACGAGATGGCGTTGTGTGAAATGTCCAAGGATATTTATTTATTTTTCACTTCAGTAGCTCAAACATGTAGGTTTTGCTCACTGAAAACAGTGGACAAAATGCGATTTTGCCCACTGAGTGAGACAAAGTAACTTTTTAATTCTAATTCGAAACATTGACACTATCTCTTTCCCGCCAATAGAAAAGAGAGAGAGACAAAGACCAAGTGGCCAGTACCAACAGCTCCGATTTTTCTTCTTCTTCTTCATTTAGGTTTTGGCTTCCATCGTTATACCGATGATTTTGCCAATGACAAGTGTGTTGTGTTAGAAATTTCGTGTGATTATGAAAGTTAAATTAATTGGTTATAAGTTGCGTTAGAGTTATGAAGTTAAATGTTAGCAGGTAGCGCTATAGAAAACAATACAAAGCATTAAAGTACAGATTATAAATATTAAATTGATAGAGCAATAATATGGGAACTATATTTGATCGATATGTTAAAAGTACGTCTAGTTTGTATTTAACAAACTAGACGTACTTTTAACAGTTCGATTGGATGAAAGGAGTTCGTTATGGGGTTACTCCGATTTTTAATTCGACCTCAAAGACAAACACGTTCGGAACTTCGTACTAACTAAAGAAATTTAGCAAAAATGATAATTATATCTTTTATTGTAATTCATTGAATGTTTAACTTATTGTTGTATTTAAACTAAAAAAAGTATTTACTGCCTAAAAAACTGATATTTAACTTAAAAATATTTAATTATAGTTTCAAAAATGTTACGTAATATATTACATTTCCTATAGTGTTCTCGCTGCTGAAGTGAAAAGTTATGTGTGTTACACGAGAGCAAAATTTTTCGCATCTCGTGCCTTTGAATCCCTCGCAGCACTCAGGAATCAACTTTAGAATCACTCGCTACGCTCGTGATTCAATCATTGATTCCTTCGCTTACTCGGGATTCAATATCAGCACTCGCAGCAAAAAACGACTTTGCTCTCTTGTTGCACAAATAACTATTATTTATGTATTAGTCTTTAAAAGAGTACTGTTTAAAACGATGAAGAGTTAAGTTCAAGGTCTATACATGAGTACTATATTAACAGTGTGGTGACGGATTTAGAATACATCACTATGTATTCTTCATCACCCCATTCCATCCTGAGGGTGTCGTAAGAGCCGACAAAAGGAATTGAGTCTGGCCAGCGTGGCACAGAAGGCTTTCGTATTAAGTTGTCCTTCTCTTGGGGCTAGGCTATCGGCCCTGTAATTCTATAACCTTTTAAAATCTTAGAATGGAATAGGGTGGTAACATTATGTACTCTATATCGGTTACCACACCGATCGTTAATAATATAATATAATAATAATATCCTTGATCGTGAGGAGGTTCCTCTCTCTGGAACCCTGAACCGTCGGTAGCTTAGGTCATCGACCTCGTTTTCGACGGTTTTTCTCTATTTTTATGTATATTTTTTTAAACACTTTGTATTTTTTTAAAATATATATAAAAATAAGAAATAAAGAGACATGTGAAAAATATATCCTTGGACATTTCACACAACGCCATCTCGTCCCAAGCTAAGCAACTTAATGCTTGTGTTATGGTAACGAGATGGATGATAAACTACATAAATACATTTTTTTTTGTAAATACATACATATTATAGATAGAAAACACTCAGACCCGGAATAAATACTTGTAGGTCGTACAAATATTTCTTCCGTGCGGGAATCGAACCCGCGACATGCTGCGCAGCAGTCGATCGCTCAAGCACTGCGCCAACCGTGTCGTCAATATAGTTATTTTGTTAGATACTATTCACTTTTCTTTCGCTCCTTTCTTTCATAAAAATACACACCCTTGCATTAGTTTAACCTGTTTCGCGGGGGCAGTTTGCAAACATGAAATTCGCGAATATAAATGACACCCAGACTTAGAGCAAGTGGTCTACACAAACCGAGGTAATCGAGGCATCTAAGCCCTTTTTTTACAATGGAAATCCTCATGGAAACTTGACCACTAAACGCCAGCCGGGTTATATAGGACTCCAAAGCGCGGAAATATGGTAATTGCGCCCCAACATACCCACTAAAACCAACAGTGTCCCTCGACAGCCCGAACCAGGGCCACGGGTTTCACTTCCCAAAGGGCAGCATGCTCCGCAACCATTTCTTTTTTTTTTTGTTCTCGCTGGGGAAGTGCTTTATGCATACCACCGCCCCCCGGGGAGAGGTCAGTGATTATGTGGGACTCCGACAAGGGTCGTCTACCCACTAAAACCCCAGCGGTATACCCTCACACGGCGCGCTTGGGGCGCCACAAGTTCGCGTAAACTCATTCTACTGTGACGCCCCGGATGCTCCGCAACCCTGGTGGGGCCTTGGCCCACTTGTACCAGCCTCACGCTTTGAGAGGAGCTCTGGACGCTCCCCAACCCATCGAAAGGCACGTGCGGGACATTGCACCGCCTGCTTGGTCGCCCCTCCGTAAATAAATAAATAAAATAAAATAAATATCCTTGGACATTTCACACAACGCCATCTCGTCCCAAGTTAAGCAACTTAATGCTTGTGTTAAGGTAACGAGATGGATGATAAACTACTTATATACATTTTTTTTTTGTAAATACATACATATTATAGATAGAAATGACACCCAGACTCCGAGCCAGTGCCTCTGGTTTAGACAAAGACACTGGCCCGACCCCGGAATCGAACCCGGGACCCGTTGATCCAAAGGCGGCACATCTAACCACTAGACCAACGAGGCAGTCATTGTACCAGACTCACGCTTTGAGAGGAGATTTGGACGCTTCCCAACCCATCGAAAGGCACGTGCGGGACATTGCACCGCCTGTTTGGTCGCCCCTCCGTAGCTAGCGGTGGCAGAAGTTTGTCACGGCAGGTTAAGGCTTTCGAGGCAACTCTGAGGACAGAGGAGTCCCCGGTACCGATAAGCACCGCGCCTCTGTATGCCGCTCGTAGTCTGGCCTCTCCCCGTGGCCCCGCATGGGTGACCCTAAGCCGGTATGGCCCCGACGGATCCTAAATTGTAAGTGAAAACGCACCCCCTCACCACAACAAGGTGGCAGCACAGTCGAGGGGGGTCACATGCAACCCCTAGACCAACAAACTAAATGTAATTCAGTCACCAGTCTGTCCTAAATTTGGCAATTTGAAGTCTAAGGTCGTTGCCTTGTGGTTCATTTTAAGATATAACCTTACAAATCATTATTTAAGTATGTTTAATGACTGGACGGCTATCCTTGCGAATCTCGTAAACAACTCTGATAAAACGGGTTAAGTTGCTCGCATTTAAATAAAACTATATTCAAATGCTAGCTTCCTGCTTTACGAGGTGTTACAAAATGCCTATAGACATCGTATCACATGTCATGCTCACTAAAATACTTCGAACAGTAGTTGCGACATGTGGCGGGTCCACTACTTCCCTTTAATATGGTTGAGGAGATCGATGTCAGTTAAAAAAAATAATTACTTTTAAGTCTTAATCCCAGTCCGGATTTAAGACTTAAATGAAATTCTATTTTTTTTATTTATAAAGTTCATATTTCAGTTGAGCGCCTTTCGAAACTAAACAGAACTAGTTATATGAACACAGTCATTGTAATGTGGCGATTAAAAAAAAGACTAGCCCACCGAGTTTCTTCCACCTAGTCTTCTCGGTTGGTGCCGCGTTCAGACCTGGTAGTAGTGTTTTATGAAGATGTAACTATACGTTGACGATTGTGCCATTATTGGTCTAAACAATTAAGCATTTTGCTATTCTATTCTATTTTATCAACATCGGGGTAGCATAGACGGCCAATTGGTATTTTTTTAGGTGAAAACCCGTCTTGAAAAAAGGCCAGGTCAAGAGTACCCTAAACCGAAGAGCATGTATGAAGGGAATAATGAAAGTGGACGAAGCGAAACAAGTATGTAAGGATCGTAGCAAGTGGAAAGAAGTGGTCTCTGCCTACCCCTACGGGAAAGAGGCGTGATTATATGTATGTAAACTTCTTTAGCGGCGTTTAGCACATTTCTTGGGATGGGTATAACATGTCAAATTCGCGTCAGGACACGTGACCTGATCAAAAATTGGTAAGACGGTTGATGTGGAAACCCTGATCAACAATTCGTAAGACGGTTGCAGTGAAAACTTCTTTAGCGGCGTTGAGCATTTTTCTCGGTATGGGTATACGTGTCAAACTCGCGTCAGGTCTCGTGACCTGATCGAAAATTCGTAAGACTCTTACGACACCCTCAGGATAGAATGGGATAGTGAAACTATGTATTCTAAATCCGTGACCACATGGACCGAAATTCTGCAAGATACTAAAGTAAAACTGAACGTTTAGTTTATTCAACCATAAAAGCCTTGAACCGCCTACGAAATAGAATCAATAAAATTTAGATACGGCATTATGTAATATTATATCAGCTTAGGTTACCTCATCTCAGTAGTAATACGAAACCTTGATTGTTTACAGTATGCAATGGTATTTATTTATGCGACCCGCCCCAGCTTCGCACGTGTGCAATGATGAACATCTAAATTTATCAGTGTTTCTCTACAATATTATGCATTAATTATACATATAAACATTCCTTGAATATATCTATCTATTAAAAACCCGCTTCAAAATCAGTTGCGTAGTTTTAAAGATTTAAGCATACATAAGGACGGACAGACGACAGTGACTTTGTTTTTCAATATGTAGTGATGAATAACATTTTTCATTTATTAAGTAAACATATTAAAAAACAAAGTCGCTGTCGTCTGTCCGTCCCTATGTATGATTAAATCTTTAAAACTACGCAACTAATTTTGAAGCGGTTTTTTTAATAGATAGAGTGATTCAAGAGGAAGGTTTTTAAGTATAATACATGCATAAATTCACATGTTCATCATTGCACCCGTGCGAAGCCGGTGCGGGTCTCTAGTGAATAAATAAATAACACTGCATACTGAATGCTTATTTTTACATGTCTAAAAAAATACAATGTGTTTTGAAAAAAAAATACTTAAAAGTAAACAAAAGCCGTCGAAAACGGGGTCGATGACCTAAGCTACCGACGGTTAATTTATTATTATTATAATTATTCCATATGGTGACGGATTTAGAATACATAGTGTCACCACCCCATTCCACCCTGAGGGTGTCGTAAGAGCCGAAAAAAGCAAATGACAAGGCCGATAACCTAGCCGCAAGAGAAGGAAAACTTTATACAAACCCTGTGCCAACCCGTCTTGCCAGCGTGGCACAGTAGGCTAATTTCCCTCCATGGAGGCCCGACTCAGTAGTGGGTCATGTTTGGGTTGAAATGATGATGATATTATTTATTGTTCTGTATTTGTGTTGCTTAGCGCATTTAAAGGTTAATTGTTCTGTGAATATCTCCCGCGATCACGACTGCTGAAAAGCATTCGAAACGTCGGGAATTAAATAACCAAAAGCGTTTAATTTCAAAACTATTTTTATTCAACTTTCTCTCAACTAAAACTGTACAATGTGTTTTTTAAAATTAATTATCCAAAAGGCTTCACTTTCATAAATATGCATAAATTGCTATATAATTACATTAAATTGCAGCGAAAAGAAATAAAAATTTCACCGTAATTTTCACTGCATTTAATTTTGCAAAAAAACCTCATAGTAGATATCATCATCATCATCATTTCAGCCAAAAGGCCTCCCCCAAGGATCTCCACAAAGGCCGGTCCTGGGCCGCCCGCATCCATTGCTTTCCAGCGACCTTAACCAGGTCGTCGGTCCACCGTGTGGGAGGCCTACCAGCACTGCGCTTTCCGGAACGCATTCGCCACTCGAGGACTTCTCTGCCCCATCGGGCGTCGGTCCTGCGAGCTATGTGCCCTGCCCACTGCCACTTAAGTTTGACAATCCGGTGGGCTATGTCAGTGACCCTGAAGTGGCAGTGGGCTGGTCATATCAGTAGAAGAACCGACAACCGCTGGGGTAGACGAGTTCTTGAGTGGAGACCGCGAATCGGCAAGCGTAGTGTGGGACGGCCCTCTGCTAGATGGAGCGACGATCTGCGAAAGGGTGCGGGCAGCAGCTGGATGCGTCAAGCTGAAGACAGGGCGCTATGGCGCTCTTTAGGGGAGGCCTATGTCCAGCAGTGGACTAATGTGGGCTGATGATGATGATGTCTTTGACCCTATGGTAGATATACATGCTAATTATAAATATACATAAAAATATGGTTTTTAGCAAATAACTGACCATCAACTGTAATTTTAGAAAACTACAAAATAATGAGGCATTTGTAGCGACCGCATGCTACATATTTTTCACAGTTTACCCGAAAAATCTGAACTAATCGCTTAAGGTGAATGTTCCAGGGTAGCCCGCGAAATTCAAATTTTCTTACGTTTTTTGCAATTTGCAGGTCAGTGCTAGGTTGTATGTTGATTAAAATGTTATTCGCGGCTGTAAGACGTATGGAGTTATAGAATAATAATCATCAAAATCATCAATACAACCCACCCAGTTGTATTGATGAGTTTGATGATTATAACTCTGTAACTACATATGTCTTACAGCCGCGAATCAAAAGTTTATCATCATACAACCTAGCACTGGCCTGCAAATTGCAAAAAACGTACGAAAATTTGAATTTCGCGGGCTACCCTGGAACATTCACCTTAAAGAAATATTGCCTAAAATGCAAGATTTACCAAAAAGTCATACACCGCGATAGCGAAATTTCAACAGCAATTCGCATAGTTAAGAATTCCCCGACTACAATTATCGGGGGATAGGCGCTGCGACCCCTAGCTAGACATACCACCTCGTCTGGCTGGATGATCATACCTTTGCGCCTAAACATTAATTCGATACTTTAAAATAATTTATGCACGTGTCATGTCTATTTATTTTGTTGTTAGCAAATAAATCTAGTTGCAATAAAAGTGGGTCAATAACTTTGCTATTTTGTGAATATTTCAATTCACTGAATACTGTTATATCCAAACCGCTGAGCTGACTTTCTAGAAATACTGACGAGACATTGACACCACTTTCAAACAACAAAATATTGCCGTGGTGAAATCAATAATTCGATTTTCAGCTATTTTTAAAGTACTTTTTGTAAACAAGACCAATAATTAAAAATACATAAATAAAAAATATAAATGCACCTACCATGTTGTCTCTGCAACGCCCAAAGGTTGACTGGAAAGAATGCCTAAGGCATTAAGTCCGCCAATGTACAACTTGTTGCATGAAGTTTAAATAAATAAATAAATAATTTGAAAAAAAAAAAAGCAAACTGTTTCTTGCCGGCTCTTCTCTGTAGAGCAGCATTCCGAACCGGTGGTAGTTTCAGCATGAATGTGGGTGGACGCAACTGTTGTGAATTGAATGAGGAATTGTTTATGAACGGTGTGAATGTAGATATGACGACTGATAGTTGTGTATGGAGACTAACACCTAGCTTGGGACAGGGACCGTAAGATGATAATGGTAATTTTAAATTTGATGATTTCGCTGCCTCGTTGGTCTAGTGGTTAGATGTGACGCCTTTGGATCAACGGGTCCCGGGTTCGATTCCGGGGTCGGGCAAGTGTCTTTGTCTAAACCAGAGGCACTGGCTCGGAGTCTGGGTGTCATTTCTATCTATAATATGTATGTATTTACAAAAATGTATATAAGTAGTTTATCATCCATCTCGTTACCATAACACAAGCATTAAGTTGCTTAACTTGGGACGAGATGGCGTTGTGCGAAATGTCCAAGGATATTTATTTTTATTTATTTATTTAATGACCCAGTGTTGAGTCGGGCTGCCTCCAATTACATTGTGGGTAATTAGCCTACTTTGCTACGCTTGCCAGGGTTTCGTATCAAGTTTTTCTTCTCTTGCGACTTAGTTTTCGGCCTTGTCATATTCTTTTTTGCTTTTTGTAAACAAGACCAATGATTTTGAAAAAAAGCAACTACAGAGTTTCTTGCCGGCTCTTCTCTGTAGAGCAGCCTTACGAACCGGTGGTAGTTTGGGCATGAATGTGAGTGAACGCAGGGATTGTGAGCGATCAGGGGAGATGGAGGGATTGTAGGAGTGGGGAGTTGTGTGTGAAAGGTGTGAATGTAGGTATGACGACTGATGGGTGTGTGTGGAGACTACCACCTAGTGTGGGACAGGGGCCGTAAGATGATATATTGGTGTTTATAAATATGACGATTTATAAGAGTTTTGTGATGAAACCTACGTAAATAAAGTTCCTTTTGAGTTTGAGCTTTTATCGGCTCTTACGACACCCTCAGAATGGAATGCGGTGGTGGGACTATGTATTCTAGACTATGTAAGTCCGTCATCACACGGAATATTTATCACTATCACTACATAGTATAAAACAAAGTCGCTGTCGTCTGTCCGTCCCTATGTATGCTTAAATCTTTAAAACTACGCATGGGATTTAAAAGCGTTTTTTTTAATAGACAAATTGATTCAAGAGGGAGTTTTATATGTATAATACATCCATAATATTGTAGAGAAACACTGCTAAATTTAGAGGTTCATTATTGCACCCATGCGAAACCGCTAGTAGAACTATAATTTAAGTTAATTAAGGGCGAATGGTCAAGCAGAAGACAGGGCGCTATGGCGCTTTTTAGGAGGAGGCCTACGTATAGCAGTGGACTAATGTGGTCTGATGATGATGATGATCGAATCTCGACCGCTGTCCGACCACTAGTAATATTAGTCATGACTAGATTTAAATTCGAATGTCGAAATGTAAATGTATTGGCTGTCTGCACTCCAAACTTAACTGTGTCAACAACAGAACTGTCTGCGTGATGTTTGTATTTCCCGATATAATAATTAATAAAAATAAATATCTTTGGACATTTCACACAACGCCATCTCATCCAAAGCTAAGCAACTTAATGCTTGTGTTATGGTAACGAGATGGATGTCGCGGGTTCGATTCCCGCACGGAAGAAATATTTGTACCACCTAAGTAGAAGTATTTGTTCCGGATCTGGGTGTTTTCTATCTATAATTTTGTATATTACAAAAAATATACTTTAATTTACAAAAAATATATGTATAAAAGTAGTTTATCATCCATCTCGTTACCATAACACAAGCATTAAGTTGCTTAGCTTGGGACGAGATGGCGTTGTGTGAAATTTCCAAGGATATTTATTTATTTATATATATATTTTTTTGTAAATGCATACATATTATAGATAGAAAACACCCAGACCCAGAACAAATACTTGTAGGTTGTACAAATATTTCTTCGATAATCGAACCCGCGACATGCTGCGCAGAAGTCGATCGCACAACTACTGCGCTAACAGTGTCGCCATAACATAACTAAACATTAGACGAACGAATTAAATCTCATTACTTGCGAAAATATAATATACCTAATGCTTATGAGACTTATTAACGAGGACTTGTCTCTCGCCATTCAACTTTGAACTCTATACAAAACCTTGAAAGGCAATAGTTGATTGTCGGTTTCCGATTTTCTATAGCGCAAGGCTGCCGCCTCTTTTTCTCGGTAACATCCTTTTAGAAACCGCATGTACTAGCTATTGCAAGGTTTGAGGAATCACCGTGCGTCATGCTTGTGAACAGGCCTTGCCGGGGGTCGCTTGCTGTGCCAACCCGTCTGGCCTGGTCTGGCAAAATATAAAACTTGTTTAAACATGTATACGCTTTTATAACAAACTGCCCATGCAACTTAGAGAATTGCCTCGCAATGCCTTTAAAAAGATGGTCAAGACAAAGCTTCACAAAAAAGCGTATTAACGCATTGCTGATTATGTAAACGACACAGCTGCTTGGGACTAAGCTGTTCAGTGCCAGTATTTTATGTTATTTTACATAAACATAAGAAATAGGACCGCAATGAAAAAAAACGACATGCCCTCTGAGTTTCTTGCCAGTTCTTTTTAGCAGTGGTCGCGTTCCGAACTGGTGGTAGACGGTAGACCTTTTTTATTATAGGTATTATATCACTATGAATAATGTGTTGACTTTTTGTAAGTGTCCCTGTCCACCGTGACTTAAAAAAATAAAATGATTTGAATTTGAATATGAAAAAAATCATCACATGATCAAATTTATAGTTGACGATTCTCTATAGGACATACAGACAAACATACATATTTATATATACGTTTCAAAATTTGACCACAGACTTTAACAATATTACCGCCGTTAGGACTGTCTCGACTTTTATATAATACTAGTGGCCCGCCCCGGCTTCGCCCGTGCAAAGCGGGGGTGGGTTATACATATAAACCTTCCCCTTGAATCACTCTATCTATTAAAAACAACCGCTTCAAAATCCGTTGCGTAGTTTTAAAGATTTATGCATACATAGGGACGGACAGAAGAATGCGACTTTGTTTTATACTATGTAGTGATAGTGAAACCCAACTAATTAAAGATAAAGGCCGCACAAACGTGGAGACGGGAAATTGCGTCTCGTTAAATTACGCAGATACAAGGTTATATTCATACTTGCAGAAATAGCTAGATGAAGACCGCGGGTGCGTCCGTGAGTCAGCCATCTACTACTTTTCAGCCCATACATACAAATTATAATTCTACTAGCGACTCGCCCCGGCTTCGCACGGGTGCAATTATGCATGTATTATACATATAAACATTCCTCTTGAATCACTCTATCTATTAAAAAACCGATTTAAATTCGGTGCGTAGTTTTAAAGATTTAAGCATACAAAGGACGGACAGCCGACAGCGACTTTGTTTTTTACTATCTAGTGATAGTGATTCTCAATTTGACCACAGACGTTAACAATAAACAAAAGAGTATATTTGCGTGTCTGTGTCAAATACATGGTAGTGTGTGTAATGATTTTTATTTTATTTTCGAATAAAATAAATTATCAACAACAAGATATATCCACAAGCTGATCATTTAATTAATCTTCGTATTGATTAAGTTTATATAATGTGTTTTTTTTTATTTTATAATAAAACTAGTGGCCCGTCCCGGCTTCGCCCGTGCAAAGCGGGGGTGGGTTATACATATAAACCTTCCTCTTGGATCACTCTATCTATTAAAAAAAACCGTATCAAAATCAGTTGCGTAGTTTTAAAGATTTAAGCATACATAGGGACGGACAGACGACACCGACTTTGTTTTATACTATGTAGTGATAATAATAAATAAAAGAAAGATAAAGAAAAGATATAGATAAAGAAGATAAAGATATATCATCGACAACAAGATACGAGTATAGTTACAAAATTATTTATTGATTGATCATCTTGTTAATACTTATTGGTTGTCAAATATTTATTCGGCGTTCAGAAATTTATTGTATCATAAATGCCAATAAAAGCCCATAAATGACCCACAACTGAGTCGGGCCTCCTCCAAATTCATAGAGGGAATTAGCCTACTGTGCCACGCTGGCAAGACGGGTTGGCACAGGGTTTGTATCAGGTGATCTGCTTCTTGCGTTCTTTTAGTCGCCGCTTACGACACCCTATGGGTTGGTAACAATGTGTATTCTAAATCTGTCACGACACGGACTTTAAGTAAACCAAAGTAAATACATATATTATTTTCAAAAAAGCTAGCATATATGAAGTTGTTAATGATTTTAGATTTTTTGAAAAATAGCCACGCGTAGCCGGGGCTTGCCGCCAGAATAGTATATTATAATGTGCAAAATTGCAGGCAAAAATAAGTAACTTTCTTTTCTTAACATTTTGGTCATCTCACATCTGTTAGTGACGAAAGTTATCTAACTAGAGAAATGAGTACAGACTCTTTGACGAGCATTACTAAGCTTGTAGGATAATATTTACAACTAGCGGCCACGCGTTGCTGTGGCTAAGGTTTTTGTTATATTACATTTAACATTAACATACATGAATTTAACTTTTAACATAGCGCCATCTATTATATAATATACTTACTACAATCCAATCAACAGATATCGCAATCTGTTAGAATCGTTTTGAGTTTACTTACATATAATTGGGAATATCAATTAATAGACAAAGACAAAAAAGAATTGCTGTTCGTTAGTCTCGCTAAAACTCGAGAACAGCTGGACTGATTTGGCTAATTTTGGTCTTGATATATTCGTGGATGTCTAGGGAAGGTCTAAAAGTTGAGAAATTATAAAAAAACGCGTTTTATTTTTTTCCAGTTGAGTGCAAAATTTAATAAAGTTGAAAAATTCTGGAATTATCATTCAGGTTTTTTATTTAATAGATTCTGAGGCGGTACGAAGTTTTGCAATAAAATAATATTGCGACTCTATATCCGACTATCTTATCTTTCAAGTTGGATCAAACTGCACACGGTGAACACATTTGATTAAAAACGGTTAAGAAGTTTATTCTAAGTCCATCACCAAACGTTACATCCTGTATGTACAAAAAGCAATTTAGATCTTTATTATTATCTATCTATAGATAGCAATTTGAATCGACAATTTATTGACCGAATGGGCCAACACGTGGACTTGCACGTTTTATAACTTTATTATTATTTACATCATACTATGCATAAAGGAACTTTATTTGCGTAGGTTTCATCACAAAACTCTTATAAATCGTCATATTTATGAATACCATCATCATCATAAGGCCCCTGTCCCACACTAGGTGGTAGTCACCACACACACCTATCAGTCGTCATACCTACATTCACACCTTTCTTATACAATTCCTAACTAATTCCGTGTTATAACGGATTTAGAATACATAGTGTCACCACCCCATTCCGTCCTGAGGGTGTCGTAAGAGGCGACTAAAGGAGCGTAAGAGACAGACCATCTAGCCGTATGACAAGGAAAACTGTTTACGTCATTGTTCGTAAGCGATATTGTACGGACGTTTCGCTGTCCAACGCGCGCGGGTACTTAAATAGCTAATAGTGAATTTATTAACCTTTCCAATATGTTATGTTCTAAGTGCAACGAGCCAGTTACTGATCATGTATCTTGTCAAGGAGGATTATGCGATGGTGCATATCATTTTCATTGTGCCGGAATTGCTGAAACTACATATAGAAAAATGGGACAGGACAAGAAAGCTGCCTGGCGTTGTGTTATGTGCCGAGCGGTAACACAAAGCGAGTCCATAGCCGAATTAATAAAAGAAATAAAGGAATTTAGAGCTGACTTCACCACTTTGAAAACCGATGTGGTCTTAATAAAAGACGATCTGCGCTGTGCTGCACAAAATATAACTGATTTGAATTCGAAGTGGTCTGACCTCGAAGTACGTGTAGAAAGCATGGACGATAGATTGTTGACGGTGGAGAACAAAATTGCCGGAATTGCTACGATTCAAAATGAATTAAAAGAAACACAGAATGCGTTGAATGAATTAAAGCAATTAAATAGTCAACAAGATCAATTTTCGAGACTGAACAACATCGAAATTCAAGGAATTCCTAAAGAAAATGGCGAAAATTTGATAACTATCTTTCATAAAATTTGTACTAAAATGGGTATGACATTGTTAGACACCGACATCGACACCATTCACCGTGTACAACCATTTCGTCGCGAGGGTAAGACGGCTACCCGCCATTCATCAATAATTGTGCGCTTCACGCAACGGCATCGCAAAAATCAGCTGTTGGCAGCAGCGCGAGCTCGTCGCGGCATAACTACAGCTGATATTGGCATGCCGGGTGCGGCTTCGAATGTTTACATTAATGAGCACCTTACCTCAACGAATAAACTTCTACTGAAGCGTGCCCGGGAATTAAAAGCTACTTTAAATTATAGTTATCTTTGGATAAGGGACTGTAAAATATTTTTACGTAAAAATGATAAATCTTCTATAATAAGAATTGTAAGCGAATCAGACCTTTCCAAGTTAATATGACTATATTTATTAATTATTGGCCTGTGTATTGCAAAACCAGTTGTTAGTTATTTGGACACCATGTTAGTTTTTCATACAGCTGTAACGTTGCTATGTAATCTGTACAAAATAAATCCACTTATTTGCTTAATAACGTCAATTAAATTTATATATCCTTCATATTATTTTCTATTAAAATCACCCTCATTTTTAAATCCGCTTATCAATTTAATAGTGATAGTAACAGACATGTATTTTATTTACTCTGTGTTGCCATTTTTTATAAAAATCTTAAAACTTTGTTTTTACTCTTTCTTCTTAATGATGTCTATATATTGTACACTCTTTATAACTTTGCGTAATTATGTGTGTCTTAGGTCTGGCATGGTTTGGTGGTACAGTAAATTTTATATGTTTACTTTATATTGTTGTTATTATGCCTAAATTAACTTCACTAAGAATATATTATCAGAACGTGAGGGGATTACGGACTAAAAGTCATAATTTTTTGGCTAATGTGTTGCGCAGTAATTTTGATTTAATTGTATTAACTGAAACTTGGCTAACATCGGACTTTAGAGACAGCGAGTACTTCTATACTAATTACGATGTTTATCGGCGCGACCGGGTTGGGAGAGGAGTTCGTGGTGGGGGAGTTTTAATAGCTGTTCGCTCCGGTCTACGTGCGCGTCACCGCACCGACTGGGCTTCCTCTTGTGATTCGGAGGAGGTTTGGCTCACCTTAGATGTGAGTAATACTCAGCACTCGCATCCCACGCCCCCCCTCTCCAGCTTGCACATTGCTTGTGGATATTTTCCACATGGCGTCAATCATTCAAACTCTTTACAATCATTTTTTGACTGTGTCTCTGACCGTATGCTAAGATATCCCGATGATTATTTCTTATTACTGGGAGATTTTAATATTACACAAGCATTGTGGTCGTTAACGGAGAGCGCCCATCTTACTCTTCGTGTAAATAATGACTCTAAAGCCATGTTGTTGTGTGATTTCATGAACTTAACTCATTTGAAGCAATTCAATAATTGTCATAACTCCAATGGTCGTATCCTTGATCTTGTTATGAGTAACTGTGTTTGCCGCGTACTTGTCTGCTCCTCGCCTCTAACCCCTGAAGATTCTCACCACAGAGCAATAGAAGTTTTATTTTGCCTGTCACAAACTGTTCATTTGGAAGCAAATGAAAGAATTAAATACATTTTTCATGCAACTAATTATAACGAGTTTCGTAAAGGTTTGGTAAGTACCGATTGGCGAGTGTTGGACGGAATGGATACGGAATCTGCAGTCAATTATTTTTATTCGGTTTTACATAGCTTAATTGATATAAATGTTCCTAAACGTAAGGTTAGATGTAATGGTAAATATCCAATTTGGTATTCTAGGGCTCTCATCAAGCTAATACGTCAAAAATCAAACATTCACCGTCGTTGGAAAAAGTATAATGACTCTTGTGACTATCAGCAATTTAAATTACTACGCTCTCGTGAAAAGAAATTACAGTATGAGTGTTATAATAATTATATTAGTTTTTCTGAATTAAAAATCACAACCGCACCTAAATATTTTTGGAGCTTTATTAAATCTAAATATTGTGTTAATAACACTCCTTCGTTTATGAATTTTGATGATACCTCGTCAACAGATGGCGAAACCATTTGTAACATGTTTAATGACTACTTTCATTCTGTATTTGTTCCTTCTAGCAACCCAGTCGATTTGTCTTTTTTAAACGAATTTAGCCAAATAAATAGTTGCATCGACGCTTCAGGCATATTGATCACCAGTAGTCTTGTCGAAAACTATCTAAGCGGAGTCGATGTCAACAAGGGTGCGGGCGTGGACGGAGTGCATCCCCTTTTAATATCCAAACTCGCCAAAGAACTATCCATTCCTATCACCATCATTTATCTCAAATCTATGAGAGAAGGATGTTTCCCTGATATATGGAAAAAAGCCCTTATCACCCCAATCCCAAAAGGAGGCAATAAGCATGACGTGCGGCAATATAGACCAATCTCAAAGTTAAACGTACTAGGTAAGATTTTTGAAAAAATTGTAACAGATGATCTCAGCCGAAAAGTTTGCCGACACATTTCACAAAACCAACATGGCTTCTTCCGAGGTCGTAGTGTGGATACAAATTTAGTGCTCTATACCGACTTTATTCTCAATGCGCTTGATAGAGGTTACCAAGTGGATGCCGTGTATACCGACTTTTCCAAAGCTTTTGATAAAATTAATCACATGACTCTTATTACACGATTATATGAGTTCGGTATACATGGTGACCTACTCCGCTGGTTATATTCTTATATTTGCAACCGGAGTCAAGCGGTAGCGATGAAGGGTTATACTTCCAGGTTTCTCGAAATATCTTCCGGAATTCCACAGGGATCACATTTAGGTCCATTTTTATTTACTATTTACATTAATAACATTGATTCCTGCTTTCGTGACTCACGTCACTTGCTTTATGCAGACGACACTAAAATTTTTAGAGTCATATCTACATATGAAGACTGCCTGAAGTTACAGTCTGACTTGCAACGATTTGAAGTCTATTGTAATAACAACCAATTGTTCTTGAACTCTGACAAATGTTCTACAATATCATTTACTCGTAAACTTTACCCTATCAAATATGATTACATCCTACTGGGTAGCAAAGTTAAGCGAGTTTGTGAAATTCGAGACCTAGGAGTTATTCTTGACTCTAAGTTGTGTTTTAATGCACACATAGATAATATAATCTCTCGAGCTTTTAGGCAACTAGGCATGGTCTTACGTTTTACACAACCATTTAAGCAGATTTTCACGTACAAAATTTTATATTGTAGTTTTGTACGTTCGATTTTAGATTTTGCATGCGTAGTATGGAACCCCCAATATGCTGTTCATATTGATCGACTCGAAAGAGTTCAAAACAGATTTCTGAAATCTGCAGATTACCGGACAGGCCATTTCTTTACTGACTATGAAACCTCCTCAAGTAGGTATAACCTGGAATCTTTAGTGAATAGACGTGTTTTTCTAGATGAAATTTTTCTTTATAAAATTCTTAATGGTTACGTTGATTCTTCCTTGCTGCTCAATTTGATTGCATTTAGGGTTCCGAGAGTCTCCTCCCGTTCTAGAGATACCTTTTACTGTTCTCCTGCAGCCACCAATTACGCCAGACATACTTTTGTTAGACGATCTTGTAGGTTTTTTAATGATAGACTAAATGAGGTCGACATTTTTTCATTACCGTTGCAAAAATTTAAACAAAAAGTGGGTGACATTGTGTTTAACAGAATGTTGTCCTAGTAATTTTTGGATTAATATTGTTTGTATAATTCTATTACGTCGTACAAATTATCGGTTAAATTCGTATATAAGTAATGGAACTATTAGGTCTATTTGTAATTTAAGTCTCATTATACTATGCTTGTGTATGACTGTATGTTTTCCTGAATAAATAAATAAAAAAAAAAAAAAAAAAAAAAAAAAAAAAAAAAAAAAAAAAACTTGATACAAACCCTATGCCAACCCGACTTGCCAGCGTGGCTCAGTAGGCTAATTTCCCTCCATGAATTTGAAGGAGGCCCGACTCAGTAGTGGGTAATTTATGGGCTGAAACGACTAATTGCTTTTGGATGTAAAAACGGTACGGTTTAAAAAAATATTAAACATAAACATACTACTACTACCACACGGCCCATAGATGACCCACTACTGAGTCGGGCCTCCTCCAGTTACATGGAGGGAAATTAGCCTACTGTGCCACGCTGGCCAAAAGTTTTTTTTCTCTCTTTATTTATTTAGGGGCTTATCTCCCAGTGGATATGATATGTGGTGTGGTAGTGTGGTGATATTGTGTATTAAAAAGCGCTTATTTTAATATTACTAGCAGACACTCCAATTATATTTATTTGTATCATCATCATCATCATTTCAGCCAAAAGACCCACCGATGGACATAGGCCTCCCCCAAGGATCTCCACAAACGCCGGTCCTGGGCCGCCCGCATCCACTGCTTTCGGGCGACCTTAAACAGGTCGTCGATCCACCGAGTGGGAGGCTTATCAGCACTGCGCCTTCAGGAACGCGGTCGCCACTCGAGGACTTTGTACTTTGTATAGATTACTTTTAATATTTAACCAATATTTTTTTGTTACAGGTAATCTACAGTTCTTAATATCGAAGTATTAATTCTTCTCGGCCCATTTGTGACCCACTGCCGAGTCGGGCCTCCTCCAGCTACATTGAGGGTAATTAGCCTACTGTGCCAGACTGGCCAGACGGGTTGGCATAAAAAGAAAAACGTTTATGAATGGGATGGTGACACTATGTATGTATGCAGCGGCTTAAGGCTTGCAGGGCAACTCTGAGGACAGAGGAGTCCCCGGAGTCCGAGCCCGCTACATTGAGTGCCGCGGCACCACGGCAAGGAACTGAAGGAGGCCAATAAAAAAATGACATTATGTTTACCGATTTACACCTAAATACAGATAGTTGTCATAATGCAATGATAATTTTCCTCCAAGGTCCAACATTATTAGGTCTCGGCCATAAGTCTTTACCTAGAAAGAAACTGCCAAGAGACACTCAAAATTATGGAATGGGTTCCGCAGTTCAATAAACATCTTCATCATCATCATTTCAGCACAAAGGATTTCCACGAAGGCCGGTTCTGAGCCGTCGCATTCATCGCTTTCCGACGACCTTAACCAGGTCGTCGGTCTACCAGCACTGCCCCTCTAAACACATACGCTAAATAAACATAGTGACGTTTACTAAAGTTGCAAGTAATGATTTGTTGACGGTTCTGGGGACTTACTCTTCAATCCAATAACAATTTTAATCCAAAGCTAATTCCAATACATTGTCAATGCTGTCAAATGAGTGAGCTCTTGAATACAATACTGACAACATCGGACTGAGATCGGAATTGCTCTTGTATTGGCTAGCGATTGTATCGTTTCACATTTGACTGCCTAGTTGGTCTAGGGGTTAGATGTGCTGCCTTTGGATCAACGGGTCCCGGGTTCGATTCCGGGGTCGGGCAAGTGTCTTTGGCTAAACCAGAGGCACTGGCTCGGAGTCTGGGTGTCATTTGTATTCGTGAATTACATGTTTGTAAACTGCCCCAGCGATACAGGTTATACCTAGTGCAGGGGTTACGTTTTTGATTAAAAAAAAAACATTAAGTAGCACAAAATTGGCTGTCAAGTTTCTGCCAAAGTGACGTCAAGAGTACCGATATTGGATTGAATCAAATCGTGATTAGTTCATCCGGTGGCCACACAATATTGAAACAATTTGGCGCTAGTTTCGTGTTCAAGTGTGCTCAAGAATAATAATTGTAATCCCAATCGATAGGAGTCGCGTTCGAGAGTAAGTCCCGATCGTGTTCTTTTATTTAAAACGGAACACTTCAGACACGCTGCAGTGTCCGTGATCGCAGGACGACTGGATGGCGGTTGTCGCTGCGAGCGTTTATATAGCGACGAAACACTCGAATTCTATTGGTGGGCGTATTATGACGCACGTGAGTCATGTTGCTGGTCACGTGGCAGGGTACGTTACGCACACAGCACGATTAAGATAATGTATAACGTGCTCGGTTGATACAGAAGTCGCTCACAGTGTCTTGTGGTCTTGGAGTTTTGTGTTGGGCTTGGGATTTGATTAATTTTAACCGGGTCCCAAGCAGAACCTTTGCTGTGCCTGCGGCCAGGACCAACTTACTGGCGAGGACTCCTCTTACTAGAGCCTTGCGGGTGGTGAATGAGGCTCACGAGAGGGTTGATGTATTGCGGTGCAACTCGAGTGAATTCGCAAAAGCTGCATTATATATAATATGTTATTTAGATGTAGGTTAAAATTTAGGATTTATTTGATTTTATAGTAAGTAGAATAAGGATTAAACATGTAAGGCCACTCTACCGCATTGGATCACTGATCTGTAATGGTAGAGGTGGAAGATGAATAAATAAATAAATATTTAGACCCACTCGGGTTTTTTTTGAGTAAAACTTATTAAGATATGGTATCACTATCACTACATAGTATAAAACAAAGTCGCTGTCGTCTGTCCGTCCCTATGTATGCTTAAATCTTCAAAACTACGCAACGGATTTTGAAGCGGATTTTTTTAATAGATAGAGTGGTTCAAGAAGGTGGTTTATATGTCATAATTGCACCCGTGCAAAGCCGGGCGGGTCGCTAGTGTATTAATAGCCCACAAAATTGTAACATTTAAATAGCAAATAAACATAATGGGTATTGAATTGTATTTTTACCACTTTATACTTAAGAACCCATAGCAGATCAAGGCCTCTTTGAAAGAATTTGCTACGGGCACCGCGCTTGCTTAATCCGGCACAATAATACATTTATTTTCGCGGAACTCTAAAGTATAAAATACTTAGCCTTGCTCTGGGTATGTAGTTAAAACACAATTATTGCGATCTGCAATTGTTTTTAAGGTGAAAAGGGTTAAGCTGTAATGTGACTGTTCGTACAAGAGTTTTGCCCTTGCCTTGTGGCGTGGGACAACATTTTATATATTACCTAGCGACCCGCCCCGGCTTCGCACGGGTGCAATGATGAACCTTTAAATTTGTCAGTGTTGTGATGTGTTGTGCTTTACATATAAAAATTCCTCTTGAATCACTCTATCTAATAAAAAAACCGCTTTAAAATCCGTTGCGTAGTTTTAAAGTATTAAGCATACATAGGGACGGACAGACGACAGCGACTTTGTTTTATACTATGTAGTGATGGTATCTATATCCGTATTATGACTATCTGACAGCGAACCAAGGTCACTGACATGCTGAGATAATCAGTAGAAGAGAAGAGAATAGAATGCTTTAATGTATAAACCAATTATGGCGTTCACAATCGTCAACGAATAAATTTGTTTTCCCCCTCGGGCGTCGGTCCTGCGAGCTATGTGCCATGCCCACTGCCACTTAAGTTTGGCAATCCGGTGGGCTATGTCGGTGACCCTGGTTTTCCTGCGTATCTCCTCATTTCTGATTCGATCTCGCAGGGAAACTCCGAGCATAGCCCTCTCCATTGCCCTTTGGGTGACTTTGAGCCTTCTGATGGGGCAGAAAAGTCCTCGAGTGGCGACCGCGTTCCGGAAGGCGCAGTGCTGGTTGGTAGGCCTCCCACACAGTGGACCGACGACTTGGTTAAGGTCGCCGGAAAGCAGTGGATGCGGGCGGCCCAGGACCGGCCTTTGTGGAGATCCTTGGGGGAGGCCTATGTTCAGCAGTGGACGTCTTTTGGCTGAAATGATGATAATGATGATGACTACTAGGTCGGAACGACGCATTAACGTAGAAGACCTGGCGGCAAAAACTAGGTGGGCTTGTCTCTTTTTTTTTAAACGCGATATTACAATGACCGTATACATATAACTAACTAGTTTCGTTTGGTTTCGAAAGGGGCTCAACTGAAATATGAATTTTATAATAAAAAAAAGAATAGTTAAAAATGAAATTTTATGTCTTGGATCCAGTGAGCTGACCAACCCCAAACAGCGGCACCTGTTTACAAGCATACCGCATGTAAACACACACACGCATATATACTCCATTGTTATTTGTGTACGCCTCCGTTGTCTGTGGTCAAATTGAAAAAGGAACTAACTATAATTATAGATTAAAACTAGCTGATCCCGCAAACGTTGTTTTGTCAAATAATTAACCCCCGCGCAACAACTTAAAAACTACTAAATTTAGTTCAGAAATGTCATTCGACATAGAAGAGCCTGCAAGAAACTCCACGGTTGCTCTTCACTATCACTATACATGATCACTGTCCGTCCTTATGTATGCTTAAATCTTTAAAACTATGGATTTTGAAGGGTTTTTTTAAAGATAGAGTGATTCAAGAGAAAGATTTATATGTATAAAACATGCATAATATTGTAGAGAAACACTGATAAATTTAGATGTACATCATTGCACCCGCGCGATGCCGGGGCGGGTCGCTAGTTTTATAATAAAATGGTTACAATGATAGTGAAACAAACATCCCAATAGTATTAAAGTATTAGGTACAGTTTTGAACGTTGATGATGATTTGATATCGAACATCGAAAATACCCAGCTCAATAAAAACTGGCAGAAATACTATAATTATATGCCATGACATCTTACATACGGTCTGCAGCCACCGTGTGTTACATCATTTGCAGCAAAGCTTATGTAAGGGTTACCTTCAGGTAGGGCTGTCACTCACCATCATCATCATCATTTATTTATTTATTTAGGATTTCCAACAGAGAGTACAATACACATTCACTTAAACGAGATGATTCGATACAAATTCTTTTGCTTCTCTAATTATAGGAAACCACATCATTGACACAAATATGACAGAAATTAAATACAGAGATCTACGAACTTAAATTAATAATAATAATAAAAAAAAATAAAAAAAAAATCATCTCATCATCATCATCAAATTCAAATTCAAATCATTTATTTAGTTTAGGTCACGGTGGACACTTACAAAAAGTCAACACAGTCATAGTGATATTATATAATAAAAAAGGTCTACCGTCTACCACCAGTTCGGAACGCGACCACTGCTGAGAAGAACTGGCAAGAAACTCAGAGGGCTTGTAATTTTTTTTTTCATTGCGGTTCTTATGTTTATGTACAATAACATAAAATACTGGCATTGAACAGCTTAGTCCCAAGCAGCTGTGTCGTTTACATAATCAGCAATGCGTTAATACGCTTTTCTGTAAAGCTTTGTCTTGACCGTCTTTTTAAAGGCATTGCGAGACAATTCTCTAAGCTGCATGGGCAGTTTGTTATAAAAGCGTATACATTGAACATCATCAGCCCACATAAGTCCGCTGATGGATCCTGTCCCCTAAAGAGCGCCATAGCGCCCTGTCTTCAGCTTGACGCATCCAGCTGCTGCCCGCAACCTTTCGCAGATCGTCGCACCATCTAGCAGAGGGCCGTCCCACGTTGGGACACATTATATTTATAAACATATTCCCGGCTTCGCACTGGTGGACATTTATTGTTCTTGCAATTAATATAGCCTATATTAATCAGTGATAATGTAGTATTCAAAAGGTCCCCCGTGGAGAGACAGTCAGCACGAGACGGTACACCCCGGGGATGTTTAGTGGGTATGCCTCTTCGGAGGAGAGTCCCACACGCCCCCCGCTGGCCATCCCCAGGCCGGCGGGGACAGTCCATAAAGGAATTTACCCCGGGCACCAAAAAAAAAAAGTGTAAGATTTTTAAAAATTGGTCCAGTTCTTTTTGAGCCAATTCGTTACAAACATACTTACAGACAAATCATTCCTCTTAATAATATTAGTATAGATATAGATTGTTACCTACTCAGCCCATAAATGACCCACTGCTGAGTCGGGCCTCCTTGCATCATAGGGAGGGTAAATAGCCTACTGTTCCACGTTGGCTAGACGGGTTAGCCCAAAGTTTCGTATCAAGTTTTCCTTCTCTTGCGGCCAGGTTATCGACCTTGTTATTTAATTTTGTCGGCTCTTACGACACCCTCAGGGTGGAAAACCATGTATTCGAACTCCGTCAATACCCGGAATAAATCTATACTAATATATAATCTATACTCTATACTAATATATAAAGCTGCAGAGTTTGTTTGTTTGTTTGGTTGTTTGAACGCGCTAATCTCAGGAACTACTGGTCCGATTTCAAAAATTCTTTCAGTGTTAGATAGTCCATTTATCGAGGAAGGTTATAGGCTATATTTTATTTTCAAAAGAATTAGGGATCCGTATGAAAATTGCGATTTTGTAACCCAAGGTGTAAAATCGAAAACCTATTTATGCGTGCGCTGCAAAAACGATTGACAATAGAACAAAATGAAGTACTACGAGTTTGTAGGTCTTATTAAAATCTACAAAAAAGTCCACGAGAGCACATGTCTAACTATCATAGTTTAGTCACAATAACCACTTTTATATTCATAAAAAAAAATGCATAGAGATAAGCATGGGTTCGAAGTCCACGCGAGCGAAGCCGCGCCCAAAAGCTAGTAAGTAATAAACATGCGATAAATCCGTTTGTAAGTAAGTTTAATTTTAAAAGCAATGTAATATGTTGTAAAATGTTCTCACAAATCTGTCTTGTATCCAGTCTTGTACCCAAAAAATTGCGATCTAAAAAGAGCAACTACAGAGTTTCTTGCCGGATCTTCTGTATAGAAGTGCATTCTGAACCGGTGGTAGATGGTAAATAATTAATTATAAATGGTAAATTTCATTTTATTTTATTGTTTGACTTGTCAAAAGAGCTCTAATGAGCCAACTTGATTAAATGAGTTTTGATTTTGATTTGATACACGATTTTATTATCTGGTAATAAAAAAAATAGCGGTGTATCTATAGATAGACAAAGAAACAGACAACCCTGTAGTTGACACACAGACACCGTTGTAGCCTTCCTCCTAGTATTATAAGTTGAGTAAACTGCGCGAGATACGTCTAAACTGGTTTGTGCAATACTTGAAAGGAAGCTCAGATACAGGTGGACCTTTGGCCGAGCTAGTAGTTTTAGAGCGCATAATAATCTGCCAGTTAAACACGGTCTGTCTGGCAACTGACTTGACATTCTAAGACTGAGTCTCACCTGGCGAACTTGCGCTCACTATCGTCGTTGTCAAACCAAAATCTGCTAGTGCATTAACTTTAAAATATTTATTTATTTATTTATTTACGTACACACATAGAACAAATCAAGTAACAATTTTAGGAAAATTATGTACAAAGGTACTACTTATTTCTAAAGAAATCTCTTCCAGTAGACCCGCAAAAGGAGATGGTGAAGAAGCTAATTACTAATAAGCTAACACGTCAAAGAACTGCCTAGAAGTATGTTTCAACTACAAAGACAATATTATTTGGAGTTCACCTTCTTAAAATTTCATACGAAAATGTTTTTACTCGTTAATTCAATATAGAGTTTTTGCACATAGCAGGTTTTGGTTTGACAACGACGCTATGCTGTTTAGTGCTTCTTGTAAACAAGACAAATAAATTGAAAAAAAAAAGTAACTACCGAGTTTCTTGCCGGCTCTTCTCTGTAGAGCAGCATTCCGTACCGGTGGTAGTTTCAGCATGATTCTGGGTGGATGGATGGATTGTAAGAATTAGGAATTGTGTATGAAAGGTGTGAATCTATACTATCTATACTATAATATATAAAGCTGCAGAGTTTGTTTGTTTGTGTGTTTGTTTGTTTGTTTGTTTGTTTGTTTGAACGCGCTAATTTCGGGAACTACTTGTCCGATTTCAAAAAATCTTTCAGTGTTAGATAGTCCATTTATCGAGGAAGGTTATAGGCTATATTTTATTTTCAAAAGAATTAGGGATCCGTATGAAAATTGCGATTTTGTAAACCAAGGTGTAAAATCGAAAACCTATTTATGCGTGCGCTGCAAAAACTATTGACAATAGAACAAAATGATGTACTACGGGTTTGTAGGTCTTATAAAGATCTACAAAAAAGTCCCCGAGAGCACATATCTAACTATCATAGTTTAGTCACAATAACCGATTTTAGTTTCATAAAAAATATGCACGGGTTCGAAGCCCACGCGGGCGAAGCCGCGCACAAAAGCTAGTAGTAGATATGACGACTGATAGGTGTGTGTGGAGACTACCACCTAGAGTGGGACAGGGGCCGTAAGATGGTATTGGTAATTTTAAATATGACGATTTATAAGAGTTTTGTGATGAAACCTACGTAAATAAAGTTCCTTTTGCGTTTGAGTATTGTTGATCAGACAATAAAAACTGGTAGAAATACTATAAATAAATACATTTAAAATTTTTTTTTTTTGAAAAATTAATAAATGTCCTTGGACATTTTACACAACGCCATCTCGTCCCAAGCTAAGCAACTTAATGCTTGTGTTATGGTAACGAGATGGATGATAAACTACTTATATACATTTTTTTTTGTAAATACATACATATTATAGATAGAAATGACACCCAGACTCCGAGCCAGTGCCTGTGGTTTAGACAAAGACACTCGCCCGACCGGGACCCGTTGATCCAAAGGCGGCATATCTAACCACTAGACCAACGAGGCAGTCAAAAACTATAATAATGGCACTTAGCACTACTAAGCCCATAGATGACCTACTGGTGAGTAGGGCCTCCTCCAATTACATGGAGGGCAATTAGCCTACTGTGCCACTTTGGCCAGATGGGTTGCACTGGTGAGGGGGCTTGTGTGCCTTCATGATACGAAAGTGCCATACCGCTGGGGTTTTAGGGGGTAGACGAGACGTTTTCGGAGTCCCACATAATCGCCGACCCCAACACCGAGGCGCGGCGGAATAATTAAAAAAAAAACAGGGTTTCGTATCAACATTTCCTTCCATCGCGGCTAGGTTTTCAGTCTTGTAATTTCTTATTGTCGGCTCTTACGACACCCACAGGATGGAATGGGCGGTGGCACAATAAAATCAAAATGATTTTTATTCGAAATAATCAAATATTAAAAAGTCGCAAAAAATTAATATCAATCATTTAGTCTGTACCACCGGTTCGGAATGCCATTATTAGTTTGTTTAGTTTTTGAGCGGTAGTGGCTGTAATAAACGTGTTTCTTTCTTTCTTTTCCATTCCATTCCACAGAGAAGAGCCGGCAAGAAACTACAAGGTATTTTTTTTTTTATGTTGCTCGTTTAGTTTAGGATTACAATGATGGTGGTACAAACATATATCCTAATGTCGTCAAACACCAAACCGTTGGTTTATTTTGTGCACAAAGAAAGTATTTTTTCTCAATTCGAAAGTCATAGAAAGATAGTTTCTGTGTCAATCGAATGTAGGCCCCACACCTCTCTCTGCCTCTACCAAATTAGAAAGGCCGTGATACGGAGTTTATTGCACTATAATGACGGACACACGTGTTTGGTCCAAAATTGTCACAGTAAACATAATAACCAGTAGCTAACATATCAATAAATAAATAAATATCTTTGGACATTTCACACTACGCCATCTCGTCCCAAGCTAAGCAACTTAATGCTTGTGTTATGGTAACGAGATGGATGGTAAACCACTTATATAATTTTTTTTTTGTAAATACATACATATTATAGATAGAAATGACACCCAGACTCCGAGCCAGTGCCTCTGGTTTAGACAAAGACACTTGCCCGACCCCGGAATCGAACCCGGGACCCGTTGATCCAAAGGCGGCACATCTAACCACTAGACCAACGAGGCAGTCAATGACAATGAGGAAAGCCGACAGAACACGTATTGATGCTTTCAAGATGTGGTGCTGGAGAAAAATTCTTAGAATTCATTGGACAGAACATCGGACCAATGAATCTATACTACTCGTAGCTGCGCTGAAAATCAAGACCAGACTCCAAACCACATGTCTCCGTAGAGTGTTCGACTTCTTTGGCCACATAGCGCGCAAGAGCAGCAACAGCATCGAAAAACTGCTGCTGACCGGAAAGGTGGAAGGAAAAAGACCGAGGGGCCGTTCCCCCATGCGATGGTCGGACCTTTGGATCAACGGGTCCCGGGTTCGATTCCGGGGTCGGGCAAGTGTCTTTGTCTAAACCAGAGGCACTTGCTCGGAGTCTGGGTGTCATTTTGTGCTCGTGAATTACATGTTTGTAAACATCCCCTGCGATACAGGTTATACCTAGTGCAGGGGTTTCGTTTTTTTTTTTTAAAAGAAAAGAAAAAAAAAAAAGAACTTGGCACCACTGTATGTGACGCAATTCACGCCGCAGAAGACAGAGCGTCATGACGTGAAATTGTCCACAGTAAAATACTCCATAGAGGTCACCATCCTCAGCACTGAGGACACACGACGCAAGGAGGAGGAGGAACATCTCAACTTAAACTTACTCTATACTTTTTTAAAGAGGTGGAACCTCGTTGTGAACCAGGTATTGGGGAATAGCTGAGTTATGAGCTAAGGCCAAGACTCTAATTTCATTTGTACACACGAAATCTCTGCCCGCGCTCGCAGAATTTACTCTGTCGTCGCTGTCGTTTCACATTTACTCTGTGTTACATTGGAGTTTACATTTTTTAAAGTCAGGAACAAAACTCTTATAAATCCTCATATTTAAAATTACCAATATCAACTTTTGGCACTTGTCTCACGATGGGTGGTAGTCTCCATACACACGTGTCCTTCGTCATATTATCTACATTCACACCTTCCATACACAACTCCTCAGTCTCACAATCCATCCATCTCTTTTGATCTCCCACAACCCTTGCGTCCATCCACATTCATACTAAAACTACCATCCGTTCGGCATGCAGCTCAATCAAGAAGAGCCGGCAAGAAACTATGTAGTTGCTTCAATTTATAACGGTTGCTATGTTTGTAATTTGTTATTCATAGATTAGATAGAAGGGATAAATTTATAGGCTGAGAAGTTGTTTATACCCCGTTTAACATAGCTTGATCGATTTGACAGACGGGCTAGTGATGGGAAACAGAAAATATCTAGTAGTCCAAAAAATAACGTGTTAAAATACTTGTAACAGTGACAAGTTGGCGTGGGTGTATTAAGTGTGAAATTCTTTATTGCACTAGACATATAAAACATTGGGTAGATAAGCGATGGTGGGTTAATATTCATAATAAGTTCCTATTTAATATTACAGGGTTATTTTTTGCCCTTCCGCCAAATTTAAATAGGTGGTTCAGATCATGAAAGTAAACAAAAAAGAAAAGAATATAATAGTTGTAAAAGTGTTAAATTTCAATGCGCTAAAACCAACGAATATTATTTCAAAATTAAAATATTTTTTATTCGAATATTGTCTTAAAAAGTTAAGAAAAAGTGATAAAGAATTTCACACATAATACACCCATACCATCTCGTCACAGTTACAAGTATTTTAAACCGTTATTTTTTGGACTACTACTCGTATTATCTGTTTCCCACCACTATTCGCCATTGCAAAGTAAAGGTATGATTCCGAAGTACGCTGCACGCAGAAGTGCTACCTCGGCACTACTGGTCCCGATTACTGCGACGTAGTTTGGAATCATACCTTTTTGTCGATCAGAAAAATTGACATCTGCCAAATTGATCACGCTATCTTGAATAGGGTATAACAGATTGTATTCTGTCAGATTGTCGGTGTGGTGACGGATTTAGAATACATATTGTCACCACCCCATTCTATCCCCAGGGTGTCGTAAGAGGCGACTAGGGGAACGGAAGAGGCAGACCACCTGGCCGCAAGAGAAGGAATACTTGATACAAACCCTGTGCCAACCCGCCTTGCCAGCGTGGCACAGTAGGCTATTTTCCCTCCCTGTGATGGGAGGAGGCTCCCGACTCAGCAGTGGGTCATTTATGGGCTGAGAGGTACAAGTATTGTGTAACTCAAATTATTATTTTTCTATGCTCTACTATTCTTGAGAGACTTTAGTTAACAGCCAGGCTGCGACGAGTAATAAATTCAAACAAAAAAAATCCTTGGACATTTCACACAACGCCATCTCGTCCCAAGCTAAGCAACTTAATGCTTGTGTTATGGTAACGAGATGGATGATAAACTACTTATATAATTTTTTTTTATATTATAGATAGAAAACACCCAGACCCGGAACAAATACTTGTAGGTCGTACAAATATTTCATCGGTGCGGCAATCGAACCCGGGACTTGCTGCGCAGCAGTCGAACGCTCAACCATTGCGCCAACCATGTCCTCAGAGTTAGCATACTGTTGATATTAACCTCTACTGTGTACTCTACCGTTATTAGCAAAATATAGAAACAAGTTTCAAGTCAAGTGATGATGCATTGAGATGATAAAAGATATTTTGAGCATTAAGTAGAGCTAAGAGAGACTGCTATCTGACACAATTTTTTTTTTGGTGTTGCTGGGGAATTTTGCAAACCACCGCTCGTCGGTTATAGGGTCGGCGATTATGTGGGACTGCGAGATTACTACTACAGTTTTTTTTTAAATAAACATCAGTTTAAATAAACAGCCATTCCGAAAATGGTTCCAAAGGAAATGGCTGAACGGCCAATTCGCAACCTGACACTTGGGATGTTGACCTAGGATTTAGTTCTCTTCCCTGCAATATGAGTCATGCTTGTGAACAGGTGCCGTTGCTGGGGGTCGGTTGGCTCGGTCATTAGAAGGTTACTACTGTTGACTAGATCTGGCTGATGTTTGGCCCTTTGCGACTTTTTTTTTTTTTATTGCTCTTGGTGGCAAACGAGCTAGCGGCCCACCTGATGGTAAGTGTTGACCGCCGCCCATGGACATTGGCAGTGCCAGGGGCACAGCCAAGCCGTTGCCTACCGTGAATTGAGTGCTCTTTTTAAACCTCGTTTAAAGGAGGACATGTCGTAGCGCTTGGGAAACACCGCCGCAGGTAGTTCATTCCAGAGTCTGCACGTACGTGGTAGGAATGATCGCTGGAAGCGTACCGTGCTGGACGTTATCGTTTCCAGGTGATATGGATGAACCCTGCTGCGATGTCGAGTTGTACGATGGTAGAAAGGTGACGGTGGTACCATTTCAAACAGTTCCTTGGAGCACTCCCCGTGGAACAGACGGTAGAGCACGCAGAGAGATCCAAAGTCTCTCCGTTGCTCCAACGTCCCCAGTTTGTCCGTGAGATTGGAATCCCCGACGATTCGAACAGCACGTCTTTGGAGGGAGTCAAGTGGATCGAGTTGGTATCTGGGCGCACCTGCCCACAGGTGAGAGCAGTATTCCACGTGCGGCCGAACCTGTGCTTTGTAGAGTGCAAGTCGTTGGCCGGGCGTGAAATACCCCCTGGCTCTGGTCAGAACGCCCATCTTTTTACTCGCCAATTTGGCTTTACCTTCCAAATGACTCCCAAATTGGACCTTGCTGGAAATATCGACACCGAGGATTCCAATATTCTCGGAGACACGAAGGGATACTCCTTGGAACTGAGGCGCTACGACAAAAGGGTCCTTCTTTGCAGTGAACGCGCACACCTGTGTCTTCATGGGGTTGAACTGAACTAAGTTCCTTTCACCCCATTTGGAGACACGCCCTAAAGTGTCCCCGACTTCAGACACAAGGTGTGATCGTCTTTCTACCATTTCGCACCGAGGGATATTCCGATGGCTGGTATATCGCGCATCAACCGTGCTGTCATCCGCATAGCAATGCATGCCGTCTGTGGACAGCAAATCATTGATATGCAGGATGAACAGCGTCGGGGAGAGCACCGAGCCTTGTGGTACGCCAGCATTAATGGTTTTGGTCTCGGAGCAGGAGCCGTCTACGACGACTTTGATGCTCCGACCATCCAAAAAGCTAGCGATCCATCTGCAGAGTCCGTCGGGGATTCCATACGATGGTAGCTTCGTAAGAAGGGCTCTGTGCCAGACCCTGTCAAAGGCCTTAGCGATATCGAGGCTCACGGCAAGTGCCTCGCCCCCGTCCTCCAAGGCTTCTGCCCAGCGGTGTGTTAGATACACAAGAAGATCACCAGCTGAACGACCGTGACGGAAACCGTACTGTCGGTCACTGATCAGCTGGCGATCCTCCAGGTACTGCAGTAGTCGGTGGTTGAGGACTCGCTCCATTACCTTGGAAAGCAGGGATGTTACCGCTATTGGTCTATAGTTTGACGGGTCCGACCGGTCACCTTTTTTGGGGACCGGCGTGACGTGAGCAACCTTCCACGAAGATGGAACCCGTTGGCTAGAGTATGAAAGACGATATAGGCGCGTTAAAACGGGGGTCAACTCAGGGGCGCATGTCTTCAACACCACAGCCGGGATGCCGTCCGGCCCACTCGACTTTCGGACGTCCAAAAGTTTAAGCTCCCTTCTGACCGCACGTTGCGTAATGCGGATTTCAGACAGGGAACTCTCACACCGTGGGATGGTGGATGGTGTGGCTCCTTTGTCGTCTAGGGTCGAGTTTGAGGCAAAGACTTGGCACAGGAGATCGGCCTTGTCTTTTGCGCTATGAGCCAGACTGTCATCGGACTTGCGCAGTGGTGGGAGATTGACTTGGCAGAAGTTGCCTTGCACAGCCTTGGCGAGCGACCAGAAAGCACGGCTCCCAGAGGGATAGCTTGCTAGCCGCTCGCCAGTTCTGGCGATGTACTCTGCCTTGGCCTTGGCAGTGGCCCTCTTGCTGGATCTACTAGCGGCATTGTAAATCTGCTTCTTCTCCATAGCGCTCGGATCCCGGTGCTTCCTGGCGCTGTTCCACGCCAGGTATGCTGACTGTTTACGGTGCGCAGCCTCCCTACTGGTTTTGTTGAACCAGGGGCGACTGCGGCCGCCTACCGGAATTTTGGCGTTGGGGATAAATAATTCCATCCCCATGAGAACCGTTTCTGTGACGCAGTCAGCGCACGTGTCAGGATCCTCGGAGGCGAAGCAGAGCCGCTTCCATGGGAACGCCGCAAAGAACTCACGGAGCCCGTCCCAATCTGCGGACCTGTATCGCCAGACTCTGCGAAATCCGTTCGCCGGGGAGCGATCAGGTCGCGCAACAGGGGCTGCGCAACGGACAAGGCAGTGATCAGATGACCCAAGAGGGGCATCGACCACCACTCTGTAACCGTGCGGGTGAGTAGTCAGCAGAAGATCCAACAAGGAAGGTTCATGGCTCTCAATATCTGGGATGCGGGTAGGCTGCATCACCAGTTGGGAGAGTCCATATGCCGAGGCCATGCTGAAGACAGCTCGACCGTGGGGGTCGGTGGTCCGGGATCCCAACCACTCCTTATGGTGAGCGTTAAAATCACCGAGGACCACCACCTCCGCGGACGGGCATTGTTCCAGCATTTGGTCAATCCCCTTCTGGACGCTCTCGATTAGCTGAGCCGACCCCGAGTCACTGGCATGGGACCTGTAAAGGCACGCATAGATTCGGGTAAGACCCCCATGGTCTACGCGTAGCCATAACAGTGACAGGTCCCGATGCTCGAGGCCACGAAGGCGGCGACAGCATATATCACTCCGTACGTACACGCACACCCCGGCCTTACGAAGGAAAGAATGCTCTAGCTCGTAGCCGGGGTATTTAAGGTACGAAATATCGTCCGGGGTGGATATCTGCGTCTCCGTTAAAAAGAGCAAGGTAGGCCGCGCCGTCTCTAGGTGGTGATGGACGGCGTCGAGGTTGCTGTGTAGACCCCTGACATTGCAGAAATCCATGCTTGTGGATAGGGTGTCCGCCGAAAGAAACCTTCTCTTTTTATTTGCCTTCATTTAAAAATTTTTTAGAGCCTAGGATTCAGAAGGGATGTGACGCAGAGCCCATGCGGCACCCAAAGTAAGAGCAGAGGCTTGGTACGCGGTTGATTCGTGAGTTGAGTGAGGGGCTGACGCGAGGTACGGAAGGGCCCCCGGTGCCCCCCCGCATGCAGTCGCCAGTAGCCACACCGGTTCCTGATCCGGCCCAACGACAACATCGCGGGATTTTCGCCGGTTATCTGGGACAGCCATCCCGGGCAGGAAGAGTTGGAAGTTCCCGGTCGGGTCCCATCGACTATCCGGCAGGTGGCCGGCGGTAGCCATTTCCACCGGGTCTCCCTGGACCACGCGTCAACTCATCACGCTCAACGTACCAGCCACTACTTTTGCCCCGCATGCCTCGAGTATCGCACAGCCTCCGAATCACATGGGAAGAAACGACGGTAGGAGTAGCGGCTATTCTGCTCTTCAGCCGGAACGCAAAACTGCTTGGCGGCCGAAAAAAGCAGGACGGTGGTACCAATCCGCTCGGACCCAGCAGTATTGAGAGATATCAAATACTGCCGGATCCTTCCACCAGTGATAGGAAGGGGGGTATAGGGAAGGACACTAATGCTGCGGATCGGAGATGGAGTGCAGCATCAGCGGCTCGAGAAGCCGGGGTCGCATGCCCGAGTCACCAGTCTTAAATCCAGTCTTGTAACAAAAAATGGCGCTCTAAAAAGAGCAACTACAGAGTTTCTTGCCGGCTCTTTTCTATAAGGTGCATTCCGAACCGGTGGTGTCAAAAGAGTTTTATTGAGCCAACTTGATTAAATGAGTTCTGAATTACAATTATGACTGCCTCGTTGGTCTAATGGTCAGATGTGCCGCCTTTGGATCAACGGGTCCCGGGCTCGATTCCGGGGTCGGGCCAGTGTCTTTGTCTAAACCAGAGGCACTGGCTCGGAGTCTGGGTGTCATTTCTATCTATAATATGTATGTGTTTCCAAAAAAAATATGTATACAGGGTGGTCAAAAAGTCGTGGATCAAACGCAACCAGCGGTTAGATGGAGTTATCAGCAGCAAAAAATTGTTCTACGGGAGGTCCCTAAGGTCAACCCCTGCAGAGTTATAATTGATTTTGTGTTTTTATGAGAAATTGTCCTTTTTTTACTGAAACTTGATAAAATTCCACAAAATCTACACTCTGTATCTTTTTTATAATTTTCAATAGATTGGTACTGATGAGCCCTTTCGTTAGACATGCTATTTATGGTAGTTTATTGGGTGTGTTAAAGATAACATTAAGTTTTCCGAAAGACATAATTCTTAAATCAAAACTTGTTACTTACTTCGGACCCCACTGTGAAAAAAAAATACTCTACAGAAAAGTGCCACTGTATCGCAATTTTTGGCGCATTTAATAGGGATTCTAAAAAGGTATTACACATGGCTATGCGTGGCTTCGATATCTTTCAAGGACGATCTTTCGTAGCAAGGCCAGAGTTAATTCATACATAAAACTCGGTTAGGCCTACTAACCTAACATTACCTAAGCGTGATCGTTTTCCGGACTACAGGGTCTTTATCGTCGTTTCAGCCCATAAATGACCCACTAGTGAGTCGGGCCTCCTCTAAGTTCATGTTGGGAGATTAGCCTACTGTGCCACGCAGCCAAGACGGGTTGACACAGGGTTTGCTTCAAGTTTTCCTTCTGTTGCGGCTAGGTGATCTGCCTAATGCGTTCTTTTAGTCGCCTCTTACGACACCTTCAGTATGGTATGGGCTGGTGAGACACCACACGGAAAATTATTCCACATACCATATTGAGGGTGTCGTAAGAAGCGACTAAAAGAACGCATTAGGCAGATCACCTAGCCGCAACAGAAGGAAAACTTGAAGCAAACCCTGTGTCAACCCGTCTTGGCTGCGTGGCACAGTAGGCTAATCTCCCAACATGAACTTAGAGGAGGCCCGACTCACTAGTGGGTCATTTATGGGCTGAAACGACGATAAAGACCCTGTAGTCCGGAAAACGATCACGCTTAGGTAATGTTAGGTTAGTAGGCCTAACCGAGTTTTATGTATGAATTAACTCTGGCCTTGCTACGAAAGATCGTCCTTGAAAGATATCGAAGCCACGCATAGCCATGTGTAATACCTTTTTAGAATCCCTATTAAATGCGCCAAAAATTGCGATACAGTGGCACTTTTCTGTAGAGTATTTTTTTTTCACAGTGGGGTCCGAAGTAAGTAACAAGTTTTGATTTAAGAATTATGTCTTTCGGAAAACTTAATGTTATCTTTAACACACCCAATAAACTACCATAAATAGCATGTCTAACGAAAGGGCTCATCAGTACCAATCTATTGAAAATTATAAAAAAGATACAGAGTGTAGATTTTGTGGAATTTTATCAAGTTTCAGTAAAAAAAGGACAATTTCTCATAAAAACACAAAATCAATTATAACTCTGCAGGGGTTGACCTTAGGGACCTCCCGTAGAACAATTTTTTGCTGCTGATAACTCCATCTAACCGCTGGTTGCGTTTGATCCACGACTTTTTGACCACCCTGTATAAGTAGTTTATCATCCATCTCGTTACCATAACACAAGCATTAAGTTGCTTAGCTTGGGACGAGATGGCGTTGTGTGAAATGTCCAAGGATATTTATTTATTTATTTGATTTATTTATTCGTCTGAGTGTATTTACGTCGTGTGAACTTGTGGCGCCCCAAGCGTGTCGTGTGAGGGTATACCGCTGGGGGTTTAGTGGGTAGACGAGTCGTCTTCGGAGTCCTACATAATGGACGGCCCCACCCCCGATGGGCGGCGGTATACATAAAGCTTACTTTTTATGCTAGGTAATCTAGCATCAATAAAAAAAGTATTTCTTTTGTTGCTGTTCACGCAAAAATGACCTTTTTTTTTTTTTTTTGTTTTGGCGGGAAAAAATGCCTGACCGCACTTCCCGCGTCCGGGGTGACTACGGGGTAGTGTGGGGCCCTCACCCACTAAAATAACCCGCCGTGCGCCGACACCCGCCCTCACGCGCGGACCACGGGTACCGCGTACGTTGCTACCGTGGTCCGCAGGCGGCAGCCCCTTCAGGCACCCTCTCCCGTGCGACGTCCCGCGCACTTGGACGTCACACCTTCGCGGTAGGCTATACCGGCGGACGGTGGGCTATCCCCGACCCAACCGTCCGCAGCCTCGGCTAGGGCGGCATCAGGCGCAGGTGAGCGCGCCCGCGCCGCCCCGCGCGCCGGCGGCGAATCGGGTCCGAAAGGGGTGAATCCTCCCGGGCCCTCTCCGCCGCCTCCTTCTGCGAAATGACGTCCTCGCAGAAGGCGGCGACCGCGGTCCAGGCCCTGTCTCTGCCGACCATCACTCGCGCAACGGCCGGCAGCGACAGGTCCATTCCAATGACTGCAGCGAGTTCTCGGCGCTGCTCAGCCCAGGCCGGGCATGACTCGAGCGTGTGCTGTGCCGAGTCCTCGCTGCAGTCGCAGTGGTGACAGCCCGGAGTCGGCTCCCTCCTTGCGACATCGTGGAGATATTTGCCGAAGCAACCGTGCCCCGACAACACCTGCACGAGTCGGAAGGTGAGGACTCCGTGCTGCCGCACCGCCCATTCTTCCAATATCGGCTGGAGCGCCCCCACGGTCCGCAGACCAGCCTGAGGCGTCTCCAGCCGAGCCTTCCACCGTGTGAAGGTGGTGCGGCGGGCGTCATCCCGCCACGCAGTGATCGCGCTCGGCGGGGGATTAGAGCCCCCCGCCCGCGCCGTCGACACCCGCCGATAAACGTCGGCGAGCACTTCCGCCTCCAAATCCCACGGGGGGGTTCCGGCCAACGCACACGCGGCCTCGACACCTACCGTGCGGTAACCGCGTATGGCTCTGACCGCCACGACCCTCTGCGGACGCCACAGACGGGTTCTATTATGGGCAGTCAGGGACTCCGCCCACACGGGGGCGCCGTAGAGCGCCATCGACCGGACCACCCCGGCGTAGAGTCGTCGGCACGCTAGTCTCGGTCCGCCCAGATTCGGCATTAAACGACCGAGGGCGGACGCCGTGCCAACGAGCCTTGGCGCGAGTTGGCGAAAGTGCTCGTCGAAGCACCACCTTCCGTCGAGTACCAGGCCCAGATATTTCATGTGGGCCCGGATACCGACCACAGTACTCACAACCGATATCGAGGCGCCGGCGGGTGGGCCGCGTCGAGGCCCATGGAAGAGCAGGGCCTCAGACTTGTTAAGGGCCACCCGAAGCCCCAGCGCCTCGATCCTCCTGACCACCTCCGCGGTACCTGAGGTGGCCAGGGCTGCCGCCTCCCCGAAGGTCCCGCCCCGGGCTGTAACGAGAGTGTCGTCGGCGTAACAGATTACGCCCAGCCCAGGGGGAAGCCGGCCGCGGAGCACCCAGTCGTACCCGATGTCCCACAGGAGCGGTCCGAGAACAGAACCCTGTGGGACGCCGCACGACATGGGCCTCCTTACGACGTCCCCTTCCCGGTTTACGAAGAGGACGCCGCGGCCGTCGAGGTAGTCTGCCACCAGCCGCCTTAGGTAGGGGGGCACTCCATGAAACCGGAGCGCCTCCGTGATGCAGCCGAATGGCAGACTGTTGAATGCGTTGGCGATGTCGAGAGACACCGCCAACAACACTGCCTTCGAGGCGACGGCCTCCGAAGCCGCGGCCCTCAGACGGAGAATGGCGTCAATCGTCGACCGACCCGCCCGAAACCCGAACTGGGCGTCAGACAAGTCGGGACCAACCTGTCACGCAAAAATGACCTACCCACTTTTTATTTGTGATTTTTACCTTTCCTACGGCCATAACCTCTGTATCAGTTCGACATTAAAAGAAGCACGTACAATCACCACAACACGTTTTTTTATCACCTGGAAGAATTAACCCAAAAAACCTAAGACCTGAACGCAATCAATTGTCACTTGCGGCTACGTTTTCTGTCTTATGGGGGAAAGGGGAACAAGTTGACACTATGTATTCTTAATCCATCACCACACCTTGTACACATCATCCGAGTAAACTGCATAAAAATAATATGCCTCGTTGGTCTAGTGGTTAGATGTGCCGCCTTTGGATCAACGGATCCCGGGTTCGATTCCGGGGTCGGGCAAGTGTTTTTGTCCAAACTAGAGGAACTGGCTCGGAGTCTGGGTGTCATTTCTATCTATAATATGTATGTATTTACAAAAAAAAAAATGTATATATGTAGTTTATCATCCATCTCGTTACCATAACACAAGCATTAAGTTGCTTAGCTTGGGACGAGATGGCGTTGTGTGAAATGTCCAAGGATATATTTATTTATATTTATTTACAAAAAAAAATATATTAAGTTGCTTAGCTTGGGAGGAGATGGCGTTGTGTGAAATGTCCAAGGATGTTTATTTATTTATTTATTTAATACAACCGTTATTCGGCGACGGTTCTGTCAAGTTGTTATAATGATCTTGTGGTTCATATTACAGTTAAGCCTGCAAATTGAACTCAAGAGCTCTTAAAATAATGAGACGGTAATTCCAATCATCATCATCATCACTGGGAAATTTGTCAAGTCAAAAAACATATTTTGGATACGCGACGTGTGGCGGGTCGAACAGTTCCCTTTGATATGGTTGAGGTGATCGATGGCTGCCACATGCGTTATGCTTGTGAACAGGTGCCCTTGTTAGGGGGTGGCTCACTGGAAATAAAATAAAACGATCCGTGAAGAAATAATTTCCTGCAATGTGTTAAGATCGGGTAAACCTAAGACATCATTATCTTGATCAATTTTATTATTTTACTAGCGGCACGTCCCGGCGTTGCACGCGGTGCGATGATACCCACGGGTATTGTCGTGCCGCGGGGGACGCCGTAGGGCGAAGCTAGTCTAAAAAAAAACCTCCTTACATCATCAGCTACCTATCAGTGAAAGTCCCGTCAAAATCGGTCCAGCCGTTCCAAAGATTAGCCGGTACAAACAGACTCTGATTATGATGATTATTGATTACTCCAATTTTATATATTAAAGTATAGTTAAAGATAATTCATATTCCAGTTGAGTGCCTTTTGGGCCAAAGGAAACTAGTTAATTATAATGTACACGATCATTGTAATATGAGGTTAAAAAAACAACAAAAAAAAAGCCCTCCGATTTTTTTAAATCTAAATCAAACCTCACTAAATGAAGTTACATTTTAATCAATATCAGTTTTTTTTTAATTTACCATTAAAAATAAAAATATACAATTTATGACGGGTTCGGAATGCAGCTCTACTGGTAAGATCCGCCAAGAAACTCAGTAGCTCTTCTAATATCGCAGATTTTTAATACCAGGCCGGGCTAAGACAGATTTGTCAGAGCAACTCACGAAATAGTCGTACAGGTCTTCTCGGGTGGCTCCGCATTCCAACCTGGTAGTATTTTTACAAAAATGCTGTATCCGTTGACGAAGGTGAACGCCTTAATTGGTGTAAACAATAACTTGCTGACCGAGCATACGTTGTCCTTCATGATATTCGTTTACCGACCGCAGCGATATCTGTCGGGCTGATTTGTGAATCTAAACCATCCTCGGTGCACCCAACCGCATGCAAAAAAATCATTCAAATCGGTTCAGCCGTTCTTGAGTTATTAAATTACAACGACTAGTGGCATTGATTTTTAAATAATACTAGCGGCCCGTCCCGGCCCGGCGTCCCGGGGTGTGATGTTGCCCGCGGGGCGAAGCTAGTAAAAAGAAAGTGCCTAAGTTACTCCTTATATCATCAGCTACCTATCAGTGAAAGTCCCGTCAAAATCGGTCCAGCCGTTCCAGAGATTACCCGGAACACACAGACAGAGAAAAATTTTAAAAATGTTATTTTGGTCTATGTACTGTGTATGCATGCTTACGAATTTAGTAAAAAGTGGTTATTTTATTATCGGGGATATTTTATTCACGGGCGAAGCCGGGGCGGGCCACTAGTACATTATAAACCTTCCTCTTATACTATGTAGTGATAGTGAAGTATTTGTATTCTATTCTCAAGTATCCTCGAAATGCTTAAAGCTCAACAAATGTAGACAAGGCAACGTGTGGCTTCTATTTAATGAGACAAAATCAAAATTGTCTACGACTTCGTTAATAGGTACCTAATTGTTTACCGAAATACGTCTTTACTTTACACAGTGTCACTTACCCACACATATTAAGTGTCCATCATGACCCAAACAAAATAACTGATTTGAATTTTAATATTGAATTATTGAATAGCCTGAGGGTGTCGTAAGAGGCGACTAATAAATAAATAAATAAATATCCTTGGACATTTCACACAACGCCATCTCGTCCCAAGCTAAGCAACTTAATGCTTGTGTTATGGTAACGAGATGGATGATAAACTACATATATACATATTTTTTTTGTAAATACATACATATTATACATAGAAATGACACCCAGACTCCGAGCCAGTGCCTCTGGTTTAGACAAAGACACTTGCCCGACCCGGGAATCGAACCCGGGACCCGTTGATCCAAAGGCGGCACATCTAACCACTAGACCAACGAGGCAGGCAAGGGAACGCAAGAGGCAGTTCACGTAGCAAGAGAAGGAAAAAGTGTTTTTTTTTATAGCCCTTAGAGGCAAACGAGCTAGCGGCCCACCTGATGGTAAGTGCCGCCCATGGACTTCGGCAGTGCCAGGGGCACAGCCAAGCCGTTGCCTACCGTGAAGTGAGTGTTCTTTTATACCTCGTTTAAAGGAGGACATGTCGTAGCTATGTAGTCACCGTATTTATATAACTTATCATATAAACAAGCAGTTGAGAGTATGTCATGCTCGCTTAAAGGTCATGCTGGTGGTGTTGTGTGTGTCGGGTCCTTCGGTTCCCTAAAATATGGTTGAGCTGGGGGATGGCTGGCACATGCGTCATGCTCGTGATCGGGTGCCGCCAGTTGGGGCCGGTCATCCCTTAACTGCTATTGACATACCTACATAGCTTTATATTGATCTCCTGGACACTTCTGTTGTGCAATATGTTACATTGTCCTCACATCTTCGCTTACTATAAATAAACACGAAATCAATGTAACCCAATCAGATGCTTGTAACAGAAAATATGATAAAAAGAGTGTCCATGGAGTTTCTTGCCTGTTCTTCTCCATAGGATCTACTTTTTGGAACATGCAACTAGATTCCTAACTTCACTTTTGACTTTTCAAAAACACCAGTAAATAGGTTCAATTGAAATAAATGATTTGAGTTTGAGTTTGAGTTTAGCGCTCGGGAAACACCGCCGCAGGTAGTTCATTCCAGAGTCTGTTCACTGTTCACGTGCGGGGTAAGAATGATCGCTGGAGGCGTACCGTGCTGGACGTCATCGTTTCCAGGTGATATGGGTGAACCCTGCTGCGATGTCGAGTTGTACGATGGTAGATACAAAAAACCCTCTTTTTTTGTACGTCGGATATCCTCATGGATACGCCGTTATGAAATGGCCGGGGTATGTGGGACTCCAGTGCGCGTAGAGATGGTTAATTGCGCCCCGACCTACTCACTAAAACCTACGGCGATCAAACCTGGGCCACGGGATTCACTCCCATTGCAGAGAGCATGCTCCGTGACCCTGGAGGCCTTGGCCCGCCTCTTAGTGGAGCCCCCGACCCGTCTGGCCAACGGCAGGCTAATTCCCTCCCATGATTGGAGGAGGCTCGACTCAGTAGCAGACGACGTCATTAATCTTTTATTAACTGAGGAATCTCGATCGCCCTACAGAGGCAATTACAATTGATCTTTGATCCTAAAATTTACTCAAATAACAAGAAAAATGTGTAATGAATTATTCATTAGTACTATACATGCGACAAAAACTGTATTTACATTACCCGTGAAATTCTGGGCTTGCAGTAAAACTCTGTCCATGCGGTAACGGTTTTAGAATACACTATGTCACCTACCGATTGCATACTGTGGGTATCGTAAGAGCCTACGAAAGGTAAGGACAAGGCTGAAAACCTATTTATTTATTTAATTTATTTATTTATGTACACACATAGAAAAAGTTTAGGAAACATTACATTTAGGAAACTTATGTACAAAGGTACTACTTATTTCTATAGAAATCTCTTCCAGTAGACCCGCAAAAGGAGATGGTGAAAAAGTATAATAGGCTTAGTGCGTAAAAAACTTAATATTAATAATATTACAAATGTTTAAAATAAGTATAATGCAAAATAATAATAAGTTATAATAGATACTTAAATACGTAATATTAATACTGTACATACATACATAATAGATACAATAGATACTTAAATACGAAATATTAATACATACATATACATACTTAATAAATACATACAACAACTATGACTAACAGGAGGAGAAAAGGAAAACATGATACGAAACACTTTTTGTTTTTGTGGCTACCCGGCCGTGGAGATGGTAAGCGCCCCAGCCTACCCACTAAAACCGACGGCGACCTTCGACTGCCCGAAACAGGGTCACGGGATTCAAACTCAAACTCTTTTATTTGTGGTCATAGGTAAACAAAGATGGTGATTAATGTTATTTTAAGTATCACTATGTCCTGCTATTAAAGCGTACAAATATTATTATTCTACATAAAACCATTTAACTTAAATTACAATTATTTTAATCTATTCTCTAATATTATCATCTAAATATTCTGATATATTGTAGTAAGCCTTGTCTAATAGGAATAATTGCAATTTTTTCTTAAAGTCTTGTACATTATCAATCATTAAAAATTTTTTAGGTAGTTTATTTTATATCCTTGATGACGTACTAAAAAAACTCTTGTCAAAAAGGGCCGTCCTGTGAGGCAGTGAAGAAATTTTTAAAGCATTCCTAACAGATTGCGGTTTTGCAAACAGATGTTTGTTTGTTTTGACAAAAATCGCTACCTCATAAATATATAAAGAAGCAAAAGTCATAATTTTCTATTCCTGAAAGAAAGGTTTACATGAGTCTGGTACATGAATATTTGCTATGGCACGCACACATTTCTTTTGTGCTTTAAATACGTACTCTGTATTCGCTCATGATACGAAACCCTGTGCCAACCCGTCTGGCCAGCGTGGCACAGTAGGCTAATTTATGTTTAAAGCTTGAGAGTTGGTACCAGGCTCGCATAAGAATGCAGGAGATGACGCTTCCGTCTTTGACATTTTAGATGACAGACAACATGTTCGCAAGAGAAGGAATACTTGATACGAAACCCTGTGCTAACCCGTCTGGCCAGCGTGGCACAGTAGGCTAATTTATGTTTAAAGCTTGAGAGTTGGTACCAGGCTCGCATAAGAATGCAGGAGATGACGCTTCCGTCTTTGACATTTTAGATGACAGACAACATGTTCGCAAGAGAAGGAATACTTGATACGAAACCCTGTGCCAACCCGTCTGGCTAGCCTGGCACAGTAGGCTAATTTATGTTTAAAGCTTGAGAGTTGGTACCAGGCTCGCATAAGAATGCAGGAGATGACGCTTCCGTCTTTGACATTTTAGATGACAGACAACATGTTCGCAAGAGAAGGAATACTTGATACGAAACCCTGTGCCAACCCGTCTGGCCAGCGTGGCACAGTAGGCTAATTTATGTTTAAAGCTTGAGAGTTGGTACCAGGCTCGCATAAGAATGCAGGAGATGACGCTTCCGTCTTTGACATTTTAGATGACAGACAAGAGAAGGAATACTTGATACGAAACCCGTCTGGCGTGGCACAGTAGGCTAATTTCCCTCCATGTAATTGGAGGAGGTACTCGTAACTTATGGGCTGAAAATTAGAAGTATTAGTAGTATAGGCGTTTTGTTACATCCTGTATAATAATTCTTTTGAATAATACCTGCAAAATTTGTTTACGTTAAGTTTAAATTTATTAATAGATTGATGAGTATTTAGTTTTTCTTACTGCATTGTTAATAAGTACTTTTGTAAATACTTGGGTTGATGCGGGTGGTTTGAAAATACTCGTGTCAAAGACCTGGTCTGGTGTCTTCGGTTCGAGTCAAGTACTTGGTTTATTGTCTGGGTCTAGAAGTACTGCGCGCAGATGCGAGTTCAGAAGAATTCAGGCTTGCTCACTACACCCTCAACCTTGTTGTGGTGGGTTTGCTCGCCTTTAGGATCCACTCAGAGTCACCCATGCCGGGTGGGCCCACGGAGAGAGGCCTGACGAAGAGCGGCAAACAGAGGCGTGGTGGTTTTTGGCTCTGGAGTCTTCTCTGTCCTCAGAGTTGCCTCGAGAGCCCTAAACTGCCGCGATACACGACGCGGTTATAGGAGCTAGTTGAGGCCAAGTCTGGCAGTAGAGGGCAGGACAGCATTAGTTTCAGTGGGTGGGTTGTAGCATTGCCACTTTTATTTTTTGCCAAGTCAGGATTTTGGAAATTTTTGAGTGAAAACAGCGGGATTCTTTCGTCGAAAGCTTGACATAAATAAATAAATATCCATGGACATTTCACACAACGCCATCTCGTCCCAAGCTAAGCAGCTTAATGCTTGTGTTATGGTAACGACATGGATGATAAACTACTTATAGTTATACATTTTTTTTTGTAAATACATACATATTTATTATAGATAGAAAACACCCAGACCCGGAACAAATACTTGTAGGTCGTACAAATATTTCTTCCATGCGGGGATCGAACCCGCGACATGCTGCGCAGCAGTCGATCGCTTAACCATCGCTCAACATAGTAAACATCGTATATGTGTAATCAGAAATTTTCAAAAATATATCTTTTCTGTTCATCATCTAGCAACGCTGGTAGGTTAGGGTGCAATTACCAGTTTCCGCGCCCCTGGCGTCCCACATAATCCGGCTGGTGTTAAGCGGTCGCCGGTCGGGAAACCAAGAACGTTTCCAACTTTAAAAAAAAAGAATTGCTCATTACCTATGCTTTCTGCCGCCGGCTACGTCATTTTATGAAATTGTTTACTACAAGGTCTCAGCCCGTAAATGGCTGAGTCGGGCCTCCTCCAACATGGCTTCATCGTCATCTCCTGCACTCTTATGCGAGCCTGGTACCAACTCTCAAGCTTTAAAGATAAATTGGCCTACTGTGCCACGCTGGCCAGACGGCTTGGCACAGGGTTTATATCAAGTATCCCTTCTCTGCTAGATGGAGCGACGATCTGCGAAAGGTTGCGGGCGGCAGCTGGATGCGTCAAGCTGAAGGCAGGGCGCTATGGCGCTCTTTAGGGCAGGCCTATGTCCAGCAGTGGACTAATGTGGGCTGATGATGATGATGATCCCTTCTCTTGCGGCTAGGTTACTAGCCTTATCATTTCTTGCTGTCGGCTCATACGACACCCTATGGGTGGATTAAAGTGTGTTTTGTTTTTTTTTACGTCATGGATGGTGCTACTCATGGATATGGATGGCCGTTGGGGAATGTAATGAATGAGGTTACTTGTTAACATGTTCTTTTTGAGAGCATACTGCATGTGTTCTGTTCGGCTTCTTGCTGGTTGAAGCTTCGGCGGTTCGACTTGCCCCTTTTCAGCTCTTGTTTTAAGGAAATCATAAGGTTGGAAAGCGCTCTCCGGAAGGCGGTCGCCACTCGAGGACTTTTCTGCCCCATCGGGCGTCAGTCCTGCGAGTGACCGAGCCCACATAAGGTTTTTTTTTAAAAAAAACGAAGCCCCTTCTCTAGTTGTAACCTATATCGCGGGGGCACTTTACAAACATGAAATTTACTAACACAAATGACACATCCTTAGAGCAAGTCCCTCTGGTTTACACAAAGACATTTGCCTGACCCCGAAATAAAACCCGGGACCCGTTTATCCAGAGGCGACAAATCCAACACCTAGACCAACGAGGCAATCATGTGAGATTTGTCGGTAACTCTGGTTCTCCTGCGTATCTCCTAATATCCGATTCGTAGGGAAACTCCGAGCATAGCACTCTCCATTGCCCTATGTGTGCCTTTGAGCCTTCTGATGCCCATAGCGAGCGACCACGTCTCACGACACCTTTTTATAACGCCCTGTATATCAAAGACAAATGCACGCGACACAACGTGAGCAAAGCCTAGAAACGCGTGCGCAGCAGATAATAATCACCGACTTCTAAATAAATGTTTACTTAGCAATATATTGTTGGCTACGTGACTTAAGGTATTTCGAAGCAAAATGCCTACAGTATCAATGTTTGACTTAGCCTCGATAGACTGAGGACGTTTATCTGCAGTAAAACCTATATCACGGTGGTTGTTTCCACTTCTCAACCCATAAATGACCCAATGCTGAGTCAGCCCTCCTTTGATCGCAGGGAGGGTAATTAGCCTAATTCGCTATGGAGAAGAACATGCAAGAAACTTCATGGATACTCTTTCTATCATATTTTCTGTTACTCAAACTCAAAAGGAACTTTATTTACGTAGGTTTCATCACAAAACTCTTATAATCGTCATATTTATAAACACCATTATCATCTTACGGCCCCTGTCCCACACTAGGTGGTAGTCTCCACACACACCTATCAGTCGTCATACCTACATTCACACCTTTCACACACAACTCCTCACTCCTACAATCCCTCCATCTCCCCTAATCGCTCACAATCCCTGTATTCACTCACATTCATGCCGAAACTACCACCGGTTCGTAAGGCTGCTCTACAGAGAAGAGCCGGCAAGAAACTCTGTAGTTGCTTACCAACATCTGATTGGGTTACATTGATTTCGTGTTTAATTGTAGTAAGCTAAGATGTGAGGACAATGTAACATATTGCACAACACAAGTTTCCAGGAGTTCAATACAAAGCTATGTATGTCAATAGCAGTTAAGGTGTCATAGGAGTCGACGATAGGAAATGACAATGCCGAGAACCTCGCCGCAAGAGAAGGAAAACTTGATACTAGACCCTGTGCCAACCCGTCTGGCCAGCGTGGCACAGTAGGCTATTACCCTCCATGTAGTTGGAGGAGGCCCGACTCAGCAATGGGTCATTTATGGGCTGCGAAGTAGTAGTAGTGAAATAGTTAAAATAACCATTACAACTAACAAACACAGTTAAAACGTAAACTGTTACGTCTTGTGAGAGTTAAAAAAGTAAAACCAACTAAAGTTATTAGGTTCAGTTAGCCGGTGACCACCGTCTGTAACCACTTTCTAAGAAAGATGAGCGGTTGAAAAGAGACAACACAGTATTTGGGTCACTCGGCGGTTCATGCACAGTCCATACACAAACAGTAAAACAACTTTATTCTGCTTTGAAAGTCAAAGTCAAATCATTTCTTTTATATAGGACACAATGGACACTTAAAAATTAATAAAAACTATTTATTGCAACTAGCTGTAGACAGCGCGCGTTGCTACGCCACTAAAATAAATTTGAAGGAAAGACATTACACAAAATTTCTTTTTTTCAACGGCGGAAAGATGGCGGAAACTACTCGTATACCCACTAAAACCCGACCCGACTAAGACACAGGTTCGCGTAAACTAATTCCACTATGACGCCCCCGACATCCAGCAATAGCACTGTTCACAAGCATGACGCATGTAACAGCCATCGTATTAATACTACTATTCAGCCCATATCGCTCACTATGGGCCCCATCAGAAGGCTCAAAGTGTCACCCAAAGGGTTTTAGGCGCAAAGGGATGATCGTCCAGACAGACGAGGTGGTATGTCTGGCTAGGGGTCGCAGCGCCTATCCCCCCATAGTTGTAGTCGGGGAATTCTTAACTGTGCGAATTGCTCTTGAAACTTCGCTATCGCGGTGTGGGACTTTTTAGTAATTTCATCATCATCACTACATAGTATAAAACAAAGTCGCATTCTTCTGTCCGTCCCTATGTATGCATAAATCTTTAAAACTACGCAACGGATTTTGAAGCGGCTTGTTTTAATAGATAGAGTGATTCAAGGGGAAGGTTTATATGTATAACCCACCCCCACTTTGCACGGGCGAAGCCGGGTCGGGCCACTAGTAGCCAATATTTCTTGATGCAATTAATTCAGATTTTTCGGGTTAATTGTGTAAAAATGTAGCATGCAGTCGCTACAATACACTGAACTGCAATATTAAGTACTACACTTTTAATATATAACAAAGTCGCTGTCGTCTGTCCGTCCCTACGTATGCTTAAATCTTTAAAACTACGCAACGGATTTTGAAGCGGTTTTTTAATAGATAGAGTGATTCAAGAGGAAGGTTTTTATGTATTATATAAACCTTATGTTTATATAATGCAGGCATAATATTGTAAAGAAACACTGATGAATATATATGTTCATCATTACACCCGTGCGAAGCCGGGGCCGGGTCGCTAGATTTTTCCTAAACTATTGAAGTTAGAGATTTAAAAAAAAAAAAATTATAGCAAATGTTATCAGCTTTATAAGTAACTATAGCCAACTCTACAAACTTTTTTTCGAGTTCCTCCAAAGTATATCTTGTGTACTTAAAAAGTTATTGCAATTTTGAAAGTGTGTTAATTATTTTGCAGCCCAGTGTTGTTTTAAAATATGACGATTAAAATGTACATGAATATGATACCGCCTTTGGTCTCCGTTTTTGAAAAAAATAAAACAAAGTACACAGCTAGTTAGCAAGTATTTTACCAGGCGACAAAACGAGAGCGCAACCAAATTGTTGTACTGTTTAACGTGTACTGTGGTTCATACTTGGCTGAACTTTGTAGACAGAGGCCGTTTATTTTTTAATCATCACGTTTTCGGCAACAAGTTCTCTTGCTGTCTACGCGGCAAATAAATAATATTTTTTTTAAAGAAAAGTTGCTTAAAAAAATGTTTTGTCTCAGTTTGACAACAAGTAAATAATAAATACTACTTCTTCTCAGCTCATAATTAACCCACTGCTCAGTCGGGCCTCCTCCAACTACATGGAGGGAAATTAGCCTATTATGCCACGCTGGCCAGACGGGTTGGCACATGGCTTTCGTGTCAAGTTTTCCTTCTCTTGCGGACAGGATTTCGGCCTTATCATTTCCTTTTGTCGGCTCTTACGACACCCTCAGGACGAAATGGGGTGGTGACACTATGTATTCTAAATCCGTCACCACACGGAATTGTCATCGCGTTTGTACATTACGAGCAAATACATAAATAGCATGCCTTTAATTTATTTTTGATAAATCGAAACCTCTTTTTTTATTGTGGGGGAAACCTTTTATAGGTCCCCAGCCGGTGGGACGGGTATGTGGGAGTCCCGGTCGCGTTGAGATGGTGAGTTGCGAACCGTTTTACCCACAAAAACCCACCACTGTTGTCACCGCGTGTTATTCTGCAGTACGGGAAACTACATAGCCTTTCCGTGGCAGTGACGGAAATCGAAACCTTGCTCTAGGTGTAACGTGCATCGCGGGGCAGTTTACAAACATGTAATTCACGAGCACAAATGACACCCAGACTCTGGTTTAGACAAAGACACTTGCCCGACCCCGGAATCGAACCCGGGACCATACATTCATATCTTTCCTTTTTACAATATTAGTATAGATTACCGGTCAGTAGTGAGTAAATTAATTTTGCGATATCAACTATATTATTGCGCCGAGTATGTGACATACCTTTTCAAAATATGACATATTTATTTGGCGGCAACCTCATAAAATTAACGAATAAGGTTGCTGTTAGGGTTGACAAAAGGAAATTTCGTTGTGTTTTAACCGACTTCAATAAAGATGAAAGATCTCAGTAAGACTGTTGTTTTTTTGTATGCTTGTTATCGCTTAACTCCGGACTACAAATTTCTATTCGATCACTCCGTCATTTGCAAATCGATTTGACATTATCTTTTTTATTCGATTGTTTTCGATTATTTTCAGCTTAAATGACTGCCGAGTTGGGCTTCCTCCAGTTTTAAAGAGGAGTTGGCGCAGGCTTTCTTAACAAGTTTTTTAGTCTCTTGTTATTTTGATTGTTATATGTACTCTACAACGTGTCCATTCCCATACTGAGGATGTCGTAAGAGCTAAGAGAAATAAATATCCTTGGACATTTCACACAACGCCATCTCGTCCCAAGCTAAGCAACTTAATGCTTGTGTTATGGTAACGAGATGGATGAGAAACTACTTTTAAACATATTTTTTTTGTAAATACATACATAAGATAGAAAACACCCAGACCCGGAACAAATACTTGTAGGTCGTACAAATAGTTCTTCCGTGCGGGAATAGAACCCGCGACATGCTGCGCAGCAGTCGATCGCTCAACCACTGCGCTAACCGTGGCAACGCTGTTAACCTAGCCGCAAGAGAAGGAAAACTTGATACGAAACCCGTCTGGCCAGCATGGTTTGTTGGCTAATTACCCTCCATGTAATTGGGAGAGGCCCGACTCAGCACTGGGTGATTTATAAACTGAGTAGTAGTTTTTTTTTACCTGACAGCCCTGGTACAAAAAATATTTTAAACACTTCATATTATATGACATGAATTGCGAGAGAGAATTAATGTAATTGCATTAAGATAAAATTAAAAATTAATTACTTATTAACATTACATTTCAATACTAGCGACCCGCCCCGGCTTCGCACGGGTGATAAATCTTCCTCTTGAATCACTGTATCTATTAAATAAACCGCTTCAAAATCCGTTGCGTAATTTTAAAGACTTAAGCATACAATATCTGGATGACCGAGATTTGCTCGGTATATTTTTTTTTTATAAATTGTGTTTTTTGGAAATTATATTTAAGTACGAATTACGCAAACACTCATTGACTTCGTGTTACTTAACAACGCCATCTGCTGTTGTGCTCACAAAAAAATAGTATAATTATTCGCCAATAGATGTCAGGAATTGAGTCTAACCTCAAAGCACACTCATTGACTTCGTGTTACTTAACAACGCCATCTGCTGTTGTGCTCACAAAAAAAGTAGTATTATTATTCGCCAATAGATGTCATGATTCCTGGCTAGATCGATTGATTTCCCCCGAAACCCGAATAAAATGACATTTTCTAAAAATGATTCCTAGCTAGATGGATTTATCGCCCCCGAAACCCCCTATATACTAAATTTCATGAAAATCGTTGGAGCCGATTCCGAGATTCCAATTATATATGTATATATACAACAATTGCTCATTTATTTAAAGATAAGATAAGATAAGATAGGGACGGACAGACGACAGCGACTTTGTTTTACACTATTGATAGTGATTCAACATGCCTGGAGGTACCCTAAGCAACAGCGCGAAACGCAAAGTAATGGGGGGATTGTAGGTGTGAGGAATTGTGTATGAAAGGTGTGTCTGTAGATATGACGACTGATGTGTGTGTCATGTGTGGAGACTAGCACCAAGTAAGATCATCATCATCATCATTTCAGCCAAAAGACGTCCACTGCTGGACATAGGCCTCCCCCAATAAGGGGGGGGGGGGTTGCCATAATCGCCACGCTTGGCAGGCGGGTAGATGATAACGGTAATTAAGAATATGACGATTTTTAAGCGTTTTGTTGTCAATCTTAGCGGTTTGTACCTCCATGTAGTTGGAGGAGGCCCGACTCAGCAATGGGTAAATTAGTAGTAGTAGGATTCTGGTAGAACAGGTCGTCGTATCAAGTTTTCTTTCTCTAGCGTTCCTTCAGCCGACGATTACAACACCCTCAAGATGGCGTTGGTTGGTGATAAAATGTGTCACTACACGGACCCTTCAAAGAGGTAGTGATGTTATGCGTTCTAAATCTGACACGTCTCCGTATTCAGTTACTTTCATATCTGTGATATGAAAATGATTTATAGCTCAACGGAAACACTTGTTTTTGCAATAAACCCGTTATGACGGTGTGAATAGGTTTCACTTTTCATTGCATTCGTTTCAGTTACGCGTGCTCTAATTGCCGTGAATATATTACGGTTCGACAGACGAGCGATTATGGTTGTTGATTGGTCACTTAAATTAATTAAATAAACAAAACAATCCCCCAGATTGATTAAAATCAAGGCAAATGATTTTCTACTCCTGGACCGGAGATTCTTCCCCAATAGGGAGGCACTAGTTTGCTCCCTTATCTCAGACTTTGGCCCTCCATCACTGTTTAATTTCTAAGCGACCTCCACTAAGGTTATGCGAGCCTAGTACTTTTTAATCCCAGCTGTGGTATTCCGTAAGGTCTTTCCCCATGTGGAGGTCCGTCCTCACCCTCGAAACACCCACACAATGAAAGAAAGAAAGAAAAATATCTTTATTCCCACAGGACACACAAAAAGAAAAAAGACATTAACAATATAATGAAATGTTACTACTAATTCTACACAGTCCATACAGGATGTGTGTGAATGAAGGTATGAAGACTGATAGGTGTGTGTGGAGACTACCACCTAGTGTGGGACAGGGGCCGTAAGATGATAATGGCATTTATAAATATGACGATTCTCAAGAGTTTTGTGATGAAACCTACGTAGATAAAGTTCCTTTTGAGTTACATGGAGGCTACCCACAGTTACATGGAGGCTAAATAGCCTACTGTGCTACGCTGGCAAGGTGGATTGGCACATGATTTGTATCATATTTTCTTGCTGTTGCAGCTGATGATATGCTTGTAGTGTTATTTTGGACGGTATGGGTTGGTGACATTATGTACCGTCACCACACGTGTACAGTTACTTGTAACCGTGTTGCCACCTTTGGATCAAGGGGTCCCGTGTTCGATCACGGGGCATGGCAAGTGTCTTTGTGTAAGAGGCACTTACTCTGGGTCTGTGTGTCATTTGTTTTCATGAATTTCATGTTTGTAAACTGCCCCCGCAATACAGGTGATACCTAGCGTAGTGGTTTCGTGTCTGAAGTTAATTCAGTTAATTTCTGAAAAAGATACCGAAGAACGCCAATTGGTCTTAAAATTGCTAAATTATCAATCAAAGCATTTTTATATAATAATAATAGACGAATAAAAACCCGCACAGACGTTCGCTGCGGTTGTAATTCGTTTAAAAACCGCTCGTCTGTACAAACCGTAACTTAACAGTAGTTAAAATAATTTTGAACACCTAATTTCGTGAGTTACTTATTACAGTTAAAGGCGCGTTAAACATATTGTCAAAATATTTAGAGCATAACAAAATACATTTGTATATTTTTTATCGTAGATTTTTTATATGTTAAACATCGTGTTACATAATGTTACGTTAATTTATAATATTTTAAAAGCTTTACCTAATTATTTGAATTATTTTTATCTTCGTTGTCTTTTCAGTCCATAAATTACCCACTGCTGCGGCGGTCTCCTCCAAATTCATAGAGGGAAATAAACCTACACCAAATAAGTCACGCTGGCAAGACGAGTTGGCACAGATTTTGTATCAAGTTTTCCTTCTCTTGGGGCTAGGTGATCTGCCTCTTGCGTTCTTTTAGTCACCCCTTCATCATCTCAGCCAAAAGACGTCCACTGCTGGACATAGGCCTCCCCCAAGGATCTCTACAAAGGCTGGTCCTGGGCCGCCCGCATCCACTGCTTTCCGGCGACCTTAACCAGGACGTCGGTCCACCGTGTGGGCCTACCAGCAATGCGCCTTCCGGAACGCGGTCGCCACTGGAGGACTTTTCTGCCCCATCGGGCGTCTGTCCTGCAAGCTACGACACCCTAAATATGGTATGGGTTGGTGACATTGTGCATTCTAAATCCGTTACCACACGGACAAGATTACCCACTTCTAAGTGGGGCCTCCTCCAAATTCACCTACCTACCTACCTACCTTTTCCTTCCCTTACGGCTAGGTTGTTATTTCCTTTTATCGGCTCTAACGACACCCTCAGGTGGGAATGGGGTGGTGACACTATGTATATTAAATCCGTGACCACACTGGCCGATGTCCATCGAAGTGTAATTAATTTGAAAGTCGTAATTACTGATATAATCAAATACAGATATGGCGGTCATCTCAACTTAACCTTGGCCACAATTCATTTACGACATCTGTTCTAACTTATCTGTACCAACATTGTGAAAACGAAAGCAATTTAATTAGCACTTCAAAAAATTTTGATACTCAAACTCAAAAGGAACTTTATTTACGTAGGTTCCATCACAAAACTCTTATAAATCGTCATATTTACAAACACCATTATCATCTTACAGCCCCTGTCCCACACTAGGTGGTAGTCTCCACACACACCTATCAGTCGTCATACCTACATTCACACCTTTCACACACAACTCCTCATTCCTGCAATCCCTCCATCTCCCCTGATCGCTCACAATCCCTATGTTCACTCACATTCATGCCGAAACTACCACCGGTTCGGAAGGCTGCAGAGAAGAGTCGGCAAGAAACTCTGTAGTTGCTTTTTTTAAATATACATACAGATATACACTTACTTCCGTGGATTTAGAATACTCAGTGTCACCAACCCATACCATCTTGACGGTGTCGTAAAAGGCGACTAAAAGAACGCAAAAGGCAGATCACCTTTTCTACCAATTTCTTGAATGCCTTTGACCTAGCTTGCGTGATGGAAAGCAACGCCAGGGTCTAAGATGGGGCAGGCAATTCAAGGAATTGCCCTGTCGGGCACCGGACCTCACATACACACGACGGAACACAGTAAAACTGCTTGGCGCCGGACTTAGATGTGAGGGTGGTAACTAGCCGGGTGGACCATTAGATCCTAAAACCAAGCACCTAACCGCAAGAGAAGGAAAACTTGATACAACCCTGTGCCAACCCGTCTTGCCAGCGTGGCACAGTAGGCTAATTTCCCTCCATGAATTTGGAGGAGGCCCGCCTTAGCAGTGGGTAATTTTTCAACTGACTAGTAGTAGAATATCCGAATATTTGTTTTAAAATTGGAACGCTTGCGGCGACCAATCGGATGCGAGCACAAACCTTGACCAATATGCGCACGAGCACGGAAACTGGTCATCGATTGCGTACTCTTAGAACTACTTATATACACCTGACTGCACATTGGCTGTTAATACCATTATTAACTTCTCAGCCTGTAAATGATCCACTGCTGAGTCGGGCCTCCTCCAGTTAAATGGAGGGAAATTAGCCTACTGTGCCACACTGGCCAGACGGGTGTAGTATCAAGTTTGCCATCTCTTGCAGCTAGGTTTTCGACCCGGCATTTCCGTTTGTGACACCCTCAGGATGGAGTGGGGACCCTTATTAAACCCCTACAATATAAGTTGTCTTTCTGTGGCATCGAAGCTCTTTAACCGATTTGATGATTCCCGTTTTTCTTCTTGAAACTTTGTCCAGTAGTCTGGTTCATAGAAATGTTTTATGAATGGTTTATGCTGTTTCAAGGTCACCAACTTCTTTCTGGTTTAATCAGTAGCTCCTCATGACTGTCAATTTTGGTTTTGCGTAAACGTGTACCAAAGCTTTTCTCGTCTCGACAAATCCGCACTTTTCCATTCTTTTTAAATGATTTTTTTTATGTAAAGAAATTTTGTCTGGGTGCAAAGAAATTTTGAATTGAATAAGCAATTTAAGTAAAACCTATTCAAACACCTATTTACCTATATAGTGACATTTTCATTTGAAATGGAGAGTTTCCAACAAAACCACACTTTTGCCTCTAATTAAAGCCGTTTGTTTTCTCAAAAGTTGAAATGTGATATTTAGTTCTTCACCTCTTCAATTATTATATGAAACCCCATGCACCTGTACTGCGGGGGCAGCTTACAATAGTTATTTGTGCAACAAGAGAGTAAAGTCGTTTTTGCTGCGAGTGCTGATATTGAATCCCGAGCAAGCGAAGGAATCAATGATTGAATCACAAGCGTAGCGAGTGATTCTAAAGTTGATTCCTGAGTGTTGCGAGGGATTCAAAGGCACAAGATGCAAAAAACTTTGCTCTCGTGTAACACACATAACTTTTCACTTCAGCAGTGAGAACACTTTAAGAGACGAAATATATTACGTAACATTTTTGAAACTAGAATTAAATATTTATGGGTTAAATATCAGTTTTATAAGCAGTAAATACTTATTTTCGTTTAAATACAAAAATAAGTAAAAAAATCAATAAATTACATTAAAAGACATAATTATCTTTTTTGCTAAATTTCTTTAGTTAGTACGAAATTCCGAACGTGTTTGTCTTTGAGATCGAATTCAAAATCGGAACTGTTGGTGCTGGGGCTTTGTCTCTCTCTTTTCTATTGGCGGGAAAGAGATAGTGTCAATGTTTCGAATTATAATTAAAAAGTTACTTTGTCTCACTCTTTGTTTTCAGTGAGCAAAACCTACATGTTCGAGCTACTGAAGTGAAAACATGTAATTCATGTCTTCGGAACTTGAGCCAGTGTCGAGTGCCATGCTTGTTTTGCATGTAGAGTCAACTATTTTGACAAATGTTTTGTCCCCACATAGCAGTTAAACAGAACAACTGTAATAAATAAACAATGATTGTTAACAATTGCTAAGGCCATCTATAAATTTAATATTGAAAAATGATGTTTAGAGTATTGTGCATTAGCGGGCCGTCCCGGCTTCGCATAGGTTGCGATGTTACCCGCGGGACGAAGCTAGTCAATAAAATTAGCATAAGTTACTCCTTATATCATCAGCTGCCTGTCAGTGAAAGTCCCGTCAACATCGGTCCAGCCGGTCAGCAGACAGACAGACAAAAAAATCAAAAAAATGTGAGTTTGGTCTACGTACTTACGCATTTAGTAAAACGTGGTTATTTTATTATTACAAACAGACACTCCAATTTTATTTATTTATTTATATGAATGTATGTACAGAATAGACTTGTACAAATGACACGACTTTTCTGCCCCATCGGACACATAACTCGTACGACAGTCGCCCGATGGGGCAGAAAATTCCTCGAGTGGCGACCGCGCAGTGCATGCTACTTTTCGTTGTAATTTTATAACTCAAGAACGGCTGAACCGATTTGAATGTTTTTTTTTTTGTATGCGTTTGGGTGGCGCCGAGGATGGTTTAGATTCACAAATCAGCCCGACAGATGGCGCTGCAGTCGGTAAACGAATATGATGCAGGACAACGTACGTCAGCTAGTTATTTAGATAATTGTATCTATCATCACATTTTTAAACTAACAAATGTTACTAAGAAGAAGGCTAGAAGTGTTACTACAAATATTTCTCCACGAATTATTTATTAGCCTCAGTGTAATAATTACGAAACGGTCTTATGACACAATATCTAATATTATATAATAGCTTCGAGTCGCCGGTGTGTTTTTTTTTCTCTTTTTTGTATCAGTTACTTGAATGCCTTTGACCCTAGGCTTGCGTGATGGAAAGCAACGCCATGGTCTAAGATGGAGCAGGCAATTCAAGAAAATACCCTGTCAGGCTCGCACACAGTAAAACTGCTTGGCTTAGATGACTTAGATGTGAAGGTGGTAGCTGGCCGGGCGGACCATTAGATCCTACCACCAAGCGTGCAGGGTTTTCTTGACTTTTACAACACGCGTTATTTCCCAGCGTACGGTGGGGAAGTATAATATTGTGACCTGTCCCCACACGGGTATAGTAATAGTGTCACTAACCCGTTCCATTCTAAGGTCGTACTTAAGGATATGACAAAGCCGAAAACCTAGACGCAAGCGAAGGAAAACTTGATACGAATTCCTGTGCCAATCCGTCTGGCCAGCGTGGCATAGTAAGTCAATTTCTCTTCGAAGCTTAAATGTTAGTACCAGGGTCGCATAACAATGTGGGTGATGACGATTCCCTCTTGGATATTTTAGACGCTCTTGCTTCAAGAGATGGGAAACTTGATACGAAACCTTGTGCCAATCCGTCTGGCCTGCGTGGCACAGTAAGTCAATTTCTCTTCAAGGCTTAAATGTTAGTACCAGGGTCGCATAACAATGTAGGAGATGACGCTTTCCTCTTGGATGTTTTAGACACCGGACACTCTTTCTTCAAGAGACGGAAACCTTGATACGGATCTCTGTGCCAACCCGTCTGGCCTGCGTGTCACAGTAAGCCAACTTCTCTTCAAAGCTTAAATGTTAGTACCAGGGTCGCATAACAATGTGGGTGATGACGATTCCCTCTTGGATATTTTAGACGCTCTTGCTTCAAGAGACGGAAATCTTGATACGAAACCTTGTGCCAATCCGTCTGGCCAGCGTGGCACAGTAAGCCAGTTTCTCTTCAAAGTTTAAATGTGAGTACCAGGGTCGCATAACAATGTGGGTGATGACGATTCCCTCTTGGATATTTTAGACGCTCTTGCTTCAAGAGACGGGAAACTTGATACGAAACCTTGTGCCAATCCGTCTGGCCTGCGTGTCACAGTAAGCCAACTTCTCTTAAAAGCTTAAATGTTAGTACCAGGGTCGCATAACAATGTGGGAGATGACGATTCCCTCTTGGATATTTTAGACGCTCTTGCTTCAAGAGACGGGAAACTTGATACGAAACCTTGTGCCAATCCGTCTGGCCTGCGTGTCACAGTAAGCCAACTTCTCTTCAAAGCTTAAATGTTAGTACCAGGGTCGCATAACAATGTGGGAGATGACGCTTTCCTCTTGGATGTTTTAGACACCGGACACTCTTTCTTCAAGAGACGGAAACCTTGATACAGATCTCTGTGCCAACCCGTCTGGCCTGCGTGTCACAGTAAGCCAACTTCTCTTCAAAGCTTAAATGTTAGTACCAGGGTCGCATAACAATGTGGGTGATGACGATTCCCTCTTGGATATTTTAGACGCTCTTGCTTCAAGAGACGGAAATCTTGATACGAAACCTTGTGCCAATCCGTCTGGCCAGCGTGGCACAGTAAGCCAGTTTCTCTTCAAAGTTTAAATGTGAGTACCAGGGTCGCATAACAATGTGGGTGATGACGATTCCCTCTTGGATATTTTAGACGCTCTTGCTTCAAGAGACGGGAAACTTGATACGAAACCTTGTGCCAATCCGTCTGGCCTGCGTGTCACAGTAAGCCAACTTCTCTTCAAAGCTTAAATGTTAGTACCAGGGTCGCATAACAATGTGGGAGATGACGGTTTCCTCTTGGATGTTTTAGACGCCAGAAACTCTTCCTTCAAGAGACGGAAACCTTGATACGGATCTCTGTGCCTACCCGTCTGGCCAGCGTGGCACAGTAAGCCAACTTCTCTTCAAAGCTTAAATGTTAGTACCAGGGTCGCATAACAATGTGGGAGATGACGCTTTCCTTTTGGATGTTTTAGACACCGGACACTCTTTCTTCAAGAGACGGAAACCTTGATACGGATCTCTGTGCCAACCCGTCTGGCCAGCGTGGCACAGTAAGCCAACTTCTCTTCAAAGCTTAAATGTTAGTACCAGGGTCGCATAACAATGTGGGAGATGACGGTTTCCTCTTGGATGTTTTAGACGCCAGAAACTCTTCCTTCAAGAGACGGAAATCTTGATACGAAACCTTGTGCCAATCCGTCTGGCCAGCGTGGCACAGTAAGCCAGTTTCTCTTCAAAGTTTAAATGTTAGTACCAGGGTCGCATAACAATGTGGGTGATGACGATTCCCTCTTGGATATTTTAGACGCTCTTGCTTCAAGAGACGGGAAACTTGATACGAAACCTTGTGCCAATCCGTCTGGCCTGCGTGGCACAGTAAGTCAATTTCTCTTCAAGGCTTAAATGTTAGTACCAGGGTCGCATAACAATGTGGGAGATTACGCTTTCCTCTTGGATGTTTTAGACACCGGACACTCTTTCTTCAAGAGACGGAAACCTTGATACGGATCTCTGTGCCAATCCGTCTGGCCTGCGTGGCACAGTAAGTCAATTTATCTTCAAGGCTTAAATGTTAGTACCAGGGTCGCATAACAATGTGGGAGATTACGCTTTCCTCTTGGATGTTTTAGACGCCGGACACTCTTTCTTCAAGAGACGGAAACCTTGATACGGATCTCTGTGCCAACCCGACTGGCCAGCGTGGCACATTAAGCCAGTTTCTCTTCAAAGCTTAAATGTTAGTACCAGGGTCGCATAACAATGTGGGAGATGACGTTTCCTCTTGGATGTTTTAGACGCCGGACACTCTTTCTTCAAGAGACGGAAAGCTTGATACGAAACCTTGTGCCAATCCGTCTGGCCTGCGTGGCACAATAAGTCAATTTATCTTCAAGGCTTAAATGTTAGTACCAGGGTCGCATAACAATGTGGGAGATTACGCTTTCCTCTTGGATGTTTTAGACGCCGGACACTCTTTCTTCAAGAGACGGGAAGCTTGATACGAAACCTTGTGCCAATCCGTTTGGCTAGCGTGGCACAGGCTAATTACTACTACTAATGCTCAGCCTATATGATCCATTGCCGAGTCGGGCCTCCTCCAATTAAAAGGAGAGTAATAGGCCTACTGTGCCACGGCAAAGCATCTTAGTCAACAAATCAAATCGGTCAGAAGAAATGTTGTGTGAATGTGTTACTGACAGTACTTAGTGGTCGCCCAGCAGTTGAAATTCAACCATACATAGTATAAATTAAAGTTCTATTCTCATTTTAACCACATACTTTAACTTTGTTTGTGTTAAATGTGTTTGTGTGTTATATGGTATCTATTGGTACTGTGTGTGTTGCATGGTAGTGTGTGTGTTGAATGGTAGTGTGTGCAATGCTTTTTATTGATTTGTATATTTAGTAGTTTTAAGAATAATTTCAAAACTAGCATTGTGCACGTCTTCTCCATAAAAACTATTTTGTAAGTGTGGTAAATTTCATTCTTCGCAATATTTGTAAAACAAAATTCGACGCAGCCGCATTACAAAGTACCAGGCTCGCATAATCCTGATGGCGGTCACTTTGAACTTTGGCGGGTGGGAGAGGTTGGAGCCAAAGTAGAGCCTACCCGACTAGGGAAAGAGCTCCTCCACCTTACAGAATACGGTAGCCGCATTAAAAAGTACCAGGCTCGCATAACCTTAGTGGAGGTCTCTAAGAACTTTCCCCTCGACTGTGCTGCTACTTTGCCGTGGTGAGGGGGCTTGTGTGCCTTCATGGTCCGTTGGGGCCATACCTGCTCAGGGTCACGCCCACGGGGAGAGGCCAAACGAAAAGCAGCACACGGTGTCGTAGCGGGTTTGGGCTCCGGGGACTCGTCTGTCCTCAAAGTTGCCCTGCGTAACCTAAACCAGTGTCCTCGTGTTGGCGGTCAACCTGGTTGATCGCTAAGCCGAGGGTTGGCGTGGCTTCCTTCTGTGAGGCCGTTATGTCGCAGAAGGGGACGTGACGTACGCCGTCAAATGCCATAGATCGTACACCATAGACTCGATATGTTTCGGAGCCAAGCCAATTTGCCGTATGGAAACTATGGTATTCTTTTTTTTAATGTCTAGTGGCATTTCCTTATGCTATTATCTTTTTGTTAAAACTAAAATTGATAGGTTAAATTATGTATATTTCAATCCTTAAATTCAACAGATCAAGTTCTTCATATCGCCAATACCTAATAAATATTTACCTAAGCATCTACAGCTCTTTAATTCTCTCTCATACCTTGGCCGTAACCTCTCATCTCTGCGGCAGTAGTACTAAAGCAATTTAGTAACATGTCACACATATTTCTAAGTTGCATAATCAAAATGGCTATTTTTCGAAATCAAATATAGTTACGTACATGTGCGCTATGCTAATCTCATTATGTCATTTTACACAAAAATCTAAAGAGATGGATGGATTGTAAGAATGCTTAATTGTGTATGAAAGGTGTGAATGTAGATATGACGACTGATACGTGTGTATGGAGACTACCACCTAGCGTGGAACAGGGGCCGTAAGATACCGCCTTTGGATCACGGGGTCCCGGGTTCGATTCCGGGGCCGGGCAAGTGTCTTTGTCTAAACCAGAGGCACTTGCTCGAGTCTTGGTGTCATTTGTGTTACAGGTTATACAGAGTTGATATGACAGAGGGGCATTAAATTACACTACGTTTACTATATGTGATTAGTATGAATTCGAAACGGTACAAAATAAAATACACGTGATTTTTCATGGGGGTGGAGGGGTAGTCTTAAACCTCACCAGGTATCACCAAGGGGGAGGGAGGGGTTAAAAAATGTTAAAAAAACATCACGTGATTAATAGACAGCCCCAAGGTTTATAAACGATACGTTAGGCATAAACATCTGTTAGGAAAGATACATCATGTTCAAATGAGGCAAATATTTAAAAAATCATTTGCGGCTTAACTATAAGCTCCAATTTAATTGATTTTTTGTACAGAGCCTGGAAATGATACCTAGTATAGGCAGTTAAAAAAATGCCTCTATGTCGCATCAACCCTGTATAAAATCTATGATCTAGGATCGAAAAAAAAATTATTTTAAATATGACGATTTATTAACATTTTCGTTATGAAACCTACGTAAATCAAGTTCCTTTCGAATTTGAATCGTGTATCGTGTACAGGGTATACAATACACGCGTTGGTACGCTACTAACAAAACACATTTTGAAGGGAAGACATTGACACATACGCACAACTTTTTTTTTTTGTTCAGATACCTTCCTTGGCTGGCTCCTTCACAACTCTTTGCTGAAGATCATCATATGATCAAATGCATAGTTAACAGACAGATAAACATTTTATAAATATGTAAATAAGTGTGGGAAATTTGAAACTCCTCGCAATTTTCGTAAAAAGGCGTTCAAAGTTTTTACATCACCTATTAATACATAATGATTTCTAAGGTTTTCGCTAATAATACACATTGAAATTAAAAACTTTTTAACGGATTTATCGCGTGTTTAGTACATTATTTAATTCCCGACGTTTCGAATGCTTTGCGGGGAATAAATAATGTAATATACACGCGATAAATCCGTTAAAAAGTGTTTTTCAATATTAATACATAGATTAGGTCTATAACCTCACTTTGAATGTATATACGGTTTTTGACACACCCTAAATATTCGAACAATAGTGCAAACTTTGTTTTTTTTATTTATTAACTAGCGACCCGCCCCGGCTTCGCACGGGTGCAATGATGTACCTCTACATTTATCGTGTATATAGTGTTTCTCTCCAACATTATGTATGTTTATACATATAAAACTTCCTCTTGAATCACTCTATCTATTAAAAGAAACCTCTTCAAAATCCGCTGCGTAGTTTTAATGATTTTGAAGCATACATAGGGACGGACAGACTTTGTTTTATACTATGTAGTGATGAAGATACACAAACGGCGGTAATTCCCGAAGACAGGTTTTGCATATGTTTGTGAATTTATGACGAATTTGGTGGTGTGATTTTCTAACTGGTTAATGGTTTAGTGCAATCATCAGCTGCTGAGACGGGCCATATAGGGGGAATAAGCTTACACGCTGGCCACAAGAGTTGGCACAGGGTCTGTATCAAGATTCCCTTCTTTTGTCTGCCTTCTAAAATCTCCAAGAAGAAAGCGTCATCTCCTACATTGTTATGCGACCCTGGTACTCGAGCTTTAAAGAGAAAATAGCCTACTATGCCACGCTGGCCAGACGAGTTGGCACAGGGTCTGTATCAAGATCCCCCTCGACTGTGCTGCCACCTTGTCGTGGTGAGGGGGCTTGAGTGCCTCAATGATCCGTGGGGCCATACCGGCCAGGGCCTCCCATGCCTGGCGGGCCCACGGGGAGAGGTGAGACGAAGGGCGGCTCTCAGCGCCGTAGTGGACTGGGGCTCCAGGGACTCCTCTGTCCTCAGAGTTGCCCTGCGAGTCCTGGACCGCTGTGGTGCACCAACGCCCTTGGGTTGTCGCTAACCCGAGGGCCGACGGGCCTCCTTCTGCGAGGCCGTTATGTCGCAGAAGGGGGCTGCGGGGCGGGTCGCAAAGGAGGGAGCTCCGGCTGACCCGCGCCGCGGATGGAGGCAGGGGTGGAGGGGGGTCGTGACGATGCGAACCCCTTCTGCCCTCCCTTGAGAGGCCAGTGGTGGGTCGGGGGAACCGCCACCGACGAAAGCCTCGATGACTGAGGGTGTCTCAGTGTACCGGGAAAAAGGGTCTGTATCAAGATACCCGCCTTTTGTGTGCCTTCTAAAATCTCCAAGAAGAAAGCGTCATCTCCTACATTGTTATGCGACCCTTGTACTCGAAGTTTATAGATAAAATAGCCTACTATGCCACGCTGGCCAGACGGGTTGGCACAGGGTTTCGTATCACGTTTTCCTTCTCATGCGGCTGGGTTTTCAGCCTTCTCGTTTACTTCTGTTGGCTCTGACGACACCCTCAAAATGGAATGGGGTGGCAACACTATGTATTCTAAATCAGTCACTATACGGAAAAAAAGATTACGGTATAAGATATTTATTTTCTCAAAAGATTTACAGAATCACTTACAGAGAAAATACAAAATTATAACTTAAAAATACTAAAAGCCGATTAGCGAGATTTGAAACGAAACCCTGTACCCATTTGGCCAGCGTAGCACAGTACATTAAATTAGCCTATAATTTCTTACAGGGTTGGTAAGTGTACAAATTTCTATGTTTTTAAAGGGGAATTTAAAAATTTAAAAGACTCGGAGCAAGTGCCTCCGATTTACAAAAAGACACTTGCCCGACGCCGGAATCGAACCCCATGTGATTCAAAGGCCCATCTAACCCCTAGTATAACAAGGCAGTTCAATGACTTCACTATCACTATCACTACATATTATAAAACAAACTCGCATTTTTCTGTCCGTCCCTATGTATGCATAAATCTTTAAAACTACGCAACGGATTTTGAAGCGGTTTTCTTTAATAGATAGAGTAATTCAAGAGGAAGGTTTATAGGTATAATATTATTGCACCCGTGCGAAGCCGGCGCGGGTCGCTAGTTAAAGATGAATTCAAAACCCTGTCTTGTTTTGTTCCAGATCTTGGGCACCGAATGTGTGAGATTCAGCCATGGGTCAAAAACCTTACTTGACGGTTGGGCAGACTGCCCGTAACAGGCTGTTCGGGCTTGCTCCAAGAGTCACCGGGGACCGTCGTATGCCTTTGAGCATGCTCATATCCCAACAGAAAGGAGTAAATAGAGGTAAGAAAGAAACAGATATTTATTTATCAGAAAACTTCTTTAGCGGCGCAGAATATAAAAAAAACTTCTCCACCGCACGCTGGGAAATAACGCGTGTTGTAAAAGTCAACAAAACCCAGCTCGTTTGGTGGTAGGATCTAATGGTCCGCCCGGCTAACTACCACCCTCGCATCTAAGTCAGGGCCAAGCAGTTTTACTGTGTTGTGTGTATGTGAGAGCTGGTGCCCGACAGGGCATTGCCTTGAATTACCTGCTCCATCTTAAACCCTGTCGTTGCTTTCCATCACGCAAGCCTAGGGTCAAAGGCATTGAAACGAAACCAGGGAATAACAACACATGGTTTCACCACCACATGCCATCACGAGGGTTTCGTAAGAGCCGACAAAAGGAAATAACAAGGCTGAAAACTCATGAGAGGGAAAACTTAAAGGAAACCCTGTGCCAACCCGTCTGGCCAGCGTGGCACAGTAGGCTAATTTGTCTATAAAGCTCGAGTGTCGGTACTAGGGACGCATAACATTAAAGGAGATGACGCTTTCTTCTTGGATATTTTAGATGGCAGTCAAGATAGGAAATCTTGATACAGAGCCTGTACCCTCCGTGTAATGGGAAGAGGCCCGACTCAGTAGTGGGCGGTGTATGGGCTGAATAGTCGTTAGCAGTAGAAGCCACGGTATATATCTAACTCGTAATGTAACACGTGTGTGTGCAATTTCTACGATTGCAACAACGATCATCCGATTTTCGTAACTCTGTGTGTGGTACAAGTTACGAAAGTCCGGCTGAGGCTTTACCGACATCGAATATCGGCTATTTTTTTTTTTTTTTTTATTGCTCTTGGTGGCAAACGAGCTAGCGGCCCACCTGATGGTAAGTGTTGACCGCCGCCCATGGACATTAGCAGTGCCAGGGGCACAGCCAAGCCGTTGCCTACCGTGAAGTGAGTGCTCTTTTTAAACCTAGTTTAAAGGAGGACATGTCGTAGCGCTCGGGAAACACCGCCGCAGGTAGTTCATTCCAGAGTCTGCACGTACGTGGTAGGAATGATCGCTGGAAGCGTACCGTGCTGGACGTTATCGTTTCCAGGTGATATGGATGAACCCTGCTGCGATGTCGAGTTGTACGATGGTAGAAAGGTGACGGTGGTACCATTTCAAACAGTTCCTCGGAGCACTCCCCGTGGAACAGACGGTAGAGCACGCAGAGAGATCCAAAGTCTCTCCGTTGCTCCAACGTCCCCAGTTTGTCCGTGAGATTGGAATCCCCGACGATTCGAACAGCACGTCTTTGGAGGGAGTCAAGTGGAGTCAAGCTTAAAGTTCGGTAAAAATTATAATCTTGACCGAATTTTGGCAGCTACTACTACTACTAAGCCCATACACCGCCCACTACTGAGTCGGGCCTCCTCCAATTACATGGAGAGTAATAAACCTACCAAGTACAGGGGTTTCGTTTTAAAAAAAATTAACCTACTGTGCCACTGGCACAGGTTTTCGTGTTATGTTCTCCTTCTCATGCGGCTAGGGTATCGGCCTTGTCATTTCCTATTCTTGGCTCTTACGACAACCTCAGGATAGAATGGGGTGGTGACAGCACTTGTTCAATTGATAGATAAGCCAATTCAATTGTTTGACTGCCTTGTCTAGCCCAACAAGGGGTTGGATGTGCCTCCTTTGGATCCGGTTCGATTCCGGGGTCGGGCAAGTGTTTTTGTATAAGCCAAACGGACTTGTTCTGAGTCTGGGTGTCATTTGTATTCGTGAATTACATGTTTGTAAACTGCCCCTGCGATACAGGGTATCTAGTGCAGGTGTTTCATTTTATGGTAAACTAGCGGCCCGTCTCGGCTTCGCACGGGAGTGAGTTCCCCCGCGGCCGAAGCTAGTAAAAAAGCCCAAGTTACTTCTTATATCATCAACTACCTATCAGTGAAAGTCCTGTCAAAATCGGTCCAGCCGTTCCAGAGATTAGCCGGACAAAAATAAAAAAAATAGATTTTGGGGTATGTACTGTGTATACATACCTAGCTGCAATAGGCGTATTTACTAAAAAGTGGTTATTATACATATTACAAACAGACAATCCAATTTTATTTATTTGTAGTAAGTATGTATAGAGTATATATAGATAAATGAGAACTGTTAACATTTTTGAGGTAGAATACACGTAAATTATTAAAAACAAAAAATCTTAATACTTCTAAATTTTCATTAAATGTTATTTAAATGTTAATTATAAACCGAAAACGTGATTTTATTTAGTTAATCTACGAATTTACTTGGTTTTCTTTTAATACACATTTTAATTACTTATAAATGTTAGAAGAAAAATAAGTTTGGTTTTGTTACGGCCATTACTCACATTTTGTATACATTTTTGTGTCCACCTCGCTAAGCAAAGAGTTAACTATCAAATCACTACATAGTATAAAACAAAGTCGCTGTCGTCTGTCCGTCCCTATGTATGCCTAAATCATTAAAACTACGCAACGGATTTTGAAGCGGTTTCTTTTAATAGATAGATTGATTTAAGAGGAAGGTTTTTAAATATAATAAATCCATAAAATTGTAGAGAAACACTGATAAATGTAGAGGATCATCATTGCACCCGTGCAAAGCCGGGGCGGGTCGCTAGTTAAATATAATTTCAGAATTTTTATCGTAATATTTATCCATCATAATTATTATCACAGAGTAAAATATATTTATGTGACTAATAAATATCAAAAATTCTCACTTGTTTGACAGATATGCTTTTAATTTTAGACAAATTAGTGCGGGCGGGTATTTCCTAACCAAATTTTGGCTAAATTCAGCTCAAGCTGCCGAATATACAATTTTGGAATATCTCTAGTCATCATTTCAACCCATAAATATCCCAATACTTACTCGGACCTCTTCCAAATTTGCACAGGGTTTGTATCAAGTTTATCTGCTATTGCAGCTAGGTGATTTGTGACTTGCATTCGTTCAGTCGACTCATATGACATCCTCAAGATAGTATGGGTTGGTGATATTGTGTAACAGCCTAGCTACTGGAGAAATCAGAAACCAACCTGCACCGACCTAGCAGGTCACAATGGGCTGATGTCCCTCCATTTAATTGAAGGAGCACTGAGTCCAGAATTTTCTGGATTGAGATTTTATATTGACGTTTCCAAGCCACTCGCATAAATAATAATGCTAATTATTTTCATCACCTTCTATTCTGACTTTGTCCGAATCCACTTCGCAATTATAAATCCTTGCGATAATGATGAAGTTAATAAACAGAAAAACAAATAATGTGGTTAAATTATCTAGAAGTTATTTAAATAACCACATTAAATTCATTATCCCACGATAATTAGGATGTACGTATTCAACTTATTTTAACGGAAAATGATATTAATCAGACATACCTACAATATGAAATTCAATATTGTAAAATTATTTTGTAAATGCATGGAATAATAGTTATTTGTGCAACAAGAAGCAAAGTCGTTTTTTGCTGCGAATGCTGATATTGTGATTCTAAAGTTGTTTCCTGAGTGTTGCGAGGGATTCAAAGGCACGAGATGCAAAAAACTTTGCTCTCGTGTAACACACATAACTTTTCACTTCAGCAGCGAGAACACTTTTAAGAGATGAAATATATATTACGTAACATTTTTGAAACTAGAATTATATATTTATAGGTTAAATATCAATATTTAAGCAGTAAATACTTATTTTCTTTTAAATTCAATAAATTACATTAAAAGACATAATTATCATTTTTGCTAAATTTCTTTAGTTAGTACGAAATTCCGAACGTGTTTGTCTATGAGATCGAATTCAAAATCGGAGCTGTTGGTACTGGGGCTTTGTCTCTCTCTTTTCTATTGGCGGGAAAGAGATAGAGTGTCAATGTTTCGAATAATTATTAAAAAGTTACTTTGTCTCACTCAGTGAGCAAAATCCCATTTTGCCCACTGTTTTCAGTGAGCAAAACCTACTTGTTTGAGCTACTGAAGTGAAAAAAGCTTTTTTATTTTATTTATTATTCAACTCACCATTGAGACTACATTCCACTTAGTAAACTAAACTAAGAATCGCTGTACTACTACTCAGCCCATAAATTACCCACTACTGAGTCAGGTCACTCTCCCTTCGATGGGAGGAGATCGAAGGGAGAGTAATTAGCCTACTATACCACGCTGGCCAGATGGCACAGGGTTTCGTTTCAATCGCTGTACCTACAGTGTAACAAAAACCCTTTGGCCAGCCGAAGTAATAGAGCATTCTTTGAAAATCCTCATGGATGGCCGTTGGGGACTACCCGAGATTTGTGGTCTCCAGGGTACGGAAAGATAATAATTAACGACCAGAACTACCCACTAAAACGGCGTTACTCGACTACCCGGTTGTGGGTGGACGCAAGGGTTGTGGGAGATCAAAGAAATGGATGGATTGTAAGAATGAGGAATTGTGTGTGAAAGCTGTGACTGTAGATATGACGACTGATAGGTGTGTATGGAGACTGCCACCTAGCATGGGACAAGGGCCGTAAGATGATAACGGTAATTTTAAAAATGACGATTTATAAGAGTTTTGTGTTAAAACCTACGTAAATATAGGTTCCTTTTGAGTTTGAGTTTAAGAGGTTGAGCTCCCTATTGGGGGAACATGCTTCGCAGCATCGGGGCATGCCCACCTCGACTCATGGAGCCTAAAGCTGGATGATTATTAGCGACCAGAACTACCCACTAAAACGGCGTTCCAGGTTCAGGGTTGCAGGTTGTGTCCTCAATGGGGGAACATGCTTCGCACCATCGGGCCATGCCCACCTCGACTCATCGAGCCCGAAGCTGGAAATTATTATTAGCGACCAGAACTACCCACTAAAACGGCGTTCTTCGACTGCCCGGTTCAAAGTCGCAGGTTGACCTCCATATAAGGGAACATGCTTCGCAGCATCGGGCCATGCCCACCTCAACTCATGGAGCCCGAAACTGAATGATTATTAGCGACCAGAACTACACACTAAAACGACGTTCCAGGTTCAGGGTCGCAGGTTGCGTCCACAATGACGGAACATGCTTCGCGGCATTGGGCCATGCCTGCCTCGACTTATGGAGCCCGAAGGTGAAGCGTGCCCCACCACTAACAGAGGGCTTCACAGCCATTCAATACCACCGCTAGGAGGAGTAACAGAGCTAATCAAAACGGACAGTGCCTTGTTGGTCTAGGGCTTGGATGCTCCACCTTTGGAACCCGAGACGTTTGATTCCGGGGCCGGTCCAGTGTCTGTATACCAGAGGCACTTGCTCTGAGTCTAGGTGCAATTTGTATTCGCGAATTTCATGTTTGTAAACTGTCCACACGATACAGGTTACACGCGCAGGGGCTGATTAAAAAAATGACCTATGAGTGAGATATTGAAGCTTTTCTGAAGCGGTTTGTTACTTAAAACCTGTATTGTGGCGCCCCGCCGGATAACGACTATCGGGGACATCCCGAGTAACTGGGACGCCCTCAGTCGCATTTGCCAGCACCAGGTCAATGACCTCGTATATTAAACCGCTACCCGCTTATGAATTGTAAACACAAAAACGCTGGCAACGTGAAATGTTATACACGAAAGCATATAACACGATCTACTTTTACTTCTGAACCGACTGCACGAAAAGGTGGAGTAATATTTTGTGATTGTTCTGTTCTCTTACACTTTGGCCCTAACTCTCATTTGTTTCCAAGTGACCTCCACTAAGGTTGAAGTTCCAAGTGACCTCCACTAAGGTTATGCGAGCCTGGTACTTTTTTATGCGGCTGCTGTATTAAGGAGGAGGTCCTTTCTAAGTCGGCAGCTCTAGTTTGTTCTCTTACACTTTGGCCCTGACCACTCATACCAGTCTAAGTTCCAAGTGACCTCCACTAAGGATATGCGAGCCTGGTACTTTTTGATGCAGCTGTTGTATTCCGTAAGCAGGAGGTCCTTTCTAAATCAGCAGCTCTAGTTTGTTCTTTTACACTTTGGCCCTAACCTTTCATACCAGTCAAGTTCCAAGTGACCTCCACTAAGGATATGCGTGCCTGGTACTTTTTGATGCCGCTGCTGAATTCTGTAAGGAGCAGGTCCTTATTTTATTTATACTTCTTTGCACATATTTATTTATTTATTTATTTATTATTAGACATACATACAGCTACCATTACAGATAATCCAATGCGATAGTGTAGTCAAAAAATATAAATTACAATAATGATTTCATTCACACATTTAAAAATTTTAATAAAAAAAATACTTAATAGTCAATATAATAAAAATCAAAAATTCGTATATCATACAATTAAAATAAAAAATAAAAATTTAAGGCAATTAATAATCGTAATACATTTTTTTAATTCAATTAATTATTTATCGTTATTATTATAACATAAAACATGTAATGCAACTTTTGCGAACTCGCTCAGTGAACATGAGAATATATCAATTCTATCAGCCACCAGATTTAGTGTGCGCATTGCCCTCGAGAATGGGGCGTTGGCCACCAGCTTGGTGCGACCGCGCGGCAGTGCGAACAAATCCGGCCGTCTACGACGTTGAACGTAACCATCGGGCACGCACAATCCCATCTCCTGCAACACACCCGGGTTGCTTGTGTTGCCCCGGAACACTCCTAGAATATACGATACCAACGCTAGATCCCTTCTTGTCTCCAACCTGTTGTATCCCACCATACCCAAAACGAACAAGGTTGGATACATATAAAAATACAATATACAAATAATATATACAAAAACAGACAATGTACAATTAGGCGGCCATATCGCTAAAGCGATTTCTTGGGAATTCGCAGCTCTAGTTGGTTCTCCTACACTTTGGCATTAACCTCTCATTCCAGTCTAAGTTCCAAGTGACCCCCACTAAGTTTATGCGAGCCTGGTACTTTTTGATGCGGCTGCGGTATACTGTAAGGTGGAGTTCCTTCCTTAGTCGAGTAGCTCTAGTTTGTACTCTTACACTTTGGCCCTGACCACTCATACCAGTCTAAGTTCCAAGTGACCTCCACTAAGGATATGCGTGCCTGGTACTTTTTGATGCAGTTGCTGTATTCCGTAAGCAGAAGGTCCTTTCTAAGTCGCCAGCTCTAGTTTGTACTCGTACACTTTGTCCATAACCTCTCATACTGTAAGGGCCTCCGCGCATTAGGCGGCCAGGCGGCGCGGCCAAGTCGCTGCGGCCAACTAATTCTTCTACGATGTATTATGTATAGATGCGCGCATTAGGCGGCCAGGCCGCGCGGCCAACGAAAAACATCGCTACACAGACGCGGCCAATTGGCCGCCGCGGCCAAGCTGCGCGACTTGGCCGCGTGACTTGGCCGCGCGACCTGGCCGCTAATGCGCTGGGGCTCTAAGGTGGAGTTCCTTCCTTAGTCGAGTAGCTCTAGTTTTGAGTCTAACTTCTCACACACTACACTTTGGGTCTAACTTCTCACACCCAGTCATAAATTACCTCCACTTAGGTTATGCGAGCCTCGTACTATAAAAAATAATTCCGTGATTATCATTCCGAATTCATCAGTTTGATTTATTCTTGCGAGCCACAATATGTACGCATAATTAAATGACGGGGCACATACATAGTCATTTGAATTAATATTTATTTAACAAAATGTTGACTCTACGAATCTGTGTCGGTTTTGAAAGAATGCCGTCTTACTAGTTTACGTCAATAAAGTTGCTAGTCTTTACGTAAATCTATTTGCCGAGGATCGAAAGAGGTCCAGGTGACATTACTGCCTAATAACTAAAGTACCGCGAAATATAGTTTCTTAGTTTCGTGCCGGCTCTTCTCTGTAGAGCAACATTCCGAACCGGTGGTAGGTTCAGCATGAATGTGGGTAGACGCAAGGGTTGTGGGAGATCAAAGAGATTGCAAGAATAACATTTTGGTGATATTTTTAAATATATCGATTTTTAAGAGTTTTGTGATAGATAAAACCTACGTAAATAAAGTTCCTTTTGAGTTTGAATAAACGCCAGTGGACTGGATGCAGAATGTATGGAATAATACGATGAGGGTCACGCAAACGACTGTTTCATAAAATTTGACAATAATTAATTTACATTAAAGTTCTATTCTCCATTTGACCACACACTAATAATAAACAAAAGAGCATTTTTAAATATATGCATGTGTGTGTCATATTTTAATACAGGTTAGAGTGTAATGCTTTTTTATTGATTTAATGTATATTTTATGCATCATTAAAAAAATACTTTGTGCACTATAAATAAACTACTAGCAGACCCGTCCAACTTACCATAAATTAATTTATCTTTTAACATAGCGCCAAGTATTGAATATTTACTCAATCCAGTCAACAGATATCGCCATCTGTTAGAATTGTTCGGAGCTAACATATTATAATTGTGACTGTCAAATAAAAAGCAGTCTAACGTTTTTGTTTTACGTATTAATTTAAGAATAATAACAAAAAGATCAATAGGATTACTGTTATTGATAAACTGATAAATAGTGAAAGCATGAAAACAGAGTGAAAGTGGGTCACGAAGTCCTTCCCCAGCTCTCACATCCCTCTAAGTTCTACATGACCTCCACTAAGGTTATGCGAGCCTGGTACTTTTTAATGCAACAGCGGTATTCTGAAAGTTGGAGGAGGTGGTTCTCCAGTTTGTTCTCTCACACTTCACACTCGTCATAGTTCTAAGTGATCTCCACTAAGGTTATGCGAGCCTGGTACTTTTTAATGCAACAGCGGTATTCTGACACATGGAGGAGGTGGTTCTCCAGTTTGTTCTCTAATACTTTATCCTAACCTCTCACACTCGTCTTAGTTCAAAGTGACCTCCACTAAGGTTATGCGAGCCTGGTACTTTTTATTCCACTTGCGAGTACAAGGGACCTTAGCCTTGTAATTAATTTAATTTAGTCAGCTCTTACAACAAACTCTTTCAGGATTGGATGGAATGGTGACATAACATTTCCATTTGCTGGCACTTGCGACACCCCTAGGATGGAAAGGGGTGGTGAAACTATGTATTCTAAATCAGTCACCGCGCAGTTTTTAAGTCTGGTAACATCGAAAGCTAACCAATCAAGGGCGTATATAAAATAATAAAATGAGATACTCATAAATTAAAATAAGTATATGGAACAGGTTTTATTATTCAAATGAATTTGGCAACTATAGTTGGGCATTGCCCATCATTAGGCTCATAGAAACTAGTACAAGTAATTTTTTTTAATTACGCTTAGACCCGCCCTTGGTCGTAACGCAATCGATTTGCACGTGGAGCAACAATCAAAATATGTTATAATCAAACAAACTCTTAAGAATGCATTGGCCAAGCGTCATGCTTGTGAACAGGTGCCGTTGCTGCGCTGCACTAGGTTTTAGTATTATTATATCTGTGACTAGGTGTAACTAGTATCGCGAGGGCAGTTTACAAACATGTAATTCACGAACACAAATGACATCCAGACTCAAGGCAAGTGCCTCTGGTTTACACAAATACACTTGACCGGCCCGGAGTCGTAGTAGTTACTGTTATAATCCAGATTTCCTTGAACCATAAAGTGTTTTTTTTTGTCAAGTCAAGGCCTGTCCTCAAAATTGGACTTTACACTTCCGCTCAAATTCAAATTCAACCGGTTTTAAATACTTTTTTGACAATCATGGCATTAATCACCACAAACTGAACCAAAATCAAAATTAACTTTATTCTGGGCTGGCGTCTTCTCCTACATTGTTATGGGACCCTGGTACGGAGTCAAGCTTTAAAGAGAAATAGGCCTACTGTGCCACGTTAGCCAGACGGATTGGCACAGGGTTTTGTTTTAAGGTTTTTTTTATCTTGTGACAGGATGGAATTATTAACCTGTCACCTGTCAATACTTTTTTATTGTTTTCTTAACCATATTTATTATTTAATAGCTGTAACCTGCGCGTGTTGTTACTCCACATTATTATAAATAAATAAATATAATAAATATCATTGGACATTTCACACAACGCGATCTCGTCCCAAGCTAAGCAACTTAATGCTTGTGTTATGGTAACGAGATGGATGTTAAACTACTTATATACATTTTTTTTTGTAAATACATACATGTTATAGATAGAAAACACCCAGACCCGGAACAAATACTTGTAGGTCGTACAAATATTTCTTCCGTGCGGGGATCGAACCCGCGACATGCTGCGCAGCAGTCGATCGCTCAACCACTGCGCTAACCGTGTTGTCATTGAATCATTACTACTTACTACTATATTTTATTAAGAACATACACACAAACATTCATTTTTATATATAAGATTTTTATAACGAGTTTATACATTGTTTTTTTTTATCTTAATTTAACAGTATTCATTTCGCAAGAAATCGCTATTTAGATATTACAAACATAGATAAAACGGTTTTATTTATTTAGTATGCAAATGACACGAATATGGTAAAACCACCAAGCGATCAAACGTTCGATAAAATGACTCAATTTGACTGGGAGCCAAGCCAATGTCAGTATTAGAAAACATTATAATTTTGAACTGGCTTCCTAAAGGTTTTTTTTAAATATATGTGTTGCCGTATTATTGGAATGGTATATCCATCCCGTGGATTTTTTGTACTGTTGTATGAAACGGCTTTAGAATACATAATTTCACCACCCAATTCCATCCTGAGGGTGTCGTAGGAGCCGGCAAAAGGAAATTACAAAGCCAAAAAACAACCGCGAGAGAAAGAAAATTCGACATAAAACCCTGTGCCAACCCGTCTGGCAAGCTTGGCACAGTTGGCTAATTTATCTTTAAAGCTTGAGTGTAGGTGCCAGTGTCGCATGAAAATGTAGGAGATGATTCCCTCTTGGAGATTTTAAATGGCTAACAATCATACAATACGGATCATCATCTAACTGTGTCACCAACCAATACCATTCTGAGGGTGTGGTAAGGGGCGACTAAAGGAACACAAGACGCAGATCACCTAGCCGCGAAAGAAGGAAATCTTGATACAAACCCTGTGCCAACCCGCCTGGCCGTGGAATAGTAGGCTAATTTCTCTTTAAAGCTTGAGTGTAGGTACCAGGGCCGCATAACAATGTAGGAGATGACGCTTCCCACTGATGATTTTAAACAGCAGACAACCTAAAAAGAGAAGGGAAACTAGATACGAAAGCCTTTTTTTTTAGTGGAGGAAACCTTTTGTAGGTCTTCAGCCGAGGGACGGGGCTGGGGTATGTGGGAATCCCGACCGCGACCAGATGGTGAATTGCGGTCGGTGTACCCACCAAAACCTAACCACTGCTTATCGAGACTCGAGCCAAATCATCTGCGGGAAAGCTTCTATTCTTCTAACTAGATGATGGCTGGGTGAGGGGAGGTCAGAAATCGACCCTCGGTTCTTTGGCTGTGGGTGGCGCTATATGAGAAAGGCGCCATTCCCTCTCGGAGGTCCCGCTCCCTCTCGGAGGTCAGATACGAAACCCTGTGCCAACCCCTCTCATGGCCATCATGGCACAGTAGGCTAATTTTGCGAGTCTCTTACGCACATAAAAAGAATAAATAAGTTAATAAATAAGTATTTTACATAATTTGTTATTTATACGTAGATAGCCGTGAAGATACAAAAATTATGCAACCGGAAGGTGGTATCAACGGATGACATTGACCGGAAGCGATATATTGGCGAAGTTCAATGACAAATTTATCAATAACAGATAGAAATTTCCTACCTAGATATTATTGCATAGCGATGGCTCTATTTATCTTCATCAAAATAATTACTACTTACTACTATTATTCAGCTCATAATGACCCACCGCTGAGTCGGTCTTCCTCCAATTACCTGGAAGGAAATGGAAGCGTACTGTGCCACGCTGGCCAGTCGGGTTGGCACAGGGTTTCGTATCTAGATTCCCTTCTCTTGTTACGTTATCTGCTGTCTAAAATCATCAATGGGAGTCGACATCTCTTAAATTTTTATGCAACCCTGGTACCGACATACTCAAGATTTAAAGATAAATTAGCCTAAGCCATGTTGGCCAGGCGGGTTGGCACAGGGTTTCGTATCTAGATTCCCTTCTCTTGTTAGGCTATCTGCTGTCTAAAATCATCAGTGGGAGTCGACATCTCTTACATTTTTATGCAAACCTGGTACCGACATACTCAAGATATATTATATAAGAAAGATAAATTAGCATACTGTGCCACGCTGGCCAGGTGGATTGGCACCGGGTTTCATATCAAGTTGTGTGCAGGATTGCGTTCAGGTCTTAGGTTTTTTGGGTTAATTCTTCCAGGTGATTAAAATACGTGTTGTGGTGATTGTACGTGCTTCTTTAATGTGAACTGATACATAAGTTATGCCGGTAGGAAACGTAAAAAAGTCAATTAAAAAGTAGGTAGGTAATTTTTGCGTAAACATTCCCCCGGGCGTTGAAAGCCTGTCTTTCAACCACTATCTGATTCCGTGTACACAGGCAGAGGACAAATCTTGCTGAATGATCTGCGTAACAGGCCGTTAGAAGTCTTGACGTCCGCTACTCGAACAATGCCGTCAGCCCCAGGATACGTGGCAACAATCCGACCCATTTTCCACTTGAGTGGGGGGAGATTATCCTCTTTCAAAAGAACTAAGGAGTTCAGTTTCAGGGAGCCCTTGCATGCTCGCCACTTCATCCGAAGCTGGAGCTCCGATATGTATTCTTTACTCCATCTACTCCAAAAATGTTGTCGGAGAAGTTCAACACGTTCAAATCGAGTCAAGGATGTGAGAGAACGATCTTGATAATCAGGTGAAGGCAGGGATGTCATGGGACGTCCAATTAAAAAATGTCCGGGTGTTAGCGGCGTCAAGTCCTCGGGATTTGATGATAACGGTGTCAGTGGTCTAGAGTTCAGTATAGCTTCAATTTGAACCATCAGGGTATACAGCTCTTCATAAGTAAGATTACAAAGGCCCAACACTCTAGTCAAATGATGCTTGGTTGATTTCACACCAGCTTCCGCAAGGCCAGCGAAATGAGGAGAATAAGCCGGTATAAAATGAAAGTTAATGCCTTCCTTAGCCATGTCCTCGGAAACCGAATCACAATTCGATTTCAAAAATTTCGAGAGGTCATTATATGCACCAACAAATGAAGTGCCGTTGTCCGAGTAGATGTTTCTCGGTTTTCCCCTACGCGAAATAAATCTTTTCAACGCCATGATAAAAGTATTACTTGTTAAATCACCGACCAGTTCCAGATGAATTGCTTTTGTGGAAAAACATACAAATACAGCGATATAAACTTTGACTAACTTACAGCCACGACCTTTACGAACAGCTGATTGGACTGGACCGGCATAGTCCAAGGCTACATTTTCGTACGGAAAGCTGGCTAGAAGTCGCTGCTGTGGTAATTCACCCATGATTGGGGTTACAGTTTCACCCCTAAATCGGCTACAACGTACACAGAGACGGCAGCACATTCTTGCTAAATTACGACCTCTTATGGGCCAATACTTCTCTCGTATGGACGCCAGCAATAACTGTGGCCCAGCATGGAACAATATTTTATGTTCATGATTAAAAAGTAACTTAGAAAAATGATGACTAGACTGAATAAGTATCGGGTGTTTCTTGTTGTACGAAAAATCGGAGTGTTCTAACCTACCACGAATACGCATTATCTTATTTTCGTCTAGAAAAACATTATATTTATTTAATTCATTTTTCTTAGGTAATTGTTTATTATGGAGAAGCAACTTGTAATCTTTAAATGATTCGATTTGAGAAAATCTTACAATTACATTTAGAGCCATATTTAACTCATCGGTGTTGAGAGGACCGTAAATACTTTGTTTTTTACAAAGTTTAATAAAGCGTAAAACATAGGCTACCGTTCGTTGAAGTCGCAGAAAGTTAGAAAATCTTGTAAAGTCAATAAATTCATTTAATTTATTATTATTATGTAAAACATGCAAAGTTATATCCGCTTTAATTTCAGGCAATATATCATTGGAATTTATTAATTTAGACGGCCAATGAGACATTTCATCGAGTAAAAAACGTGGACCAGACCACCAATCATCTAAAGTCGGTAATAAACTTATAGGTACTCCGCGAGATAAATAATCAGCTGGGTTTTGATCAGTTGGAACATGCCTCCACTCACAGCCGCCACTCTTATCTAATATCTCGGCAACTCTGTTGCGAACGAAAGGCAACAATCGACTAGGTAGCATTTTGAGCCAGCCTAGAACAACGGTGGAGTCGGTCCAAAAGTATGTACGCCGGACATCGGCTCGTAATGCAGCCGCAACCTTTTGGTAGATTCGTACACCAACCAAAGCCCCACACAGTTCAAGTCTGGGAATGGTGGTGGGCTTGAGTGGCGCCACACGACATTTAGCCAATAATAAGCGTACTAAAACCTTTCCCTGTCTGTCAACGCTTCTTACATAGAGACAAGCGCCGTATGCGCGTTCAGATGAATCAGTAAAAATATGGAAATCTATAAACTCAAACGAATCAATTAAAACTCGCCGTGGAATATGAATTTCATTTAACTGCGGTAAACTGGTAATTATTTCATTCCAATGCTTACTAATGTCCGGTGATAATTGTTCATCCCAAGAAAGCTTGTATAACCATAATTTTTGTAGCAACATTTTCATGACAATGACACATGGGGCTAATAATCCAAGTGGGTCAAAGACTTGTGAAACTATTGAAAGCATACCACGTTTTGTATTATTATAATTAACTGACGCATTAATTGGAAAATATAGGTAATCTGACATTGGCTGCCAACCGAGACCTAAAGTTTTGGTTGACTCAAATCCACCAATATTCAAATCTAGTGAAGATTGGGGAAAGTCAGAACCAGTTACCAACTGCTTGTCATTAGACTTCCACTTTCTTAAGTGCATTTGCGCTGAAGCGAGAGTAGAAGTTATTTTGTGGCGCAATATCTTGACCTCTTCAAGGTCATCTCCTCCGGTCAAGAGGTCGTCAACGTAGAAATCGTGTAAGATTACTTCGGAGACCCTCTTATCACTGCACTCTAAGTCCAAACCTAACTGCCGAAGACACCGGGTTGCTAGGTATGGAGCGCTGGCCGTGCCGTAGGTCACGGTGTTGAGCTGATAAACCTGGAGCGAAGATGAAGGATTATCTCGCCAAATTATTCGCTGAAGATGTCTATCATCAGGGTGAACAACTATCTGCCGGTACATTTTCTCAACATCAGCAGCTAGGACGTACTTGTGTTGTCTAAAACGCAACAAGATTGATAGGAGATCATCCTGTACCACGGGTCCAACCATCTGGATATTATTTAACGACAGACCAGAGGTGGTTATACTGCTCGCATTAAACACCACTCTTAACTTAGTGGTGGTGCTATTTTCGCGTAGTACTCCGTGATGCGGAATGTAAAATGCATGGTCATCATTCATTTTATATTTTGACATATGCCCTAAAGATTCATATTCCAACATAAATTCTTTGTACAAGGTACTAAATTGACTTTGACACTTAAATCTACGTTCTAAAGAAGTGAAACAATGTTTAGCTCTTGACAAAGATTCGCCTAATTGATTCGGGGAACATTTCAATGGAATCCTGACACAAAATTGACCGTTTTCTAAACGAGTAGTGTTTTTTATAAAATGTTCCTCGCACTGTTTCTCTTCTGAGGAGTATGGCGAAGAAGACCCCACTTCTTCAAGTTGCCAAAACTTTGTGAGTTGTTGGTCAATATTAAAATCTAATTCATCATCGCAGTCTGAACACACCTTTATAAAATTGCATTTTAAAGCCTTAGAGGATACAGTACTTTTTATTGGGCCAGAAATTAACCAGCCTAATTTAGTCTTACAGAGTATTGGTTGACCATCAGCTAATTTGATTCGCTGTGATTCTAATAAATCCCAAAAGATGTCAGCACCGAGCAACAATTCAACAGGAGCTGGCGAGTGAAAACCAGGATCAGCAAGATAAACACCTGATGGAATTTTAATTTTTGTTAAATTAATATATGTGCTCGGCACTTTATCAGTGATTGACGGGAGAACAAAACAATTAATACCAACACTAAAATCATTGCTTAAAGAACATATTGACACGGAACACATTTTATTTATCATCGACGATGAGTTATTAATACCTAAAATAGAATTGTTTACGGTCTTAGCACTCAAATTTAGTTGATGGTACAGCTTTTCAGTCATGAGACATGATGTGCTACCACTATCTAGTAAAGCACGAGCTGTGTATTGCTGTCCGTTATTCCCGATAACCTTAACTAGTGCTGTAGATAATAACACATCGCCGTGCTCGACATTCGCTGAAAGTGACAAACCGGTTCCAACAGCTGGCTGAGTGGAGACATTCGTACCAACATTCGAGTCATCACTGCTGCTAGGAGCAGTAATTGTATTTGACCTTGAGGATTTTGAGGCATTGTCAACATGTATTAACGTATTATGCTTGCGTCGGCACATTTTACAACCAACCTTTTTACAATTGTTTGCATAGTGACCCGGGTTGAAACAATTATAACATATTTTGTATTTCGGTAGTATTTGCAAACGAGCTTCATTGCTTAGCGATAAAAACTGTTGACAAGTACTTAACTTATGATGACCACTGCACATAACACACGGTTTAGGTTTACTAAAACTATGACTGTCTTGTTTATTATTATTACCGGAACAATTTTCAGTAAAATCTTGTGCCATCATTAGGTTAACCTGTTTGCAATGTTTACTCGTGCTTGGATTCTTAGTAGATGTAGATGTCGCCAATTCTAATGTTTCCAATATCTCAGCACGGTTTTTAACAAAAGTAATGAACAATGAAAATGTAATTTTAGTGTCTTTAGCTTGACAACCTTTATACTCTTCCCATTCACGATAAGTTTTACTGTCTAACTTGTGTGTGATAATATAAATGAGTAAAGTATCCCAGTGAGAAACGGGTTCACCCAGTGACTCGAGGGCACGTAGGTTTTTATTAATAACATCTAACAAAACTTTTAAATTCGTAGACGACTCCCTAGGAATATTTTCAATTTGAAATAATGCTGAAACATGATGTTGGATCAGCAGATGTTTGTTGTCAAAACGCTCACAAAGAAGATTCCAAGCTACTGAATAATTGGCAGCAGAACACTGAATTGAGTTGATCACCACAGCAGCTGACCCTTCCAATGACGACCGCAAATAATGAAACTTATTAATTTCGTTCATATCGTCATTTGAATGTATGAGACTAACAAACGTGTCGTGAAATTCCAACCAGTTTGTATAGGAACCACTGAATTTTGGTAACTGGATGGTCGGTAATTTAACAAAATTATGATTATTGGAACGCGAATTTAACTCACAAGTATCGTTAGAATCTCTTTTCCTATTATCGTCAAGCTTCTTCTGAGCTTGAGCTAGGGTTTTGTAATAAAGAGATTCAAATTCGCTACGCTCCGCCATCTGACTGTCCAAGTTATCAGTACTACATTCCAGTAATAACTGCACCTCATCATATTGGGCATACAATGTCTCGAGCTTATTAAAACGAAACTGTAATTCGCTTACCTCGGTTGGGCTCAAGCAAGAAGGATCCAAAGCATTTAAATAGTTCAAAAACATGGTAACCTTCCCTTTGAAACTCGCTCGTTTCCTAATAAGCTCCTTATCCTCTGGCATTGCGATGACTGATGTAAATCAACCTGGAATGTATACAAACAAAAGATATAGAAAAGTTTTAACCCAATTACAAATAAAAACAGCCAGTAAAATCTTGATTTAAAATTCTACCAAGTTATTTATAAATTCTACCCAGTGATCTATAATTCTACCAATTCTAATAATCAACTTTTAATGGGATTTTATATAAACCAATTGCATCTAAACTGAATTAATAGCCAGCCTTACTAATTACAATAAACCTGTAAACAGCTGCTAAATACTATTAGTCTAAGATCGTCTATGATAACTTTAAGTGATTACGTAACTGTCTCAGTAACTCGATTTCCAATACATTTGCAAAGTAAAAATAATGCAGTTACTTCTAATAACTACTCTTTGTCAACGTATAAGGAATAAGATTAACAAATAACACTGATCAGTTGATAATTATAACAATTTGTAATCACTAACAGACAAAGGAAAATGACAATTGATTTTTGGTACTAACCTGGTAATTTACTGCTGCCTAACACTAAAATACCTGATAAAAGAGTGTTGGGTGAACTAACTTAATAATAAATACACCCTTTCTGTAGCTATTAAGTATCCAGACCACTGAAATTCCAATTTCTTCTGAATGACGTAGCAGAATTGACCGGCCGGACACGGGCGTTGAGTACAAATTTTCAATGTCCACCAACAATTGTCTTGCAATCCCTTTTAAGCGCCGATTGGAGTAAATTATATTATCCTTCGATACTCCTCATCCGGCTCGAAGGACCATGTGCAGGATTGCGTTCAGGTCTTAGGTTTTTTGGGTTAATTCTTCCAGGTGATTAAAATACGTGTTGTGGTGATTGTACGTGCTTCTTTAATGTGAACTGATACATAAGTTATGCCGGTAGGAAACGTAAAAAAGTCAATTAAAAAGTAGGTAGGTAATTTTTGCGTAAACAAGTTGTCCTTCTCTTGTAGCTAGATTTACGGCCTTGGCATTTCCTTCAGTCGGCTCATAACGCCACCTCCAGGATGGAAGGGGGGAGTGACACTATCACTACATCACTATCACTACATATTATAAAACAAAGTCGCTGTCGTCTGTCCGTCCCTATGTATGCTTAAATCTTTAAAACTACGCAACGGATTTTGACGCGGTTTGTTTTAATAAATAGAGTGATTCAAGAGGAAGGTTTATGTATGTACTAGCTGACCCGGCGAACTTTGTACCGCATTATAAATATTTAAAACAAAAAGAAAGTTGGACATAGGATACCTGAGATTTTTATCCCGTCCGTATAAAACCTATGTACTTTAACAAAACGCAACTGACAGCGAAACGTTATGTTGTCTATAGTTTAATATGGCCGAAAATTTGACAATTATAAATTTTGAATTCGACTTGTTTATATTGTTGTAATTCACATAATATCTTTATAACTTGTAGACTATGTGTTATTCTGATGTATAAGCTACATTATTGTAAAGTTTCATTAAAATCCATTTAGTAGTTTTTACGTGAAAGAGTAACAAACATCCATCCATCCATCCACCCATACTTACAAACTTTCACGTTTATAATATTAGTAAGATAATACATGCATAATTGCACCCCTGCGAAGCCGGGGCGGGTCGGTAATTTATTATAAATCTGTAATTTCAGGGACAGTAACAATATAATGATGTTATCAGTGACGAACAGACAATACTATTGTCTGGCTGTACACTTAAACGTGTGATAAATGGCTTTTAGCCAATTTCTTGTAAACAACAATTTGTGTTAGTCAGCGAAACTCTAAGCCTTTTGTTTAGTTTCCGCTCACTATATAACTCATCGCCGTGCGGTGACGGATTTAGAATACGCCGTGTCACCAACCCATACCATCCCGAGGGTGTCGTAAGAGGCGACTAAGGGAACGCAAGAGGCAAATCACGTAGCTGCAAGAGAAGGAAAACTTGATACAAACCATGTGCTAACCCGTATTGCCAGCGTGGCACAGTACGCTAATTTCCCTCCATGAATTTGGAGGAGGCCCGACTCAACAGTGGGATGAGCCACATATGGCCTGAGTAGTAGCTGTTTACCGCGACTTTGTCTGCTTTTATTAAAAAATCATGGAGGCCTCCTCCAAATTAATGGAGGGAAATTAGCCTACTGTGTCACGCTGACAAGACGGGTTGGCTCAGGGTTTGTATCAACCCCTCGACTGTACTGCCACCTTGTCGTGGTGAAGTGGCTTGAGTGCCTCAATGATCCGTGGGGCCATACCGGCCAGGGCCTCCCATGCCGGGCGGGCCCACGGGGAGAGGTGAGACGAAGAGCGGGGGCTCCAGGGACTCCTCTGTCCTCAGAGTTGCCCTGCGAGTCCTGGACCGCTGCGGTGCACCAACGCCCTTGGGTTGTCGCTAACCCGAGGGCCGACGGGCCTCCTTCGGAGAGGCCGTTATGTCGCAGAAGGGGGCTGCGGGGCGAGTCGCAAAGGAGGGAGCTCCGGCTGACCCGCGCCGCGGACGTAGGCAGTTTGTAGACGACCCTTGTCGGAGTCCCACACAATCACCGACTTCTCCCCCGGGCGGTAGTATGCATAAAGAATTTCCCCAGCGACAACAAAAAAAAAAGGGACGTAGGCAGTTTGTAGACGACCCTTGTCGGAGTCTCACACAATCACCGACTTCTCCCCCGGGCGGTGTTATGCATAAAGAATTTCCCCAGCGACAACAAAAAAAAAAGGGTTTGTATTAAGTTTCCCTTCTCTGGCTAGGTGATCTGCCTCGTGCGTTCCTTTAGTCGCTTCATCTCTCATTACATCTCAGGTGGGTGACATCCGTGCCTCTCATTATTAACTGAGTATCCTTTGTTTAAAACGTTTGTTTCCCTGAGCACCTTTACATTCTGAAAACAATACAATGATTTAAATTAAATTCTCAATTTACGAGTTTATTAACAAGTACTAGTTATAAACGTTTTTCACACGACAATTAAAGTGTCAATGATTGACGTGCTTAAAATGGAACTGGATTCCGTCTTCATAATGTCACCAACCCATTTCATCGTGAGGGTGGCGTAAGAGCCGACGAAAGGAAATGAGGCCGATTAGCTAGTCTCAAGAGAAGGAAAACTTGATACGAAACCCTGTGTCAAACCGTCTTGCCCAGCTTGGCACAGTAGGCTAATTACCCTACCTGTGGGATGATGCCCGACTCACCGACAGTGAATAATTTATAAGCCGAGATGCTAAAGATTACTTCTGTTTTTTTTTATCAGTGACTTGAAGCCTTTGACCCTAGACTTGCGTGATGGAAAGCTACGCCAGGGTCTAAGATGGAGCAGGCAATTCAAGGAATTGCCCTGTCAGGCACCGGCTCTCACATGCACACGACGAATCACAGTAAAACTGCTTGGCGCCGGACTTAAATGTGAGGGTGGTAGCCAGCCGGGCGGTCCGTTCGATCCTACCACCAAGCGTGCTGGGTTTTGTTGACTTTTACAACACGCGTTATTTCCCAGCGTGCGGTGGGGAAGTTTTATATTCTGACTTCTGACCCGTCCCCACACGGGACACTGTTTCTGAACTGTTCTGAATCTGTCAGTCACTTGTTTGTACCACCATCATAGTAACCCTTTTATTTAAAAGAGTTTCTCAGCTCTTCTCTGTGGAATGGCATTCGGAACCGGTGGTAAAAACTAAATAATTAATTATGTTTAATTTTAACTATTTGAAAGCATTCGCAAGAATTTATTCGAATAAAAAACACATTGATTTTGAGTTTACTTCTAACTGATTAGAAGCGTGGTGTTATTTTTTTTATGTCTTGATTTGTATGTCACTGGGTTAAGATGCTTTGGGCAATGCTAATACTTTCTAAAACATCAGTACTATAAATCAATGTATTCGTACGTTTCTCAAAGTTTCGTACAAGCCCCCGTTACTTTTAGTACAAAAGATGTATTGAAAATGGGGGTCCAAATATTTACGGAATACCCATGGAAGCGACTTCGCATTACAGAATACCGCTGTCATATAACACCACTCTTTGGTTGTGAGTAGGGAGTAGTGTCCGTGAAGTGACGGATTTAGAATACATAGGACACCACCCCATTCCATTCTGTGGGTGTCGTCAGAGCAGACAAGAAAAATGGCCACAAGCTTAAAACTTAGCCGCAAGAGAAGGAAATCTTGTAACAAAACCCTGTGGTTAGCACACTGTTGGTTAGCGTCTGGTCTGGCCAGCGTAGCACCATAGGTTACTTGCCCTCTCTATGATGGGAGGAGGCCCGACTCAGCAGTGGCTCAATTATGGACTGAATAGCGCCCGGGCAGTTAACAATAATGAAATTCACGAACACAAATGACATCCAGATTTAGAGCAAGTGCCTCTGGTTTACTCAAAGACTCAAGAAAACCGACCCTGGAATCGAACCTAGACCAACAAGGCAGGTAATTTATTGACTGTCACATATACAAAACCAACATATTTAATTTTAATACTAAAACAGAAAATTCACGATTACGATATTTGAGTTGACACGAAGTTTGAGTAACATTGGACTTTCAAGAATCAACGTTTCAATCAACATTTGTAGCTGTCAAGGTTGAAGATAATGAGAGAATCTATTCTTTCTTTTGGAATTTCCAACACACGTATAGTTGTCTGTAATGTATTACAACTCATGAAGGTTACATTAAAAGGATTCTGAGAATATTTTTATTTATTGAATCATTTCTGATCACTGATCAGTATTGGCAATCTAGAATAGAATAGAATACTCTTTATTGTACACCAATAATATAAAAGGTTAACATAGCATTAGATTTAAATAACAAATAAATGTACAATGGGCGGTCATAACGCACTAGGCGATTTCTTCCAGACAACCTCCTCGCCAAACTTTATGGCCGCTCTGAATGTAGCCGCATTACGCTGCGCAGAACGCAAAATCGGGACGGAAACGAAAAACATTAAATTAAAAATTTAAATAAACCCCCGATAAAAAGTAAAAAATAAAAATAAGTACTTCGCGTTGGGGGACCAGGGGTCAGGTAATAAATAAGTGGGAGTGGTCCCCCAACGCGAAATATTTATTTTTATTTTTTACTTTTTAAAGGTTATTGTATCGGGGGTTTATTTAAATTTTTAATTTTTATTTTATACTTTTTATAGGTACATACTTATTATAATGTAGATTTTGTTAAATTGCACGTGATGCGCTTTCATTTGAGACCCCACTCGATTATATTTGCAGACATTCGGTTATTCTTCCCCACTTTCACCCCTCATAACTTTTAAACGGCTCACCCGATTTTCATCAAACATGTCTAAGAACACTCGCCCGTAACTCACCTTTCATACAAAAAAACTTTATTGAAATCGCTTCATCCGTTCGCGAGCTACGGTGCCATAGACAGACAGACAGACAGACCGACCGACAGACAGACAGACCGACAGAGAGACAGACACGTAAAACTTATAACCCCTCTTTTTGCTTCGGGGGTTAAAAAAGGACGTATGCGGAGGGTGAAGGCAGGATTTATATTATATTTCAGTTAAGCGCGTTTCGAAACCAACCGAAAGTTAGTAATTTGTACACGGTTATTGTAATTATGGCGTTTAATTAAAGACAAGCCCACCGAGTTTCTTCCGCCAGGTCTTCTCGGTTCGTGTCGCGTTCCGACGGTCCGTTCGTAACCGAATTACTTTTACTAAACTGTCAGACTTGTTTGTACCACCATAATTATAATCTTTTATTTAAAAGTGCAACCATGGGGTTTCTTTCTGACTCTTCTCTCTGGGATGACATTGCGAACCCGTTGTCTAAAGCCAAACGTATTTTTTTTTTGTTTTTTTTTTTTTAAATAAAAACATTTTTATTTTGGTGTCGGTTGAAAATACTTTAATTAAAGTAAATATATTTAAAGTTAAACGTAGGTCAAGAGAGGGCGCCACGTGCCTTATAAAACAATTTTCCTTAACACACCGTCAGTGGAAAACCTAGATTGTCTTCTAAGAAATAAGGTCAGTAGGCCATAGATCTAGGCAAGTTAAAACCATAATTGGCCAATAACATTCTTATCACGTTTCTGCTATAATTACGGACAGTAAAATGTGGTTTCAGTTATGCAAGTACACGCCATGTTAAACGATCCATCACTGCTTTATAAAAGCAAAATATTTAACTACCAGCGTGGTGACAGATTTAGAATACACAATGTCACCAACCCATACCATCTGTAGGGTGTCGTAAGAGGCGACTAAAAGAATGCAAGTGGTAGCTGACCTAGCCCCAAGAGAGGGAAAACTTGAAAGCTCTCATCTGGCGAACTTGCTCTCACTATGCTGTTTAGTGCTTTTTGTAAAGAAACCCATTGATTTGAAAAAAAGCAAAGTAACTACAGAGTTTCTTGCCGGCTCTTCTCTGTAGAGCAGCATTCCGAACCGGTGGTAGTTTCAGCATGAATGTGGGTAGGTTGAAGAACACTCGCCCGTGTTCTTAGACATGTTTGATGAAAATTGGTGAGCCGTTTAAAAGTTATGACGGTTGAAAGTGGGGAAGAATAACCGAATGTCTGCAAATATAATCGAGTGGGGTCTCAAATGAAATCGCATCATGTGCAATTTAACAAAATCTACATTATATTAAGTGTGTACCTATAAAAAGTATAAAATAAAAATTAAATTAAAAATTTAAAAGAAACCCCGACACAATAACCTTTAAAAAGTAAAAAATAAATACATCGCGTTGGGGGACCAGGGGTCAGGTAATAAATAAGTGTGAGCGGTCCCCCAACGCGATGTATTTATTTTTTACTTTTAAAGGTTATTGTGACGGGGTCTTTTTTAATTTTTAATTTATTTTTTATCTTTGGGACATCCTGTATATAGTAATACCCATGCGAAGCCGGGGTAGGCAACTGTACACTCGGGTAGTACTCTACAGTTTAAAAAATAATACTTGAGAAAATATCCACAAAAAATATGATACCTCTTATAAACTCAGGCTGAATCGGTCAAAAGTTCAATAGCAACTCCTAAATCCTTTATTGCCGAGAGAATAAAAAGGCAAATCTTATTTGAAAAGTACACAGTAGTCGATTTTCGTGGGAGGCAATACCTACGCAATTCGTTAATGACATTCTCTGGCTGGGGAAATGCTCGGGGGTGGTTCAGCGGGTACTCCGGAACACTCGACTACCCACTAAACCCCCAGCGGTATATGCCACAGGTTCGCAAGGACGCATTCTACTGTGGCGCCCCAAGGGGTTACGACTATCGGATAGCAGCCCGGGTAACTGGGATGCACTTAGTCAATGAGGCGTTTACCGGCGGTAAATCCTCCGACCTACCACCGGCCTATAATGTGAGGGTAGAAGGTGAGCGTAACGTCACGTTGGAGACGTGGAACAGAGACGTGGTCGCTCACTATGGGCTCCATCAGAAGGCTCAAAGTCACCCAAAGGGCAATGGAGAGGGCTATGCTCGGAGTTTCCCTGCGAGATCGAATCAGAAATGAGGAGATACGCAGGAAAACCAGGGTCACCGACATAGCCTACCGGATTGCCAAACTTAAGTGGCAGTGGGCAGGGCACATAGCTCGCAGGACCGACGCCCGATGGGGCAGAAAAGTCCTCGAGTGGCGACCGCGTTCCGGAAGGCGCAGTGCTGGTAGGCCTCCCACACGGTGGACCGACGACCTGATGCGGGCGGCCCAGGACCGGCCTTTGTGGAGATCCTTGGGGGAGGCCTATGTCCAGCAGTGGACGTCTTTTGGCTGAAATGATGATGATGATGACAAAACTTTTAGTGTTGGACTGAAATAATCCTTTGGTCTTTTTTTGTCAGTGACTTGAATGCCTTAGACCCTAGGCTTGCGTGATGGAAAGTAACGCCAGGGTCTAAGATGGAGCAGACAATTCAAGGAAATGCCCTGTCGGGTATATGCTCTCGTGTACACTCGACGAAACACAGTAAAACTGCTTGGCGCTGGACTTAGATGTGAGGGTGGTAGCTAGCCGGGCGGACCTTTAGATCCTACCACTACCAAGCGTGCTCGGTTTTGTTGACTTACAACACGCGTTGTTTCCCAGTGGTGTGGAAGTGTAATATCACTATTACTACGTAGTATAAAACAAAGTCTCTGTCGTCTGTCCGTCCCTATGTATGTATGCTTAAATCTTTTAAACTACGCAACGGATTTTGAATCGGTTTTTTAATAGATAGAGTGATTCAAGAGGAAAGTTTCTATGCATGCATGATTGCACCCGTGCGAAGCCGGGGCGGGTCGCTAGTTTGCTATGTAGATTACATAAACGGATAAGATCTATAATATGTATAAGGATTTTCATTTGTTGCAGGTCGCCTAGCTGTTATCCTGTTCAGCATTTGCACAGTGGTGCTAGGAATTATATTATCTTTCGTTCCATGGCTGGATTACATTATATTTCGAGTAAGTAATTTGTATATTATTACGTGAAGCATAAACTATGATGTAACTAGGGGCGTATAAAAAAAATAATTGCGGGCCCATAAAAAGCGTAAAGATTTAAGAAAAGAAAAAAAAAGTGTAAATTTTTTTTTTACCGATTTAGGGTATTTCCAACTTTAGAACGCACGCTGCACGCGAGAAAAAGAAATTACTTTTTTTTACTTTAGTCATTTATGAAATAATAATAAAAAATTGGGAAGTTTTTATTATTTTTTGCTTACGTAGCTACGCCCCTGGTGGTAACCTTTGTAATTTTATACACAAAATGCGCGGATGGATTGTATGAAATATTCCACGCTTATATTTTTTAAAGAGTGCAGAATTATATTAAGTAATTACTTATCACATTTATTTTATTTCATGATTTGCAAAATTACCTCCGATTACAATAAACCAAATTGACGGCTGTTAAATCGGTAGTTATTATCGACTTTACCATAACTAATTAGGTAACAGCATTACAGCAATCCTTAGGATGGATTGCTGTAATGCTGTTGTGCATGAACTCGCGCGCCTATTATATTTGACACACACACCCATATATTGTACTCTTTTGTTTATTGTTAAGTCTGTGGTCAAATTTAGAATATTCTACTACTACTATTTCCGACGACCTGGTTAAGATCGCCGGAAAGCAGTGGATGCGGGCGGCCCAGGACCGGCCTTTGTGAAAATCCTTGGGGGAGGCCTATGTCCAGCAGTGGACGTCTTTTGGCTAAAATGATGATGATGATGATGATTCAGTCCATAAAGCCGTGGTCAGGCTGGGTCGGGTCTCCTCCAGTTAAATGGAGGGCAAGTAGCCTACTGTGCCACACTGGCCAGACGGGTTTTGTATCAAGTACTTTTTCATCATTTCCTTTTGTCGGCTCTTATAACACACTCAGTATGAAATGGGGTGGCGACACTTAAACTGTCAAAATCGTCAATCAAAGCTCCGTTGATTGGCAAATTTGAATCTTGCATTGCAGTGAGGATTCAGTTTGTGGGTATGTATTACGACTATGAACTGAACACCAAATAATTACATTTCTAAAAAAAAGTGTTTTGACAACTTGTATTGGTTCATTTATTTTATTTTGACATTTGTTACAACACCTTACTATTTTAAAACCTGTGATCGCAATAAATAATTTGAAGTTTGAAGTTAACATTTTTTTCTTATGTAGAACAGCGCCATTTTGACAGCTGTCAGATCAGTACAATTTATGCTGTCGTTGCAGGAACTAAAACTATGGAACGGCTCCCTGAGCTACAGTTACTGGCAAAAGCCAGGAGTCACCAGGTTGACAAAGGTCTATATATTCAACGTAACAAACCCGCAGGGGTTTTTAGAGCACGGGGAGAAACCGAAGCTCGTTGAAGTGGGCCCTTTTGTATACAGGTAAGTAATCCAAAATGAGGGAATAAGTTAAGACCATTTCATAACCATGTGTGTTGCCAGTGATGACTGATGACATAATCTATGGGCTCCATCAGAAGGCTTAAAGTCACCCAAACGGCAATGGAGTGGGCTATGCTCGGAGTTTCTCTATGAGATCAGAAATTAGGAGATACGCAGGAGAACCAGAGTTACCGACATAACCCACAGGATTGCCAAACTTAAGTGGCAATGGGCAGGGCACATATCTCGCAGGACTGACGCCCGATGGGGCAGAAAAGTCCTCGAGTGGCGACCGCGTTCCGGAAAGCGCAGTGCTGGTAGGCCTCCCACACTGTGGACCGACGACCTGCTCAAGGTCGCGGGCGGGCAGCTCAGGACCGGCTTTGGTGGAAATCCTTGGGGGAGGCCTATGTCCAGCAGTGGCTGTTGGCTAAAATTATGACTATCTAGGGTTCCTTGTGAAGAGGCATGGATCATATTGTTTTATTTTTGCAGGGAAGATATGGAGAAGGTGAATATTAAATTTCACGACAATGATACAGTCACCTATCAACACAACAAGATATTGCGTTTCGTTCCCGAGATGTCGGTGGACAAAAACCAGAAGCTAGTGGTACCTAACATTCCTTTACTGGTTAGTAAAAACGTTATTCCATTCATTAAACGTACGAGGAAGTGGGTGACCCGTCGCACGTCGCACGCACAAAGCCGTTTCGTGTCCATCGTGTAGTTAGTTTCTAACCCCCGACGCAAAAACAGGGGTGTTATAAGTTTGACGTGTCTGTCTGTCTGTCTGTGGCTCCGTAGCTCGCGAACGGACGAAGAAATTTCAATACAGTTTTTTTGTATGACAGGTGAGTTACGGGCGAGTGTTCTTAGACATGTTTAATGAAAATCGGTTGAGTCGTTTAAAAGTTATGGGGGATGAAAATGGGGAAGGATAACCGAAAGTCTGCAAATATAATCGAGTGGGGTCTCAAATGAAAGTGCATGACATGCACATTACAAAATAAATTGTTCCATGAAAATCAGTTAAGCCCTGAAAAAAGTCTGGGGGTAAAAGGGGGAGGGGTACCCAATATCTGAAAATATATGAGGTGGGGAGAAAATGAGGATGCGACAAGAATTTATGTATTTACAACTTAATAACATTTAAATCATAATAAGCGTGTACCTATAAAAAGCAGAAAATCAGTTAATAATATTGAATAATAATTGAATTTTCTCGGGGAAGCGAGAGACCTGCTAGACATAATTGATTTAATTGTAACACCTGATAAAGAAGTTAACAATCTACTTGTTATTCACCAATTATCGTAAAAGGAGAAAGCAACAGATAACCCGCAACACATCATTAAAACTTGAGTTGAGTCTCAGAGAAGGTGTTATCAGAATTTAATTTCATAATTATTTGCTTTACCAGTAGTGGAAGTGACCGACCCGCAACACGTCATGGACTTTTTTGTTTGCAGACCGTAACTTCTTTCTCACCAAACCTTGCCAGCTGGCTATTCAATATTTTGGTGTCATGGCTAGCATTAACCTATCGAGACCGAGCAAAACCTTTTGTCCATGTTACTGCTGAAGAACTAGTATTTGGGTAAGTATCTAATTACTTTGGTACTTCTTTGTACTTTTGAAGACAACTGTCATCTAGTCTCTCCCGCGACCTCGACTGCTGCAAAGCATTCGAAACGTCGGGAATTAAAATAATGTAAGATACACGCGATAAATCCTCCATTGAAATAGAACATGTTTAATTTCAATGTGTATTAATTGCGAAAGCATATGACATTTTTATGTAATTTTTTAATATGATTTCTAACTCATCAATTTTACAAAGTTTTAGGTTAGAAGAGAGCGTTATATGTGTCATATTTTGCGCAGATGTCAACAAACCCTCTATTGATGTTATTGCAGAATTGATCGAGATTGCAAAAACATTTTATTGAGTACGCATATCAATAATGGTGTAACTCCTATGCCACGCTCTCCAAAATTACACCATAAACCATCAATTTAAAGTAGATAGTAAAGAACCTTAATTTAAGCTGTCTTTGTATATCAAAATCATTCAATGTTTTTTTAACAGCCCACTACTAAGTCGGGCATCCTCCAATTAAATGAAGGGTGTTTATCCACCTCAATTGCTTATTGTACCGGTCGTTTAAACTTACCTCTATAAAACTAATTGTAATTCCATTAATGATAATGTAATTGTAATAAACATGCAGCAGTACTATTTCTACTTTAACAGTGCGTGGTACCCTATTTCTACTTCATGTAAAATGGTCTTGATTATTTTTTTTATGTTGCAGTTATGACGACCCGCTCGTTACGTTGGCTCACTACTTCTACCCAAAAGGCAAGAGACCAAACAGTCAGATGGGTCTTCTCTTAGCGGTTAGTACATATCTGACCCTTTTTTTTTCCCTTGTAGCACTAACATTTTGTGTTCAGCAAGTGCCAAATTTGATTCTGCGGTTTCTGCACAATAATATAACTTGTATTTCAAACGACATCGGTAACTTTATCTCCCTATGTGATGACTAATTTTGAAAACATAATATCACCACCCTTTTCCATCTTGAGGGTGTCGTAAGAGCCGAAAAAAGAGGTTGTATTTTAAAGAGAAACCCTGTACTAACCTGTCCCTTCCCTATGATGGGAGGGAGCCCGACGCGGCAGTGGGTCATTTATGTGTAAAAAGCAGTACTAGTAAGTAACCAGAAAAAAAATTGCCACAGTTCTAGAACGATGTGAGCGCAGCCGCAGGCGACAACTTGTTTGTAATAAGTTTTATTTTTTAGAGAAACGGAACACTGGACGAAGTGGCGACTATGTACACAGGGCAGACGGATATGGACAGATTTGGGTATATGGACAAGATCAACGGGATGGACCACCTACCACACTGGAAAGACCAGCCATGCAACGACATACGGTATGCTGCTTACCATTTAGAACACTGGTGTGAGGAGTTAAGCCTACTGAATACTGAAGCCGCATTAAAAAGTACCAGGCTCGCATAATCTTAGTGGAGGTCACTTACAACTTAGACGGGTGTGAGGAGTTAGGGCTAAAGTTTAAGAGATCAAACCAGAGTGGGGAGGGACCTCCACCTTACAGAATACTGAAGCCGCATTAAAAAGTACCAGGCTCGCATAACCTTAGTGGAGATCACTTAGAACTTAGGTGTGAGAAGTTAAGGCCAAAGGGTAGGAGAGCAAACTAGAGATGTCGGACTGGGGAGGGACCTCCACCTTACAGAATACTGAAGCCGCGTTAAAAAGTACCAGGCGCGCATAACCTTAGTGGAGGTCATTTAGAACTGGGTGTGAGAAGTTGAGGCCAAAGGATAGGAGAGCAAACTATAGATGTCTTAATGGGGAAAGTTCCACCTGACAAACTCAAACTCAAAAGGAACTTTATTTACGTAGGTTTTATCACAAAACTCTTATAAATCGTCATATTTATAATTACCATTATCATCTTACGGCCCTTGTCCCACACTAGGTGGTAGTCTTCACACACACCTATCAGTCGTCATACCCACATTCACACCTTTCATACACAATTCCTTAGGTACTCCTACAATCCCTCCAACTCCCTTGATCGCTCATAATCCCTGCCTCAGGAAGGAATAGGGTGTTGATTCTATGTATTCTAAGCCCGTCACATCATCTGTGCTAAGCTAACTTAAAGATCAGTGTACGAAATAGTTGGATTCCGTTTCTATGTGATCACCTCTTTGCTAGTTCTATAGGGGATTTCTTAAAATGTTCAATGTAAGTCATGTTTTTATTCTTAAAAAACGGATCTTAACGTGGCCTTGGTCGTATGATGCATTTACAAACAGCGTAAATCCTCGATATTTTCCCGCCACATTACGAGGCGAGAAAAACTTATGAATCGTACAAACATGGCAGTGAGTAATATTATACCGCGAAATTAACTGACAAATTGACGTTACATATTTGCATTTTGGCCGCCATGCATGTATATCAGTGTTGCTATAGACGTTTTTGTCTTCCCCCAGAATCTGTACAAACATTAAAAATTATCACTTTTAACGGATTTATGCTGTGTCCCCAGTAGGCAAAAAGTTTGCAGCCGACTGGGTGAGCCGCTTTGTAGCGAACAGAAATTTGAGTTAGCTGCAAACTCAGATTGATTTTCGTGTGTCGCAACCGGTTTTGCCGTGAGTCTGCCACTAACTGAGACAGTCGGCGCACGTAACGCTGCAAACTGCGTAAAGTGAGCGCAAAACTAGCAAACTGTGGACACTCCATTTCAAATACAGGGTGGTCAAAAAGTCGTGGATCAAACGAAACCAGCGGTTAGATGGGGCCATCAGCAGCAAAAAATTGTTCTACGTGAGGTCCTTAGGGTCAACCCCTGCGGAGTTACAATTGATTTTGTGTTTTTATGAGAAATTGACTTTTTTTTACTAAAACTTGATAAAATTCGAAAAAATATACATTCTGTATCTTTTTTATAATTTTCACTAGATTGGTACTGATGAGTCCTTTCGTTAGACATGCTATTTATGGTAGTTTATTGGGTGTGTTGAAGATAATATTAAGTTTTACGAAAGCTTAAATCAAAACTTGTTATTTACTTCGGACCCCACTGTGAAAAAAAAAACTCTACTGAAAAGTGCCACTGTATCACAATTTTTGGCGCATTTAATAGGGATTCTAAAAAGGTATTACACATGGCTATGCGTGGCTTCGATATCTTTCAAGGACGATCTTTCGTAGCAAGGCCAGAGTTAATTCATACATAAAACTCGGTTAGACGTACTAACCTAACCTTACCTAAGCGTGATCGTTTTCCGGACTACAGGGTCTTTATCGTCGTTTCAGCCCATAAATGACCCACTACTGAGTCGGGCCTCCTCTAAGTTTATGTTGGGAGATTAACCTATGGAAGGGCGTACTAAACCGATACGCCGCAATCTTTGTCGGCTGGTAACAGTTTGCCTACTGGGGACACAGCGTTATAGCGTGACATTATTGAATTTATTCGTCTTTTCTAGTGATTACTAATATGCATGGGTTTGTTATTTTTAGGTAGTTTCGTTGTTCATAACTTGGATTTCTCCTTCTTCTTTCCCTAATCAACGCAAACACAGCTAATGCAACGAAGAGAATTAGCAGTTGTTTTGAAATAAGAATCGTAAAATTTTATTTAATTTATTTGCACAGATACACGGTGCGTCAAAGCAAATATATAATAATGCTATGTTAGTAGTACAAATAACTTAGTATACTTATTGAAGTACAGGGTGAATATAATATGCGTCGCAAATTTTGTTTTATTAAGCACTATCATTTTTATTTATCACACGCCTCAGAATCAATCAATAAAAAACCGGATATTTTCTTCATAATATTTTTCTACCTTTTAAACCTTCGCTGGACTTCCACGAATATTTCAAGACCAAAATTAGCCAAATCGGTCCAGCCGTTCTCTAGTTTTAGCGAGACTAACGAACAGAAATTCATTTTTATTTATATATATTTATAGAAGATATATAGATAGACTTTATGCCTTTTTTTATTAGACAATTCCCCTTGGGCCTCAAAATCACCGATAAACCAACCTTTTTATAGTTTTGGCATTATACCAATACAAACGCGTCGTCTCAACACAAATGGCTAACCCTTAAGTACAACTAGGCGGTACCTTATCAATATTATTTAATTAATTAGGTGGTTTGGATTGGATGTACCGCCTTTGGTTCATGGGTGCCCGGGACGATTGCGGGGTCGGGCAAGTGTCTTTGTGTAAACCAAAGCCTTAAAGCTGACCCTAATAATTACCCGCTATCCCACCGTAGTCGGTTAAAAATAAATGAACACCCCTTATACGGTACGTTTGTATAGGCTACAAGGTAAGTACTGGCCAAAGGTTTCTTAAAAGCAAACATATGTGTCTGTTTGTTAACGGATACCGCGGGAATCCCAAGAACGCTGCATGTTGCCTTCGCATTGCTATTTAATGGTATTTTATTATCATCATGGTGTTTCCGTGTGGTGACGGATTTGCAATACAGAGTGTCACCACCCCCTTCCATCCTGAGGGTGTCGTTAAAAGGAAATGACGAGGCTGATAACCTAGCCGTAAAAAAAAGGACAACTTGATACGAAACCCGTCTGGACAGCGTGGGACAGTGTGCTAATTACCCTCCATGTAAATCACTATGCCACAAAAACAACGTTTATTCTTTTATAAACCTTTCCCTGCACTACGAATGATCTTTATCGCGGGGCAGTTTACAAACATAAAATTCACGAACACAAATGACATTCCGGGGTTAGTCTTCGTGTAAACAGAGGCACTTACTCTGAGTCTGGGTGACATGTTTGTAATCTGCCCCTGAGATACAAAAGGAAAATCTGCTTTTAAATAAACAGAACTGCACTATCGGTCCGTTCGTTCAGGAGCTAAGATGTCACGAACGCGTCAACCTTATAACATATTTTTGTCTTTCGTCAATGAGTATGGAGGAGGCCCGACTCAGCAGTGGGTCATTTATGGCTCTTACGACACGCTCAGTAAAAAATAGGATGGTGACATTAAAAAGTGAGGTATGTACTTGAGACTGCTGTACAATGATTATTTTGTGGGTTCAGTGTAGTAGTATAAAAAAATACTTTATGGTTAAGTAAATATTCCAGAAATGAGGAGATACGCAGGAAAACCGGGGTCACCGACATAGCCCACCGGATTGCCAAACTTAAGTGGCAGTGGGCAGGGCACATAGCTCGCAGGACCGTCGCCCGATGGGGCAGAAAGGTCCTCGAGTGGCGATCGCGTTCCGGTAGGCGCAGTGCTGGTAGGCCTCCCACACGGTGGACCGACGACCTGGTTAAGGTCGCCGGAAAGCAGTGGATGCGGGCGGCCCAGGACCGGCCTTTGTGGAGATCCTTGGGGGAGGCCTATGTCCAGCAGTGGACGTCTTTTGGCTGTAATGATGATGATGATGATGATGATGAAATATTTTGATGATATTCTTGTTTGTTCCAGTGCATCCGAAGGTTCATTTTTTCCACCACGAGAGACAACAAACTCCGATATTGTCCATATTTACGACAAGGATCTGTGCCGGACACTGCCTATGCAGTATCGTAAAGACGTTTACAAAGACGGTGAGCTGTATTTTATTAATATTCCTCTTCTTCTTTGCTACTAAATCAAAGTCAAAGACAAATCATCACTAACACTATCACTACATAGTATAAAACAAGGTCGCTGTCGTTTGTCCGTCCCTATGTATGCTTAAATCTTTAGAACTACGCAACGGATTTTGAAGCGGTTTATTAAAATAGATAGAGTGATTCAAGAGGAAGGTGTATATGTATAAATAATACATGCATGATATTGTAGAAAAACACTGATAAATTTAGATGTTCATCATTGCACCCGTGCGAAGCTGGGGCGAGTCGCTAGTATAGTGTAAAACAAAGTCGGATTTGTCTGTCCGTCCCTATGTATGCTTAAGTCTTTAAAACTACGCAACGGATTATGAAGCGGTTTTTTAGTAGATAGTGTGATTGAAGAAGAAGGTTTACTTAAAGTTGAAATAAGAAGAGAATATAATAAATCTTGCAGTGCTGGTAGGCCACCCACACGGTGGACCGATGACCTGGTTAAGGTCGCCGGAAAACGATGGATGGGGCCGGCCCAGGACCAGCATTTGTGGAAATCCTTGGGGGAGGCCTATGTCCAGCAGTGGACGTCTTTTGGCTGAAATGATGATAATAAATCTTTGGTCGGGAAGTGAGGGGGGGGGGAAGGGTAAAAAACTGTTTGATTTGATTTCCGGCAAAACTACAAGCCTTACAAGGAAACAATAAACCCGAAATATTGGAGAGCAAATAAAAAATAAATGGACCAATTGACAATTCATTTCACAGGTATAAAAGCAGCACTGTACACCCCTCCAGACTCTACGCTGGAAAATACTGACGTGAATCAAGATAACCAGTGCTACTATGAGGGAGAGAAGTCCCCCCCACGGGGGATCCAGAACATCAGCCCATGTCAATACAGTAAGTGGATGTTACTCATTGACGAAAGACAAAAATATGTTATAAGGTTGACGTGTTCGTTACACCTTAGCTCCTGAAGGAGCGGACCGATTAAAGTGCAGTTATTTTTATATTTCCTTTTGTATCTCAGGGGCAGATTACAAACATGTCACCCAGACTCAGAGCAAGTGCATCTGTTTAAACGAATACTAACCTCGGAATGTCATTTGTGTTCGTGAATTTCATGTTTGTAAACTGCCCCGCGATAAAGATCATTCGTAGTGCAGGGAAAGGTTTATAAAAGAAAAAAAACGTTGTTTTTGTGGCATAATGATTATATTCTGAACATGAGTAACGAAACTAATAAGGAATCTTCATCAAATTCAAATTCAAAACTCATTTAATCAATTTGGCTCATTAGAGCTCTTTTGACAAGTCAAACAATAAAATAAAATTTAAAATTTACCATCTACTACCGGTTCGGAATGCAGTTCTACAGAGAAGAGTCGGCAAGAAACTCTGTAGTTGCTCTTTTTAGATCGCCATTTTTAGGTACAAGGCCGTGCTATGACAGTTTGTGAGAGTAAACTCGCGCAATAGTCGCAAAGGGCCAAACAACAGCCAGATCTAGTCAACAATACTAACCTTCTAACGCCCGAGCCAACCGACCCCCAGCAACGGCACCTGTTCACAAGCATGACGTATGCGGCAGCCATCGACCTCCTCAACCATATTGCAGGGAAGAGAACGACCCGTCGCACGACGCCACCACTGCCATGAGTCTTAAAGTGAGCATGATGACTCGAGCACCAGAAAACTGAATATTTAAAAAATTGTATTAATTAGGCGTTAGGATGCTCTCACATACTGTGTATAAACATCACATTAAAAGAACAATATTTCTAATAACTATTCTTCTATATGATTTATTTTTAATTTCCAGATGCCCCTGTGTACCTATCGTTCCCGCATTTCTACGATGGAGATCCCTCCCTCATCACCCCCTTTGAGGGACTGAAACCACAGAAGGAGAAACACGAAACATACTTTATGATACAACCGGTAAGACTTACTATTGATTTATTATCCCTTTCTGACCGTAACTCGAACTTGCTCTCACATAATATCTACTTTTAATTTGGTTGTATGTTTTATAAATAGGTTTTACCGCAACTCTCCGACGTTCCTAAACCGATCGAACCGTTTCAGACATAGTCTATATAACCACTCCATTCCCTCCTGAGAGTGTTGTTTAGGCCGACATAAAAATTAAATTAAAAATTGGGGGACCACTCCCACTTATTTATTACCTGACCCCTGGTCCCCCAACGCGAAGTATTTATTTTTATTTTTTACTTTATAAAGGTTATTGTGTCGGGGGTTTATTTAAATTTTTAATTTACTTTTTATTTTATACTTTTTATAGGTACATACTTATTATAATGTAGATTTTGTTAAATTGCACGTGATGCGCTTTCATTTGAGACCCCACTCGATTATATTTGCAGACATTCGGTTATTCTTCCCCACTTTCACCCCTCATAACTTTTAAACGGCTCACCCGATTTTCATCAAACATGTCTAAGAACACTCGCCCGTAACTCACCTTTCATACAAAAAACTTTATTGAAATCGCTTCATCGGTTGGCGAGCTACGGTGCCACAGGCAGACAGACAGACAGACAGACAGACCGACAGACAGACAGACAGACACGTGAAACTTATAACACCCCTCTTTTTGGGTTAAAAAGGAAATTGTAAGGCTGAAAACCTATTATCCTAACCTACCAAGAGAAGCAAAACTTGATATGAAACCTTAAGCCAAACCGTCGGTTGCCGTACTGTGCCAGCGCGGCAGAGTAGGCTTTTTAACCCCCGAAGCAAAATAGGGGTTTTACGTGTCTGTCTGTCGCTCTATCTGTCTGTCGGTCGGTCTGTCTGTCTGTGGCTCCGTAGCTCGCGAACGGATGAACCGATTTCAATACAGTTTTTTTGTATGAAAGGTGAGTTACGGACGAATGTTCTTAGACATGTTTGATGAAAATCGGTTGAGTCGTTTAAAAGTTATGGGGCGTGAAAGTAGTGAAGAACCGAAAGTCTGCAAATATAATCGAGTGGGATCTGAAATGAAAGCGCATCACGTGCACATTACAAAATAATAATATGTTCCATGAAAATCAGTTGAGCCCTGAAAAAACTATGGGGGTAAAAGTGGGGGGGGGGGGGGGAATACCCAATATCCGCCCATTGTACCAATATTCATTTAAGTTTGTTATTTATAGTGATAAATCAAATAAATAAATATGTGGTGGGGAGAAAATGAGGATGCGACATGAATCTATGTATTGAATATATTAATAGAATTAATAAAGGGCACCTAGGTCATTGTGTCAGGGGTTTATTTAAATTTTTAATTTAATTTTTTATGAATCTTTTGTTTATGATTTTGTTTCTGGTTCAGAAAATCGGCGTTCCCGTCGAAGGCTTTGTGCGCGTGCAACTCAACATGAAAGTCGATCGTGCACCTAACATCCCCATAAACAACATCAACAACTTCCCCGATACAATCTTCCCAGTTATGTGGCTAGAAGAGGTAAGACCCATTGACATTCAGGCCATTTCAGGGCCTATCTTTTTTTTATGGAAAGTAACGCCCGCGAAATTCAAATTTTCTTACGTTTTTTGCAATTTGCAGGCCAGTGCTAGGTTGTATGATGATGAACATTTGATTCGCGGTTGTAAGATGTATGTAGTCACAGAGTTATAATCATCAAACTCATCAATACAACCATCCAAGCTCATAAAGGTGCAAGAATGACTTTGGGCTTGAAATAGTTATTTGTGCAACAAGAGAGCAAAGTCGTTTTTTGCTGCGAGTGCTGATATTGAATCCCGAGTAAGCGAAGGAATCAATGATTGAATCACGAGCGTAGCGAGTGATTCTAAAGTTGATTCCTGAGTGCTGCGAGGGATTCAAAGGCACGAGATGCGAAAAATTTTGCTCTCGTGTAACACACATAACTTTTCACTTCAGCAGCGAGAACACTATAGGAAATGAAATAATATTACGTAACATTTTTGAAACTATAATTAAATATTTTTAAGTTAAATATCAGTTTTTTAAGCAGTAAATACTTATTTTAGTTTAAATACAACAATAAGTTAAAAATTCAATTAATTACAATAAAAGATATAATTATCATTTTTGCTAAATTTCTTTAGTTAGTACGAAATTCCGAACGTGTTTGTCTTTGAGGTCGAATTAAAAATCGGAGTAACCTCATAACGAACTCCTCTCATCCAATCGAACTGTTAAAAGTACGTCTAGTTTGTATTTAATCAAATATAGTTCCCATAATATTGCTCTATCAATTTAATATTTTTATAATCTGTACTTTAATGCTTTGTATTGTTTTCTATAGCGCTACCTGCTAACATTTAACTTCATAACTCTAACGCAACTTATAACCAATTAATTTAACTTTCATAATCACACGAAATTTCTAACACAACATACTTGTCATTGGCAAAATCATCGGTATAACGATGGAAGCCAAAACCTAAATGAAGAAGAAGAAGAAAACTCGGAGCTGTTGGTACTGGCCACTTGGTCTTTGTCTCTCTCTCTTTTCTATGGCGGGAAAGAGATAGTGTCAATGTTTCGAATTAGAATTAAAAAGTTACTTTGTCTCACTCAGTGGGCAAAATCGCATTTTGTCCACTGTTTTCAGTGAGCAAAACCTACATGTTTGAGCTACTGAAGTGAAAAAATTTTTCTTGCACCTTTATGAGCTTGGAGGGTTGTTTTGATGATTATAATTCTATAACTACATACGTCTTACAGCCGCGAATAACATTTAAATCAACATACAACCTAGCACTGACCTGCAAACTGCAAAAAACGGGCTACCCTGGAACATTCACCTTAAGGAGCAGGAATTCAAGGATATGCCCTGTCGGGGACGGTCTCTCACATACACACGACGAAACACAGTAAAACTGCTTGGCGCCGGACTTAGATGTGGGTGTTAGCTAGCCGGGTGGACCATTAGATCCTACCACCAAGCCTCGTTGGTCTAGTGGTTAGATGTGCCGCCTTTGGATCAAGGGGTCCCGGGTTCGATTCCGGGGTCGGGCAAGTGTCTTTGTCTAAACCAGAGGCACTGGCTCGGAGTCTGGGTGTCATTTCTATCTATAATAAGTATGTATTTACAAAAAAATAAATGTATATAAGTAGTTTATCATCAATCTCGTTACCATAACACAAGCATTAAGTTTGCTTAGCTTGGGACGAGATGGCGTTGTGTAAAATGTCCAAGGATATTAATTTATTTTATTACTCTATACTCTGCAGCTACCCCATTCTATTCTAAGGGTGTCATAATGGCAAGGCGCATAACCTAGCCGCCAGGGAAGGAAAACTTGATATGACACCCTGTGCCAACCCGTCTGGCCAGCGTCGCACAGGGCTGGATAGTAATAGTAGTATGTAACAGTCACTACAAACAATAATATAAATATAAATATCCTTGGACATTTCACACAACGCCATCTCGTCCCAAACTAAGCAACTTAATGCTTGTGTTATGGTAACGAGATGGATGATACATATTTTTTTTGTAAATACATACATATTATAGATAGAAAACGGAACAAATACTTGTAGGTCGTACAATACAAATATTTCTTCCGTGCGGGGATCGAACCCGCGACATTCTGCGCAGCAGTCGATCGCTCCACCACTGCGCCAACCGTGTCGCCAACCGTGTATTCATCATCATCATCAGCCCATAAAATTCATGGAGGGAAACTTGTCTACTATGCCACGCTGGCAAGACGGGTTGGCACAGGGTTTGTATCAAGTTTTCCTTCTATTGCGGCTACATGATCTTGCGTGCCTCTAGTCGCCTCTTACGACACCCACAGGATCATTTGGGTTGGTGACATAGTGTATTCTAAATCCATCACCACACGGAAACAAATAATATTACATTGCCATCTTAATTTTCAGGGCATCCACGAGCTACCTACTCCTATATGGCGTTGGATATACCTGGGAACTACCGTAGCTCCGATCTTAGCGCCTGTCTTAACTTATTCCTGCATTATTTTCGGTCTAGTCTCCCTTACCATTGCTTTCATAAGAGCCTACAAGGGCTTAGTAATGGGGAAGAACACAGAAATCGAACTTGGACATAAGACCATCCGAAGAGGTTCCACGTTGATCCTAAACAGCTCCAAGTTAACCAGAGAGACTTTGTATAGACCATTAAGTCTTATAGAACGGGCCCAAGAATTGACAGCGCTAAGATGTGAGGGCGAGTCGAGAGTATTGAAAAGTGATTTTGTGAAACCGTCTTTCAGTGACGTCGAGAGAGAGTCTTTAATTCGGTCGGATAATACTTTTATTTTATCAGAACATCGGGTTCAGGATTAGTGATACATTGGGTTTTGAAGTTGAACGTTTTTAAACGGATTTATCGCGTGTTTAAATAATCATTTTATTGTTGAAGTTCCATAAATGACCGATGATTTTTTAAAAGACAAGTGTGTACTTTTTTGATTTGTAATTTTTTATGTTGAAAATTTAGTTAAATTTCCAATCGAAATAATTTTAATATATGGCAATTGGTTATGAGTTGCGTTGAAATACAGAAACAGTGAAACGAAAAAAATAACTGATTTAAAGTCTTTAAGTAGCGTAACAATACATTAAAACTTGGTTTTATTACGCGTACCCCATTATATTCCTTGGAATATTCTTTTAATAATCATTCAATTTTGATTCAAAAGGTTGACAGTAATCGTGGTAACGAGAGAGACTAGATGACAGTTGAATTCAAACACTTTTTAACGGATTTATCGCGTATAGACACGCGATAAATCCGTTAAAAAGTGTTTAATTTCAATGTGTTTAAATCGCGAAAACCTAAGAAATCATTAGATGACAGTTGTCTATAGAATAATACTATCATACTGTCTAAACGTTTGATTGTTAGAGTTATTGTGCTTGTCATTTAGTGAATTTATGAACACAATCCCAAGTGTTACTACATAATATGAGATTTTTTATTTTCAATAGTCTCCGCTCGCAATAAATCCGCTAAAAAGTGTTTAATTTCAGGATAAGTGTTTGATTTTAACCGGTATGAGACCTGTAACGTATTGTATCTAAATATGACTTCTCTGCGAACGTACTTTACTTACAGACTAAGCTAAATTACGTGCGCAATAAGCAAATGACAAGCACTCAAGTTAATTGGCGTAGGCCGTTTCAAAGCTTCCACATCTGAATGCTGATTTAATTGACATCAATTCATATAGATACAAGGAAAGAAACCCATTGAGTAAGTTAAGTTATTTTTCTTTCGTGGCAACATTTATGAGTTGAGTAATTAAGACAGAGTTTAGATTTTGGCACAAAATAAATAGTCCTTGTAATAGTTGAAAATATTTTGTGCGCATGCTTGAACCTCCGTCATGTTTTTCGGGCACTTTCTTTAAAAATGTGATGTGTGTTAGTGCTTGTTGCACAGCAATAGTTATGAAAAGTGCCCGAAACTGTCATATTGCTGCGTTTTTGACATGGCGGACGAGCCTGCGCTATGCGAACTTTATAAAGGCCTAATATTTATTAGTGGTCCCCAACCCTTTTGGGTTTGCAACTAAACGCGTTCTAAATAAAATCATATTGAATCTATCTATCTATTTCATGCTATAACCAATTATCAAATCTTAAAGTGTGACAAAATATGTTTTTTTTAAACGGAATGCGTTTATAACATGCTGCAAGGATTCTTTTTAATTATAAGGTTAAGATAATGACTGAATGGTTCAATTTTAATTGAGCTGCCAATTATTGCTCGTTCATTAGAAATGTTATTTGTAGATACTGTGTAGGTACTTAGTATGTTGAATAGTGTTTAGGCGTTGGTAGCCAATCCAAAATTGTTATTAAAATGTATAATGTAGGATATTGGAAAAGGATGAAGCTTTAAGAAATAAGAAACAATGCACACGTTAGAAGTTGACATAATTAATATAACTTATGTTCTATAAACATATTGTACAATAACATTTTAGCGCGAACGTGACAAGTTTTGAAAATAGTCTATGAACGATTTTTGAATAATATCGTATTTCAACACTACTATACATACTTTTCGAATACCTATGTATAATTTTATTCGTATATTTTTAATATAAATGAATCTCGCTTGTTAATTAACTTCAAACATTCCCATTTTCGTAATAATTCTATTTTTATGAATTGCTCAAAAACTACACTTCTTATGTAGTACTACGCTAGTAAATATGGGGAATTGCATCTCATTAACATGGATATTCGGTGAGTTTAAGGGGTCTTGAGCTTTAATATCAAATAGGTCTGCTTTTGGAGTAGGTCCCCAAATATATAAAAAAATGGGGTAATATTCAAGTTAAGGTGGATGCTCCAGGGTAGCCCGCGAAATTCAAATTTTCTTACGTTTTTTGCAATTTGCAGGGCAGTGCTAGGTTGTATGATGATGAACATTTGATTCGCGGCTGTAAGACGTATGTAGTTACGGAGTTATAATCATCAATTCAACCCTCCAAGCTCATAAAGGTGCAAGAATGACTTTGACGTTGAAAAAGATTTTCTTGCACCTTTAAGAGCTTGGAGGGTTGTATTGATGATTTTGATGATTATAATTCTATAACTACATACGTCTTACAGCCGCGAATAACATTTTAATCAACATACAACCTAGCACAGACCTGCAAATTGCAAAAAACGTAAGAAAATTTGAATTTCGCGGGCTACCCTGGAGCATCCACCTTAAAGGTAATGACCCTGGGTGACAGCCCAACAAGCCAATAGATCTGGCTCTGCAAAGTAAGTTAGATCTGAACTGGCAAAAACAAAACCGGCAATAATTAATTGCTGAAGAAGATATTTTATTTTTATCGATAAGGAATATGCTCAAAATATAATCGAGTAGAGTGATAGATATAATTCCAAGTTTAACACAAAAGACGAATTAATAAAATTGTTTGCTCAATTTAGCTAATATATGTACTTAATTAGGAAAACATTGTATTTTGGATGATTAATATTCTAAGGTAATATTTTATTGCGAAGAACAACATTTTTAGACCTAAACTGTTTTTTGCTATAACTGCCTACTGTATGTATAAAAAACAATTTTTATTTATTACCTTCAATTTAAAAAAAAATCATTATCTGTGATGTAGAAAATGGAGAGGGGATTGTAGTGACGCATCGCCCTTATCTGTCAGCACCAAGTCAGGACAAACAATATGAAGTTATGGTCAGCATTACGATAGCTAGCCGATGATCGACGATTACCGGTATTCCCAGTTGGGTCAGGACAAATTGTAATGGCCCGTATATACTGGTATTTAGCCACTCAGACTGTTAGTCAACCTCAATTTGGGACAATTTTGACAAGACAAGACAAGACAAGGTCTTTGGACCACCCTCAGTAACCGACGTGGAAAGGGAGGTTTTCGATTAAAAAAATACCCTATATTTTTTTCAATAGCTTCAAGTTTGTGTTGCGGATATGGGAGTGTGAGTTTATTATGATGGGGCTGATTACGCCATATACGCGACGTCAATGTATCGTTGGTAATCGAATTTAAAACGGACAACAAAATATACCTATATATAAATAAAATGACAGAAAATTACTTTGACAAAAAAATTAATGAAGCATCATTTATTTTTTATAAGCATTTTACACGCCTACTAAAACGCTGACCGATTAAGATGTAGTCAAAAAGGTTATTTAGTCTATTAATAGTCATTATAAAATAATTGGTGCTGAAATTAAGCCAGTAAGGTAATCTGCTAAATTAAAAAGTTCTTACCAAGTACAGTGTAAACTATAGACAACGATACTGAAAAAAAGTTGATTTAATTTTTTTTATTTGAACGCGTTTAATCTGTTGTTTTTGTACTATTTTTTTGATTCATATCTTGCGACATTGAGACGTCTTGGTCGTAAAGGAAGTACTTTGCCAATAATTTTGTTGCTTCCAGAATTGTTTTCGTTACTGAGAGTGTGTGTAATACTACATAGAGTGTATCATTTAAAGGATTGTACATCAACCAAAGACAACCGATTTCGACGCTCTATGGAGTTTACCGTTAAATCGAGTGTGTATCAGTTTAATTTGGGTCTTCTCAAAATAGGAGTCTTGGGGGCCCTCCTCCTATCCTCTAAAACTGTTGTCGGCGATTACTCATCGGTGCAAATTGCTATAGGAAATTCGCTATTGCGATATAAGTACTTTTTCATGCTGATAGTTTAAATATCTATGTATCATTCTAAAAACAACAAATTAAAAAATAAGTAGTTACATTTGGGTTGGTGAGGTTTCTTCTTCTTCTTTAGGGTGTGGCGTGTAATGTAAACATTAGTTTATTGTGAACAATAATTCAAACATGTTACTGACATGGTTTTTTTTTTTCATATACATTTTGGCGCTCTTTTTGCGAGTGCCACAATATGTCAGTGTTTTATTTGGCGTGATTTTGCCCTTTGTTTTTTTAACGGTGAAGTACTTAACCATGTACATATTTTTTTTTGGAATTATTTCATAAATGGTGGCTAGTTTTAAGTATTTTTATACGAGTCTAGTGTAGAACAATTGTAAATAGATATTGATTAAGATATTTTGTAGCTGAAAGTTTATAAAAAATAAACAGGTATACTGCTGTGAAACATAGGATTTTTATTTGTTTTTTTTTCTTATAAACTAGCTGATATTGCGGAATGCAATCGCCCTGGATAGGCAACGTCTCGTTTTGTTGGATTGGATGCGTGTCCATAATTTGCCACAGATGATCTCCGCCCCCTTTTTCGGAGGGCACATTGATATGATATCTCTTTAATCAAAGAGTAGTCGTTTACTATGTCGAAAAGTAATACTGCCATGACAATTTAATGTGCCAATAATTATACTAGTCTAGTCGACTAACCCATCGTCGATGCTAAAAGTAGCTAGTGTGCTGCGGCCATAAAGTAATGCAACCTCTTCACAGACATCTTGAAACGAAACCCTGTCCCAACCCGTTTTTCTAGCGTGGAACAGTAGGCTAATTTTATCCTCTTTAAAATTGAAGGATGCCCAACTGAGTATTTGGTCTTTTAAGGCTGAGAAGAGGAGTAGATGAATACCCATTCTGCCTATAGAAATAAAATATTTATATTTGCAAATGACTCGTTATGAATCCCTATCCCGGAGTATAGGCCGACTAAACAACTTGATGCCATTGTACAACAAATAATTTACAGCGTAGGCCATCTACTGGCTATCTATGTTATAAAAGTATGAGGGTCGTATTGTTTCTACGCGACGCTAGATGGCGTTCTCGTGAGGCCATAAACATTTTATTTTAGCTTTAAATATTTTTTGTCCAGTGTTATAGCTCCATGCAAATAAGCACGACAGTGACATTAAATGATGGACGTGACATTTGAACCGAATATTACGTCAATTTAAACACTTTTAGCATGTGTGTTATCTAATCGCGCTTTACGCATACCAAATAGAAAGAGCAAGAGTAATGCAAATGTCAAGGCTGAAAACAAAAAATAGCAAACCCGCAGTTTTGGAACGCGTTTCCAGCAGACGTGTCTTGTAGTTTAACGTAGTCCAACTTTATTTTTATTGTTGAATTTCAATAAAATAATTACACGAATATCTAGTATGTATATTACTGGAATCGTGTAAATTATTTGCATTAAAAGCAAGTTTGACTGAAATTGACAAAGCGCTGTGAATTCGTAACCAAAGTTAGCCGAAATATAAACCAAGAAAATAAATTTAGCGATGTGTGTGATTTTTATGTGTTGATGAGGGGCGTACAGAGTATTATTTCGTTGTTTCTAAGAAAAAAATACAGGATGAGTGGCGTTAGCAGAGATGCGCCTATAGGGATACAATTTATCCAAAGAATCAGTTCAAGATGTTGTCCACGGATACAAATCAACAGGCTGCGGTGGTAAGTGTTTTTTAATTATGTACAGACCGTACCGTAATTATGCGCTGGATGTATTATTTTTAGTGGTTTTTATTAAGTAAGTACTACTTATAAATTAAAACTATACTTGAAAAAACACAAAGCAAAGTAAATTATACTAAGAAAATAAACATCTAACCTACACTGCCGCTAACTTTTTTTACAAGAAATAAAGTATATTCAGCTCTATTAATAATATTAAACAGTATTTTAGAAAAATGAACAGTATGTTATTTATTTATTTATTTATATACATATTTTTAGAGCTTACTAATTTATAATGTTTTTTAAAAACTTTATTTGCCTCACCACACTTATAGCTGAAATTAAAATAAATGATTGTTGAGATGCTCATTTTTTATTAAATTAAAAGATGCTCCATTTCTACCCTCTCGCCACTTAGCATTCATTACTGAAAAAAATGTGTGAGCGTCTAAGTATAACACATTAATGTGTTTGCATTTTGATGCTGAAAACAGTATTTTGCATACTTTATTTTTGTACAACAGTAAAAAGTATAATTTTGTGTAAAACAGTATAATACTGTTCAAAACAGTATAGTTGGCAACCCTAGCTGCAGCTGCAGTATAGCTTAGATGTTCGATGTTAGCTAAGATCCCATACGCATTCAGAACCCACCCCCCTAAATTATACTACTGCTCAGGCCATACATTACCCACTGCTGGGTTGGGCCTCCTCCCATTACAGGGAGGGTAATTAGCATACCATACTATACTGACCAGATAATAAATAAATAATAAATATCCTTGGACATTTCACACAACGCCATCTCGTCCCAAGCTAAGCAACTTAATGCTTGTGTTATGGTAACGAGATGGATGATAAACTACTTATATACATTTTTTTTTGTAAATACATACATATTATAGATAGAAATGACACCCAGACTCCGAGCCAGTGCCTCTGGTTTACTAGACCAACGAACAGTATTCTTCGGAACAGACGAAATAACCGTCATAGATAGATAAACTCTTTATTGTACACAAGAGAAATAGACAGAACATAATAATATGCAACAATTTATACAAGGGGTGGTCTCATTGCTAAATGTGATTTCTTACAGACAACTTTATTTCACTAATGAGTGGAAAAATGTAACTTAAAGAAATGCTGTATATCATGGTCACCATTACAAAAGACCACATGGTTCAACCATTTAAAAAAAAACATCCTAAAACTGTACCTAGCATTACCTCAGACAGACATGCCAAATGTATAACCTCTTTTTTGCCCAGGGCTACTGACAGATAAGGCATACTATGTAGATTTTAAGAAATAACATCATTAACCATATCATTAAAATCTATGATAACAAAATCATTAAATTCCCTGTTTGATAAAATTGGCTGCAGTTGTCATTTTAAAAGGATTTTGATGTAAGTAATGATGTGGATGTAAATTTTAACAGCTTGTTCAAGCTGTGACGGATTTATTGCTAACAAAAAAAATAACAAGGCTTGTATCCTAGCCACAAGAGAAGGGAAACTTGATACAAAACCCTGTGTGAACCGTTGTGTGTCTGGCCAGCGTGGCACAGTAGGCTATTTACCCTCCTGAATCCTGCTAGTACTACTATTCAGCCCATAAATGACCCACTGCTGAGTCAGGCCTCCACCCATCACAGGGGGGTACTGTACCACGCTGGCCAGATGGGTTGTCACAGTTTCGTATCAAGTTTTCCTTCTTTTGCGGCTAGGTTTTAGGTCTTACAACACCCTCAGGACGGAATGGGGTGGTCACACTATGTAGGTATTCTATACCGTCACTACACAGACTGAATAGTGGTAGTAGCATTAAAAAGGTTATTGTTATTAGATTAGACACATTCTCTGTTTTTATTTTCTTCTTTTTACCAATTTTATTAGGACCAGTACTTGGTAATTGGGTTTGGCTGGGGGATTAGTGAATATGGGGATGCCATTCATATTATTGATTGGTGGGCCAGAGCCCTATACAACCCAGGTCGGTGTGGACGGTCCATAATCATACCCACAAACAAAAGATATGCCTTCATGGAACTCCGTGGTGTATGTCCAGACAGTCATTGAATGAATGAATGATATTCTTTATTGTACACCAAAAAAACATAAAAGAAACTTCAACATGAACATTGTACAGTACAAATGGCTGTCTTATTGCTGAAAGCAATTTCTTCCAGACAACCATTGGATGGACTTAGATATGATATAATATCTTACTAATATTATAAACGTGAAAGTTTGTAAGTATGGATGGATGGATGGATGTTTGTTACTCTTTCACGTAATAACTACTGAATGGATTTTAATGAAACTTTACAATAATATAGCCATGAATATAGCTTATACATCAGAATAACACATAGGCTACAAGTTATAAAGATATTATGTGAATTACAACAATATAGACAACATAACGTTTCGCTGTCAGTTGCGTTTTGTTAAAGTAGGTTTCATACGGACGGGATAAAAATCTCAGGTATCCTATGTCCAACTTTCTTTTTGTTTTAAAATATAATGCGGAACAAAGTTCGCCGGGTCAGCTAGTATATAAAATAAATAAATAAATATCCTTGGACATTTCACACAACGCCATCTCGTCCCAAGCTAAGCAACTTAATGCTTGTGTTATGGTAACGAGATGGATGATAAACTACTTGTATACATTTTTTTTTGTAAATACATACATATTATAGATAGAAATGACACCCAGACTCCGAGCCAGTGCCTCTGGTTTGGACAAAGACACTTGCTCGACCCCGGATTCGAACCCGGGATTTCTCGTTTTCTTCTTTTTTTTTTCTTTCTTTGGCAATTGAGCCGTTGAGGCCACTATACTGCCAATGCCAATGTCGCGTAACTAGACTTCGTGGTTGTTAGTAAATTCATGGCTGTAAAAACGAACACAAGGGGTTAATACGCAATTATTCAAACAATACATTTTTAAGCCATGAACGAACATTTAGAAATGATATTAAGACAATCAAGTACTACTTATTGTTAGTGACAAATTGATTATAGTTTAATGTCGTTTTTCTCTATAAACTTAGCTAAAACGTGAATGAGGTCAGGATTCTCGTTTTCTTCCCTGCAATATAGTTGAGGAGAGCGATGGCTGCTACAAATGTCATGCTTGTGAACAGGTTCGGTTGCTGGGGGTCAGTGGGCTTGGGCATTAGAAGGTTACTATTGACTAGATCTGGCTGATGTTTGACCCTTTGACTTTTTCGCGAGTTTGCTCTCACAAATCTGTCTTAACCTTACCCAAAAATGGCGATCTAAAAAGAGCAACTTCAGAGTTTTGTCTCTGTAAAGCTGCATTCCGAACCGGTGGTAGATGGTAAACAATCCATTTTCAATTAAAATTGGTAAATTTTACTAGCTGATCCCGCAAACGTTGTATTGCCATTATTTTTGGTGTGGACCCCCCCCTCCCTTAAAATGTAGGGGGATCAAAATATAGATAGTAGCCGATTCTCAGGCTTACTGAATATGCATAAAAAATTTCATGAGAATCGGTCAAGCCGTTTCGGAGAATTTTATATAGAAGATTTTATTGTTTGATTTGTCAAACGAGCTCTAATGAGCCAAATTGATTAAATGAGTTTTTATTTTGGACTTAATTTGGCTGAAATGATGATGATATGCAGTTGCTCTGTTAGCAAAGAATTTATTAATGTCACTGTTGCCAATGCGGTATGAGGCTGATAACAATGACTCATAACTGTTACCGACTCAACTAAATAAGTTATCGTGTGTAGAAATTATGTCATATGAAACAAATGCTTTGTGTACCCTATTTGGGTCGGGAGGTAGCATGATTACATTACCTGGCCAGCGTGGCACAGTACGCTCCCTTCCCTGTAACTGGAGGAGGCCAGAATCAGCAGTGGGTGATTTATAGACCGAGGTGTAGTAGAAGATGTGGTACTGGCGCCGATTGGGGGAGAATGAGTTTGTAACGCACACTATTGGTTGCTGATATGCGCTAACTGTCCTCCACACTTTGTGTTCAAGTTATTTGTCGTAGGCTGTACCTCTCAACATTTGTCTCGAGAATTTTCAAGACCAAGTGACTACCTACCTATTCAAATACTGCTGTTTTAACAGGTGGTAATTGACTTTAGTTAAAGACATATTTTTCACGCGTTTTTCTATCTAAGTTGTTTTTCTATCCTATCTCTCAGCTACAGCCTTCCATCGTACACTAGCTGTGACTTGCGACTTCGGATACGGATTTAGTATACATAATGTTACTACTACCCAATACTATCTTGAGGGTGTCGTAAGAGCCGATAAAATTAAATGAAAATGAGGCCGAGGAACTAACCGCAAGACCCTGTGCCAACCCGTCTGGCCAGCGTGGCACAGTAGGCCAATTTATCGATAAAGCTGGAGTGACAGTACCAGGGTCGCATAACAATGCAGGAGATGACGCTTCCCTCTTAGTGATTTTAGATGTCAGACAACCTAACAGCAAGAGAAGGAAAACGTGATACGAAACCCTGTGCCAACCCGTCTGGCCAGCGTGGCACAGTAGGCCAATTTATCGATAAAGCTGGAGTGACAGTACCAGGGTCGCATAACAATGTAGGAGATGACGCTTCCGTCTTAGTGATTTTAGATGTCAGACAACCTAACCGCCAGAGAAGGAAAACTTGATACGAAATCTTGTGCCAACCCGTCTGGCCAGCGTGGCACAGTAGGCCAATTTATCGATAAAGCTGGAGTGACAGTACCAGGGTCGCATAACAATGCAGGAGATGACGCTTCCCTCTTAGTGATTTTAGATGTCAGACAACCTAACCGCCAGAGAAGGAAAACTTGATACGAAATCTTGTGCCAACCCGTCTGGCCAGCGTGGCACAGTAGGCTAATGACCCTCCACGAATACTGGAGGAGGTCCTACTCAACAGTGGGTCATCTGTGGGCTGCGTAATAGTGATAGTAGTGTTCTTGATGACGAGAAACGTGAGTAAGAGATCTTTATGCTATATAGGCAGGGCAAAACCCACAAAACAACTATTCTATCTATTCAAGGAACTTTATTTACGTAGGTTTTTTAACAAAACTTACCAATATCATCTTCGGCCCTTGTCCCACACTCTCCATACACGCCTATCAGTCGTCATATTCTACATTCATACCTTTCATACACAATACCTCATTCTAACAATCCTGAATGGATTCTCTTTTTAACCCCCGACGCAAAAAGAGGGGTGTTATAAGTTTCACGTGTCTGTCTGTCTGTGGCACCGTAGCTCGCGAACGGATGAAGCGATTTCAATAAAGGTGAGTTACGGGCGAGTGTTCTTAGACATGTTTGATGAAAATCGGGTGAGTCGTTTAAAAGTTATGAGGGGTGAAAGTGGGGAAGAATAACCGAATGTCTGCAAATATAATCGAGTGGGGTCTCAAATGAAAGCGCATCACGTGCAATTTAACAAAATCTACATTATAATAAGTATGTACCTATAAAAAGTATAAAATAAAAATTAAATTAAAAATTTAATTTAATTTTACCGACACAATAACCTTTAAAAACAATAAATAAAAATAAATACTTCGCGTTGGGGGACCACTCCCACTTATTTATTAACTGACCCCTGGTCATATTGCTTGACTAGTAAATAGATACACAAAGCGATAAAAGAATGTTTTAAATACATCGCCTGACTGCATCTTGTTATCCTCGACCTACAATCTTGGCAAAGTAATTGCTGTACAGACACAGCTAAAAGTACTAGAACATCTTTATCGTCGCAGCCGATGTATCACTGCTCAGTCTCCTTGAATTACATGCTTTTAGGCGCAAAGGGGTGATCACCCAGCCAGATGAGGCGGTACGACACGGTTGGCGCAGTGGTTGACCGATCGACTGCTGCGCAGCATGTCGCGGGTTCGATCCCCGCACGGAAGAAATATTTGTACGACCTACAAGTATTTGTTCCGGGTCTGGATGTGTTCTATCTATAATATGTATGTATTTACAAAAAAAAATGTATTTAAGTAGTTTATCATCCATCTCGTTACCATAACACAAGTATTATGTTGCTTAGCTTGGGACGAGATGGCGTTGTGTGAAATGTCCAATGATATTTATATTTATTTATTTAGGGGTCCGCGGCGAGTCCCCCAATAGTTGTAGTTGGGGAAATCATAACTGTTCGAATTGCTCTTGAAATTTCGCTATCGCGGTGTAGGACTTTTTGGTAATGATGATTTCCCCAACTACAACTATCGGGGGTAGGCGCTGCGACCCCTAGCCAGACATACCACCTCGTCTGGCTGGATGATCATCCCTTTGCGCCTAAACATATAATTCACGAACGCAAATGACACCCAGCCTCCGAGCAAGGGCAACTGGTTAAGACAAAGACACTTGCCCGACCCCGGAACGAACGAATCCAAAGGCGGCGTATCCCGGCTGCGTATCGAATAAGCCGCTTTTGGATCATGAGGTCCCGGGTTCGATTCCGGGGCCGGGCAAGTGTCTTTGTATAAACCAGAGGCACTTTCCCCGAATCTGGGTGTCATTTGTATTCGTGAATTTCATGTTTGTAAACTGCCCCCGCGATACAGGTTCATAACTAGAGAAGGGGTTTCTGACTGCCTAGTTGGTCTAGTGGTTAGATGTGCCGCCTTTGGATCAACGGGTCCCGGGTTCGATTCCGGGGTCGGGCAAGTGTCTTTGTATAAACCAGAGGCACTGGCTCGGGGTCTGGGTGTCATTTCTATCTAAAATATGTATGTATTTACAAAAAAAAAAAAATATATAATTAGTTTATCATCCATCTCGTTATCATAACACAAGCATTAAGTTGCTTAGCTTGGGACGAGATGGCGTTGTGTGAAATGTCCAAGGATATTTTATATTTTAAGGATATTTAAAAAAAAGAACCCTGGACCAGTTGATCCAGAGGCCGCACATCTAACTCTAATAATTTGATTATCTATTGGGTAGTTTGATACCTGAATAATCCTTGCAGATAACATATACTATTAGTTAATCGTTAACATGGATAACTATTATACCGATAAAGTTACCGCGTGTTCATTAAGTTCCTAATGATAGGCGGCAGGGCTGCGACGTTGTGCCAAGGCGCCCAGGGTCATGGAGCATACTTCCCCAGTCGGGAGTTGGGAACTCATGGCCCTGGTGTTGAGCTGTCGAGGATCGCCGTCTGTTTTAGTGGGTAGGTTGGGGCGCAATTTACCATCTCTACGCGCCCCAGACATCACCTATTTGGTCATGGAATGTCCTTCTTGGCCTGCCCCTTCCAACGTTGTGAACGGGAGTGTCTTCTTATATATAAAAATAATGTTTTTGTCTTTAAAGAATCGTAAACTATACATTTGATCATGTGATGATCTTCACCATAAGTGTTGTGCATGAATGAGCCCACGAATGTTCCTGAACAAAAATAAACTTAAAATTTGTGTAATGTCTTTCGTGATGTAGCAACGCGCAAATGGTACAGCTAGTGCTATAAGAAACCCCATATAAGAAAGAATATCTATCTAAGAAAGATAATAAGAAACTCCATCCATATCACTACATATTATAAAACAACTAGCGACCCGCCCCGGCTTCGCACGGATGCAATGACGAACCTCTAAATTTATCAGTGTTTCTCTACAATATCATGCATGTATAATACTTAAAAACCTTCCTCTTGAATCACTCTATCCATTGAAAAAACCGCTTCAAAATACGTTGCGTAGTTTTTAAGATTTTAAGCATACATAGGGACACGGACAGACGGCAGCGACTTTGTTTTATAATATGTAGTGATAGTGAAGTGAAGTCGCTGTCGTCTGTCCGTCCTAAATGATAAGGCATATTATTTAATATATGATGCCTTAGGTGTTTTCTATCCTTGCACATTGCGGTAAATGATGTTTTGACGGTGCAGGTTGTCTAGTATGCTTAAATCTTTAAAACTACGCAACGGATTTGAAGCGGTTTTTAATAGATAGAGTGATTCAAGAGGAAGGTTTATCTTCTTTACATAGTATAAAACAAAGTCGCTGTTTCTGTCCGTCCCTATGTATGCTTAAATCTTTAAAACTACGCAACGGATTTTGATACGGTTTTTTTAATAGATAGAGTGATTCAAGAGGAAGGTTTATATGTATAATAAATACATTATATTGTAGAGAAACACTGATAAATTTAGAGGTTCGTCATTGCACCCGTGCGAAGCCGGTGCGGGTCGCTAGTAAGATATAAAATGGTTAATTATTTTTCATTTTACTTGGTTCTTGTCTCGGTTCCCTGGGTTTGAAGTCGGAGTTGTCATGCTCACTTAACAACTCATGACAGTGCGCGAGGGTAATGGCTGTCACATTTCTTACTGACAAAATACTGCAGATGTCTGGACCTTTGTCATTGTTGCGCCGGTTTGCTCTCACCGATCTGCCGTATCAGTCTTTGTATACAAAAGTGGCTTTTTTAAAAGCAATTACTGAGTATCTCGTTGGCTGTTCTCTGTGGAGCTCTCGAAGACACGTGGCAGTGAGCGAGGGCGAGGCTATGGCAGGCACGCAGTTCTAAATATTGACAAAATAAAAAAATACACAAGTGACGATTTTAAAAAGAAAGTGACAGTTTCTTGTCCGCACTTCTCAGTAGAGCAGCCATAGTCGTTACCTCGTTCCAATTAGGAGGCAATGATGATGATTTTCGTTGGGGTAGTTGGTAGCCCTACTTATCTGGCCGGCCAGCAACACGCTCGCCATTCATGATTAAACAAAACCGACCCATTTAATAGTATTATATAATTGCCTATTTAACCGACTTTGAAATAGGAGCATGTTCCCAATATGTTTGTGTGCTTTTTGTGTATGCATGTTGCCGTATAAAACGTTTGATAATACTGTTTACTGTAATTTGTATACAAATAAATACAATTGGAGTGTCTGTTTGTAATATTAAAGTAACCGCTTATTCACCGAAGGCGCAGTGCTGGTAGGCCTCCCACACGGTGGACCGACGACCTGGTTAAGGTCGCCGGAAAGCAGTGGATGCGGGCGGCCCAGGACCGGCCTTTGTGGAGATCCTTGGGGGAGGCCTATGTCCAGCAGTGGACGTCTTTTGGCTGAAATGATGAACCGCTTATTACTAAGTGCATTTGGATGTACACCCGGTACATGTACCAAAACAACATTAGACTATTTTATACGCTTTTTATTATTTTATTGACGCCCCCACACTTGCTGAGTTTTCAGCTTAAGTTTGCTTTCTTACATCCGTATTTGGCCCTAACTTCTCACACTCGTCTTAATTCTAAATGATCTCCGCTAAGTTTATGCCAGCCTGGTAGTTTTTAATGCTACTACACAGCCCGTAAACGACCCAAAAACTCAAAAAACTCAAATCATTTATTTCAATTGAACCTATTTACTGGTGTTTTTGAAAAGTCAAAAGTGAAGTTAGGAATCTAGTTGCATGTTCCAAAAAGTAGATGCTATGGAGAAGAACAGGCAAGAAACTCCATGGACACTCTTTTTATCATATTTTCTGTTACAAGCATCTGATTGGGTTACATTGATTTCGTGTTTATTTATAGTAAGCTAAGATATGAGGACAATGTAACATATTGCACAACAGAAGTGTCCAGGAGATCAATATAAAGCTATGTAGGTATTACCCACTGTTTAGATTAGCCTACTGTGTCACGCTGGCCAGACGGGTTGGCACATGGTTTCAATTCAAGTATTCCTTCTCTTGCGGCTAGGTTTTCGGCCTCATCATTTCCTTTAGCCGGCTCTTACGTCACCCTCAGGATGGAATGGGGTGATGACACTATGTATTCTAAATCCGTCACCACAAGAACTACTCGTAAACGTTTAAATTCTAAATGACCTCTACTTAGATTATGCGAGCCTGGTACTTATAAATGCGGCTGCGATAAGGTGGGAGTCCTTCACCCATAGTGCAGCTCTAGTTTGCTTTCTTAAACTGTGGGCTTTCTCACATCCAATTCTAAATGATCTCCACTAAGGTTATGCGAGCCTGGTACTTTTTAATGCGGCTGTGGTATTCTGTAAGATGGAGTTCTTTCTCCATTCAGGCAGTTGTGCTATGTCTATAACAACCTGTTAAGATACGTTGAAACAACCGTCTCTAAATACTATTCCAAAGGTTATGTATCCGCGATGAGCTAACTAACAAAAGGTCATCGCAACTTAAGGTCAAACGTATTTGCGCCTTTCACTTGTTTTGTTATGTAAGGAGCTTCTACCACGTTAGTAGAGAACCACCACAGGGAAACCTTCTAGAGTCAGCAAAATTTTTACCTATTCTTATAGCGCTGGCACAGGAGGATTAAAATAAATACACAAAAGTTTGTTTACATCTATTAAAGGTCTAGTGGTTAGATGTGCCGCCTTTGGATCAACGGGTCCCGGGTTCGATTCCGGGGTCGGGCAAGTGTCTTTGTCTAAACCAGAGGCACTGGCTCGGAGTCTGGGTGTCATTTCTATCTATAATATGTATGTATTTACAAAAAAAAAATGTATATAAGTAGTTTATCATCCATCTCGTTACCATAACACAAGCATTAAGTTGCTTAGCTTGGGACGAGATGGCGTTGTGTGAAATGTCCAAGGATATACATATATTTATTTAATAATTTGAGACATACTTTTAGTCATAATCGTATCACATAATTTCAAAAAGTCTTCTTTGGTCTTTGGGATAGTTAAAAAATGATATGTTTTTATTTTTTCGATTGCTGTTCATGCACGACGCGACACTCAGCGAGCGGTGAGGTAGCCCTTTTGTTAAAGCACTGGCCGAACCAGTATAAACCGGTTTCGTTCCGTACGTGACGAGCCGCTAGTGCTCTCGCACACACTCGCATCTTACTTGTAGTGGTGTACTTACAATGGCGCTGTTCTTTGAATCTTTGTCTCTGTCCTTTTAACTACTTTGAGCTTCTACCATTCAATAGACAGAGAGCATCCTAACCCGTTTTTTTTTTTTTTTTTTGACATTTCACCCAACGCCATCTCGTCCCAAGTTAAGCAACTTAATGCTTGTGTTATGGTAACGAGATGGATGATAAACTACTTATATACATTTTTTTTTGTAAATACATACATATTATAGATAGAAATGACACCCAGACTCCGAGCCAGTGCTTCAATCTGCCGCTGATTTGCTGTCACTATACTGTATAGTGATTTTTGTAAAAAAGACCAAAAAAAAGCAAGCTTTCCGAAACGGTGGTAGTTTCAGCATGGATGTGGGTGGACGCAGGGATTGTGAGCGATCAAGGGAGATGAAGGGATTGTAGGAGTGAGGAATTGTGTATGAAAGGTGTGAATGTAGATATGACGACTGATAAGTGTATGGAGACTACCACCTAGCGTGGGACAGGGGTAAGATGATAATGGTAACTTTAAATATGACGATTTAAAAGAGTTTTGTGATAAAACCTACGTGAATAAAGTTCCTTTTGAGTTTAAGTGTCCTGGGCCACACGGAAATTGCAGAACTGACGTAAATGATTAAGGAAATGTTTCGCAGCTATTAACAAGTTGATAGAATGAGTAGACTGATAGATTAGTTTTTTTATCGTAAGATTTTAAGGTTACATGAATTGTTTAGTGGTGCGAAGTCACTGATAAATCGATTATCGCTATCATTCTTGTCCGCGTGGTGGCGGACTTAGAATACATATTGCCACCACCCCATTCCGTGTGAGGGTGTCGACAAAAGGAGAAAAAAGCAAGGGCGATAATCTAGTCGCAAGAGAAGGAACACTTGAAACTAAACCCTGTGCCAAACTTGAACTGAGTAGTAGGTTAGTTCATCATCACCATTACAGACCATGAATGACCCACTACTGAGTCGGGCCTCGTCCAAGTTCATGGAGGGAAATTAGCCTACTGTACCACGAGTTGGCACAGGGTTTGTATCGAGTTTTCCTTCTCTTGGGGCTAGAAAGCCGGTCTCTTGCGGTCCTTTAGTAGCCTCTTACGACACCCTCAGGACGGTATGGGGTGATGACATCGTGTATCCTAATTCCGTTACCACACGGATAAGGTTGGCTAATAACCCTCCCTTTATGGGAGGAGGCCACGTGTGGAGACTAGAAGGAATATTGCTTATCCCCACCGCACGCTGGGAAATAACGCGTGTTGTAAAAGTCAAGAAAACCCAGCACGCTTGGTGGTAGGATCTAATGGTCGGCCAGGCAACCACCCTCTGATCCGAGTCCGGCGCCAAGCAGTTTTACTGTGTGTCGTCGTGTGTATGCGAGAGCCGGTTCCCGACAGGGCATTTCCTTGAATTACCTGTTTCATCTTAGACCATGACGTTGCTTTCCAACACGCAAGCCTAGGGTCAAAGGCATTCAATTAACTGATAAAAAAACCCCTCCCTTTTATGAGAGGAGGCGGGACTCCACAGTGGTCATTTATGTAGTAGTATTAATTTTGATGTCTTCTTTCGCAGGTACCAGACAAGTGTTTTGATATTGACGTTTTTCACTTATATGACATATCATTTGACGCGGAAGCCGATCTCGGTGGTCAAGAGCGTCTTGCACCAGAACTGCAGCGCTCTACCGCCCCCGCCGGGAATTGAACCTGGTGACGACCAGTGGTGTAACTGGCCGCCGTTTAGTAAGTAAATTGTATTTTTTATTTATATTATTACGTATATTGTAAATCTAATATATAAAATTCTCGTGTCACAGTTTTCGTTGCCTCCGAAACGGCTTGACCGATTTTGATGAAATTTTGTGAGCATATTGAGTAGGTCTGAGAATAGGACAACATCTATTTTTCATCCCCCTAAATTTTAAGGGGGGGTAAAAAAATTGTTTATTTTTTAGAGAAAATTTTTTGTTTTTATTTTTTTAAGATTCAGCATAAAAAAATACAAACAACCCTAAATTTTCACCCCTCTACGATCAACCCCTATTTAATTACATGGCAAAACAACGTTTGCGATAGGAGATGTTGTATAGATAGATTGAGTCATCAAGATATCTCTGGAACCATAAGACCTAGAGGATTGCGCGGGGTGGGGGTTGCGCGGGGTGGGCGTTGCGCGGGGAAGGGGGTTGCGCGGGGATGGTTAATTATTTGGCAAAACAACGTTTGCCGGGACAGCTAGTGTTTATATATAAATATTATAGTATGTATTTGTTATATTTGTATCTAGGTATCTATTAATGATATATTATGCATATTATGTGTCCTGCTTTCGACGAAAGAATCCCGCCATTTTCACTCAAAATGCTCCAAAATCCCGACTTGGCAAAAAAACTGGCAACCCGGCTACTGTACCACGCTGTTTCCTTTGTAACCTACCTTATGTATTTTATTTCATGAGCTCACCAATAACCCATATTACTATTACGACTCAGTCCATACATGACCCACTGCCGAGTCAGGCCTCCTTCCATCACAGGGAGGGTCATTAGCCTACTGTGCCACGCTGGCCTGCGGTTTGGTACAGGATTTCATATCAAGTTTTCCTTCTCTTGCGGCTGGGGTTTCGGCCTTGTCGTTTCCTTTTGTCGGGTCTTACGACGCACTCAGGATGTAATGGGAATGACACTATCTATCTATCTATATAAATAAAAATGAATTGCTGTTCGTTAGTCTCGCTAAAACTCCAGACGGCTAGACGGATATCTTGAAATATTCGTGGAAGTCCAGGGAAGGTTTAAAAGGTGAGAAAATATGAAAAAATATAATTCAGGTTTTTTATTAATTATTGATTCTGAGGCGGTACGAAGTTTGCCGGGTCAGCTAGTGTATTCTAAATATAGATAGTAGTAGATAGGGTATATTTTTATTATTTTATTTATTTTGGGAAACAAACGGTTACAATTCCTTCTTAAGTGTGTTTGAATTGAAAATACACTCGAGAGCAATGAATCCGGGTCACTTAAAGAATGTTAAAAATCTCGGAAACTAAAAATGATAGGTTAATGCAATAAATTGTATTTAATAGACAATGTAATACTCCTTAAATGAAAGTAAAAAAAATATGAGTCACCATACATTTTATTAACACAAAATTACATAAAGAAAAAAACTGCTGATCTCTCCTTAAAACAAAAATAGGAAACATGAAATTTTTGAACTTTATTACGATTTTCTTGAATTTTAATACTTCGTATTGCCTCCTCGTGCTTCCATTACTGCGTTTACGCGGTTTGGCATGCTGTACACCAAGTTCCTTATACGATTTTGGGGAATATTCTCCCATTCCTCTGTAAGAGCAATTTTGAGCTCACGAAGCGTGATTGGGGGAGGGTTTCGTTGTTTTACGCATCTGCCTAGCTCGTCCCAAGCATGCTCGATCGGGTTGATATCCGGGCTGCGCGCTGGCCACTCCATACGAGTAATGTTCATCTCTTGAAGGTAGTCATTCACAGTCCTACCTGTATGAGGTTGGGCATTGTCATGCATAAATATAGCATCCTCACCTAAATTGACCATAAATGGACCAACGTGATCATTGAGGATTTCTTTCACATATCTTACGCTAGTTAAAGAGCCGTTTTCTATGATCACCAGCTCTGTGCGACTTTCAGAAGAAATTCCGTCCCACACAAGTACAGACCCACCACCGTAGGCTACTTTTTCTTCGATGCATGCTTGCTTGAATCTTTCCCCTGGTCTTCGATACACTCTGTGTCTTCCATCGTGCTTGTAGAGCATAAATTTTGATTCGTCGGAGAACATAACTTTTGACCAATCTTCAATACTCCAATTTACGTGGCTCTGGGCATATCTTAGTCTTGAAATACGATGCCCACGCTCCAGTTTAGGGCCGTTTGCAGGTCTAAGGTGTTTTAAGTTAGATTCAGCAAGCCGACGTCTTACTGTCCATGCACTTGGGTTACTTCCTCCGAGGCCTCGAAACTGATTTGTGAGTTCAGTTCCTGTGAGAAAGCGATTTCGAAGCATGGTGTTCACCAAGTATCGGTCTTCTCGTGCTGTGGTACACCTGGTTCTGCCCGTTCCTGGTCTGCGTAGGTAAGAACCAGTTTCTTCGTAACGTTGGAGAACTCTTTGTACTGTTGACAGCGACACACCGACAGTCCTGGCTGTATCGCGCTGACTCCGGCCTGTTTCCAGCATTGTAAGTATTCTGGTGCATTCTTCAGGCGTAATTTCAGCTTGAATAATGAATATAGAGCACTATCAACATGGTTTATGTACCCACATAAATGACAGATTACAAACAAAAGCAAAACCAAATGCTGTAATTTCGTAGTTCCATCTTCGAAAGTGGCCCTTTTTCAAGTTTGATTTTTTTATGATATAACTTTACAATAACTAAGAAGTTTTAATACCTTCATTTAAGGAGTATTACATTGTCTATTAAATACGATTTATTGCATTAACCTAGCATTTTTAGTTTCCGAGATTTTTAGGATTCTTTAAGTGACCCGGATTCATTGCTCTCGAGTGTACACCGCGTATTAAAGAAGTCTATTTTTATTTGTTCCAGATACGAACAATGCTAACACACTGCTTGGCGCTCTGGATTCTGCGTTCCTGTTCTCCTATGCCGCGGCCATGTTTGTGTCGGGTAAGAGATAGATATCCGTTTTTTTTATTTTGGAGAAGAGTCCCGCATTTCACCGCTGCTAGCCGGTTTACGTCAGAATTTGGTGCGTGGAAAGGGCGTAATGGCGAAAAAACTATAAAAATCCTTGTTGGGATCACGGGTTCGATTCTGGTGTCGGGCAAGTGTCTTTGTGTAAACCAGAGGCACTTGCTCCGAGTCTGGATGTCATTTGTGTTCGTGAATTACATGTTTATAAACTGCCCTCGCGATACAGGTTACACATAGTACAGGGGTTTCTTTTGATAAAAAAATGAAAACTAAGCCCATAGATGACCCACTGCTGAGAGTCGGGCCTCCTCCAGTTACATGGAGGGCAATTAGCCTATCTGGCCCGCGTGGTCTCACAGGGTTTCGTATCAAGTTGTTCTTCTCTCGCGGGTTTTTGGCTATTTGTCATTCAAATTGTCCCTGCAGTGACGGATTTATACAATACATAGTGTCACCACCCCATTCCATCCTGAGGGTGTCGTAAGAGCCGACAAAGGGAAATTACAAGGACGAAAACCTAGCGAAAAGAGAAGGATAAATTGAGACCAGCCCCTTTTTTTTTACGTCGGAGATACTCATGGAACCGCCGTTGGGAAATGGCCGGGGTATATGGGACTCCGGGGCGCGTAGACATGGTAAATTGCGCCCTGACCTACCCACTAAAACCGACGGCGATTCTTGACTGCCCAAGCCAGGGCCACGGGATTCGCTACCATTGCAGAGAGCATGCTCCGTGACCCTGGGGGCCTCGGCCCGCCTCTTAGTGGAGCCCCATGCTCCGAGGCGGCCCCCTCCGATTATGAGGGCACTGTATTGCCCTCCCCCATTCCACCGCTGGGAGGCGCGCGCGAATCGCAGCGGGTGAGACTAGACCCTGGGCCAACCCGTCTAGCCAGTGTGGCACAGCCTGTGATGGGAGGCTCCCTGTGATGGGAGGCTCCCTGTGATGGGAGGCTTCCTGTGATGGGAGGCTCCCTGTGATGGGAGGCGGCCCGACTTAGCAGTGGGTCATTTGTGGGCTGAGTTCTAGTAGTAGACTATGTGTTCTAAAGTCGTCACGACGCGCATTCACTTAATGTAAATTTTCAGGAATGGTCGCGGAGAGGGTCGACTTAAGGTATTTCCTCTCACTGGGGATGTTGTTCTCGGCGATATTCTGCTATTTGTTCGGCATCGGCCGGACTTACAATATACACAACATATCATACTACTTAGTGGTGCAGGTGGGTAAATTTCAGCGTGATTCGGTGACGGACGTACGATTGTAGACTTTTAGGTGCAATCCAGCCAGACGAGGTGGTATGTCTGGCTAGGGGTCGCTACGCCTATTCACATAGACATAGCCATAATTGACATTAGACATAGACATAACATAGGCCAAGAGGAGGATCCAGCTGGGCTGGGCAGCATTTGGAAAACTTCGTCGGGTCTTCTCGTCGCCCATCCCGCAGAGTTTGAAAACTAAAGTTTTCGACCAGTGCGTCCTACCCGTCATGACCTACGGCGCCGAGACGTGGACACTCACGGTGAGACTAGTCCACCAGTTTAAAGTCGCTCAGCGTGCTATGGAGCGAGCTATGCTTGGAGTTTCTCTGAAGGATAGGCTCCGTAATGAGATTATCCGGCAGAGAACCAAAGTCACCGACATAGCTCAGAGAATTAGCAGACTGAAGTGTCAGTGGGCTGGTCATATCTGTAGAAGAACCGACAACCGCTGGGGTAGACGAGTTCTTGAGTGGAGACCGCGAATCGGCAAGCGTAGTGTGGGACGGCCCTCTGCTAGATGGAGCGACGATCTGCGAAAGGTTGCGGGCGGCAGCTGGATGCGTCAAGCTGAAGACAGGGCGCTATGGCGCTCTTTAGGGGAGGCCTATGTTCAGCAGTGGACTAATGTGGGCTGATGATGATGATGATGATGATGATAGACATAATCGAATTGCTATTGAAATTTCGCTATCGCGGTGTAGGACTTTTTGGTAATTTTCGCATTTGTGGGCGATATTTCTTGATGTAATTCAGTTAGTTCAGATTTTTCGGGTAAATTGAGTAAAGTATGTAGCATGTTGGTCGCTACAGACTATTTTTGATCTTTTGTCCGTGTGTGTGTGGGTTTAGGATACAGTATGTCAGTAATCCATGACTGAGGGTGTCGTAAGCCTGAAAAGGCTTTACGTGCTCTCCGAAGCACGGAGATTGCCCCACTGGGGAAGGATCTCCACCTCACAGAATACTGCAGCCGTAATAAAAAGTACCAGGCTCCCATAACCTTAGTGGAGGTCACTTAGAATTAAGACGGATGTGTGAAGTTGGGTTCAATAAATAAGAGAGCAAACCAGAGCTACCCGACTGGGTAAAGATCCCACAGCTGCATAAAAAAGTACCAGGCCCGCATAACCTTAGTGGAAGTCGCTTAGAACTTAGACGGGTGTGAGAGGTTAGGACAAAGTATCAGAGAAAAAACTAGAGAAGGATGATAGAATATCGCAGCTGGAATAAAAAGTACCAGGCTCGCATAACCTTAGTGGTGGTCACTTAGAACACAGAACGGGTGCGAGGGCTTAGAGCCCAAATAGGGCCGCCCGACTGGAGAAGGAACTCCACCTCACAGAATTCCACAGCCGCATGAAAGCTTACCAGACTCGCATAACCTTAGTGGAGTTCATGTAGAACGGATGCGAGGGGTTAGAGCCAAAATAGAGCTGAAAATGGACTCGACACTCTTCTTTAGGGAACAAAAACATTTTTAAACGTTAAAAATATGTATTGGGGCCATAATATTTTTAGTAATGTTAAGGTGGGGCATAGCCTAAAAAAGGTTGGGAAACACTGCTCCAGACAGATCTGGTTGCTGACACCGCACAACCATAAGTCATTGATAAGAACAGTCTTGTTTTAGGCGGGCGCTGGCATAGCTCAAACCACAGGGTGGCCAGGCACCGTGGCAATAGTTGGCAAATGGTTTGGCAGAAGCAAGAAGGGCCTGATCTTTGGCATTTGGAATTCACATACGTCGCTGGGAAATATATTGGGTAAGTTCTTTTTCGTATTAGCATCGTTTCATTAAATACAAAAATAAACAAAAGAATGCATTGTAAGAATGAGGAATTGTGTATGAATGGTGTGAATGTAGATATGAAGACTGATAGGTGTGTATAGATACTACCACCTAGCGTGGAATGGTAATTTTAAATATGACGATTTATAAGAGTTATATGATAAAACCTACGTATATAAAGTTCCTTTTGAGTTTGAATTAGCATCAATATTAGCAAGACGGTGGACTGATGACCTGGTTAAGGTCGTTCTTCATTCATTCTCTCGACATGGCCAAACCATCTCAGCATACCTTTCTCAATTTTTGTCACTACATCTTCTTTCAGACCTAACCTTGTACAATTATAAATGTACTATATGTCATGTTCATTCCGTGTGTTGACGGATGCATAATGTCACCACCGCATTCCATCCTGCGTGTCGTAAAAGCCGATTTAAGAAAATTACGTGGCATGAAGCCGCGAGCAAAACTTAATGCGTCTGGCCAGCGTTGCACAATAGGCTAATTACCCTCAATGTAACTGGAGGAGGCTCGAACTAGTAGTGGCTCTTTTACGGGCTGCGAATTAGTGTGTAAGTGTTTTTGTACAATAAAATAAAATAAAGATCCTTTTATTTCTTCCAGAAAATGCTAGTTTACAAGTTATTCAAACTCAAACTCAAATGGAACTTTATTTACGTAGGTTTCATCACAAAACTCTTATAAAACGTCATATTTATAAACACCATTATCATCTTACGGCCCCTGTCCCACACTAGGTGGTAGTCTCCACACACACCTCTCAGTCGTCATACCTACATTCACACCTTTCACACACAACTCTTCACTCCTACAATCCCTCCATCTCCCCTGATCGCTCACAATCCCTGCGTTCACTCACATTCATGCCGATACTACCACCGGTTCGGAAGGCTGCTCTACAGAGAAGAACCGGCAAGAAACTCTGTAGTTGCTTTTTTTTAAAATTATTGGTCTTGTTTACAGAAAGCACTAAACAGCATACTGAGAGCAAGTTCGCAAGATGAGAGAAATGTACATTTTTGCATAAAGGATTAAATAAATAAATAAACACGCTACACGTTTACGCAATGGATGACGGATAGACCTTGACAGGGCCAATAAAAAATCAAATCCGCGAATAAAGGTCTCCATTGCGTCATTGCTCACACATTTACACACTATTGTAGTATATACCTATTCAATAAAAAATATTCTGTAAGAACCCCTCAGCAGGTGACGGCCTCCTCCAAATTGAGCCAGTTTTCTTTGGATTTTGCTGTTTGTGTCCAGGTTAGACCTGATATGCGTTGTATTTCGTGCTCCCATCTGGTGGACGGTATCCCTTTCTTTCTTTTGCCCGCTGGCCTCCTCCATTTTGTCACTCTTTTTGTCCATCTTTCGTCTTGCAAGCGTGCTATGTGCCCAGCCCATTTCCATTTTAATGCAAGAGCTTGTGTTTTTTTTTTACAAACATACTCATTATTCATTTTTTAGGTACTCTAATGGCAGCAGAGTATGTGGACAAGGACTGGGCTCTCTCCTTCATATATCCCGGTCTAGTGATGGGGGCAGTGGGGGCTGTTATGTGGTTGTTTTTGCCGCCAGAGCCGAAGTGTGTCGGCCTAACTACCGGTAGCAACGATAGGATATCGGTAAACCTCATTTGATTAATTAAATCTATACAAATAAATAACATTGGAGTGTGTCTGTTTGTAATATTAAAATAGCCGCATTTTATTAAGGGCATTTGGATGTATACACGGTACATTACCAAAACAACGTTCATTACCATCTTTGTCTGTCTGTATGTCTGTTTGTTGGGGCTAATCTCTGAACTGACTGTACCGACATTGACGGAACCTTCACTGGCAGATACCTTATGTAAAAAGGGGTATTTTTTTTATTGACACCCCCCACCCGCTGCTTTTCAGGAGCTGAGTTTTCCACATCGTTAAATAAGTGGAAATATAATAAAAGTTTGTCAAAGTTTGTTTGTCGGACCCGGACCCCGAGACTCGTGTGGCATGAACATTTTATTTAACATTGGAATGCATAACGTCACCACCCTATTCCATCCTAAGGGTGTCGTAAGAGCCGACAAAAGGAAATGACAAGGTCGAAAAGAGTCGAACCTAGCCGTAAGAAAAGGAAAACTTGATTTGAAACCCTGTGCTAACCCGATTGGCCAGCGTGGCACAGTAGGCTAATGACCCTCCCTGTGATGGAAGGAGACCTGACTCAGCAGTGGGTCATTAATGGGCTAAGTTGTAGTAGTAGAATAGACACATATTTTTTTATTATTATAGAAAACGAAACCTTTGCACTAGGTGTAACCTGGGTCGCGGGGGCAGTTTACAAACATGTAATTCACGAGCACAAATGACACCCAGACTCCGAGCCAATGCTTCTGGTTTTAGACAAAGATACTTGCCCGACCCCGGAATCGAACCCGGGACCCGTTGAACCAAAGGCGGCACATCTAACCACTAGACCAACGAGGCAGTCATGGGGGTGATTTGATAGTAAACGATAAATTGATCATTTCAGCCAAGCAGACAGTCTACGGACTCTGATGATGATGAAGGTGATGATGTAGAAGAACCATCGCAAGTTATCGTTGGTGATCAGGTAGGTACACAGAACTGCAAGCAATTCTCGAAACTCTACTCACGATATAGTTGTAACATGGCGAACGTGCGTGATGTAGGAATATGTGAATCGAATACGTTATTTTCAATCAGTTAGGTTGTATAGGTATCACTCGGAACACTGGAATTAAGATTAAATAAAATAGGTTACAGGTAATACATACAGAGTTGATATGACAGAGGGGCATTAAATTACACTACGTATACTATGTGTGATTAGTATGAATTCGAAACGGTACAAAAAAATACACGTGATTTTTCATGGGGGGTGGCGTCTTAAACCTCACCAGGTATCACCAAGCGGGAGGGAGGGGTTAAAAAATGTTAAAAAACATCACGTGATTAATGGACAGCCCCTACGGTTAATAAACGATGCGTTAGGCATAAACATCTGTTAGGAAAGATACATCATATTCAAATGAGGCAAAAATTTAAAAATCATTTGCGGCTAAACTATTTCTCCAATTTAATTGATTTTTGGTACAGAGCCTGGAAATAATACCTAGTATAGGCAGTTAAAAAAATACCCCTATGTTGTATCAATCCTGTATAATAATTTTGGCACGTATCGAGACAACCAAATAAGCACCCGAAAAATTATAGTTGCGATTGAAAAACGATTCAGTTGCATACGACGGATTTTTCTGAGATTATTTGTATAGACATGCCTAGCCCTCCCCGCGTGTGTCGTAGACGTGAACACGGCCCAAGGGTTCCCCCCATAAAGATCATATTATCTAGTCTATATTTCTCAACCTTTGTTCTTAGGCCCCAGTGGTTTACGCGAAATGGTTACTGTATGTTTATACAATTTTTAGTGTGACTAATAACTTAATTAAATATAGTTTAGTTAGCATACTTAGTATGCGTTTGTAACTAAATAAATAATAATTCGTGGTTGCACAAAAATTGCATGATGTTTTACTTATAATCACAGCATTATATCTCAATTGAAATCTTTTACTGAACAGACTAACTTTTTGTTTAGCTATTTCTATAATGATTTAATAATTAGAATATTTTATTATTTAATATATTTCCAATAATACGACATCTGAAAATTTTACATTGCGATATATGTTGATTAATTTCTTCCTCATAATGTTGACTTAGGTGTTCATTCGGTCTTGTTGTGTGTTTATTACAAATTACCATGGTAAAATGTAAATGCTAAAGTATAAGAACGACGGTGTATTTAGACAATTCATACAGAATTCCATCATTTAATATATTGTAAAATACACGCGCAAAAAGAGTAAAAAGCCTTTTATTAGTAGAATATCTTCTTCACTCTTAAATAAATCGATTAATATTATAACATTCGTCAGACTCGGTATTCGTATTTTGACCGTTATTGCAAAGCTCGAGGAACATGTATATCATTTTCAGTCATTTCCACATTCCAGGCAGCAAGCCTACGCCCCAACAGACATTCAGCTAATACCACTCATGTAAGTACTTAGACGTTCGCCTTCCAAAGAAATTAGGGGACAGATTGGTCGGAGTGGAGCTAAATAGTTGTGCCACCATAGTTTAATTTTTGAAGCATTGTGATACATATTTCATATGAACTGTTTCATCATTATCTGAGCTCATACAGATACTACTCTGGCCCATTTTTATTTTTTTACGTCGGAGTTCCCTTGTGTACCCGGCCGTTGGGGACTGGCCGGGATATGTGGGACTCCGGGCCGCGTAGAATTGCGCCTCTTAGAATTGTCGACATTTATTAATTTATTGTTTTTAATGTTGAAATGATTATAATTATGTGTGTTTTAAGTATGGACAACACTATTGTATTGAACAAGGGCCTGTATAGCATTATTTAGCTAAAATTATCTTCTTGCGTTCTCTTAGTGACCTCTTACGACACCCTCAGGATATAATAAAGGATTGATTTGCGTAGGGCCAGTTTCAGACATACTACTGGTCACTTCAAGGTTGTAAAATGTCCTGTTGTCAGTCAAAGAGGGCACTAAAGAGTCTGTATTGATTTCACTGACTTGGCACATACTAGCTCCGCTCTTGATGGAAGGCTCACATCAGTAGGTACTAAATTATTCATGTGGCTGTCATTGTTCTGTCATTCCCATTTGCTTATGCTTGTGTGGGGTAAATGGAGAACTAAGTCTCGTGTCAACGATAGCTACTGCGGAAATAATTCTCTATTGAGGCTAGACGTACCGGCATGTAATACTACTTGCTGATTGCGGTTGCATTCAAGTGGAACTGCATCTGGATTTTTGAACAGGATACTATAAAATATGTTAAACTGGCCGTATGTAGTTGGTCGTGAAATTCACATTTGTCACAGCCAATGGAAAAACAAACAAACAACTTTTTGTTATAATAGATGTCGCTGCGATCAAATTGTTTACATACAAATTAATATAATATGAAGGAATCATCTTTGTGTTCGGACATAATTAAATTTGCTTATTTATATAGATAGGTTACATATACTGTAAAGTATATTTGTCTTTTTATAAATTTTGAAGGTTATCCACATCGCTGGAATAGAAATATGGGTGAACTCATGAAACTGACATAGATCAATGAAATTTTCTCAAAAACAAAAATAAAAAATATATCTCTTGCGTGTTTCAGGGTTATTTTAATGGTGCACGGTTAAAGCGCATGGTAATTAGTTAATTGTACAATCTCTGCTTACTAATATTCTGCTTAACTAACATACTTAACCCAGAGTAAGTAACCTGCTTATGGAAAACCATTAGCTTATAGCTTAAGTGTAAGTCAATAAATCTTACTCCTGGACCTCTATCCTACCGTTCTTAACCTAAATTGGACCGATTTAAGCAAAAATGTTCCAAACCACACAAACCGATAATCGAGCTTTAAAGTCGATTATCGGTTTATGTGGTTTGGAACATTTTTGCTTAGATCGGTCCAATTGCATTCTTTGGCGATATTTTAGACAGTAAAATATCAATCACAGTCTAATTCATAGTTTCCGCCTTTTACATGGTTATCGATGATGTGGTGACGGATTTAAACTACACAATGTCACCAACCCATACCATCCTGGGGGTGTTGTATGAGGCGACTAAAGAAACGCAAAAGGTCAAGTTCAAGTATCAAGTTTTCCTTCTAGAAGATATGCATCTAGAAGGAAAACTTGATACAAACCGTGTGCCAACCCGTCTTGCCAGCGTCGCACAGTAGGTTAATTTCCCTCCATGACTACGGATGAGGCCCAACTCAGCAGTGGGTCATCTATGCGCTAAGTAGTAGTAGGAATAAGTAATAAAGAAATGTGACCGAAGAATCGAATTTTATGAAGGTAAAAATCCAACGAGAGAACGTTCTCTCACGCACGCATCCTAGGCTTGTCGTTGTTATTATGTTCATTACTAAAACGTTTTACTAACTTAATCCGGGGCATGTTGCAAATATAAACTAATCAATATGTTCAAAGCAAGTTAAGCGCTAAGTGTTTAGTATTAAGAATGACTAATGAGTAACAATACGGACAATATCAATTCTCTGTATTGGTACTCGTTATGTCGCGAACCCATTTCATCCTGAGGGTGTTGTAAGAGACAATCTAACTACGGATAACTTGATACAAAACGCGTCCTGCCAGCATGGCACAGTAGGCTTCCTCCATGCCATTGGAGGAAGCCCGACAGGGGACATTTAGAGGGTGGATGGATGATCGGGCACCCAAATCTGCAGGGCCCATTCGACACGATGCAATTGCTGCAACCTGCCAAATGCGAACGTTCTGGCCAAGCCCATATGTCAAAAGCAGGTGGCATTTGTCACGTGAATTCTACTACTTCTCTTCCAGTTACAGGGAAGGTAATTAGCCTACTGTGCCACGCTGGCCAGACTGGTTGGCACAGGCTTTCGTATCAATTTGTCCTTCTCTTGCGGCTAGATTATCGTCCTTGTCATTAACATTTGTCGGCTCTTACGACACCCTCAGGATGAGATGGTGTGATGACAATATGTATTTTAAATCCGTCACCACACAAACTTAATTTAGTAACTGAATACGTGAATTGAGACGTCGAAAATGGATTGACTATTCAAATGCCACCGTTATCAGTATGGGTCATCTAAAAAGGTTTAGAACCACTGTCGTGTAATTGACTGTGGTACATTCCGTTTAACACCGACGAAACACGGATGTTATCAAAATCTAATTTCATTTAATCAAACGACAAAATATAAAATACTAGCGGCCCGTCCCGGCTCCGCAAGGGCGGAAATTTCTTTTTGGCAAATATAATAGCCAGCTTATATCAATCAGTGATAATGTAGCATTCAAATGGTGAAATAATAATATATGGCCGGTCTGAATGTAGCCGTGGGTACGAATTTCATAACCAATACGAACGTAGCTCACTCACACTAACACGCGGGTGGCGAGGGCGCTTGCGGGTGGAACACGTGCCCTGCCTCCCCGCCCCATGTACGTCCCGCTGATACCTGATTTTGTGTTGTGCGCAGCGTAATGCAGCTACATTCAGAGCGCCCATAAAGATTGGCGCTGTACATGCAAATCTATCCTCTTTATAATATTACCAACGGTTCGGAATACCGTTCCACAGAAAAGAGCCGACAACTCTGTACCCGCGTCGTAAATAGACTCTTATGGCCTTATGTTGAAAAAAATCCTGCGCCAAGCCATTTGGTAGTAGGCGCAATTCCCTCCACGCAATTTGAGGAGGCCCGACTCGTCAGTGGGTTAATGATGATGTTTTTTTTTGTTACATTGTCAACAGCACGAAGAGCCGACGGAGCGCACATCGCTACTACGCTCGTCCCAGACAGAGAGTGCCGTCTCGATGTCCCGCGCGTTGGCCATACCTGGTGTGGTCGAGTACTCCATGTCGCTGTTCTTCGCCAAGCTGGTCAGCTACACGTTCCTGTACTGGTTGCCTTCGTACATAAGGGCGACTTCGGGTATGTATAAAATAGATTAAAAAAAATGCTTTGTTGTATAAACCGATTATGGCGTTCACAATCGTCAACGAATACATCATTTTTATAACACTTCGTCATCATTTTTATAACACTTCTCCATTTATTTTTATAACACTACTCCATCATCTTTAAAACACTACTCTCTCATTTTTATAACACTTCTCCATCATTTTTATAACACTACTTCATCATTTTTATAACACTACTCTCTCATTTTTATAACACTTCTCCATCATTTTTATAACACTACTTCATCATTTTTATAACACTACTCTCTCATTTTTATAACACTACTCCATCATTTTTATAACACTTCTCGTGTGGTGACAGATTGAAAATACACAATGTCATCAACCCACACTATCTTTAGGGTGTCGTAAGAGGCGACTAAAAGAACGCAAGAGGCAGATCACCTAGCCCCAAGAGAAGGAAAACGTGATACAAAACATGTGCCAACCCGTCTTACCAGCGTGGCACAGTAGGCTAATTACCCTCCCTGTGATGAGTGGAGGCCCGACTTAGCAGTGGGTCATCTATGGGCCTAGTAGTGGTAGTATTACTTAAGGAAATTGCTCTCGTGTTGGCCTCTAGCGGATCTCTCAGCCAAGCAGTCTGGCGAGCTGAGCACAGTGTTCGACGTAGGCGGCGTGTTCGGTGCCATTCTGGCTGGCCTCGTGGCAGACTGCACCTCGTGTCCAGCCCTCGTTTGCGTCACCTTCTACACGCTATGCGCGCCTGTGGTGCGTATTAAATTACAGAACTAGCTTCCGGGCTTGACACTTACCAGTAGCAACTAAACAAGCAATTCTAAGAATCGGATCTAACCTAGGTCGGCACCCTTAAATATGTTGACACATCATGTCTTAATCACTACATAGTATAAAACAAAGTCGCATTCTTCTGTCCGTCCCTATGTATGCATAAATCTTTAAAACTACGCAACGGATTTTGAAGCGGTTTTTTTTAATAGATAGAGTGATTCAAGGGGAAGGTTTATATGTATAACCCACCCCCGCTTTGCACGGGCGAAGCCGGGGCGGGCCACTAGTATAGTACAAAGCAACTATTAAGCGATTGTATAGATTTTATCGGGGCCTCTGAGCGCGGCGACCGAATCAAGAAATTCCGTAACGAAAATATGAAAACCACTCTCTCACCTTCCCTGGACTTCCACGAACATTTCAAGACCATATTTACGCAAATAGGTCCAGCCGTTCTCGAGTTTTATCAAGACTAACGAACAGCAATTCATTTTTATTTATAAGATATGAGAACTTTTTCTATCACCATTATCAATATTTCTATCACCACGCTGGTGGAAACGCAGGGTTCAGCTAGTGTTTTATACTTGCTAGCGAGCCCATCACAGCCACCCGGCAATATATCCTTAAAAAGCTGTTCGCTTGGTGGTAGGATCTAATGGTCGGCGCGGTTAGCTACCACCCTCGCATCTAAGTCAGGCGCCGTTGCCCGACATTTCCCTGAATGGCCTGCTCCATCTTAGACCCTGGCGTTGCTTTCCATCAGCCCAGGGTCAAAGTCGATGATAAAAAATGCCTTATTATTTTCAGTTGTTCATCTACCAAACGTACGGTGCCACTTCGTATCTGACAAATGTCTTCCTATTAATAATAACTGGTGCATTCGTCAATGGGCCATACGCGTTGATTACCACAGCCGTCAGTGCTGAGCTGGGCACCCACACCAGCCTCGCAGGAGACGCTAAAGCCTTGGCCACCGTTACGGCCATCATAGACGGCACCGGAAGTGTGGGTGAGTATTCTCTAAACATCAACTAGACTAGGTAGTCCGTAGATAAGTGTGTGGTGACCGATGAACCGAGATGATGAGCATGTTCTGTGTGTTTCTCTTGTGTACAATAAAGAGTTCATCTATTTATCTCATCTATCATCCTGAGGATCTCATAAGAGCCGACAATAGGAAATAACAAGGCTGAAAACCTAACCGCAACAGATGGAATACTTGCAAAGAAACCCTTTTTTTTCCGCCCTGGGTAAAATCCTTTATGGACTTCCTCGCCGGCCACGGGGTTGGCCAGCGAGGGGAGTGTGGGACTCTCCCCCATAGTGGGGGCCTACCCTCTAAACCTCCCCGAGGTGCTCCAACTCGTGTCCTGTTGCGGCATTGTGGGATCTGATGCAGAACCACGCCGCCGCAGACGAGGAGCCCTCCTCCTCTCCTCAGGCTCCTTACGAGCATTCGACGTCCTGCCGTGAGCACCCGGCAGGACGTCGCTTCCCCTCAGATACCGTGTGGGGCGAGACATCCCCGTACCCCACCTCGGGATCTCCTATGTTTGGTGCCAACCCGTCTGGCCAGCGTGGCACAGTAGGCTAATCACCCTCCATATAATTGGAAGAGGCCCAACTCAGTAGTGGGTCATTTATGAGCTGAGGAGTAGACTATAAAAATGTTTAGTTGGTTTGTGTACGCTACAAAATCTCCAAAAGTTCGGCATCTACGCCGCAGTTGCATGGAGGGTCAATTAGCTTACTGTGCCACGCTGGCCAGACGCGTTGGCACAGGGTTTCGTATCAAGTTTTCCTTCTCGTGCGGCTAGGTTTTCTCCTATCTAAAATCTCCAAGAGGGAACCGTGAGCTCCTACATTGTTATGCGAGCCTAGTACTGACACTCAAGCTACAAAAAGAAATTAGCCTACCGTGCCACAGTGGCCAGATGGATTGGCACAGAATTTGCATCAACATTCCTACTCTTGCGGCTAAGTAGTCTTCAGTCTAATATTACCCAAATGGAATCTTCATCTCCTACATTGTTAAGCGAGCCTGGTACCGACACTCAAGCTACAAAAAGAAATTAGCCTCATGTGCCACATTGGCCAGATGGAATGGCATAGAATTTGCATCAAGATTACTTCTCTTGCTCTTGCTCATATAGGTAATTTTAGACTCAGTCTAAATACTCAATCTACAATTACCTAAATGGAATCTTCATCTCCTAAATTGTTAAGCGAGCCTGGTACCGACACTCAAGCTACAAAAAGAAATTAGCCTCATGTGCCACATTGGCCAGATGGAATGGCATAGAATTTGCATCAAGATTACTTCTCTTGCTCTTGCTCATATAGGTAATTTTAGACTCAGTCTAAATACTCAATCTACAATTACCTAAATGGAATCTTCATCTCCTAAATTGTTATGCGACCCTGGTACCGACACTCAAGCTACAAAAAGAAATTAGCCTCATGTGCCACATTGGCCAGATGGAATGGCATAGAATTTGCATCAAGATTACTTCTCTTGCTCTTGCTCATATAGGTAATTTTAGACTCAGTCTAAATACTCAATCTACAATTACCTAAATGGAATCTTCATCTCCTAAATTGTTATGCGACCCTGGTACCGACACTCAAGCTACAAAAAGAAATTAGCCTCATGTGCCACATTGGCCAGATGGAATGGCACAGAATTTGCATCAAGATTACTTCTCTTGCTCTTGCTCATATAGGTAATTTTAGACTCAGTCTAAATACTCAATCTACAATTACCTAAATGGAATCTTCATCTCCTAAATTGTTATGCGACCCTGGTACCGACACTCAAGCTACAAAAAGAAATTAGCCTCATGTGCCACATTGGCCAGATGGAATGGCATAGAATTTGCATCAAGATTACTTCTCTTGCTCTTGCTCATATAGGTAATTTTAGACTCAGTCTAAATACTCAATCTACAATTACCTAAATGGAATCTTCATCTCCTAAATTGTTATGCGACCCTGGTACCGACACTCAAGCTACAAAAAGAAATTAGCCTCATGTGCCACATTGGCCAGATGGAATGGCATAGAATTTGCATCAAGATTACTTCTCTTGCTCTTGCTCATATAGGTAATTTTAGACTCAGTCTAAATACTCAATCTACAATTACCTAAATGGAATCTTCATCTCCTAAATTGTTATGCGACCCTGGTACCGACACTCAAGCTACAAAAAGAAATTAGCCTCATGTGCCACATTGGCCAGATGGAATGGCACAGAATTTGCATCAAGATTACTTCTCTTGCTCTTGCTCATATAGGTAATTTTAGACTCAGTCTAAATACTCAATCTACAATTACCTAAATGGAATCTTCATCTCCTAAATTGTTATGCGACCCTGGTACCGACACTCAAGCTACAAAAAGAAATTAGCCTCATGTGCCACATTGGCCAGATGGAATGGCACAGAATTTGCATCAAGATTACTTCTCTTGCTCTTGCTCATATAGGTAATTTTAGACTCAGTCTAAATACTCAATCTACAATTACCTAAATGGAATCTTCATCTCCTAAATTGTTATGCGACCCTGGTACCGACACTCAAGCTTTAAAGAGAAAGTATAGTGCCACGCTGGCCAGACGGGTTGGCACAGGGCTCTAATCAAGATTCCATCCCTTGCGGCTAGGTGGTCTGCGTTATTTTTAACCCCCGACGCAAAAAGAGGGTTGTTATAAGTTTCACGTGTCTGTCTGTCTGTCCGTGGCACCGTAGCTCGCGAAAGGATGGAGCGGTTTCAATACAGTTATTTTTGTATGACAGGTGAGTTACGGGCGACTGTTCTTAGACATGTTTGATGAAAATCGGTTGAGTCTTTTAAAAGTTATGGGGGGTGAAAGTGGGGAAGAATAACCGAAAGTCTGCAAATATAATCGAGTGGGGTCTCAAATGAAAGCGCATCACGTGCAATTTAACAAAATTTACATTATAATAAGTATGTACCTATAAAAAGTATAAAATAAAAATTAAATTAAAAATTTAAATAAAACCCCGACACAATAACATTTATAAAGTAAAAAATAAAAATAAATACTTCGCGTTGGGGGACCAGGGGTCAGGTAATAAATAAGTGGGAGTGGTCCCCCAACGCGAAGTATTTATTTTTATTTTTTACTTTTTAAAGGTTATTGTGTCGGGGATTTATTTAAATTTTTAATTTAATTTTAGTCGTGTGCATCCTCTGGTTTTTGCTAATATGATTATGTTTAATAACAGGAGCTGCTATTGGTCCCATGCTCGCCGGGGTGGTCTCAAGCAATTCGTGGACACACGTCTTTTACATGCTCATCATCTGTAACTTCATGGCATTGTTCCTGCTGTTACGGTAAGACCAGACAATAAATAGTATATTTCATACATACAAGTGCGGAAAGGGAAGAGAAGAGTTCCGACAAATGTTGGGTTGACAGTCGGAACAAGTTGCAATGACGGTTCCGCACGTGTACTGAACGACTATTTTTAATACAGTTGCGAAAAAATGAAGCAATTTAATCTTTACATAGTATAAAACAAAGTCACTGTCGTCTGTCCGTCCCTATGTATGCTTGAATCTTTAAAACTACGCAACGGATTTTGATACGGTTTTATTAAATAGATAGAGTGATTCAAGAGGAAGGTTTATATGTATAACCCACCCCACCCAGACTAGTGGCCCACCCACCAGGGGCGGGCCACTAGTAAAATAATAAAAGCACAATAAATTCGACTAACTAATCATACTAAAAAATAACTAAACTCGCAACGACAATTTCAGAAAAATGGCGCCAACCGTAGAATATAAGCAAAGAATTTTTTTTTCTTCACCCATTCTGGTAGGCAAAAGGAACTATGCCCATACAGCCAAGTCTTCACTAGATTTTTTTTATTGATATGAAATGAAACCTAACCTAAATCATTCAATCATATCATTAAATCTGATATTGAAACAAATTAGTAAGTAGTTTCTTTTTACAAATATACGTATTTGCATGAATCATAAAAACTTCTATATATATTTTTTAGTAAAAACTTCATGGTTGGTTTTTTCTTTTAATAGACATTATTTTGACAGTTGGGAAAGAGAACGCACTAGTGCGGGAATGGTAAAAAAAAAGCACGCGTGTGTAATAGCCCACTTCCCGAACGCTATACGTCCCTGCAATAAGCCACTTTTTGAGCAACTGTATTAAAAATATAATTGTTACTTTCGTCGAGTATAAGTCAGCTAACACTCAAAATGAAATTACTTATGAGTGGCTAACAGGGAAATGGCAAACCCATGATGATGGAGAGAAATAATATTGAAATGATACAAAGTGACTTGACATTGGCTAAACACAAACCATGAGAGCCACAAGGAAGAAAAAAAAAAAAGTCAGCCTTACTTACCTTAAAATTTCATGTTTTTTTTTAATCGTAGCCCCTGCATTATGCCTTAGCCTGTACCGCGGGGGCAGTTTGACTCGGAGCAAAGTTATAAAGTTGTGCTATGCCAAGAATAGTAAGTGAGTGTGCCAACCTGTCTCTTAATATTTTTTACTTTTATATTTCAGGATAGCAAAGACCGAGTTGGCCAAAATAAGACAAGAACGAAGAATAGCGTCGTCGCCTCGTGTTCGGATAGAATAATTAATAAAATAAATAAATATTATTTTATTTTATTACAGCAATTATTTAATGTGACAGAATATGGTCTGCGTGGTGACGGAAAATATAGTGTCACCATCCCATTGCGTCCAGAGAGTGTCGTAAGCGCCGTAAAGGAAGTACATGGCTGAAAAACTAGCCACAAGAGGGAAATACCTAGGGACCGATGCTGAATCTTTAAAAAGTAATTAGACTACACGCTGGCCAGACACGTTGGCACAGGGCTGTCTTGTGGCTAGGTTTACTTCTTGGCTCGTACGACACCCTTAGTATGGAATAGGCTGGTGATAAGAGTTGACACAGGGTTTCGTGTCAAGTTTGCCTTCTCTTGCCGCTTATCGTCTGCCATATAAAATCTCCAAGAGGGAAGCGTCATCTCCTAAATTGTTATGCGACCCTGGTACCAACACTCTAGTTTTAAAGAGAAATTGGCCTTTCTGCCACGCTCGCCAGACGGATTGGCACAGGGTTTGTATCAAGTTTTCCTTCTCATGCGGCTAGGTGATCTGCCTCTTGCGTTCCTGTCCTACGACGCCCTCAGGATGGAATGGGTTGGTGATAGTGTATTCTACAACCGTACGCGTCGCCACTACATTTTATCAGTAACGATTCCGAGCGTACTTTGGGGTTTTTACTATACACAAAATAACGTGTTACAGATAAAGTATTTCATTTGTATTACAGTCCTCGCCAAACTTTATGGCCGCTCTGAATGTAGCCGTGGGTACGAACTTGCGCATCGTACATTTCATAACCAATACGAACGTAGCTCTCTCACACTAACACGCGTGTGGCGAGGACTCTTGCGGGTGGAAGACATGCCCTGCCTCCCCGCCCCGCGTACGTCCCGCTGATACCTGATTTTGTGTTGTGCGCAGCGTAATGCGGCTACATTCAGAGCGGCCTTAAAGATTGGCGAGGACAGTACCATATTGTGTGTGATAATCTATTTTGTATGTGGACGGACATATTTTAATAATATAAACTTGACTGTGATTTCCCTGTCTTTTATTTTGTTTCCGTAACCTGAGTGTCAACAGCCTATTCCGTGCTGAGGGTGTCGTAACATCCGACTAAAGGAAAGTCAAAGCAGAATAGATGAATGGAAGATGCCCTGTGCCAACCCGCCTGGCCAGCGTGGCATAGTAGGCGAAATTCTCTTTAAAGCTCGAGTCTGGGTACCAGGGTCTCATAACAATGTTGGAGATGACGTTTTGATACGACCGGCTTGCCTGCGTGAGCCTCCATGAATTTGGAGGAGGCCCGACTCAGTAGTGGGTCTTTAACGAGTCCAGATAATGATGTAATTTTCCGTGTGTTGATGTATTATAATACAGGGTGTCACCGCCCCATTCCATCCTGAGGGTGTCGTGAGAGCCGATAAATGGAAATGACAAGGCGGAAAACCTATCTGCAAGAGAAGGACATCTTGAAATGCTAGGTGGTAGTCTCCATACACACCTATCAGTCGTCATATCTACATTCGCACCTTTCATGCACAAATTCCTCATTCTTACAATACAACCATCTCCATTGACTTCCCACATACATACATGCTGAAACTACCACCGGTTCGGAATGCTGCTCTAAACGGAAGAGCGGGCAAGAAACTCGGCGGTTGATTTTTTCAAATTATCGGTCTTGTTAACTTTTCAGGTTATTATTTGCAGCGGATGGAGCGAAATAAAACGGTTTTGTTATAGGAATATTGTGTATTTTATTTTTATATTTGCGCACAGTACAACGTTGGATGTTTTCGCCTTGACCGGCTTAGCGAGAAGGGAGTTGCCATACTTAAACAAAATGTCTGCTACCAAATTACAAATATAAATGTTGCCACTTTATCATTATTCAATACACCCCCTCAACATTATATTTTAATTTCCAAACAACCATTTTAATTTTACCATTAAACATTTTTTAAACCTTTACCTATTTTGTACTACACCCCCTTAAGATAAATTCTGAGATGCATCTCCTTAACAAACTCTGTAATGCATCCCCTTTATAACATAAACATAACCTCTAAACAAATATGCAGAGCCCTAAATGATACTCATAAGTACTAACTAAACTTAGGCACACTAAACATCCTTTACATACAAAGATACCTTAAATACTAACTCCGCATTATCCTATGCATGTACACACTTTAACAAACTTATGACAATATCATATCCCTAAGTTTAACAAAAAGTATTTTTCCCAAGGGTTTGGTAAACAAATCAGCTACATTGTTATTACTACAAACAAATGTAATTTTAACTAAACCTCTTGATAGATTTTCTACAATGTACTGATACTTAATGTCTATGTGCTTCAATCTTTTATTACTGTCATTATTCTGTGCTATATTAATCACACTTTGATTGTCTTCAAATATTTCAAAATCTACATTATCATATCCAAAATCTCTAAGTAATTTTTTTAAATAGGAACCTTCCATAATACTCATACTCAAAGCTACATATTCTGCTTCACAAGATGACAGTGTTACACAAGACTGTTTCTTACTGTACCAAGAAACTGGACAATTAAAAATATAAAATATTTGACCCGAGGTTGACTTCCGGTCTGCAACATCACCGGCCCAGTCTGCATCACTGTAACCTTGCAATTTACATACATTTTTGTTTTCATTATCATATTTGTATGTTAAAGATAAATCAATAGTACCCTTTATGTATCTTAATATCCTCTTCAAACATTTAAATAAAGCTACACTAGCACAATGCACATATCTACTAAGAAATCCTACTGCTACAGATAAGTCTGGCCTAGTACAAGTAGCATACAAAAGACTACCTACTAAACTTCTACAGGCTTTTTCTATTTCAACACTTTCACTTTTATCTCTCTGTAACAAATCAAAATTAAAGTTTTGTTCTATTGGAGTACATACAGTTTTACAATTTGACATTTGATATAAATCCAGCAAATTTAATAAATATCCTTTCTGATTAATTACAGTTACACAATTTTTAAGATCTTGTTTTATATTTATTCCCAAATAATTACTTGCTAGACCCAAATCTTTCATTTTAAAGTTTTTACATATTGAACTTTTAAAGTCATTTACTTGGTTTTGATTACTACCAAAATACAACAAGTCATCCACAAATAATAACACATAAATATAATCATCTCCAATATGTTTGAAATATAAACATGGGTCATTCTTTGATCTTAAGAAATGTTCATTTGACATAAAACTATTAAACTTTGCATTCCAATATTTAGGTGATTTTTTAAGACCATAGATTGACTTATTTAATTTGCATACCTTATTTCCTGGTAATCTCATAAAAACTGTCTCATTGATGTCTCCATAAAGAAATGCCCCAGTAACATCCATTTGGTACACTGGTTGTCTTTTCTGCATAGCTACAGCCATCATGGCTTTGAAGGTAGTTAACTTGGCAACAGGTGAGTATGTTTGGTCATCACAGTTCTTCTGCTGGAATCCTCGGGCTACTAAGCGAGCTTTATACAAAGCTTTTCCTTCTGCCTCCTTGACTTTGAATACCCACTTGCTACTTACTATGTTTTCTCCGTCAGGAACTTCTGTCACCTCCTCCCATGTATTATTCTCCTCCAGTGTCTTCAACTCCTTGTTTATGGCTTCTTCCCACTTACTTTTATCTGGGCTTTTCATAGCTTCTTCGTAGGAAATAGGTTCATCACAGCAGTAAGTCAGGAATGTGTTTTCTTCTCCTTGTACATAGTCCTTAAACCAGCTTGGCTGTTTTCTCATCCTTCTAGGTCTTTCTGTTACCTCTTCTGACTGTACTGATGTTTCTGGAGTTTCCTGTGAATTTTCTTGTTCTTCTTCTACCTCTTCCTCTATATCTTCTTCTAATATTGACTGCTCATTAAAAGAATGGATGGAGTCCTGTTCATTTTCACTTTCTATAGTTTCAAGATTCTCTGTGTCTTCATATTGGCTTTCTTCTTCTTCTGAAACTTGTTCTGTCTCTTCTTGACTGTCAAAACCTATGTGATATTCCTTTTCTTGTCTTCTGTTTCTTTCTATAAGACCTCCAATGTCAATATGTATAACCTCTCCTGGTTTCGTTGCCCTATGTGTACTCGATGGGAAGGGGAACTTATGTTGTTTTCCTTTCAAACATGGTAAACAGGTTTCTTCTTCACTATTTCCAAACTTTATATCCTGCTTTATCAAGATGCTTTTCACTTGATTTATGTCTTGATGACCTAATTTTGCATGCCATTCCTTTAGATCTGACATCACTTTTCCAACCATGGCATTTGTGTCTTGCTGTCTGAATAACATTGTGTACATTTTTCCATGTCTCTTGGCTACAGCATGCACACTGTTGTTTTTAATAAACTGACACTCAGTGGCAGTTGACTCCAGCTTGTAACCTTTATCCAGTGCAGCACTCATAGAAAATAAGTTTGTCTTGAGGCTTGGCACATACAACACACTGCTTATCAATGTTTTAATCCATTTTTCCCCATCATATGCCTCAAGGTCAATGTCACCATAACCTAAAGCTTCTATTATTGTCCCATCCCCAATAACAATGTCTTTTGGCACTAACAACTTTTTATAATTTATGAAGCTGTCCGCTGTAAAGCTCATATGCTCTGAAGCACCACTATCTAAGAGCCATTCATTGTTTACACTTTTTGATGTAAGTCCACACACTGACATTACAAATGCGTTTTGTTTTACATCTGTTTTTTCTTGTTTGTTGTCCTTAATAAACCAACACTTTTCTTTTGTATGTCCGCGTTTATTACAATGTTTACAAAATGGAATATTTTCAGTTTTATCACTTTTGTTGCTTCTGGCTTTACAGTCTTTTTTGTAGTGACCCACTTTACCACATTTAAAGCATTTTCTATTTTTAGATTCCGTTTTAAACGCTGTGGATCTACTATTTTCACCTTCTTGGTATAATTTATTCCGTTGTTCTTCTATGATGAGCCTTGCTGTCAACTCCGACAGATTTTGCTTTTCAGATGGGACAGAGTCCCATGCAGAGACAAAGTGTCTGAATTTATCACCTATAGAACTTATTATTTTTGTGACAATCATATTTTCTGCAATTTCTCCTTTTGCTTGTTTAATTTGTGTTGCAATTGCCTCGACCTTTGCAATGAATGTTGACACATCCTCCGAACTGTTATATTTTTCTTCAAAAAAACGCTGCTGCAGTATGTGCAATGACACATCAGATTTTTGCTCATAAATTACATTTAATTTGTCCCATATTTCTTTAGCAGTTTCACAGTTTTGCACATGCAGCATAGCTGTGTTACCCAGCCTGCCCACGATAACTCCTTGGGCTTTCGCATCTAGCCTTTTCCACGTGGCTAACTTTGTATCGTCATTTTCTGGACATTTGAATGAGCCATCTACCAATTCGTAGACATTTACCGCCTTCAGTATGACTTTAACTTGAAATTTCCATGTATGCCAGTTACCGGCATTTTCCAACAACATGCGATTGTTAGACGCCCCAAAAATATCGCCCTCGCCGTCCATTTTTGTTGTACCGACGCTACTGCTTGACCGCAGAACCACACCGCCGTTTTACCACAGCTGCTACACAATAATTCCTTTATTTCGCTCCGGGCTTCTGGGCCCATAACCTTTTCAGGTTATTATTTGCAGCGGATGGAGCGAAATAAAACGGTTTTGTTATAGGAATATTGTGTATTTTATTTTTATATTTGCGCACAGTACAACGTTGGATGTTTTCGCCTTGACCGGCTTAGCGAGAAGGGGGTTGCCATACTTAAACAAAATGTCTGCTACCAAATTACAAATATAAATGTTGCCACTTTATCATTATTCAATATTAACGATAAGCACTAAGTGAGAGCAAGTTCGCCATATGAGAGAAACACGCTACACGTACAGTCCTCGCTAACCTTTATGGCCGCTCTGAATGTTGCCGTGGATACGAACTTGCGCATCGTACATTTCATAACCAATACGAACGTAGCTCACTCACACTAACACGCGGGTGGCGAGGACGCTTGCGGGTGGAAGACTTGCCCTGCCTCCCCGCCCCGCGTACGTCCCGCTGATAACTCATTTTGTGCGCAGCCGCATTACGCTGCGTTCAGAGCGGCCATAAAGATTGACGAGGACTGACATCTTGTAGAGTGTAATAAACACAACATTTCATAACTTGGTTATAATAACATAAGAATGATACAATCAGTTTAAAGCTATAACAGGAAAATTTTAGTTATGCATTCAAGACTTATAATTTCATTTATAATATTTCTATCTCTTTTCTATTATAAAATCATATTTCAGTTGAGCGCCTTTCGGAACCAAACGTAATAAATTAAATGTACACTGTCATTGTATTAAGGCGATTGAAAAGAATGACAAGCCCTCTAAGTTTCTTGCCAGTTCTTCTCAGCAGTGGTCGAGTTCCGAACTGGTGGTAAACTAAAATATATTACTTTGATTTATATACATTTTATTAATATTATGTTGACAATTTATAAGTGTCCTTTGTGTCATAGGCAAAATAAATGATTTGACTTTGTTATAAAAAAGATGTATCTGTTGACTATTGTGAACACCATAATTGCTTTAGACAATAGAGCATTTTTCTATTCTATTCTATTCTATACCTTATTATTCCAAACCGCGCGTATTAGCTGTCATTTTAATTATTAAATTAACATACGAAATAACACACCGACTAAATAATTATATTGTGCTAAAACCATGTGGTTAAACCAGTAGAGAAAATAATAATGTTATAAAACACTTTATTATTTGCTAATAACAGTATGCGAATAAATTTAATCAACAAATGCTAATTTTATTAACATAAACGGGTAATTTAAATTGTATTACGTCCTAAGTGATAAGTGTTTGCGACATTAGACCTTTACTTCGAAGGTTTACACTGAACTGACGGTTATATTTTTTTGTTCAAGAGACTTAACCCAGCATTATGTTATAACCTGTATCGCGGAGGCAGAGCACAAACATGAAATTCACTAAACACAAATGACACCCAGACTCAGAGCAAGTGCCTCTGGTTTACACAAAGTCACTTGCCCGGGTCCGGAATCGAACCCGGGATCCCGTGATCTAAAGGCGGCACATCCAACCCTTTTTTTTTATCGACGCTGGGGAAATTCTTTAAGCATACCACCGCCCCTCGGTTGAGAGGTCGGTGATTATGTGGGACCGCAAGGCACATCCAACCCCTTTCTTTTTTTTTTGGTTTCGCTGGGGAAATGCTTTATGCATACCACCGCACCCCGGGGGAAAGGTCGGTGATTATGTGGGACTCCGACAAGGGTCGTCTACCCAAGAGTCGTTTACCCACTAAAACCCCAGCGGTATACCCTCACACAACGCGCTTGGGGCGCCACAAGTTCGCGTAAACGCATTCTACTGTGACGCCCCGGCGTGGTGCCCGCAACGCGGGCAAGCGACTATCAGTCAGTCATCGAGGCTTTCGTCGGTGGTGGCTCCCCCGAACCACCTCCGGCCTCCTAGGCGAGGGCAGAAGGGGCCCGCACCGCCACGACGCTGGGTGCCGCTCTTCGTCTCACCTCTCCCCGCGGGCCCGCCTGGCATGGGTGACCCTGGCCGGTATGGCCCCGACGGATCCTTGAGGCACTCAAGCCCCCTCACCACGGCAAGGTGCCAGCACAGTCGAGGGGGAAGGCACATCCAACCCCTAGACCAACCAGGCATCAAACGGCTCAAGGTGTCCCGATGAGATCGAAATGAGGAAATGCGCAGGAGAACCAGTGTTACCGACATAGCCCTAGAACTCCCAAACTTAAGTGGCCGGGCAGCTCGCTGGACCGTCGTCCGATGGGGCAGAAAACTCCTCGAGTGGAGACCGCATTCCGGAAAGCGCAGTGCTGGTAGGCCTCCCACACGGTGGAACGACGACCTGCTTAAGGTCGCCGGAAGACGATGGCTGCGGGGTTTTGTATAAAGTTTGCCTTCACTTGCAGCTAACTTTTGTCGACGCTGTGCGAAAATATATCATCATCATCATCATCAGCCTATTTCAGTCCACTGCTGGACGTAGGCCTCCCCCATGGCTCGTCAAAATATATAATGCAGATTAATTAAGTCAAAGTCAAATCATATATTGTGGACACTTACAAATTGTCAACATAGGTAAATATGTTGACAATTAGTAAGTGTCTATAAAAAATATACAATGCTAAGTAATATTTAGATTACACTACTGAGAAGAACTGGCAAGAAACTCAGAGGGCTTGTCATACTTTTTTTTTATTAATTTGTGGTCCTATTCAGTTCTAGCAAGACTGCAGTTTCAGATCCGCAGTACTGTTTACCACCAGTTCGCGTGCCTGCTGAGAAGAACTGGCAAGAACTTCGGCGTTGTAATTTCTTTTACTTTAAATTTATTACACTATCGGTCGCCGAGTTGTTTAGAAATAGTATATTTCATTACAAGTGCGGAAAGGCTGTCATTACAACGAGTTCTGACAAATGTCTACCCGAGCCGAGGCGCAGCCGAAGGCGAGGGTTGACAGTCGGAACAAGTTGCAATGACTGTTCCGCACGTGTACTGAACGACTATTTTTAATACAGTTGCGAAAAAATCATAAAAACTTCTATGTTTTTTTTAGTAAAAACTTCATGGTTGGTTTTTCCTTATATTAGACATTATTTTGACAGTTGGGAAAGAGAACGCACTAGTGCGGGAATGGTAAAAAAAAAGCACGCGTGTGTAATAGCCCACTTCCCGAACGCTATACGTCCCTGCAATATGCCACTTTTTGAGCAACTGTATTAAAAATAACGTTATTTTATATTCACCAAAGAGAACGAGTCTATCTACTGAATTCATTTGTTAGAACTAACAATTGACCTAAATATTGTATCTTAATTGCCTAGTGCATCCGGCCACGTAAATGTATTGTAATGCTACATGATCATACAGTGTGCCAGAAACACTGTATTGTCACCAAGTCACATCAAAACCAACTTTTATTTCATCATCACCGCGTCCACTGCTGGACATATTTATTTATTATTTAATACTTTAAGCTAAAATATTACATTGACGGACTTAATGCCTAGAGGCATTCTCTCCCAGTCAACCTTTGGATGGTGCAGAGAGGGGCTTGGCAGATGCATTTGAAAATTGCGAAAGTATTGTATAGATATATATTACTAGCTGTCCCGGCAAACGTTGTTTTGCCAAATAATAAACCATCCCCCGCGCAACCCTCTAGGTCTTATGGTTCCAGAGATATCGTGATAACTCAATCTATCTATACAACATCTCCTATCGCAAACGTTGTTTTGCCATGTAATTAAATAGGGGTTGATCGTAGAGGGGTGAAAATTAAGGGTTGTTTGTATTTTTGTATGCTAAATCTTAAAAAAATAAAAGCAAAAAATTCTCTAAAAAATAAACAATTATTTTTGTTTTGGAACCCCCCCCCTTAAAATTTAGGGGGATGAAAAATAGATGTTGTCCTATTTTTAGACCTACTCAATATGCTCACAAAATTTCATCAAAATCGGTCAAGCCGTTTTGGAGGAGTATGGCAACGAAAACTTTGACACGAGAATTTTATATATTAGATACAATACTGTCGTAGAATTGACGGCCGCTGGGGCAAACAGGTGCTACAGTGGAGACCACGTACTGGCAAACGTAGGGACGCCCCCCTGCATGGGGGAGGCCTAAGTCCAGCAGTGGAATGAAATAGGCTGATGATGATATATTAACCTAATGACATAAACTAACATAAGAATAAATATCATACATATATAAACATACATATACTTTTTCATACAATATACTTAGGTATATCAAATATTCATAAACATATAAAATATATATTCCACTATACTAAGTAGCTTGAGACATATTGATCTTATCGAGAAAGTGCTTTCGTAGCTTATCTTTAACGACTGAAGTCTGTCAGCCATCCAGTCCGTTCTCGAGTTTTAACGAAACTCACGAACAGCAATTCACTTTTATTTTTATAGATTACTAGCGACCCGCCCGGCTTCGCACGGTTGTAATTATCCATGTATTATACTTATAAACCTTCCACTTGAATCACTGTATCTATTAAAAAAAAACGCATCAAAATCCGTTGCGTGGTTTTCAATATTTAAGCATACATAGGGTCGGACATACGTTATCGACTTTGTTTTATACTATGTAGTGATAGTGATATTAACTGTGGTGTTTTTTAAATTAATTGACTGATTTAATACATTCTTATGAATTATTCGAATTTAAAGCATTTTGTTTTGATATGATCCTTTATCGTTAGGTGTATATTGTTTTGTAGCGCTCTGCTTCAAGCAAACATTTCAATGAACTGATATAAATATGTATGGATAAATACACAAAGTGACTCAATACAATATAATTCCTATACACATATAATCGGATACCCAACCGTTGGGGACTACCCGGACGGGGAATAATAATAAACATCCCCACCGCCAACCTCTAGACCAACAAGGCAATAAATACTACCAAGTAGTATTAGTACCAGCCCATAAATGCCTCGTTGGTCTAGTGGTTAGATGTGCCGCCTTTGGATCAACGTGTCCCGGGTTCGATTCCGGGGTCGGGCAAGTGTCTTTGTCTAAACCAGAGGCACTGGCTCGGAGTCTGGGTGTCATTTCTATCTATAATATGTATGTATTTACAAAAAAAAAATATTTATGTAGTTTATCATCCATCTCGTTACCATAACACAAGCATTAAGTTGCTTAGCTTGGGACGAGATGGCGTTGTGTGAAATTTCCAAGGATTTTTATTTATTTATTTATAAATGACCCTTTGCTAGTACAAGGCAATAATTAACCCGGTGTTTCGTAATTCTGAGAAGTATTGCTATATGACTAAAATTGTTTCATTTTTTAACCCCCGACGCATAACGAGGGGTGTTATAAGTTTGACGTGTCTGTCTGTCTGTCCGTGGCACCGTAGCTCGCGAACGGATGAAGCGGTTTCAATACAGTTTTTTTTGTATGACAGGTGAGTTACGGGCGACTGTTCTTAGACATGTTTGATGAAAATCGGTTGAGTCGTTTAAAAGTTATGGGGGGTGAAAGTGGGGAAGAATAACCGAAAGTCTGCAAATATAATCGAGTGGGGTCTCAAATGAAAGCGCATCACGTGCACATTACAAACATCATAAAAAGCGTGTGTACCTATAAAAAACAAAAAATTAAATTAAAAATTTAAATAAACCCCCGACACAATGACCTAAGTACCCTTAAAAAGGAAAAAATAAAAAAATACATCGCGTTGGGGAACCAGGGGTCAGGTAATAAATAAATAGGAGCGGTCCCCCAACGCGATCTATTTTTTTTTTTTACTTTTTAAAGGGTACTTAGGTTATTGTGTCGGGGGTTTCTTAAAATTTTTAATTTAATTTTTATAATTAGTAGTGTTTTTAAATTAGTACGTGTGGTGACGGATTTAGAATACATAGTGTCACCACCCCATTCCATCCTGAGGGTGTCGTAAGAGCCGATACAATGAAATAACGAGGCCGCTAACCTAGAAAGGAGAAGGAAAACTTAATACGAAACCATGTGCCAACCCGTCTGGCCAGCGTGGCACAGTAGGGTATTTACCCTTTAGGTAACTGGAGGAGGCCCGACTAAGCAGTGGGAGATGTATGGGTGGTGTTAAAAGACATGAGCTGACACGTGTATTGGATATATCTTATCGAACATAATATTTGCATAAACTCAACATCATTGCATAAACTAATCGTAAACTCATATTATAACATTTAATCTCTCTGTACATATAATAAAATTATAAATTGTGGATGTATGTTGTACTTCATATCTCCACTAGCATCTGCCTGTGACTTCGCTTTTGCGACTTCAGCCAAAATATGGGGTGTGCTATACAGCTTAAGCTAGCCGCTACCAATGTGGTGACGCAATTAGAAAACATAATGTCACCACACCATTTCAACCTGAGGGTGTCGTAAGCGTCGACTAAATGAAATTACGTAACAGGAAACCTACCCGCAAAGAAGGAAATCTTGTAAAGAAACCCTGTGCCAACCCGTCTGGCCAGCATGGCACAGTAGGTTTAGTACCAGGGTCGCATAACTATGTAGGAGATAACGCTTCCCTCTTGGAGAATTTAGATAGCAAATAACATAGCCGCAAGAGAAGGAAAACTCGACAAGAAACCCTGTTCTAACTCGTCTGTTATTGGAGAAGATAAAGAAGCCTCCTCCCATTACATGGAGTGTCATCAGCCTCCTGTGCCACGCTGTCCAGAAGGGTTGGCACAGGGTTTCGTATCATGCGTGGTTCTGCATCAGATCCCACAATGCCGCAACAGGACGCGAGTTGGAGCACCCTGGGGAGGTTTAGTGGGTAGGCCCCCACTATGGGGAGTGTGGGGAGAATCCCACACTCCCCTCGCTGGCCATCCCCGTGGCCGGCGAGGAAGTCCATAAAGGATTTTACCCCGGGCGAAAAAAAAAAAGGGGTGTCGTATCATCGGGACGTCACAGTGGAACGCGTTTACGCGAACCTGTAGCGCCCCAAGCGTGTCGTGTGAGGGTATACCGCTGGGGTTTTAGTGGGTAGACGAGTTGTTTCCGGAGTCCCACATAATCCCCGACCCCACCGCCGAGGCGGTATGCATAAAGCATTTCCCAGCGTCACCAAAAAAAAAAAGGTTTCGTATCATGTTTTCCTTCCCATAAGGCTAGGTTATCGGCCTTGTCATTTCCTTTTATCGGCTGTTACGATACCCTCAGGATGGAATGGGGTGGTGACACTGTATTTTACATCACACGGACCACGTCATCCTGATCTGAATTAATTAAAAACCTGTTACATTAATAATAGACACGTTTCATATCACATGCTAAGCAGTTATAAATTAAATCATTCAAACAGGTAAATAACACGATATCTAATAGGTTGTTTGTGGAATATTATCCTCAATGAATCACGGAGAATGGTTGTGGAAGTTCGAGGTTAGGCAAAAAGGGTTTCCCCTTAGAATTCGTCATCTCTATATACTATTGAACCCATAAATGGCCCACTGTTGAATCAAGCCCTCTCCAGTTACATGGAGGGTAATCACCTACAATGTTATGCGACCCTGGTACCGACACTCTCAGCTTTAGAGTAAGCCTACCCCGTTCAACATAGCTTGATCGATTTGACAGACGGGCTAGTGATGGGAAACAGAAAATATCTAGTAGTCCAAAAAATAACGTTTTAAAATACTTGTAACAGTAACAAGTTGGCGTGGGTGTATTATGTGTGAAATTCTTTATTGCACTAGACGTATAAAACATTGGGTAGATAAGCGATGGTGGGTCAATATTCATATTAAGTTCCTATTTAATATTACAGGGTTATTTTTTGACCTTCCGCCAAATTTTAATAGGTGGTTCAGACCATGAAAGTAAAAAGAAAAGAAAATAATAGTTGTAAAAGTGTTAAATTTCAATGCGCTAAAGCCAACGAATTTTATTTCAAAATGAAAATGTTTTTTATTCGAATACTAGCTGACCCGACAGACGTTGTCCTGTCTGAACTATGAATATTGAATTCGAATTGGAATAATTAATAATAAATTAATATACCGCCTTTTCTTATCGATTCCAATCCCTTATATATTGTAACTAGCTTTTGGGTGCGGCTTCGCTCGCGTGGCCTTCTAACCCGTGCTTATGCATTTTTTTATGAATATAAATGTGGTTATTGTGACTAAACTATGATAGTTAGATATGTGCTCTCGCGGACTTTTTTGTAGATTAATTATAATTAATAAGACCTACAAACTCGTAGTACTTCATTTTGTTCTATTGTCAATAGTTTTTGCAGCGCACGCGTAAATAGGTTTTCGATCTTACACCTTGGGTTACAAAATCGCAATTTTCATACGGATCCCTAATTCCTTTGAAAATAAAATATAGCCTATAACCTTCCTCGATAAATGGACTATCTAACACTGAAAGAATTTTTGAAATCGGACCAGTAGTTCCTGAGATTAGCGCGTTCAAACAAACAAACAAACAAACAAACAAACAATCAAACAAACAAACAAACAAACTCTGCAGCTTTATAATATTAGTATAGATTAAAAAAGAAAAAAAGTAATTATGCCAAAAATAGCGAACCGTCGGGACGAATGTCAAATGTTTGACAGGTAACAGTTTGTATGGGAAAATAAAATTGTTGTTTTTATTATTTTACTTACAATATCAATGTTTTCTCTAGACTCTTAAACCTTCCCTGGCCTCACACGAATATTTCAAGACCAAAATTAGCCAAATCGCTCCAGCCGTTTTCGAGTTTTAGCGAGACTAACGAACAGCTATTCATTTTTATATATAGTAGAGATTGTCTTATAAAGTTAAGAAAAAGTGATAAAGAATTTCACACTTAATACACCCATAACATCTCTAATCCGGGGTCCCCCGTACATTGATTTCACTTGATTACTATCAAGCTAATTTTTCGTGAGTAGCTTCATTTTGACGAGATGCCCAACATTTTCTTGTCGACAACTCTTGAATAGCTAACAGAGGTAGCAAGGATGAAATATGTTGATTTTATGATCATCATCATGGAGTTTCTTGCCTCTGTGGAATGGCATTTTTTGTGTAATAATTTTCTTTAATACATATTTGAAAGCATTCCTATGTATTTATTCGAAAAAAAAAACATTTTGATTTTGGCAGTAGCTACCAGATTGTAAACTTTATGATTACAACTTTCACTTCGACACTGAGTGTGTTATAAGAGTTGAACGCCTCGCATTGGCGGTGAATGATTCCGGGGTTTTCCAGAGTGTAATTTCAATGTATTGGATACTCTTTTTCGTAACATAAAAATCATTCTGTCGTCTCATTTCCTTATGTTTCCGTCATACATCCTGTAACAAAAACACAAGACAGAAGTAATCATCAGGAGAAGTTTCTTCTGTAGCATGTTTTTGTATTACAAATAAGAGCTTCAGTGAACATTCAAACTCATAGGCATTTATTTTGTTCAGGTCTCGATGGACACTTACAAATTGTCAACATATTTTTCACAACATAATATACAATAAAACATTCGACCGTCTACCACCAGTTTGGAACGCGACCACTGCTGAGAAGAGGCGACAAGAACTCAGCCTTTTTTTTTTCAAATTATTGATGTTGTGTACAAAATGCACTAAAAAGCAAGAGCAATTGCGCCAGATACACGTTTACGCAATTAATGACGAATAGGTCTGAATTGGAATTAAAAAGCATAAAAAACGTATAAATATAATTGAAGGTAAAAAACCTTTATGAGTTAACTTATGTGAAATTATTACCTACAACAAGGCATTTAAGTTTTCCATAGTACTTGTAGTTTTGCCGGAAATCGACATAAACCGTATTTACCCTTAACAACCCCCCCCGCCCCTGATCCTCAGATCGCGCATAGATTATATTTCCTTTCATTTTTTTTATATTCTCTTCCCTTTTCAACGGGTTTCATCCTACAATTTTTTTTCACTTTTTACCATTTTCTGAAGTTTCCACCCTGGCCTAAAAGTAATATTATTGATAATAAACAATATTATTAAAAGTAGTATTTTGATTGTCATGCTACCGGTTCAGTTTAGAGGGTGTTAGCTTAGAGGTAGAGTCAAGTGGGCTTTGTAAACAACATTAATGCACGAATACAAGACGAACACAATATACAAGATGTAACGAAAGGTTATATTTTAATTTGTAATTTAAATAACAAATGGACAGGTACTGAAAAATACCAATGAACCTAAAACTAAAAAACCTTAAAGAAATACTAAAATATAATTACTTACCTTCAACCCTCCCCCCCTTGATCCTCAGATCGCCGATAGATTATTTTTCCTTTCATTTTTATTATATTCTCTTCCCTTTTCAACGGGTTTCATACTACTATTTTTTTTTTCACTTTTTACCATTTTTACTAATGAACCTAAAACTACAAAACCTTAAAAAAATACTAAAATATTATTATTCAAAGGAGTCCCTATATGCCAGGTTTCGAAGATACTGGCAGCGTTCCCCCTTTGAATCGCTAGACTGATTCTTTGTCCGAGGTAGCTGCCAGCTCTTCGGTCTCCTGTCATGTCGATTTGTAATTTAAATGATTATGTGACGGATATTCCGTGGAGTGACAGATTTAGAATACATAGAGTCACCACCTCATTCCATCCTGAGGGTGTCGTAAGAGCCGACACAAGGAAATGACAAGGCCGATAACCTAGCCGCGTGAGAAGGAAAACTTGATACAAACCCTGTGCCAACCCGTCTTGCCAGCGTGGCAGTAGGGTAATCAGCCCATAAATGATCCACTGCCGACTTAGCAGTGGGTCATTTATAGGCTGAGTAGTGCAATGGCTATAGAGTTCTTGTTGCATCTGTCTGTAAACCATTATTTATTGTTTGTACACACATTCCGTTGAGTGTTAGCTCTTTCCCAGGTAATGTATTTGTGGAGTCAGACCACAGCGGTCAGACCTCAGCTGTCACATGCGCGCTCGGAATTCTAATCGCAATAATTCCTAACATACAATACACCCCGGATAAACAAACAAATATAGGTATCTTGTTTACATTATCCGTGTGGTGACGGATTTAGAATACATTGTGTGACCACCCCATTTCATCTTATGGGCGCCGTAAGCGAAGACAACAGGAAATAACAAACTCAAACACAAAAGTAGGGATGTTATGGATATCCGTATCCGTAACTATCGGATATCCGAAATAAAAAAATATCCGTAACCGTAACCGAATCCGGTATAAAAGTTTCGGATAATGACTTATTATGACAGGTTTCCCTCAACTGTCCGAACCAGGGCCTCCGAGCAAGTGCCTCTGGCCCGAAATCGAACCCGGGTCCCGTTGATCCAAAGGCGGCGTGGCACAGTAAGCTCCATATAGTTGGAGGAGGCCCGACATCTTTTAGCGTATGTTACAGACTTCACAAAAAATATGCAGTATGCAGAAACATCTAAAGAAAAAGGATAAAAGTGGGTGTGGAGGAAATGGAAGAATCTTTGTCGGGAAAGAAGAGCACGGACAACGAGCGTAATTTTGTGAGTTACAGTTTCTTATAAAAGTCCAGTTCGCGCCACACGGCGACGCAAAATGAGTTGTGAGCCGACTAACACGCGAAAAGCTCGTCACAGACGTAGTTATAATATATATTACTATACAAGGCATATTACGATATATTTTCCACTAGCGACCCGCCCCGGCTTCGCACGAGTGCAATGATGAACCTCTAAAAGAAAGTCGCTGTCGTCTGTCCGTCCCTATGTATGCTTAAATCTTTAAAACTATACGCAACGGATTTTGATACGGTTTTTTTTAATAGATAGAGTGATTCAAGAGGAAGGTTTCTAAGTATAACCCACACCCGCTTTGCACGGGCGAAGCCGGGGCGGGCCACTAGTTATAGATGTATTATTATACATATAAATGTTCCTCTTTAATCGCTCTATCTATTAAAAAACCCGCTTCAAAATCCGTTGCGTAGTTTTAAAGATTTAAGTATGCATAGGGACGGACAGTGACTTTGTTTTGTAGTATGTAGTGTTAGTGATATAAATTTTCGCAGCTATTATATATATTTTTTTGACATCACAAACATTTGGCATATTAATTTATCGAAAATAAGCTGCGCTAGCAAGGACGGCCGCAGACTGAGTGAGGGAAATATATATTATAGTCTAGCTCCAGTATGAGGTAGCTTGCTATACTATAATGTATATCTCGATATTTTAATATATATTATAGCTACGACTGTGACGGGCTATACTATAACCGACCGAATTAAGGTGGATGTTCCAGGGTAGGCGCGAAATTCAAAAATTCTTACTTTTTTTGCAATTTGCAGGGCAGTGCTAGGTTGTATGATGATGAACATTTGATTCGCGGCTGGAAGACGTATGTAGTTACGGAGTTATAATCATCAAACTCATCAATACAACCCTCCAAGATCCTAAAGGTGCAAGAATGATTTTGACGTTGAAAAAGTTTTTCTTGCACCTTTATGAGCTTGGAGGGTTGTATTGATGATTTTTATGATTTTAATTATATAACTACATACGTCTTATAGCCGCGAATAACATTTTAATCAACATACAACCTAGCACTGCCCTGCAAATTGCAAAAAACGTAAGAATTTTTGAATTTCGCGGGCTACCCTGGAACATCCACCTTAAGTTCGCGGGGTGTGAGGGGACCGAGGAAAGCGTCAGTCAGTTAAAGATTTCTGCGACGAGAATTTCTGCGACCGAAACTACGCGACTCACTACTCAAAAAGATACGTTCGTTTGGCGTCACCCTTATCAAGCTTTCCTAATTCAGCCTAATATTTATCTTGTTTTTAATACACGTGTTTTTAACACTTGTTATACAGCAATTTGCAGAAAATTGTCGAGGTCTTGGAACAAAAACTCGCAATGTTTATCGAAATGTTTTTTCTAATAACTATGACTTGATATTTTTAACGGAAACGTGGGTAAACGACGACAGATACTTGGCTTAAACCGGGTGATTTTTTTTAAATTTCGACCATGTTTCTTTGGGAAAGTTGTTTACTTTCATGGTCTGAAACACCTATTTACATTTGGCGGGCGGTCCAAAAATCACCCTGTACAAGAAATCGAGATAGTTGTAGCCATTTAGTTCGTAAAGAAGGCGGTCGGAAAGCGATAGATGTGGGCGGCTCGGAACCGGCCTTCGTGGAAATCCTTGAGGGAGGCTGTGCTGGTACATAGAGCAGTGGATGATGATAACTACTCGTATAAACTTGTATTTATTGTAAGATTCAGTGGAACACAAACGTTGGTGAACCAAATAAGTAAATACGGGTCCGTCTGCCATTCTACCATCTCTGAAACCTCCCCCAAATTCAGGCAGGAAAATTCAGGGCGCCACTTCATCCAACGCTTGACGGGGCCACGTGCAATGTCCCGCACGTGCCTTTCGGTGGGTTGGGGAGCGTTCACAGCTCCACATCAAAGCGTGGGGCCCGCTTGTATAAGTTGGTCAAAGCCCCATCGGGGTCGCGGACTTTCCCTCTGGGGAGTGAAACCCATGGCCTGTTTCGGGCCGTCGAGGGACACCGTTGGTTTTAGTGGGTAGGTTGGGGCGCAACTACCATCTCTCCGCGCCCCGGAGGCCCACAAAACCGGGCTGGCGTATAGCGGTCGTTAGATGTTAGGTTAGATGTGCCACCTTTGGATCAACGGGTCCCGGGTTCGATTCCGGGGTCGGGCAAATGTCTTTGTCTAAACCAGAGGCACTTGCTCGGAGTCTGGGTGTCATTTCTATCTATAATATGTATGTATTTACAAAAAAAAACAAGTATTTATGTGGTTTATCATCCATCTCGTTACCATGACACAAGCATTAAGTTGCTTAGCTTGGGACGAGATGGCGTTGTGTGAAATGTCCAAGGATATATGCATGAGGATAAAAAGGGAAACAAAAGGGTTTATATAAAGTTTTCCCTATCTTGCGGCTAGGTGATCTACCTTAAGAGTTACGTTAATCCCACGTCGATGACACATTCATGTAGTATGATCGCGTTGCGGAAAACACTACCACTCAGCCCATTTAAGACCCACTGTGGGATAGAGTCGGGATTCTATAATTACATGAAGGCTGTGAGGATATTAAGTCTACTATGCCACGCTGCCCAGAATTCTCTAAGAGGGACGCGTCATCTCTTACATTGTTATGCGACCCTGGTACCGATACTCAAGCTTTAAAGATAAATCAGCCTACTGTGCCACACTGGCCAGACGGGTTGGCACAGCGTTTTTGTATCTCCTCTTGTTAGGTGGTCCACCGCCTACATTCTCCAAGAGGGAAGCGTCATCACTTACATTGTTATGCGACCCTGGTACCGATACTCAAGCTTTAAAGAGAAATCAGCCTACTGTGCCACGCTGGCCAGACCGGTTGGCACAAGGTTTGGTATTAAGTTTTCCTACTCTTGTGACAAGGTTCGATTCGGCCTTGTCATTTCCCTCTGTCGGCTTTTACGACACCCTCAGGATGGAATGGTTTGGTGACAATATGAATTCTAAACCCGTCACCATATATTATATTGTTTTGTTTATATCGGGGGGGGGGGGGGGTGGGCAATTTACAAACATTTAATTCACGAGCACAAATGACACCATTATGTCTCTTACGACATCTTCAGGGTGGAATTGGTTGGTGACACTATGCATTGTAAGGGTATGTATCAAGACTTTCTCCTCTTGCAGCCCGGTAGGCTGCCTCTGCGTTCCTTAGGACACCCTCCGGATGGTATGGGTGGGTGACGTTTTGTGTTCTAAATCCGTCACTACACGGAAAACTTATCAATATGTTATTGGACAGATCGAAAATCCCCGTTTTAATATTATTCATTCTAAGAAAACCGCGGACGCAGACATTTGTTTGAACTTGAAAATTTAATTATTATAGTGTAAACCGCCGCCAAAATGAGTGGTGCTATAAATTTGACGGACCGAAATACTTATTATTTTTGGTAGGTACTTTAGACGAGCTTAATTAAAGCCGTTTATAGGTAAGCTTCTTTCGAAATATATTAGAAATCCAAAAATAACATAATATATATCTTTAAAGGGGCTGTCCATTAATCACGTGTGGTTCGAAAGGGGGAGGCAGGGGTTCGGCAAAAATCACGAAACCTCACCAAGGGGTAGGGGGGGGTATAAAGATATCACGTGTATTTAATTTTTCGTCAAACGCTTCATTTCTATACCGAAAAGCGTCGTGTTTATGCTGCTTTGTATGTCCTAAAAATACACGTGATTTTTGATGGGGGGTGGGGGGGGGGGAGTATTCGTAAACCTCACCACGTATCACCAAGGGGGGAGGGGTTAAATTTTTTTATAAAAAATATCACGTGATTAATGGACAGCCCCTAACCTAGTATACTCGATTTTATCATCATATCAGCCAAAAGACGTCCACTGCTGGACATAGGCCTCCCCCAAGGCTCTACACAACGGCCGGTCCTGGGCCTCCCGCATTAAATCGTTTTCCGGCGGCATTAATCAGCTGATAGGTGCACCATATTCCTACCAGCACTGCGCTTCCGGAACGCGGTCGCCACTCGAGGACTTTTCTGCCCCATCGGGGGTCGGTACTGCGCGCTATTCTCGATTTAGTATTATTATATCTGTATCGATACTAAATACTCAGTGTGTTGACAGATTTAGAGTATAACTAGCAAACCCGGCGAACTCCGTTTCGCCACCAGATGGCTTCGTTTTATGTAACATTTCGTTTGGTGATTAAAAGATGAAGAACATTTTTATTTTTTTATATTTTTGAAGGAAATTTTTTATTTCATTTCACAACAGTAATGAATTCATTTCGATTACAAAAATGAAGTGTCTTTTAGTTGAACTTCTCTAAGTAAATGAAAATGAAACCAACGTAAATACTGAATCGAAGCGTTATACGTGTCCGCAAATTATCCATTTCATTTAAGTGCTCTTTAGTAAACCACATTTTTTTGTTTTTTTTGGTCTGACGTCAACACAAACAAAGCGGATGGTTTCCCAACATGTCGACAGCGAATTTCTGGAATAGCCGACGGCACTTCAGAATGACATTCTTCTCATGTGTACGAATCATCAGGGGCGTAGCTACCGCCGTATCAATTATACAGGGCCCCCGGGCCACGGGGGCCCCCCGTGCGTAGGCAAAAATTAATAATAAAAACTTCCCAAATTTGTTACTATTTCAGAGGCAGAAACTTTGGAAAAACTAAAGTCATCATTTATTCAATCAGTTTGCCGAAAAAAGGCAAGGAGAGTGTTTAAGTAATATTAATTGTTTGAAAAAATTTTGGACGTTTTTTTTTCTTTTGTGAGAAATGTTTACCCTTCATAAAGGCCCGCAAATATTTTTTTATACGGGGCCCCACCAAGGCACGCTACGCCCCTGCGAATCATCATACAATACGCATAGTAATTCATTGCGCTTAGATTTTTATTCGTTGATATGCCTAAAAGTGCAAAATTAAATGAATTGTTAATGGAAACCAATAATAGCAATAATAGCAATAATTAGTGTGTGAATATTGTACCTGTAATTGGATCAACCATCTTCAACGTGATGTCGTATCCGTCTTGCCCTTGCCAATAAATGATTGGATATTGTAACGCATCGTACAAACGATGTGTCTCGTTTACACGATGCATGATATTGCTTCTTCGCTGAACGACAATGTCTCGCGATTTAGTTGGATCGCCAACAATAATTGCAGCAACATCATTAACGGTGGGTGCATTGAATCTTCGCACATATTCACCTGTTGGGGTACAATCAGCTCGTATGACAAATTTGTGCGTATCCGATGGCATTCGTTCCAATGCTGTTTTGAACATATTAACCACAGCATTACTAGCGTGAAAAAATGCTTGCAATTGTTCAATAATTCGTCTCTTTAACTGTTGTGTTCCCTGTATATTGCACCGCACATTCAGCTGATCCACCATCGACGAAATGAAATAAATTTGCAGAAATTGATGCGGTTTATCTGGTGTTGGCACCATTGAACCATGCCAATGATATATTGCCTCGTTGGTCTAGTGGTTAGATGTGCCGCCTTTGGATCAACGGGTTCCGGGTTCGATTCCGGGGTCGGGCAAGTGTCTTTGTCTAAACCAGAGGCTCTGGCTCGGAGTCTGGGTGTCATTTCTATCTATAATATGTATGTATTTACAAAAAAAAAAGTATATAAGTAGTTTATCATCCATCTCGTTACCATAACACAAGCATTAAGTTGCTTAGCTTGGGACGAGATGGCGTTGTGTGAAATGTCCAAGGATATTTATTTATTTATTTGTTTATTTGTCCTTGTATCTGTTTGCAAACAATCATTTTTGTTGAAGAATAGGGTGTAACTTCTGATCGTGTGATGGTGTAGTGTGTGGTGTTTATGTAGTTGTTATGTGTTGCTATTCATTGTGTTGGTGTGAGTGATTCTGCCGCCTGTCCGCCTTCTCGAATGATATTAGCTCCAAAGGAAGTCATGCGAAAGCAGTTATTGTATTCAAGGATGTGTTGAAGAAAATGGCTGGAATCGGGATCGCTTCCATCGAACGATGGTTTCAGTGGCTGTGGTGGTGTAAGTAATGGATCCAGTTTGACTTTTCCACTTGCGCAGCACAATCCAGCCGTTTCTCTTTTGAACTTTAACGCATTGCAATATCGGCTATATTCCATTATCTAAATTCATATTGGAATGCCAAGCGATTGTATGATGACAATGATCTTCGTGTGCTCACGCGTTGTCTCAATCGGGCATTTTCTCTTATTATATTTTGTCTTTCTTCGCTTAAGTTCTGTGAATACACTTGTTGCTGGCTTGCATGTCTTGTGCGGCGGCCGAAGTTCGCACGTCGTCCTCTAGGCATTTTGGACTATGGACAGAGTGGTGAATTTAACCTCAAATGCACAATCCACATAATTTACACAGTTCAACTTACCACCTTAGAGACAAATGCCTTCTGTCGAAATTGAATAAAAATTTGCACAATACACGTGATTGATTTGATGGTAAATGTTGGGAAACGAATAACTTTTTTTTTTTTTCACAATTTCAAAGTGAACACAATACCGGTTTGTCACATGAAATTAACTGAGCAGAGCAAAGCTATGTATCAGAGATGGCGCTGTATGTTAAAAAGATTTTCCCGCTTTTCTGTTGAAAATTTTCCTGAATTTTCTTTGCTATAAATCTCACGGAGCCCGAGACCTTTCCAACGAATGCAAAACCGTGGAAATCGGTTCGTGCGTTCTAGAGTTATAGCGTCAGGAAGGAAAACCCGACTTATTTTTATATAGTAAAAAAAAATATACATTATTTTCAGCAAGTAATTCTAAACTGCCCCCGCAATACAGGTATAGTTTTATTTAAATAATAATAATCAACATCATCATCAGCAGGTGATGACACTTTTTTGTCCTAAAACACTCTCAGGATGGGATGGTTTAAAGCCAAAGTGAACAGCCACCTAACGTGTACCATCTTACGCCTCATCTTCGCCTTCCATCAGGAGAGATTGAGGTCAAACGTACGCCAATTTTTTTTTATAAAAAGAAATGTTTGCTGCCATTACTAGTATTACTCAGCACATATAAGACCCATTGCTGAGTCCTGCCTCCCCCACTACATGGGTTGGTAGAAGGTTTTCCTTCTCTTGTGGCTAGGTTATCGGCCTTGTCATTTCCCTTTGTCGCCTCTTATGACACCCTCAAGTACGAATGTATTGGTGACTCTATGTATTACTATGACCATTACGGTGGCCAGACGGGTTTCGTATCAAGTTTTCCTTCATTAGACTGATTGAGTGATAATTTTTTTAAGATGGCAAAATAAAAAAGTTGGCGCCATGTGAGCTAGCGGCATTTAAGGTTAAGGACGGCAGTGGCAATAAACCATATGAGTTGAACAAAATAACCATAGTGGGGCATCGTTCGTGCTCATAACACAAACAATCGAATGGGTTACGCCTCCGTTGCCCGCCAATGAGACAAACAAGGTCGCAAGATATTTTGCGGCTATTGTACCCGTGGAGGGTGCCAGCAACTAAATTGCCGACGTCAAAAACGGCAACGACAACAAAAATCCCGGACACCGCTGAAAAATATATTTTTGCAACAAAAATATTCACTTGATTTTGATCAGAGAAGAAAGCGTGTGTATTTTCACAGTTTAGAGAGTTTCTTTTTTTCGTCCAATGCTGCGTGACTAGCGAAAACACTCTCTGTACATTCGCATTGTGAGCTGTTATACAAAAATAATTTCACTTGACAAGAAAATTGTCTTTTCGAAACCCCTGCCGGACGGCCCCCGGACGCAATTAAAAATAGGACAAATCCGGGGAATTCCGGACGGATGATCGTGTCATGTGACACTTAATCTTTTTTGTAGGATATGCTCATGGATAGCCCGTCATTTGAGACGAGCGCGGCTTAGTGGACGCCAGGGCGATTAGAGATGGAAATAAGCGCCCCAATCAACGCACTGAAAAGCAATAATAACCAAGCCTTAAATAAAACCAACTCATTAAAAATTTGTGAAGTAGGTATCGATACTCAGATTAAAAAAAAAACATAACACCCTAATAAAGGAAACTTTTTGATCATGATAATAATCTGCAGGTCGATGGACTTAACTTCATGTGTGGTGCCGGATTTAGAATTCATAATGTCGCCACCCCATTTCATCCTGAGGGTGTCGTAAGAGTAAACAAAAGGAAAGGACAAAGCCTCATGGATACCCGAACGATAAACGTCAGCCGAGTTATGTGGGACTCCGAGCCGCGGAAAGATAGTGATGCGCCCGAACCTACACACTAAAACCAACGGTGTCCCTCAACTGCCCGAAACGGGGCACGGGTTTCACTCCGCAATGGGGAGCATGCTCCGCGACCCTGATGAGGTCGCTTGTAAAAGCGGGCCCCTCACCACACAGTCAGCACGGTCGAAGGGGACTTTATTTTTTTGTTGTCGCTGTGGAAATGCTTTATGCATACCACCGCCCCCCGGGGGAGAGGTCGGTGATTATGTGGGACTCCGACAAGGGTCGTCTACCCAAGAGTCGTCTACCCACTAAAACCCCAGCGGTATACCCTCACACGGCGCGCTTGGGGCGCCACAAGTTCGCGTAAACGCATTCCACTGTGACGCCCCGGCGTGGTGCCCGCAACGGGCAAGCGACTGTCAGAGAGGGCGTCCCGGTACACTGGGACGCCCTCAGTCATCGAGGCTTTCGTCAGTGGCGGTTCCCCCGGCGGTTGAAGGGGACTGTGCCAACCCTGCCCAGCGTTGCATAGTACACAAATTGCCCTCCATGTAACTGGAGGTGGCCCGACTTGGCAGTGGGCCATGTATGGCTGTTTGAATGGGGGCGATAGATTTAAAGAACCATTTTACAACGCACTAAATACCTGTCTATTTTTTATAAATTTATCACAAAATTTAGTCATTTTGTTTGTTTCACTATAATAAATAATTACGTTGCAGCACACATCCTTTTTCTTCTTTTTATAAAAAAAAAACGGAACCCCTGCACTAGGTATAACCTGTATCGCGAGGCCAGTTTACATACATGAAATTCAAGAATACAAATGAAACCCAGACACCAAGCAAGTGCCTCTAGTTTAGACAAAGACACTTGCCCGACCCCGGAATCGAACCCGGGCCTCGTTGGCCCAAAGGCGGCGCATCTAACCCTTAGACCAACGAGGCAATATTTAAAACCACACCACTAATGATTGACAAAAAGGAAAAAAACGGGTGGACACATTTGTCATTATTATATTGGACGTCACAGTAACCGTACACAAATATTATATTACGATGACGACAAACGGTTTTCTCAACGGAAAATTAGTTTTATCCTCAATACCTGGTAGACATTAATTCAAAGTTTTTTTTATGGTGAGCCCAAGATTCCGCTGTCAGTAGCGCGCCGTGCCGCGGACTGATATAACGTGTAGCGTGACGATTTTAAAAACTTGTTTATGGTTTATAGCGCGCGCGGGAAATACGAGTGACATTTTATTTTTTAAAGTTTAAATAGTTCTTTTTAGTGATGAAAGGCCAATGTATGCGGTTTGTGAGCCATAAAGGCGAAGCATATGCCATTCATGTGCCCAGAAGAGAAGATGAAAATGTCGGATTTTTTAGCTTGGTAAGTTGATAATGAGATATGGCAATTACTGTCGTATACATTTATAATACAAGCATATTTTTTTAAAGTTTATTTATTTTTAGTAGGTATTAAAAAACAAAGCTATTCGGACCAACCACAAAATAGTATTTTGTTGAATACCTAACAAAATATCGGAAAAAAAGACATTGATTAATCGATTGCTATTTACTACATTGCGTATCTGTCGATAAAAGTAAAAATACTATTTTAATATAAGTAGGCGATATTAGTATTTTTGCTATTCACAAAAATTCTGGTTGGTAATGGAAACTTGGCCATGACTGAAACAAATTCTTGTTATTCTCCATTTTTTTTCTTTCTCTTCGTGTTCTATTCTAGGTAATATAGATGTTAACATTATTATTTTATTTAATAAATAAAATGTAAAAATTATCGACAAATAAAATATGATTTCAAAACTGGCAATTATATGTGAATTTTCACGAATGTCATAGGAGTAGGTACAACTAATTAACGTCGCTGTTAAATTTTCAACTACAAATCACTATCACTACTTAATCGCTGTCGTCTGTCCGTCTATGTATGCTTAAATCTTTAAAACTACGCAACGGATTTTGATGCGGTTTTTTTTAATAGATAGAGTGATTCAAAATGAATGTTTATATGTATAATACATGCATAATATTGTAGAAAAACATCATTGCAACCGTGCGAAGCTGGGGTGGGTCGCTAGTAACTAATAAATTATTGGAATAAAGATTAATTTTCCTAAACGTTTTATAAATATGGGAGTTTGCAGCAAAAACCACACAACGGAATCTAGAACCTCTTACATCTCTTAGATTTAATCTTTTTAGTAAAGCTTCAGTTATTTTTAGTGTTTAGTTTTTATTACTTATTATTTAGTTAGTTTTTTTTAGTGTTTAGTAAAACCGCGTACCAAACTCGTAGTAATATTATAAAAATAATGTATCCGTTGACGATTGTTCCATAATTGGCTTCTGTACCTACAAGGCATTTTTATATTATATTTAATGATCTTAATTTAACCATTTGTATTCCTTTTTTTTAATATAGGTACTATATATCACCCTCGGAACCGCTTGCATTTTGAACTTGTTGACTATTGCAATCTTGAAGTTGAATTTTGAAGATCTATTGCTATTGCAATACATAGATCTCTTTATGCTGCAATACGTATACATTAAATGTAACTAGATGTCTTATCAGGTTTGCAAATGTAGAGATGGAAAATAAATTGTCAATTCAACATTAAAAGGTCAAAATCAACATTAAAAATGTGTCTCGCATATTTTAATATAAATTATTTTTCTCACCTATAATAACTGGTTTGCAAACCTAAGTAAAAAGAGAAATAAAAAACGATCTCTAAAAGGTCTTCTGACAGCGGTGATCGTCCCACACTTTGGTTTACTAAACGTGGTCGTCGCTCTAGGGAAACAAGAAAAAACAGGTTACACTCCGGGAGTGCCGCAGAGGTGAAAACTAAAACTTTAAGTTTTTGTTTTCATTATTTTGGAATGGTTAGGGAATATTTATCAGTTTAAAAGTACATACTAGCATTTATGTGGTTAAATACAATATTTATTTATTGCGCTAGCTTACACAAAAATGACAATTTATATTGCCTAAACAAAAATACCCTTCTGAACTATTACAATTATTAAGTTCGGTATATCTTATTATTGTAAAAAAAAAACCATTGTTAAAAAAATATATATAAAACAATAGAAAACCCGTCGACTTCGAGGTCGATGACCTAAGCTACCGACGCGGCGACGGTTCAGGACTCCAGAGAGAGGAACCTCCTCACGATCCTTGCCGAATCCAGGATGACTGCCTTTTGTATGAATTTATTTATTATTATTATATTACTTCCTCTCTTACGCCGCGCCGTCGGTCTACTATCCCTCCGTCTTACGAATTTTCGATCGCGCTGACGCGAGTTTGACATTTTATACCCATCCCAAGAAAAGTTGATGAAGTTCTCAATTCAAAAACTAAAACAATTTATTCAAGTAGCTCATCTGAGATCTTTTGACACGTCAATACAATATACATTTTACATTTACTGTTTACTACCGGTTCGGAAGGCAGCTCTACAGAGAAGAGCCAGCAAGAAACTTATCATTAGACTGCCATATCACTATCATTCTTTATTCTTTATTGCACACAGATACATAAAATAAAAAACATGATATTTGGAAACAAAATGTACACAGGCGAGCTTAACTCTATAAGAGTTTTCTTCCAGCAAACCTTTGGCAGAGTGAGACCTGTAGAAGATGGGTATGGGCAGTGCACAACAAATTAAAAAATAAAAGTAAATAAAAGTAATTTATCATTAAATTATCGCTAACTATATACTACATAGACCTACATACTAATAATACATACTATATACTTAAATAATTACAAAATACATAGGTAACTGAAAATATATATTATAATTATATACATATGCCTTATAGCTGTCTGCCTATTAGCTTACACACGTTACGATGAAAGGAAGTTTGTTTTAACTCTTTTCTTAAAATCTTCAAGAGAAGAGCTAGCACGAACATAATGTGGAAGAGAATTCCACAAACGCACTGCATGCACAGTGAAGGAACCGTCATACCGACTGGAGGTGTGGAGAGGCATCTGAAGAAGAAGGGACGTTGCTGAGCGACAGGGTTTATCCCGCGGTACCAAAAACTCAAAGCGTTCACGAAGATAGATAGGAGCATTAGGGTTATGAAGAATAGAATAGAGGAGAGAGAGGATGTGACAATCTCGACGCCGCCGAATTGGTAACCATTTCAAACGCAACCGAAATTCTGACACATGGTCATACTTCCGGAGGCCGAAAATGAATCGGATACACAAGTTCTGCAGACGTTCGAGCTTGTCGAGAAGATCTTCCCTTGCATCAAGATAGCATACATCAGCATAGTCGAGAAGAGGGAGCAAAAGAGATTGTGCAAGAGAGATTTTAGTATGGAAAGGCAAGAACTTTTGAAGACGTTTAAGAGACTGAAAGGAACAGTAAACCCTCCTGCTTACCTCTGCAACATGGTAACTCCACGATAGGTTACAATCTATGAACACCCCAAGGTTTTTAGCGTGTTCCGAATAGGCTACAGGGACATTATCATAGAGAACTGGGGGCAGCGAGTCGTTAGGTACTTGGTTGACAGTATACCGGCCACCAATAATGAGTGCTTGTGACTTAGATGGGTTAACCAGGAGACCAAAAGATTTGGCCCAGTCGCTAATGTTTCCAAGATCACTATTGATGGCGTCAATGGCAAGATCCGTATCCTCAACTTTAAAATGTCGATATAACTGTAAGTCATCAGCATAGAGATGGTATTGAGAGGAAATTATTTTAGTGATAGCATTAATAAAAACAGAGAAGAGAAGAGGAGAGAGAACGCCACCTTGAGGCACACCCGCAGCAAGATTACACCATTCAGAGGAAGCCTCTTCGTAGCGCACCGACTGCGAGCGCCCTCGAAGGTAAGAATTAAACCATGCAATCACCGAAGACGAGATATTTAGAGAGGAAAGGATACCAAGAAGGATGTCGAAATCGATGGAGTTAAAAGCACTGCTAAAGTCCAGTAGGACTAACACGGTAAGCAATTTCCGCTCCATGGCCAAACGAATATCGTCTGTAATTTTAACCAAAGCAGTAACAGTGCTATGGCCAGGGCGAAATCCCGATTGATAAGGACTTAGCAGCCTTTGAGAGGATAGGTATTGAGAGAGCTGTTTGAGAACAACACTCTCGAGGACTTTGGACAGGATGGGGAGGATAGATATTGGGCGATATTGGGATAAAGAACAAGGATTTGTGCTATCACTACATATTATAAAACAAAGTCGCTGTCGGCTGTCCGTCCCTATGTATGCTTAAATCTTTAACACTACGCAACGGATTTTGAAGCGGTTTTTTTAATAGATTCAAGAGGAAGGTTTATATGTATAACTAGCGACCCGCCCCGGCTTCGCACGGTGCAATTATGGATGTATTATACATATAAACCTTCCTCTTGAATCACTCTATCTATTAAAAAAAAACTCTTCAAAATCCATTGCGTAGTTTTAAAGATTTAAGCATACATAGGGACGGACAGACGACAGCGACTTTGTTTTATACTATGTAGTGATACATGCATAATATTGTAGAGAAAAACTGATAAATTTAGAGGTTCATCATTGCACCCGTGCGACGCCGGGGCGGGTCGCTAGTTTGATATAAAGTAGAAGTATAACGGGGGTAACACAAATGACACCGACACTCGGAGCAAGTGCCTCTGGTTAACACAAAGACACTTGCCCGACCCCGGAATCGAAACGAGGACCCGTCCAAATGCGGCATCCAACCATCGGACCAACAAAGCAACTCTACATTTTTAAGTAAACAATATGTCAACACGTTTCGGAGACTAGGCCGACTATACACACAAACCAACATAAATAAAAAAACGTTATAATGTTCTTGTAAGTACCGTTAATCTATATATCTATACTAATATATAAAGCTGCAGAGTTTGTTTGTTTGTGTGTTTGTTTGTTTGTTTGTTTGTTTGTTTGAACGCGCTAATCTCAGGAACAACTGGTCCGATTTCAAAAAATCTTTCTGTGTTTGATAGTCCATTTATCGAGGAAGGTTATAGGCTATGTTTTATTTTCAAAAGAATTAGGGATCCGTATGAAAATTGCGATTTTGTAAACCAAGGTGTAAAATCGAAAGCCTATTTATGCGTGCGCTGCAAAAACTATCGAGAGCACATATCTAACTATCATAGTTTAGTCACAATAACCGATTTTATGTTCATAAAAAATATGCACGGGTTCAAAGCCCACGCGGGCGAAGCCGCGCGCAAAAGCTAGTATTTTAATATGATTGTCCGTGTGGTGACGGATTAAGAATACATGGTGTCACCACCCCATTACATACTGAGGGTGTAGTAGGAGCCGACTGAAGGATATGTCAAGACCGATAACCTAACAAGAGCCCAAGAGCACTGGAGGCTTACTAGATATTATCGTCTTTGTAGTCTTTGTTTTTTTTTTTTCATCATCATCATCATCAGCCCACATTAGTCCACTGCTGGACATAGGCCTCCCCTAAAGAGCGCCATAGCGCCCTGTCTTCAGCTTGACGCATCCAGCTGCCGCCCGCAACCTTTCGCAGATCGTCGCTCCATCTAGCAGAGGGCCGTCCCACACTACGCTTGCCGATTCGCGGTCTTCACTCAAGATTTTTTTTTGTCAAGCGTTAATACCTTTGTAGCGACCGCATAATACATACTTTACACAGTTTACCCGAAAAATGTGAACAACTGCATTTAATTGCATCAAGAAATATCGCCTACAAATGCAAGAATTACCATAAAATCCTACACCGCGATAGCGAAATTTCAAGAGCAATTAGCATAGTTAAGAATTCCCTGACTACGACTATCGGGGGGATAGGCGCTGCGACCCCTATCCAGACATCACACCTCCTCTGGCTGGATGATCATCCCTTTGCGCCTAAACCTTTATGGACTATCCCGGTCGGTCTCGGGGAAGACCGACGAGGGGCCTGTGGGACTCTCCTCCACCCCCGTGAAGAGGAGGTCCGACTCAACAGTGGGCCATCTTTGGGATCAGTAGTAGTGTTATGTTAATATTACAAAAACATAATACTTTAATATTACTGATGCCGATCTCAATGATCTTGGGAAAAACGTACTAATGGTATTTCAAGACGCTTCTAGACTTTTCTATGTTTATATGACTGGTAATTTTGGTCACCAAAGCCGCATTTATGATGGCGATCCTCGACTGTCCGAACCGTCGTAGCGCAGTGGTTGAGCGATCGACTGCTGCGCAGCATGTCGCGGGTTTGATTCCCGCACGGAGAAATATTTGTACGACCTACAAGTATTTGTTCCAAGTCTGGGTGTTTTCTAGCTATAATATGTATGTATTTACAACAAAAAAAGTATATATAGGTAGTGTATCATCCATCTCGTTATCATAACACAAGCATTAAGTGGCTTAGCTTGGGACGAGAAGGCGTTGTATGAAATTTAAAAAAAAATAAGGGCTACGGGATTCGCTCCCCGACAGGAGTGTATGCTCCGGGACCCTGGGGCCCCCCTCGATCGTGGCGCCTAAGCTCCAATGCGGGCCCCTCGGATCACGCAGAGGGTAGCTATAGTAGCCTCCCCCCGTACCACCGCTAAGATATTTAGAACGCAACACTATCCCTGAGGAAGCTATACCGTAAAGGTTACGCGGGTGAAGCCAAGCACACACGCTAGTAGATAAACTACTACAACTTATCCCATAAATGACCCACTGTTGAGTCGGGCCTCCACCCATCACAGGGAGGGTCATTAGCCTACTGTGCCACGCTGGCCAGACGGGTTGACACACGGTTTCGTATCAAGTTTTCCTTCTCTTGCGGCTAGCTCTCCGGCCTTGTTATTTTCTTTTTGTCGGCTCTTACTACACCCCCAGGCTGGAATGGGGTGGTGACAATATATATATATATTAGACTGGTCGCTCACTATGGGCTCCATCAGAAGGCTCAAAGTCACCCAAAGGGCAATGGAGAGGGCTATGCTCGGAGTTTCCCTGCGAGATCGAATCAGAAATGAGGAGATACGCAGGAAAACCAGGGTCACCGACATAGCCCACCGGATTGCCAAACTTAAGTGGCAGTGGGCAGGGCACATAGCTCGCAGGACCGACGTCCGATGGGGCAGAAAAGTCCTCGAGTGGCGACCGCGTTCCGGAAGGCGCAGTGCTGGTAGGCCTCCCACACGGTGGACCGACGACCTGGTTAAGATCGCCGGAAAGCAGTGGATGCGGGCGGCCCAGGACCGGCCTTTGTGGAAATCCTTGGGGGAGGCCTATGTCCAGCAGTGGACGTCTTTTGGCTGAAATGATGATGATATATATATATCATGCTTCCGACACCACATCAAATAACACATGCATTTTGTTATTTCCTGTATATTATTATTTTCCATTGGAAATATGGATTACAATATTATTGTAAAACCACAACCCACTCAATCGTCAATGTAAATAATCTACGTAATACAAAATACCGCATCTCTATTAGTTTAGCGGTTTCCGAGGTGACTAAGAGACTATAGTTATTCGAAACTGTTATTCTCCCGAGACTCTTTGTCTATTCTATACGTTATTCTTCGATACCCTCCGTTTGGAATAGGTGACAAAATATATTCTAATTTGGTTCACACACAAACGTCCTTAGAATTAACAGTCGCCTAATTCCAGTAACAAAACCAAGTAAAATGTTAATAGACAAAAAAATAACCACAGTATACGTGGAAGTAGTAGAACCAGTAGCTACACCTATTTTATTTAAATTTCTTTTCCCCTCACATCTAAGTCCGGTGCCAAGCAGTTTTACTGTGTTCCGTCGTGTGTATGTGAGAGCCGGGTATTTCCTTGGATTGCCTGCTCCATCTTAGACCCTGGCGTTGCTTTCCATCACGCAAGCCTAGGGACAAAGGCATTCAAGTCACTGATAAAAAAAATACATTAAACTCCCCACATTGACTCATTTATTTTCGTTTAATTAAATTATTTCATCAAGTCAAGTTCTCCATTAATGTACTGTTTATATTATACTGTAATACCCAACTTTAAATTTAAATTGTTATCATTTCAATTTGCCCTCGTAACTTAAACAATTAAATTCATTAGCCGTCTTAACCAAAAGCAATTGGTTTTAGAATAAACCTAAGGATAATTTCTTCTGCTATTTATAATAGATTAGACTGGAAATGGAATGGAAATGGAAATGAAATGGTGACACTATGTATTCTAAATCTATCACCACACGAAAAACGTTAAACACTAAGCTTTAAGTAAATCTATCAGGTTTCTCGTCGTTTCAGCCCGTAAGTGACCCACTACATAGTCGGGCCTCCTCCAAATTCATGGAAGGAAATTAGTCTACAGTGCCACGCTGGCAAGACGGGTTGGCACAGGGCTTGTATCAAGTTTGCGGCGGCGTGGTTCTGCATCAGATCCCACAATGCCGCAACAGGACGCGAGTTGGAGCGCCCCGGGGAGGTTTAGTGGGTAGGCCCTCACTATGGGGGAGACTCCCACACTCCCCTCGCTGGCCATTCCCGTGGCCGGCGACGAAGTCCATAAAGGATTTTACCCTGGGAGGAAAAAAAAAAAAGTGCTTGTATCAAGTTTTCCTTCTCTTGCAGCTCTTGCAGCTACGTGATCTACCTCTTGCGTTCCCTTAGTCGCCCCTTACGACACCCTCGGGACGGTATGGGTTGGTGACACTGTGTATTCTAAATCCGTCACCACACAAAAAACGTTGAACACTAGGCTTTAAGAACATTTATCAGGTTTCTACCCTGTCTAAAAAATATATGATCGCCTTTGCCTCAACCTTTAGATCGCTGAAATGGAAATCCCAAAGTGATTCACTGGTGAGCAACTGCCGTGAGTCAAGGAAAATGTCGTTGGTGTTGTGAAGGATTTAAAATACACAATGTCACCAACCTGTACCATCATGTGGGTGTCATAAGAGGTGACTAAGACAACGCATGAGGCTCATCACCTAGCCCCAAAAGAAGGAAATCTTTATACATACCCTGTGCCAACCCATCTTGCCAGGGTGGCAGTAGGTTAATCCTGGAGACACAGTCGGAATCCATGAAGAAGGTGGCGCGGAATTGTGCACCGGGGGAGTTTTTTATTGGGTATGGGGACGCGCGGTCCCGGATCCCACACACCCCACCCATTCCCCAGGCCGGTGTGAATAATCCATAAAGGATTTTACCCACCACCCCCCTCGAAAAAGGTCAAGATTGCTCCTACAATTTTGAGGATTGCCGCAATACGAGGTGATATACGTCCTAAACTAATGTAAGTATTAATAGGTTATCAAAAAATGACAATTGAAGTGCCTTTGATAACTTACTACGACTGCCTGGTTGGTCTCGGAGTCGCGGGTTCGATTCCGGGGTCGGGCTAGTGTCCAGAGGCACTTGCTCTGAGTCTGGGTGTCATTTGTGTTCGTGAATTACATGTTTGTAAACTGCCGCCCGCGATACAGGTTAGGTAAAGGTAGTATTGGGGTTTCGTTTAAAAAAAAGTCATGGCGATTGTCCATTTTGACTCTACCAAAGGTGCAGGATTGTGTTAGAGGTTATAATTAATAATTTACATTCGGCTCATTTCTTGAAAATAAGCTTTGAAATCAATCCTTTTCATAATTTTCATCTGAAACCTTTTCCATTCAGGAATTGACCTTAAAACCTTTTTGTCCCATGACAATATTTTGCACATTGTTTTAAAAAAATGACTGTCAACTGCAGAAACAAAGGTCGCGCTTCAGTTCCGAGATCTTTGACAATAGGCACGTAGAGTTAGTGAAAGGATATTTTGGCGAAGGTTTTGTATGAACTGACAAAAAGATTTTATATATAGATATAGGTTTAGCCGGAACGGAAGCCGGGTTTCTTGATTAGCACGCCAAAACGGATAATCTTGATTTTGAATCTATGATTTCCCTTTTGTTTTTTTTATACGGACGTCATAGCGTTTTGTTTTAAATTCCGTGTTGACATTATCTATGGTAGCGGAACACGGAAATAATTTGCTAATAACTATTTCCGATACGTTGTTACTTTTTAAAATATTAAAATTGTCAAGTGCTACTGAAGCTTTAGCATACAGCGCACTTGATGGTTAGGGGTTATCGACTAAGAATGTTCGAAGTCTTTCAGATTTAGGTGTCAAAGAGAAAGTCAAATGGACACTAACAAATTGTCAACACATTGATAAAAAACATATAATGCAGAATAGTATAGGTTACCAACAATTCGGTACGCAACCAGTGCTGAGAAGAACTGGCAGAATTGGCATTTTTTTATTACTTTAAGGTCCTATTTATTTACGTAAATATTTATCTTCCTAAACAATTCCGCATAACAAACTGTTCTTTTGGACCCGGAAGCCGTCAACGGAAACGTGAATATTAAAACAATACAAAGTAAACTTGAATTAAAACGTGCTTAGTCCAGTGAGCCGACCAGCCCCAAACAGCGCCTGTTTTCAAGTATAACGCATGCGACAGTCTGCGTTTCGCTTAAGCCTTCTGAGGGTATCGTATGAGAATACTAAATGGGCCTAATACGCTTTTTTTTTTTTTTGTCTGGAGAAATGCTGATAGCCGCAGGTGGCTAATACGCGTCCAGCTGATCTAGGAGTTGGATGGCCGATGCAATGAAGATGAAAAATTAGATAGTTAAACATATTCTCTTTATTAAATATGGCACAGCGATACGGTTGGCGCAGTGATTGAGCGATCGACTGCTGCGCAGCATGTCGCGAGTTCGATTCCCGCACGGAAGAAATATTTGTACGACCTACAAGTATTTGTTCTGGGTCTGGGTTTTTTCTATCTATAATATGTATGTATTTACAAAAAAAATGATATAAGTAACTACTTATATCATCCATCTCGTTACCATAACACAAGCATTAAGTTGCTTAGCTTGGGACGAGATGGCGTTGTGTGAAATGTCCAAGGATATTTATTTTATTATTATATATGGACTCGAGTGCCAATGTTTGATAGTGGGTAGTTTTGATGATGCAACAGGTACAATAATAGAAGCTGCACTTTACATAACAAGGCAATCAAATGTATATTTTTCAGATGCTTTATTATTCTAAAACTTTTAAAATGCTGCAGTATAGTAGACCCTAACTTGGTTCGTTTTATTATAACAGTCACAGGTTGAAAAACTACACAAATAAAATTATAACTGCAATATAGAACTTGGCAGAACGGGACATTAGCTTAGAGGTCAATTTGACTATAAATTAAAGTGATTTCATCGAGATCAGACATTTGATCCATTTGTGTTACCATGCCATTAGTATTACTTATTATTTATATATTCTTTAGTAAATGCTGCTGTTATTCAAGAACAAAGACATCTGAGCCATTGCTGAATCGATTAATAATTGCGTTTGATTGAAAGATTGATAAAGTTTTATTAAAGTTCTAATTCTTAATAGGTCTAATCTGTGGCTTATCGAAAGCCTTTGATTGCATCCAACACGACAAACCTTTGAGAAAACTTCGTAACTATGGAGTTTAAAATCATGCATTTAAATTAGCAGCCTCGTATCTAAATGGCAGTTTTCAATATATTGAAGTTAATGGTATTCAGTTCACCACTTCACCTGTTTTTATGAGTGTGCCACAGGGCACAATTTTTGGCACATTTACTTTTTAGCATTAACTTGGGAATATATTAAAGCTGTTTACTATTAAGTCGCTAATATTTAATTTTAATCGGTAGAAGAGTCTTTGTAACGATGTAAAAACGGTTGTGTCCTATTTACTGTTATGTCCAAGTTTCTGTTTACATAAATAAATTGCGCTCATTTTCATGGCGCTGGTTTTTTAGGCTTTTCAGCCCAAAGATGACCCACTGATGAGTCGAGCGTCTTCCAGTTACTTAGAGGGTAATTAGCCTACTGTGCCACACTGGCCAGACGGGTTGGCATAGGTTTTCGTTACAAGATTTCCTTCTCGTCCAGTTAGGTTATCGTCCTTGACAAATGTCAAGGACGAGGTGACGAGGTGACCACCCTTAGGATGGCATAGGGTGCGCTATGTACTCTAAATCCGTCACCACACGGATAGGACTGCCACTGGTACAAAACTATAATTCTATCACTTAATTGTCGTGATTAATAAACTTAATATAAGACTTATGGTCTTATTCCTATAATCGTAAATAAATCTATATTAGTAAATCTGTTGCAATAATCTTGCTGTGCGACAAAAATATAGTTGAGTTTTATAAAATGTTTGGTTTTGCAAACCGGCTTGAAAATGTACGCGGGCAAAGCCGCATATAGCAACTATTTTGAACATAATTTAGACTAAGCGAAAATGCAAGAAACAATCATCTTGATAAAGTAGGTCAAAGACTATCTAATTTAGCTAGGTACTTTCGTTTCGTATAAAACCGGTCTTATACGTTTAAAAACCTATCAACCGACAGTGAAAATGTACCTCAAATTTGAACTTTAAAACTAGAGCATGAAGATTATTATGTTTATGTTTAACATTAATTATTTGAAACCAAGTAGCCTGTAATATGAATATTTTTTGTCCTAATAATATTAAGTTTCCATTAAAGTGAGAGGTATATTAAATTAAGAAGATAAATAATATTTATAAGCAGTAACGCAACTATTCTGCCTGTATTGTTTTATATAAAATAAAGAGGATAATTAGAGGCTATTAAATTTTTGCCGCCCCTAAATTTCGATTTATTTAGAGAGAGCTTTTTTATGTAGCACTATATTTCGATTTTTGTTAAATATTTTCATTTCCCTCCAATTTTCTATATTTGGTATTTTGTGTGTATGTATTTTATTTAAAATTGGATATAGAAATAAAAAAAATTGGACTAAAATAGCCGCCCCTCAAAATTTGCCGCCCTAGGCTGCAGCCTACTCAGCCTGACGGTAAATCTGCCACTGCAGATAGGTCTTTATTCTATGGAACTGGCGAAATAAACGTTGATTTACTCGACAGCTGATCTCTACTGTGGCTTTAGCGAGAGGTCGTATAAATCCGGCAAAGATCGGGTTCATTCGTTACAAGTTCAAGGCACAGTACAACGGCCTGCGCAGACGCTGACCGCACTGAATCATTCATATCAACGCGAAAATTAGGGTTGTTAACAATGACGTTAGAAGTAAAAAGGTTGCTGAGCGCTTATAACCTATCAACACCTTTTTACTTCTAACATCATTGGTTGCCATGCATTGAGTGACCGATTTAGAGCACATTGTGTCGCCAACCCATTTGATTCCGAGGGTGTCGTAAGTGCCGACAAAAGGATGTGATAAGGTCGAACACCTGGCCGCAAGAGAAGGAATCTTGATACGGAATCCACCTGGCCAGTGTAGCACAGTAGGCTAATTGCCTTCCATGTAACTGGAGGATGCCAGACTCTCTGTTTTTCTCTTCTTGTTTTTTTACACTATGTCCAGTGGTTGTATGTGCTGCCTTTATATCAAGGGTCCCCCGGTTCGATTCAAGAGTCAGGCAAGAGTCTTTAAAAAAGTTTAAAAAGTTTATTTCGGAACAAGAACATGAGACATGGTAAACAGGTAAAACGATGGTAGCCGCAAAAGTATAAACTGCAGCGCAGCTACCAAAGTGTGTGAACCATTTGGATCATTGATCCCCATTCGATTCTAGAGTTAGGCAAGTGTCATTTTGTAAACCAGAGACTTCGAGTAAGAGATCATCGATCACTTGCTGATCGACTGCTGCAAAGCATTCGAAACGTCGGGATTTAAATAATGTAATATACACGCGATAAATCCGTTAAAATGTGTTTAATTTCAATGTGTAATAATCACGAAACCCTAAGAAATCATTACAGAGGCTTCGTGTCTGGGTGTTATTTGTGTAAACTTATTTACGTAGGTTGTATCACAAAAATCTTATATCGTATTAATCTTAAATCGTCATGTTTAAAATTACCATTATCATCTTACAGCCCTGTCCCACGCTAGGTGGTAGTCTCCATACACACCTATCAGTCGTCATATCTACAGTCACACCTTTCATACACAATTTCTCATGCTTACAATCCATCCATATCTCTTGATCTTCCATAACCCTTACGTCCACCCACATTCATGCTGAAACTAGCACCGGTTCGTAATGCTGCTCTACAGAGAAGAGCCAGCAAGAAACTCTGTAGTTGCTTTTTTCAAATCAATGGGTTTGTTTACAAAAAGCACTAAACAGCATAGTGAGAGCAAGTTCGCCAGATGAGAGAAACACACAACACGTTTTCGCAATGAATGACAACTAAGCCTTGGGTCAATACTTACAGTCTCCCATCTCTTTTGATCTCCCACATTCCTTGCGTCCACCCACATTCATGCTGAAAATACCACCGGTTTGGAATGCTGCTCTTAAGAGAAAATCCGGAAAGAAACTCTGTAGTTGCTTTTTTTAAAATTAATGGTCTTGTGTACAAAAAGAACTAAACAGCATAGTGAGAGCAAGTTCGCCAGATGAGAGAAACACACAACACGTTTACGCAATGAATGACAACTAAGCCTTGGGTCAATACTTACAGTCTCCCATCTCTTTTGATCTCCCACATTCCTTGCGTCCACCCACATTCATGCTGAAAATACCACCGGTTTGGAATGCTGCTCTTAAGAGAAAAGCCGGAAAGAAACTCTGTAGTTGCTTTTTTTAAAATTAATGGTCTTGTGTACAAAAAGCACTAAACAGCATAGTGAGAGCAAGTTCGCCAGATGAGAGAAACACGCTACACGTTTACGCAATGAATGACGAATAGGGCCAATCAATATAAATCCCTTTACAAACCCGGGTGGCGAGAGCGTGGTACAGTAGGTTCATTTCCCTCCAAATAAGTGGAGGAAGCCTCTCAGTAGTGAATCTTTTAGTGGAGACCTTTTCCGGCTTTGGGAAGCAGTGCAGTTAGTGGTAGACATCGCTACCACAATTAGTTTCCCTGTTACAAAACTGTTAAAAAAACCCATATTGTAATCTTTGCCATTATTTCATCATACTTATACACGTGTGACAAAAATGGCATAGATACAAGGAGCTGTATTTCGGAAAAAAACCGCAATGTTTGTGAACAATTTACAGCGCGGTGAACCAGATAACTTAGTTAATTTCAGATACAAACTTACAGTTTTTTTATGTATACATAAAGGTTTTTTTCACAATACCTAAGTTTACAGCCAATACCAGTTCGGAATGCCGATACAGAGAGGAGCCAGCAAGGTCCGCAGTTGTTTATCTCGGTTACTATAAAACATTATACACAAAGTTAGTTCGCCAAGTAAGAGAAACATTCTAATCTATCTTTAAGTATAAAAATCAATGTTTGCCTGTATGACCTATAGAGAATCGATAACTATGCGATCATGTCATGATCATCAGCAAAGCCGCCAGAAATAACTAATTCTTATGATTAATTGAAACGTACAGTAAAAGACTTTTGAGCGCGCAAAATTAACAATTAAAAAACAGGTATAAAATTATTTTTTTAATCGCTTTTATGCATATTATTGACCAATGTATAAAGAATAAAAAAAAATATTATTCATTTTTAAAATTATTTTTTTAATATACTTTTCATGGGTCAAAGTACCCAAATTCGCGATTTTCTTCGGACTATTACTTCAGATGTATAAGCCGTTTGTGTTCGCCCTGTATTCGCAGAACCAGTTTACCTATGTAAATAAATGTTTATTTTGGCAACATCATTTGTCTTGTTCACGTTGTTTTAAGTTATTTATTAATAATGAGACGTTGTGGATATAGTAGTTCAAAATGCTTATTATTCATTAAACTACCAGGCCCGTATAACCTTAGTGAAGGTCTCTTAGAACTATGACATGAGAAGTTAGGGCCAAAATATAAGTTGATTTATTAGGTTTGAAATGGACTCTAAGTATAAAAACTTTAAAGCTTTGAGAGCTGTGGTTTTGTCGTTTATGAGCAGACTGGGGAAGGATATCCCTCCACCTTACGGAATACAGTAGCCGCAATAAAAAATACCAGGCTCGCATAACCTTAGTAAAGGTCTCTTTGAACTAGGACATGAGAAGTTAGGGCCAAAGTATAATAAGAACAAACTGGGGAAGGATCTCCTTCCACCTTACAGAATACAGTAGCCACAATAAAAAATACCAGGCTCGCATAACCTTATTAAAGGTCTCTTAGAACTACGACATGAGAAGTTAGGGCCAAAGTATAAGAGAGCAGACTGGGGCAGGATCTCTGTCCACCTTACAGAATACTGTAACCGCCATCAAAAGTACCAGGCTCGCATAACCTTAGTGAAGGTCTCTTAGAACTACGACATGAGCGTGTTTAGGGTAGTCGAGGACCGCCGTTGTATCGCGGGGGCAGTTTACAAACATATAATTCCCAGACCTAAAGCGCCTCTGGTTTACCTTAAGACACTTGCATGACCTGTGATCCAAAGGCACATTTAACCTCTAGACCTACAAAGCAGTTATATTGGCCTCGCTTCGACTAATCGGCTTGGCTACTAGGTCTATAGAAACAATGACTATATGTATAATATAAAAATTTCTTAATCACTACATATGACAATTATTTATTCCATAAACACTAACTTAAGTAATATGTACTTACATAAACACTAACTTAAGTAATAAAACAAGACTAAAAATACCAATTAACCTAAAACTTAAATACTAAAATATATTATTTAAAGGAGTCCCTTTAGGCAAGGTTCCGAAGATACTGGCAGCGTTCCCCCTTTGAATCGCTAGACTGATTCTTTGTCCGAGGTAGCTACCAGCTCTTCGGTCTCCTGTGATGTCGACTAACCTTTTTGCTATTTCCTTAAAAAGGCGTATAGCGCTAGGACCCCACGGACCAAGGGTCCGTGGGGTCCTAGCGCCTATATTTGTGTGCCCTGTATTAGACCCCTGTATTTGTGTGCTTTAGCTTTTTCAGCCGCTTCACAAGCCGCACCAGCTCTGTTGTTGGTTCCATGTAGATGGGAAGGGGCCAGTGTGTCTGAACAGGTTGCATCCCACACCAGCACCCGACCCATCTTCCATGGAATCAAACTCATACCGTCCGGTCTCTTACCATCGTCTCTTGCAATGCCAGTCGGCTCAAGTAGACTGGGCACGTTGACGGAGGTAAGGGACCGGCGTATGATATCGTTAAGTGCGGCATGTCTCGAGAAGCGGCCTGCACTTTTGTGGCGTGACAGTCCGTGATGTCCTAGCTTGTCGACATCACTGCCACAGGGACATTTATGAGGAGCTACATATTATAAAACAAAGTCGCTGTCGTCTGTCCGTCCCTATGTATGCTTAAATCTTTAAAACTACGCAACGAATGTTGAAGCGGTTTTCTCTAAAGATAGAGTGATTCAAGAGGAAGGTTTTAAAGTATAATACATGCATAATTGCATCCGTGCGAAGCCGGGGCGGGTCGCTAGTATAATATAAATTATGCGTCACGTTGTCTGCCCACGATGTACTCCTAAACTAGTTAACCGATTTTAATCAAATTTGTACACGGTGTGCCGTTTGATCCAACTTGAAAGATAGGATAGCTTACATCTCAATTTATAGTAGCAATATCAATTTATTGGAAATTATTTATTTGACAGTCACAATTATATGTTAGCTCCAAACGATTCTAACCGATGGCGATTTCTGTTGAAAGGATTAAGTAAGTAATCAATAGATTTTTACTGTTGTTTTGTTTTATATTTAGTCGGCTTTTCCACATTTTCATTTCTGGGCTGTGAGGAGTTGTGTTGTGGCGGATTGGGGACATGGACGGTTATCATTATTAAAAGTACTTTATTTAATATTTTTTACTGTTATATCCATACGTTGGACGTAATTATTTTTTATATAAATGTAAGTTATAGAAATTATTTCTCATCCTGTTTTGTAGATTCCTTTGTAAAATATTTATCAAGTTTGACCTGTTACGAATCGAGAAAAAAAAAATATTTCACATTAAATCTAAAACCTTGAACCTCACAGTTGGACTTTTTAATGCAGGCTCGCTTGGTTCCCGTCATGACGAATTCATAGTAGCCATGGCAAATACGGCCGTGGATATTATGGCTATCAATGAAACTTGGTTGAGGGATGGACAGGATGCCCGTGCACCTAGGGTTCCAGAATATCTATTAAGGCACGTACCACGTTCTGCAAGTGTACGAGGTGGCCGTGGAGGTGGAGTTGGCTTTTACATTCGTCGCGGTATCAGTGCCCGGACGTTGTGTCATCCAATCGCAAATAGTGTTGAGCAAATGTGGATAAAAATAAATGTTAACTCTACCACTCTGATAATAGGTACTGCTTACAGACCACCTTGGCTTGATGTAAATATATTTCTTGACGCTATCACTGAATCTGTTACTTCTTTTGCATACGCTGATAAAATTCTTCTTCTGGGGGATTTTAATATCAATCTCTTAGACGCATTAGATAATAAAACAAAACAATTTAAAACTTTTCTTCAATATATTGATTTAAATCAAGTTGTTACTGAAGCCACACATTTTACTAGCCATAGTGAAACTCTAATAGATGTCGTATGTACCGATGCGCCAGTGAGGGGAGTTTCTGTTACTCATATTCCAGAGTTAGGTAATCATGCTATGGTTTCAGTGGTGCTTAATTTTAAAAAAACAAAATTTAGTCCGCGATATATAGTTTACAGACCTATAAGAGACATTGTACCGGAACTTTTTGAGAAAGATCTTAACTCTATAGACACCACATACATAAGTACACTATCAGACGTCAACGAGATGGTGTTCAGCTATAATAAATGTATACAAACACTTTTCAATCTGCACGCCCCAACAAAAATGAATGTCATCAAGAAGGAATCGATGCCTTGGATCACTGATACAGTAAAGCAAATGATGATTTTACGGGACAAATCTCACTTGCAGTTTAAAATTTCCAAGGCAGAAAGCCAAAGAATAGCATACAAAGAACTTAAGCGTATCGTTGAAGTGGCTATAGTAACTGAAAAGCAAGCTTATTTTAAAACATCCATTAATAAAAACATATCGAACCCCAAAAAGCTCTGGAAAAATTTTAAATCTACTGTTACTGATTTTAAAAATAGAAATTCGGAATTGCCCTGTATTTTTAATAACCCAGATGAGATTAATAGACACTTTCTCGCGGTGCCTGGTGAGGACATTGTCAGTATATCTGATCTAACATACTTCGAGTATCATCGGTTTGGTGCAAGTCGTTTTCATCTTAAACAGGTGGATGAAATAGCAGTAATGAAAATTATACAAACTTTTAAGTCAAATGCACAGGGTTCCGATGATATCACCCTTGATATGCTATTAATGACTCTCCCTCATTGTTTGGGCGTAATTACCTCTATCATAAATCAATCAATTGTTACTTCCACCTTTCCAGATATTTGGAAGACGGCTATAGTAAAACCTATTCCCAAAATACCAAACCCTGGTTCAGTTAAGGACCTTCGCCCCATCAGCTTACTCCCTATAATGTCAAAGATCTTAGAAAAGATTGTGAGCAACCAACTTAGGGAATTTCTTGAGCAGGAGAATATTTTACCTAAACTACAATCTGGATTCCGTAAAAAAAACAGTACATCAACAGCTCTCATAAATGTTGTAGATGATATTTTAAGTGCTAGCGATAATGGTATGGTAACAATACTTTGTCTTCTTGATTTTTCCCGTGCTTTCGATTCTTTAAATATATCTCTTCTTCTCTCAAAGCTAGCTTATTATGGGTGTGATAGCGCCACTATTCGATGGTTTCACAGCTACCTAAGTAACCGATCCCAAATAGTCAAAATAAATGGTACATTCGGTCACGAGCAACTGTCTTCCTGCAGGTCAATAACTAGAGGCGTTCCCCAAGGATCGATTCTGGGTCCACTTCTGTTTATCTTGTATTCTGCAGATATAACAAAATACATAACTAACGTTAAGTACCACTTATATGCGGACGATCTACAGCTGTACACGTCCTTTCCTCCGAATTGCAGTGATGTGAATATTGGCAACTTAAACAGAGATTTAAGCAACGTTGCCAAATGGGCAAAAAGTAACTGTTTGGTATTAAATCCTGCAAAGTCAAAATTTTTATTGTTGGGGTCTAAACCAGTCATAGCGGCGACATTGAACATAGATGTAAACATTGACGGCAGCCCCATTGAACGCGTGGAGGAGGCCCGTAATCTAGGCGTGGTGTTCGATAGTAGCTTACACTTTGAGACGCACATTTTACAAGCCATAAGAAACTGCTTCTACCGACTAAAAATTTTGTACCGTGTGCGACCCTTTCTGAGCGAGGATATGCGTGTCTTGCTTTGTGAGTCTCTAGTTTTATCCAAACTTAATTATGCGGATACAATGTACGGAACATGTCTTCTCAAGAGAACTGAGAGATTGATTCAACGTGTGCAAAATGCTTGTGCTCGTTTTTGTTTTAGAGTCCCTCCACGGGCACATATTACTCCGTTTTTAAATCGTAAAAAGCTGTTGAAAATGGCTGCTCGTCGAAAACTGCATTTTGCGTCTTTACTTTTTGATATAGTGTTATCGGGTAAGCCCGAATATCTATATCAAAAATTATCATGGTCTCGCGCCCAAAACCCGCATCGGACAAGAGCCTCTCCGTACCTTTTGCTTACGCCAAGGCACAGAACTACGGCGTTCCGTGGCAGTTATAAATTTGCAGCATCCCGTTGTTGGAACGATCTACCTCCACCTTTGCGTACATTAAGGACAACATTGACATTCAAGAAAAAGTACAAACAATATTTATTGGACATCCAAAACACCATATTATAATATTTGATCCATATTATGTTTATTTTTGGTAGGTTCTTGTAATGCCTTATTTTGTTTTAGTCATACCAGTAAGTTATCTATTTGTAACTGCCTTACATTACATTATAATTATGTCTTTAAATAAATTTCAATTGGTTTTTATTTTATTATTTCTTTTCTCGCCACGGCTTCGCGTCTTCGTGCATCTTGTGCGGCCCGGATATCTTATCATATATATATTTATTTTAGTGGGTTCATTATGTCGCGTTTTTTATTTTTGTTATTATACTATGCTATTAAATAATTGATGTACTTTTATTGAATGAATTTATATATTTAATAATTATATGATATTTTATTAATGTGTTTATATATAAAAAACATAATATATAACATATTATTCCCTTTTCACCTCGAGTGATGCCATAGTATAAAGAAGAGGGAGTAGGCTATCTCCGGCCCAATTCGCGATATAATTACCTACTGTCTTAGGGTTGTCACTTTTAGCTAATATAGAGCACTAAGCTTTATACAAGTCAGCTTTTTGATTTTTTTTATTATGTATAATGTAGTATTTTTACACATAAAGGACCACATTTATTTTTAATTAATACAAACATATCTATTGAATCACACATTTATTACAAAATTACAAATTAGCTACAGAAAAATACTTTCTTCGGTTTCGACTATTACGAAACGCCTTGTTATTAAACTTTAATGTGTAATATATCCGCATCCTTATAAATAACTTTTGCAAATATAATTTCGGAAAACATGGGCAGGGCAGTGAAAAATGTAAATCTTTTATTTGTTCATAATTAGACATGCCAATTTTGCAGTTTATGTGATCATTTTTAAATGCTTTTTGGAATATCTGCTCCATCCTCTTAATATTTTCAACAAAGTCGTCGGGTGGAATCACTAACAAAATTTGGTCTCTAGAATAATTTTTGTAGTGAAGGTACCTAGATTCTGCACTTAAATTGCAAACTTGCTGATTCGCGTTTAAATACGATTTAAGTTGTTCGCAATCCTCGTGACGTTCAATCCACTTTTTCAACAAGGCTCCGCATACGTAAAAAAAAGCATTTTTTTCGAGGATATCAAATTCTATATAGTCTGAACAACTAATATCACGCAATACACTATTTGACTGCAATATTGCAATTACACCCAAACATACAGCAATACGTTCTTCTGCGATTATCAGACATTTTGATGATGATATTGATGAATAAATCATTTAGCGGTGCCGAAAAGCCGTGACGCGCGCGCGAACCTTGTGCAGTGTTAGCCCCGACTGGCGCACTGAGAAACGGGTCGAGATTTTGTTAAAGTGTGCGTGCGTCGACACATAGATACAATAGCGCACACATACAAGCCGCGCGCGGTGCGTTTGTATGAAGATAACCTACTTCCCCTCTCTTTATACTATGGTGATGCCCTCCGCGAATTCACTGTACTGGTCCAACTGAAAACCAGCGCCACACCTAGTGGCATTGCAGCTGAGTTGGGACCGTTTGCAGCCTCACGGCCCAGAAACTATACCTTAATTAAAACATTTTTATATTGTCAGTTTCATATATTTTATTTTAATAAGAGTGTTATTTGTTATCAACCGAATGCATCTTAGTGTAGGTCAGTTAAGTTTGTATATGTAAGTCTGTCGAATTAAGGTTTTTAATTTATTTATTTTCTCTGTTTTAGTATTAAGTAGTTTGTTTAGTTTTTGAGCCGTATTGGCTGTAATAAACGTTTTTCTTTCTTTCTTTCTTTCTAGATGGCGCTATGTTAAAAGTAAAATTAGTGTATGTAATGTTAAATATAATATAACAAAAACCTTTTATAGCAAGGCGTGGCCGGGGCTGCTAGTATATACATATAAAAACTCATGTGTCCAGTTAACGTGACTTAGCTTTTTTATAGTTTCTATTAATTAGCCATGAAATGACTTTACTATGAATGTTGGATACGCACTGTAAAATAATTATGGTTGAAGCATTCCTGTTTGATATTGTGACTGGCTATAATAATTATTGATGGTATACTGCGTTGTTTGTTGCACATTGCAAACCCCAAACAACATGATTTACCCTTTAAAATATTGTTAAAAAAACTGTTATTTCATCTATCTTTGCCTACTTAGGTTCTCGCGATTATTAAACAATGCAATTAAACTCTGATTTCTGCGTGTTAAGTTATTGTTATCAAGAAAACAAATTATAGGCGGTAGATTTAACTGTTTCTTTGTACTTTTGAGGACAATGTCATCTATTTTCTCCCGCGACCAGGACTGCTGCAAAACATTCGATACATCAAGAATGAAAGAATACTGCTAAAACGTGTTTCATTTCAATATCTTTCAATATCTTGCTTGCTTCTGTGAGTCCCGGCAACCATTCTATAATCTATGACAGTCGATATACGTAGTCAGTAGCGCGAAACTAACAGCTGGCATAATATACCCACTGTTGAGTGGAGCCTCCTCTAGTCACGAGGAGGGAAATTAGCCTTCTATGCCGCGCTGGGCGGTCGGATTATGTACATGGTTTCGAATCAAGTTTTCCTTCTCTAGTAGGTATGTCATCAGCCTTGTTTTTTTCACTTAGCCGGCTCTTACGACACCCTCAGGATGGCATGGGTTGGTGACACTATGTATTCTAAATCCGTCACCACACCGATAGCTGGTCTAATAAAATCAAAATCAATTATTTTAAATACAATAAAACTGCGCTTAAAAATAACAAGTGAAAAAAAACGAAAAATTTAGAAAAGCAAGCAAAGTGTACCTGAACCTAAAACCCAGGACCGTATGTGGTATGTGGGTCCTAAAAAGCAGGGGAAGCTCAAGTAATTTTGGCACCGAAACCAGAGGTATGGTCAAATATGAAATTATACTACTACTAGTGCGAAACGTGGTTGATGGCTATATTTCTAGATGTTGATGGTTCAGATTTTTTGGGTAATTTGTGTATAATATGTAGTATATAAATAACACCCGCAGGATAGAATGTAGTGGTGACACAATGTATTCTTAAGCTGTGCAAAAAGAGTAACCAACAATAGAACTCAAAAGCTCAATAATCAATAGCGTTTCATTAGTAATACTACGAGAGTGATCATCGGATAGTATCTAGTCAGTTCAGAATGTAATGAGCGAATTTCACTCTACAGTTAATCACCCAGTAAAATGTTTGACCTTCGTTGTGCTTCAGTGGGCACGTATATCCGTCGGTGCTGGCTGTCGCAAAATTATGTTATATTATATAAAATGTGTAGCAGTAATTATGCATGTACCTATTCATAAATCCCTCCTTTTCTCATTTCTCAATCTCGTTTAGGGAGGCACCGCACCGGTCTAACTAGACCTCAAACTCGAAAGGAACTTTATTTACGTAGCGACCAGCATACTTTGGCGACACGGTTGGCGCAGTGGTTGAGCGATCGACTGCTACGCAGCATGTCGCGGGTTCAATTCCCGCACGGAAGAAATATTTGTACCTACAAGTATTTGTTCCGGGTCTGGGTGTTTTCTATCTTTAACATGTATGTATTTACAAAAAAAATATGTATACCTATAAGTAGTTTATCATCCAACTCTTTACCATAACACAAACATTAAGTTTCTTCGCTTGGGACGAGATGGCGTTGTGTGAAATGTCCAAGGATAGTTATATTTATTTTTAAACTACATATTATACACATATTACCCAAAAAATCTGAACCATTAACATCTAGAAATATAGCCATTAACCACGTTTCGCACTAGTGGTAATGTAATTTCATATTTTGACCATACCTCTGGTTTCGGGCCAAAATTACTTGACACTTCCCCGCTTTTTAGGAGCTACATACCACATACGGTCCTGGGTTTTAGTTTTAGGTACACTTTGCTTGCTTTTCCAAATTTTTCGTTTCTTTTTCACTTGTTATTTTTAAGCGCAGTTTTATTGTATTCAAAACTAGTGGCCCGCCCCGGCTTCGCCCGTGCAAAGCGGGGGTGGGTTATACATATAAACCTTCCCCTTGAATCACTCTATCTATTAAAAAAAACCGCTTCAAAATCCGTTGCGTAGTTTTAAAGATTTATGCATACATAGGGATGGACAGAAGAATGCGACTTTGTTATATACTATGTAGTGATAGTGATAAATGATTTTGATTTTATTAGACCAGCTATCGGTGTGGTGACGGATTTATAATACATAGTGTCACCAACCTATGCCATCTTCACAGTAGTATTATAACAACAATAGTCTTTCTGTCGCACCCTGTGCTGTCATCATAAATTTGTCAATGTACATGTAGAATAATTTCCATATTGATGCGGAAATACGGGCCGTGCGGTTTGAGGTCTGCAGAGGGGAATCCCAGTGGGTTTCTTAACAAACATTGAAACTTTCCATTTTGGTTTAGGCGTCTGTATAAATGCGTCACCTTTTTAAAATGTTAGTATACTACTATTAGTACAACTTTTCAGCCCATACATGACCCACTGCTATGTCGGGCCTCCTCCAGTTAAATGGAGGGTAATTAACCTACTGTGCCACGCTGGCCGGACGGGTTGGCACAGGGTTTGTATCAAGTAGGTCGGGGCGCAATTTACCATCAGTGTTCCCAACCGTACGATAATTATCGTACATGTACGATAATTTGGACCTACGTACGATGTACGATAACATATTATTATCGTAAATCGTACACGATAATTTTCGCAGATTGTACAATAATTTCCATCATGATGTAGAATTTTCAATATTCGACTACGATGATAGTCTAGCATGATATTATTTAGCCCCAGAGGTCTAAAAAAAAAAGCTCGTCTAAAAAAATCGTCTACAAAAAAGGTCGTCTAAAAACGTGGTAGTCAAGTGGAGGTCTAAAAAAAAAACTCGTCTAAAAGAGTGGTCGTCTAAAAAAAAGGTCGTACGATAATTTCGGTCGATGTACGATAATTTTACGCATTTTACGTCCCCTTGTACGATAATCAGTCCGCTTCAGGTTGGGAACACTGTTTACCATCTCTACGCGCCTCAGAGTCCCACATACCCCGGCCATTTCCCAACGGCCGGGTATCCATGAGGAACACCACGGTAAAAAAAAAAAGTTTTGTATCAAAGTTTCCTTCTCTTACGGCTAAGTTTTCGACCTTATTATTTCCTTTTGTCGGCTCTTACGATACCCTCAGGATGGAATGGGGTGGTGACACTATGTGCTCTAAATACATGATCTGATGGTGGTACATGACCAGATGGTAATTAGCCTACTTGGCTTGGCACAGTGTATCCTTCTCTTGCCACTACGTTTTTGGGTCTTACGACACCCTCAGTATGGAATGGGGTGGTGACACTATGTATTCTAAATCCGTCACCACTACTACTACTTTTCAGCCCATAGATGACCCACTGGTGGGTCGGGCCTCCTCAAGTGACATTGAGGGTAATTAGCCTAATATACCACGATGGCCAGACGGACACAGGGTTACGTATCAAATATTCTTTTCCACGACACGCACAGGATGGAATGGGGTGGTTACACTTTTTATTATAAGGCCCTCGCCACATGGACGGACAGAAAGTCTTGTGCATCATAAAACGTCTCCTTGATCGAACGTTATTTCTTAAGGGTCAGCGCCGACCAACGGAGTGGCGGCGTAGAGACTAAATTCAGTAACAATTTAAATTCAACCTAAAACGCTTCAGAATACATCTGTATCTATACTAATATTATAAAGCTGCAGAGTTTGTTTGTTTGAACGCGCTAATCTCGGGAACTACTGGTCCGATTTCAAAAAACTTTCAGTGTTAGATAGTCCATTTATCGAGGAAGGTTATAAGCTATATTTTATTTTCAAAAGAATTAGGGATCCGTATGAAAATTGCGATTTTGTAACCCAAGGTGTAAAATTGAAAACCTATTTATGCGTGCGTTGCAAAAACTATAGACAATAGAACAAAATAATGTACCTACTACGTGTTTGTAGGTCTTATTAAGATCTACAAAAAAATTCTAACTATGATAGTTTAGTCACAGTAACCGATTGAATGTTCATTAAAAATATTAAATCATCTGAAGAAAGAAAACACATTTATGGGCTTTATGCGAAGAGGAGATAAGCACGGGTTCGATGCCCACGCGGGCGAAGCCGCACGCAATTGCTAGTTTAGAATACGCTCGCCGCGCCTCGCTCGCCGTCATTGTATTTCGTTGTACCAAATACCTACAGTTGTCTAGGCCTGAAGCGCTTTAGGTTGAAATTAAATTGTTACTGAAATAGCCTCTTCGCCTGCACTCCGCTGGTGGGCGCTGACCCTTTCTAGTAAAGTCATCTCAGGGTCATTAACCCTTCTGCGTACACAAGTGGCAGTTATTACTCACTGGACTGGTTTTCCAGGACCACCCCGAGTTGGAGAAGAATAAGAAAAAGAAATGCCTATGCCACAGTATTTTTGTGAGTGCTTTGTTTTGGCGTTTTTCTAATTTAATATGCAACAGCTTATGTTTGTACGCACTGGCGGTTGAAATTTTGTGGTGGTTTAGTGAAAAATGATAAGCGGTTGCATATTAAACTGGAAAAGCGGCAGGCCGCGCGGTTAGCCGCCTAGGCGGTTCAACCGCTAGTGCGTAAGGGGGCGTTGGCTGCTGAGTATTGGCTGATTAGCGAATAAAAACCATAGAGCAATAACGATAGGATAGAATAGTGATAAAGATACCGTTTGCAAAATCTCAGGGAAAGATTAGCAAATTTGCAAGGACCCACTGCTGAGTCGGGCCTGAAGAGAGGCTCTTCACACTTTTATCACAAAACTCTTATAAATCGTCATATTTACAGTTACCATTATCATCATCATCATCATCTTACGATCCCTGTCCCACGCTAGGTGGTAGTCTCCATACACACCTATCAGTCGTCATATCTACAGTCACACCTTTCATACACAATTTCTCATGTTTACAATCCATCCATCCATCTCTCTTGATCTTCCACAACCCTTACGTCCATCCACATTCATGCTGAAACTACCACCGGTTCGGAATGCTGCTCTACAGAGAAGAGCCGGCAAGAAACTCTGTAGTTGCTTTTTTCAAATCAATGGGTTTGTTTACAAAAAGCACTTAACAGCATAGTGGGAGCAAGTTCGCCAGATGTGGCACAGGGTTTCATAGCAAGTTTTTCAAATTCAAATCATTCATTTTGTTTAGGTCACGGTGGACACTTACAAAAAGTCAACACATTATTGGTAGTGATATTATATAATAAAAAAGGTCTACCGTCTACCACCAGTTCGGAACGCGACCACTGCTAAGAAGAACTGTCAAGAAACTCAGAGGGCTTGTTTTTCTTCTCTTGCCTAGCCGTTTTCAGCCTTGCCATTTCCTTTTGTCGGCTCTTGCGACGACCTCAGGACGAAATGGGGTGGTGACACAATGTATTCTAAATCCGTCATGTCATTCTTTAATAATTCTAAATTTTATTAACGTAAATATTTATTTTCCCCTATTTAAGTCTAGCTCCGTCGGATTAAAAGTAATATTAAACGTGACCAATCAACGTATTGTTTTACGACAAATACAATTAATCATAAAAAATATAATTCAAAGATATTCATGGAACTGGTATTGTTCGTTTCAATCAAATTACCAACCTTCAGGCGCTAACGAGAAGACAACGCGCAGAAATCATTGGCAATCGCATTGGAATTAAAAAAAAGAAACAATTACGATTGTTTGAAAATTACACCACGCTCAATGGGCGTGTTGACATTGTAACCGTTTTGATATTTTGTAATTGTACCGTTTCCGGGAGTATATTGAAGATGTACTGGTAAATCGTTGATAAATAATAAAAATGTCCGTTCGGTTTGAAGCAGTAGACTGTAATAAACGAGCATATTTGACATATAACAAAGACAATATTTAAAATATAAAAACAACATCAATTACAAAATATTCTTTTATTACCAGCCAGTAGCCAACATCCACTGGATTCCTAACTAAGATATAATTTACTTTTTTAACACTTTGGGCTCCATTATTAGGCTGGGCTATGCAGAATTAAGGAGATACGCAGGCAAACTAGAGTCACCGACATAGCTCACAGGATTGTCAAACTTAAGTGGCAATGGGCAGGGCACATAGCTCGCAGGACTGACGCCCGAAGGGGCAGAAAAGTCCTGGGGTGACGACCGCGTTCCGGAAAGCGCAGTGCTGGTTGGCCTCCCACACGGTGTACCGATGACCTGGTTAAGGTCGCTGGAAAACGATGGATGCGGTCGGCCCAAGACCGGCCTTTGTGCCAATCCTTGGGGGAGGCCTATGTCCAGCAGTGGACATCTTTGTGAAATGTGTCTGAAATGATGATGATGAAATTTTGTTTATCATTTCTTTTTAATCCTTGTTGGTTTAGGATTTTGATGTGCCGCCTCTGGATCAGGGGGTTCACGATGTAAACCAGAGGCACTTGCTCTGAGTCTGGGTGTCATTTGTGTTCGTGAATTTCATGTTTGTAAACAGCCCCAGCGATACAGGTTATGCCAAGAGCAGACTTATCGTTTTTTTTTAAGAAAATATATTTGTACAATAAACATTCATACTATGACTTGTACTATTGTACTAGTTGAGGCCCTAATTGCAATTAATAGACCTGTTGGTCTTCTAGAAAGATAAAAAACATTTTTAAAAATAAATAAAACTGTATACATCCATAGGTGACTTGCACTATTGGACAAGTGAAAAATATATTGGTCTACTACAAAAAGGATAAATTAATTTGAACTATATACATTCTTATGTGACTTAAACTATTGTACAAGATGAGGCATTCCCAAATGGGGACCGTGCTCCAAAACCATGGGAGATATATGTATCCTTGGCGCAGACTTCAAACACTGGCTATTTTGAAGTTGGAATTATTTTGCCAATGACCAATGACAAGAGTGTTTAGCTTAAATTGCTATTCGTGACAACTTACCAAAGAGCAGAGTGTCAAATTTCATGTTAATATAAAGCGCGGCATAAAATGACATTTTATTTTTTAATTTGCCACTAAGACAAGCAAAGGCGACATTGAATAGGGAAGGAAATATAATCTGCGTGCAAGGAGTGAAGCCCCGCAACCGCATACCAGATGCAAGTACGCAGCTAAACTGGTTTTGCGTAAGGATTAAACATAGACACACTTCACTATATCTGTATTGATGTATCTTATCTTACCTAAGGGTTTAGTTCCACTGGACCAAAATAAACTTGGACCCTGTGGGATCTTGAATGTCTACCCTGCCTTATAAGTATAACTCTCCTATTTGGGCTCCTCATAGAATAGAAAGAATAAAATAGAAAAATGCTATAATGTATAAACCAATTATGGCGTTCACAATCGTCATTGGTTACATCATTTTTATCTACTACCAGATGGGAGCGCCGCACCAACCGAGAAGACCTGGCGGAAGAAACTCGGTGGGGTGGTTTTTTTTTTTATTAATCCCAGGCTACAGGGTCAGTCAGATAATCAGCAACGCTATAGTAGCCTTTGTTACAAAGTTGAGATTTAGCGGACTATTTAACCCCCGACGCAAAAAAGGAGGGGGGGGGGGAGTCGGCAAATATAATCGAGTGGGGTCTCAAATGAAAGCGAATCACGTGCACATTACAAAGTAATATGTTCCATGAAAATCAGTTGAGCTCTGTAAAAACTCTGGGGGTAAAGGGATACCCAATATCTGCAAATATAAATAAATAAATAAATATCCTTGGACATTTCACACAATGCCATCTCGTCCCAAGTTAAACAACTTAATGCTTGTGTTATGGTAACGAGATGGATGATAAACTACTTACATACATTTTTTTTTTGTAAATACATACATATTATAGATAGAAATGACACCCAATATATGTGTACGGGAGCGTGTACCTATACTTAAAAAGCAGAAAATAAAAATTAAATTAAAAATTTAAATAAACCCCCGACACAATGACCTAAGTACCCTTTAAAAAGTAAAAAATAAAAAAAATACATCGCGTTGGGGGACCAGGGGTCAGGTAATAAATAAGCAGGAGCGGTCCCCCATGCGATGTTTTTTTTTAATTTTTAATTTAGTTTTTTAAAGAAACTAAACCCCATACAATATAGGTATAACCTGTGTCGCGGGGGCAGTTTACAAACATGGAATTCACGAACACAAATGACACCCAGACTCGGAGCAAGTGCCTCTGTTTTAGACAAAGACACTTGCCCGACCCCGGAATCGAACCCGGGACCCGTTGATCCAAAGGCGGCACATCTAACCCCTAGCCAACGAGGCAGTCGACTCCTACGGCACCCTCAGGATGAAATGCGCTGGTGACACCATGTATTCATAATCCTTCACCACAAGGACTAAATAAAGTATAAATATGTGGATATTAAATATATTAATACAATAATTAAGATCAACAAAAACACAAGTAATTCATATTTACATTTGATTAGACTTTTTTTGCTAATTTATGTACAATATGAAACAAAAAACATTGAGGTCAATAACCTACCTTTGGATGTAGAGCATATAACCTACGCAGCTGTTAGTGGTGACAGATTTATAAAGCACTAGCGACCCGCCCCGGCTTCGCACGGGTGCAATGGTAAACATCTAAATTTATGAGTGTTTCCCTACAACATTGTTATTTTCTAACTATGTTTTATGTTTACAGTATTTAATGTACAAAAAAGTGATAAATAAATAAATAAATATTATGCATGTAATAAACATACAGTTTTACAGATTTAACCATACATAGGGACGGACAAACGACAGCGACTTTGTTTTATACTAATTAGTGATAGTGAAAGGTTCACCAATTCGTTCCATCCTGAGTGTATCTGTAGAACTGATTCAGGGAAATGACTAGACAGAAAATCGAATCGAACACTTGATATAAGAAACCTTATGTCGCGTGAGATAGTAGGCTAAAAAAAGCTAATATTATGACTAAAAAAAATATTTCTTGATGTAATTAGTTCAGGTTCAGGTTAAAGGGTTGATCCAGCCAAGCAATAGTATGCATCGCGGGGGCCGCGGTGCCTCACTACTACTCACTACTCAGCCGATAAATGTCGGGCCTCCTCCCTCCTATCACAGGGAGGGACATTAGCCTACTGTGCCATGCTGGCCAGACGGGTTGGCACAGGGTTCCGTATCAAGTTTTCCTTCTCTTGCGGTTAGGTTGTCTGACATCTAAAACCACTAAGAGGGAAGCGTCATCTCCTACATTGTTATGCGACCCTGGTACTGTCACTCAAGCTTTATCGATAAATTGGCCTACTGTGCCACGCTGGCCAGACAGGTTGGCACAGGGTTCCGTATCATCAGGCAAAGGGTGGCCGTAACAGGCCACCTGGACGCCGCGGGGTGGTGGAGGGCGCTGTCTTCACGGCGGCGCCCATGGCGGTGGACGCGGGCCCGACTATCCGGGCCGCTCCCGCCGAGTCTTAGGCCGAGTCCGGCCGCAGATCCCAGGGCAGGGCACGGGGATGCCCTTGCCCCACGTGGGATCTGAGGAGATGCGACGTCCTGTTCGGGTGCTCACGGCAGGACGTCTAGTGCTCGTAGGAGCCGGAGTAGAGGAGGTGGGCCTCCTTGTCTGCGGCGGCGTGGTACTGTGTACAGATCCCACAATGCCGCAACAGGAGTTGGAGCACCCCGGGGATGTTTAGTGGATAGGCCCCCACTCTGGGGGAGAGTCCCACACGCCCCCCTCGGCCATCCCCGTGGCCGACGGGGATAGTCCATAAAGGATTTTACCCCGGGCAAAACAAAACAAAAAAAAAAAAAGGGGTTCCGTATCATATTTTCCTTCTCTTGCGACTAGGTTCTCAGCCTTACCACTTCCTTTCGTCGGACATACGACGCCCTCAGGATGGCATGGGGTGGTTCCACTCTATATAAACGTTGATATCGCGATGTAGATTTGTTTGGTTATTATCACCGATGCAGTATTTCATTCTAATCATCATCAACATTGCGGTCCTTAACCCACTGCTGAATCGAGCCTCCTCCAAGTTCATGGGGGGAAACTAGTCTACTGTACCCCGCTGGCAGGACGGATCTAATGGTCCACCCGGCTAGCTACCACCCACCCCGGCGCCCCAAGTCCGGCTCCAGTTTTACTGTGTTCCGTCGTGTGTATGTGTGAGCCGGTGCCCTTCAGGGCATTTCCTTGAATTGCCCGCTCCATCTTAGACCCTAGTGTTGCTTTCCATCACGCAAGTCAAAGGCATTCAAGTCAAAGATAAAAAAATCTCTTCCTTCTCTTGCGGTTAGGTGTTCGACCTTATCATTTCGTTTTGTCGGCTCTTTCGACAACCTCAGGATATAATGGTGTCTCATACATACATACATATAATCACGCCTCTTTCCCGTAGGGGTAGGCAGAGACCACTTCTTTCCACTTGCTACGATCCATACATACTTGTTTCGCTTCGTCCACTTTCATTATTCCCTTCATACATGCTCTTCGGTTTAGGGTACTCTTGACCTGGCCTTTTTTCAAGACGTCCCTGATTTGGTCTTGAAACGTCCGCCTAGGTCTTCCCCTTCCAACACTTTCATTCACACTCGCCTTATACACTTTTTTCGTCAATCGTTCTTCATTCATTCTCTCGACATGGCCAAACCATCTCAGCATACCTTTCTCAATTTTTGTCACTACATCTTCTTTCAGACCACAACGCTTCCTTATCTCACTATTTCTTATCCTGTCACTCAGTTTAAATTTAATGGTGTCTCGGCCTCACAATTGCCATAGTTAAATGGAAAGGATCCAACCCACACAGAGGTAGTTTTGAGATATTTAAGTTTTAAGTTCAGATCGTGTTTGACCTGCCATACGTGTGGCATATGCCATAACTATAACTTAATTCTTCGTTTGAATTTCACTTAGATTGTTTTCGTGGTACTTAAAAAAGTTTTTACTACAAAGAGTGTTTTGGTAACATACCCATTTTCGGCCATAGTGTGGGTTGGTTCCTCTCCGTTTAACTACGGCCAATTATGATGATGATGAATTATAGAACATTGACAATCGTGTGACAAGGTTGCGAAAGATGGCTGACTAATTCAATTCCCAGTATTGTCGGGGAAACACAGAGATAACTATCGAGTTATTTTAATGAGTTTTAATAATAATTGTTGATTAATATTTAATTTAATCACCAATCGATATTGTAGCGTAAAACTGTAACGACGTGTCTAAGAGATGAACGGTAATACATACTACTAGTACTCAAAATTAGCATCAAACTCAAAACTCAAATCAACAATCATTGAACCTATTTACAAGTGTTTTTGAAAAGTCGATAGTGAAGTTAGGAAGCTAGTTACTTGTTCCAAAACGTAGATACTATGGAGAAGAACAGGCAAGTAACTCCATGGACACTCTTTTTACCATATTTTCGGTTGGTTCTATGGAGATGACCCACTGTTGAGTCGGGCATCTTCTAGCTACTTCTAGCTGCACTAGGTATAACCTGTATTGCAGGGGCAGTTTACAAAACACACTCAGACTCGGAGCAAGTGCCTCTGGTTTACACAAACACTTGCACGACCCCGGAAACCAGGGAACCGTGTTTCAAAGACGATTTACCCTTTTTTCTGAGATAAAATCCTTGATGGAATATGGATGATTGATGGGCGAGTGGAAGTCAGGTTTCATCATCATCATCATCATTTCAGCCAAAAGACGTCCACTGCTGGACATAGGCCTCCCCCAAGGATTTCCACAAAGACCGGTCCTGGGCCGCCCGCATCCACTGCTTTCCGGCGACCTTAACCAGGTCGTCGGTCCACCGTGTGGGAGGTCTACCAGTCGGTCCTGCGAGCTATGTGCCCTGCCCACTGCCACTTAAATTTGACAATCCGGTGGGCTATGTCGGTGACCCTGGTTTTCCTGCGTATCTCCTCATTTCTGATTCGATCTCGCAGGTCAGGTTTACCTACCTACTAAACATCCCCCGGTGTTCCCCGTGGGTCCTGGGTTTATATCCACGGTGGTCATTAGCCTACTCTGCCACGCTGGTCAAACGGGGTTTCGTATCAAGTTCTCGATCTCTTGCGGCTATGTTTTCGGCCGAAAGGAAATTTATCGGCTCATAAAAAAGTTATAACACACTGAAACTCAAACGCAACTTTATTTCATCATCATCATCATCATTTCAACCCATACATGACCCACTACTGAGTTGGGCATCTCCAAAATGGAGGGAAATTAGCCTACTGTACCACGCTGGCAAGACGGGTTGGCACAGGGTTTGTATGAAGTTTTCCTTCTCTTGTGGCTAGTCGCCTCATACGTGATGTACGTAGGTTTTATTGCAAAACTCTTATAAATCGTTATATTTAAAGTTACCATTATCATCTTACCCCTGTCCCACGCTAGGTGGTAGTCTCCATACACACCTATCAGTCGTCATATCTACAGTCACACCTTTCATACACAATTCCTCATACTTACAATCCATCCATCTCTTTTGATCGCCCACAACCCTTGCGTCCATACACATTCATGCTGAAACTACCACCGGTTCGGAAAGGTGCTCTACAGAGAAGAGCCGGCAAGAAACTCTGCAGTTGCTTAATAATGATAAATAAATAATAATAATAATAAATATCCTTGGACATTTCACACAACGCCATCTCGTCCCAAGCTAAGCAACTTAATGCTTGTGTTATGGTAACGAGATGGATGATAAACTACTTATATACATTTTTTTTTTGTAAATACTTACATATTATAGTTAGAAATGACACCCAGACTCCGAGCCAGTGCCTCTGGTTTAGACAAAGACAGTTGCCCGACCCTGGAATCGAACCCGGGACCCGTTGATCCAAAGGCGGCACATCTAATCACTAGACCAACGAGTCTTGTTTACAAAAAGCAAAAAACAGCTTAGTGAAAGCCAGTTCGCCACCCTCAAGGTGGAATGGGATGGTGACACTGTGTGTTCTGAATCCGTCACCACACGAACTGTAGATAAAAACCACTTAATCCAGAACTGGTCACCTGGACAACAAAATCAAAAACAACGCCGTTCACATTCGTGGTACCTCTGACATTTATAATTTTCTTGTTTCCTTTCCGTTGGCACGACTAAGGTATACCGTATTATGTCTATGGAAAATTTAATAAATATATAAATACCTTGGTTTTATAATAGTAAGTCTAGTAGATCATATATTGTAGCATTAAATAGATTACGATCTGGACATAATCCATCGAAAAAGTTTGGATTTTTAATGAAGAAGATTGATTCTCCCAATTGTGATACGTGTGATAAGGTTGATGATGTCCAACACATTCTTGTGGAATGTATTAAATACCATAGGGCGAGAGAAACATTGATGCAAAATTTCCACATAAATAGATATGATCAGGGAGCCTTTTTAAGTATATTAGCGAGACCATCATCTGATGTTGCAAAATTTTTAATAGATAATATGATTTTGCATCAATGATTCTTGATATTCCTAGTACATAAATAAATTGTATTTAATAGTTAGTAAGGGTAACGCTGAGGCTGACTTATCCACTGGGAGATAAGCCCCTAAACAAATAAAGAGAAAAAAAAAATTAATAAATAAGATCCTAATTCTAGGAGCAATTTTCGTCAGTAATTTATCGTTGATAGAAACGCAGTAATTTAGCGCAGTGGTTGAGCGATCGACTTCTGCGCAGCATGTCGCGGGTTCGATCCCCGCACGGAAGAAATATTTGTACGACCTACAAGTATTTGTTCCGGTTCTGGGTGTTTTCTATCTATAATATGTATGTATTTACAAAAAAAAATGTTTATAAGTAGTTTATCATCCATCTCGTTACCATAACACAAGCATTAAGTTGCTTAGCTTGGGACGAGATGGCGTTGTGTGAAATGCCCAAGGATATTTATTTATATTTATTATGAGAGATAAAGGATACTATGCACGTAATAGACTGAAAGTAATTTAATGCTTTTGTAAAAAAAAGTAAGCTACCCAATATAGTGAACCCACTGCTGAGCCAGGCAACCTCCAGTTACAAGGAGGGTAATTACAGGGCACAGGGTTTCTTATCAATTTTACCTTCTCATGGGTTAACAGCCTTGTTAATTTCTTTTGTCAGCTCTTACGTCACCCTCAGGATGGAATGGGGTGGTGACACTATGTATTCTAAATCCGTCACCAGCCGGACAAATTTATGATTCTGAAATCAATACCCATGCTAGGAAGAAACTGGTAAAAAATTTATGAGCCAAAAGTACAAATTCACACGACATTGTCCTTTGTAATTATATGGTTGACTAACCATTTTCCCATAGCACTGAATTTTGACATTTGAATGGATGCCGTGGTTTTCTTCAATGTCATCGCGAGCTTAACATTTTTGCACAGTACTAAAATAAGACATCACTATCACTACATAGTATAAAACAAAGTCGCTGCCGTCTGTCCGTCCATATGTATGCTTAAATCTTTAAAACTACGCAACGGATTTTGAAGCGGTTTTTTTTTAATAGAAAAAGTGCTACAGTAGGAAGGTTTTTAGGTATATTACATATATAATATTGTACAGAAACACTGCTAAATTTAGATGTTCATCATTGCACCTGTACGAAGCCGGGGCGGGTCGCTAGTAGATAATATACGATGGATCTGACATTTGACGAAATTTCAAGTAATTTTAAGGTTTTATTTGGGAGCGTGGTTTATTTGGTTTAAACCCAGTGCCAACCCGTCTGGCCAGCGTGGCAAAGTAGGCTAATTATCCTCCCTGCGATGGGAGGAGGCTGCCTGATTCAACAGTGGGTCATTTGTGGGCTGATGATGATGATTTATGGATATGATGTAGGGTTATTTAGAAGTGGTGTCTTAGGTTTTCACGCTTATTACACATTGAAATTAAACACTTTTTAACGGATTCATCGCGTGTAAATTACATTATTTTATTCCCAACGTTTTGAATGCTTTGCAGCAGTAGTGATCACGGGTGAGACTAGACGACAAGTTGTCTTCAAAATTACAAAGAAACATTTAAATCTACCGCCTATAATTCTGCTATATTATAACGTTCACGGTGTCCACAGGTCTTGCAGGATTTGATCAATTTAATGACTGGATCCCAAGCGGATACAACCTGCCAACCAGCCTCTCTATTGAAATTTGGATGTTTTTTAATCTCAATAGCCTCGCGGATCATTCTTGGAATGTAATGATTTTCGTTGGCAAGGAGGTCTATCAAAGTGAATGTAGTGGTTGGTTGGCTAGTTACAAGTGTTTATAGTCTGTATTATTTTGTCTATGACATAAATTACTTATAAGAAGAATAATGACAAATAAAAGAAGTAGAATAAATAATTGCGAAAATCATGCTAAAGACGATATTAGATTTTCAGAAATAATTTTGCAACATATCAGAAAATATTTCATAAATTGACGACGTTATCTAATAATAGATGAACACTATTAATTTAAAGGAGAAGAGAATAAAATGTGTTAAAATAGTTTTTTTTTCGTTTGGTATTGACCTAGTATGATACACTATTAGTTAATGAAGCAAAGGATATTATTAAATGCTTAATCAGGTATTAAATTATCCATACTTTAAATATTTAAACCCATACGGTGGCCGCGTCTATTTCTTTGTGTAGCAATCAGCATGCTACATTATTCACACAATTTCCGCGAAACCACTGAACTAACATCAAAAAATGTCGCCTACAAATGCGAGAATAAATAAAAAGACCTAAATCGCGATAGCAAAATTTACAGAGCAATTCAGACGGTTATTACATCCCCGACGATAGATAAATGGCGAGTTTAGGCGGTTTGGCCCCCTGCTAGAAATAACACCTCTTCTGGCTGTATGATCATCCCTTTACGCTTAAATATGTATGTTCGCGATAATCTCAAAATATCATCATCATCTTAGGCTTTACAGTCCAGGGCTTTAGTCTGCTCCAGTATGTTCTTCTAGACAGATCTGTCCATGGCTTTCTCCTTCCAGCTTCTGACACCAATCACTTTGAGATGCTGTTAGACGCCATCGAACCATCTGAATCTTAAAATATGCTCTTCGGATTTTCATGCGGATCCCATCTATATTTAGTGTGTTTTTGAAGAAGATTTGTGTACTGTGTGTTGTTGATTTGTGTGGAATATGACGATAAATGTTGAAACACTAAACGTCCAGGAGCTTTAGTGGGTTATATTGGCAAATAATTTGGCGGTTTTTTGTTTCTCAATTTCGACCTTTCCCCCACTACGGAACTTTGTGTTGAAGTGTGAATCTTCGGAGATCATTTATGTACATACCGTACATGACGGATGGCCTATTTAGCTTTCTGGAGTCCCACATAATCGCTGACTCTACCCCGAGCGGCGATGCCTCTGGCATTTTCCCAGCAAAGACAAAAAAAGGTATAAAAATGTAAACTTTAATCCTTGTTTTTCCTTCCAGTGGCGGTATGCTACAGTGGCAGAGAAGTTGGTTACGTTTCTAGGAGTCGCAATATCGCTGGTCAGTTCGTTTGGGACCATCGCGGGCGTGGTGATATACGGTGAACTTACCGCGATGTACGTAAAGAGGCACCGAGCGGAGGAAGTTCCTGGTGATGCTCATATACTGAAGATATTCGGCGGAGCTAATGTAGTGTAAGTTTCATCACCTATCTCTCTCTATTTTTAATCGTTGGTCTAGTGGTTAGATGTGCCGCCTTTGGATCAACGGGACGGGTTCAATTCCGGGGTCGGGCAAGTGTCTTTGTCTAAACCAGAGGCACTGGCTCGGAGTCTGGGTGTCATTTCTATCTATAATATGTATGTATTAACAAAAAAAAATGCATATAAGTAGTTTATCATCCATCTCGTTACCATAACACAAGCATTAAGTTGCTTAGCTTGGGACGAGATGGCGTTGTGTGAAATGTCCAAGGATATTTAATCATATTTACCAACTACTGAATCGGGCCTCCCTTTCCGTGTGGTGACTTAGAATACATTGTGTCACTACCCCATTCCATCCAAAGGGTGACGTAAGAGTCGACAATAGGAAATGACATTCCAATCTCACGGACAAACTGGGGACGTTGGAGCAACGGAGAGATTTTGGATCTCTCTGCGTGCTCTACCGTCTGTTCCACGGGGAGCGCTCCGAGGAACTGTTTGAGAAAAAAACATCACGTGATTAATGGACAGCCCCTAAGGTTAATAAACGACGCGTTAGGCATAAACATCTGTTAGGAAAGATACATCATGTTCAAATGAGGCAAACATTTAAATAATCATTTGCGGCTAAACTTTTGCTCCAATTTAATTGATTTTTGGTACAGAGCCTGGAAATGATACCTAGTATAGGCAGTTAAAAAAATTGCCCCTATGTCGTATCAACCTTGTATAAATGGTTTTTTTTTTCAGTCCACCAGGTGATAGACCTCTTCACATGGATGCCTTAATTGAAGATAGTATAGCATTTGCTCTCGCAAGCGCTGCTGTCATAGTAGCACACTTCATTTTGGCTACTGCCGCTGTCAGTATGGTCGGCTGGGCAGCTGCTAGAATGGTAAGCAGTGCTATTAAACATTTCAAAATTTTAATTATTTTAATACATTTGATGACGCGTCCACTTCCATTAAACAAGGTGAACTGTAAAAGATTGTACATATGGAAAGGTATGTAAAAAAGGTGCTTAAAAATTCACCATCATCATAATTTTACCCAAAAGACGTCCACTGCTGGACATAGGCCTCCCCCAATGATTTCCACGAAGGCCTTGACTAAGTCGTCGGTCCACCGTATGGAAGGCCTACCCGCATTGCGCTTTCCGGAGCGCGGTCGCCGCTTGAGGACTTTCTGCCCCATCGGACGTCAATCCTGCGAGATAACCGTATTGTTCCTATATAAAAATATATTTGAACGGACAAAAGCCCATTAATTATCAAGTTGGTTATTTAGTTTATCAGCGATTTTACAGGTAGGATAGATCTTCGCGCCGTTACCATGCCCTAAGTTTTATTGGTTGCATATGACCATTTCTTGTAGTTTTCATCAATATATCATAATACTTTACTAGTTTACAGGGTAATTAGTATACATAAACATACAAAAATTTAACGGTCTGTTTGTGATATCAAAATAAGTTTTGTATTTTAGCCAGTGGCGGATTTACCAGTAGGCTGGAGCCTAGGGCGGCATGTTTTAAGGGGCGGCAGATTAAGGACGTCTAAAAAAAAGGTCGACAAAAGAGTGTACGTCTAAAAAAATGGCGGGCGGCAAATCTGTAAATCCGCCATTGATTTTAGCATTGTTTTATTATGTAGTATTGTGTTATTGCATAATGAATATCTATTCGCCAATGAGAAAAAAAACATAACCTATAAAGAATAACATGCTGTGCATTTATACCGGTTTTCATTATGAAATTTGATTTTTAATAGGTCACGAGGCTAAGAATGCGTTTGCTTCGTTCAGTAATCAGCCAAGAAATGGCATATTTTGATACAAATACAACGATGAACTTCGCGTCTACATTAACAGAGTAAGTATTTAAGATACATGACACCGCAAAAATATTGTATAAACGTTTTCTAAACACAGAGGGATTTTTTACCAATTATCTCACCACTTATATATTTTATATTCATTGGCTCACTAACTTACATTCTTCATTTCTACCATATTTTTGAACCACAAAAGAGACAGGGAAATCACACTATGCCTTTATAAATTATAGTTTATGTGTTATTCTGATGTGTAAGCTTTATGTATTGTTAAAAAGTTTCATTAAAAGACATTCAGTATTTTTTTTCTTAAAAGAGTAAGAAACATATACATACATACATTCATAAAAACTTTCGCGTTTCTAAAATTAATAGGACATTCCATAAACTATTATTTAACATTAATTGATTATCTACTAAAATATTATCTACCATATGACAAATTTAATATTTTATACCCATTTTCTCCATAAGCCAATATTTTATAGCCATTTTTCACTAAACCAATATTTTATAACCATTTTCTCACTAAGCCAATATTTTATAGCCATTTTCTCACCACGCCAGTATTATATAACCATTTTCTCACCACAGGGACATGGAGAAATTCAAAGGCGGTGTTGGCCAGCATGTTGTCATGACGGCAAACCTCCTCGGCACCGTTGTCTTTGGGTCAGCTCTGGCTTTCCAGTACGGTTGGCAACTGACACTATCCGGCTTGTCAGTGGTCCCTATTGCGATTGTTGTTGCGGGCTTTGTTTCTAAGGTACTAAACACATTCAATTGTTACTATTTCTTATGTGTCCGCGTGGTGACCGATTTATAATACATTGTGTCACCACTCCATTCCATCGTGAGGGTGTCGTAAGAGCTGACAAAAGGAAATGAAAAGGCCGATAACCTAGCCACAAGAGAAGGAAAACCCGATACGAAACTTTGTGCCAACTCGTCTGGCCAGCGTGGCACAGTAGGCTAATAACCTTCCATGTGGCTGGAGGAGCTCCCCTCAGCAGTGGGTCCGGTATGGGCTGCGTAGTAAGTAGTGTAGAATACTGCAGCCGCATTAAGAAGTACCAGGCTCGCATAACCTTAGTGGAGGTTTTTGACACGATATAATACAATACGTAAATCGTATTGCAATCGTAATATTGTTGATATTTTTTTGCAGTATCAAACTAAATGCTCGGAGAAGGAAATAACAGCGTATGGGACAGCTGGGCGTATTGTCGAAGAAGTTCTCTCAGCCATAAGAACGGTTCGCGCGTACGGCGGCGAGAAACTTGAAGTTGAAAGGTACAGTTAACATTTTGACGAGTAGAGTCCTGACCTCACCTTGTCCCCAGTGGGCAGCGCCACCAGTTTTTCCTGGTGGTCAAGATACCTTATAACAACAAGCTTATTAATATGTATTCCGTAAATTTTTTGGCCTGTGCCATTATACTTCAAAATAGTTTATTCACAGAATATAAGACATTTTTATAAAGTACTAGCGACCCGCCCCGGCTTCGCACGGGTGCAATGATGAACATCAAAATTTATTAGTGTTTCTCTACAATACTATGCATTAATTATACTTAAAAACCTTCCTCTTGAATAACTCTATCTATTAAAAAAACCGCTTCAAAATCCGTTGCGTATTTTTAAAGATTTAAGCATACATAGGGACGGACAGAAGACAGCGACTTTGTTTTATACTATGTAGTGATTGTGATTCACTTATTTTATTTCATTATTTCTTCGTCACTTATTTCATTAATAGATGCACTTGCACAATGCACACGCACTGCAACGATGGTCTACTGTCCCTCCGTCTTACGAATTTTCGACCAGTTTACGTGTCCTGACGCGAGTTTGACATTTTATACCTATCATCATTTAATACGCCGATAAAGAAGTCTTCACTTCAAAAATCTTGGGGTGCCACCCGTCGCCGTTTTCCCCCCGTGAACTTGGAAGGAAGCCGGCGTCATTTATAGCCTGATATATTTATGATGTTGTCATCATCATTTTTCATCATTTGAGCCCATAAATGACCCACTACTGACTCGGGCCTCCTCCCAGTTCACGGAGGGAAATTAGCCTACTGTGCGATGCTGGCCAGACGGGTTGGCACAGGGTTTGTTTCAAGTTTTCCTTCTTTTGCGGCTAGTAGAAGTGCCTCTTGCGTTCCTTCAGTCGCCTCTTACGACACCCTCAGGATGGTACGGGTTGGTGACATTTCGTTTTCTAAATCCGTGCCACACCCCTATGCCTTCTCCATAGGTATAAGGAGGCGTTGGCACCAGCGGCGATAGAGTCGCGTCGTAAAGGCATCTGGTCCGGTATAGGGGTCGGCATGGGCTGGTTGTTGACTTACGCCTTGAACGCCGTGGTTTTGGCCTACGGAACCATCCTCTGCGTCCAGGATATGGATCTGCCAGCTGAGGAGCAACAGTACCATCCGGGGACTATGATCACTGTAAGTATTGGAGATGGAAATAATTAATTTTCTTTCTTCTCTTTGAAATTGAACACTTTTTAGCGGATTTATCGGTCGGATATTTATCGGTGTTTGTAATTGAAGTCCTACGGAATGGCTCACAAATTTTGATGATTTTAAATTTTTATATTCACATTTGGTAGGTATGGCAAACCCTGTGCCAACGCGTCTGGCCAGCGTTGCACTTTTGGCTAATTACCCGCCATGAAATGGAGGAGGCTCGAGTCACTAATGCGTCATTTATGGGCTGAATAGTAGTAGGTGTGGGATTGACCGCAGCATGTCGCGTGTTCGATTCCCGCACGGAAGAAATATTTGTGTGACCTACAAGTATTTGTTCCGGGTCTGGGTGTTTTCTATCTATAATATGTATGTATTTACAAAAAAAATGTATATAAATAGTTTATCATCCATCTCGTTACCATAACACTAGCATTAAGTTGCTTAGCTTGGGACGAGATGGCGTTGTGTTAAATTGTCAAAGGATATTTCTTTATTTTGAATTTTGCAATGTTTTTTTTTATGATATAGCATACAACCCTAAATTTTCACCCCTCTACGATCAACCGCTATTTTTTATTAGCGGCTAGCTGAATCGGCCAACTTCGTACTGCCTCAGAATCAATAAATAAAAAACCTGAATGATAATTCCAGAATGTTTCAAATTTATTAAAATATGTGCAAACCTTTACTGGAACAAAAAAAAATGCTTTTTCTTATTTTCTCACAATTCAAACCTTCCCTGGAATTCCATGAATATTTCAAAACCAAAATTAGCCAAATCGGTCCAGCCGTTCTCGAGTTTTAGCCAGCACACAAGAATTGCGGGGTGCACGCCTAATCTTTTTTAATCTTCTCAGATCCTTTTCCTAACCTTCATGGCAGCCCAGAACATTACCATGTGTCAGCCCCACCTGGAGATCTTCTCTGCCGCCCGTGGAGCTGCGAAATCTCTCTTCAGATTGCTGGAAAGAGAGTCACAGATCAACGCGATGGAAGATAAAGGAGTTAAGCCCAAGGAGTTCAAAGGAGATATCGTTTTCAACAATCTCTACTTCAACTACCCTTCTCGACCTGACGTTAAGGTGAGTTTCTCTTTTTTTATATTTGTGGTGGCACTGATATAATCATCATCATCATAATTTCAGCCGAAAGACGTCCACTGCTGGACATAGGCCTCCCCCAAGGATTTCCACAAAGGCCGGTCCTGGGCCGCCCGCATCCACTGCTTTCCGGCGACCTTAACCAGGTCGTCGGTCCAGCACTGCGCCTTCCGGAACGCGGTCGCCACTCGAGGACTTTTCTGCCCCATCGGTCCTGCGAGCTATGTGCCCTGCCTACTGCCACTTAAGTTTGGCAATCCGTTGGGCTATGTCGGTGACCCTGGTTTGCCTGCGTATCTCCTCATTTCTGATTCGATCTCGCAGGGAAACTCCGAGCATAGCCCTCTCCATTGCCCTTTGGGTGACTTTGAGCCTTCTGATGGAGCCCATAGTGAGCGACCACGTCTCTGTTCCATATGTCATCACTGGCAACACACATTGGTTGAAGAATAAAACTATATAGATGTATTTTTTATTCGTGGAAATACTCATGGATACAGTCCGCGCTAATCTTTATAGCCGGTCTGAATGTAGCCGCATTACGCTGCGCACAACTCAAAATCAGGTACCAGCGTACGTGGGGCGGGGAGTCAGGGCACGTCTTCCACCCGCAAGCGTCCTCGCCACCCGCGTGTTGGTGTGAGTGAGCTACGTCCGTATTGGTTATGAAATGTACGATGCGCAAGTTCGTCCGGCCATAAAGATTGGCGCGGACTTTACCCGTCGGTATTGCCTAGACCCATGCTATCAATTTTAATTGTTTTTCCAGGTGCTAAGAGGACTGACGTTGTCAATAAAGGCGGGGGAAACTGTGGCCTTTGTGGGGGGCTCCGGCTGTGGCAAGTCCACGGTCTTGCAGCTGCTGCAGCGCTTGTACGAGCCGGAAAGCGGGAACATCACCGTGGACGGCCGTCCCCTTAAATCGCTGCATTTGCACCACTTTAGGACACATATTGGTAAGATCATGCTCACATAAAGATGTACAGACTAATTTGAGATTTTAATTGATTTGGAGATTCTAAGTGACCTCCACTATGGTTATGCGAGCCTGGTACTTTTAATGCGGCTGTGGTATTCTATAACATGGAGGGGTCCTTCTCCAGTTTTTTCTCTTAGCCTTTGTCCTAATCCCTCACCCCCGTCTAAGTTCTAAGTGACCTCCACTAAACTTATGCGAGCCTGGTACTTTTTAATGCAGTTGCGGTATTCTGTAAGGTCTGTCCCCAGTCAGTAGTCCTAGTTTCGTCTCCTATACTTTGGCTCCAACCTCTCAGTCCCGTCTTAGTTCTAAGTGACCTCCACTAAGGTTATGCGAGCCTGGTACTTTTCAAGGAAGCAGCTGGTAATACGCTATGCCCTAGCTTTATTTTATTTTAAGTTTATGTTCCACTGTTCCAGGCGTTGTAGGACAAGAGCCTGTGCTGTTCCACGGCACCATACGGGAAAATATAACTTTCGGTATGGAGAACGTCTCCGAAGCTGATTTGATCGCTGCTGCCAAGACAGCGCACGCCCACAACTTCATCGTCAAGTTGGCTAACGTGAGTACTTATTGCTATATAAATTATTTAATTCCTTTAATTGGTCTAGTGGTTAGATGTGCCGCCTTTGGATCAACGGGTCCCGGGTTCGATTCCGGGGTCGGGCAAGTGTCTTTGTCTAAACCAGAGGCACTGGCTCGGAGTCTGGGTGTCATTTCTATCTATAATATGTATGCATTTACAAAAAAAAAAATTTATATAATTAGTTTATCATCCATCTCGTTACCATAACACAAGCATTAAGTTGCTTAGCTTGGGACGAGATGGCGTTGTGTGAAATGTCCAAGGATATTTATTTATTTATTATTTATTTATACACTAACTTAAGTAATAAAACAAGACTAAAAATACCAATTAACCTAAAACTTATATACTAAAATAAATTATTTAAAGGAGTCCCTTTAGGCAAGGTTCCGAAGATACTGGCAGCGTTCCCCCTTTGAATCGCTAGACTGATTCTTTGTCCGAGGTAGCTACCAGCTCTTCGGTCTCCTGTGATGTCGACTAACCTTTTTGCTATTTCCTTAAAAAGGCTTATAGCGCTAGGACCCCACGGAACAAGGGTCTCGACACCGAATGGGACAAATTCATATTCGGAGCCTAGAACCCTGTATTTGTATGCTTTAGCTTTTTTTATTTTTCTTATTGCTATTGAAGTAAAACTTCGTAAAACGAACGCATGTTACGAAAAGTGTGATCGGACAAGGCAAGAAATGAAGTAAGTACAATTTATCTTAATCGTTTTTGTAGGGATACAATACAATGCTCGGAGAACGTGGTGCTCAGTTGTCTGGGGGTCAAAAGCAGCGGATTGCTATAGCACGCGCGATGCTTCGCCGACCAGCAGTGCTATTGTTAGACGAGCCGACGTCTGCCCTCGACCCTGCGGCGGAGAGACAGGTATGTGGACAAGACTTCAACTTGAATCTGTTTGGAAGATTGGGGAACGACCGCTAAAAAGTACCAGGCTCGCATAACTTCAGTGGAGGTCACTTAGAACTGAGACGGGACTGAGAGGTTGGAGCCAAAGTATAGGAGACGAAACTAGGACTACTGACTGGGGAAAGACCTTACAGAATACCGCAACTGCATTAAAAAGTACCAGGCTCGCATAAGTTTAGTGGAGGTCACTTAGAACTTAAACGGGAGTGAAAAGTTAGGGCCAAAGTAAAGTAGAGCAAACTAGAGCTACCCAACTTAAGATCGAACGCCACCTTACAGAATGGTTCTCCTGGTTAATCTCGTGAGCCTTATCGAGATATCTTACTAATATTATAAACGTGAAAGTTTGTAAGTGTGGATGGATGGATGGATGTTTGTTACTCTTTCACGTAAAAACTACTGAATTGATTTTAATGAAACTTTACCATAATAAGCTATATTATGGTAAAGTTTCATACATCAGAATAACACATAGACTACAAGTTATAAAAATATTCTGTGAATTACAACAATACAAACAAGTCGAATTCAAAATTTCTAATTGTCAAATTTTCGGCCATATTAAACTATAGACAACATAACGTTTCGCTGTCAGTTGCGTTTTGTTAAAGTAGGTTTTATACGGAAGGCATAAAAATCTCAGGTATCCTATGTCCAACTTTCTTTTTGTTTTAAATATTTATAATGCGGAACAAAGTTCGCTGGATCAGCTAGTATTTTATATATTTATTCTTATGCGACCCTGGTACCGACACTCAATCTCAAATGAGAAATTAGTTAATGGAGGGTAATTATTATTCTACTGTTAACTCCGTGTGGTAACGGACTCAGAATACATAGAGTAATCATCCTATTCCACCCTGAGGGTGTCGTAAGAGTCGACAATAAGAAATGACAAGGCCGAAAACCTAGCCGCAAGAGAAGGAAAACTTAATACGAAACCTGTGCCAACCCGTCTGGCCACGTGGCAGAATACTTTTACGAGATTTTAGGTTTATTTAATGGCATTTTGATTGCATTCGCAGGTCCAGGCGGCATTGGATGCTGCCAGCAAGGGCAGGACGACATTGGTAGTATCACACAGGTAAGAGGGAGATTTCAGGCTTCATCTACTTTCATCACCACCAGTATCATTTCAGCTCATAACCACCCACTAGTGGGTTGAGCATTACTCGAACTTATCGAAAAATATTAGCCTACTGCTAGTAAGAAGGATGAGCACAGGATGTGTATCAAGGGGCGTCACAGTAGACTGCGTTCACGCGAACCTGTGGCGCCCCAAGCGTGTCGTGTGTGGGTATACCGCTGGGGTTTTAGTATAATAATATAACATAATATCCTTGGACATTTCACACAACGCCATCTCGTCCCAAGCTAAGCAACTTAATGCTTGTGTTATGGTAACGAGATGGATGATAAACTACTTATATATATATTTTGTAAATACATACATATTATAGATAGAAATGACACCCAGACTCCGAGCCAGTGCCTCTGGTTTAGACAAAGACACTGGCCCGACCCCGGAATCGAACCCGGGACCCGTTGATCCAAAGGCGGCACATCTGACCACTAGACCAACGAGGCAGTCAGTCTTTAGTGGGTAGACGAGTAGAACCGGACGCTCAAATAATCTCCGACCCCACTCCCGAGGGACGGCGGTATGCATAAAGCATTTGCCCAGCGAAAACAAAAAAAAAAGTTTTTATTAATTGTTTCCTAAGTTCGGCTAGGTGCCTCTTTGTGTTCCTTTAGTCGCCGTTAATGACACCCTCAGGATCATGTCGGTTACAAAATGTACTCTGTGCCATCACTACATAGTATAAAATAAAGTCGGTGTCGTCTGTCCGTCCCTATGTATGCTTAAATCTTTAAAACTACACAACGGATTTTGAAGCGGTTTTTTTAATAGATAGAGTGATTCAAGAGGAAGGTTTTTATTAGTAACTAGCTGACCCGACAGACGTTGTCCTGTCTGAACTATGAATATTGAATTCAAATTGGAATAATTAATAATAAATTAATATACCGCCTTTTCTTATCGATTCCAATCCCTTATTTAATGTAATTAAAAAAGAAAAAAAGTAATTATGCCAAAAATAGCGAACCGTCGGGACGAACGTCAAATGTTTGACAGGTAACAGTTTGTATGGGAAAATAAAATTGTTGTTTTTATTATTTTACTTACAATATCAATGTTTTCTCTCGACTCTTAAACCTTCCCTGGACTCACACGAATATTTCAAGACCAAAATTTGCCAAATCGCTCCAGCCGTTTTCGAGTTTTAGCGAGACTAACGAACAGCTATTCATTTTTATATATAGAGATACATGCATAATATTGTAGAGAGACACTGATACATTTTGAGGTTCATCATTGCACCCGTGCGAAGCCGGGGCGGGTCGCTAGTACGGTCTAATATCCATTTTCGGCAATCAGTGGCAAAGCGGTACTAGGCGGGTGCCGCGGCAATTAAGTTGACGCTGTCTCTTAGATAGAGACATAGACATACTACTCATCCAATTACATGGAGGGTAACTAGCCTACTGTTTCACGTTAGCCATACGGGTTGGCAAAGGGTTTCTTATCAAGTTCTCCTTCTCTTGCGGCTAGTTTGTCGCCCTTGTCATTTCGTTTCGTCCTCCCAAGGATGGAATGGAGTGATGAAACTATGACGGACCTTCAGAATACTTATTTGAAAATCTCTTCGCAGACTATCGACTATAGTGAACGCCTCAAAAATAGTTTATATGGAACAAGGTGCAGTCCTCGAACAAGGAACGCATAAGGAGTTACTTGATAAGAAAGGACTCTTTTGGCAACTGGTGCAAGAGGATATGACGAACAAGTAAGTGGAGGGAGAATGCCCCGAGCTAAAATTTTTTTTATTATCAGTTACTTGAATGCCTTTGACCCTAAGCTTGCGTGATGGGAAGCAACGCCATGGTCTAAGATGGACCCGTGGAGATACAGTCAGGGCCCACGGGGCAGCAAGCGCGGGACGGTACAGCCAGGGGACGTTTAGTGGGTATGACTCCGTCTCCTCACAGAGGCGGAGGGGACTCCCACACACCCCCTGTTGGCCATTCCCAGGTTGGCAGGGATAGTATATAGAGGATTTTACCACGGGTAAAATATATATATATATCCTTGGACATTTCACACAACGCCATCTCGTCCCAAGCTAAGCAACTTAATGCTTATGTTATGGTCACGAGATGGAAGTATACAATTTTTTTTTTGTAAATACATACATATTATAGATAGAAAACACCCAGACCCGGAACAAATACTTGTAGGTCGAACCCGCGACATGCTGCGCAGCAGTCGATCGCTCAACCACTGCGCCAACCAAAAAAAGGGTCTGAGATGGAGCAGGCAATTCAAGAAAATGCCCTGTCAGGCACCGATTCTCACATACACACACTAAAACTGCTTGGCGCTGGACTTAGATGTGAGGGTGGTAGCTAGCCGGGCGGACCATTAGATTCTACCACCAAGCGTGCTAGATTTTGGACTTTTACAACCCGCGTTGTTTCCCAGCGTGCGGTGGGGAAGTGTAATATTCTGACCCGTCCTCACACGGGTAAATTCCTCCTCCTAGTCACCCCTTGGGTGACCCACTGATGATGTTGAGTGCTTTTTGTAAATAAGACCAATAATTTAAAAAAAATAAAGCAACTTTGATATTTCTTGCCAGCACTTTTCTATAGAGCAGCCTCCCGAACCGGTGGTGGTATCAGCATGAATGTGGGTTGACGCAAGGGTTGCGCTCCTTTAGTCGCCTCGTACGACACCCTCAGAATAGTGTGGGTTGGTGTATATTATAACTACCACCCCTTTCGCAGAAGTATAGCTACCACCTTGAGTGATACCAGCATGACAGCCCGTCAGTCCGCCAACCCTGACGAGGCCGTCGAAGAGGATGTGGTGGAACCTGAGGATGTCCAGCATTTCCGCAGAGGCTTCGGCAGCAATTCTAGAGGTAATTATAAAAGAAGCTATTAATCATCATCATCATCATTTCAGCCAAAAGACGAACACTGCTGGACATAGGCCTTTCCACAAAGGCCGGTCCTGGGCCGCCCGCATCCATCGTTTTCCAGCGACCTTAATCAGGTCATCGGTCGACAGTGTGGGAGGCCTACCAGCACTGCACTTTCCGGAACGCGGTCGCCACTCGAGGACTTTTCTGCCCCATCGGCGTCGGACCTGCGAGCTATGTGCCCTGCCCACTGCCACTTAAGTTTGGCAATCCGGTGGGCTATGTCGGTGACCCTGGTTTTCCTACGTATCTCCTCATTTCTGATTCGATCTCGCAGGGAAACTCCGAGCATAGCCCTCTCCATTGCCCTTTGGGTGACTTTGAGCCTTCTGATGGAGCCCATAGTGTTAATATTACTTTCTAATTGGTCCCATAGAGATTTGATCAATTCAGTAGTTTGCTATAAACCTTGAAAATAAGTGAACAACATACTATTCTTCTATGGGTATATAATCATCATCAACATTTCAGACAAACGAAGTCTACTGGTGGAGATGGATCTCCCCAAGGTTCCCCAATTTTCCCTCTTATACTTAAGCTCTAAGCTCGCACACCCGTCTAATTTCCAAGTGACCTCCACTAAGGTTATGCGAGCCTGGTAGTATTTAATGCATCTTTGGCAATATGTAAGGTGGAATCTTCCCCAGTTTGGTGGTCTCTTATACTTTGGCCCTAGCCTCTCACATCCTTTTAAGCTCTGAATGACCTCCACTAAGGTTATGCGAGCCTGGTACTTTCTAATGTGGCTGCGGTATTCTGTAGGTAGAGGGACATCCTTCCCCAGTTTGCTGTCATACACTTTGGCCCTAATTTCTCATAGTTCCCCTCAAGTTTTCTAAGCGACCTCCACAAAGGTTATGCGAGCCGGGTACTTTCTAATATGGCTGCGGTATTCTGTAGGTAGAGGGACATCCTTCCCCAGTTTGCTCTCATACACTTTAGCCCTAACTTCTCATAGTTCCCCTCAAGTTTTCTAAGCGACCTCCACCAAGGTTATGCGAGCCTGGTACTTTCTAATATGGCTGCGGTATTCTGTAGGTAGAGGGACATCTTTCCCCAGTTTGCTCTCATACACTTTGGGCCTAACTTCTCATACCCCTCAAGTTCTAAGCGACCTCCACAAAGGTTATGCGAGCCTGGTACTTTATAATGCGTCAGCAGCATTCTGTAGGGTGAAAGATGGTTCTTCCCCAGGTTATCCGCGGTCTCTATACACAATATACACACACTATATACATCTATATGTCAACGGAAAACAACAAGAACCGGAAATTTATAAATTTCCTAGGAAATTTATAAACGTCCGTAGGATTCCAAACGAGAGATAAATTGTATTATTTTACGCCCACATTTTCGGAAATTTATAAACTTACGACGTCTCGTCGTAATAGTATATTTCATTACAAGTGCGGAAAGGCTGTCATTACAACGAGTTCCGACAAATGTCTACCCGAGCCGAGGCGCAGCCGAAGGCGAGGGTTGACAGTCGGAACGAGTTGCAATGACGGTTCCGCACGTGTACTGAACGACTATTTTTAATACAGTTGCGAAAAAATGAAGCAATTTAATAAAATATTATAAACACAATGAACTCAACTAACTAATCATTTCTGAAAAATGGCGCCGACCGTAGAATATAAGCAGGTTTTTTTTTTCTTCACCCATTCTGGTAGGCAAAAGGAACAATGCCCATACAGCCAAGTCTTCAGTAGAATTTTTTTATTGATATGAAATGAAATTTAATTAGATGAAATAAAACACATTCAATCAAATAATTAAATCTGATATTGAAACAAATTAGTTTCTTTTTAGAAATATACGTATTTGCATGAATCATAAAAACTTCTATGATTTTTTTTAGTAAAAACTTCATGGTTGGTTTTTCCTTATAATAGACATTATTTTGACAGTTGGGAAAGAAAACGCACTAGTGCGGGAATGGTAAAGAAAAAGCACGCGTGTGTAATAGCCCACTTCCCGAACGCTATACGTCCCTGTAATATGCCACTTTTTGAGCAACTGTATTAAAAATTTATAAACTAACGGATATCCATTCGTAAGATTCTAAACGGTTCGACCAATCACAGTAGAGCTTTTAATTTTACGCTTCTACAAGATACGGCAAATAACACACTGTTCTCTGATTGGTCGATGTTGATAGTGGCATGCTTGTGTCCATAGACATAGGTACATTTAGACTTGCCAAACTATAAATTATGGGCTCCATCAGAAGGCTCAAAGTCACCCAAAGGGCAATGGAGAGGGCTATGCTCGGAGTTTCCCTGCGAGATCGAATCAGAAATGAGGAAATACGCAGGAAAACCAGGGTCACTGACATAGCCCACCGGATTGCCAAACTTAAGTGGCAGTGGGCAGGGCACATAGCTCGCAGGACCGACGCCCGATGGGGCAGAAAAGTCCTCGAGTGGCGACCGCGTTCCGGAAGGCGCAGTGCTGGTAGGCCTCCCACACGGTGGACCGACGACCTGGTTAAGATCGCCGGAAAGCAGTGGATGCGGGCGGCCCAGGACCGGCCTTTGTGGAAATCCTTGGGGGAGGCCTATGTCCAGCAGTGGACGTCTTTTGGCTGAAATGATGAAACTATAAATTTATCAGTACGTAACAGTATTTTTACTTTAAAACTAGGTAAGTACTTATAATACAGGGTTACTGTTTTACATAATATACTTATGATCCCTACTTCACTCTACCAAAATAAAACAATAGAAATAGAGTGATGCGAAGTTAAAAAGTTTTATTAAAAAGAAAAACAATCATAAGCCGGCCTTCTGCCAAAAAAAAAACAAACATTATAAAGTTTAATTAAAAAAAAAAACGATAATTGCGAGCGATCGCGATTTGCGAATTGCCAAACGCTAAGTAATAAAAAAAATGCTTAAAAACATGTAACAAATTAAACATAATAAAATAAGGATTTAACTTAAAAAACCCCTGACATCGGACTGCATTATGGCTGAGTACACACACAATGTTCACTACATTGAGAGTCTACTCAGCAATAAATGTCAGGTACCTAACGTTTTTATATCTGTTTCATTGATACCCTTACAATGAGTCCAAACACGTTCATCTACTGTAATTTGGTAAGGAGTTAGGTATCCTATAGATTCCTGATGATGCAGCAGAGGTATATCTGATGATGCAGCAGTATCATGTCTATGCTACCACAAGTAGACAATATCGAACAATGGCGGCGGAGAGGACGGAGAAGGAACACGTGACTTATTCAACCAATCAGAGCGCCCATGGCGTTTGGTTATTGCTACTTATTATTTTACGAATGAGTTCAGTAAGTTTATAAATTTCCGAAAATGTGGGCGTAAAATAATACAATTTATCTTTCGTTTGGAATCCTACGGACGTTTATAAATTTCCTGGGAAATTTAAAAATTTCCGGTTCTTGTTGTTTTCCGTTGACATATACACTAAATGTAACTCTTTTTTTTCAGCCTCGGTGATATCACGTGATCGATTCATGCGTGGGAGTCGAATTAGCACAATATCCACGGCACACATCCCCAACGCCGCTGTACCGGATTTGCGGAATTTCCCAGTGAGTAAAGACTTGAATTTTTTTTAAATACATGTTTAGTTTTCCCACATTTATTTGATAGCGGTAGCATTTGGTCTTTGGGAATTCCAAAGGTGGATTAAAGGTTACCGTTGTTTGTCCGCAATGCATTCTACTACTTAACGGATGTTCCGGACAGTAGTTCCGCGCCCACAGACACTGCAGTGTCTGAAACTTTGGTATTTAAATAAAATACCACGATCAGAACCGTCAAGAAATAATTTCCTGCAAGACATCGTATATGTTTTCCATGTTCGGCAATAGGAGGTGGAGGAAACCGAGGAAGAGGAGAAACAGGAGCCAGCAGTATCAACGTGGTCCCTGATCAAGCTGAACCAGCCCGAATGGCATCTGCTGGCAGGTGGTGGAGTCGCGTCGCTGCTAGTCGGGGCCACTATGCCCATTTTCGCAGTGCTCTTCGCGAAGCTGTACGCTGTGAGTATTTTTTTTCTTTTTTTTTCTTTTTAAAAACGAAACTCCTGCTCTAGGTATAATCTGTGTCGAAGGGGCAGTTTATAAACATGTAATTCACGAGCACAAATGACACCCAGACTCCGAGCCAGTGCCTCTGGTTTTAGACAAAGACACTTGCCCGACCCCGGAATCGAACCCGGGACCCGTGGATTCAAAGGCGATACATCTAACCACTAGACCAACGATGCATTGCTTTGTTGTTGCAGCTGCAGCTTTGCAAGAGTGGACTTTCTGCTTTTGGAAATTAAACTTTTTAGGGCAGTAAAGAAATACTAGTGGTTGAACTACTACTCTGTAGACTCATACAGACCCACTTCTGGGTCCGACCTCATTACATGAAGGGGAAGCTAACCTACTGTGCCCAGTTGGCCAGATGAGTTGGCACAGGGATTCGTATCAAGTTGTAGTGGTCGAAACTGGACCAATATCGGTTTCTTTTACGCAAGCGCGCTCCATCTTAGGTCGCAGAGTCGCTTAACATCAGGTGAACTGGCGATCAAGCGTAAAAAAAATATTAATTTAAGTTATAATTTTGAACATTATCTATTCTCAATTTGTACATGACTTTAACAATAAACAATAGTGTCAAATACATGAGTTTGTGTAATGATTTTTTGTGAAATACTATTGTAATTTATATTTTAAGCGGAATTTTAAAAATATTACTTTCTGCACTCGTTCTCTATTTAAAATAGTTACTATCTGTACCCTGCGCGTGTTGCTTGCTACGCCACTAAAGACATTACACAAATTTGCAAATTATTTTTTATTTTGTTCGGAAACCTAAAGGAGAAATACTAAAGGACATACAGACAAACATTTGTTTTTATACAGGCTGTCCCAAAAAATAGTGTCGAGCGGAAGTCCAGAGATGTCCGAATCACACCCATGTATGTTCTGCGATTTTTCATAGTTATGGTGGTAGGATATTTTTTCTGAATTTTCGAACTAAAGAACATAATTAATATGGTTTTAAAGTTGAATACTTTTTTATTTGTTTCTTTCTCTGAGTGTATCATCTTGTATTGTACTTTTGAGCATAAAATAATCAGCTTCGTAAGTTTGCCCAAAATTATGAAAATATTGGTGTAAAGCCAAACATTTGAAATTTAAAAAAAAAGTCATAACACGAGACCTGTGAAAAATCGCAGAACATACATGGGGGTGATTCGGTTACCCTAAGGGGTGCTCTATCTCTGGACTTCCGCTTGATACTATGTTTTGGGACATCCTGTATATAAGAAGAGGATGAAGATAAGTGTCACACTCTATGCTCCACCGTCCGCGCAATGATGATGATGTTTTTCATCCACAGATGTTCGCACAAACAGACAAAGACGCGATACTAAGTCAGTCGCAACTCTACGCTGGCCTGTTTGCCGTGGTAGCGGCCACGTGTGGATGTGTCAACTTCCTGCAGACCTGGCTCTTCAATTTAGCTGGTGCAAGACTCACGGATAGACTCCGGGAGATCTGCTTCAAGAACTACTTGAAACAGGTAAATAGACTGTAAGGCGTTAGTGAGATACACGATTCTAACAGATGGCGATATCTGTTGACTGGATTGAGTATGTGTTCAATAGATGGCGCTGTGTTAAAACTACGAACGTTTCCTTTAAGCCATAATGTGATATGTACATACGTATGCATGCTATACATAGGTACATGTTTAAACCCACCTCTTTATAACCTATCCCTAACATAGACCCTTGATAACTTAAAACCTCTATTACTTAATTTTTTTTTTCCTTGGACTCTAACTTATCGAGGTTCTACTGTAGCATAACCTCCACAGCAACGCGTGGCTGGGTTTCCTAGTAATTATATAATATGTTGTTAAAGCTGAACCACTTGAGCAATGCGCATGAGTTATTTTGGCGTTATTTCTGCGTGAATTTTCCCTGTCCTATATTCCAAGTTGATGCATACAATATTTTTTCTTGTTTACCAGGACCAAGGCTGGTTTGATGAGCCATCGAATTCGGTTGGCGCGCTATGTGCCAGATTGGCCACCGACTGTGCCGCTGTCCAGGGAGCAACTGGTGAGTTTGTACAAAAGAACCTAATTCAGGGTATAGCGACCAATATGCTACACACTTAACACAATTTACCCGAAAAATCTAACCTATCAACATCAAGAAATATCGCCTACAAATGCGATAATTACCAAAAAGTCCTACACCGCGATAGCGAAGTTAACAGAGAAATTCGCACGGTTAAGAAATCCCCGACTACAGTTACCACCTCGTCTGGCTGGATGATCAGATCCTCCCATCTCAGGCACAGAGAACAGCAAAGATCGGTAGGGAATAGAACCAGGCCCAAACTTTTTTTTTTTTGTTAAAATGAAAGACCTTCACTAGTTCACAGTTCACACTTCAAGTGCCTCTGGTTTAGACAAATACACTTGCCCGACCCCGGAATCGAACCCGGGACCCGTTGATTCAAAGGCGGCACATCTAACCACTAATCCCTCCATTACGCATGAAGCGATTTGCTTCTTCTTACATTATGCGGACGGCTAAGGAGTGGAACTCTCTGCCGAGGTCAGATTTTCCGGGATCTCTTCTAGCATCTGGACCTCTTTTAAAGCCAAAGTGATCAGGCAAACGTGTGCCATGTTAGGCCTTTTTTTTTTTTTTTTTTTTTTTTTGTTTCGCTGGGGAAATGCTTTATGCATACCACCGCACCCCGGGGGAAAGGTCGGTGATTATGTGGGACTCCGACAAGGGTCGTCTACCCAAGAGTCGTTTACCCACTAAAACCCCAGCGGCATACCCTCACACGACGCGCTTGGGGCGCCACAAGTTCGCGTAAACGCATTCTACTGTGACGCCCCGGCGTGGTGCCCGCAACGCGGGCAAGCGACTATCAGAGAGGGCGCCCCGGTATACTGGGACGCCCTCAGTCATCGAGGCTTTCGTCGGTAGTGGCTCCCCCGAACCACCACCGGCCTCCTAGGCGAGGGCAGAAGGGGCCCGCATCGTCACGGACCCCCCTCCACCCCCGCCTCCGTCCGCGGCGCGGGTCACCCGGAGCTCCCTCCCTTGCGACCCGCCCCGCTGCCCCCTTCTGCGACATCGGCCCCGCAGAAGGAGGCCCGTCAGCCCTCGGGCCGGCGCCAACCAAAGGACACCGGCGCACCGCAGCCGTCCAGGGCCCGCAGGGAAACCCTTAGGACAGGGTCCACCGTCAACCCAGGTCCCCGGAGCCCCCGTCCAGGGCTCGCAGCGAGACACTGGGGACAGGGTCCCCATCCACCCAAGTCCCCGCAGCCCCAATCTACCGCAGCGCACCAGCGATCCGTCCCGGAGCCCCCTTCTGCGACATACGGCCTCGCAGAGGAGGCCCGTCAGCCCTCGGCCGGCGCCAACCCGAGGACGTTTAGTGAGGACTCGGTTTGACGGCCAACCACGTTGAGCGCCAACCCGAGGACCTCATGATGCGCCGCAGCGGTTTACGACTCGCAAGGCAGCTCTGAGAACAGAGGAGTCCCTGGAGCCGCAACCCGCCACGACGCTGGGTGCCGCTCTTCGTCTCACCTCTCCCCGTGGGCCCGCCCGGCATGGGAGGCCCTGGCCGGTATGGCCCCACGGATCATTGAGGCACTCAAGCCCCCTCACCACAGCAAGGTGGCAGCACAGTCGAGGGGGATGTTAGGCCTTCCATCAAGCGAGATTGAGGTAAAACGTAAGCTTATCTATCATCGTCATTACTCCCAATGCTATGTGCGTACCACGGTTATGTTTCCTCGGTTTTACGCTACGGAATAGTCCTAAGGGGGAATTCAGTGGATTTAATCGAGCATTCAGAGCACAGAAAAAGTGTATACGCGCAATGTGTGGTGCTGACTACCTGGACAGCTGTGTACCATTATTTAAAAGACACCGTATCCTACCACTGGCCTGTCCCTATATTTATGAGATTTCCATCTGTACCATCTGTACCAAGCCAACGCACTACATTATATAGTAAAAATTCATTCTGTATGGCTATCATAATTTACAATAAACTTCCAAATGACTTAAAGAATCTTAACATAACGTCATTCTTAAGGAAATTATTTGATTTTCCGTTAAATAATAGTTATTTGTTATACAAGAGTGCAAAGTTGCTTTTTAACCGCGTGTTCAATTTTGATGACCGAGCAAGCGAAGGATTCTAAAATTGAATCACGAGCGCAGCGAGTGATTCAAAATTAGAATCCTGAACGTTAGCGAGGGAATCAAAAGAGCACGAGGTGAAAAATCTTTGCACTCGAGTGCAACACGTAACTTTTCATTCCACCTCAGCGAGGAAATGACTAAATGCAAAAAAAAAACGTTTACAATCACAAGATAGGTACACTTTTATTTCAGTTTAGGTATTAATTACTACATTATGACAGGTAAGTATTACAGAATAATCTTTACTTTATTCTCTAGCGAATAAAAACGGCTTTTGCACTCAGATATCGAAGAGCAAAAATACTTTATTCTCTAGTGAATAAAAACGGCTTTTGCACAAAAATACTCAAAAATACTCTTTCCGAGATGGGGGGATGAAAATGTTATTATTCTACTAAAGAATAATAACATTGTTATAGTATTAGATAGTACAATATAAATTTTAAGTAGATAATAAGCTAATATTTGTACACCGATTCGGTAGAATGTATGATACTCTGAAAAACCACAAAACACCTATTGTAACCTACTACATTCTGACAAATAAACTTTTCTTTCTTTCTTTCTTTCAAAACACCCCCAATGATTTTCATAAAGGCCGGTACTTCGCCTCCCGCATCCATTGCTTAACCAGGTCACCGTGTGGTAGGCCTACCAGCACTGCGCCTTCCGGAACGAAGTCGCCACTCGAGGACTTTTCTGCCCCATCGAGCGTCGGTCCTGCTATTGCGTCTAATAAACATTTTCTTTCTTTCTTCGTTTCTAGGTACTCGCTTAGGCACCGTGCTTCAAGGAGTGAGTACCATGATCCTGGGCATCGGAATCGCAGTGGCGTATTCCTGGAAGATGACTTTAGTGAGTCTTCTCAGTGTCCCTTGTGTAAGTACATACTTTATTCCTACCTATAATAATGTCCTTTAATAGCCGTCGTGCAGGCTCTGACTTCCTCCGTGGCTACCCTAAAGTCTATGCTAGTTTCTTGCCAGCTCTTCATGGAGAGTAATTAGCCTACTGTGCCACGCTGGTTTGACGGGTTGACACAGGGTTTCGTATCAAGTCGGCCTTCTCGTGCGGCTAAGCTATGTTGTGAAAGTCAACAAAACCCAGCACGCTTGGTGGTATGACCGAATGGTCCGCCCGGCTAAATACCACCCTCGCGTCCGGCGCCAAACAGTTTTACTGTGTTTCGTCGTGTGTATGTGAGAACCGGTACCCGACAGGGAAATTCCTTGAATTACCTGTTTCATCTTAGACCCTGGCGTTGCTTTCCATCACGCAATCCTAGGGTCAAAGGCATACAAGTCGCTGATAAAAGCCGTTGACCGTATGGAGGCCTACCAGCAATGATATAAATCAAGCGCCACTTTCCAGTACGTGGTTGCCACTCGAGGACGTTTCTGCCGCATCAATTATCAGTCATGCGAACTGTGTAGATACCATGTGCCCTGCCACTTAAGTTTGGCAATACTGTGGGCTTTGTCGGTAGCTCTGGTTCTACTTCGTGTCCCTACATATCTGACTCGCAGGGAAACTCCGAGCATTTGCATCTGGGTGACTTTGAACCTTTAACGGAGCCTATGAGCGACCACGTCTCTGTAGCATATGCCATCACTGGCAACACACATTGATGAAAGACTTTTCCCATAGGTAATGGGGGGTATATACCTGGAAGGCTACGTCAACAAAAGGGCAGAGACCAAGGAGCGTCATGCTTTGGAACAGGCGTCACGCATCGCCACCGAAGCGGTGCTCAACGTGCGGACTGTTCACAGCCTTGGTAAGCAACTGCTGCCACCCATTTTCTTAAAACTTCTTGTTATTGAGTTTCTATTTATTAGATCGCGTGTTTATTACGTTATTCCCGACTTTTCGAATGCTTTGCAGCAGTCATGTTCGCGGGAGAGAGTAGATGACAGTTGTCTTCAAAAGTACAAAGACACAGTTAAATTCCACCGCCAATAATTTTGTTTTATTGATAACGTTCCCTGTGCACGCAGAAATCGCTCGCGGTGTCCAGAGGTCACGCAATAAATCCCTTAGAAAGGGTTCCATTGGGAAATATAAGGTAGTGCTATTAGAAAGAGAGACTTACGTTTCGTATATCTAAAACACAGTGCAGGCATAATGTCTCTATTATCAAGTTCTATCTATAATATGTATGTATTTACAAAAAAAATATGTATATAAGTAGGTTGCTTAGCTTGGGACGAGATGGCGTTGTGTGAAATGTCCAAGGATATTTATAAAAAAAAAAGTGTGTGCGCACATTTTCTTTCTCTCATAGCTCTATCTCACTAACACTAAAAACTCAATTTATCAAGGTGGCTCTAACAGCTCTTTCGACAAGACAAACAATAAAATTAAATTTAAAATTTACCATTTTAAATTGAAAACTGTTTTTTTTTACCATCTACCCTAAACACATAAAGCACGCTAGTTTTTTGCAACATTACTTATTTGTAGGTACGTATCTCTTATTAATTTTAGTTTATTTTTATAGATTGATGTCTTTGCATCTCTTTTAAATTTTCGTTTTATTTGGGACTTTACGAATTGATGTCTTTTCATATCTTTTTTTAATATTTTTTTTTTTGCAACGTCACTGATTCAAGTCTTCATCTATGTTCAATTTTTATTTATTTTTTATTGCAGGAGTGGAAAACACAATACTGTCACGTTACCGCGTGGCCTTGAAAGAGGCCAATGACAGATCGGCACCGTCTAGAATGATCCGTGGACCAGTGTACGGCATCTGCGTGGTTTCCCCAACCCTGGGTTATGCCGTGTCTTTGGCCTACGCTGGACACTTAATAGCTAAGGAAGACATGCCTTACGATTACGCTATACTGTGAGTACTATACTACCTGTGTGGGGTCAGGGCAGAATATAAAAATTCCCCACCGCACGCTGGGAAAAATATGCGTGTTAAAAGTCAACAATACCCAGTACGCTTGGTGGCAGGATCTAATAGTCCGCCCGGCTGTGTTTCGTCGTGAGTATGTGACAGCCGGTGCCCGATAGGGCATTTCCTTTAATTGCCTGCCCCATCTTAGACCCTGGCGTTTCTTTCCGTCACGCAAGCCTATGGTCAAAACCAAAAACATAAGTAATTAAGACAAAAAGTAATTGGTAAGAAAAACTTCTACAGGTAACCAAGACCAATTATTTGAAAAAAAAAAACAACTACAGAGTTTCTTGCCGGCTCTTCTCTGTATAGCTGCATTCCGAACCGGGGGTAGTTAGCATGAATGTGGGTGGGTGTCAATTGTGTTCGTGTATCTCATGTTTGTAAGCTGCCCCGTGATACAGGTTATAACTTATGCATGGGTTGAGAGTGTAAAGTGTTTCGTTAATTTCTAAAAAGAAAAAAGAGTTTGTATGTGGGCATGGCAATCAAAACCATTCCGCTCAATCATTTCGCTTGGAAGATTAGTCATTTAAGCCAAAAGATTTATGGTTTCTTTTGTCGCCAGCGTCTCTGAAGCTCTAATATACGGTGCGTGGATGTTGGCAGCCGCTCTCTCGTTCGCGCCAAGCTTCGCAGCCGCCAAGCGGTCTGGCGCCAGAATTCTGACTGCCATTGCCACTGAACCAAAGATAGTGACAGAGGCAACCGCCCACGAGATGCCAAACTGGGTGAGTTTTGTAGTATATTTCAAAAGTTCCAACATAATCTGCTGAATCTTCTTCCCAGTTCGTAAAAGACCCACTACTGAGTCAAGCCTCCTCCAATTACAAGAGGGAAATTAGCCCACTATCCCACGCTGGCCAGACGGGTCGGTACAGGGTTTCATATCAAGTTTTCCTTCTCTTGAAGCTAGGTTGTAGGCCATCTTAAATACACACTTCCTAAATTGTTATGCGAGCCTGGTACCTAAGCTCAAGCTTGAAAGATAAATAAGCCTACTGTGCCATGCTGGTCAAACGAGTTGGCGCGGGCTGTCTGCCATGGAATGTCCTTTTCTCTTCCTGCAACACCCTCAGGTTGTAAATATTGTTTTTTTTTCCACCCTACAGTCGGCCACTGGACAAGTGAGGTTCGACAACCTCCAGTTCAGATATCCCAGCAGACCTAAGATGCCTGTGCTAAGAGGCCTCAGTCTCAACCTTGAAGCCGGGAAGACATTGGCCTTAGTCGGAGCTAGTGGCTGCGGGAAGTCAACGCTGATGCACCTTCTCATGAGGAGTTACGATCCGGAGGACGGGAAGATTGTGAGTAGCACTGCCCTTAAACAGTCTTCATTAAAGAGGTTTTTGTGTTCTAGTTATTTTAGGCAGGCGAGGTGGTGTGCCTGGCAATGGCCGCGGCGCCTACCAATGTTCGCTAATAAGTCTACTCACGCGCGTATTTTAGGCCTACGAACCTAGTATATTATATATCCGAGGCGCCCCTATCAAAGCCAAGTTACAGCCCATAAATGACCCACTACTGAGTCGAGCCTCCTCCAAATTTCATGGAGGAAAATTAGCTTACTGTGCCACGCTGGCTAAACGAGTCGGCACAGGGTTTCGTATCAATTTATTTTTCTATTGCGGTCAGGTTTCTGGCATTGTCATTTCATTTCTTTGCTTCGTGGTAGGATCTAACGGTCCGCCCGGCTAGCTACCGGACTCACATATAAGTTCGGCGTCAAGCAGTTTTACTGTGATTCGTTGTATGTACGTGAGAGCCAGTGCCCCACAGGGCATTTCCTTGAATTGTCTGCTCCATCTTGGGCCCTGGCGTTGCTTTCCATCACGCAAGCCTAGGGTCAAAGGCATTCCAGTCGGTGATAAAAAAAACGCTGGCTAGACGAGTTGGTAGGCCTCCCACACGGTGGACCGACGACCTGGTTAAAGTAGCCGTAAATTGAGAGATGCGTGCCGGTCAGGACAGGCCTTTGTGGAAATCATCCGGGGACGTTTATGTCCAGAAGTGGACGTATTTGGCCTGAAATTATGATTCTAGACCGTCCTACCCCAGTCAGACAGCTGAACCTTCCTACCAATCTTGAAAGAGTATTTTCTTTTCACAGGAACTGGACAACAAAGACATTAAAAGGGATTTGACACTGCCCCAACTGCGAGCCCAGCTTGGCCTAGTGCAGCAAGAACCAGCGCTTTTCGAGCGTACTATAAGGGAGAACATAGCGTACGGAGACAATTCCCGGGATGTCCCGCTAGACGAGATCATTGAGGCTGCGAAACAAGCCAACGTTCATAACTTCGTTTCTGGCCTACCTTTGGTGAGTGTGATTGTTGCTTGATGTACTGTGATCATTGCTAGAGAACGTGTGATCTGTTATACCCTTCTGTAGTATACCTTTTCCCTGACGCTGGCTAAACCTTCTGTCTAGTCAGCCATCCCAATCTCTACGTGCTCAGACCGCCCCGACCGGCGGGCAGTCTTCTCCTAGCCTTCATCTGTCTCACACGTAACCATTTTTCCCGATATTAATTGTAATTTCATTCTATTCCATTCGTCGTGTAATAAATTACTTTTTAAAAAGACATAGAAGAATCTCATTGTAACATTGGTGGCAGCGGATGGATTTTCGATAAAAAGAAAATCCCGGGAAAACGCCTCTCGCGAAGACTCATCTGTATATCCTGTGAAAGAAGAAACCTCTGTATCCCGTAAAACAAATCGCCGTGTCCTGCGAAGAAATCTCTGTATCCTGTGAAAGAAGAAACCTCTGTATCCTGTAAAACAAATCGCCGTGTCCTGCGAAGAAATCTCTGTATCCTGTGAAAGAAGAAACCTCTGTATCCCGTAAATCAAATCGCCGTGTCCTGTGAAAAAAAGAAAAAACCCTTTATACCGTGAAGACAATCTCTGTATCCCGCGAAGAAAACCTTAGTTTCCTGTGAAGAAACCTCTGTACCCGTGAAGGAAATCGCCGTGTCCAGGGGAAGAAACTAGTCGTAGCGTGCCAAGAAACCCATCGCTATCTCGGCTGAGTCATCGCAGTATCCTGTTTACGCGTCGCAGCTGCGCGCGCTTCGGCCGTTCCTGGAAGAAATGTTGCTTACCGCCCACACACTAGTCGTCTTGCTCGCGTAAGTCATTGGTCATATTAATTTTAATTCAATATTAATTGTAAATAATTATTGACATTCCTTGAACATAAATTAGTATGCACAAAGTACCTAAAGTAGAAGCAGATACTAAGAAAGTTTCTCTATCAACTCTCGAAATCGCCCCAGCAGACGCTGAGCTCCCTCCGAGCCCAACACCCACTACCCCAAGGGTCACCAGACAAACCCTTCACAGTTTTAGTACTATGGCAGATATCGAGTTGAACATTTTATTGAAATTTATTAAGCCTTATGATGGCAACCGGGACTCGCTAAGCCCGTTTATAGCAAATTGTAATAATGCATACGACTTAGCCTCGGAAATACAGAGGCCCATTTTATTTAAATATATTCTGAGCCAACTTCAGGGGAGAGCCGAAACAGCTTGTTCCATCAAGGAGTTTACGAACTGGGAACAACTAAAGGATTTCTTGAAATCCCAGTTCGGCGAAAGAAAACACTACTCCGCCTTACTATCAGAATTGCTAGAATGCCGACAAAAACAGTCCGACTCTATCAGCCAGTTTGCACTTAGGGTTGAATCATGCTTGTCAAAGTTGCTAACAGAAATAAATATATCAATCCCCACAAAGAAGAAGGGCGAACTTGCGGGCCGTGTCGCCGCCATGCAAGACCTGGCGACACATACGTTTATTGTCGGTCTTAACCCTAAATTATCTACTGTTGTTCGCTGTCGTGACCCTGAAACTTTAAATGAAGCAATCAACTTCGCCGCGTCTGAAGAGAAGATCCTCCAAACATATAACACGCCGCACAGGCCAATAAATCCGGGACAGGCGGACAATTTTCATAAACGGTCAGATTTCGTAAACCCTCAACGGTCCTATCCAAACACATACAATTTCCGGAGAAACGATTTCCGCCAACCGCCTTCAAATCAAATGACGTGCAGGTATTGCAAGTCCCCGGGTCACAGCATCGAGAACTGCCGGAAAAGAACATATAACAACCAGCGGTTCTCAAACCCAAACCCTAACCTTCCTGGGTCATCTTATAGACCAAATCCGGTGCATTATATGGAGGCACCTCAGTACGCGCCTAATTACAATGACGACTCTCGCGACGAAGTCGATTATCAAAAAAACTAGGAAACGTCTCGCATAGGTGTCGTATGAGATGTCAAGACGTAGAACTCGACACCAATCGAAAGTATGCTATCCCCACTGCATCCACTGTATCCGCAACATCCACTGTATCCACTGTATCCGCAGTATCCACTGCAACCACTGACTCCACTGCATCCACTGTATCCACTGCATCCACTGTATCCACTGCATCCACTGTATCCACTGCATCCACTGTATCCACTGCATCCACTGTATTCTCTGCATCCACTGTATCCACTGTATCCGCAGCATCCACTGTATCCACTGCATCCACTGTATCCACTGCATCCACTGTATCTCCTATCATGAGTTCCAGTGAATCCAAGATTCATAAAACACTCGAGGTGTACGAAGTATCCAGTAATCACTCCAAACTACTACTTCCACATATTCTAGTTCAGTCGCCTATTTCTGAAGTACCTCTTACGTTATTAATCGACTCCGGTTCTTCCGTTAGTCTCATTAAACAAGATTCAATACAGTTTAAACCGACTCTCACTAAAGAACCAATCTTAATAAAGGGTATTGACCCTGCTGAGGAAACTACGGCAACTTTAGGTCACTTTAACCTTAATCTACTGCTAGCAGACTCGTTCCGCAAACCTCTTAAGCATAAATTCCACGTAGTAGGAAAGATCCATCTGCCATACGATGGTATTCTCGGTAATGATTTCCTAAAATCGTTTCAGTGCACTATTGATTATTCAACAGACTCCCTACTCTTTGGAGACCGAAAAACAACTCTTCAGTTTTGCGAACCTACCTACATTATACCACCCCGGGCAGAAGTTGTTATAGAATGTTCGGTCGTCAATCCAGAAATCAAAATCGGCCTGATTATCGATCAAAGTCCCTCTGACGATCTTTTAATTGCAAATTGTCTCGTTCAAGTAAAAGACAACAACCGAATTAATCTTACAGTCGCCAATATTTCAGAATCGCCTATTCCTCTTCAATCAAATCTCAATTTAAGATTATCGCCTATTGAATCTTCGTATTTTTCTGCACCTAATATGACTAACTCCTATCCCGAAATACCTAGCGCCTTCCAACGGACCAATAGAGTTCTAGACCAGCTTCGTACATCTCACCTCAATGATGAAGAGACTCAATCCCTGTTCCAAATCTTCTCCGACTTCTCGGACATATTCTACCTCCCAGGAGAAAAACTATCCTACACTAAAGCTATCCAACATGAAATTAAAACCTCATCCGATAATCCTGTAAATACAAAATCCTACAGATTCCCGGAGATTCACAAAGCCGAAGTTCATAGACAAATCAACCAAATGTTAGACCAGGGAATAATTAAGCCATCTATCTCCCCCTGGTCTTCCCCAATCTGGATAGTCCCTAAGAAACAAGATGCCTCGGGCAAACAGAAGTGGCGCATAGTAATAGACTATCGAAAACTCAACGATATCACAGTAGGCGATACCTTTCCAATTCCCCAGATCACAGAAATCTTAGACCAATTAGGCAACAGCAAGTACTTCTCCACCCTTGATTTAGCCTCAGGATTTCATCAAATAGAGATCAAGGACGAGGATGCAGAAAAAACAGCATTCTCAGTTCCCGAGGGGCATTTTCAGTTCACCCGAATGCCGTTTGGTCTAAAAAACGCTCCTTCTACGTTTCAAAGACTCATGAACACAGCCCTATCTGGCTTTCAAGGCGTGCGATGTTTTGTTTACTTAGATGATATCGTGATATATTCGTATGACCTCCAGTCCCACATCGCAAATCTAATCTCCGTATTCGAAAGACTGAGGAAATTTAACCTTAAACTCCAACCAGAAAAGTGCGAGTTCCTCAGACGCGAAGTCTGTTATCTAGGTCACGTAATCACGGAACACGGTGTTAAACCTAACCCCGATAAAATCAAAGCCGTCGCTAATTTTCCAATTCCAAGGACACCAAAAGATGTAAAATCATTCTTAGGTCTAGTTTCATATTACCGCCGTTTCATCCCCGACTTCTCCAAAACAGCTAAAGCCTTGACAACTCTTCTCAAAAAAGAATCAACATTCAAATGGGAAAACCAACAACAATTAGCATTTGATACGTTAAAACAAACACTAACTACCGCTCCGCTACTAATCTATCCTGATTTCTCCAAATCTTTTATTCTCACTTGTGACGCGTCAAATTACGCTGTAAGTGCAGTACTGTCCCAGGGTCCTATAGGCAAGGACCAACCAGTTGCTTTTGCATCTCGTACGCTTAATAAAAGTGAAATAAACTATAGCACCACAGAGAAAGAACTGTTGGCTATCATCTATGGATGTAAAACCTTTCGCCCTTACCTCTATGGGCGAAAGTTCAAAATAGTCACAGATCACCGCCCTCTAATATGGCTATTTAATCACAAAGATCCTAGTAGTAAACTCCAACGTTGGCGGTTAAAGCTGGAGGAATATGAGTACGAAATCACTTACCGCAAAGGCAAATTAAATTCAGCTGCAGATGCCCTTTCCAGATACCCTGTAAATCCTTTATACTCTGACAAGGTAAACATTGATCCACAAGATCTGTCACTTTCTCCTCCCTCGAACCTTAATCCCGATCTAATAAATCCTGAAATCGAAGACGAAGTAATGGATTACCTTAATTCTGTAGATCGCGAAACACGTCGTGAGGTAGAACCAGAGCCCCAACCTTGTACTAGTTGGCAAAATCCTGAATCCTTACCTAGATCTACTTACCCCAATCCTGGGACTCCTCCTCCAGTACCTGAAAACTTACCTTTACTCGATGAAAATTATAGCCAATTCCTGAAGTCACCTGAAAAATCCTTCAATACTCGTATCATTGAACATAATGAAAGTTTACTAAAAAGTATACAAAAACTAATAATCATACCTACCTCAATAGACATGGATGAATCCATGCCATATGTTCAAGAGGTGCTCGATAATTGCCCAAGTCTTTATCGCGATGAACTTCTGAAGAAAGAAAGATCCTTATTTACCTTCCTATGCCTTGATGCTGAAGACAAAACTTACCTCTTCCTCTTCATCAAAGTCCATCATTTCGATGAAAGCCCATATCCGGACATATTCAAGTCTCTTAAATATGCTCGTGACCAAATAATTATGTCCTACCCTACTATAAATGAAGTAGGAATATCGGACTTTAAGAATCCTTTCCATAAACATTCTTTGGTTAAAATATATAACATGCTAGGATACCTATTCCATGGGACAAATATAACTGTTCACCTATATCACGATGATATTATCTATCCGACTCCATCCGAAGTAAAGAAGATCCTTAACCAAAATCATGACCTTCCCATCTCAGGACATCTTGGTTCCACGCGAATGCTAAAACGAATCCAAGAACGATATTACTGGAAAGGTATGCGGTCAGACGTAGAAGAATACGTAAAACACTGTACCTCTTGTCAACTCAATAAAGCGCTCAGGAGAACCAATCGCGCCCCCATGCAAATCACTTCCACCTCTACTAGCCCCTTTCAACGAGTAGCATTGGATGTTGTAGGTCCACTCCCCGAATCCGGCACGGCCAAGCTTAAATACATCCTTACTATACAGGATGATTTAACTAAATTCTCCGTCGCGTACCCCATGCGTAGCGCGACTGCTGAAGAAAGCACCGACTGCCTCGTTCATTTCGTTAGCCTATTTGGTATACCCAAAACTATCCTGACGGATCAGGGAACTAACTTTACTTCAGACCTGTTTAAGCAGACATGTAAATTCCTTAAGGTCAAACAACTCTGGTCCAGCCCATATCACCCACAGACTCAAGGTGCTCTTGAGAGGAGTCATTCTACTCTCAAAGAATATCTAAAATCCTTCGTAGATCCCAACCTTAACAACTGGCCCAGATATGTACACACAGCGATGATGACGTATAATACTAACGTCCATTCGACTACTAATTTCACGCCCTATGAATTGCTCTTTGGTCATAAGCCATTCATTCCTGACTCTCTTTTCGAATCGTCTCCTGAAACCACGTACCCTGAATATTTGAAAATGCTACAGCACCGACTTCAACACTCGCGAAACAGAGCTATCGAAAATATTACCGCCTCTAAGGAGAGATCTAAAGTTTATTACGACCAGCGCACTAAACCTGTCTCATATAAAGCCGGAGACCATGTTTTCCTGAAAAGTCACGTCCGCCAAGGCAAGGCTCTGTCTCCATGCTGGAAGGGCCCATTCAAGGTCATTAAAATAAATGGCAACAATACTTTGACTCTTTTGATAAATAGGAGACACGTCACCCATCATTATGATGAAATTAAAACTGCAAATACTATATCTTTTCTTCTCCCGCGTGACGTGGAACCTGTAGAGTAAATAAATTATAATTAATATACCTTAGTAATAAAATAAATACTTACTTTCATTCAATACTATTCCTAAAATAAGACATATGATACATAGCTAGATGTAAGGTAAATTAACTGTTCGTAAGCATTTTACTTTCCATTTCCTTTATGTTCTACTTTCAGGGCCACGATAGACGCGCAACTGTCTGTCCAGCCAATTACTTCAAGTCCAGGTATTTTCTTTGATTATGAAGGAAAACTTAAGATTCAAAATGGTCATTTAGATATCCTCATTCCGCAGGATATCTCTCACTTTTCCAGCCATATGGAAAATATTGAATCCGTTATAAAAATCGTGAAAGAATTTTGTTCATCAAATCGTATCGTAAACAACGACGAATGTTTTAGTACAGTCGAACCGCTAGCAGTTCGCTACCGCGACATGGTAGACTCTTTCAATTCTTTTGAACACCTCATCTCCGACAAACAGAGTAGATCAGCCTGGATTGGCGCTGGTGGTTCAATACTTAGGACTATTTTTGGCACTTTAGACGAAAATGATGCCCTTAAGTATGACAATGCTATTTCCTTATTACAACACGATCAGCAAAAGTTAGCTTCGTTGTTAAAACAAAATATTATAGTTACTACTTCTACGTTATCTTCTTTCAATCAATCACTACAAACCTTAGAAAACAATGAAGCTATCTTATATGATGCGGTTGACGAGCTTTCATCCATAATTAAAAACTTTTCTCAGGAATCGGTAAATAATAACATTATTACTAGACTTGAATTCATATTGAACAGTTTGGAGACCTCAATACTCACCTTATCATTCCAACTTGAAGACCTCACGAACGGTATTATATTCTGTAGTCAAAATATCTTAAGCCCGGCGGTCTTAACGCCCGCGCAATTATTCCGAGAGCTCGCCAACCATTATAATAAGCTACCTAACAATGTAGACTTACCGATTAGCCTAAACTTACATGATATGCATACGATGTTAAAAGTAATCGACATGAAATGTTTTTATTCTACGGATAGAATCATTTTTATTGTTCAAATTCCCTTAGTTTTCCCGAAAGAATATATTCTTTACCATAACTTACCTTTACCTATGCCGCATAACAAATCGGAAATATTTGGAATGCTATTACCTAGTACTAAGTACATCGCCATGACCAATGACAAAACGCAATACTGCAAATTCAACTCTTTAGAATACTGTCGTGACTATAGTGACACGTATTACATATGTAACACTATGAACATTTATTCTGTGTCCGCAGATCCGATCTGTGAAAGTGAGATCTTAACCAGGGTTTTAAATAATATACCCGAAACATGCCAACCTAAATTCCTCCCAGGTACTATAGATATCTGGCATCCATTAAAATTCAATAGGTGGCTATTTGTTCAATCAAGGTCAAGTAAAATAACATTAGATTGTAATTATTCAGATGTAACCGAGGACACTATCCATGGTGCCGGAATAATCTCGGTACCTAATCAATGTACCGCATATAGTAAAAATATTGTATTGACCCCACAGGGTCCCTCATTTAATTTTAGTATCTTACCAGTGTCCTCTTATTTTAATGTAATCAACCTTTCTAATTTTAACCTAGATATCGTAAAACTAGATGATGTGCCCCCTGTACACCTTCGGGAATCCAATTTGGATAATCTACGTTCAAATCATGAAATTAAAACTTATTTATCTGAGTTGGATCGAATTATAGACCAACCACCGTTTATAGTCAAATATGGGACACATCACTCTATAATAACTATTATTATTTCATGTGTAGTATTAAGTTTAGTTTTGTATAAAATCTTCTATTTTATGAAAGAAAATGGTTACCTGTCTAGACTTATACGCCAGGGTACTGAGACTCGCTCAGATCCCATCGAACTCCTCGGCACACCTACCCAACATCATCAAACACCTTCTTCTCCATCTCCTACTCCATTTACGCCTCCTCCTAGGCTCCGAATTTCCTAACCTACCTGTAAACATTCGGAGTTGCAACCCCGAAGTTTACTCTTCTCCGGGGGGCTGTTATACCCTTCTGTAGTATACCTTTTCCCTGACGCTGGCTAAACCTTCTGTCTAGTCAGCCATCCCAATCTCTACGTGCTCAGACCGCCCCGACCGGCGGGCAGTCTTCTCCTAGCCTTCATCTGTCTCACACGTAACCATTTTTCCCGATATTAATTGTAATTTCATTCTATTCCATTCGTCGTGTAATAAATTACTTTTTAAAAAGACATAGAAGAATCTCATTGTAACAGATCGTTGCTGGATGTAGTGTGATCGTTAATAAAGTATGATTGTTGTTTGATATAGTGAATTTATGATTGCTCCTTGAGCTAACTACCGTATAATCGTATATCTTCTTATCGTGAAGAGGTTCGACCAACATCTTAGGAACCTCTCGCTTTGCTGGATTAAGGATACAAAAGGCTGACATCCTGGATTCGGCAAGGATTGTGAGGAGATTCCTTTCTCTGGAGTAGTCTGGAGCCCTGAAGCGTAGGTTATCGACGTCGTAGTCGACAGATTTTCTATTGCTGTAATTGTTTCGACATTGTGTCATCGTGATTAGAGTGTAATATTTATTTGTCTAATGTATGCATTGTGATCAATGCTTGAGACAGAGTGAACACGATTAGAATGTTGCTTAAAATAGTGTGCTCATAGTTTGAGAAAGTGTGACTTTTATTTTCTATCAAACTCAAATCATTTATTTCAATTGAACCTATTTAGAGGTGTTTTTAAAAGTCGAAAGTGAATTTAGGAATCTAGGTGCTTGTAGTTGCTTGTTCCAAAACGTAGATCCTATGGAGACGAACAAGCAAGAAACTCCATGGACACTCTATAGTGTGATCATAACTTCCAGTACCTAGTATAATCGTTGCTTAACAGTGTGATAGTTGCTTGAAATAGTTAATAATACAGTAATATGTTATTTTAATTTAAAATCTATGTTTTACAGGGTTATGAAACTAGGTTGGGCCAAAGCGGTGCGGCCATGTCGGGTGGTCAGAAGCAAAGGGTTGCGATCGCTCGAGCGCTGGTTCGAAACCCGCGCGTGTTATTATTGGACGAGGCGACGTCAGCGTTGGACGCTAGTAGTGAAAAGGTAAAATTGCTCACAGTTATTCATTCATATTTTAGACTTACGTGTGTATTCTACTTCTCAACCCAATAATATATCCTTGGATATTTCACAGAACGCCATCTCGTCCCAAGCTAAGCAACCTAATGCTTGTGTTATGGTAACGAGATGGATGATAAACTACTTATATACATTTTTTTTTGTAAATACATACATATTGTAGATAGAAAACACCCAGACCCGGAACAAATACTTGTAGGTCGTACAAATATTTCTTCCGTGCGGGAATCGAACCCGCGACATGCTGCGCAGCAGTCGATCGCTCAACCATTGCGCCAACCGTGTCGTCCCACTGCTGGGTCGGGCCTCATCCAGTTACAAAGAGGGTCATTATTAGCCTACTGTACCACGCTGGCCAGACGTTCGTATCAAGTTCTCCGGCTGAGTGTTCGACCTTATTAATTCCTTTTCTCCACTCTTACGACACCTTCAAGATGGAATTAGGTGGTGACACTGTGTATTTTAAATACGTCACCTACCACTACTACTAACTATTACGACTCAGCACATACATGGACATTATATGGAGCGTATTTACTACCTGCTACATAATAATTTCTACGTTTTACATTCTGCCCGGGCTCAGATTTGCTTTTTTTAAATACAGACGGTGCAAGCTGCTTTGGAAGTAGCGGCCAAAGACAGAACGACCATAATCATAGCGCACAGGTTGGCGACAGTGCGTCATGCTCACACCATTTGCGTGGTAGACAAAGGTAAGACATATTACTACTAATACTACTATTCAGCCCATAATATCACGCACTGCTCGGGCCTAGGCCTCCAGTTACATGCACGGTAATTAGCTTACTCGGATTCGTTCTCTTCCGCTTGGGTTTTATCGTTTCCTTTTGTCGGCTCTTACGACACCCTCAGGATGGAATGGGGTGGTGATATGATACATCTCAGTCCATAACCTCACAATACTGATTCTCGCCTGGTTGAAACCCCCTTAACATTTAGGGGGGTGACAAATAGATGTTGTCCGATTCGCAGACCTAACCGATATGCACACAAATTTCACAAAAATCGGTCGAGCCATTTCAGAGTTGTTACTGAACGCCTCAGAAATGGCAAACACCGTGAAACGAGATTTTTATATATAAGAATAAATAAAATAGTACTTTCAGCAAGCGTAGTGTGGGACGGCCCTCTGCTAGATGGAGCGACGATCTGCGAAAGGTTGCGGGCAGCAGCTGGATGCGTCAAGCTGAAGACAGGGCGCTATGGCGCTCTTTAGGGGAGGCCTATGTCCAGTAGTGGACTGATGATGATGAAGTTAATGCTTCATTTTAATGTATTTTTGTTTTATTTGGGAAAATACCTCGAAATAGAGTGATTTTTCAATTAGATGTTATGTTTCTTTTTTCCACAGGCACGGTAGCCGAGAGTGGATCACACGATGAACTTGTCAGCAAACGAGGCCTTTACTGGGAACTTTTACAGCAACAAGCGCCAGCAACGAACGCGTGATGACTCACAGCAACGAAAATTTGCCGATTGTCGTTGCTGGTTGACGACCGTGATGAACATTTTTGCCGTTTGATGTCAGCAACTAACACTTGACGGTTGATGATCATGTTGCAACAAGCTCTGTTGTTATCATTGCTAGTTGACGGCCGATGAATGCATTTTGATGATATGATAGCAACGAATACTGTTGACGTTTGATGACGTGTTGCAACAACATCTGTTGCCATCTGTCGTTATAGGGTTGCCACCTTCTTTTGCAAATAAAGTACATTGGTTAGAATAGGTGAGAAAAAAGTACATAATATCATAATAAAGTGCTTAGAATTAATTTTTTATTTATTTATTCGAGTTATGATTGCGTTCAAAATGGTTTAATATTAATGTGGCTAATTAGTGCTGTGGTAACATCGATTCAGCATTAATCGATATATTTCGTTTATCGTTTACTTACAAAATTTGAAAATATTATTTTTAATCCCAAAGAAATCAATTAATGCAAAATACCTATACAAAAACCTGAAATAACGTACAATACTTTAGGATCTACGGGTGGCAATCCTAATAATGGTGGGCATTTTTGCCTATTAAACCCTGTTGGCATTTGATGATTTTCGACCACAATGTTGATGTATGCAAATTATGTTTCCTTAACCATGATAGTCACGCTTTAACGTTTGCTGCCATTTTGTAATGTAAATAGTTTAAGCTTAGCTAACTTGTGACCAGGCCTGGCCAAGCTGGCATTTCTCTTACTAATAGTAAGACTCTTAGTAATTTAAATGGGTGACCTAAAGAGCTTATACAGGGTCTACGCCAAATAACTTTACAGTGCAAAAATGTCGAAAAGAATGGCAGACTACCGGTTAAAGATGAAAACCAGTCCGTTTAAAATGAAAAAAAAACCGTTTAATACCGAAATAAACCATTTTGTGTCGGTTTAAAACGGTTTGCTTTGAAGACTATGCTTTTCTTAAATAAAACTACATTTTCTTAATTTTACCGAGGTATGTAGTTATATCGTAGCACCTACATATACCTACAATAAAGTATGTAACAGAATTTTGAGAATGGGTTACTGATTAAACTGGTTAAATTCTATTTGGTCCGTCCTACCAAGCGTAGGTATTGTCTATCCTTCTAGTATGTGTAATATTATATATTAAATAACTATAGGTAAGGTATAGGTATCTACTTACAAACTTATGAAGAATTGCCCAAAATTTAGTGTAAAACACAGTTCTTTTATTTTTGTAGGCGAGTTTGAAACGGTTTATTTGGGGTTTAAAAGCTCAACATTTGGTTTAAAACCTTTTTTAACCGGTTGTTTGACATCTATACTGGCGGAGGAGCGCACACGATTGCGCGAACTTTTCCCCACTACGGCAAATTGTGCTCAAGTCGTTTGGCGTGTGCGAACTTAGATCGTTTGGCAACTATCGACCCTTTTGTTATAGATATAAGGTTATTGTTAAACTGTGCATAAGCTCTATATGTTTATGATCAACGTCATATCAGCTCGAAAATGACCCTGAGTGGGACCTCCTCCAATTACATGGAGGGAATAAGTCATGCTGGCCAAGCGTGTTGGCACAGGGTCCTTGAATTCCTATAAATATGGCAATGTAGGTAAGTGCTTATTATAAGTAATGATCATATACGAAAACCAAAAATAAATTAGTTTTAGTTTATTTGTTTTAAGTTGCTGTAATAAAGCTGTGATTGTAATTTTATTAGTAGTGACGTCATTATTGTTATTCGATAGTAATAATTTTCGTGGTAAGCTCATGCTGTCGCTTAATATATAGTTTACTTCCACAGATATCTCCCGTCACAGGGAGGTTCCGGCCATTAGCCTACTGTGCCACGCTGGCCAGACGGGTTGGCAACTAATCAATTAATGGTCTAATATTTGTTTTTGTAAACATTTCGGGTAACATCATATGTCTTTGTCTTCCCTGTAGAGCAACTTTGTGAACCAGTGGTATAGTTAGACGCCTGGTTTAGAGGCTTTGGACCAGAGGTTTAGTCGTACGACACCCTCAGGATAGTGTGGATGACATTGTGTATCCTAAATGTGTCACCACAGGGACACGCGTATTAGCATCTTCTTTTTATATATAAAAATGCATGTTTGTCTGTCCTTTATAGAGTCGTAAACTATGCATTTGATCATGAGATGAGCTTCAGCAAAAGTTTTTTGTAAGAGACCAGGAAGGTTTCTTAAAAAAAACGATATTTTTTTTTTTAATAAATTGTTGACCTGGTCATCAGTATTGCTTTCTATTTAACTTTTAACGTCTAGTTTATAAACTACCCATTTCAATCAGTTACGTATGTCAATTATGCATAGATCAGAGGATGTTGTACAGTCCGCGCCAATCTTTATGGCCGCTCTGAATGTAGCCGCATTACGCTGCGCAGAGCACAAAATGAGGTATCAGCGGGACGTACGCGGGGCACGCCCGCACTCGCCGTTTTTCACCCGCATGTTACGTTCGTATTGGTTATGAAATGTACGATGCGCGTTTCGTACCCACGGCTACATTCAGAGCGGTCATAAAGATTGGCGGGGACTATAAGTAGGAAATTCGGCACGGTACACAATTTTTGGATATGTAATCTAGCAAGTTAGTTTATGAACTAACGGTGTTCACCGTATTAAATATTTAAGTGTGTATATAATAGGAACTGAGACTTCGTATCTTTAATAATATAATAAGTGCGTGATACTGTATTGTACAGGAAAATGAAATAAAGCAATTCCTACGTAATTAATGTTTTTATTTTATTTAAGTACATATATCAACTTAATATTTATAATTCGATGTATTAATAAATTGGTACATTTTATCACAATCTAAACAATCAACTGAATATATCACCATCCAATAATTATTTATTTATTTGACATTTTTATTAAACTCATCTCTTTATTTCTCATATCTTAGAAATATATATTTCTTAAATAAACTAATTAAAACTCACTGTTATTTAAAAAAATACACACAAACTAGAAATACCCCACCCTACTCAGTTAAACTCATCTCTTTATTTCTCATATCTTATAAATATACCTATATTATTTTAATAAATTAATTATTCCACATTTATTAAAAAAAAATACGTACATAGACGAAAGTAGAAATACTCTACCCTACTCAGGGATCCAGAGTGAGGAACCTCCTCACAATACGTGCCGTATCAAAAAGTACTGCCTTTTGGATCAGGCTCTTCAAGAGCCTAGCGAGAGCTGTAGGTGTTGGTCGAAACTCTTCGCCATCAGTCCGTGCACTGATATAACTATCGGTACATTCTTCATCATCATTATTTCAGCCAAAAGACGTCCACTGCTAGACACAGGCCTCCCCCAAGGACCTCCACAAAGGCTGGCTGCCCGCATCCATCATTTTCCGGCGACCTTAACCAGGTCATCGGTCCACCGTATGGGTGGGCCTACGACCGCGGTCGGACTTTGAAGCCTAATCGGGCATCGGATTATCGGTACAATGATTTCGTAAGATAGATCTAAGTATCCATTTTTACTATTATTATACAGGGTTGATACGACATAGAGGTATCATCTCCAGGCTCTGTACCAAAAATCAATTAAATTGGAGAAATATTTTAGCCGCAAATGATTTTTAAAAATGTTCCCTCATTTGTACATGATGTATCTTTCCTAACAGATGTTTATGCCTAACGCATCGTTTATTAACCTTAGGGGCTGTCCATTAATCACGTGATGTTTTTTTAACATTTTTTAACCCCTCCCTCCCCCTTGGTGATACCTACCCCTCCACCCCCCATGAAAAATCACGTGTATTTTTTTTTTGTACCGTTTCGAATTCATACTAATCACATATAGTAAACGTAGTGTAATTTAATGCCCCTCTGTCATATCGACTCTGTATTTACTAGTGTTGTCTACTTTGTGTTATCTTTCTTCATTCTAAACCTTAACGACTAAGAAATTGAGGTCATCATTCCGAAAAGGCAGCCCTCTAAGGCCTCGACTTACTATAACTAACGCCTGAGAGGCAAGTTTAATGAACTAGCTACTATAATTACGTGCGACGATGGTACTAAAACTGCTACTCAACCCATATGTGACCCACTGTTGAGTCGGGCCTCCCCCAGTTACATGGAAGGTGGGTCTACACTGTACGAACCGCTTTGGATTGCAGATGCGCATTTGGATCGTCCGGTGTGGACCCAGCTAATGGTCTACTGTGGCACGCTCGCCAGACGGCTTTGTATCAAGTTGACCTTCTCTTGCGAGTAGGTTATCAGCCGTAGTTACCTTTGCCGTACGACACCCTCGGGATGGAATGGGGTGGTGACTCTATTCATTCTAAATCCGGCACCACATGGACAAAACGGTAATCGCGCCCATTTTACCCACTAAAGCCATCAGTGTCCCTCAACTGCCCAAAACAGGGCCACGGGTTTCACTCCCCAATGAGGAGCATGCTCCGCCCGACCCCGGAATCGAACTGCAGCCCCGCGATCCAAAGGCGTATCTCACCGTCCGTCGCATCACGAAACGATGCATTTCTTGGTTGGCGCAGTGGTTGAGCGATCGACTGCTGCGCAGCATGTCGCGGGTTCGATTCCCGCACGGAAGAAATATTTGTACGACCTACAAGTATTTGTTCCGGGTCTGGGTGTTTTCTATCTTTAATGTGTTTGAATTTACAAAAAAAAAGGAACATATATAAGTAGTTTAACATCCATCTCGTTACCATAACACAAGCATTAAGTTGCTTAGCTTGGGACGAGATGGCGTTGTGTGAAATGTCCAAGGATAAATTATTAAATTATTATGTAATTGTATTTTTTTTAATTGTGCTATGTTTTGGAATCTATATACGCTTTCCATCATCATTGTGAGTCATCCGCTAGTGCGGCCAGAAAGAGTGCTTGAGCCGGTGCCAGGAACGCAGACGGTAGACGGGCGAGGCCGGTCAGAGAGCAGGTAGGCGAGAAATCCCAGTCTATAACCCAAGACTCAACATGTGGACACAGACAAACTTTATTGTAACAAGAAAAAGATTACGGGTAAGCGCCGCCCTACGGAGTGACGGCGAAGAGACTAATTCAGTAACAATTTAAATTCAACCTAAAATGCTTCAAAATACAACTGTATTTAGAATACGCTCGCCGCGCGTCGCTCGCCGTCATTATATTTTCGTTGTACCAAACGAAAATATAATGACGGGGGTAGGCGCTGACCCTACTGCGTGCACAAGGAACTTGATACAAACCCCGTGCCATCCCGTCTTGCCAGCGTGGCACAGTAGGCTAATTTCCCTCCAAGAATTTGGAAGAGGCCCGACTCAGTAGTGGGTCATTTATGGGCTGAAACAACGACAAGTGTTTATTTTCAACAAGAAAAAGACTATGATTTAGAGCCACACCATTAAAATAAAACTTCTTTAGCTCGATCTACTACTCATATACTAGCCCATATATCACCCACTGCTGAGTCGGGCCTCCTCTCATCACAAGGAGGGTAAATAGCCTACTGTGCCGCGCTGGCCAAACGGGTTGGCACAGGGTTTCGTTTCACAGGGCGAGAGTGGAGGCACTCGAGGCCAGAGCGGAATTTTGTTTCCGCTGCCTCGAGTGCGGCCACGTAGGGGCCCAGTGCCCCAACAGGGAGGCAGCGAGCTGGGCCATCGGGCAAGAGAGTGCCAGGCCCGGGACAGGCGCTGCCCGCTGTGTGCGGATGTGGGTTTGCAGTGGTTGTGTCCAGGCGAAGGGGGGCCGCGCCAGGCCTTCCCGACGCAGCGGGGATTCATCCAGGGTGCTGCTGCAGTCGCGGCGGCGCCCATAGAGACCGAGGCCCCGCAAACTGGACGGGCGGATGGCGCGAGCTCGAATAGCCGAGCTGCCACCGCCGGGAAAGTGGCGGGATCAGGATGGGTGCCATGTCATGCGTACTGGCAGGGCACCACTGAGTCTACTCCATACCGGGACGGGTTAGGGGGTTGAGCCGTAACATCTTTGCTCCCCCCCTGCGCGTCTGCCTCATGGTGCAGTTTCTGGGCCCACGAGGCAGATCCTGCCCGGGATTGTACACCCCGGGGATGTTTAGTGGGTAGGCACCCAGTGGGGGAGAGTCCCACACGCCCCTCGTCGGTCTCCCCGGGACCAACGGGGATAGTCCATAAAGGATTTTACTCCGGGCACAAAAAAATCAAAAATCACACTTTTCGTAACGCTCTCGTCACGTATTCACCAGCTGCAGCCCAAGACAGTGTGTGTAGAGGATTTATTTAAAAATAAAAATTTTAACCAGCTGGATTCGTCGAGTCCAGTAGTACGTCATTTAAACCATAGAGTTAAGTAAAAAATAGACTTACTGTGTGCAGATTTAGGAAGTGCGCACATCAGAACCACGTGTGCGTCCTGGCATGTGAGGACGCCCGAACGAGAGTACACCATGCTTGTAGCTGCTACGACAGTCAACCAACATAGCACTGCAATACCAAAAAAATTACCAATGTCACAACATTGCATTTGTATTAGAAAGGTGGCCGATAGTAGGATCGCTATAGTTCCATCATTCTGTGCGTTAGCGTTGCTTGTAATAACCTAACCTAACAGTGGAAAAAGAAACAACTACAATAGTATATTTCATTACAAGTGCGGATTCCAACGAGTTCCGACAAATTTGACAGACAAATTTGACATGGTTGACAGTCGGAACAAGTTGCAATGACGGTTCCGCACGTGTACTGAACGACTATTTTTAATACAGTTGCGAAAAAATGAAGCAATTTAATAAAATATTATAAACACAAAAAACTCAACTAACTAATCATTTCTGAAAAATGGCGCCGACCGTAGAATATAAGCAGGTTTTTTTTTTTCACCCATTCTGGTAGGCAAAAGGAACCATGCCCATACAGCCAAGTCTTCAGTAGAATTTTTTTATTGATAGGAAATGAAATTTAATTAGATGAAATAAAACACATTCAATCAAATAATTAAATCTGATATTGAAACAAATTAGTACGTAGTTTCTTTTTAGAAATATACGTATTTGCATGAATCATAAAAACTTCTATGATTTTTTTTAGTAAAAACTTCATGGTTGGTTTTTCCTTATAATAGACATTATTTTGACAGTTGGGAAAGAAAACGCACTAGTGCGGGAATGGTAAAGAAAAAGCACGCGTGTGTAATAGCCCACTTCCCGAACGCTATACGGCCCTGTAATATGCCACTTTTTGAGCAACTGTATTAAAAAGTGTCTTACTGGTTTTCCTCCCGTACAGTAGGGACTAAACGACAAGATGATTTTTTTTTAATATTATGTTCATCATCATCATCATCATTTCAGCCAAAAGACGTCCACTGCTGGACATAGGCCTCCCCCAAGGATTTCCACAAAGGCCGGTCCTGAGCCGCCCGCATCCATCGTTTTCCGGCGACCTTAACCAGGTCATCGGTCCACCGTGTGGGAGGCCTACCAGCACTGCGCTTTCCGGAACGCGGTCGCCACTCGAGGACTTTTCTGCCTCGGGCGTGTCGGTCGATGGGGCAGAATTATGAATTATTAATTATATTATGTTAAATATGTTTAATGTTATAGGTAATGCAAATTAGTCAATTTAGGAACATCCACTTTTTAACATCATTGTGACACCACTCTTCTCTCACCGTCTTCTTTCTCTTCTCAGCCCGTGAAAGATCCACTGCTGAATCGGGCCTCCTCCAATTTCAGAAGCATAAATTAATTAATAGCACATTAATTAATTTATGCTTCTGACATTGGAGGCTAGCTAGACGGAGTGGCACATGGTTTTATATGAAGTTTTCCTCCTCTTACAGCTAGGTTTTATGCCTTTAGTCGTCTCTTACGATACCCACACGAACCATATAGTTATACTAACTCCCATACTCTTTTTTATCACCGACTTGAATGACTTTGACCTAGGGTCAAAGTCATTCCGTGGTGGAATGCAACGCCAGGGTCTAAGATCGAGCAGGAAATACCCTAGCGGGCACCGGCTTTCGCATACACACAACTAAACACAATAAAACTAGGTAGCTAGCCGGGCGGAACATTAGATCCTACCACCACCCGAGCTGGGTTTTGTTGACTTTTACATCACGCGTTTTTTACCAGGTGGAAATGTGTAATATTCTGCCCCGTCCCCACACAGGGTAGATGATGCATGGATGATTCACTCACCACACTCGCCTACGCAAATATTCATTCCTAAAAAGTAAACAAAATCTCACCCAACAATAATGTGACTAAAACGTCACCCACATTTAATATCCCTGCTGCATCGCACAGCCTTTGACAGCAGTCAACGTACACAAGCGACAGCGCCGACAATTTGATTGCAGTCACATCGCAACGCTCCATCGGACGGTATAAACCGATTGCGAATGGAGCGACAATTGTAAAGAGAGTGAGTAAGAGATTGAGTAAGGAAGGAATAGAGTTGAAACCGCACTGGAATAAAAATATATTATAGTTATTTCCTAGTCTACTACATGTAGATATTATTTTTAAGGTAAGCTCACTGTATTAATAGTATCAGTCGTAGCCGTAGTTCAAAATATTAAATTATAAATTAATTATTATTAAATTAATTAAATATATTATAAATTATTTGGGAGGTGTAAATTTTTTAGGTTTGTTAATTATGCTCTACACATGGCTGAGCTGAAGACATGTGTAACTACTGTGCCCTAGTTGGTGCAGCATATGACACTCTACTCAGCACATACACCGACTTCTGAGTCGGGCGTCCTTATTACATGGAGGGTAATAGGCGTGTTGTCCCACGCTGGCCAAACTGGTTTTAATATCAAGTTTTCCTTCTCTTACGGCTAGGGATTTGGCCTTGTTATTTCCTACTGTCGGCTCTTACCTCGAATAGGTTGTAACACAATGTATTCTAAATCCGTCACTCATTTGACTATCTATCTATCAGCCACAGATGTCCACTGCTGAACATAGGCCTCCCCCATAGAGTTCCACAATGTACGATCTCGTGTAGACCGCATCCACCGACTCCCAGCGACCTTAACAAGGTAATCAGGGGCGTTGGAGCTACCGGAGACTGGGGCCGTTTTTTGGTTGTCTTTTCCATGGCCCCCCATCCAAATCCCCCGATTTGCGATCGCCCCCGGTTGGCGATCGCAGTAATAAGGTGTGACTATATAACAAAGCGATGCTGCTGCCCAACGTCTACTTATCCCTTAGTCGCCATTTGACTAGTATCCGTTAAATAAAATAAAATCAAAATTAAAACTCACTTAATCAAGTTGGCTCAATATAGCTCTTTTGCTCTTTTATCGATCTATAAGAACGTAATTAAAAGTACTTACGAAAAGTGGAGCTACTAGTACGGAAAAGGCACAAGAAAAGGCAGTTGCTGTAACAGCTCCTGCTCCACATAGAGATAGGGATAGCCAGGGACACCCACCGCAGACAGACGACAACATAGCTCTGTTGAAGATACATAAAAAAGATACGCATAAAAAAATCATTTTTAAAAATTCGAATTTGCAATGTATATGACCCACTGTTGAGTCGGGCCTACTCCAGTTACATGGAGGGTAATTAGCCTATTGTGCCACGCTGGCCACACGAGTTGGCACAGGAAAAAAGGAATTTACTTTACAATAAATCCATATACACCTTAGCCCATATGACCCACTGCTGAGTCGGGCCGCCTCCAATTACAGGGAAGCTTAGCTTACTGTGTCACGCTGGTCAGGCGGTAAATCATAACGGGCTAGAGCATTTTCAACAGACTTCAAAAAAAGTTCCAGCTGTTATGACGACGTAGTGTAGTGTAGTAGTCACGTTAGATACAAAAAATACGACATGCGTTTCTAGAGAAAGCCCACATAAAGTTTTGCTATATTTATATGAGCAAAATAACTTACCCTTTAACAATCCTGTAATCAACGCCATCTCTGAATGCTGTGACTACAACAGCGCACACTGCAGGAGCTACTATGTGGGCATGCACGCAACACAGAGCGTGCATACGCGATCTTTCACGTACACACGCGAGCAACTCGTGCGAGCGGGTGCGAAGACCCGCACCATAGTAGATGTAAGAGAGAGGGAGATAGGACAGATATTGTGTGTGGAGAATACCTGTGAATTTACCTTTTAATTTCAACAACATTCTACAAAAAAAAATATAGTCAACTAAATACCATCTAGTCATTATGTAAGTCTATATTAAAATTATATGTCTATTTATATTTAAGCCTATATTAAAGTAATGCACTGTCTAACCCTATGTGAGTCTATATTAAAAAATAATACTGTCTATTCATAATTATTTAAAAAGCCTTATTATATAAGGACACAAGATAACTTTGATGTTTGTTAAATGTTAGTAAAAAAATGTTTAATTTAAGAGCATGCATATTTTGTAACTTTAACTTTAACTTTTACTTTAAGTAAAACAAAGATATAATATTATTTTATATTTAAAAAAAAGAGGTGGGCAGTGTTCTTTAAAGTTGTAAACTGCCTTAAAAACATGCTATTGCAAGACTGTCTGTATAGTGACCAATTTAGGAAACAAAGTGTCACCAACCCATTCTATTCTGAGGGTGTTGTTAGACATGAGTAAAGGAATATGATAAATTTGGCTGGCTTCCGTGGGTGGGGCTGGCAGTTTCCATATCCCGGAGACCCACATAGCCCAAAACCACATTCTTTTGAAATTTATTAGCTAAACATAAGCTTTATTATGGTAATATTAGTTTATATTTCTATCTACTGCTCTAAAGCAGTGCTGTAACCTGAGATTCGATTCTAAAGATAAAAGCTATGTTAAGCGTGTCATTTCAGCATTTTAAGGTCGAGCAAAGGTATTATTAAAAATGTTCAATTACATGATCAAAATGAGGTGCAATGCGGTCTACTATGATCTATTTAGGGAGCATGCATTGTAGTTGCCTCCGCGAGCGCCCGAATGTGGCGATAGTACTGCCAGTGCGACTGCCAACAGCACTCCTAAGACCATCCAACGTCTTCTGACTTCGCGCCAAAAGTCCACGTTGTAAGCACTTTTAACGTTACTAATGACATTTTTTTCTATAAACACAACTACTGCGGGATCACTAATTGCGCTATCACAGTTCATTTTCACGTAAAACTTAGTCTATAGTTAAAATCTTGAGCTTCGCATTGCAAAGATGGTGTTACGTTTGAGTTTTTAAATATTATATTGAGTGTGTTTTGGAGGGAATAAGAAATCAATGCATGTAGGAATTGTGCGTTTTCAAAATACGCGCATCTGCAATGCCGTAAACGTGACGTAAGATTATGTCATTGGCAGCTGGCTGATAGCTGATAAGCAGGCGGTACGTTCCGATAACCTCCATTCCAAACATTTTTACATTTTATTACATTGAATTAATTTTATTATTTCCAATGATTTGGCAAGTAAATAGTATAAAAGCAGCAAAATAATTATAATATAATTGAGGGTTTTTAATCAACAGTCCATTTTGATTAGGTATCACTTGTCAGTTAATCATAAATACTATTTAGCTGCGTGTAAAGGAACTTTCGAGATGCTCGGACGCGTTCGGAAATATCGCTTGTTATTATCTATCATTAAAATAATCATACACATAAGTTAGGTAGAATTTTATATGGAATATAAAATAAACTATAATTATAATAGACCTTAGGTATTTTCCAAGTTACTCAAGTAAATACGTCGATTTAACAATCATTTATACTTATAAATTTTCTACCTTATTTTTTGAGTAGATGGTCATATGAGCAGCTGTTTTTGACGTTTCTATAAAAACAAACCTAATTCAGTACAAATAAATACCGAATATATTTTCCGATAACCAAGAAAACTTTAATCTATACTACTACTGTTAGATTGAATTTGTGATAATTAGTGGTTAGGTTAACTTTAATACATATAATGTTATCTAACACCATACGTCGGTTGGGCGTCTCAAAAAATACAATACCCCTTTTGAGGTTAGTCTTTTTAATATTTTTTTTATAGCCAATAGTCATTACGTCTGAAGCTGCAAGTATCTCAGATTTTTTAGTATCTCATCTATCTGGATATACGTCCATGCTGGATAATTAAAAAAAACTTTATTTTTATAAAAAAGTATAACAATTTTGTAAAAATAGGATTTCACCCGTCAAAGCCTAAGCCACCAGCATAAGCTGAGAGGAATGTTCTTACAAACCATGTAATCTCCAGAAGAATGGCTTTCTGAATCAACTGCTTGACCCAAAAACTGAGCGAGAGCTTTTTTCCCGTTACCACTACTACAATTGGCACAATGATAGTAGAATCCACACTCCACATTGCAGTTGTCTCACGGGCCAGGGTAAAATTGTTATAATACTACTCAGACCATAAATGACCCACTGCTGAGTTGGGCCTCCTCCAACTACATGGAGGGTAATTAGCCTACTGTGCCACTCTGGGCAGATGGGTGTCATATTAAGATTTCCTTCTCTTGCGGCTAGGATATCGGCCTTTTCATTTCCTCGGCTCTTACAATATCTTCAGAATGGGATTGTGACACTATGTATTCTAAATCCATCACCACACGGTCACATATTGTTTAATTTGTCAATAAATTTATTATTATTTCAGTTATGTCCGTACAAAAGCAGCTTATGAAGGGGAAGGAAAGACTACGGTAAAAGTTATCAATCAAGACTATGAATTAGGTCTCATGATTGACTCTTATGCTAATGTAAGTATGTTTTTTTCTTTTAATATTTATAACGGATATCTTCAAATATTTAAAATATCACATGGGCAGTTTCTATCTATTAGCCACAGAAGCCCACTGTGAACATAGGCCTCCCCCATAGATTTCCTTAATGTCGTCCGTCTACCTAGTCGGGAGTCTTCCCACGCTTCTCTTTCCCGTATGTGGACACCACTCCAAGACTTTTATGCCCCAGCGGCCATCCGTTCTTCGGGCTACGTGGCCTGCCCATTGCCACTTCAACTGTGCAATCCTTCAAGCTATGTCGGTCACTTTAGTTCTTCTACGGATTTCCTCATTTCTGATTCTATCACGTAGAGTAACTCCGAGCATAGCTCTTTCCATCGCACGTTGAGTGACTCTCAGCCGCCTAATAACCCCCATTGTGAACACCCACGTCTCGGATCCGTATGTCATCGCTGGCAACACACACTGTTCGAAGACTTTTTGACTATTTTGACTAAGAAACAATTATACATTTGTTTCAGTATGGATTCAAATTGAACAACGGCTTGACAGTTCTAGGTCCTGTTGCTCTATTTCCCAGGTATGTACATCATAACCGTGTGGTGTGTGGTCGTAAGAAAAGGAAATGACAAGACCGAATACCTAGCCGCAAGAGATACGAGAGGGCCTCGTATCTCTTGCGGCTAAGTATTCGGCTCCGTAACCGGCTCGGTCCTGAGACACCATCCAAAGGTTATGCGAGCCTGGTACTTTTGCGGCTGCGGTATTCCGTAAGATGGAGGGTCCTTCCGCAGTTTGATCTCTTATACTTTGGCTCTAACCTCGCACACCTGTTTAATTAAATTCTCAAAGACCTCCACTTGGGCTATGCGAGCCTGGTACTTTTTAATTCGGCTAGAATGCATAGAGTTATCACCCCATTCCACCCTAAGCGTGTCGTAAGAGCCGACATGACAAGATGCCAACCCGTCTGGCCAGCGTGGCTCAGTAGGCTAATTACCCTCCATGTAATGGGGGACCGCCTTTTTTTTTTTTTGCCCGGGGTCATATCCTTTATGGACTATCCCTGCCAGCCTGGAGATGGCCAACAGGGTTGGCCATCTCCAGGCTGGCTGAACAGGGTTGGCACGTTGGCACACGGTTTCGTTACAAATTGTCGTAGCAACGCGTGCCGGGTACAGCTAGTCTTATAAATAAAACTAGCGGCCCGTCCCGGCTTCGCACGGGTGCGATGTTACCCGTTGGTGTCGCCGCGGGGCGAAGCTAGTCAAAAAAAGTTGTCTAAGTTACTCCTTATATCATCAGCTATCAGTGAGTCCCATCAAAATCGGTCCAGACGTTCCATCGATTAGCCGGAACCAACAGACATACAAAAATAAAAAATAAACTTATTTTGGTCTATGTACTCTGTATACGTACATACTTACACATTAAGTAAAATGTGGTTATTTATTATATGTGTGTGTGTGTGTTCTTTGTTTGTGTAGACTAGCTTTTGCGTGCGGCTACGCCCGCGTGGGCTTCAAACCCGTGCTTATCTCCGCTTCGCTTATAGCCTATGTTATAATACTTAGAGATAATTTATGATTAAATTGTGAACGGATTTTCAAAATAAAATAAAATTGAACACCTTGGGTTACAAAATCGCAATTTTCTAAAGTATCCCTTTTTTTTTATTAAAGAAGATATCCTATAACCTTCCTCGATAAACGGACTATCCAACACTGAAAGATTTTTTGTAATCGTTCCAGTAGATCCTGAGATTAGCGCGTTCAAACAAACAAACTCTGCAGCTTTATAATATTAGTAGTAGTGGTCTAGTGGTTAGATGTGCCGCCTTTGGATCAACGGGTCCCGGGTTCGATTCCGGGGTCGGGCAAGTGTCTTTGTCTAAACCAGAGGCACTGGCTCGGAGTCTGGGTGTCATTTCTATCTATAATAAGTATGTATTTACAAAAAAAAAATGTATTTAAGTAGTTTATCATCCATCTCGTTACCATAACACAAGCATTTAGTTGCTTAGCTTGGGACGAGATGGCGTTGTGTGAAATGTCCAAGGATATTTATTTATTTTTTATTTTTAGATACTCAAATTCAAAAGAAACTTTATTTACGTAGGTTTCATCACGGCCCTTGACCCTTGGTGGTAGTCTCCGCACACACCTATCAGTCGTCATATCTACATTCACGCCTTACATACGATATTGATCATTTTTCTTTCTAGGACAGTCTTGTCATGGCAAGTGACTGCGGCGGAAGACATCACTGAAGAATCTCTGCGTCTATTTAAATTGTTGGACCCTAAAATAGATTTGCTTGTGAGTATCATCATAATTATTATATTTAGCTTTGAGCTTCAGTATAATAGTAAATTACATACTTACATACAACAATACTTCGTGTACACACCTCCCCCAAGGATATCCAAGAAGGCCGGTCGCTCTCCGGCGACATTTTCGGCCACTCGTGCACTTTTCGGCTCCATTGGGCGTCAGTCCTGCGAGCTATGTGCCCTGCCCGTTGCCACTTAGATTGGCAAATCCTGTGGGCTATGTCGGTGACCCTGGTTCGTCTGCGTGTCTCCTCATTTCTCATTCGATCTCGCAGTGAAACTGAGCAAGCATAGCCCTCTACATTGCCCTTTGCGTGACTTTGCTGTTGTACTAGTAGAAATTTTTTAAACTTAACCAACACGTTTCCTTATGTCGTCGAATATATTGAACTATCGGGTTTGAGACCCTAGGCTTGTGTGATGGATAACAATGCCAGGGTCTAAGATCGAACAGGCAATTCAAGGGAATGCCCTGTCGGGCACCGGCTCTCACAAACACAGACTTAGATGTGAGGGTGGTAGCTAGCCGGGCGGACCATTCGATCCTACCACCAAGCGTGCTGTGCGTAGTTCGTGTTGTGTCAGATTTAGAATACACAATGTCACCAACCCATACCGTCTTGAGGGTGTCGTAAGAGGCGACAAAAAGGACGCAAGAGGCAGATCACCTAGCCGAAAGAGAAGGAAAACTTGATACAAACCCTGTGCCAAAACGTCTTGCTAGCGTGGCACAGTAGGCTAATTTCCCTCCACTGGTGGAGGCCCAACGCAGTAGTGGGTTATTTATGAGCTGAAACGACGACCAAGCGTGCTGGGTTTTGTTGAATTTTACAACACGCTTTGTTTCCCCGCGTGCGGTGGGGAAGTGTAATATTCTGCGTCGTGCCCACACGGGGTAAATGAATCTCCCTTCCAGGTGCTGGGTCTAGACTCGAAGGATCGTAAAACGGTGGATGCGGTGTTCAGAGTGGCACAGAGAGAACAACTCAACGTGGAAATACTCCCGACAGAACATGCCTGTTCTACGTTCAACTTTCTCAATGCTGAAGGCCGGTGAGTTGACATTATGTGTATCATCTTTTCAGGTCATAAATGACCCACTGTTGAGTCGGGCCTCCTCCAAATTCATGAAGGGATATTAAGCCTACTGTGCCACACTGGCCAGACGGGTATCGTTATTTTTTCTTTCTTTCTTCTCTTGCGGCCAGGTTATAAAGAGTGATGTTTTTTTAATTTAGTCTCTCGCACCCGTGGTAAGTTCTAAACTACCTTCACTAAGGTCATGCGGCCAGGTTTTCGGCCTTATAATTTCCTTTTGTCGGCTTATACGACACCCTCAGAACGAAATGGACTAAAATCGCCACCACACAGAATCTCTTAGACTTTATCCCAATCTCTCCATTCGTCTTAGTTCTAAGTGACCTCCACTAAGGTTATGCGAGCCTTTTTTTATTTTAAACTAGTGGCCCGCCCAGGCTTCGCCCGTGCAAAGCGGGGATGGGTTATAGATATAAAACTTCCTCTTGAATCACTTTATCTATTAAAAAAAACCGTATAAAAATCCGTTGCGTAGTTTTAAAGATTTAAGCATACATAGGGACGGACAGACGACCGCTACTGTTTTATACTATGTAGTGAAGACGTAGGGTAACCTCTAATTACGGGTACCGGGTCTGACCTGTAAGGCGACCGGGTTATGTGTTGACTCCAGGGCACAGAGATGGTCGAAAAACCCTTCGAAAGTCTCGTCCCAGTGGAGATTTGTGGACCGTAATATCTCCACTGTCTCCACCAACCGGTTGGGTCCTGAGACACCATCCAAAGGTTATGCGAGCCTGGTACTTTTGCGGCTGCGGTATTCCGTAAGGTGGACCTGCCCCAGTTTGATCTCTTATACTTTGGCTCTAACCTCGCACACCTGTCTTAAGTTCACAAAGACCTCCACTCGGGTTATGGGAGCCTGGTACTTTTTAATGCGGCTAGAATTACCACCCCATTCCACCCTAAGTGTGTCGTAAGAGCCGACAAAAGGAAATGTCAAGGCAGATCTAGCCGCAAGAGAAGAAAAACTTTTTTTTCTGCCATTTACCCTCCATGTAACTGGAGGAGGCCCGACTCAACACTGGGTCATTTATGGGCTGGCTGAGTCTTCGGGAAATATATGCCAGGTCTCCAGTAAGCCACTCGCCATAAATGTCTGTAGTTGGAGGTCTTTTCGTAGTCCTAGTTTGCTCTCTCAATACTTTGGACCTAACGTCTTCCATCCGTCTTAGTTCTTAGCGACCTCTACTAAGGTTATGCGAGCCTGGTACTTTGTAATACGACTTTTTTTTTTACCTTCCCCAGTTTAGCGTTATTAATTTTTTTACCATATTTCCTTTGTTCAGGTCGGTGGCCGCCGCTTTGATCCCGCCGAAAGTAATAAGCAACATGTCCGAAAACGATATGCTACAAACCAAATTACATTACCACGATCTGTACAATAAACCTCTGGTTTAAAACTCTAGTCGCCGCTCTTAGTGTAGTTAATACGGAAATGTATTTATTGTCTTAATAAAAAAGAACTAAAATTGAATATACAAATTATTTTTTGAATTCTGTAACGAAGACCCGCCGACACCTCCCGAACGAACCCGAGCGCGTGTGACGTCATAATGTTAGTTTTCACCCATTGTAGCCATATTGTAGCATACAAAGTTACTATGTACAATGTTTTGACTTATGATCTATTAAATTCTGTTCATTGTCATTGTTAAATACTCAAAAATACATCGAAAATGTCGAACCTCAAAGTTATCACTCTTGTTTTGTACCAATAAGTACGAATACTACAAAAATAACTCTTGAAACTTGAAAAGATATGGTTTCAAGCAGTACACCAAGACTATCTAAAACAAAATCGATTTTTTGTTGTTTATTTATTTATTTATACTTATTGCACAGTAATGTACAAAGGCGGACTTAATGCCTTAGGCATTTTCTACCAGTCTACCTTAGGGTGGTGCAGAAACGGCGCGTGTGTTCAATGATTTTCGATTTTAAAAATAATTATAAAACAGCACCTAGTGTTAAAATAAAAAAAAACCAGTCCCGGGGACCTTGTTCAAGCGCAGAAGCCCAAGAGTCCTTCCCAAGTTGGACAGTTCAATTTTGCTCTGTTATACCTTAGCCCCAATCTCTCATACCCCTCAAGTTCTAAGCGACCTCCACTAAGGTTATGCGAGCCTGGTACTTTTTAATGAGGCTGCGGTATTCTGTAAGGTGGAGAGAGGCCCTTTCTCAATGTTGTCTCTTATACTTTGGCCCTAACTTCTCACACCCCTCAAGTTCTAAGCGACCTCCACTAAGGTTATGCGAGCCTGGTACTTTTTAATGAGGCTGCGGTATTCTGTAAGGTGGAAAGAGGCCCTTTCTCAATGTTGTCTCTTATACTTTGGCCCTAACTTCTCACACCCCTCAAGTTCTAAGCGACCTCCACTCAGGTTATGCGAGCCTGGTACTTTTTAATGAGGCTGCGGTATTTTTCCCCACCCGGAAGTTGAAAATATTGAAAATTCCTATGAAATAACTACTACTCATCCCATAAATGGCCCACTGATGAGTAGGGCCTCCTCTCATCTCAGGGAGGGTCAGCCTACTGTGCCACGCTAGCCAGACGGGTTGGCACAGGGTTTCGTATCAAGTTCTCCTTCTCTTTTTCATTTCAGATCCATTTCCTTTTGTCGGCTTTAACGACACTCTCAGGATGGAATGGGGTGGTCACACTATGTATTCTAAATCCGTCACCACACGGAATAATAACTGTTTAGCGATTATTATTTTAATAACCTTTAAACATCATCACTACATATTATAAAACAAAGTAGCTGTCGTCTGTCCGTCCCTATGTATACTTCAATCTTTAAAACTACGCAACGCATTTTGAAGCGGTTTTATTTAATAGATAGAGTGATTCAAGAGGAAGGTTTATATGCATAATACATCCATAATATTGTAGATAAACACTGATTAATTTAGGGGTTCATCACTGCACCATTGCGAAGCTGGGGTGGGTCGCTAGTGGATAAATAAAACACATCAATTTAAAACTAAACAATTTAATAATGACGTTATTTAACTATTTACTACTATATGATACATTCGTCAGTGTGCTTGAAGTCCAACAATCATCTAAATTTCATAATCGCGTCATTGTTTCAACATAATCTTTGTTTATTTTCCTTTTTGGTCTTGTTACCTGGCAACAAAATATACAAAATCATAAACATTCAAATGACAATAAAAAAACATGGCTATAACTTTCATCTTCATCTTTTTTAAATCTTTATTATTGAATCAAAATTCATCAACTGGGGGCAACTGAAAATTAACCATTTACAATTTTACTTATAAAATGTTCCAATTACCACCTCTGCTCCTTAGCTCTATGGAGAAGAGCCCGCAAGAAACTCTGTAGTAACTTTTTTAAGATTGTCATTTAACAACATCTAGTCAATAATTATATTGCACCTGTTCACAAGCATGACGCATATTGCGGGGGCTGTTTACAATCATGTCATTCAGGAACACATAGACACTTTCCGGCGCTGGAATCGAACCGTTACCTGCTCACGTCTAAAGGAAGTGTGCGCCGACGCCAAACTGCAGCCCCGGGGCCGCCACGTCGTGTGGCAAGGCCCTCAGAGGGACGCAATAGTTGAGCTCCAGTCTGGCTGCGCGGCCGAGCCTCACGCACAGACCGAGGCCGCACGACACGCGGGCATCCTTCAGGGCGTCCAGGACTTGGATGCCCGAAGATTCTGGAAGGAAGTGGGGAACCTCAGTATAATAATAATATCCTTGGACATTTCACAGAACGCCATCTCGTCCCAAGCTAAGCAACTTATTGCTTGTGTTATGGTAACGAGATGGATGATAAACTACCTACATACATTATTTTTTGGTAAATACATACATATTATAGATAGAAAACACCCAGACCCGGAACAAATACTTGTAGGTCGTACAAATATTTCTTCCGTGCGGAAATCGAAGCCGCGACATGCTGCGCAGCAGTCGATCGCTCAACATGCGTCAACCTAGTCGCTAGAGAAGGTCAACTAGCTACAAGATAATAATCGCATCAACGTGACGAGACGTGATGGATTTAGATTACATGGTGTCACCACCCCATTCCATCCTGAGGGTGTAGTAAGAGCCGACAAAAGGAAATGACAAGGCTGAAAACCTAGCCGCAAGCGAAGGTCAACTTGCTAAAAACCCGTCTGTGCCAACCCGTCTGGCCAGCGTGGCACAGTATGCCAATATCTCTCTAAAGCCTCAGTGTCGGTACCAGGGACGCATAACAATGTAGGAGATGATTCCCTCTTGGAGATTTTAAATGGCATACAACTTCGCGGAAAGACAGGAAAAAAAGGGATAACCGACGATCCGAATGGTTACAGATTTTGAATACACAATGTCACCAACCCATACCATTCTGAGGGTGTGGTAAGGGGCGCCTGAAGGCACCAAAGACGCATATCACCTAGCCGCGAAAGAAGGAAAACTTGATACGAAACCCTGTGCCAAGCCGTCTGGCCAAAGTGGCACAGTAGGCATAATTGTCTTTAAAGATTGAGTGTCGGTACCAGGGTCGCATAACAATGCAGGAGATTTAGACGCCAGACGCTCTTGCTTCAGGAAAAAGAAAACTTCATAGATGAGTCCTGTACCATCTGGACAGTGGACAATGTATGATCAATTTCAACCTCAACCCATAAATGACCCACTGCTGTTCAGGCCTCCTCTAACTACATGGAGGGTAATTAGCCTACTGTGCCACGCTGGCCAGACGGGTTGGCACAGGGTTTCGTATCAAGTTCTCCTTCTTTTTTTCATTTCAGATCCATTTCCTTTTGTCGGCTCTAACGACACCCTCAGGATGGAATGGGGTGGTCACACTATGTATTCTAAATCCTCATATCAATTTTTCCTTCTCATGCGGCTAGGTAGTAGTAAAACTGCTTGGCGCCGGACTTGGCTGTGACGGTGGTAGCTAGTCGGCTAGATCCTACCACCAAGCGAGCTGGGTAATGTTGACTTTTACAACACGCGTTATTTCCCAGCGTGCGGTGGGGAAGTTTTACCTAGTAGTCGTATAAGAATAATGAATTGGCACTTACCCGGCATGGCGAGACAGCCCCCGTTGAGGAACAAGTGGGATCTGAAGAGTGAGGCAAGGCCGGTCCGGGCAGCAGGCTGGAAGGGCAGCGGAGTGTACACGTGGACACCTCCCGCCCAGTAAATCTGGAAGCAATTTGGAGACATTGGAAAAAAATGATAGCCGCTTTTGGTTTGGGAGGTCCCAGGTCCGATTCCGGGGTCAGGCAAGTGTCATTGTGCATCTAACTCCTAGACCAATAACCTCCCCACCATAGCGCGTAAATCGCCACCCACAGAAGTCCACTGCTGAACATAGGCCTCCCCTAGTTTAAGACTACCGAAGCAAATATGATTAGTACCCAAAGCCCACCACGACCTTCTGACACCTAGAGTTATGGGATATAAAAAGAATAGGTTGTATACGCAGACTTACCCTCCCACCGGTAGCCTGCCCATCACTATGGGGGCCCACCCCTCTCTGTTGGAACCCGCGCAGCGTGGTGGGACCCCCCAAGAAGTAATTGTCAGCCAACTCGGAGCCGAACACGTCGTGGAGGACCCCCGCCCCACCCGTCAGTTGGACCACCTACAAACGAAACAGAATCACAATGATTTAGAACACACAATGTCACCAACCCACACCGTCATGAGGGTGTCTTAAGAGCCGACTAAATGAAAACTCAAGCCATTACAGAATGAAAAGTTTATACAAACCCTGTGCCAGGCAGTCTGGCCAGCTTGACACAGTAAGCCAATTTGTCTTCAAAGCTTGATTGTCGGTACCAGGGTCGCATAACAATGTAGGAGATTTCCCTTTTGATCACTACGGCAGACGCTCTTGCTTCAAGAGAAAGAAACCTCAATACAAACCCTGTGCCAACCCGTCTGGCCAGCGTGGCACAGTAGGCTAATTACCTTACATGTAATGGGGGATCTTCCGTGTGGTGAAGGATTTAGAACACATATTGTCACCACCCCATTACATCCTGAGGGTGTCGTGAGAGCCGACAAAAGGAAATGACAATGCCGAAAACCTAGCCGCAAGAGAAGGAAAACTTGATACGAAACGCTGTGCCAACTCGGCTGGCCAGCGTGGCACATTAGGCCAATTTCTCTTCGTAGCTCGAGTGTCGGTACCAGGCTCGCATAACAATGTAGGAGGTAACATTTCCCTCTTGGTTGAAATCACCACGGCAGACTCTCTTGCTTCAAGAGAAAAAAAACCTCTATACAAAACCTGTGCCAAGCCGTCTGGCCGGCGTGTCATAGTAGACCAATTTCTCTTCGAAGCTCGAGTGTTGGTACCAGGCTCGCATAACAATGTAGGAGATAACATTTCCGTCTTTTAGTCAAAATCACCACGGCACAAACTGAAATACTCACCACATTCTCCATGACAGTCAAGTTGGCCTCGGCGAGCAGTTCGCTCCGCAGGTTGGCCACCCCCCCACCCAGGCCAGCCAGTTCCGTGGTGAACTGCACCCACGTCCCACGGGTGGGGAACGTGGGCTCGTCGCGGTGGTCTACCGACACTATGTGACGGATTATGGATTTCATCTGGGGTCCTGATAAAGGTACAAATTAACCTTGATGGCCGCCTTTGGAACACAGGGGGACCTGTGTTCCAAAGGCGCTTCGATTCCCGGGTAGAGCAAATCATAGATGTCCGTCTGGTGACGGATTTAGAATACATAGTGTAACCAACCCATTCCGCCCTGACGGTGTCGTATGAGCCGACAAAAGGAAATGATAAGGTCGATAACCTAGCCACAAGAGATAGAAAACTTGATACAAACCCTGTGCCAACTCGTCTGGCCAGTGTGGCACAGTTATCGCTAGGTTATCGGCCTTGTCATCTCCTGTTGTTGGCTCTCGCTACACCCTCATGACGGAATGGGGTGGTGACACTATGTATTCGAAATCCGTCACAACACAGATAGTTACAATATTTCCTACAGGCTTAGTAATCAGAGTTCCTTAAAGTGTCAAGGGGCAAAGATAATTAAAAAAAATCTGTTTCTTTTTTAAATAAATTAAAATAGTCTAATGTTTTCACTATGCTGTTTAGTGCATTTTATAAACAGGATCATTAATTTAAAAAAAAAAAAACAACTTCAGTGTTTCTTGCCGGCTCTTCTCTGTAGAGCAGCCTTCCGAACCGGTGGTAGTTTCAGCATGAATGTGAGTGGACGCAGGGATTGTGAGCGATCAAGGGAGATGGAGAGATTGTAGGAGTGAGGAGTTGTGTGTGAAAGGTGTGAATGTAGGTATGACGACTGATAGGTGTGTGTGGAGACTACCACCTAGTGTGGGACAGGGGTCGTAAGATGACAATGGTAATTTTAAATATCACGATTTATAAGTTTTGTGATGAAACCTACATAAACAAAGTTCCTTTTGAGTTTACCTGGATCTCGCTTGATGGAAGGCGAAGATGAGGATAAGATGGTACATCATCATCAGCCCACATTAGTCCACTGCTGGACATAGGCCTCCCCTAAAGAGCGCCATAGCGCCCTGTCTTCAGCTTGACGCATCCAGCTGCTGCCCGCAACCTTTCGCAGATCGTCGCTCCATCTAGCAGAGGGCCGTCCCACACAACGCTTGCCGATTCGCGGTCTCCACTCAAGAACTCGTCTACCCCAGCGGTTGTCGGTTCTTCTACAGATATGACCAGCACACTGCCACTTCAGTCTGCTAATTTTCTGAGCTATGTCGGTGACTTTGGTTCTCTGTCGGATAACCTCATTTCGGAGCCTATCCTTCAGATGGTACACGCCTGCCTAAATCTTGAAAACGTAAACCAAAAGGGCCTTGTGGGGGAAGCTCGTCATCACCAATAGCGTGTCTTAGACCTCCCGCCTCCGGCAAGAGATCCACACAGTACAGGGGGCCAATTCTCAGGACGGTAGACATAATTTGGAATAGAGATAGAGATTTGGAACTCGATCTCTAGTAGAAAATCTCGTTATTAGAGATTTAAATCTCTATTTCTGTATTCTGTATTCTTATTATAATTTGAGCGTTTTTAAAACACTCGTGACGTATTATGTTGTAAAATTCTAATTAAAAATGTTTCTGACCCTTTAAATTTGTGTTTAAAATATAATTCAACGTATTTGGAAAGAAATATATTAAAATAACGAAAGTTATTAATAATAAAGTTTTTATTTTTTATATAAAAATGTGCTTAATTTCATTAGCTGTAAAGGAATGCTTTCTAATGTCATCATTCATGGACAACATTAACTGTCACTGAATGGGGTGTGTTATGTTGTTTTTTAATCTTAATTAAAAATAAATAAATAAAAATGGAAAACGTGCAGGCGCGGAAGGTGTACCCGTCTGCACAACAAAAACACATGCTCATCCAGTTGGTAGAATCTTTCGTCGGCCTTCACGAAGAAGGATAGCGAAAGGCGCTGGCGAGACATCGCCGAGACCCTAAATTCTTTAAACGGCGCCCATAAAACGTGGGATGGTTGGCCATGGCATCCCTTATTATGTTTTGCCGAAATCGATAATAAATTCGTCAGTCATGCCTACAACACCAAATTTAAAGTAACTATTTCCGACCTTACTTATTGCAAATGACAACCAATTTGACGTTTGATAAAACCAAATAGAGATCGAGATCATGATAGAGATGACGTCTCGACCGGTCCCGACCAGTCGTAGCATCTCGCACGGCTTTCCATAGACATATATCGGAATCGACATGGCGAGAATAGCTTTAATAGATTTTCGCTCGTGATTACGTCATTCTCTACCGTCATCTCGAATAGAGATGTATCTCTACTGCACGAGAATTGGCCTCCTGGTTTTAGCTCAAGATGCCATTAACTACTTACCGCTGCTCTCTCTCACTTTGAAGCTCGTAGATTTATTAATGACAGATGTATCTCTAACCAGACCCTCCCATTGCAAATTGTGTTTCGTCTGAAAACAAGATATTTCATTTGTTAACACTAGTGGTCTCCTCAGCTCTTAGTTGACCCATTGATAAGTAGGGCCTCGACCAGTTATATGGAGGGGAATTAGCCAACTGTACCACATGGCCAGACGGATTGGCACAGGGTTTATGTCCAGTTTTTTTTTATTTTTCTTGATCTTCCTGAAGTTTTGTGCATGGTATCTTTGTGCTATCGTTGTGACTATAGAATTTTCGTTACATGCCGTAGAGTATAATCGCCAATGCTGGTTGGTCTAGGAGTTGGATGCGCCGCTTTCGGATGACGGGGTCCCGGCTTCGATTCCGGGGTCGGGCAAGTGTCTTTGTGTAAACCAGAGGCACTTGCTCCGAGTCTGTGTGTCATTTGTTTTCGTGACTTATATCTTTGTGAACTGCTAGATGGAGCGACGATCTGCGAAAGGTTGCGGGCAACAGCTGGATGCGTCAAGCTGAAGACAGGGCGCTATGGCGCTCTTTAGGAGGCCTATGTCCAGCACTGGACTAATATGGGCTGAAGACAACCTAGCATGTTTTGCTAAAAAAAAACAAATCGAGACTCACCACTGGCGACGTTCTGAAGGCCAGGTCCAACAGTACTCCGCGGTCCAAGAGCCGGTAACCAGACCAGGGATACTCGTGGTTCTGTTGGTACAGTGATGCCGTGATGCTGTGGGGCCGACAAGCACGATATATTCCTTATCTTTTCCCCGTGTCATTGCAGGCAGTACCGGTCTGCCCTGGCGACTGATGCCGCGACCCTTAAGACGGGTTGTTAGTGCAAGTGACCTCCACTAAGGTTATGCGAGCCTGGTACTTTTTAATTCAGCTGCGGGATTCTGTTGGTGGAGATCCTTCTCCTGTTGTCCTAACCTCTCGCACCCGTCTAAGTTTTATGTGAACTTACTTTTTTTGTTTCGTTGGGAAAATGCTTTATACTGCGCCACCACTAGAGGGTGGGATTGGCGATTATGTGTCTCCGGAACTGCTCGTCTACCCACTAAAACTGCGACATGCTTGGAGCGCCACAGGTTCGCTTAAACGCATTCCACTATGATAAGTTCTATGTGACCTCCAATAAGGTCATGTTAGCCTGGTACTTTTTTATCATGTTAGGTGGAGGTCCTTCTCCAGTTTCCTCTCTCATCCGTTTAAGTTCTAAGTGACCTTCACTAAGGATATGAGAGGAACTCTGTAGAGGTCTCCTACTCTCTGTAGAGGTCTCTTACTCTCTGTAGAGGGCTCCTACTCTATTTAGAGGTCTCCTACTCTCTGTAGAGGTCTCTTACTCCCTGTAGAGGGCTCCTACTCTATTTAGAGGTCTCCTACTCTCTGTAGAGGTCTCTTACTCTCTGTAGAGGTCTCCTACTGTCTGTAAAGGTCTCCTACTCTCTGTAGAGGTCTCCTACTCTCTGTAGAGGTATCCTACTCTCTGTAGAGGTCCCTAAAAACACTTACATGGGCACCAGAGGTTTGTGGGGGTACGGCTTGGTAGCTGCTATACTGAAATTGGAGGTACTGCGATGGCCCATGCTGTACTCCGCTTGAACTCGCTCACCCCTGCCCAACACGTTAGGCAGCTTGACCCCTGAGTAAAAAAAAAACATAAAAACATCTATTATAGTACTTGTGAACTAAGTACTTAGGTACTTACTTCGCGGCACCACACTGTTCAATGTGAAATAGAAAGACGAAACGATAACTGGCTTGCTTTCTACGAGAGAGAGAGACAGACAGAGAAACACGCGCACGTCGTTAATTGGCCGAAAATCTGTCGTTTTTATCCGTCTAGCCCCCTTTCGCAACGCGCGATAAGGAACTTCGTCCCAAAAAACCTGCCCTTTTTTTAAACGACACCCACGCTATGACATCGTCTAGCTCGTCGGTCTTGGGGTTGGATGTGCCACCCCTAGGATTACGGGGTCCCAGGTTCGATTCCGGGGCCGGGAAATTGTCTTTGTGTAAAACAGCGTCACTTGCTCTGAGTCTGGGTATCATTTGTGTTCGTGAATTTCATGTTTGCACACTGCCCCTGCGGGGGCATTGTGGGGGCAGTTTAACATTAAATTCACGAACACAAATGACACCCAGACTCAGAGCAAGTGACTCTGGTAACACTAGCCCGACCGAGGAAGGCGCCACTAGACCAGCAAAAGAAGCTTTAAAAAATAAGAGAAAAAAAAGTCGTATCAAAAGATGGGACATGATGAGTGATGACTTGAATAAATATATAATTAACTAGCTGACCCAGCAAACTTCGTACCGCCTCAGAATCAATAAATAAAAAACTCGAATGATATTTTTTTCATATTTTCTCACCTTTTAAACCTTCCCTGGACTCACACGAATATTTCAAGACCAAAATTAGCCAAATAGCTCCAGCCGTTTTCGAGTTTTAGCGAGCCTAACGAACAGCTATTCATTTTTATATATAGAGATTAGATTATTTAAAAATATATATGCACATACTAACAGGTAGGTGAAAGACTTGCAATACACAGTGTCACCAACACATACGATCCTGAGAGTGTCGCAAGAAAAGAAGCAACTAAAAAACGCAATTAAATAAATATCCTTGGACATTTCACACAACGGAAGAACAAATTACAGACAACCTAGCGACAAGAGAAGGAAAACTTGACACAAATCCCTGTGCCAACCAGTCTGACCAGCATGGCAAAGTAGGCTTAGTACCCTCCATGTAATTACGTGTGGTGACGGATTTAAAATACATAGTGTCACCACCCCATTCCTTACTGACGGTGTCGTAAGAGCCGACAAAAGGGAATGGATGGACTTGATACGAAACCCTGTGCCAACCCGTCTGGCTAGCGTGGCACAGTAGGCTAATTACCCTCCCTGTGATGAGAGGAGGCCCTTCTCAGCAGTGGGCCATTTATGGGATGAGTAGTAGTCATTTCATAGGAATTTTCAATATTTTTAACATCCGGCTGGTGGAAAATACCGCAGTCGCACTAAAAAGTACCAGGCTCGCATAACCTTAGTGGAGGTCGCTTAGAACTTGAAGGGTATGAGAAGTTAGGGCCAAAGTATAAGTGAGAGACAACATTAAGAAAGGGCCTCTTTCCACCTTACAGAATACCGCAGCCTCACTAATAAGTACCAGGCTCGCATAACCTTAGTGGAGGTCGCTTAGAACTTGAAGGGTATGAGAAGTTAGGGCCAAAGTATAAGTGAGAGACAACATTAAGAAAGGGCCTCTTTCCACCTTACAGAATACCGCAGCCTCACTAATAAGTACCAGGCTCGCATAACCTTAGTGGAGGTCGCTTAGAACTTGAAGGGTATGAGAAGTTAGGGCCAAAGTATAAGTGAGAGACAACATTAAGAAAGGGCCTCTTTCCACCTTACAGAATACCGCAGCCTCACTAATAAGTACCAGGCTCGCATAACCCTAGTGGAGCTCGCTTAGAACTTGAGGGGTATGAGAAGTTAGGGCCAAAGTATAAGAGACAACATTAAGAAAGGGCCTCTTTCCACCTTATAGAATACCGCAGCCTTACTAATAAGTACCAGGCTCGCATAACCTTAGTGGAGGTCGCTTAGAACTTGAAGGGTATGAGAAGTTAGGGGCAAAGTATAAGAGACAACATTGAGAAAGGGCCTCTTTCCACCTTACAGAATAAGCTGATAACCTAACCGCAAGAAAAGGAAAACTTGCTACGAAACCCTGTGCCAACCCGTCTGGCCAGTACCACAGTACCCTCCATTTAACTGGAGGAGGCCCGACTCAGCAGTGGGTCAGCAGTGCCTCGTTGGTCTAGTGGTTAGATGTGCCGCCTTTGGATCAACGGGTCCCGGGTTGTATTCCGGGGTCGGGCAAGTGTCTTTGTCTAAACCAGAGGCACTGGCTCGGAGTCTGGGTGTCATTTCTATCTGTAAGTATGTATATACAAAAAAAAAATGTATATATGTAGTTTATCATCCATCTCGTTACCATAACACAAGCATTAAGTTGCTTAGCTTGGGACGAGATGGCGTTGTGTGAAATGTCCAAGGATATTTATTATTTATTTTTATATATGGGCTGAATAGTAGTATTAGCTGGCTGAGATGTCATTTATAACCGTGCTAGGGAACGTAACTCACCCAGGACTAGATTTCCTTCGTTCTCACTGACTGTGGTGTTGGCTCCGCCCACTATGCGTGACATCTCTTTCACTTGGAAAGTTACCTGGTAATTGGGATAATGGAAAGGACAATGTACATATTACAGTGCAACCTCAATATAACTGTAATTTAATAAATTTTTCGTCACTCATCGTCATTTCAGCCAAGACGTCCACTGCTGGACATAGGCCTCCCCCAAGGATCTCCACAAAGGCCGGTACTGTCACATCACTACATAGTATAAAACAAAGTCGCTCTCGTCTGTCCGTCCCTATGTATGCTTAAACCTTTAAAACTATGCAACGGATTTTGAAGCGGTTTTTTTAATAGATAGAGTGATTCAAGAGGAAGGTTTTTAATTATAATAAATGCAGTATATTGTAGAGAAATACTGATAAATTTAGAGGTCCATCATTGCATCCGTGCGAAGCCGGGGCGGGTCGCTAGTCTATAATACACAATCCCTCATTCTTACAATCCATCCATCTCTTTTCATCTCCCACAACCCTTGCGTCCACCCACATTCATAATAAAACTACCACCGGTTCGGAATGCCGCTCTGCAGAGAAGAGCCAGCAAGAAACTCTGCAGTTGCTTCTTTTTTCAAATCGTTGGTCTTGTTCACAAAAGGCACTAAACAGCATAGTGAGATCAAGTTTGAGAAACACGCAATAAATGACGAATAGGCCTTGGATCAGGGCCGATCAAATACAAATCCGCGAATAAATAGTTATCGATCAGATCCAACCACCTAGTTACTTTACTACTTCTTGACGATGGTCTACTGCCTAAGATTACCTCAAGCCCCTCGGGAGTGGCTGCGGGGCCCGAAGACACGTCAATGTAGACTGCGATGTCACGAAAGCAGCCCATTGAGTCCAAAGCGCGACGAACCTGCGGAATGACTTCAACTCAACCGACTTCAAAACGGAACTTTATTATGTATACTTTAAACTTACAGTCCGCGCCAATCTTTATCATCATCATCATCATTTCAGCCAAAGGACGTCCACTGCTGGACATAGGCCTCCCCCAAGGATTTCCACAAAGGCCGGTCCTGGGCCGCCCGCATCCACTGCTTTCCGGCGATCTTAACCAGGTCGTCGGTCCACCGTGTGGGAGGCCTACCAGCACTGCGCCTTCCGGAACGCGGTCGCCACTCGAGGACTTTTCTGCCCCATCGGGCGTCGGTCCTGCGAGCTATGTGCCCTGCCCACTGCCACTTAAGTTTGGCAATCCGGTGGGCTATGTCGGTGACCCTGGTTTTCCTGCGTATCTCCTCATTTCTGATTCGATCTCGCAGGGAAACTCCGAGCATAGCCCTCTCCATTGCCCTTTGGGTGACTTTGAGCCTTCTGATGGAGCCCATAGTGAGCGACCACGTCTCTGTTCCATATGTCATCACTGGCAACACACATTGGTTGAAGACTTTTGTCTTCAGACACTGCGGTATTGTGGACGAGAAGATCTTTCGCAGCTTCCCGAACGCTGCCCAGCCGAGTTGGATCCGACGATTGACCTCTTTCTCGAAGTTGGACTTACCTAACTGGACAGTGTGTCCCAGGTAAATGTAATGGTCAACAATTTCGAGGGTAGAACCTCCGATGTTAACAGGAGTGGCTTGAACATGGATATTAGACATGATCTTCGTCTTCTCCATGTTCATCTTAAGGCCGACTCGTTCGGAGGCTCCACAGAGGCCATCGAGCATCGTAGTGAGGCCCTCCATGGTCTCAGCCATTACGACTATGTCGTCAGCGAATCGAAGGTGAGTGATGTACTCGCCGTTCACGTTAATGCCCAGCCCTTTCCAGTCCAGAACCTTGAAAACATCTTCCAGTGCAGCGGAGAACAGTTTCGGAGAGATAACGTCTCCCTGTCTAACACCTCGCTGCAACTGGATCGGTTTCGAGGTCTGGTCCTGGAGTCGGACTGACATGGTGGCGTTTTCATACAAGCACTTCAACACTTCGATGTACCGATAGTCGACTTGGCACCTCTGGAGAGCCTGCAATACTGCCCACGTCTCGATCGAATCGAAGGCTTTCTCGTAGTCCACGAACGCCAGACAAAGTGGCAGGTTATACTCCTCGGTCTTCTGTATAACCTGCCGTAGCGTTAAAATATGGTCTACGGTACTGAAGCCTTTTCGGAAACCGGCTTGTTCGGGAGGCTGGGAATCGTCAAGCCTGCACGCGAGTCGATTCGTGATGACCCTCGAGAACAACTTGTAGACATGGCTCAGAAGTGAGATGGGTCTGTAGTTCTTCAATAAGGTGTTATCTCCCTTCTTGAAGAACAGCACCACCACACTTCTGTTCCATGCCTTTGGCGTTCGTCCTTCGAGTATGACGGAATTGAATAACTTCTGAAGGGCCCTAAGGATCGGTTCTCCACCCGCCTTCAGAAGTTCTGCGGTAATTCCGTCATCACCCGCCGCCTTGTTGTTTTTAAGTTGCTCGAGAGCCATCCCGATCTCACACAGGCTGACGTCCGGGAGGTCTTCTGTGTAGTGCCGGGTTAATCTAGCTCGTGGGTCGTCTGCTAGATTTATGACGGGTTCCTGTGTAGACTTGTACAGTTGTCCATAGAAACTCTCGACCTCACCCAAAATCTCGGACTTCGACGTGACGATCCTGCCGTCATCAGTCTTCAGCCTGACGAGCTGGCTTTGCCCAATAGACAGATCCCTGGCAAAAACCTTGGAGCCCCTGTTGCGTTCAATAGCCTCTTCAACACGATTCGTGTTGAATCGGCGTATATCACGCTTCAGGGACTTTGATATCTGTCTATTGAGCATCCGAAGCTGCGTCGCATCATCTGTAGACTGCAGAACCATTTTCCGTCGCTCGTCCATGAGATTTAGGGTGAGGTCCGAGAGCTTTTTGGCCGTTTTCAGGCGTTGGGTCTCACAGAACTTCGACCCAACTTTGCGGACAGTCTCCACGAACCCGTCATTATAATCGTCCACGTCAACGCCTAGGCTTATAAAGCGGTTTTGCAGTTCGAGCTGAAAGCTCTCCGGGTTTTGAATTTGAACTGGCACGGGACGCAGCGTAGACCTCACCAGGCGCGACCTTTCAAGCTTAACGTCGATATTCAATGTGCCTCGTACTAAGCGGTGATCGCTTCCGGTTTTGACCATATTGATCACGGAGACATCATTGAATATGTGCTTTTCCGTCGACATGATGAAGTCTATCTCGTTTTTTGTGGTGCCATCCGGACTCAACCAGGTCCATTTCCTCTGTTCTGGTTTTTTGTAAAAGGAATTCATCATATAGAGTCCCTCCTTCTCCAGAAAACCAGCCAAAGTCTGGCCCCGTTGGTTCCGGTGTCCAAACCCAAATTGCCCCACTTGCAGCTCATATCCGCTCCGCTTGCCCAGTTTCGCGTTAAAATCCCCCATGACAACGGTGTAGTGCGTTCTAGAGCCATGTATGGCCGAGGAAATGTCCTCATACATTGTCTCCACCGCTTCGTCGGGGTGTGCCGAGGTCGGTGCGTATACCTGTATGACCTTCAGCGAATAACGCTTGGTTATTCTGAGTATAAGGTACGCCACCCTGGTCGACACACTCTCGATTTTAACAACGTTGTTCACAAGGGACTTGTGGACGATAAACCCAACACCACCTTGGGACTGTTGGTCGCCCTCCCGGAAGTAGAGCAAGTTGCCGGATTTGAGGGTTATCGTGTCCTCTCCCTCTCTTCGGACTTCAGACAACCCCACTATATCCCATCGCAACTTGCTCAACTCTTCCTCGAGTTCTACGATCTTCTCGTCAGTCCGCAGTGTCCGTGTGTTATATGTTGCCAGGTGCAGCCGTCGTTTTTTGTGGTAGCCGGATCTCTGCCGGAGATTGTTCGCACCCCCTGCCCCACCGTTACCTTGGCTGCTACCGTGGCCGAAGGAATAGTGGGGCTGCCGGGGACTGGGGGCCGTTTTTCTGTTTGTATCCATTCAATTATGGGGGGGGTTTGCCATAATCGCCACGCTTGGCAGGCGGGTTGGCGATCGCAGTGATGGATGGTGTGTTTTGAACAGAGCGTCGCTGCTGCCCAACGTCTGTTGTCCCTTAGTCGCCTTCTACGACACCCACGGGAAGATATGGGGTGGTAGTATTCTTACTCCGCTACCACACAGAACAATCTTTATGGCCGCTCTGAATGTAGCCGTGGGTACGAACTTGCGCATCGTACATTTCATAACCGGCTGGCGAGGACGCTTGCGGGTGGGAGACGTGCCCTGCCTCCCCACCCCGCGTACGTCCCGCTGATAACTCATTTTGTGCGCAGCGTAATGCGACTATATACAGAGCGCCCATAAAGATTGGGGCGAACTGTAACTATATTGAATGACTGCCTTGTTGGTCTAAAATTCTCGTGTTTGTTATTGAACTCCTCCGAAATGACTCGACCGATTTTCGTGAAATTTTGTGTGCATATCAGTTAGGTCTGCGAATCGGACAACATCTATTTTTCATCCCCCTAAAAGATAAGGGTGGTCCAACCCAAAATCTTTCAAAATCAAAAATTTTCGCCCCTCTACGATCAACTCTTATTTTTATAGCAATATTTAAATGGGAAAACAACGTGTGCGTTTTCGGGGTCAGCTAGTAATAATATAATAGACACAAAAATATATCTTAAAAGCAAAAAAAAATATTATTTAATAAACAACAAAAATAAATAATTATTAGATTACCTTGTGTGCCCTTAGTATGACGTCCTCAAAGTCAGTCGCATGGAAAAGATCGTCCACCGTGCTTCTGATGATGTCATCCTTGGTGCGGTTCAGACCGTCTATATGGACGCGGTCAACTCGCGCCTGTAACGCAAACGTCATGCTTGTTCACATTACAATACTACTTACATCTTGAATGCCGCGTTGGTCTAGGGGTTAGATGTGCCGCCTTTGGATCAACGGGTCCCGGGTTCGATTCCGGGGTCGGGCAAGTGTCTTTGTCTAAACCAGAGGCACTGGCTCGGAGTCTGGGGTCATTTCTATCTATAATATGTATGATTTACAAAAAAAAATGTATACATATAAGTAGTTTATCATCCATCTCGTTACCATAACACAAGCATTAAGTTGCTTAGCTTGGGATGAGATGGCGTTGTGTGAAATGTCCAAGGATATTTATTTATTATTATTATTTATCTACATTCCGTGTGGTGACGGATTTAGAATACATAGTGTCACCACCCCATTCCATCCTGAGGGTGTCGTAAAAGCCGACAAAAGGATATAATAAGGCCAAAAACCTGAACACAAGAGAAGGAAAACTTGACACGAAACCCTATGCCAACGTGTCTGGTCAGTGTGGCATAGTAGGCTAATTACCCTCCATGTAGTTGGAAGACTCAATAGTGGGTCATTCTAGGCTGAGAAGTTTCATCTACTTCTCAGCTTCTCACTTAGACAGATGGAGCAATTGGGTCAAAGTATAAGACAAAACTGGAGAAAAACCACCTTGCTGCATTAAAAAGTACCAGGCTTGCATAACCTTAGTGGAGGTCATGTAGACGCACCCCAAAGTCCCACATTGCCTGGTCAGACCCCACGAGCCGTTTTGCAACCCATATGCGATACATCTGCTGTTACCCTTAGGACCTCCAATATAAAAAATTCTGCTATTACAAAAGTCTATAGGCAATTGTAATCACTCACTCACTGCCAGATGGGCATACAGCTGAACGCCACTGTAGTGGTATTAAAATTACCCAGAAGCTCTTACCCTGACACCATTCAGCTTAATAGTGGATTTGGGCAAAGGTTCATCGTCCATCTCAACTGGTTCCTGGAAGTCGAAAATACCACCGCTGCTCACATCTCTGATGCTATCACCCTGGCTTGCCTGTGGATAAGATTTTTATATGAAATCTTCAGGCAAACGGAAGCTATCTGACTGTGAATCTCCACATTAAAAAATACTACAGCTAACACATTTCTTTGGTGGTCTTATGAGCAAGTTGGGTTGCCATTGCTGGCACATGATGTTTTCCAGGGAACAAAGTGGATGTTTTATTAATTTATTTATTTTCGGGAGTGTGTCTTTTAAGCACTGACACAGCTAAAGGAGTAATTATAATATTAAATGCCATATTGGGACAAAAAATACATATATTAATTCTAAACATAAGAGAATTGCCATAAGGCATTGAAATTGTAATGGTGTAACTGGAGTAGCCCCTTCCATTAAAAAATATTTGTTTTTGTTTTATCCAAATATTCAGCAGAAAAGGTTCTACTCAAATTAGAACTTTCTAAAAACATCTGTGTGTTTAGTACATTTAAAGCTATCCTGTGACTACACTTTGAAATTAAAAAAGCAATTACAGCTCACGTACATTACTAATATGTAAAAATAAAACGTTTTTGTACTAGTGCTGAAAAACATAACCACATTTTTTTCAAAAATAAAATTAAATAATTTTGGTACCTTTGCGTGGACAGTGCCCATATTTTAATGTATTGTTCAACAATAACGATGTTTATTGTTGGTTTAAATAAATTTAGAATTTATATTTTAAATTACATAAATAATACGGATTTGACATCACTGACAGGCAAAAAAAGATATGAACGATACGTTCCGACTGTCCTTTGATAAAAGTAGATCATTTTGAAAATACATTAATTATTAATATCCAGACTGCTACTAAAATATAAGCTACATATTAACGATAAACTGTACACAATTAAGGAATCTGGAATTTACTTGTATTATGAAGATGACAGTCTGGCTAGCGTGGCACTGTAGGCTAAATATCCTAAATGTAACTGGAGGAGTCCTAACTCAGCAGTGGGTCATTTAGTTTTTTTGTTATCGACTTAGTATGAAGATTCTGTATAGTCTCAGCGTGTAATGGAATTGAACATTTTGACTTTGACAATGTCATCGTCTGCTAGGGTTAACAAAACATCGACAGGAAAATACAAATGTATCGATAATTCTATTTTAACATACAGCTTATAGTAAAGTCAACCCTTTAATAATAACTAATAATTCAACCGTTGTTTCAGAAGACTGCTTTTTATAATGATTTTATATGAAACGTCCAAAATTAACTCTATGGGAAATGTCTGTCTCAGGGTTGTAGAGTGAAATATGAACGCGGGCGCAAGGTATAAAAAGGTATATTGGGTAAAACGTTCACATACACATTTATGATAACAAACTAATTAACTGGTGGGTTTAAATTACCCAAATACAAAAAAATATACTTCGTGAAAGTGACTACGTAAAGATAGGGCTCACGGCGCGGCCAAGGGTGGCGCGTACGAACTAGACGAGAGCGGGCGGCGGACTGCCGGGCGCATCGAGGCGCGCGCGCATGGAACCGTTGGCGACGCGAGCGAGATAGCCTAATAGCTACGAGAGAGACACATAATCTTGAAAACGCCCCGGCAAGCGGGCGCGGGAGGCTCGCGAAGGCCTAGATGAGATGCGGTTTACTATATACTCCCCCTCCAGTTCTGGAGAACGCCCTCGTTCCTGGACTGGTAACCGAGTAACCTTAGCGGGACGACCCCGGTGTCTTTTAGGGACGACTGGTTTGGGTAAGGAGGCCTGGTTACCTTGGTAACGGGTAAGGTCTTGGGTGTGATATTTCCCAAGAACGACATCAGGCTGTTCGGTATTGGCAACGGTATAGGTAGTAGGGCTAACCTTTGCTACGATTAAATAAGGACCGTCGCGACGTGGGAAGAATTTGGAAGTGAGGTCTTTAGAACCTTTACTCAAGAGGTGAGACTTCAGCAGAACCAGATCTCCAACCTCAAAGGTTTCGGCTGGTCGGCGCGACGAATCGGAATACTGCTTTGTCTTGTCCTGTTGGATTTCCACACGTTCTCGAACAGCTGATAGAGAGTTAAGAAAATTCCTGAGATAAGGAGTTATTTGTGGGACGAAGTTCTCTTTTTCTAAAACTGCACGAAGGTCGTGAAGGACCTCTGTGGGCGATCGCATTTCTCTGCCAAAGGACAAAAAAGCTGGTGACTGGCCTGTTGTGCGGCACTTGGCGCTATTCAGGGCGAAACGAATCACCGGCAACTTCTTAGGCCATGAGGTATGGTCGTCTTCCACGAGATGTGCAAGCATCGCTTTAAGATCGCGGTTTTTTCGCTCAGCAGGATTAGCTTCTGCATGATAGAGTGGGATGAAATTTTGTTTGATGTCGAGTACGGCCATACATTGGTGCATTACTGAGGAGATAAACTGGACCCCATTATCCGAAATGATGCGGCGCGGGAGGCCGAATCGCATGAAATATTCCTCAATAAGGACATGAGCACAGGCTTCGGCTGTGGCTTCTTTGAGAACGTAAAGCTCAGTCCATCGGGTAGCTGTGTCTTCAACCAGTAGAATCCAACGCTCCCCCTGGTCTCCTTCCGGTAATGGACCGAATAAATCGATGGCCAACACCTCGTTACGCTGGTTCATAACTGGCGTCTGAAGTAGACCTGGTGGCTTTGTGTTACTTGCCTTGTAACGTTGGCAGTGGATGCAGGCTTTGACATAATCAGTGATTATTCTCCGCATCCCTGTAAAATAATACAGCTGGGCTACCTTTTGGTACGTCCTGTCGATACCTGGGTGACAGGCTGTTGAAGAGTCGTGTAACTCTCGAATAATATCTGCAGTTTGTGCAGCATTGGGCTTCGGTACAGTCAGCGCCGGGGAACACCAAGCCGATTCACAATCTTCTATGATGTCGTCCTCCAACATCTTACCAATTTCAGCTTTCATGAGCTGCTTCTTTGAAGGATTCAGGCGGTAGGGAGGAACTGCAATTGGCGGGTGGTCACCGGTTTCAATGCGGTGCTCCGCATAAGGAGTTGGGCCTCCCCCTGCTTTGAAGACGTCGGCGTGCCTGGTGAGGATGTCAGCGAGTGCTTGTCGTTCAGCTGGCTTAAGGTGAGTACCTTCATCATCCCTAAGAATATCTGTAGAGGCGCAGGACACGGCGCGAGAGGTTGGTTCAAAGGACAACTTAAACTGTACCGGGCTATTGTTGCTAAAGTACCAAATCTCTTTATGGAAATCGATAACTACTCCGGCAGCAGTAATAAAATCTATACCTAATAATGTTTCATTATTGGTAGATTCGGGGAAAATCAAGAATGGAATAGTGATAACTGTCGTCTCTAAGCACACCTCTAAGGTGGTGGTAAGTACATCCATAGTACGGGCGAAACCGTCGGCAAGCCTAACTTCGCGTGTGGAAGGGCTGAGGGGATGTCCTTGACGTAGAAGGAGAGTATACAGCGTATAACCCGCAATGCAATGCTTGGCAGCTGTGTCTATCAGCGCGGTTCCGTTAAAACCCAAAATTTTAATATTAAAAATCGGACGTAAATCGCGGCCAATAGAGAGAACCGGTCCCTGGAAATGGTTACCGTTCGATGATGTGTCTCCACTACATACAGTACAATCATCACAAAAAAGTAAAGGCACATTCTCAATTTTCATAAAATTTGAGTTATTACACTTTGGTATACAACAGTTGTGATGTCGATCGGTTTGTTTACGATTGCTGGAATCCGAACATTTTCGCGAAATGGAATTAGAATGAGGCACATTTGCATTAGTTGCGGATTGACAAGAAAAACTATTAAAGTTGTCGTGACGGACACGTTCGGCGTCCAAAGGGTTAACTTGGCGGGAGCGAAAATGTTCGTCGTCCAAAGGGTTAACACTACTACGACACTTTTTACAAAAACATTGAACCGATGAATTTTTAAAACAAGATGAAACATTGTTACTATCACAACATGAATTAGAAAAAGGGTTAACATTATTATTATTGCTAGAGTCTATAGAGGAGTTTTTCGATGAAAAACACTGATATGACTTTCGATTGCGATTACGACGGCGGTTACGCGGTTTTTGTTTACGAACTTCACGCGATTGAACACAATAAAAATATGATTGATTTTTATCGACAGGAACACTTTGCACGTTTTTAACACTTTCGTGAACATCCGCAGAGTTAGTAAGGGATTGCGACTCACCTTGTTTCTGCAACAACTTACGACACTGGTCCTTGGTGTGGCCTTGCCTTTTACAGTAGGCACAGGTAGGTCGCTGCTTTGCAGTGGTGCTGGTGTCAACAATCGGCGGAGAAGGCGCGGGCGTCGCGGGATGCTGGCGCTGCGCGTCAGGGGCGGCGGCGGGGGCGCCACGGCCACGGCGTGACTGCACGCGTGCGTCGTGTTGTGGTGGGTGCGTGTTTGCAGACGGCGTAGTGGAAGAGCGCATACTTGTTTGGGTATGGGGCTCACTCGTCGGCGGAGTCGTAAGCGTACGTGTCTCGTCAAAAGCATCTTCTACGTTGCGTGCGAGACGTAAAAGTTCTGGAAAGCTACTGCAATCTTCTCTCCTCAATCTTTTCCTTATTCTGGAGTGGAGGAGGCCATAGGTCATATCGATCTGAGCTGACTCTGCGATGTCACCCTTGGGCAACCTGGCCAAGAGAGCGCGAATGTGCGCCACGAACATGTCGGTATTTTCGTCTTGTTGCGGCGCGGAAAAAATCTCTCTGTAAATACGATGAGGCGGCCGGCGGTCGCCGTATGCGCTAATTAGGTTTTCTTTAGCTTGGCGCCACGATGACACAGAATCCTTTGTTCCTTGCCACCAAGTACCAGCTTGATCCTTGAATAGGTACGCTAATCCTCGCAAAATATTTGAGTCCGTCACTTGAGCGCAATCGCTATAAGCCTCGACAGCGTCTATAAACGCTTCCACCGATTCATTCGGATGGCCGGAAAAAGTCGCTTTACAGCGTGCTAGGGTACCCTGCCCTGGGAGAAGCAATGATTCAGGAGTCGAAGCATTCGCGCGGGACACCGAGTGAAGTAGCTCCCTAAAGGCTTCAGTCTGTGAGCGCTGCAGGGTAGCTATGATAGACGCTACGTGTTCGCCAGAAAACGTAGCAGCTTCGGCGCGGGGCGAAGAAAAAGTATCGCCGCCATCTTGTTGGGCGGGCGACACGAGCGGTGTATTTGGTCGCGAGGGGTCAGGAAATGCCTCGCCGGCATCATCCCTGCGAGTTAAACTAGCCGCTCTACTCCTGGTCACTGGCATTGTCACTGAATTTACCACAAAAAGTCACTATTACACGAGAAAAACGTTGGGTGCCATATATGGGAAATGTCTGTCTCAGGGTTGTAGAGTGAAATATGAACGCGGGCGCAAGGTATAAAAAGGTATATTGGGTAAAACGTTCACATACACATTTATGATAACAAACTAATTAACTGGTGGGTTTAAATTACCCAAATACAAAAAAATATACTTCGTGAAAGTGACTACGTAAAGATAGGGCTCACGGCGCGGCCAAGGGTGGCGCGTACGAACTAGACGAGAGCGGGCGGCGGACTGCCGGGCGCATCGAGGCGCGCGCGCATGGAACCGTTGGCGACGCGAGCGAGATAGCCTAATAGCTACGAGAGAGACACATAATCTTGAAAACGCCCCGGCAAGCGGGCGCGGGAGGCTCGCGAAGGCCTAGATGAGATGCGGTTTACTATAACTCCTATTATCACGTAGGTATGTAGTTTTAGATTACCTTCAAACCTTTCAATTGAGAAGCGATAGAACTTTAATACCATAATAATATTTGTCACTGAGGCGAAATGACTACCTGTTTTTAAATATTTAATAGAATTGTATTAATTTTATTTTAAGTTCCTTTCTAAATACCAAATGTACGGTCGCGGTCCGGTGACGTCAAGCAACAACGGTTTTTATAATAGGATTCCTTTTCGCGCACTTCTCGCCGACTGTTGCAATTTGTTTTTTAGGTTCAGTTAATATAACATTCTAAATTGTTTTCTATTCTAAATTCGTTCATTTCTCTTTCTCTTTTGTAAATAAATAATAACAATATCCACAATTAATAATAAACATAAACGTGCATAGTGTTGTAGGGCCTAACCCCCACATCACGCACACCTACGACATATATAATACGACACACAATAGCGCACGCGCCAGCGCCAGCGCCAGCGCTCTAATAAAGATCATACCATTCAATTGCAGTTTGATTTATCACCGAACGCGCAATCCAATCCAAGTGGTACCTAGCCCCACACTGTTGGCTCGACGTGATAAACTATTAACATCATCAGCATAAGTGAAACATAATGTCTACATCAAGCACCAACACCGCGGACGAACAATACAAACTGCTTATGGGAGCTGCTGCAGCCGGCGTGACACTCATGTAAGTACCAATTGGTTATAGCTAAGTTATGGCGAGATGAATTAAGCCAGGTTAGCGATATCCTCGAGAACCCGCCCGACACAAACAAATACGACACCATAACAATGCGCCTGATCAGCGCATACGAAGAGTCGGAGACCACCCAACTTCAAAAACTACTAACCGAGATCGAGAAACCATCGCAACTATTGCGCAAAATGAGAGAGCTAGGTATGAACAAGATACCAGAAGACACAATCAAACTACTGTGGCTGAAGCGATTACCCAGTACAGTGAGAGCAGTCATAGCCGCATGCAATAACGTGTGTTTTTATTTGTTACATCTACTCAACATATTCAGCAATCTACACACCGCCACAGCCACCTTTAAGATCGCTCACTTCATAGAGGTGATGTGCCTATTCGGTCACTTCAAAGTGCACTTTCTAACATTTCATTTTTGATACTGTACTACTTTTTGAGTCTTCGCTCTCGGTTATTTACTACGCTCAACATTGCCGCACATCTAATTTTAGTAAATTTTGTCATCGTGCGATCTCGTTTTTATAACACAAGAATGCGAACTGACTGATGATGACCACCGTTTTTGAAATGGCACAAGACTACCATTGTCAGTTATCAGTACATTTGCACTGTAAGTTATCGATATCGATTAGAAGTTTACAACCATAACGGAAATCCCTAAACTACAGCTACACGTTGTTTGTATTTTACAACATATTTTTTTTCCCCGAAGAAGTGTATTTTATCTAATAAAAATGAATCAAAGTGGTATTATAAAACTTTGCAAAGAGCTGGGATGTTGTGACGCTTGCTGTCTACGATATTTGGGCTTGAAAAACCCAAATGCTTACGAAAATCCATCTGAATATATACGCACAGTAAAATCTTTTGTTTTTTCACTAATATCTCAGTTTATTCACGTTGTCAATACTAATACCACTGTTTAATGTATGATATATTTAAATGAACACTATTATAGCCCCTAGAATAAGATATTAACAAGATATTGGAAGTACTGTAGTTACAAACAAAATGTAAACATAACCTGACTTTGTTTTTTTTTATAGTATACTCGCAGTACTGGTTCTCCAGTCACATCTGATGCAATAAATGTCCCAAAAGATGAATCTGATCCTAATGTAACTGAGAATAATGATGAAAGTACTGTGGAAGAAACTGACAATGGAACTACTGTAATTAATGATAGTTCAGTAAATCAAGATTATGAGCCAGCAGCTAAGCGTAGTAAGACTAACGGCATATGCACCAGCTGTATTGGCCTTCTGGACGAAAAGACATGGCCAGAATGCTATACTATGGTTAAAGAAATGTTGGATAAAAAATGGTATGTTTCATTTGTTGGTCTAGGAGTTGCATGCGCCGCCTGTGTATGACAGGGTCCCGGCTTCAATTCCGGGGCCAGGCAAGTGTCTTTGTGTAAACCAGAGGCACTTGCTCTGAGTCAATTGTGTTTGTGAACTTCATTTTTGTAAATTGCCCCATGATACAGGTAATAATTAGCACAGGGCACAAAAAAAACCATTCTAATGGCAAAAAAAGAAAGCCTAAATTGTGAAATCTGTGAAGTCAAAGAAGATATTTATCATTTAACTATCTTTTGGCGCGTGGGCTTCGAACCCGTGCATATTTTTTATGAAACTAAAATCGGTTATTGTGACTAAACTATGATAGTTAGATATGTGCTCTCGCGGACTTTTTTGTAGATCTTTATAAGACCTACAAACCCGTAGTACATCATTTTGTTATATTGTCAATAGTTTTTGCAGCACACACATAAATAGGTTTTCGATTTTACACCTTGGTTTACAAAATCGCAATTTTCATACGGATCCCTAATTCTTTTGAAAATAAAATATAGCCTATAACCTTCCTCGATAAATGGACTATCTAACACTGAAAGATTTTTTGAAATCGGACCAGTAGTTCCCGAGATTAGCGCGTTCAAACAAACAAACAAACAAACAAACACACAAACAAACAAACTCTGCAGCTTTATATATTAGTATAGATAGTGGAGGAAAACTTGAAACGAAACCTTATGCCAACCCATCTGGCCAGCATGGCACAGAAGGCTAATTAATTACCATGGTGGAGACCCAGTCGGGATCACACTGGAGATGGTGCACTGGGGTATGTTTAGTGGGTCCATACCCATATCACTGATTGGCAGACCAGAGTCCCACACACCTAGCCTTTCCCCAGGCCGGTGTGAATAATCCACTAAGGATTCCCCCCCCCCCTGCTCCCCCTAGAAAAAGGTTAATAACTGGAGGAGGCCCGTCTCAACAGTGGGTAATTTATGGCCAAGTGGTAGTGGAGTGTGTCCGGTCCCAGCCTATGAGAAATCAACAACAAAATATGCAGAGGTCTAATAGATCTGATGTCGGCCTCGGTCACCAACCCCATACCATACTAGAGCTATGTGCCCTGCCCACTGCCACTTAAGTTTGGCAATTTGGTGGGCTATGTTGGTGACCCTGGTTTGCCTGTGTACCTCCTCATTTCTGATTCGATCTCGCAGGGAAACTCCGACCATAGCCCTCTCCATTGCCCTTAGGGGGGGGGGGGGGGGGGCAGATTATCTAGCCGCAAAAGAAGGACAATTTGAAAAAAACCCTGGGCTGACCCATCTTGCCAGTGTGGCACAGTAGGCTAGTTTCCCTCCTTGTACTTGGAGGAGACCCAACTCAGTAGTGGGTCATTTATGGGCTGAAATGATGGAAAAAAAAATGATAACACAAAATATTGTCAAATATGGAAGTTAAAAATTTATTATGAGTTGATCTTAGAGAGCTTGATGAGGATGACATAGTCGGTTTAGGTGCAAATTACCTACTTTCTTTTTATCAGTGACTTGAAATCCTTTGACCCTAGGCTTGCGTGATGGAAAGCAACGCCAGGGTCTAAGTTGGAGCAGGCAATTCAAGGAAATGCCCTCTCACATACACACGACGGAACACAGTAAAACTGCTTGCCGGACTTAGATGTGAGGGTGGTAGCTAGCCGGGCGGACCATTAGATCCTACCACCAAGCGTGCTGGGTTTTGTTAACTTTTAGAACACGCGCTATTACCCAGCGTGCAGTGGGGAAGTTTGATATTCTGACCCATGCCCACATGGGGTTACTTAACCTGACTGGCCCGCGCCCAATGAGGCACCATAAAAAAGGTTCTTTAATATTTGTAATTGTTTAATGTGTTTACAGTTATGAATGCGACACGTTTGCGTGTGCCCTCTCGGCCCCCATCGCTACCATATTGAGGGAAAAAGCTGTCACTCTTCATATTGGGGAGAAGTACACGGATTATGATCCTAGTAAGTATCCCAGAGATCGAATCAGAAATGAGGAGATACGCCATGTGTTGCCAGTGATGACATATGGAACAGAGACGTGGTCGCTCACTATGGGCTCCATGCTCCATCAGAATGCTCAAAGTCACCCAAAGGGCAATGGAGAGGTCTATGCTCGGAGTTTCCCTGCGAGATTGAATCACAATTGAGGAGGTACGCAGGAAAACCAGGGTCACTGACATAGCCCACAGGGTTGCCAAACTTATGTGGCAATGGGTAGGGCACATAACTCGCAGGACTGACGCCCGATGGGGCAGAAAAGTCCTGGAGTGGCGACCGCGTTCCGGAAAGCGCAGTGCTGGTAGGCCGCCCACACGGTGGACCGATGACCTGGTTAAGGTCGCCACAAAGGATGGATGCGGGTGGCCCGGGACCAGCCTTTGTGGAAATCCTTGAGGGAGGCCTATGTCCAGCAGTGGACGTCTTTTAGCTAAAATTATGGAGTAGTCTCCAATTTACATTTCTGATCCTCGAAATTAACGTAAATTAATTTTAAAACAAAGCCTACACCCAATGAGCCTGAAAAAACATGAGTATCATGGTAAAATATATTAAAAAAAAATTGGCGTTTTCCAAAGGCATTCAAACTCAAAGGGAACTTTATGCATGTAGGTTTTACCATAACAGTCGACAACAAATTACCAACGCCATCTTAAGGTCCTTGTCCCGGCGGTAGTCTCGTCGTACCTTTCAAACACATTTCTCACAATCCGTCCATCTCCCACAACCCTTGCGTCCACCCACAGTCACACCGGCTCGGAATACCGCTCTACAGAGAAGAGACGGTAAGAAGCTGTTGTTCCTTTTTTTCAAATTATCAGTCTTCTTTACTAAAAGCTGACACATCCAACGCCTAGACTTACAACGCATGTTTTTTTTAAGTGGAAACTTCTAGCGGCGTTAGGCACTATTCTTAAAATGGGTATAAAATGTCAAACTCGCACCAGGACACGTGACCTGATCGAAAATTCGTAAGACGGAGAGTAGCCTATATATATATGTATATATAATAATAATAAATACTGATAATTGTTCTGAAGTGTTCAAATGTTTTTATGTAATATAAATAATTTCGTCATGGGGTACGGTAGACTCGATCGAAACCTTATATGAATAACAAAACATAAAAAAATATTGATTTCGAGTCGACAACATATATCCACAAAATTCGGATTATGGAGAATTTCGTTAAATTCTAATGGCACTGACAAACAAACCGCAGTCGCCATCTTGGGTAGTTATTATGGCCGCGTTCCGTAACAGTTATGACAGTTTCATGACAGTTGGGACCAGAATCGTTTCGGAACGCGTTTGAAATAATAGTTCAAGAATATTTATTTCACTTTTTTCATACTAGCTCTTAGATAACCCTCGCCAATCAACACATCGAGACATCTCGTGCGTCGCGCCGAAGAAGTATCCATCACAAAGAACTGTGACTCATTTGACTGTGTAAAACGAAATGTCTTGCCGGAAACATTGGGTAAAATGTAAATCATAACAAAACTAAATACATTTCTTCAGTCGTTGACGTTTCGCGAAAATATTCATTTTGACACTTTTTTATGATATACATACTCTTTCTTCAAACGTGTTCTTTCTCTAAACCTGAGATTGGCTAATTGCAATAACAACCATAGAAAAAGAATACTAACCATAACCATAAAAGTAGAAGATAGTTCAAATGTCATTTAGTTTTGCATAGTGATTTACTTTGTTTGGATTACACACATTAAGGTGAATGTTCCAGGGTAGCCCGCGAAATTCAAATTTTCTTACGTTTTTTGCAATTTGCAGGTCAGCGCTAGGTTGTATGTTGATTAAAATGTTATTCGCGGCTGTAAGAATGACGGTGCAAGAATGACTTTGACGCTGAAAAAGTTTTCCTTGCACCTTTATGAGCTTGGAGGGTTGTATTGATGATTTTGATGATTATAACTCTGTAACTACATACGTCTTACAGCCGCGAATCAAATGTTCATCATCATACATAGGTTGCACTGCCCTGCAAATTGCAAAAAACGTAAGAAAATTTGAATTTCGCGGGCTACCCTGGAGCATCCACCTTAAGCCAAAAATCTTAAGTATTTCATAAAAATCTTTCATTGGCCGTGTCTTTGTCTTTGTTTGGTCTTTTGTTTGATGATACGTATATCATTTTGTTACCAGCCGAATCTCCTTGCATTTGGTAAACATTGGCACAATTGTGGAAAGTGGATGCAGCGAAGGGCTCTTCGTAAAGATGGTAATTCACGTGTCATTGATGCCGAAATTATTTGTGGTAGCCATGTCTGCAGACAGTCAACTGCCTTTTAAATTTAGTCGGCTTCAGTTTCCCATTCGCATAGCATTCGCTATAACAATTAATAAAAGCCAGGGATAAACTTTCGACAAAATCGGTCTATTTTTACCTAATCCTGTGTTCACCCACGGCCAGCTCTATGTTGCTTTCTCTCGAGTTCGAAGATTCGATGATGTAAAAATTCAAATTATCAATACCACTAAACAAGGCTTGAAAGGTGATAAATATTTAACGAAACATTTTATTTATAGAGAAATTTTATGATAATCAACCTGTTATGTATAATAGAGAATATTCCTTTAAAAGTGTCTTTGCCAAATTCTCTGGGTGAGAATTCTCATTGTAAAATTACAATTTACATACTTCCTAATATTATTTTTGATTTAGCCGATTTGAATAGAGAACAACAATTTCATTTTTTATTTTTAAAACTAGCAACCCGCCCCGCCCCAGCTTCGCACGGGTGCAATGATGAACCTCTAAATTTATCAGTGTTTCTTTACTATATGATGTATTATACATATAAACGTTCCTCTTAAATCACTATATCTATTAAAAAACCGCTTCAAAATCCGTTGCGTAGTTTTAAAGATTTAAGCATACATAGGGACGGACAGACGACAGCGACTTTGTTTTATACTATGTAGTGATTAGTAAGTATTTACCTACCCGCCAAAGTAGAGAAAATACTGCGTGCTTAAAACAAAGAAGTTTACAGAGAATAAACTTTAAAAGTTATATGTTTTGTTAATTTATGTTAGTTTATTTTGAATGTTGATTTAAAATAAAATTTATTTGTGTAATAACTATTGCAGTTTTTCTTTACTATATTTATTAAACACGTTAAACGAAGCTATACAAATCTATGGCTTGCTTACCTATAATATTCCTTGAGAACCGATGACTACAGAAATATTTACCTACATTGTGTACCTAGATGTGTATTATGAGTCACATTTCACTCGAGCGGAGCCGGGTTTTCTTCTAGTGTAATATAATTTGACTGCCTCGTTGGTCAAGTGGTTGTATGTATGTATTTACAAAAAAAAATGTATTTAAGTAGTTTATCATCCATCTCGTTACCATAACACAAGCATTAAGTTGCTTAGCTTCGGACGAGATGGCGTTGTGTGAAATGTCCAAGGATATTTAATTGTAATTTTTGTGTAATTGTTGTTTATGCTAGTACCATTATACGGATAAATAATGCAATTCGTGCGAAATGATTCCCTAACCATTTCAAAAGATTCCAAAGTGCACAACGTTAAGGTTCAAGTTTCCACTTCTCCCGGAGTGCAACCAGTTATTTTCTTATTTTGCAGAATGTGTAACACCGTTGAAAGAGGCGTGGAAGTGGTCTTTCGCGACCCGGCTCGCGGTGCAGGTCGGGAAGACACTGGACTCCGGAGCCGTGTCGCCTCTACTCATCACATTGAACATGGAGTACTCGGAAGATCTCCAGGTACGATACAGATTTTTTTTATTTATTCAATGCATGGAGGACTTACAGCTAATAAAGGTTTATGTGCCATGTTGACTGCCTCGTTGGTCTAGTGGTTAGATGTGCCGCCTTTGGATCAACGGGTCCCGGGTTCGATTCCCGGGTCGGGCAAGTGTCTTTGTCTAAACCAGAGGCACTGGCTCGGAGTCTGGGTGTCATTTCTATCTATAATATGTATGTATTTACAAAAAAAAATGTATATAAGTCGTTTATCATCCATCTCGTTACCATAACACAAGCATTAAGTTGCTTAGCTTGGGACGAGATGGCGTTGTGTGAAATGTCCAATGATGTCCAATGATATTTATGTATGCCTAAGGCATACATATTAACTTGTGTCTTCTTCATTTCCTGTTTCTTAATATCGTTGGCGTCGGCAATATTCAGCTTCTATCTGAGAATCATTTCGAAGTGCTATTATCACGGGTTTCCGGTTCGATTCCGGGGTCGGACAAGTGTCTTTGTGTAGAGGCACTTGCTCTGAGTCAGTGGTAGGCTTGGTATGGTTAATCCCTTTGATATGGTTGAGGAGATCGATGGCTGCCACATGCGTTAGGCGTGTGAACCGGTGTCGCTGTTTGGGGTTGGTCGGCTCACTGGATTCAAGACTTAGCGCTCATACACACGAACGGCGCGTCGACTGCCGTTGACGGCACTCACCGACGCGTCGACGGCTGCAGTTGTCTGTGCCGTTGGCGACATGCCGTTCGTGTGTATGATTGAGTGCTTATAGTTTCTTCTTTTTTTTATTGTAAGCTAGGTACTGACCACCGCGTAACGTACGCAGTGTAATGTAACATTCGCATCGAGCGTCGAGCATTTAAAATAGGCGTAACATGCTCGTCAAAACTCTGTGCTCCGTATTCGCCGCCAGTTCACTCAAGATGACCGACAGCGAGGACATGTTGATATATCTTTATTAAACACTGGTTCTTCTCTATATTTTTCTATAAAATACAGAGTTTTTTCTTTGTTCCACTCCATGTTATAAAAAATAAATTATGTGTGATCACTCGCGAAGTGCGTCGCACCGCGTGCGCTCGTGGCGACTGACTGAACCGCGTAACAGTCAAAGGATTCGCCAAAAAACCGACAGCCGGGTGGAGCACTCAAAGCGAGCAACGAGCGGCTCGTTGCTCGCTGTTTTCGCCGTAACACGACGTACTGACTGCGCGAATGCTCGCTGTGGAGCACCGCGTAACGTTGGTCAGTACCCAGCTTTATAATCCATATTTCAGTTGAGCGCCTTTCGGAAGCCAACGAAACTAGTTAGTTAGATGTACACGGTCATTGCAATATTGCGTTTAAAAAAAAAGACAAGCCCACTGAATTTCTTCCGCCAGGTGTTCCATTGACGATTGTTAACGCCAAAATTGGTTTAAACAATAAAGCATTTTCCTATTCTATTCTATTCAATAGGAACTGGAAATCCTCAAGACATTATCGCCAAACTTATTTGAGACTCGGAGTCAGCAAAGGAGACGGTTTACAGTGGAGTTCACTCGGCGTTCAGTTGAGCAGGCCTTAGAGGGCGCTACGTTGGCCGCTATAGTTAAACTGAACGGGTGGGGTTCGGGTCTACCAGTGGTTGGCACGGGGGTGAAGTGTGTGAGCGTGGTGTGTACGCACACACCTTTGTACTTGGCGGGGAGGTGAGTGTAGATTATTTAAGACTAGCTGCGCCCCACGGTTTTACCCGCGTGGTGATGGAATTCATGTTTCGTCAGTTTTTTTTTCTACTTGTCTCTTAATGTTACATTTTGGACAATTCACACAATATCTTTATAAATTGTAGCCTATGTGTTATTCTGATTCTGAGCTAGATTATTGTCAAGTATTATAGATCGGGATAGAAATAGGTTTTAAAGAAATATCCGACACGCTAAATTATTGAACAACTTTGACTGCCTCGTTGGTCTAGTGGTCAGATGTGCCGCCTTTGGATCAACGGGTCCCGGGTTCGATTCCGGGGACGGGCCAGTGTCTTTGTCTAAACCAGAGGCACTGGCTCGGAGTCTGGGTGTCATTTCTATCTATAATATGTATGTATTTACAAAAAAAAAATGTATATAAGTAGTTTATCATCCATCTCGTTACCATAACACAAGCATTAAGTTGCTTAACTTGGGACGAGATGGCGTTGTGTGAAATGTCCAAGGATATTTATTATTTTATTTATTTAACTTAAAATATTTATCGCTTCTATTATTAAAAATGTAAAAACGACCTGGTTAATGCGCCAATCTCAGGAAATACTGGTCCGATTTAAAAAAAAAAAGAGGTTTGGATATCGAGGAAGGTACGTTCGTTTCAGGCGAACGCGTTCAAACAAACAAACTCTGCAGCTTTATTATATTAGTTACTGTTATCATCTTACGGCCCCTGTCCCACGCTAGGTGGTAGTCCCGATACACGCCTATCAGTCGTCATATCTACAGTCACACCTTTCATACATTTTTGCAGATACATAAAACTGAGTAGAGACCTGCCCCAGACGCCCTGGGTGCTGAACGGAGAAAGGATGATGGAGTCATCAGTCCAAGAGATCATATTCCAACCCATCGCGGACGTATACAGGTGAATATGCCAATGTTGATCTAGGGGTTGGCTGTTCCACCAACTAAAGCCTCAACGCCCTCCGACGTCGGGGCGTCACAGTGGAATGCGTTAACGCGAACCTGTGGCGCCCCAGGCGTGTCGAGTGAGGGTATACCGCTGGGGTATACGTTACTTACACCAAACAACATCATTTTAAATTTTTCTCTGTCTGTTTGAGTTTGTATGGCTGGACCGATTTTGACGGGACTGTCACTGGCAGATAGCTGAACAAGAGTTACTAAGGGTGTGTCTCCAGTACGCAAACTGTTAGCAGCCGACTGAGTTTGCGGCGAATAGGTTTAGTACGCCCTTCCATATATTTGAAATGGAGTGTCCACAGTTTGGCAGTTTTGCGCTCACTTTACGCAGTTTGCAGCGTAACGTGCGCCGACTGTCTCAGTTAGTGGCAGACTCACAGCAAAATCGATTGCGACTCACGAAAATCGATCTCAGTCAACAGCTAACTCAAATTTCAGTTTGCCACAAATTTGCGGCTTACTTAGTCGGCTGCAAACTGTTTGCCTACTGGGGACACAGCTTTAGGCGACTTACTTACTGAATTTTCCAAAAGTTTGTGGCAAAGTTAGCCGGTTTTCCCTTTTTTTTTTGTTTTTATCTAATACCATGCGGACAGTGCCAGGCTAGTCTATCACTACATAGTATAAAACAAAGTCGCTGTCGTCTGTCCGTCCCTACAGATTTTGAAGCGGTTTTTTTTAATAGATAGCGTGATTCAAGAGGAAGGTTTATATGTATAATACATGCATACATTTAGATGTTAATCATTGCAGCCGTGCGAAGCCGGGGTGGGTCGCTAGTCTATTTTTATAAAAAATAATGTTTGTCTGTGTGTCCTTTATAGAATCGTAAACATTTGATCATCACATGATCAAATGTTTCTGGAAGGTTTCTGAACAAAAATAATTGAAAATTTGTGTACAGCTAGTAGCTAGTATACAAGTTGATTGTTGGACCACCCGCCAAAGGAGACAATTTTTGTTAGGCCCACTGGATATGATGACGTTTATTAACCGTGTAATGCTAATCAAAATGTAACTAATTTATTATGGAAAACAGGTCATATGTTTTTGTAAAGTCTAACCAAGATCATAAAATAATAATAAAAAGGTTATTAAAAAGTATTTTAAAACGTAATTTTTTGGACTTCTAGATATTTTCTGTTTCCCATCACTAGCCCGTCTGTCAAATCGATCATGCTATCTTGAACAGGGTATAGTTAAGATCAGATTTTTAGGTTATTTTAAAGTTCACATTTTTGTCGTATTTCTCAGTATTCCGGTTAAACCATGCCTATCTAACTATACCATTGTAATCCAAAGATTATAAGGAATAGATCAATATATGTTTCATTACTATATACCGAAATTTTATAGGGGGCCTATTCACCGAACAAGCCAAATTGTCTCCTTTAAATAGGTGGTTCAGACCATGAAAGTCAACAACTTTCCGAAAGAAACACGGACGAAAAGTGAAAAAAAATCAGACCTTCCATACGAAATTGACCGTGATTGGGCAGTTATCCATGAGGACCGAATTTTTTTTTTCACTTTTCGATTATTTTCGTTTGAACCACCTACTTGAATTTGGCGGGTGGTCCAAAAATCACCCTGTAATATATACAGGGTGGTCCAAAAATCACCGTGTAATATAAACAGGGTGATTGAAAAAAAAATTGCCTCTACGGGCCATTTATCTTTTCAGAATGACATCAGAAGATATGGAGTATCGTCTGAAATTCATGTCGGCGGGTCGCGAAGACGTTGATGTAAGATGTTTGGGCGATGGTCGGCCTTTTGCGATTGAGGTAAATACCACTCTCTGATATGGGGTAGTTCTCTTCCCTGCAATATGGTTGAGGAGGGCGATGGCTGCCGCATACGTCATGCTTGTGAACAGGTGCCGTTGCTGGGGGTCGGTTGGCTCGGGCATTAGAAGGTTACTATTGTTGACTAGATCTGGCAGATTTTTAGCCCTTTGCGACTATTGCACGAGTTTGCTCTCACAAATCTATCTTAAATCCAGTCTTGTACCTAAAAATGGCGATCTATAAAGAGCAACTACAGAGTTTCTTGCCGGTGGTAGATGGTAAATAATTAATTTTAAATGGTAAATTTTAAATTTTATTTTTTGTTTTACTTGTCAAAAGAGCTCTAATGAGCCAACTTGATTAAATGAGTTTTGATTTTTGTTGAGGAGATCGATGGCTGCCACATGCATTATGCTTGTGAACAGGTGCCGCTGTTTGGGATTGGTCGGCTCACTACCCAATGCTTGAAATGCTTTATTGTATAAACCAATTATGGCGTTCACAATCGTCATCGGATACATCATTTTTATAACACTACTACTACACTACTAATATTTATTTAGGGTTCCAGAGGCCTCGGGGCAACAAAGGAGTGGAGGACCCCTCGCCCCAAATTATTTTCCAAATAAAATGAACAATTTTTTTCAGTCGAGTTTTTCAATAAATAATTTATTGTGAAACCAAGTAGATTCTCTTAGTATTTAACAAACACATATGAATATAATCGGAAACAAGAATTATTTGAAATTAAATTTTAGTGTTAACGAACGGAACCTTTCGAGCTTTTTTGCCGAAAAATCGTTGATGATTTCGCTTTTTTTTTTTCGGAAAAAAAGATGTTTACTAGTTGAAATTTGAAAGATTTTTTTTTCCGAAGTGTATTGTGGAGGCCCCCTGCTTGTGGAGGCCCCGGGGCTTTCGCCCCGGTTGCGCCCCCCTAAATCCGGCCCTGCACTACTACCAGGTAGGAACGCGTCACCAACGGAGAAGACCTGGCCGAGGAGACTCAGTGGGCTTGTCTATCTTTTAAATGACATATTAAAATGACCATGCGCATATAAATAACTAGCTTCGTTTGGTTCCGAAAGACGCTCAACTGAAATATGAATTTTATATCAAAATCAAAATGTTTTCTTTTCGAATAAATTCTTGGGAATGCTTTCAAATAGTCAAAAAATGTAACACAAAAAAAAATCATTTAGTTTTTACCACCGGTTCGGAATGCCATTCCACACGGAAGGGCCGGAAAGAAACTCCATGATTGCTCTTTTAAATATAAGGGTTACAATGATGGTGGTACAAACAATATAATATAGTAACTTCTTTTGACTAAAATGATAAAGCTTTTCCTCTAGATAAACGATCCTCGCCGGGAATTGACGAAGGAGGAATTGAATAAGATCTGCGAAGACATCTCACGTGATAAAAAAGTTATTGTAAACAACATGGTTCATATTACGAGGTAAGTTTGCTTATTCCTAGAGTTGCGGTTAAGCATATAGCCTCTGGGTTGGATGAACACGCTGGCGAAGCTAGTCAAACTCAAACGGAACTTTATTTACGTAGGTTTTATCACAAAACTCTTACAAATCGTCATATTTAAAATTAACAATATCGTCTTACGGCCTCATCCCACGCTTGGTGGTAGTCTCCATACACTCCTATCGGTCGTCCGTCATATCTACATTCACACCTGTCGTACTCAATTCCTTGTTCTCACAATCCATCCATTTCTTTTGGTTTCCCTTGCGTCCATCTATATCCTTACCGACAGTGCCGCCGGTATACAATACTCTACTTAAAAGAGCCGGCAACTAAGATTTAATTGCTTTTTAAAAAAAATATAGACATTGTTTACAAAAAAGTACTAAACAGCATAGTGAGAGCAAGTTGGCGAGATAAGAAAAACTCAAAAGAAACTTTATTTACGTAGGTTTCATCACAAAACTCTTATAAATCGTCATATTTACAAACACCATTATCATCTTACGGCCCCTGTCCCACACTAGGTGGTAGTCTCCATACACACCTAACAGTCGTCATACCTACATTCACACCTTTCATACGTAATTGCTCACTCCTACAATCCCTCCATGCTACACGTTTACGTAATAACGAATAGGCTCCATCAGAAGGCTCAAAGTCACCCAAAGGGCAATGGAGAGGGCTATGCTCGGAGTTTCCCTGCGAGATCGAATCAGAAATGAGGAGATACGCAGGAAAACCAGGGTCACCGACATAGCCCACCGGATTGCCAAACTTAAGTGGCAGTGGGCAGGGCACATAGCTCGCAGGACCGACGCCCGATGGGGCAGAAAAGTCCTCGAGTGGCGACCGCGTTCCGGAAGGCGCAGTGCTGGTAGGCCTCCCACACGGTGGACCGACGACCTGGTTAAGGTCGCCGGAAAGCAGTGGATGCGGGCGGCCCAGGACCGGCCTTTGTGGAGATCCTTGGGGGAGGCCTATGTCCAGCAGTGGACGTCTTTTGGTTGAAATGATGAATGAAAAAAAATGATGATGAATAGGCCTGGAGTTTAGTAGTTTACGGGTAAGGGGATCATATAGCCGCGTGAGGTTTATCATACTGTGCCAATCTCTTGAAGACTGTTGCCAGGAATTTATTATCCATGCGTATTCCTCTATAAACTTCGCTATCACGATGCAAGTCTCTCAAAATCCGTAACCTGCTAAATTCTTCTTCTGCTAAGTTCTTCTGTCACAAGCGAGTGGCATAGGTCGAACTAACACTATTTACTACACTAGTATAAGCAGGCTTCTACTAGACAAGCAAGTTACTAAAACTAACAAAAAATTAACGAATTGCAGAGATGACTTAACACAGCTAAAGAAAGGAGAAGAAACTAAATGTAAGACTTACGAAGCGCTTTGCATAAAATTGTCGCACTCTCAAGACGATGAAATAACGGTAAGACAAGAAATTCTCTTTTCGCTAGATAAGTATTGCTGATAGGTCCTAAAACCGCGCCTTTGGGTACTCCATACATCAAAGTCCCAAAGCTTCCATATTTCTTTATACTTTCTCTATAATTTGAGTGTGTAGTATGATAATGTTTAATTTAATTATTGTAATATTTACGATTTGTTCATGATCGACAATATCCGCAGTATAGTTACATGTGTAATAGTATCAAATGGTTAACCCAAGTTCATAAAGTAAGACGCATAAACACCCGAACGCTTTCAGCTGCACAACTGCGGAACAACCTCTACTTTACAGGATAGGATCTCCCTTAGGTGTGTTCCTAGGTATGTTCCTTCACGGGAGGAGGGTCGCTTGAGCTCTGTGACAGTGATCTTGATGTTTATTTGACGTTGATGTTTATTTAACTAGCGGCCCGTCCAGACTTCGCACGGGTGGACATTATTTTTTAATTTGTTTCTTGCAATTAAAATAGTGTAATATCTATATTAATCAGTGATAATGTAGCATTGAAATAATGAAAGAATTTTTAAAATATGTCCAGTACTTTTTGAGCCAACTCGTTACAAACACACTTACAAATCTTTCCTCTTTATAATATTAGCATAGATTTGCCTATATGCTGATCAGACGAGTTGCCACAGGATGCAGATTCCAACGAAGATGAGAAAAAAGGAAAGGTAGATGTTGAATTTCACTTTATGAGGACTTTTTTCCATCAGGCTAATGGTGACACCCCAGTTGTCGTGACGGAGAAAGATATTGAGAACATAAATAAATATAGAAATACAGAAGACGAGTCATGTAGGATAGTTCTCTCTCAAAAGACCCCGATACGAGTTTTGCACAGAAGACCGCTGTTAACTCGAACCAGAAGGATATTAGAGTTAAGCGCACAGCGAGTACCAGGTAAGAAGGGTAGGACAGGATGGTGACACTATGTATTCTATAGCCTTCACCATACGGATTAGAGTAAATACTGGAAAATGCATGACCGAACTCCGGTATTGGTTCAAGTTGAAAGTGACCTCCACTAAGTTTATGCGAGCCTGGTACTTATAATACGGCTGCGGTGTTCGGTGGAGGTCGTTCTCCAGGCGGCCAGGTATAGCTTGCTCTCTCATATTTTGGCCTTAACCTCTCACTCTCTCTAAGTTCGAAGTGACTTTCACTAAGGTTATGCGAGCCTGGTACCTTTTATTACAGCTGCGGTATTCTGTGGTGGAAGGAGGTCGTTCCCCAGTTTGGTCTCATATACTTTAGCTCTAACTTCTTATACCCCTCAAGTCCTTTTTTTTTTTTATTTCGCTGTGTAAATACCCCTCAAGACCTAAGCTACCTTCACTAAGGTTATGCGAGCCTGGTACTTTTAATGCGGCTGCAGTATGTTGTTAACCACAACAGTACATACATACCTACTCCACAGACCACCCTCAGCTGCTCAGGGTCCATGTTGTGACGGAAGCCGGAACATATATCAAGGAGTGGGCTCATGGTGAAGCCAGGAGGACTAAGCCCTGTTTAGGAGATGCTATCGGTGCACGAGTCGATATATTGGCGTTAGACGTCGATTCCGTACACTTGACTTGGCCACCTGTGACTGCCGTGAGTATACATTGCCGTCGTTTCAACCCAAAAATGACCCACTACTGAGTTGGGTCACCTCCAAGTTCATGGAGGGAAAATAGCCTCCTCTACCACGCTGGCTAGATGGGTTTGTATCAAGTTTTCTTTCTCTTGTGGCTATGTTGTCTGCAATATATTTCTCAAAGTGGGGAGTGTCATCTCCTTCATTGTTATGCGACCCTGGTACCATCACTCAAGCTTTATCGAGAAATTAGCCTACTGTGCCATGCTGGCCAAACAGGTTGGCACAGGGTTCGTATCAAGTATCCCTTATTTTGATGGCTAGGTTGACCGACATCTAAAATCACTAAGAGGGAAGTGTCATCTCCTACATTATTATGAGACCCTGGTTTTATCGATAAATTAGCCTACTGTGCCACACTGGCCAAACAGGTTGGCACAGAGTTTGTATTAAATTTCCCTGAAGCATGGAGGAGGTCAAATGTTAGAATGATTCTGTGCTCCGAAATGTTCTAATGAAATTCTTTTTGCAGGTATCTAAGGCTTAACGAGACTTGGGAAAACTTGATGTACAAAATGCGCTTTCATGGAGGGAATGGTGCCATGCTGTCCAGACGAATGACTGCACACAAATTTAAAAAAAAAGTTTACAAGGCAATCGTCCACCATATGATATTGCTGTTTTATCGAGAAAGGCCCAAAATAAGCCGTAGACGTTTTTTAAACCGTCTATCTTAGTTTATTCTCTTGTGGCTCCATGATATTTTCGACGTAATGTACGACTAATTAAGTTTGAATAAAAATAAAACATTTATTTTATTTTCTTATTTACCATTTTAATATAATAAATAATATTTACAAAAAAGATATCAAAATAACACTACATATCACTAGAAATTGGACAACCCTTAGTACATTTGTTCACAAGCATTAAACTGACTAATAAGCTAATTGCAAGCTATAGACACTTGCTCTGCATCCAAGTTTCTGTGTTCATAAATTTTGGTTTTAATGATCAATACAAGTTTACCCAAAGTTACTTAAATTGTTAAGTAATTTTATTGTCTACTAGCGACCCGCCCCAGCTTCGCAAGGGTGCAATGATGCATTTATTGTACTTAAAAACCTTCCTCTTGAATCACTATCTATTAAAACTGCTTCAAAATCCGTTGCATAGTTTTAAAGATTTAAGCATACATAGGGACGGACAGATGACATCGACTTTGTTTTAAACTATGTAGTGATATTATTGTTATATCAAAACATCAAATATTACAAAATATGCCTACAAATTGTTTAATATGGAAATAAAATCATCCCACAGACACATACCAAATTCATTCAATCTACATCCTTCCATTTCCAACATTGTCATCATTGGTGGAGTATCTGCTGACAACTTGACCCCATTCCGCATTTGAGCGGTGGTGCTATAGACATAATCAGTTTTTAAATAAAACTCTTTAGAAACTACATCATACCATTTTTGAAACAGAATTTTCCCACCAGCCGGTACTTTTTCGTACTGTCCTATCAAGTTATACGGTTTAAATGCCAAACTTTTTAACACAGTGTACAAGTTTGCATCATGTCCCATCAATAATATCACTTTACGGTCATCATTCAGCAAAATATCCTTCATATAATCAACTATTGGCTGAGCAATGTCTTTAGCAATCATCGTAATGTTAAATATAACATTATGGTACCCATAACTTAAGCCAATAATTCTGTGCCAGTTGTCCGAATTAATCAAGTTACCCCATGCAACTTTCTGCAATGGAAATCCTTCATAATTCTCCATTATAAATGAATCTATAACAGACTTACAAATCTTCAGTGGTCCAACTAGACTTGGTTTCTCTCCTGCTGTAATATATACTTTATTTTTGTCATTAATTAAGTCACATTTATGTTCTTTAAGACACTTTTCAGACTGCTTAAAGTCAATTATATTATCTAAATACTCATATGACTCATTCATATGTAGTGTCCGTAGTAACATTTCCATCTGCTCTTTGGCCAAGATCTTGAATTCTGAGGAGTTATTATGTATAAATGGATTAAAAATTGGGTCCGAATCTTTGTTCGTATGGTTAATAGTGATATTACAGTTGGGAAACGCTTTGGATACAAAAGCTTGTGCAGTAGCCATGGTACGCTGTGCGGTATTTGCATATACATAGAACTCATTTTCATTTGGACATTGTTCAGTCAATAGTCTTTCTCTGCGTAGCCAGCAGGCTAGATACTCGCCCAAATAACCTTCTAATACAGCGCCTTTCTCAGTCAGATACCCTCTTTTTTCATTCCATGTAGGCCATGATTTAGGTGAATATGTATTTAAATATTTAGACAAAGGAGTCCTTACGTTGTGTCTGCTAAGTATCAGAACCTGTTTTAACTGGTAATTCTGTCCGCTAACAACAATCACTGAGATCAAAAGAAGTAATTTTATTAACATTACTCCGTTTAAAAAATACGTCTTAGCACAAAGAAATTTTGGTAACGATAATGACAGCGGGAAATGTTTGTAAGTAAACTCGAACAGATTAACACTAAGCACAAATAGAAAGTACAATTATATAACTATGAAATGATTGCAAAACTATATACATATGTACAAACGACAATGGTTGACCAAGTTTTTAGAGTAGGTGTGTTGGAAATACCTAACATTTGCATTGTCAAATAGCATTACTAACTTACCCAATCATTACTCATAATTATCGCGGAGATAAGACCTATTTACAGCAATTTGGCTTACAAAATTTTCCTGAAATGAAAACAATACAATGTAAACATCGAACATCTTTTATCTTTTTTTTATAATGTTTTTGATACAGCTGTCAGTCAGCTGTTAAGTTATTGTAGTGATGCGAATTATGCTGTGTCAATAATTACTCGATTCAATGACAGGTTGCTAAGGGTGCGTTCCACTTAGCACTCACAACGACCACGCTCACGACCACGGTTTTCGCTGTTCCACTTAGTTCTGGGCGTCACAAATAGTCACAATCATTTACTCAAGTGGAATGGATTTTGGAGCGTTTTGGGCGTTCATATAAATAATAAAAATGGCGCGTTTAAAAATACTAAACCAAAGGTTGATGAGGTTATATTACAATTTTTTTATTGGTATCAATAAGTTCCATTACATATTGGTTAAGATGATTTATTAAAAAAAAAAGTATATACTTTAATTTTCAAGGAGTATTTAACTAATTTATGATCGTATTTAATAAAAATGCCTATATCGGCGTCAAAATAAAGTACTAGTTCGTCCAGCTCAGATAAAGAAAGAAATAGAATTTTACAAATCTTTGATCGTGAAAAACGAAAGGTTTGACCACATAATATTGATTTGATAATGTCTTGTCCGATCTTGTTCGGTACAAAAGAACGATATTGTTTTTGTCGCCATGTTTCTGGTTTTAGTTTTTAAAATTGGCGCTCAAATTCTCAAAACGCTCACAACGACCCACCTTTTGAGATGGGGCGTCGTGAGCTTGGCGTGAGCATAAGTAATGACGTCATCAATGACGTTTTCGCCGCGACCACAACGATCGTGGTCGCCATGTGGAACGTACCCTAAGAGATACTGCAATATAATTTACATATATTTACATAACTCACTTTATTTAATTTGAAAATATTTCCTCGTTTTAAGGTGAATGTTCCAGGGTAGCCCGCGAAATTCAAATTTTCTTACTGTTTTTTGCAATTTGCAGGTCAGTCCTAGGTTGTATGTTGATTAAAATGTTATTCGCGGCTGTAAGACGTATGTAGTTCTATAACTAACTAATTATATAATTATAATCATCAAAATCATCAATACAACCCTCCAAGCTCATAAAGGTGCAAAAAAAACTTTTTCAAGCTCAAAGTTATTCTTGCACCTTTATTAGCTTGGAGGGTTGTATTGATGAGTTTGATGATTATAACTCTATAACTACATACGTCTTTCAGCCGCGAATCAAATGTTCATCATCATACAACCTAGCACTGGCCTGCAAATTGCAAAAAACTTTCACCTTAACTCAAAAATGTAAGTACCCAACTACATACAATAAATATATTGCAAATTATTTACATAAAAAAGTAATTTCTACATTAAATTCACCTTTAAGACAAAAATAATAACATGCATAAACAAAACGATTCAAACATTGGAATGATAAGACAAAGATTATTTTGTTGGTATTGTACATGCGAACCAAAAGACTGAATTCCGTTGATTGAATAATCAAACGTTATCTGTAGACGACACTAGTCTAATACACAAACTTTTTTTACATTTTCCTGGGACCTGGTGTCTAATGCCTTTAAGTCAAACCGTTATGGCACTTCACATGACAATTTCCGCTTACATAGTTGGTACATTTAACAAACAAATATGTTTTTGAGATTTTAAGTTAGGTATATTGTTAATTTATTTCTTGTGTATCCTTGTGTCGAATAAATGTATTTTCTTTCTTTAGTGTAGATAGATTGTTTCCTAAAAGAATGGTTTTATTTGTATAGTGGTCCTAGAGGATTGCACGCCCACACTTTTAGTAAACTTGGGCTCATGCGTCATGCTTGTGAACAGGTGTCGTTGCTGGGGGTCGGTTGGCTCGGGCGTTAGGAGGTTAGTGTTGTTGATTAGATCTGGCTGTTATTTAGCCCTTTGCGCTACAGTTTCTTGCCGGCTCTTCTCTGTAGAACTGCATTCGTTTAAAGAAATCCAGAAAGTTTCATAAACAGTAATATATTAATTAATAATATTAGTATAGTTTACAATACATTCGTCTTGTAGAAGACAACCCGCGATAGTATAAAGTGTATACTAACGGCGGGAAATCTGACAGCTGTCAATAGGATTTTTTTTCAGAGATATTTTTTAACTTTTGGCAGTAGTCGTGGCTCTATCAAGTTGGGTTAACTGGTGCGCTAGTCTTTCTTCCTTTGCCCGCCTGGCCTGCCCCAACGCTCTTGTTTCGGCAAATTTCGACACAAACGTTTCTACTGGAATATTCCCTGGAACAATTTGTAAATGAGTGTATGTAAGATTATTTAAATATATAAACCATTTATTTGGCATACCTACAATTTCTCTCTCTGGTATACAATCTTAAGCGCGTCGTCCACGGAGAGAGAATAGAGCTAGACAGCTTGAAGACTAATCTATACTCTAATTTCTACGTAAAAGTAGAGATCACTACAGCGCCCTATTGCCCTAACGTAGGGTAGCTCTATCATAGTGACATTTTTGCCTGCGTACACTACACTACTCGTAGACTAGATATTCATTTTTAAACAGTAAACGTCAGTTGACTACGTCTAATTACGACTATAGCTAGACCGATCTATGGCATGTAGATAATTCGAGAGCTCTCTATTCGTATCGCTTGTCTCGCTCTCGTACCTGCGTCCACGACGCCTTCCGAGAGTAGCCGAGCCAGTCTACGTAGACTGTAGTGACACATTAGCTAGGGTAGTCTCGCTAATGTGTACCCTAAGAGAGTCGCTCTCCGTAATTTTTATCTATCGTAGACGACGCGCTTTATAAAAGTACCTTAGACTTGAACCAAACCAATCGGGCAGCTTTGGTTTGTTACGTACTTGAGGCGCAAAGGGATCATCGGCCAGCCAGACGAGGCGGTATGTCTAGCAGGGGGCCGCAGCACCTACTTCTAATACTACCTACTATACAGCACATAACTGACCCACTGCTAATTAGCCAAATGTGCCACACTGGTCAGAGACGTTGGCACAGGGTTTTCTATCAAATTTTCCTTCTGTTGCGGCCTTTTACGACATCAACATGAGCACGTGCAAATCCAAATTAAAAATCTCAAGTTGGTTCATGTGACCTATTTTGACACGGCACAATACATCTACTAGATGGTGACCTATTCGGCAGGACATGCAGAAATACTAAATCTTTTATAATTGTTATATTCTTATTGTCTTTTTGTGTGTCCTGTGGGAATAAATATATTTTTCTTTTCTTCTTCTTCTTTTCTTTACTATACCGACTATATACTATTTATAGACTGCCTCGTTGGTTTAGTGGTTAGATGTGCCGCCTTTGGATCAACGGGTCCCGGGTTCGATTCCGGGGTCGGGCAAGTGTCTTTGTCTAAACCAGAGGCACTGGCTCGGAGTCTGGGTGCCATTTCTATCTATACTATGTATGTATTTACAAAAAAAAATGTATATAAGTAGTTTATCATCCATCTCGTTACCATAACACAAGCATTAAGTTGCTTAGCTTGGGACGAGATTGCGTTGTGTGAAATGTCCAAGGATATTTATTATTATTTATACCACTGGTTCAGAAGGCTGCTCCACAGAGAAGAGCCGGCAAGAAACTCAGAAGCTACGTTATTTTAAATCGCCGTATGCAGACGCACTTTTCGATGAATGTGAAGACTTGAGGAGGAGAAGGAATTAGGTGACAGACTGTGGAGTGAGCTATGCTCGATTTTAAATTGAAACTGCAATCCCGTCAGTCAACAATCGACTAAAAGTATGTGGTGAGGGATTTAGAATACATTGTGTCACCACCCGATTCCATCATGAGGGTGTCGTAAGGACCGACAATAGGAAATAACATTTTTTTAATATGTTGACAATTTGTAAGTTTCCTATGCAAAATACATGATTTGACTACACTTGAAATCGATATAAATCGAATGTAATCGCTCATCACTAAAATTGACAGTTCCGGAAAGCGCAGTGCTGGTAGGCCTCCCACACGGTGGACCGATGACCTGGTTAAGCCGGAAAACAATGGATGCGGGCGGCCCAGGACCGGCCTTTGTGGAAATCCTTGGAGGAGGCCTATGTCCAGCAGTGGACACCTTTTGGCTGAAATGATGACTAATTGACATCACCTAGCCCCAAGAGAAGGAAAACTTGATACAAACCCTGTGCCAACCAGTCTTGCCAGCGTGGCACAGTAGGATAATTTCCTTCCATGAATTTGGAGGAGGCCCGACCCAGTAGTGGGACATCAGCTTACCCGTTAAGAACTGCTCAGCAACCACCTCCGACTCTTCATCAGCCCTCACTGCAGCCTCCTTCAGACATTCTCTGATGTTGTGGGGATCATACATGTCTGCCAACTGCTGGTGCTTCCGGTGTATCTCCTCAAAGTTCATCTTCATACGCACTATGGTTGATATCCGGTCCACCACTTCCGTCTTTAGATTATCCAGAACCTGGATAGATCACATTTCTGTGTGGTGACGGATTTAGAATACAAGTCAACATCTCATACCATCTTGGGGGTATTGCAAGGACATGTTTTTTTATTTTTTTTTATTTTAACCCTTGCACTAGGTATAACCTGTATCGCGGGGACAGTTTACAAACATGTAATTCACGAACACAAATGACACGCAGACTCGGAGCAAGTGCCTCTGGTTTAGACAAAAGACACTTGCCCGACCCTGGAATCGAACCCGGGGCCCGTTGATCCAAAGGCGTCACACTTAACCTCTAGACCAACGAGGCAGTACTATAGGAACGAAAGAAGCACCTAGCCGAAAGAGAAGGAAAACTTGATACAAATCCAGTGCCAACCAGTGTTGCCAGGGCCGCAGTTAGCTATTTCCCTCCATGAATTTAAAGGAAGCCGAAATCAATAATGGGTCATTTTTCATAACAATTAGGTGGATATACAGATACCCGTGTGGTGACGGATTTAGAATACATAGTGTCACCACCCCATTTCATCCTGAGGGTGTCGTAAGAGCCGACAAAAGGAAATGATAAGGCCAAAAACTTAGCAGCAAGAGAAGGAAAGCTTTTTTTCTTTTTTTATATATTTCACACAACGCCATCTCGTCCCAAGCTAAGCAACTAAATGCTTGTGTTATGGTAACGAGATGGATGATAAACTACTTAAATACATTTTTTTTTTGTAAATACATACATGTTATAGATAGAAATGACACCCAGACTCCGAGCCAGTGCCTCTGGTTTAGACAAAGACACTTGCCCGACCCCGGGACCCGTTGATCCAAAGGCGGCACATCTAACCACTAGACCAACGAGGCAGTTGATATAGTATGACGGTTACCGCTGTGCGGCGAGGCGGGGGACGGGTAAGAGGAGCACCGCCGTAAGCGTTGGCGGCCGACTGACAAATCGGCGCGGACGGTACCCTCTCCCGCCTCGCCGCGGACGGTACCCTCTCCCACCTCGCCGCGGACGGTACCCTCTCCCGCCTCGCCGCGGACGGTACCCTCTCCCGCCTCGCCGCGGACGGTACCCTCTCCCGCCTCGCCGCGGACGGTACCCTCTCCCGCCTCGCCGCGGACGGTACCCTCTCCTGCCTCGCCGCGGACGGTACCCTCTCCCGCCTCGCCGCGGACGGTACCCTCTCCTGCCTCGCCGCGGACGGTACCCTCTCCCGCCTCGCCGCGGACGGTACCCTCTCCCGCCTCGCCGCGCACATACCTAGGGCGCGGTACAGCGGTAACGGTCATACTATTGCCTCGTTGGTCTAGTGGTTAGATGTGCCGCCTTTGGATCAACGGGTCCCGGGTTCGATTCCGGGGTCGGGCAAGTGTCTTTGTCTAAACCAGAGACACTGGCTCGGAGTCTAGGTGTCATTTCTATCTATTATAAGTATGTATTTACAAAGAAAAATGTATCTAAGTAGTTTATCATCCATCTCGTTACCATAACACAAGCATTAAGTTGCTTAACTTGGGACGAGATGGCGTTGTGTGAAATGTCCAAGGATATATATTTTATTTACTATACCAAAACCCTGTGCCAGCTCGTGCGGCCAGCGTGGCATTGTAGGCTTATTGCCCTCCATGTAGTTAGAGGAGGCCCGACTCGGCGGTGGGTCATTTGTGGGCTGAGAAGTACTGATGGCTGGTGGTAAGCAGTTTCTATACTAGGAAGGGTTACTCGCATTGCTGACCCTGTAAGTGTCTGGGAGCAGGAGACAGTGGGTTCCTACTGCTGCCAACACCATGATATCCCTGATAGAGCTCACCTGTTGTTGCTCAATATTCTCTTGCGCTATCTCCTCAATACCATTCATCAGTTCTTCAGTCTCCAGTTCCAACTCTACAAGCTGAGGGTTCGTCTCTAGAACCTTATCCTGTTGACAAAATTGTTTTTTTTTTTTAATACTGAAACCTCGTTACTGTATCACAAGGGCTGTTTACTAGGGCTGCCATCACCCACAATTCCCAGATAATTTTTAACGGATTAACACTTTACATCAAATCACCCTGCATGAAAAAGTCATAAATCTGACACCAAATAGTTTGTTCTTTTTTCTTTTGTGCCAACACACAGCTTCAAATTTAAAAATCATTTGACTCCTTTCTGATGTACTTTACATGTCATCATCAGGATATATTATTGTATAATTTTTATTGTATTTAAGTTTTAGGTTAATTGGTATTTTTAGTCTTGTTTTATTACTTAAGTTAGTGTTTATGTAAGTACATATTACTTAAGTTAGTGTTTATGGAATTAAATATTATGTATTTTATTCAGCTAATTAAAATAGTTAATTAAGCAAAAACTGAGTAATTTTTATTTATATATATGTATCTTAATAGTATATATTTTACTAGCTTATGGGCGCGGCTTCGCTCGCGTGGACTTCGAACCCGTGCTTATCTCTATGCATTTTTTGTAGATTTTTATAAGACCTACAAACTCGTAGTACTTCATTTTGTTCTATTGTCAATCGTTTTTGCAGCGCACGCATAAATAGGTTTTCGATTTTACACCTTGGGTTACAAAATCGCAATTTTCATACGGATCCCTAATTCTTTTGAAAATAAAATATAGTTATAACCTTCCTCGATAAATGGACTATCTAACACTGAAAGAATTTTTGAAATCGGACCAGTAGATCCTGAGATTAGCGCGTTCAAACAAACAAACAAACAAACTCTGCAGCTTTATATATTAGTATAGATAAAGTATTTATGTAAGCAAATTTTAGTTTATATTTCTATCATACCCCATTTATTCTCTAACCTGAAGGTAGACTGGTAGAGAATGCCTGTAAATAATCACCTGTAAGTCTGTATTCTCCAAAATGTGCTGTAACTCCTCAATGCTCCAGTCATTAAGCTCCGGAAATAAAATAGACTGTGCCACTATAGGCTGAGCATTATTCTGACTACCTTCCGCTGCATCATCATTGTGGCACTTCGGTATGGATCTCTGAAACTCCCTGATAATAGCCTGGACCACCCGTCCCAAATCGGAATGAAGAGTATAATTCACAAGGCCAGGAGCCCCAATTACTTGGTTCGAGTTTTCTCCCACCCACGGGTGGTTTATAGGAGGGTTGACGAAGATAGAAGGTTTGTCATTAGGAAACTCAGGGCTCAGAAGCACTGTTAAACTCATACTTATACCTTCAGCCGTGAATTCAACGCGATACTCTGAATTTTCAGTCACTTCTACGACATGGTCGTTGAAGACTTTTAGTGTGTCTATTTGCCGTTTCCTCACGTCCTGCTCGTTGTAATACTGCCGTGGTAGCATTTTTCACACTTCTTATATTTAAAAAGTTTAATTTGATGATAAACCAATTAACGTGAGCTAATCTTTAGACAGAATGTTGAGACGGATGCCGAAAACAACGATGTATCATATTAGCAATTAATTTATTTCACAATTATGGTTTATAAATAAAATAAATAAATAAAAATAAAAAATAAAAATAAAAATAAAAAAGCCTTTTATTTCACACCTTTGCAATATGTATAACAGTTAATAGTAGATAATAATTATTTTTCCAAATTCATGCAATAGTAAAATTTAATAATGGTATAGGTATGTAATTGTTTTCATTGATCATCTTTCATTTTTGGTTTATACAGTTTTAAAATGAAACTTGTGTTTTGTGTTATATTATCTTCTGCGTCAATGTTCTGCATCCGAAAACAATCGATTTCCCAAGTTTCCCAACCAAATATCAAGCTTATTGTCAAATTAAACGAATACGTTTCCTGTTGCATTTTTGATATTATTCCACTGTCATACGAAATATGTGGATTACGATTGGCTAAAAACAGGTGGGCCGCAACAAATTGTCCAATAAGGTGCAAATATCTTCGGAACAAAATCTAGGACAAGGAAAACCAACCTGTGTTTCAGTCAACGGTTTGACACTATCGTGTCATTTTTTCCGTCAAGTTTGTGTATTGACGTTTAGTTATTACTACTTTCAGGTATTATCAATATGAATTATTCACTTTACTTGTTCCCAAGTGACTTGTAATTCTTACGTATACAAATTAAATTAATAATATCTACATGCATACTTACAAATAATAATATTGCTAATTTGCTCACGCGAATCGCGATTAATAACCACCTTTTTTATCATTTATGCATGACGAAAAGCTATGCAAGTTTGTATCTATTGGGCACTAGATGGCGTACTAAGAAGAACTAACTTCATAAACTAAAACTTCAGTAAATGCATAAAACATTACGCATATTATAACCCTTCAAGCTCGCATTATTTCGAGAACATATTGCTTCTGTCGTCTTCAAATCCTTGTTATTTCGTTACTCTTCGTTAAAAAGCTTTTTTATTGTTTTTGAAATCAAATGTCGTTGTTATTTTATTTTAACGCGCTATGCTTAGTTGATGGTATGAATATTTTTTCTGTAATATACTTTCAGAACTATAATATTAGAAAACAAACAACACACACACACACCCACACACTGGCAAACGTACGTAAGGTAAGCAAGCAAGCACCAAGATTAGTGCAAAAATCCGCGGCGAAAATTGCATCAAGTTCTTGCAATAGTTACATTAACGCATACAAATTGACAGATTACTATTAAGTGACTAAATTCCTCGTCTTCATGGCGAAATCTCTCCATAAGTCTGATCTCTTCTTAGTCCAGTCGGGGCAGACATTTAAATAGAATATATCCGAGGAGAGATTGTTTTAATGGTTGGAAGTGTAAATCTCGATTTTCTAACTAATCCCGGTAGAGGATTCACCGCCATCTTGTTCTAAAGTTCAATTTTTTAGTTAATTTTCAACTTTAGAGCAAAAATCGCTGTATCCAAAGTAGTTATAATTTAAATAAATAATAAATAAATATCCTTGGACATTTCACACAACGCCATCTCGTCCCAAGCTAAGCAACATAATGCTTGTGTTATGGTAACGAGATGGATGATAAACTACATACTTATATATTTTTTTTTTTGTAAATACATACATATTATATATACAAGTGACACCCAGACTCCGAGCCAGTGCCTCTGGTTTAGACAAAGACACTTGCCCGACCCCGGAATCGAACCCGGGACCCGTTGATCCAAAGGCGGCACATCTAACCACTAGACCAACGAGGCAATTTATACGCTAGGATCAATATTTGCAGAGATAGACTATCAAGTTTGCAAGATGCATCAGGCAACGAAACTGCATCTGCTGGTGCCTGCTGATCTGTGATATCGGACTTCTCGAGGGCTGTTTTAAATCGATTATGAGGGTCTTGGTTTTTTTGTTTGCCTAAAATTTGAAAGAAAAAAAAACATGTAATTTTTTTGTTTATAATCTTGATAGTTTAACTCTGTAAATATTGATCCTAGCGTAAAAATGATAATGATCAAACATGTGAGAAATTTAATTTCCAACAACTTTGGATACTGTAATTTTGGCGATATGTGAGTCCGGTGCTGTAAACATCCTTGGGTGATGTAAACCACTTACCATCACGCGGGCTTAAACCGTATGCTTGAACAGTGAACACCCATGTGGTTATAAAAAGGAGAAAAAAAACCCACGGAACTTATAATATTTTTACATTGTTAAACTTTTTGCTAAAAAGGCATAGACAAACCTAATATCGTTTTAATGTAATCACGTGTCACCTAATCCTTTTTGTTAATTCGTTTTTATTTTACTTTTTGTAGGGTTGGGGTTTTTGTGTAATGGCTGTAAAATAACGTACTACCCAATGGAGAACCACAATTCAAAATTGGTTAAAAATTCAAAATTCGGTTAGAAATAGTGAATGCGTATGGCAAACTTCAAGGCACTCTGTATCAGCCACAGAAGTATTCTCCTGAACATAGGCCTGCACCATAGACGCACGATCCCGTGTAGACCGCAGCCAATCGATCGACTCAATAAGTCATTTATTCACACATACATAGAGTATGAAACTCAAAATCAAAAGGAAGTAAAGAAATTATCAACACATTAATTTTTTAAATTTAACACATCATTTTAAATTTCGGATACATCAATACTTGAATTCATTATATGTAATACAATTTCTATAATCTATACTTATATTAAAAAGCTGCAGAGTTTGTTTGTTTGACGCTAATCTCAGGAACTACTCGTCCGATTTCGAAATATGTTTTTTTTATTTCGAAATAATAAATTCTTTCACTTCGACGCCGGAGCAGCTAGTGTTAAATAATCAATAATAAGTGAAAAAGTTAATGTCATCAAATTCTTTAACATATTATGGCGTATTGCTCTAAAACCATTCGCTTACAGAATATATAATTTTGACTAGCAGATCTTTCTCTCTATTCTCTATAAACTACCTTCACAAGGTCATCCGTCCACCTAGTCGTGGGTCTTCCCACGCCTTTTCCCGCATTCCCGTACGTGGACGCCGCTCCAAGACTTTTATGCTCCAACGGCCATCCGTTCTTCGGGCTACGTGGCCTGCCCATTGCCACTTCAACTGTCCAATCCTTCTAGCTATGTCGGTCGCTTTGGTTCTTCTAAGAATTTCCTCATTTCTGATTCTATCACACAGAGTAACTCCGAGCATAGCTCTCTCCATCGCACGTTGAGCGCCTAATAAGCCCCATTGCGAACGTTCTTAAGAGGATATTACTTTGATTTTTTAAATTTGTTTTTGAACGGTCTATGTTTTTAATAATTTGTGGTTCCTTGTAGAACCTCTTCCCCTTGGAGCTCTACAGCACCGTTCACCGGTATCTCAGGGGCAGTTTAGAAACATGAAATTCACAAACACAAAATATATACAGACTCAGAGCAAGTGCCTGCTTACACAAAGATACTTGCGCGCCCCGGAATCGAACCAGCCTTCTAAAGGCGACACATGTAATCCCTAGCGCACAAGGCATTCATTGTTAGCATATCATTTTGTTAATAAATTATGACGTGCTATCTAACGATTGAAATTCATGCTGTGTTAGACATATTGACGTGGCTAAGTGATATGTTTACCGCCATAATTAGAAGAAAAAAAAACGTACCAAAAAAGGTTAAGTAGTACCTTGACAATGGGATAATGAGTGCAAAAGTGGTTTGTTTAACATTACGCTTGTCTATGCATTTGGTAGTTTGGCAAAAAGTTGAAGAAAAATGTAAAAAATATAATAGCTACCGCCTTCCGCGGTATTTTTCCTTTTAGTATTAGGCCGGCCGCATACACACGTTTTCCATAACCCGTTTTACGTATTCGGACATCCGAACGCATGGAATCAATATAAAATACACTAACTGACGCACATGTTCGCTTTGTTTCCGTACGGAAAAAAAACCGTATTCCATACTTTCGGATGTACGAACTCGGAAAACGAATTCGAAAATCTAATAAAGAAAACGTGTGTATGTGGCCGGCCTTAAATCTTCTTTAAGCGCTCGACTCCCGAGGTAGTCTAACCGGGGCCACTCACATACGCGCAAACATTCGTACATTGTACGAATGTTTGCGCGCATGTGAAGGGCCGACAAATTCATTCGCAAACTTAGCGGCTATGCGAATGGGTTCGCATACTCCATTTGCGAATGGGTTCGCAAACCTGTTTGCGCTTCCTCCTGCACATGTTTACGAATGTCTAAATGTTTTTCTGAATATTTAAATTTCTAAATATTTTATGAACAGAAGGGTTATTTTGATAATATCTTGAAAAGCACCCCACGCTTTTTTTACTATAAAATCTTTTTTTTTTGGCATTATTTTTAATTAAAATGTATTAAAATTTATTTTCTATTTTTTAGTTTGATTTTCTATAAAAGCGTATATTTTTAGGTTTTTAAACTTTTTTTTTATTCGTGAATAGAACATTGAAGAAAAGAAGAATTTTAATTCATTGTGCAGGAGTAAAAAAAAGGATTTCAATGAACTCCATCATCTTGGTGTTATTCCAATCCATTAAGAAGGTACGCTAAACAAGAGTCGTCACGAACTATGAAAATAGCGACAGGTCCGTTCGCTTCGCAATCGTGGGCGCATCTGGCACACGAATGTGTGGGTGTGGGAGACTACGCGAAGGTTCGCGGTTCGCGCGCTTTGATGTGCGTTAAAAAACCGACACCGCTTGGAAAAGCACGAATGCGGCAAAACCTTCGCGAACCCATTCGCGAATGTCGTCCTACACTTGTGGGTTCGCGTATTCGTGCGAATGTGAGTGACCGGCCTAAGATCCCGCTATACAAAAACCTTCACCGATATGTTTAATGGATGAAAATGATTTTAATAGACAGTTAGTGTGTTAAGAATAATAAAAAAAAATGGGTTGTCTAAAAAATTGCTGGCCCGGCTATGAAAGTTTTTTTTTTACATTTCTCTGGTTCGTTTGTTAGACAAATCGATCGAAAAGTATGAAGCCCTTAAAATATGCAAACGTGATAAAATGACTGGTGCAAAATGCTAGTATTGGTATACCTGTACCTGGCTACCCGAGAGTTGTGACCGGAAAAGAAAAGGCAACCTAGGGATATAAGAGTGAAGATTTAAAGAGAGAGAGAGCTATGTTTCGTAGATTACTGTAGGGGCAGGAGAGTTGAGAACTTGAGACATTTTCTTTATCTCATAGCCAGTTTCATAGGCCTTTTACGGATGTAGGAATTCTTCATCCGTAGTTTCACCACCCCATTCCATGCTGAGGGTGTCGTAAGAGCTGACTGAAGGAAATGACAGGGCCGTAAACCAAGCCGCAAGAGAAGGAAAACTTGTTACGAAACCCTGTGCCAGCCGGTCTGGCCAGCGTGGCACAGTAGGCTAATTTATCTTTAAAGCTTGAGAGTTGGTACCAGGCTCGCATAAGAATGCAGGAGATGACGTTTCCGTCTTTGACATTTTAGATAGGAGAAGGAATACTTGATACGAAACCCTGTGCCAACCCGTCTGGCCAGCGTGGCACAGTAGGCTAATTACCCCCACTGATGAGAGGAGGCCCGACTCAGCAGTGGATCATTTTTAAGCTGAGAAGTAGTAAAAATACAGACAAAGTAATAACAATAAATAAATAAATAAATATCCTTGGACATTTCACACAACGCCATCTCGAGATGGATGATAAACTACTTATATACATTTTTTTTTTGTAAATACATATATTATAGATAGGAAACACCCAGACCCGGAACAAATACTTGTAGGTCGTACAAATATTTGTTCCGTTCGGGAATCGAATATTTTGTCTTCATATTTTTTTTTCTAAAAAAAACCCTGCGCTGGGTATATCCCGTATCGCAGTTGATGAAATTCGCGAACACAAATGACACCCAGACGGAAAGCAAGTAGTTTAAACAAAGACAGTTGCCCGACCCGGGAATCGAACCTGGGACCCGAGATTCAAAGGCACCTATACCAACAAGGCAATTGACTACTAACTACTACTAAGCCCACAAATGACCCACTGCCGAGTCGGGCCTCCGCCCACCACAGTGAGAGTAATTAGCCTACTATGCCACGCTGGCCAGACGGGTTGGCACAGGGTTTCGTTTCAAGTTTTCCTTCTCTTGCGGTTAGGTTGTCTGACATCTAAAATCACTAAGAGGGAAGCGTCATCTCCTACATTGTTATGCGACCCTGGTACTGTCACTCAAGTTTTATCGATAATTTTGCCTACTATGACACGCTGGCCAGACGGGTTGGCACAGGGTTTCGTATCAAGTTTTCCTTCTCTTGCGGTTAGGTTGTCTGACATCTAAAATCACTAAGAGGGAAGCGTCATCTCCTACATTGTTATGCGACCCTGGTACTGTCACTCAAGTTTTATCGATAATTTTGCCTACTATGACACGCTGGCCAGACGGGTTGGCACAGGGTTTCGTATCAAGTTTTCCTTCTCTTGCGGTTAGGTTGTCTGACATCTAAAATCACTAAGAGGGAAGCGTCATCTCCTACATTGTTATGCGACCCTGGTACTGTCACTCAAGCTTTATCGATAAATTTACCTACTATGCCACGCTGGCCAGACGGGTTGGCACAGGGTTTCGTATCAAGTTTTCCATTTCTTACGGTAGGTTTTCGCCCGTCATTTCCTTCTGTCGTCTCTTACGACACCCGCAGGATGGAATGGGGTGGTGACGCTATGTATTCTACATCGTCACTACATGGACAGGTAATATATTATTGTACATTATATCACTATCAACATCATTATCATCACTACATAGTATAAAACAAAGTCGCTGTCGTCTGTCCGTCCATATGTATGCTTAAATCTTTAAAGCTTTTTATATGTAACTAGCGACCCGTATTAAACATATAAACCTTCCTCTTGAATCACTCTATCTATTAAAAACCGCTTTAAAATCCGTTGCGTAGTTTTAAAGATTTAAGCATACATAGGGACGGACAGACGACAGCGACTTTGTTTTATACTATGTAGTGACTAGCGATCCGTGCCGGCTTCGCACGGGTGCAATTATGCATGTATTATCCATATAAACGTTCCTTTTGAATCACACTATCTATTAAAAAAAACCGCTTCAAAATCCGTTGCGTTGTTTTAAAGATTTAAGCGTACATATGGACGGACAGACGACAGCGACTTTGTTTTATACTATGTTGTAGTGATAATGTTGTAGAGAAACACTGATAAATTTAGATGTTTATCATTGCACCCGTGCGCAGCCGGGGCGGGTCGCTAGTTGTATAAATGACGGACACCCATCCAGCTGGCCGATGCTTAACCCGCAGGTTGCGTTACTCAGTCCATAAATGTCCCACTGCTGAGTCAGGCCTCCCCCATCACAGGGAGGGTAATCAGCCCAATGTGCCAACTTACGACCTCTATCCCCCTTAAACTGATAGCCCACATCATTTACCCCCAACAATTGAAAACTTAATTTGTTCACAGACATGTTTGTCACAAAAGATATATCTTATGACCTTGATAGATCGTGGTCTGGTCTCACTGAGGCCAGGGCCGTACTGGGACAATGGCGCCTAAAGTACTACCCAGCTCATAAGATCAGATCAGATCTGGCTGATGTTTGGCCCTTTGCAACTATTGCGCGAGATTGCTCTCACAAATTTGTCTTATATCCAGTCTTGTACCAAAAATGGCGATCTAAAAATAGTAACTACAGAGTTTCTTGCCGGCTCTTCTCTGTAGAGCTGCCTTCCGAAACGGTGGTAGATGGTAAATAATCAATTTTATGTGGTAATTTCTAAGTTTTATTTTGTTGTTTGTCTTGTCAAAAGATCTCTATTGAGCCAACTTGATTAAATTAGTTTTGATTTTATGTGTACAACGTTTTATGATGATTGGTTAAGTAGTGCGTGATTGCGTGATAAACAAACTTAAATTCACATTTATTATATAAGTAGTCATTCTTATAAATAAGGGCGCTCTAAACAATAATGTAATGGCGCCCTGACATGACAACATCACTGTCGTCTTCGTCACGAAACGCCGACTCAGCAGTTTTTTGAATGCGCAAAGGCATTTAGTTATTACTGCAGTCGCAACAGCGCAATAGCGAATCGTCAACGTCTATTATCCCCTCCCCCAAAGTGGCAGGGGTTTTGTTACAAACGCCGAATTACTATATTGAAGCCCATTCATACGCGCACCCACTTTCGAATCGCCTGTGCCTACATTTGAAAAAAAAAAGTAAACATTTTGGTTATCGATCACTTGGCGCGTATCGTGTTTAAAAAAATAATTAAATTTTTCTTAAATAATTTGAAGTTTGCTGTGTTCGGATGATTTATTGTTGTTTTTTTTCGCAACTATTTTTTTAAGCTCGACGCGCTAAGGATTCGTTTGGATAACCCAAAAATTCGTGCTCTTTGCATAATATGGCCGTAGCCGACGGCGATATTTATGCAATACAATGTAACACGGTTATATAACTATCATTTTGACCTCATATTTTGGCGGTTACGATATGCAGCGATACCATGGACGTAGATGACCGTACTACCAAGTAGAAAAAGAAATATTGTGCCCTATATTTTTAATTACCTGGACAAAAGTGTGTGTGTATTAGTGAAGTGTCGCGGACTTTTATGTAATTGAGTAAGTATTTTTTTTTTATTAACACGGCATGGTGTTTCGTCATTTTAACGCGTTTAGTATAAACGCGTTGCGTATGTGAAAGTCGTTGTGTGTTGTCGCAGTTTTTATGTATGTAGGCTACAATGGGCAGTTTTATATGTTGGCCAATTTGTTATTAGATAATTTCACGTTGCGATATCGTACCCTACTTTTTAAATAACAGACACACATTTTTTATTCAAATAAAATGAGTATCTGCATTCGTAATGAGGTTTCGTTGGTTTTGACCTCAATTATCGTATGTATTCGGATTTGTTATGAATTATTTAAGTGTTATGTGATGTGATTTATTTATGAATGTTTGTGTAATAGATTTAGAGCTGTAGATGTTTATGCAGCGAGCCAGGACAGTGCGAAACGCAATCGAGCAAGGTTAGGCAATGCCTGGATCTGTGGAATGTTGGTAGCGTGTCCATACTTTGTGTTATCTGATCTCAGAGCTTCGGAGGGCACGTAAGCCGTCGGCTTCCATTCAACCACCTATGACAGTCGCAACACGTAGTCAGTAGTGAAGAATTGACAGCTGGTCTAACTAAATTGTTGCACGAGATGTCTCGCGATGTGTTTTAAGCTATGATCGGGGTAGGTATATTGAATCGGGGTCCATCATATGAAAGGTATAAATTAGTATAAAAAAAAAAATTATGGACATTCTATGGGAATTAGATATTTTGCAATCTACACTAATATTATAAAGCTGCAGAGTTTGTTTGTTTGAACGCCCTAATCTCAGGAATTAATGGTCCGATTTCATAAAATCTTTCAGGCGATATATCGAGGAAGGCTATATATTTTTTAGAATAAAACAATTCCTTCTACACGCGGGTGACACAGCGGGGAGCAGCTAGTGTATTTATATGAACAATAGTATATTCATAATATTTTATCGCTAACCCGCTTCGAAATAGATATTTTAGGAACGGTCAGTTTCGACGTATATCATGGATTTAGACGTAAAAAGAAATAGATTGAACTCAGATAATGTAGAAAAACTTATTTTATTTAAATTAAGGAGGTAAAAATTATCAGAAATGCATGAGCATTAAAATTTAAAAAAAAACACTATATTGGCGTATCCATCGTTACTCTTTCTATGAACATTTCCGACGCAAGTTTGAAGAATCAATATAGCTATCCGATCACTAGTTAAATGCCAAATCACTGTAGACTGGTTTCCACTCCAACGAAATTAAGAAAAAGGAGAAGAACAGGATCCCTGTATCTTTTTTTATTGTGACGCCTGGGAAATGCTTTAAACATAGGTACAGCGTAAAGCTAATAGTAACTATAAAAATTATAGCTTAAGTGGTATTCTGATGTGTTAGCTATATTATTGTAAAGATACATCATAATCCATTCAGTAGTTTTTGCGTAGAAGAGTATGCAACATAAAGTCTCACAAACTTTCGCGTTTACAATATAAGTAGGACCAGCTTCTATTCTTTTCTTTGTTATTTTTAAACAACGAAAGCTGCACTATGTATAACCTGTATCGCGGAGGCAGGTTACAAACATGAAATTCACGAATACAAATGACGATTTCTTAGGTTTTCGCGATTATTACACATTGAAATTAAACACTTTTTAACGGATTTATCGCGTGTATATTACATTATTTATTTCCCGACGTCGTGGTATCTCCCGCGACCACGACTGCTGCAAAACATTCGAAACGTCGGGAATTAAATAATAAATATAAATAAATATCTTTGGACATTTCACACAACGCCATCTCGTCCCAAGCTAAGCAACTTAATGCTTGTGTTATAATGACGAGATGGATGATAAACTACTTAAATACATTTTTTTTGTAAATACTATAATATGTATTTACAAAAAAAAATTATTTATCATTTTAGTAGATAGAAAATACCCAGACCCGGAACACATACTTGTAGGTCGTACAAATATTTCTTCCGTGCGGGGATCGAACCAGCGACAATTCATTTTTCATTGCAATTTCAAATACAAATGACATCCAGACTCAGAGCAAGTGCCTCTGGTGTACACAAAGACACTTACCCGGCCCCGTGATCCAAAGTAATTATATATTTAAAGGAGCTGTTCTATAGATAGATGGACTCATCACGAAATCTCTGGAACCATAAGACCTAGAGACTTGAAATTTGGTAGGAATATTCTTTTCACCGAGTAGAGGTCAGCTAAGAACGGATTTTACGAAATTCCAAAAAAGGGTTGTTTCGGTGTTGTTAATTATTTGGCAAAACGACGTATGCGGTATCAGCTAGTATTATTAAAGAGGTTTTTTACTTCATAATATATTCAGCAGATGACCCACTGCTGGGCTGAGTAGTAGGTACATAGTTGCAAAATTATTACATAGCTCGTAACATATAATTCGCTATTAGATAATAATTGTTGTAATTACCAGATTACGCCATCTTGGAAAGATTATGAACTTTATCATCATTATTACCTAGGTGAATCAAAAAATTCTTGGAATCAATATTAAAAAATGCAAAGATTTAAATAATAATATTTTATTTTTCTACATAATCTCCCTCCAATGCAATGCATTTAGAATAACGCGTTTCTAACTTCCTTATTCCTTGTGAAAAAAAATTATTTTCTTGACTCTCGAAAAAGTCCTCTACGGCAGCTATAACCGCGTCATTATCGTGAAATTTTGTTCCACGAATTTCCTCTTTTAATTTTGGAAATAAGTGAAAATCACTTGGGGCTAAGTCCGGAGAATATGGTGGGTGGTCAAGGAGATTGAAGCCAGCACAGCGGATTGCGTTGAGCGCAACTTCCGATCGATGGGCAGGAGCGTTATCTTGAAGGAACAACACGCCCAACGACAGTTTTCCACGACGTTTTTCTTTAATCGCTTCACGCACTTTCGGGATTAAATTTGCATAATAGGGTCCAGTTATCGTCTGGCCTTTTGGCATGTAATCAATAAAAAGGATTCCTTCACTATCCCAGAACACAGAGGCCATAACTTTGCCAGCGGAAGGAGCAACTCGAAATTTCTTAATGGATGGAGAGGATGGTCGTTTCCAAGACATGCTTTGTCTTTTAGTTTCAGGATCAAAATGGTGGACCCACGTTTCATCCATGGTGACAAGACGACGGCAAAAATTATCCGAATCACGCTGGAACATTTCGAGATTACGCTTGGAAATTTCCAAACGTCGCTTTTTGTTTTCGTCGGTTAACATTCGTGGCACCCATCTTGCAGACACTTTTTTGAACCCCAGTGAATCAATTAAAATGGATTGAACGCTACCAAAAGATATCTTTAGGATCTCAGCTATATGTTTTATAGTCATTCTTCTGTCTTCCAAAACCAGATTCTCAACCTTTTTGACATTTTCTTCTGTAACGGAGGTTGAAGGCCGCCCAGAACGCGGGTCATCTTTACAGCTTGATCTACCTCTTTTAAATTCAGCCACCCAGTACGCAACCGTAGAATAGGGTACAGCATCACCCCCTAATGTCTGCTGAATGTCCAAAAAAATTTCCTTCGTAGACATTTTTTTCAAACTGAGATATTTTATCACCGCACGTAACTCACTTTTATCCATAATTTTGACTTTTTAGCAACTCGTTGCACAAAAAAATTTATTACATGCGAACGAACTGACAAAAACAAGTGACAGTCTGCATAAATATAGTGTGATAGACACTCTTTAATTTGAATATCGAACTTGATCCAAAAAGGTTTCATATATATGCACTTCTAAGAACTTTTTGATTCACCCTCGTATTCATTACGAGAGGTGGACCTCTCCCACCTTACAGAATACTGAAGACGCAATAAGTACCAGGTAAAAGTACCAGGATGTAAAAAATGGTGACTAATATCCTATATTGTTACCAGGCGCCCTACGTTACTGAGTTTTCTACATTGTTATATGTATACCATGCGGACGAAATCACGGTAACAGCGCCTCACCTGTATCAGCAGTCCTTCTGCTTTCGTTCTGGCTAAAGAGTTTTAGTTACAGCGAGTAAATGTATATGAAAAAAAATTTGAAGAAAACCACTATCACTATCACTACATAGTATATAACAAAGTCGCATCCTTATATATGCGTAAATATTTAAAACTACGCAACGGATTTTGAAGCGCGTTTTTTAATAGATAGAGTGATTCAAGAGGTTTTATGTGCCTATTTATTATACATGCATAATTGCACCCGTGCGAAGCCGGGGAGGGTCTATAAATATAAAAAATGAATGTTTGTCCTTTTATAGAATCGTAAACTAACTAGTAAATGTTAAAAGTCTTGAACCATTTATAATTTGCCTGGTTATGAACATAAATACTCAAATTCTTCTAATCAAGCCCATGGCCTGTTTATTTATCAGGTTCGTTTAGCAACTCCAAATATTTCCGTTTAAACTTTCATTTGCAATGTTGGTTAACCGCTATGCATGAATCATCTGTCTATGTTAGGAAAATACCATAATCTCGATGTTTAAATACTTATTAGCTCAACTCAAAAGGAACTTTATTTACGTAGGTTTTATCATAAACCACTTTTAAATCGTCATATATTTAAGATTACTATTATCATCTTAAAACCAGGGTCACCGACATAGCCCACCGGATTGTCAAACTTAAGTGGCAGTGGGCAGGGCACATAGCTCGCAGGACCGACGCCCGATGGGGCAGAAAAGTCCTCGAGTGGCGACCGCGTTCCGGAAGGCGCAGTGCTGGTAGGCCTCCCACACGGTGGACCGACGACCTGGTTAAGATCGCCGGAAAGCAGTGGATGCGGGCGGCCCAGGACCGGTCTTTGTGGAAATCCTTGGGGGAGGCCTATGTCCAGCAGTGGACGTCTTTTAGCTGAAATGATGATGATGAAAAATGATGATTATCATCTTACGTACGTCCCTTGTCCCACGCTGGTAGTATCCATACACACCTATCAGTCGTCATATCTACAGTCACACCTTTCATACATAATTCCGCATTCTTACAAACCATCCATTTCATTAGATCTCCCACAACCCTTGCGTCCACCCACATTCATGTTGAAACTACCACCGGTTCGGGATGCTGCTCTTTAGAGAATAGCCGGAAAAACTCTGTAGTTGTTTTTTTTTTTCAAATCATTGGTCTTGTTTACAAAAAGCACTAAACAGCATAGTGAGAGTAATGACGACATTGCGATAAGTGTCGGACGTCCTACGACCACGGACACTACAAATCTCTGAAACTTTGGGTTTTAAATTAAAGGAGACGGACGATTAAGAAATATTTTTCGGCAATATTTCTTGATTTTGTTTTTTACACAATTACTCGAAGAATTTGAACTATCAACATTTACCAAAAAATGAGAATTACCAAAAAGTCCTACACCGCGATAGAGCAATTCGCACGGTTAAGAAATGCCCGACTACAGTTAACGGGGGACAGGCGCCACGGCCCTCTACCAGACATACCACCTCGTCTGACTGGCTGGTCATACCTTCGCCCCTAAATATTCTTCCTCGCGTTTTCCCAGTGTCAACCCACTGCTGAGTCGGGCCTCCTCTCACCACATGGAGGGTAATTAGCCTGCTGTGCCACGCTGCCCTGATGGGTTGGCACAGGGTTTCGTTTCAAGTTATCGGCTAGCTCTTCGGCCTTGTCACCTCCTTTGGTCGGCTCCTAAGACACCCTCGGGCTAGAATGGGACCCGAGCGCACTTCGCAATCCCGTGGACTCAATCATACCCCAGTCCCGTTAAAGCCGTTTCCCCCAAAATAAAAAAGTATTATTCCACATATGAATATGGACAATACATATGCCTCGTTGGTCTAGTGGTCAGATGTGCCGCCTTTGGATCAACGGGTCCCGGGTTCGATTCCGGGGTCGGGCCAGTGTCTTTGTCTAAACCAGAGGCACTGGCTCGGAGTCTGGGTGTCATTTCTATCTATAATATGTATGTATTTACAAAAAAAAAATGTATATAGGTAGTTTATCATCCATCTCGTTACCATAACACAAGCATTAAGTTGCTTAACTTGGGACGAGATGGCGTTGTGTGAAATGTCCAAGGATATTTATTTATTTATTTATATGGACCGACGCCCGATGGGGCAGAAAAGTCCTCGAGTGGCGACCGCGTTCCGGAAGGCACAGTGCTGGTAGGCCTCCCACATGGTGGACCGACGACCTGGTTAAGGTCGCCGGAAAGCAGTGGATGCGGGCGGCCCAGGACCGGCCTTTGTGGAGATCCTTGCGGGAGGCCTATGTCCAGCAGTCGACGTCTTTTGGCTGAAATGATGATGATGATGATACCACATATTCCTACTGGCGGCTAAGTGGTCTGCCATTTGCATTCCTTCTGTCGCCTCTTACGACACGCTCAGGTATGTAAAGGGTTGGTGACATTGTATATTATAAGTCTCTTGCTACACGGACGATTGTTATCTCAGCCCATTAATGACCCACTGCTGAGTCGGGCCTCCCCCATCACAGGGAGGGTCATTAGCCTACAATGCCACGCTGGCCAGTCGGGTTGGCACGGGGTTTCGTATCAAATTTCCCTTCTCTTGTGGCTAGGTTTTCGGCCTTGTCATGTCCTTTTGTCGGCTCTTACGACACCCTCAGGTGTGTAATGGGTTGGTGACACTGTGTATACTGAATCTCTTGCCACCAAACAATTTGTTATCTGAATTTACGTAGATTGAATGGCAGTATCTATTATTGTTTGCAAATTTTGCAATAGGATATTTCGACAAGGTCAAATCATTCTATTACCGTCTGTTTGTCTGTTAACTTTCTCGGAGCCTTTATGCCTTGACCTTTTGCTAAACAGAAACTCAAAGGGAACTTTACTTACCTAGATTTCATCACAAAACTCTCATAGATCTTATGTTTAAAACTACTATCATCTTTTGTCCCTTGTACCGCGCTAGGTGGTAATCAAAATCATACCTTGAAAGTTTTTGTTTTTATCCGAAACTTGAATGCCTTTGACCCTAGGCTTGCGGGATGGAAAGTCGAAGGTGAAGTTAGGAAGCTATTATAGTTGCTTGTTCCAAAATTAAATAAAAAATTTAAATAAACCCCCGACACAATAACCTTTAAAAAGTAAAAAATAAATACTTCGCGTTGGGGGACCACTCCCACTTATTTATTACCTGACCCCTGGTCCCCCAACGCGAAGTATTTATTTTTTACTTTTTAAAGGTTATTGTGTCGGGGGTTTATTTAAATTTTTAATTTAATTTTTTTTTTTTTTTTATATTTACACACTTATTATAATATAGATTTTGTTAAATTGCACGTGATGCGCTTTCATTTGAGACCCCACTCGATTATATTTGCAGACATTCGGTTATTCTTCCCCACTTTCACCCCTCATAACTTTTAAACGGCTCACCCGATTTTCATCAAACATGTCTAAGAACACTCGCCCGTAACTCACCTTTCATACAAAAAAAACTATATTGAAATCGTTTCATCCGTTCGCGAGCTACGATGCCACAGACAGACAGACAGACCGACAGACAGACAGACACGTCAAACTTATAACACCCCTCTTTTTACGTCGGTGGTTAAAAACTTAGATCCTATGGAGACTTTTGTTGACTTTTACAACACGCGTTATTACCCAGCGTGCGATAGGGAAGTTTTATATACTGCCCGTCCGTCCCCACACGGGTAAATTGTCTTTACCCGCAACCCTTACGTCTACCCAGAAACCAGAGGCACTCGCTCTGAGTCGGTCATTTGTATTCGTGAATCACATGCTATTCGTACCGGGGACTATTTATTTTAACCCGTTAGAGGTAAAGACTCAGGCCCAGTTTCCTTAAAAGCAGAGAGGACAGAATATGAGGAGATTTGTTTTGAATAACCAATCAGGTTTCGTTATTCTGTTTCCACCGAAACTAAGCGGAGAGGAGATGTGGAAATAACGAAACCTGATTGGTTATTCAAAACACATCTTCTCTCGACTCCTCTCCTCTCTGCTTTGGTGGAAACCGGGCCTTATGCAGAGGTTTAGTTAGGTTTTATAGTTTGCTTCTCTACAGACAAGAGCCGGCAAGAAACTGTAGTTGATATTTTCTTGAAATGCTCCGTCTTGTTTTCAAAAATAGATTACTGCATGGCGAGAACATGTTCGCATATACTTAAACACAATTAACGCAGGAAAAATATTTCCAGAAAATGTTATTAATGCATAATAGCTCTGAGAAACTTTTTTTTTAATTTGAGACAATTGGTTGCTCATCAAACTTCCAGTTTTCCAATGCGTACAGTAAGCTAAATAATACTACTTTTTGAAGTCGATGGTAAAGCAACTGTATTCCTCAAAGTAAAAGTCACACAATATTGGTCAACAATGCACCGATCGGAATCGAACCGGCGGCGTCCCATTTCACTAACCTTGTAAGGCTGAAACGCGCTGCGCATACTAAGAAGGGACAGCTCGCGTCGGCTTACAAAACTGAACATATTGTAATGTTTATTTATAAGGTCGCAATGATTTCGCGATTATTACGAGAGATGTTGGTGTCGTATGGCGGGTCGTTCTCTTCCTCTCCTTGATAAGGTGCCCTTGGGGGTCGGTCGGTGATGGTTGGCCCTTTTTTTAAATAAATAAATAAATAAATATCCTTGGACATTTCACACAACGCCATCTCGTCCCAAGCTAAGCCACTTAATGCTTGTGTTATGGTAACGAGATGGATGATAAACTACTTATATACTTTTTTTTATTTTGTAAATACATACGTATTATAGATAGAAATGACACCCAGACTCCGAGCCAGTGACTCTGGTTTAGACAAAGACACTTGCCCGACCCCGGAATCGAACCCGGGACCCGTTGATCCAAAGGCGGCACATCTAACCACTAGACCAACTGCACTAGGTGTTACCCGTATTGCATTTTTGGAGACTGCCCCCGTCTCCAAAAATGAAATTCAAGAACACATGCAACCTGCTCTTGATACCCTCAGGATAGAAAGGGTTGGTGACATTATGTATTCTTAATTCGTTTAGATAATTTAAACCAACCCACTTTTTAAAGTGGGTGAAACCTTTTATAGATCCCCAGGCGGGGGGACCGCCCCCCGTGGAGATACAGTCGGGACCCAGGGGGCAGCAAGCGCGGGACGGTACACATCCTGTTTAGTGGGTATGCCTCTTCGGAGGAGAGTCCCACACACCCCCGCTGGCCATTCACAGGCCGGCGGGGATAGTCCATAAAGGATTTTACACCGAGCAACAAAAAAAAAATCGGATGGACCGGGCCGGAGCATGTGGGAGTCCCGTTCGATGGTGATTGCGACCGGTTTTACCACCACCTACCACTATGTATCTGCGCGGGCCATATGCTTGTCGCATGTCGCGGGTTCGATTCCCGCACGGAATAAATATTTGTACGACCTACAAGTATTTGTTCCGGGTCTGGGTGTTTTCTATCTATAATATGTATGTATTTGCAAAAAAAAAGAAAGTAGTTTATCATCCATCTCGTTACCATAACACAAGCATTAAGTTGCTTAGCTTGGGACGAGATGGCGTTGTGTGAAATGTCCAAGGATATTCATTTATTTATGTATCTGCGCGGGCCATATGTCGCTTGGGAAACTTCGTAAACGATCCATTCGACAGTCGCTTACGGAGATTGTAGAGCAGAATTCCAAACTGGTGGTAGCTTCAGCATGTGGGTGGACGCAGGGATTGTGAGCGAGGGAGATGGAGGTATTGTAGGAGTGAGGAATTGTGTATGAAAGGTGTGAATGTAGGTATGACGACTGATAGGTGTGTGTGGAGACTACCACCTAGTGTGGGACAGGGTCCGTAAGATGATAATGGTATTTATAAATATGACGATTTAGAAGAGTTTTGTGATAAAACCTACGTAAATAAAGTTCCTTTTGAGTTTGAGTTGTACTTACAACCAATTTATTACGAAACACGCTCCTTGACATTAAATTCCGTTGTATAATCTTGTAATTACATTGCATTACCATATAATACACAAATAAAATAAATCTCTTAATAAATAGCTAACATTACACCCAATAATATTCATTGATCAATAGCCTTGGTATCCAGGCCAAAGTCGAGCCCTTTCTTCTTCTTCTCCATTGTGCGTATAATAAATTATGCTACACAATCAACTGGACGGTTTAAATAGCTCATCAAAGCTTCACAAAATTGGACCTTGCCAAGCTTTAATTGCATTTATTTAATCTTCAATTATTTATTATCATTACTAGCGACCCGGCCCGGCTCCGCACGGGTGCAATTATGCATTTATTATACATATAAACCTTGCTCTCGAATCACTCTATCTATTAAAAAAAACCGCTTCAAAATCCGTTTCGTAGTTTTAAAGATTTAAGCATACATAGGGACGGACAGACGACATCGACTTTGTTTTATACTATGTAGTGATTTATCCGTGTGGGGACGGATCCAGGATACATGGTGTCACCACCCCATTCCATCCAGAGGGTGTCGTAAGAGCCGACAAAAGGAAATGACAAGGCTGACAACCTAGCCGCAGGGAAGGAAAACTTGATACGAAATCCTGTGCCAACCGGTATGGCCAACGTGGCACAGTAGCCTCCCTGTGTTGAGAGGAGGCCCGACTCAGCAGTGGGTCCTATATGGACTGAGTAGTAGTAGATATCAATGTGTTGACAATTTGTAAGTGTCCATTGTGTCCTTTAAAAAATAAATGATTTGACTTTGTCACTTGTCCCTCCTATGTAATGGGAGGAGGTCTGACTCAGTGGTGGCTCATTATGGGCGTAAATGATGATGATCTTTATTGTTAGCACTATCGATTATTTCGTTATGTCGTTATGGAGTTTTGTTACACGGTGTCTAGACAAAGATACGCGGCGTATGACTGTATTTTATCTTGTTAGGGGGCGTCCATTAACTACGTGAGGCGTTTTTGAGATTTCTTCGACCACCACCCTCCCCTTTGTGAGGTTTCCTTTTGGTTTCCTCAACTCACAAACTCTACAAATCTCAATCTACAAACTTCTATTTAGCCGGTAAACGTGTTGGATTATTGAAAAAAAAACTCGTTCTATTACTTTTATTGAAGACTAGCAAAGACTAGTATTTGTGAATATTAACGTAATTTAAAATAACAGTCATTAAATATATTTCGCATAAGACACAATGGACACATACAAATTGTCAACATATTAATAAAATATAAAAGTAAACCTAAGTAATAAATCAAGACTAAAAATACCAATTAACCTAAAACTTAAATACTAAAATATATTATTTAAAGGAGTCCCTTTAGGCAAGGTTCCGAAGATACTGGCAGCGTTCCCCCTTTGAATCGCTAGACTGATTCTTTGTCCGAGGTAGCTACCAGCTCTTCGGTCTCCTGTGATGTCGACTAACCTTTTTGCTATTTCCTTAAAAAGGCTTATAGCGCTAGGACCCCACGGACCAAGGGTCTCGACACCGAATGGGACAAATTCATATTCGGAGCCTAGACCCCTGTATTTGTATCCTTTAGCTTTTTCAGCCGCTTCACAAGCCGCACCAGCTCTGTTGTTGGTTCCATGTAGATGGGAAGGGGCCAGTGTGTCTGAACAGGTTGCATCCCACACCAGCACCCGACCCATCTTCCATGGAATCAAACTCATACCGTCCGGTCTCTTACCATCGTCTCTTGCAATGCCAGTCGGCTCAAGTAGACTGGGCACGTTGACGGAGGTAAGTGACCGGCGTATGATATCGTTAAGTGCGGCATGTCTCGAGAAGCGGCCTGCACTTTTTTGGCATGACAGTCCGTGATGTCCTAGCTTGTCGACATCACTGCCACAGGGACATTTATGAGGAGCGCAGACCGGAACCCCAAGCCGTAGACACGTTGCGATTCGAAGCGTGTCAGGCTCAAGAAATGTTCCTGTTTTTGACGAAGGGTACGCGTGAAGCCAGTAGCCGGCCTCGTGCGTACCCACGGCCAAAAGCCTAGCACGCGCCGAACCCGTACTACAGCTTAAAAGGTTGTCATATGACAATTTGCAATTTATGTCATCCCAGCTCCTCTGCGAATTTGGGGAAGATGGAAAATTTTGACCTGGACATGCAATTAAGAAAGCGTTTCTAGCTTCTTCCAAGCCAGCAATCTCAAAGTTTGAAGGGGATGCCCTTAAAATTGTACTTATGAGACTTGCTGAACTATGGACAGAAGATAGGAAGGCTGGTAAAGCGACACTGGAAATTTTGCGAATCCCTAGACCACCATAGCGGATGGGTAGGGATGCTTGGGTCCAAGAATGCTCGTTCAGCTGCATATTAAGAACCGATTCTAAGCTAATTTTGATTAAGTCGTCCACTTGTGTCAAAAGATCTGGGCGATTCCAAAAGGAGCAGCAACGGAGCACATACGTAAATTTTGGGACGAAAAGACAGAATTTTAAGATGCAAAGTGCATAGTGTGGACTAATTTCAATTAGACGGTCAGCAGAATTTTGAAATTTAGTAATTGAATTATTAATATATTCAGCAAAAGATTCATCAAAAATTGGAGAACCTAAAAGGTAAAGGGAATTACTGTTAACTATTTTAATATTTGGAGCCAAAATATTGAATTTTAGTTTTACGTCATTCAAATTTAAGTCGCAGTTATTTATAAAAAGTTCACATTTGCTAAAATTAAGCTCCAAACCAATGGCTTCAAATTTATTTTTGATTATAAAAAGGTCCGATAACACAGTATCCACATCACCTCCTAGGGTTCCGTCGTCCAAATACCAAACGTTGAATTTAGAATTTAATTTTTTTATTATAGGGTTTATAGCCAAACTAAAAATTGCAGGCCCAAGGGGATCACCCTGTTGACAACCTACTTCCGAGGACAGTTCATTGGAACGATATAACAATTTTGTTGGTTCAGCGTAACTGAGAAGAAGATAATTGTATATTTCCGGTATATGTTGTTTTATTTCCGTCAGCAGGGTATCCCTATTTACCGAATTGAAAGCATTTTTGACATCAATTTTGAGCAACACGTCAGGCTGGCCGAAAGTTAAGAAAGAGCGTAGGGCATGGACGGCTGCCTCACACCCTCCTTTTACACCGAAGCCTAACTGTACGGGTTCAAATTCCGAATTTAATTTTGGTAAAATATGTCGAATAGCAATTTTGGAGGCCAGACGTCGTAGTGTTGATCCAACAGCAATTGGTCTCACCCCTCCGTCCTTTTTGGTGAGGGCAATGAGGTTCGCGCCGAAAAGAATGGGAACGATTTCTGGATTGACATTGCCGGAATACATAAAGTTGACCAATTTAGTGATCGAATGTACAAGCTGCTCGCCTGCATCACCCACAGAATGCGATGTTAAGTCTTTCAAATGTTGGGGTGAGATTCCATCCAAACCTGCAGCCGAACCTGGTTTAAAAGATAAAATGGCATCCGTAACATCTTTGTTTTGAATTTGAAGGCACGCTTGCCCTGCTGTTGGTGGGTCGAGAAAATATGGGGTCACTGGAGCTGGAGGATGTTTTGTCCTTAAGGCCTGAAGGGTGTCAGGGGTATCTGGTGATAGCACGTCGTTGGAGAACAAAAGGCGAGCGGCACCTTTGAGATCTCCGTCACAGATTTTGTTTTCAATGAGTTTTTTGCGATTGTGAGGGGCATCATGTTTGAATATAGGTGTGGGAGAAGGCGAGGAGCTTACAGCACAGTTATTCTTAATCTTTTGTGTCAAGGATAAATTCGGTTCATCAGTTTTTATTATATGTAGTGTGCTATATGAAAATAAAAATAGATTCATCCAGTCTTGAGCACAATTGTTTAGGTAACATTTCTGGATTAATTGTGCCAAATGTGTAGCAACGGTTATTCGAGCTCCTCGAGGGATTCTTTTAACTATGGGTATACTATTTTTCAAATGGCTAAGATATGTGTGGAAAGGAGTTGGATCGTTGGCTACATAAGCAGGATCACTCGGAAGAATGGGATGGATGTCTAAAGGTGTACTGATTTGGCTGTTACATTTCCTGTGTGTTTTAGTTGTGTGAATGTTGAGGCCTTTCAAAGATTTGAAAGACTTGTTGCACTGAGTACATGTATGGATCGCGTTCGAAGTGCCATCACAAGATTGGGTCCCGGACTGCATTCACAATAGTGAAATACCAAAAAAATATATCTTAAAACAATAATAAAGCACAAAAAACCAACTTAAAATGTACACTGAAAACATAAATATGTCAAACTCAAAATAAGACGGCTACTTGAATTGGTAAGAAGACGCATGCGTCGACACGCAGGTTTGTCACAGGATGGTCTTCTAATTGGATGCTGCAGTGGACGTCACCTAGCGACGCATATCGTCGCTAGGACAACCGATGGCGGCCTGTATTTTCACATATATATCTTCTTTTCTCCGTCATGAAAATGAGATGAATTGAATTTATTAGAAACTGCGATGAGTACACCACCACAATCCTTTTTTGAATGAAATCCAGAACTTTCGCGATCTCTTCTATATATTGTATATCGATGGTCGAATAATTAGTTCCGTGTGCGTTCCAGTAAAAAATATATATAGACTTTAAAAAGCACCAAACCAGCTTACTGATCGTACATAGTTTTATCCTGTAAAAATGATTTATACACGATATTTTAATTAAAATAAAACGGAGCTGCGAAATACAGTGTCACTGTCATCAGTCATTAAATTATGTAATGAATATCAAACAAAAACAAGAAAAGATTCATTCTAATTCAGTCCATGGATCACTCGATCACTAATTCACTCGTGCACGGCCTCAAGAGTGACTCATTTCATCATCATCATTTCAGCCAAAGGACGTCCACTGCTGGACATAGGCCTCCCCCAAGGATTTCCACAAAGGCCGGTCCTGGGCCGCCCGCATCCACTGCTTTCCGGCGATCTTAACCAGGTCGTCGGTCCACCGTGTGGGAGGCCTACCAGCACTGCGCCTTCCGGAACGAAGAGTGACTACTGGAACCAATTTAACAAAGTGTTTTTCAATAAAATCATCTGCTCCTTCAACTTACCTCTGAATCAGCCACTCTAAGCCTTGTTGTCTCTCGCTCACAGAAGGTCAGTAGTCTTGTGACGATCCGCGAGGGTCGCAATTTGCGCGATTCCACAGGAGATGCTTAATGGGCTATTTCACTGCTCTGCGAAGTCTTTTCGCATTATAGTATGTATGAACTTGTAATAAAATCTCTTTGGATATACTATTTGTATCTGGCTGGTTTTGGTATCATTGAAAGTTCACATCTTTAGCCACTCAGCATAAATTAAGAGAGTTTGGCTGGGAGGTGTTAATGCATCCGCCGTATAATCCTGACCTTGCACCTTCAGATTTCCACCTGTCTCGGTCTCTTCAGAATTATTTAGGCAGTGTTAACATCACGAGAGGACTGCCAAAACCACTTGTCGCGGTATTTTGATCAGAAGTCCCAAAATTTCTATAGCAATGGGATCATGTCCCTACCTACAAGATGGCAAAAAGTTATCGAACAAAATGGTATCTACATACTTTAGTTAAATGTAAATACATAAACTATCATTTAAAAAAAAAATCTTTTGAAACTTCTTAAAAAATGCGAGAAACCTTTTCCCCCAACCTATTCATCATCATCATCATTTCAGCCAAAAGACGTCCACTGCTGGACATAGGCCTCCCCCAAGGATCTCCACAAAGGCCGGTCCTGGGCCGCCCGCATCCACTGCTTTCCGGCGACCTTAACCAGGTCGTCGGTCCACCGTGTGGGAGGCCTACCAGCACTGCGCCTTCCGGAACGCGGTCGCCACTCGAGGACTTTTCTGCCCCATCGGGCGTCGGTCCTGCGAGCTATGTGCCCTGCCCACTGCCACTTAAGTTTGGCAATCCGGTGGGCTATGTCGGTGACCCTGGTTTTCCTGCGTATCTCCTCATTTCTGATTCGATCTCGCAGGGAAACTCCGAGCATAGCCCTCTCCATTGCCCTTTGGGTGACTTTGAGCCTTCTGATGGAGCCCATAGTGAGCGACCACGTCTCTGTTCCATATGTCATCACTGGCCTATTATATTTTACCTATTATATTTTAGTTATAATAGATAGATAGATAGATAGATATTCTTTATTGTACTTGTACACAAAAGAAACTTAAACATGAACCTAAATACAAAATTACAGTACAAATGGCGGTCTTATTGCTAAAAGCAATTTCTTCCAGACAACCGTTGGATGGACTTAGCTGGAACAAGAATCCGTTTAGGGTAATTATAGTGTACATTTATAGATAATAACAAGAAAATATAATATACATACTTAAAAATAATTAAACATATTATTATGTACGACTTAAACAGAAGGTCAAGTAATGCTCCTTCACCATACTCTTGAAAATCGTCAAGGATTGAGCGCACCTCACCGACAATGGCAAGGCATTCCACAGACGTACAGCTTGGATAGTAAAAGATTTATCGTAAAATCGCGTGGAATGCATTGGCATTGCCAGTGTTAAGCTCTCTGATGATCTTAAGGACAATGATACGTACTACGTAAATATTATGTTATTTAAGGATTTTTAGTTTTAGGTTCAACGTTATATTATATTTTCTAGTATGTCATATAACAAAAACCTTATCGCCTATTGTTTTTGGTGCGGGCTGGGGGTCCTTTGTATGCACGGGGCCCTGGGCTACAGCCCAAAAAGCCCTTACGTAGATCCGCCCCTGGCTTTTATGATGTAATAGTTATTTGTTATACAAGAGTGCAAAGTTGCTTTTTAACCGCGTGTTCAATTTTGATGACCGAGCAAGCGAAGGATTCTAAAATTGAATCACGAGCGCAGCGAGTGATTCATAATTAGAATCCTGAACGTTAGCGAGGGAATCAAAAGAGCACGAGGTGAAAAATCTTTGCACTCGAGTGCAACACGTAACTTTTCATTCCACCTCAGCGAGGAAATGACTAAATGCAAAAAAAAAAACGTTTACAATCACAAGATAGGTACACTTTTACTTCAGTTTAGGTATTAATTACTACATTATGACAGGTAAGTATTACAGAATAATCTTTACTTTATTCTCTAGCGAATAAAAACGGCTTTTGCACTCAGATATCGAAGACCAAAAATACTCTTTCCGAGATGGGGGGATGAAAATCATATTTATTTTCACATTTTACTTAGGTCTTGTGAATATCAGGTTATATGTTTTTGTATTTTATCAAATAACTAATTTACTTAAGGTCAAGATGTAGAATCAATACGAGCCTAAACAAATATTTTTTGCAACTAAACTCAAGGTGGAAAATTCAATATCACTTTGGATGAAGTTACTAGTAGGTCAATGTCGTTAGGAATAGTTGAGAGCTCATTGACCCTGTGAAAAGTATGTTGAAGTTAATAGGTTATTTTTGGATGTTAAGGTGACCACCTTTTATACCTTGGAAAAGAGTACACTACTCCAAAAGAAAGTTCGGCTAATACGGCCTCTCCATTGTGGCAGAGTTCAACCACAATCGGAATCGAACCCGGGACCCGTTGATCCAAAGGTGGCATCTAACCCATAGACCAACAAAGGCAGTAGTTTGCTTAAATTTTAAATAGAGGTGCAATTAAAAACATCCCATATAATAATAATATCGACCTTGTTCTCGGCGGTTTTTGTATTTTTTATAAACATAATTGTAAACATAATAATTTTTATAAAAACAAACCTGCACAGTTTTTTGCTCTTCTATGTACAGCATCTTTCCGATCCCGTTGTAGTTTCAGTATGAAAGTGCGTGGACGCAAGGGTTTTCCGAGATCAAAAGAGATGGATGGTTTGTAAGAACGAGGAATTGTGTATGAAAGGTGTGAATTTAGGTATGACGACTGATAGCTGTATGGAGACTACCACCTAGCGCGTAAGTTGATAATATTAATTTTAACACAGTGACCTAAGTACCCTTTAAAGAGTAAAAAATAAAAAAAAAATACATCGCGTTGGGGGACCGCTCCTACTTATTTATTACTTGACGCCTGGTCCCCCAACGCGATGTATGTTTTTTTATTTTTTACTCTATAAAGGGTACTTAGGCCATTGAGTCGGGGGTTTATTTAAATTTTTAATTTAATTTTTATTTTCTGGTTTTTGTAGGTACACGCTTATTATGCTGTAGATCCTCACCACATATATTTGCAGGTATCCCCCCCCCTTTTACCCCCAGAGTTTTTTCAGGACTCAACTTATTTTCATGGAGCATATTATTTTGTAATGTGCACGTGACGCGCTTTCATTTGAGACTCCACTCGATTATATTTGCAGACTTTCGGTTATTCACCCCCAATGACTTTTAAACGACAACCGATTTTCATCAAACACGTCTAAGAACACTCGTAATTCACCTGTCATACAACAAAACTGTATTGAAATGGCTTCATCCGTTCGCGAGCTACGGAGCCACAGACAGACAGACCGACAGACAGACACGTCAAACTTATAACACCCCTCATTTTGCGTCGGGGGTTAAAAATACGCTTTTATAGAAAATCCAACTAAAAAATAGAAAATAAATTCTAGGCAAACGTGTACCATCTTAGGCCTCATCTTCGCCTTCCATCAAGCGAGATTCAGGTCAAACGTAAGCCTATTTTTTTACATAAAAAAAATTACTTTATTGTAAAAAAAGCATGGGTCAAAATCATGTTCAAATCCGTTACATTACTAACATACGTCTGAAGCTAATAGAAGCGTACAAATATGACAATTTATAAGAGGATTGTGATAAAACCTACGTAAATAAAGTTCCTTTTGAGTTCGTCTCTACGCCCATTTCAGATGTTTACTACTTACTACTCAGCCCATAAATGACCCACAGCTGAGTTGGGCCGCCTCTCATCACAGGGAGGGTTAGCCTACTGTGCCTCGCTGGCCAGACGGGTTGGCACAGAGTCTCATATCAAGTTCCCCACGGCACGCTGGGAAAAACGCGGATTGTAAAAGTCAACAATACCCTTGTATATACCCTTGTATATACAATATCCGCGTGGTAGGATCTAATGGTCCACACGGCTACCTACCACCCTCACATCTAAGTCCGGCGCCAAGCAGTTTTACTGTGTTTGTACAGTTTTACTATGTGTGAGCCTGACAGGGCGTTTCCTTGAATTGTCTGCTCCATCTTAGACCTTGGCGTTGCTTTCCATCACGCAAGCCTAGGGTCAAAGGCATTCAAGTAATTAGTAAAATAAAAAAAAGTTTTCCTTCTCTTGCGGCTAAGTTATCGGCTTGGCATTTCCTTTTGTCGTCTCTTACCCTCAGGATGAAATGGGGTGGTGATACTATGTATTCTAAATCCGTAAGGTATTTTATTAGTCTTGTACAGTCTGCGTAATTGACAATGTATCATGCATATAAATTTTGTGTATTTGTAACAACATATGTATTAAGACGTCATATAAGGTACGATCCGCGAATATTAAAAACTATGTTATTATTCTACGTGTGGTATGCCTCAGTGTGGTGACGGATTTAGAATACGCAGTGTCACCAACCTATACCATCCCGAGGGTGTCGTAAGAGGCGACTAAGGGAACGCAAGAGGCAATCCACCTAGGCGCAAGAGAGACTCGATGCAAACCTTGTGCCAACCCGTCATGCCAGCGTGGCACAGAAGGCTAATTTCCCTCCATGAATTTGGTGGAGGCCCGACCCAGTAGTGGGTCATTCATGGGCTGTAATGATGATGATGTTATTATTTCTTAAAATGAAGTGGCGTGGAGCTTCGGTCTTCAATAAATGAGGCGCGCCGAGGTCCCCAGGGTCACGGAGCATGCTCCCGCAATGGGAGTGAATCCCGTGGCCCTGGCTTGAGCAGTCGAGGATCGCCGTCGGTTTTAGTGGGTAGGTCGGGGCGCAATTTACCATCTCTACGTGCCCCGGAGTTAACCTCTTAACAAAACCCGGCCGGTCAAAATTGCTGGGTACCCAAGACGATCTCAAAATTTAAAAAAATGATGAAAAGGGTCCCATCCAGTCAGACGAGGTGGTATGTCTGGCAGAGGGCGCGGCGCCTATCCCTCGATAACTGTAGTCGGGGATTTGTCAATTGTGCATAATGCTCTGCAAACTTCGCTATCGCGGTGTAGGACTTTTTGGTGGTAGTTTTATAGCTATAAGATTAAGTATTTAACGACGAAATAAACCTACGACTACTCTGCCCTTATAGACCCAATGCTGGGTCGGGCCTCCTCCAAATTCATGGAGGGAAATTAGCCTACTGTGCCACGCTGGCCAGACGGTTCCCCCTTCTCTTGCGGCTAAGTTTTCGGCCTTATTTCTTTCCTTTTGTCGGCTCTTACGACACCCTCAGGATGGCATGGGTTGGTTGGCATTTTCAAAGTTTCTTTCGTCCTTTCTCATCACAGGAAAATTACCAACTTTTATCATATATTTGAAGTCTCAGTGAATGACCTTACCTCTTACACTATATGCGACAAAACAAAAACATTATATACATACATCCTAAGCGACACCTACAAAAAAATCATTAGCTGTTTGGGGTTGGTCGGCTCACTGGATTCATGACTTATAATTTCATTTTTAATTATTCCATTTTATATTATAAAATTCATATTCCAGTTGAGCGCCTTTCGGAACGAAACGGAACTAGTTATAAGAGAACGGTTATTGTAGTATGGCGTTTAAAAAAAGAGACAAGCCCACCGAGTGTCTTCCGCCAGGTCTTCTCGGTTGGTGCCGCGTTCCGACCTGGTAGTAGTATTTTATAAGTGATGTATCCGATGACGATTGTGAACGCCGTAATTGGTTTATACAATAAAGCATTTTTTATTCTATTCTATTCTCTATCCATCTATCAGCCACTGCTGAAAATAGACCTCCATTGATTTCCATAACACACGATCACGTATCCACCGACACCCAACGTCCTTCACAAGGTGGACGACCTTGTGAAGGACGTTGGGTGTCGGTGTCCACCTAGTCTATCCATAACACTCTTACTAATTTATTCAAATTTCAATTCTAAACAAATACCCACGACGCGACACACAGCGAGCGAAGAGGTAGCTCTTTGTTAAAGCACTGGCCGAACCAGTATAAACCGGTTTCGTTCCGTACGTGACGAGCCGCCAGTGCCCGCACACACGCGTATCATACTTGTAGCGGTGTACCTACCGTGGCGCTGTTCTTAGAAGGTTTCTCTCTGTCCTATATCTACTCCTGTTCCAGTACCACTGCTGCAAAGCATTCGAATCGTCGGGAATTTAATCTAATATATAAAATTCTCGTGTCACAGTTTTCGTTGCCATACTCCTCCGAAACGGCTTGACCGATTTTGATGAAATTTTGTGAGCATATTGAATAGGTCTGAGAATAGGACAACATCTATTTTTCATCCCCCTAAATTTTAAGGCGGGGTCCAAAACAAAAATAATTGTTTATTTTTTAGAGAAAATTTTTTGCTTTAATTTTTTTAAGATTCAGCTTACAAAAATACAAATAACCCTAAATTTTCACCCCTCTACGATCAACCCCTATTTAATTACATGGCAAAACAACGTTTGCGATAGGAGATTTTGTATAGATAGATTGAGTCATCACGATATCTCTGGACCCATAAGACCTAGAGGGTTGCGCGGGGAGGGGCTGCGCAGGGTGGGGGTTGAGCGGGGTGGGGGTTTCGCGGGGTGGAGGTTGCGCGGGGAGGGGGGTTGCGCGGGGGATGGTTAATTATTTGGCAAACCAACGTTTGCCGGGACAGCTAGTAATAAATATGAAATCACCAATTAAAGTTACTTTTGAGTTTGTATACGATAAAATGTTCGGTGTAAGACCTGGTCAACGCCACGACGCGATATAGCGTTTAAGTTACACCTTGTATACACTTTTATTCGACTACTATAAATAATAACGAAAGGTTAAATCATCTTCAGTATTATAAATCACTTCTTAACGGGTGGTCAATTATTAAGACAAATTTGTCACGGTAATATTGAATTTAAGTTATCGACAAGATAATCGTTGACAAAATACTCGTAGAAGAAATCTGCCAGCGAGCTCTGAAGCAGTGCTTTAGCAGCAAAATTGAGCAGATTATTGAGGTAAGACGGAAAGATACACGATAACGACGGCTTCCTCCAAATCTATGGTGGGATAATAGCCTACTGTGCCACGTGGCAAGACGGGTTGGCATAGAGTTTTTATGAAGTTTTCCTTCTCTTGCGGCTAGGTGATCTGTTATTTGCGTTTGTTTAGTCGCCTCTCACGACACCCTCATGATGACACGGGTTGGTGACCTTGTGTATTCTAAATTTGTCACGCGCATATTATCTATACTTTTTTGGTTACATACTGTTAAAATTTGTGAGTCTAGTCAACAAGTTCAAGAACGTGAAAAAAAAAGACAAAAAGGATTCAGAATCACGCCTAGAAAAAAAAAATGCATTTTGGGGCAGGTAAAAAAATGTTATCAAAAAAATAAGATAAAAAAAAATGTATTTAGTTTTTTGTTAATAATTCGAAAAGTATTAATACTTATATTATACTAGCTTTTGCGCGCGGCTTCGCCCGCGTGGGTTTTGAACCCGTGCATATTTTTTATGAACATAAAATCGGTTATTGTGGCTAAACTATGATAGTTAGATATGTGCTCTCGCGGACTTTTTTGTAGATCTTTATAAGACCTACAAACCCGTAGTACATAATTTTGTTCTATTGTCAATAGTTTTTGCAGCGCACGCATAAATAGGTTTTCGATTTTACACCTTGGTTTACAAAATCGCAATTTTCATACGGATCCCCAATTCTTTTGAAAATAAAATATAGCCTATAACCTTCCTCGATAAATGGACTATCTAACACTGAAAAATTTTTTGAAATCCGACCAGTAGTTCCTGAGATTAGCGCGTTCAAACAAACAAACAAACAAATAAACAAACAAACAAACTCTGCAGCTTTATATATTAGTATAGATTAGTATAGATTCAGCCCACATTAATCCACTGCTGGACATAAGTCTTCAGCTTGACGCACCCAGCTGCTGCTCGCAACCTTTCGCAGCTCGTTGCTTCATCTATCTGAGGGTCGTCCCACACTACGTATAAAAAAACCGACTCCAAAAACTAAAACTTTATCATCCATCTCGTTACCATAACACAAGCATTATGTTGCTTAGCTTGGGACGAGATGGCGTTGTGTGAAATGTCCATGGAAATTTAAAAAAATAAAATGTATTAAATAACTTAATAAAGATTAAATTTAGTACACCTCTTAAGTGCTGCTTATTGCAAGCCAAATGTTATGGCACCGACCTTAAAATGTAATTACACAAAGCGACGCCGGTGAATCCCATTGCTCATTATAATTTTTCCTAATTTCCGATTTTTCCACCCATTGAACTAATGCAGTATTATTAAGGTCACAAAACGTAGTTAATTTTATTTTTTACTTTTTAGTGTTTTGTGTAAATTACATCAAGAACACTACATACATCATCTACGTAAATAAAAATGTTAATAAAAAATGCCCCTAGAATGAAAGCTCCTGGGCCAAACTACGAGTAACAAAAAATTTTATGGGACCTAATCACGTATATTGGATCATGTACCACAGCGTAAACAGTGTACATACATAAGAAAATAAAATACTAATCAAATTGAGCTTCAACTCCTTTTTGAGGTCAGTTAAAATAAACAGAGTGAAAAGAATTTGCTTTGTTTCATTTACCCACGTGGCGTCAACGCGAAATCCGGTTTCGTATGTTTAATCTCATTAAAACACCAGCCAATTACTTACATGAGAACATAAAAAATCAACAGGTATAATATAGTTAAAATTGTCTTTCTAAATTGAGACAATCTTTACATGTCATCATCAGGATATATTAATGTATATATATATAATAAGATATATATATATATATATATATATATATATATATCTTATTAGTATATATTTTATAAAGTATTTATGTAAGTAAATTTTAGTTTATATTTCTATCGTAGGTACCCCATTTATTCTCTCTCTCTCTAACCCGAAGGTAGACTGGTAGAGAATGCCGCAAGGCATTAAGTCCGCCTTATGTACCCTGCTGCTGTACATGAAGAATAAATAAATAAATTATTACACATTGAAATTAAACACTAACGTATTTGTAGCGACCAACATGCTACAAACTTTACACAATTCACCCGAAAAATCTGAACAAATTACATGAAGAAATATCGCCTACAAATGCGAGAATTCCCAAAAAGTCTTACACCACCAAAGCGAAATTTCAAGAGTAATTCGCACTGTCAAAAAATCCCCGACAATAACTATTGGGGGATATGCGCTGCGACCCCTAGCCAGACATACGGTGGTATGTCCCTCCAAGCTCCAAGCTCATAAAGGTGCAAGAAAAACTTTTTCAAGCTCAAAGTCATTCTTGCGCCTTTAAGAGCTTGGAGGGTTGTATTGATGAGTTTGATGATTATAATTATATAACTACATATGTCTTACAGCCGCGAATAACATTTTAATCAACATACAACTTAGCACTGACCTGCAAAAAACGTACGAAAATTTGAATTTCGCGGGCTACCCTGGAAGTGTTTCTTTTTACTTTTGAAGATTTTGCTGCAAGGCATTCGAAACGGTACTTAAATAATGTAATAAACACGCGACAAATCAGTTAAACAGTGTTTAATTTCAATTTTATATTTCTTCTTAGTCTTGGTTACAATAATTCAGTGCGGGAAGATATTAAACTTACAATATGAACGGCGATTGACGAAGCAAACTCACTACTAATGATATAATTATGAATTTTTTTTTACACCGGTTTAACATCGTACTGGATATCTGTTAGGAGTTTATTTTTGAAAATACACTGTTCTAATAGCAGTTCTATTTATGGTAATAATGACCCACGGTGGAACGAATCATCATCGATTCGAATCGATTATCTAAGTATCGATTATGTAATCGATTCGGTCAGTAGGGCAAGAGTGTGTTACGGATTTGCACAATCTTGAAATAAGTTAAAAACCGCTTGTTCGAAGGCAAAATTTGGTAGTTGTTAGTTAGGAATTATATGCACAAAAGATTAACAATTTTTTCGCGAATAAAGGGTTTATAATTTACTAGCATTACCCAGCGCACGTTGCTATACCTCTAACTAAAATAAATTTATTTAAACTTTTTGTTCAGAAACTTTCATGCGCATGCACAACACTTTGCTGAAAGTCATCACTTGAGCAAATGCATAGTTTACAATTCTATAAAGGACACACAGACAAACATTCATTTATAAATAACTAGCGACCCGCCCCGGATTCGCACGGGTGCAATGATGAATTCTCTAAATTTATCAGTATTTAGAGAAAATTGTCTACAATATTATGCATGTATTAAACTTAAAAACCTTCCTCTTAAATCACTCTATCTATTAAAAAAAACCTCATCAAAATTCGTTGCGTATTTTTAAAGAATTAAGCATACATAGGGACGGACAGACGACAGCGACTTTGTTATATAATATGTAGTGATAGTGATAGTGATTTACAAAAAGAACTATCATTAGGTAGCATTCTGCATTCGTCTTAAAATTCGCAAATTAACCAATATACAACCATATGACGTCGGTGCAACAACCTTTTTTTTTAAATTTAGTCTGTAATAATATCTGAAGACTTCAGCTGGTAGACTGACTGATAGCGACTGACAAAAGAGATAGATAGATTGTAATAACTATTAGTGTATGAGAGGTTTGAATACAGACATGACGACATATAGGTGTATGGAGACTACCACCTGGCGTGGGACAGGGGCCGTAAGATGATATTGGTAGTTTTAAATATGACGATTTATAGATAAATAAATAAATAAAGTACATGTATTTATTTGAATTACTGAGTTATATTTATTTCTTCTTTATTTGTTACAGAAAAATGCTTGGCTGCTAGATAAAGAAAACAGAAATCTAACCTAACCTACCCAACCAAGATGGCCGCCACGATATTGGACAACGCTTCGATCAAAAGCACAGACAAAATGGAGACCAACAATTCGAATTGTTACGCGAATTGCGAACAAGGCAACCTTGACGAAAACATGAACAGAACTTTGAAATTGAGTGAAGTGCAGAAGTTTTACAATGGAAAGAATATTCTCATTACTGGAGGAACGGGTAAGCTATTACCACTTTGCGCTTAGGGGCTGTACATTAATCATTAATGAGGTTCGAAAGGGGCGGACCGCAGAACCCGCAAAAATCACGAAATATTAGGGGGGGGGGGGGTTCGTTTATAGGTAGGTACCTACTAAAAAATACACGTGATTTTTCATGGAGGCGGGGGCTGGGTTGTCTTATACCTCACTACGGATCACCAAGTGTTCAAAATGCTAAAAAAAAACATGTGATTAATGGACAGCCCCTTAGCTATTAATAAACCTTGGGTATCGTCAACCCGTCTGGCCAATGTGGCACAGTAGTAATTTATATTTAACTAGCGACCCGCCCCGGCTTCGCCCAGGTGCAATGATTGACATCTAAAATTATGAGTGTTTTTTTACAATATTTTGCATGTATTGTACACATAAACCTTCCTCTTGAATCGCTCTATCTATTACAAAAAGCCGCTTCAAAATCCGTTGCGTAGTTTTAAAGATTTAAGCATACACAGAGACGGACAGACTACAGCGACTTTGTTTTATAATATGTAGTGATAGTGAAGCTTGGAATGTCGGTACCAGGGTCGCATAACAATGTAGGAGATGATTCCCTCTTGGAGATTTTAAAGTGCAGGCAACCTAGCCACAAGATAAGGAAAACTTGATACAAACCCTGTAGCAATCCATAAATTTGGAGGAGGCCCGACTCAGTAGTGGTTCATTCATGGGCTGAAACGTTGCGTTGGCACATACACACACACACACACACACAAAACAACATAATATAAAGGAATTAAGAGGATTACTCCTGTTTTGAAGTCAGTTAAAAAAAGCTCGTCTAATTTCTATTCTTTAATATACTACTTCTTTCTAGGTTTCCTCGGAAAGATCCTGGTAGAAAAGCTTCTTAGGGGGTGTCCAGGGGTGGAGAACTTGTATCTTCTGGTGCGACAGAAGAGAGGAAAGGACATATACACCAGGATGGAAGAAATCTTCGAAGACCCTGTAAGTCCTTATTATATCCCTAGTGTGGCTTACCGCCTTTATTTTACCTTAGTGTTTTTGTTAAAATCCATAATGAACTATTGATACCAGCCTGGAGTGTCCGGGACTCTGGTCTGCCTCTCACACTCTAGTAAGTGGCCTCCACCAAGTGTATGCGAGCCTGGTACTTTTTAATGTAACTGCGGTATTCTGTAATATGGAGATTCTTCTCCAATTTGCTCCCTATACTTTGGCCCCAACTCCTCACACTCGCCCAAGTTCTAAGTGACCTCCACTAAGGTTATGCGAGCCTGGTACTTCTTAGTGCGGCTGCGGTATCCTGTAAGGTGGAGGAGAGGTCCTTCCCAGTCGAGAAGTTATAGTTAGTGAAAAGGTCTTTACGGGTACAGTCCCCGCCAATCTTTATGGCCGCTCTGAATGTAGCGGTGAGTACGAACTGGCGCATCGTACATTAAAAGTTCGAGCACAATAAGTCGGGCCGCAGCGCAGCGCAAAATGCGTACCTAGCACATTAGTGACGGGCCGGGTTGCAGGGCATTGACGGATTTTGAGTTCCTCATTCATTTTTCTGAACATCGTAACTTCGCATGGATAATCAACTAAAAGTCATAAAGTTTACAATAACAGGTGGGTTCATCACAGGAACACGGAAATACCAAAATATGCACACAAATCCGCTAGCTATACAGCACACTTTGACGGGGCGCAGCGGGGCGGGACGGGCCGCATCGCACGGACGCAAGTCCGCGTCGCAATAATGCGACCCGCTGCGGCCCGACACAGTGTGCGATAGTTCTTACAAATTGTATTGAAGCGATTTGAGCGGATTTTTGTGCCCTGCCCCTAGAATATAAATAGAACGAGAATAGTTACTTCGCTCAGCGAATATGCCTTGTCATACAAACTGGCAATGCTACTAGCCTTCTTGGCACCGTACTCGATGGCAGAGATCTGGTGCAAAGTATTTTATTTTATAATTTTAGTTATTTACTTTACGGATTTTTATGTTTTATGTACGATAATGTCTTTTACTAAAAAAAAATTAAATAAATAAAAATAAAAGTAGAACATGTCCCTTTTTAAATTTGACAGCTGTCAGTTGGTAACGATTCTCCCCGATCCCAGATCCCAGATCCCGATCCCAGATTATAGGCCCGCGAGTTCATGTCCATCGGGGCCTAAATAAATAATTAATTATCACATTTATTTTATTTCACAATTTGCAAAATTGCCTTATGTTACAATAAACCAAATTGAAAGCTGTTTAGGTACTAAACCGGTAGTTATTATCGACATTAACATAACTAATTAGGTAACAGCATTACAGCATTCCTCAGGATGGACATGAACTCGCGCGCTTATATGTATTACTTATTTTCCAATTACAAAATAGTATATTTCATTACAAGTGCGGAAAAGCTGTTTTTAATACGACTATTTTTAATACAGTTGCGAAAAAAGAAGCAATGTAACAAAATAATAAACTCAACTCAACTAACTAATCATTTATGACATAAAAAAAATGGCGCCGACCGTAGAATATAAGCAGAAATTTACTTTTTCTTCACCCATTCTAGTAGGCAAAAGAAACTATATATACAGCCAAGTCTTCAGTAGAAATTTTTTATTGATATCAAATGAAATTGAATGAAATGAAACCTAACCTAACTCATTCAATCAAATCATTAAATCTGATATTGAAACAAATGAGTAAGTAGTTTCTTTTTAGAAATATACGTAATCTAAGAATCATAAAAACTTCTATGATTTTTTTTAGTTAAAACTTCATGGTTGGTTTTTCCTTATAATAGACATTATTTTGACAGTTGGGAAAGAAAACGCACTAGTGCGGGAATGGTAAAGAAAAAGCACGCGTGTGTAATAGCCCACTTCCCGAACGCTATACGTCCCTGCAATATGCCACTTTTTGAGTATTGAATAATACAACTGTATTAAAAAAAAATTAAAAAAACAGAAGTGTTTCGGATAGAGTGTTTCGTTTGTCACACCCTGTTGAAGTCCTTGATTTATTTAAAACAGTTTTGAAATTAACAGTATTAGTGTACAATGTAAATTGCAAATTTCCGGTGGAATATGACAACAACGGTATCTCAAACATCTTTTTGCGATGTTTATCGAATTTGTGAATAAGGTTAACGGCCCACTATAGTGTAATTATTTAGCAATCTTATTATTACTTTATACACTAGCTACTGCTTGCGACTTCACTCGCGTAGACCTAGATCTTAATTATAGAATTATCGTATTACTGTCGTCGTTTTAGCCCATAAATGAGCCACTACTTAGTCGAGCCTCCTACAAATTCATGGAGGGAAATTAGCCTACTGTGCCACGCTGGCAAGACGGGTTGGCACAGGGTTTGTACCAAGTTTTCCTTATCATACGGCTAGGTGATCTGACTCTTACGATCCTTTAGTCGCCTCTTACGACACCCTCAGGATAGTGTGGGTTCGTATTATTGATAACATTGTTAGTTTAGATTTCTTTTGCGAATAGATATCACTGCTACAATTTTAACGCGATATAACTATGTATTTAAATAGGTTATATCTGCTGAGTAGGTACAATCCCCGCCAATCTTTATGGCCGCTCTGAATGTAGCCGCATTACGCTGCGCACATATATCATCACTATCACTACATAGTATAAAACAAAGTCGCTTTCGTCTGTCCGTCCCTATGTTTGCTTAAATCTTTAAAACTACGCAACGGATTTTGATGCGGTTTTCTTTAATAGATAGAGTGTTTCAGGAGGCAGGTTTATATGTATAATACATGTATAATTGGACCGGGGCGAAGCCGGGCCGGGCCACTAGTAAAATATAAATATAAAATACCTAGCGGCCCGTCCCGGCTCTGCACGGCTGCGATGTTACCTGCGGATGACGCCGCGGGGCGAAGCTAGTCGAAAAAAGTAGCGTAAGTTACTCCTTATATCATCAGCTACCTACCAGTGAAAGTCCCGTCTAAATCGGTCTACCCGTTCCAGAGAATAGCCGATTAGAGATAGACAAAAATTAAAAAAAATATATTTTGGTCTATGTACTTTGTATACATACTTACGCATTTAGTCAAAAGTGGTTATTTTGTTATTACAAACAGACACTCCAATTTTATTTATTTTTATAGATTAGGTAGGTAGGTATTTACTTCACCGTAATTACGTTATTAGTAGTTACACATACTCGTTTTTATACATATTTAGCTAATTACGTACTTCAAAGCCAAAAGAACAGTTTCTTAATAACTGTAAATAGCTTAAAATGAGTCGTCTTTAATAATTTTAAATGAAACCTTTTTTTTGTTTTTTTATTATTTGGAGCGTTTGCGACACGCTCCTGACACAAGAACTTTTGCACAGGAAAGACTTTTGAAATTTAGCAGATTATACCCTGTTCAAGATAGCGTGATCGATTTGACAGATGGGCTAGTGATGGGAAACAGAAAATATCTAGTAGTCCAAAAACTAACGTTTTAAAATATTTGTAACAGTGACAAGTTGGCGTGGGTGTATTATGTGTGAAATTCTTTATTGCACTAGACATATAAAACATTGGGTGGATAAGCGATGGTGGGTCAATATTCATAATAAGTTCCTATTTAATATTACAGGGTTATTTTTGGACCCCCGCCAAATTTAAATAGGTGGTTCAGACCATGAAAGTAAACAAAAAAGAAAAGTAAATAATAATTGCCTCGTTGGTCTAGTGGTTAGATGTGCCGCCTTTGGATCAACGGGTCCCGGGTTCGATTCCGGGGTCGGGCAAGTGTCTTTGTCTAAACCAGAGGCACTGGCTCGGAGTCTGGGTGTCATTTCTATCTATAATATGTATGTATTTACAAAAAAAAAATGTATATAAGTAGTTTATCATCCATCTCGTTACCATAACACAAGCATTAAGTTGCTTAGCTTGGGACAAGATGGCGTTGTGTGAAATGTCCAAGGAATTGTAAAAATGTTAAATTTCAATGTGCGAAAGCCAACGAATTTTATTTCAAAATGAAAATGTTTTATATTCGATATTGTCTTAAAAAGTGAAGAAAAAGTGATAAAGAATTTCAACCCTGGTATCGACACTCAAGCTTTAAAGAGAACTTGGTTTACTGTGCCACGGTAGCCGTTCGCACAGTTGTTTTCAAGTTTAGTATCGTCGTTTCAGCGCATCAATGACCCACTACTGGGTCGGGCCTCCTCCAAATTCATGGAGGGAAATTAGCCTACACACGCTGGCAAGACGGATTGGCACAGGGTTTATATCGTTCTGTTGGCTAGATGATTTGCCTCTTACGTTCCCTTAGACGCCTCTTACGACACCCTCGGGATGGCATGGGTTGGTGACACTGCGTATTCTACATCCGTCATCACCAAGTTTAGTGTATCGAACCTTTATTTGGTAGCCTTGCCTTTTCAAGGGAATGCAGTCGCCATAAAAGGGCGTAAGCGTTAATCACACTTTTAAGTTTATCAACATTAATAACAGATATTTACGCGACATTGAGAAGTAAGGAAGCTATTTCCGCTCATCTTTACGAGGAGTGCACTGTCCTTAAACTATAAATAATGCCGTTTAATGCAGTGTAGTGTCTAGGCTTCGATAAATAATATAATTGGGTACCTATACCTGGTCGTTCGCAGTCGGCTCAGGCATGCAGTTCAAAATATATTAATATCACTACATATATATAGTGATAGTGATGTGATGTAGTGATATATCACTACATGATGATGTATGATGATGTGATGTAGTGATATATCACTACATCACTATCACTACATATTAAAAAACAAAGTCACTGTCGTCTGTCCGTGCTTAGGTATGCTTCAATCTTTAAAACTACGCAAAGGATTTTGAAGCGGTTTTTTTAATAGATAGAGTGATTCAAGAGGAGGTTTTTTATGTCATAATTGCACCCGTGCGAAGCTGGGGCGGGTCGCTAGTAAAATATAAAAATAAAATAAAAATGCTAGTACTGACTAAATACGGCTGATGTTTGGCCCTTTGTGACAAATCACTATTTGATCACAAATCAAATCTGTCGAATAGGTCTTTATTAATTATTTTTTTATCTATGGCTTGAATGCCTCTGACCCTAGGCTTGCGTGATGGAAAGCAACGCCAGGGTCTAAGATGGAGCAGGCAATTAAAGAAAATGCCATGTCGGACACCGGCTCTCACAGACACACGACGACACAGTAAAACTCCTTGGCGCCGACGTAAAACATATTGTATACAAAAATAGCGTTCTAAAAAGCAATTATGTACAATGTTATTTGCCTTCTTACGGACCGTGTCCCACGCTAGGTGGTAGTCTCCACACACCTATCAGTCGTCATATCTACAGACACACCCTACATACACAATTCCTCATTCTCGCAATCCATCCATCTCTTGTGATCGCCCACAACCCTTGTCGTCCCTCGTCCACCCACATTCACGCCGAAACTACCACCGGTTCGATAAACCTGTTCTACGGAGAAGAGCCGGCAGGAAACTTTGTATAGTTGCTATTTTGCAAATGATTTTTCTTTTTTTCATCACCCGCAACCACATTCATGCGTAAACTACCACCGCTTCACAGTGCTGTTCTACAGAGAAGAGCGGAGAAACTCTGCAGTTGCTTGACACCGGCTACGTTTATCTGGTTTTGTTTTTTTTCATAATTTATCCTCTTGCGTTACCAATGTATTTGCCAACTGTTGCCAACATACTGAGGGTATGTAAGTCAGTCAGGGTCAGTCACCGGATGTTGTCAGAACTACTTGTGATGTATTTCTTAATGCCCTGGGCTTGAAATTGTTAAGACAATAAGTAGCATTTCTTGGTTTTTTTTTTCGCCTGGAATTTTCATGGATCCTGGTATAAAAAAATGTGTCTGATCGGCTGTCTGAGTCTGGGTTTCACATGTGTTCGTGAATTACATGTTTGTAAACTGCCCCCGCGATACAGGTCATACAGGCGATACCTAGTTTAGGGGTTTCGTTGTTTAAAACTTGAAGATTAACTCTAGCATGTCGCGGGTTCGATTCCCGCACGGAAGAAATGTTTGTACGACCTACAAGTTGTTTGTTACGGGTCTGGGTGTTTTATATCTATAATATGTATGGATTTACAAAAAAAAAATATATAAGTCGTTTATCATCCATCTCGTTACCATAACACAAGCATTAAGTTGCTTAGCTTGGGACGAGATGGCGTTGTGTGAAATGTCCAAGGATATTTATTTATTTATAGTTGTAAGGCCTGATGTTAATTTATGAACACCAATCCAACATACTAGTAATCAGCCGATTTATGACCCACTGTTGAGTCGGGCCTCTCCCGTCACGTGGGGGGGAATTAGCCTACTGCGCCACGCTGGCCAGACGGGTTGGCACAGGGTTCCGTGCCAAGTTTTCTTCTCTTGTGACTTTTTCCTTTTAACGGCTTAAGCGCAGATCCAAGGGGCTGTCCATTAATCACGTGATGTTTTTTTATCATTTTTTAACCCCTCCCTCCCCCTTGGTGATATGTGGTGAGGTTTAACACTACCCCCCCCCCCCCACCCCCTATAAAAATCACGTGTATTTTTTAGTATCTACAAAGAGTCTTACACTCAAAGGCTCAATACACGCCGCATTTCGGTTTAAAAATCACGCGTTTGACGCAAAAATAAATACACGTGATATCTTACTATATACCCCCTCCTCCCCTCTTGTGATATTTCGTTATTTTTTGCCGGACCCCTCCCTCCCCCTTTCGAACCTCACGTGATTACTGGACAGCCCCCAACCAGAAGAGTTGGTATGTCTGGCTAGGGGTCGCAGCGCCTATGCCCCCCGATAGTTGTAGTCGGGGAATTCTTAACTGTGCGAATTGCTCTTGAAATTTCGCTATCGCGGTATAAGACTTTTTGGTAATTGTCGCATTTGTAGGCGATATTTCTTGATGTTAACAGGCCAGATTTTTTGGGTAGATTGTGTAAAGTATGAAGCATTTCATCGCTACAGACTCTTACGACACCCTCAGGAGGGAATGGGTCGGTAATAACTTGTATTCTAACTCCGTTACCACACGGACCGTCTTCATAAACACTATTTTTATTTAATTTAAACGTGTGTACAATAGCATGTCAAGATTACTTAGCAGTTAGTAATATAGACTTATGTTAAGCTAAAGAGGTTGACTGGGTTTCTGAGAAGCGACTCAACAAACATACAAAGGGCATACGACGTACTGAGTCAATATTTTATATATGCAAGTACCCTAATGCAGTCTTGTATGTTTACCAAGTTATTATCTGTGATGACAGAAATAAAACAATCCTAGATGCAACGAGGTTTTTTTTGGCTATACATCTTAATTATGCGAGCCTTCACCAATCCATCGGACTTGTTTGTACCACCATAATTGTAACCCTTTTATTTAAAAGATAAACAGACAGAGAAGAGCTGCGAGGAAACTCCATGGATGCTCCATAGTTTCCTCCCGGCTCTTCTCTGCGGAGAATGGATTGATGGAAGTTTAGATGGTAAATAATCAATTTTAAAAGGTAAATGTTATTTTATCTGTGGAATGAATGGATTGAATTATAGATGGTAAATAATCAATTCTAAATGGTAAATTTTATTTTATTGTTTGACTTGTCATAAGAATTCAAGTGACCGATCAAAGAGTTGTAGGAGTGAGGAATTGTGTATGAAAGGTGTGAATGTAAGCATGGCGACTGATAGGTGTGTGTGGAGACTACCACCTAGTGTGGGACATGGGCCGTAAGATGATAATCACTATCACTACATATTATAAAACAAAGTCGCTGTCGTCTGTCCGTCCCTATGTATGCTTTAATCTTTAAAACTACGCAACGGATTTTAAAACGGTTTTTGTTAATAGATAGAGTGATTCAAGAGGAAGGTTTATTGCACCCGTGCGAAGCCGGGGCGGGTCGCTAGTGTTAATTATAAATATGACGATTTATAAGAGTTTTCTGATAAAACGTACGTTAATAAACTTCCTTTTGAGTTTGAGTTTGCTATAATGAGCCAACTTGATTAAATGAGTTTTGATTTTAATTTTGAATGGCATTCCGAACCGGTGGTAAAGACTAAATTATTATTTGTTTTTTTTTTTAACTTAATATTTGGGTTATTTTTATGATTCGACTATTTGAAAGCATTCGTAATAATTTTATTCGGAAAAAAGACCATATATTTTCTATAGGTCCATATTTTTTTCTTTTAACAAAAACGATACCCTTTCTCTAAGTATAACTTACTAGCTGACCCGGCGAACTTTGTTCCGCATTATAAATATTTAAAACAAAAAGAATGTTGGACATAGGATACCTGAGATTTTTATCCCGTCCGTATAAAACCTACTTTTAACAAAACGCAACTGATAGCGAAACGTTATGTTGTCTATAGTTTAATATGGCCGAAAATTTGACAATTAGAAATTTTGTATTCGACTTGTTTATATTGTTGTAATTCACATAATATCTTTATAACTTGTAGCCTATGTGTTATTCTGATGTATAAGCTATATTATTGTAAATTTTCATTAAAATCCATTCAGTAGTTTTTACGTGAAAGAGTAACAAACATCCATCCATCCATACATCCATCCATCCATCCATCCATCCATACTTACAAACTTTCACGTTTATAATATTAGTAAGATATCGCGGGAGCAGTTTACAAACATGAAATTCACGAACACATATGACACCCAGACTCAGAGCAAGTGCCTCTGGTTTACACAAAGACACTTGCCCGGCCCAGGAATCGAACAACCCTTAGGTTGTTAGACGCGGGCGGCGGGCACCGACAAGTGTGTACTGGGATATTTATGCTACTAATTGAACTATTGTCACCTAAACGCTATTGGCAATTTTTTTTTTTTGTTTTTTATTCGAATAAATTCTTACGAATGCTTTCAAATAGTCAAATAAGTATTTCAAATAGTTTTTACCACCGGTTCGGAATGCCATTCCACAGAGAAGAGCCGGCAAGAAACTCCATGGTTGCTCTTTTAAATAAAAGGGTTACAATGATGGTGGTACAAACAAGTCTGACAGATTAGTGAAAGCAATAACACGCATAAACATGTGGCATATTAAAAAAATTAGAAAATAAAAATTAGTAGTAATAAAAATACTGGTTACGCTGATCCAGGCTAACCTTTTAATAACGTCTGAAACCGCCGCGCTTCGAAATGCCCGTAAACCCGTCGATCCCGGCTACCATTACACCATCTATCTATAACAGGCGTTGCATGTAGTCAGTCAAAACTGTCAATTGGTTTAACTACCGGTGGCTCCCTAGTTGGAAACCATCAATTAACACTTCATCTTCTTCCAGGTCTTCAGCCGGCTCAAAGAAGAGTTCCCGAAGTTCCGCCACAAAGTGACAGCTCTCCCCGCTGACTGCGAAGCTGCCGGCCTGGGACTTACCATCACAGATAGACAAATGATCATCGAGAAGGTACGTCAACTAATACTCCGCCCATAAATTACCCACTGCTGTCTCAAGCCACGCTGGCCAGACGGGTTGGCACAGGGTTTCGTATCAAGTTGTTCTTCTCTTGCTGTTAGGTTGTCTGACACCTAAAATCACTAAGAGGGAAGCGTCATCTCCTACATTGTTATGCGACCCTGGTACTGTCACTCAAGCTTTATCTATAAATTGGCCTACTGTGCCACGCTGGCCAGACGGGTTGGCACAGGGTTTCGTATCAAGTAGTTCTTCTCTTCTCTTGCTTCTCTCTAGGTTTTCGGCTTTGTCATTACCTTCTGTTGACTCTTACGACACCCTCTGGATGGAATGGGGTGGTGACACTATGTATTCTAAATTCGTCACCACACGGACAACGCAGGTAACATAATAAGCTAGATGCGAAGCCTAAATAATCACGGATTTGAAGCCCACACGGGCCAATCCGCGGCCAAAGGCAGTGTATTTTAACATTCTTCTTTACTCATTCATAGTTTTCTATCTTCAGGTGAACATAATCTTCCATTCTGCTGCCACGGTCAAGTTCGACGAGCATTTAAGGGCAGCACTTGTCACCAACGTGCGGGCGCCGCTACATCTGCTGAGACTGGCCCGCGAAATGAAGAAATTAGATGTAAGCACTTTTATTTTGACGTGACCGAACCCACACTGTCCTAAGGATGTCGTAAGAAGGAATGCGAGAGGCACATCATCTAGCCGCAATAACGAGAAGAATTACATAGATAACAGAATGACATAGATAGTACAATGACATAGATAGAACAAAAACATAAATAGACTAACATATGACCTATTTATGTCATAAATAGTAGAATGACATTGATAGCACTATGACATAGATAGTTGAATGACATAAATAGTAGAATGACATAGATAGAACAATACCATAGATAATCAATGACATAGATAGTAGAATGACATAGATAGCACAACGACATGTATAGCACAATGACATAGATAGTAGAGTGACATAGATAGAACAATAACATAGATAGCACAATGACATGGATAGCACAATGACATAGATAGTAGAATGACATAGATAGAGCATTATCATGGATAGCAGAATGACATAGACATAACAATAACATAGATAGCACAATGACATGGATAGAATAATGAAATAGATAGAACAATAACATAGATACTACAATGACATAGGTAACTAAGATGTTATAAAATGTTATTAATAACGTTATCTGCAAAGCTTTAATTTAAGCAATAAATTAAGCGAAACTCATCTCTATTCCCAGGTGATGATGCACATATCGACTGCGTATTCAAACTCTCATCTGCCCCTCATAGAAGAACGGTTCTACCCTTGTGACGCGGACTCCGAACATTTACATCAAATGATTGACAAATTGTCAGACATAGAAATTAATAATGTATTACCTAAGTGAGTATAAATTACTACCGCCCAACGTGCGACAAGGGCTAACTAAAAGATGATGGTAGTTTTAAACATGGCGATTTATAAGTTTCCTCTTCCTGCATTATGCGGACGGCTAAGGCGCGGTACTCTCTGCCAAAGACAGCTTTTCCAGAATGCTATAATCTAGACCTCTTTGAGGCCAAAGTGAACACCTAGGCAAACGCCTACCATCTTAGGCATCATCTTTGCCTTCCATCAAGCGAGTCTGAGGCCAAACGAAAAACTAAAATAACGTACATGCGCAGTTTGGAACTGTACCTCGCACGCGGCGCTTGACAGCCCATGCGAGTGGCAGTATTTAAAACCTATGGCGCAGTACCAAGCCCCGCATTTGCTCTCACGTGTCGACGCTCTCGCGTACATGAGCGAGTACGGGCCTGTCATCTAATTAACAGTGACATTTATCAACGCCCCGACTCAGTAGTGGGTCATTTATACGCCGAAATGATAAAGTTATTTCTAATATGTAATTAATTTCCAGAATTCTCGGACCATGGCCAAACACCTACACCTTTACAAAAGCCTTAGCTGAGAAAGAACTAAGAGAAAACTCGGGAGGTGCACCGCTTGGTATATTCAGACCAGCTATTGGTTCGTATAGACTCATTATATTTCCCCCGTTGAACGGTAATGGTTGTCAAAGAACTTGAGCAACAATAGTCGATTTTGTGTGTCAGTAAATAATAAATAAATATCCTTGGACATTTCACACAACGCCATCTCGTCCCAAGCTAAGCAACTTATTGCTTGTGTTGTGGTAACGTAACGAGATGGATGATGAACTACTTATATACATTTTTTTTTGTAAATATATTATAGATAGAAAACACCCAGACCCGGAACAAATACTTGTAGGTCGTACAAATATTTCTTCCGTGCGGGTATCGAACCCGCGACATGCTGCGCAGCAGTCGATCGCTCAACCACTGCGCCAACCGTGTCGTCAGTGGCGGTGAATGAGGGAGAAGAGAGAATTAACAAACGCGATGCGATGATGATACGCGCGGCCTTTCCCCCACTACAGCACTTAGTGTGGTGACCGATTTAGAATACACAGTGTCACCACCCCATTCCATCCTAAGAGGGTCGTTAGAGTCTATTAAAGGAAATTACACGGCAGAAAACCTAGCTGCAAAATAAGGAAATCTTGAAACCCTGTGCCAACCGTCTGGCCAGCGTGGCATAAGAGGGTATTTCCCTCCTGTAACTGAAGGAGGCCTGACTCAGCAGTGGGTCATCTATGAGCTTAGTAGTAGTAGTAGATATATATAAAGTAGTTTTTTATTGTTGGTTTTAAACATTCGTTTAAAGTATTTACAATATATCTTTTTATTTCATATATTTTTACATATATTCTTAAAAAAACATTGTTATTCAAAAAATATATATAAAACAATAGAAAACCCGTCGACAACGAGGTCGATGACCTAAGCTACCGACGGTTCAGGGCTCCAGAGAGAGGAACCTCCTCACGATCCTTGCCGAATCCAGGATGACTGCCTTTTGTATCAGGCCCTTAATCCAGCAACTCAGCGATGGTTTCTTGAGATGTTGGTCGAAACTCTTCGCGATAAGACCCTTTACTGAAACGACTATCGGCACAATGATTGTTGAATCAACATGCCACATTGCGGTAACCTCGTGTGCCAAATCGAGATACTTAGTGAGTTTCTCTTTTTCGGCTTTAACGAGGTTCTCGTCATGCGGGATAGTGACGTCAACAAGCATTGCCCGGCTCGCCAATCGGTCAATTATCACTAAATCAGGCTTATTAGTGGGAATAGTCCTGTCAGTGATAATTGATCGATCCCAGTAGAGCGTGACATGACCATTGTCGAGAACTGGCGCAGGCTGGTATTGGTAGTAGGGCACTTCAGTATCCACAAGACTATATTTAATTAAGGGCAAGTTGTTGATGGACTATCTTGGCCACTTGCTTGTGTCTGTGCAAGTATTCTCCGTTAGCAAGACGAGAATAGCCAGAGACGATATGCCTAATGGACTCTCCTGGACGATGACAGGCTCGACAGATGTCGGCAGTCCCATCCTTTAGGATATGTCTCCGGTAGTTATTCGTCATGATAACTTCGTTCATAATTGCACAGGCAAACCCTTCAGTCTCCCCGAAGAGGTTACTGAAGCATAGCCAAGCCACAGAAGCGAGTTGGTCTACGTCCGGCCCAGTGAGAGCCTTGTAGAACCTTCCGTGTAACTCCTTGCTCTTCCATATAGTCGTGCGGTCCGAAATGCTTAACACCTGGGGCTTGCGCCAATTCTGTTTTGCCAAGGATAAAGGTGTGAAGGAATTGTCAACATTGGCCATATCTCGGTGCACATCCTCGGTTGACTGTAGGAAGTATTCCCGCAGATTGCATACCTCGCGGTTATGTAGGTTAGGTTATTACTACTAGTTATTATGTGTGTCAAATACAGCACACTATGAAATGTTTATAATTAAAAAAAAATTTTTTTTCAGTAATATCTACCGCTCAGGAACCAATCAAGGGATGGATCGACAATATGTACGGACCAACAGGCATAGCTATTGGAAGTGGTACGTTAATTACCAGTTATAGTCACGACCGATGACCGGTAGTTTCTAAACAGGGGGTGGGGGGGTTTACGAATTAAAGTATTTCTCTATAGCCATTGATTTGGCCCTGTCAAGGCCTATCCGTCATTCATTGCGTAAACGTGTTTCTCTCATCTGGCGAACTTGCTCTCACTATGCTGTTTAGTGAGTTTCTTGCGGGCTCTTTTCTGTAGAGCCACTTTCCGAACCGGTGGTAGTTTCAGCATGAATGTGTTTGGACGCAAGGGTAGTTGGCGATCAAAAGTGATGAATGGATTGTAAGAAGAAAAAAAAAAATTTGTGTAAGAAAGGTGTGAATGTAGGTATGACGACTGATAGGTGTGTATGGAGACTATCACCTAGCGTGGGACAGGAGCCGTAAGATGATAATGGTAGATTTAAATATGATGATTTATAAGATTTTTGTGATAAACCCTAAGTAAATAAAGTTTCTTTTGAGTTTGAGTTTATTGAATTACTTTTTTTCAGTCACGGGCATTCTACGGACGATGCAATGCGACGAAAGCGTTACTGCAGATATCGTACCGGTTGATTCCGTCGTCAATTGCCTCATGGTAGCTGCCAACAGTGTTTACAAGGCGTACCGACAAAGGTGAGTTACCACCAGCTCAGGGAGCTGACTGGGGGTTGTATTGATGATTTTGATGATTATAATTCTATAACTACATACGTCTTACAGCCGCGAATAACATTTTAATCAACATACAACCAAGCAAATTGCAAAAAACGTAAGAAAATTTGAATTTTGTCGGGCTACCCTGGAACATTCACCTTAAAGTCTGTGGTCAAAATAAGAATAGAACTATAATTAAAGAACTATAATTTAAAATAAGTGGCAGTGGGTAGGGCACATAGCTCGCAGGACCGACGCCCGATGGGGCAGAAAAGTCCTCGAGTGGAGACCGCGTTCCGGAAGGCGCAGTGCTGGTAGGCCTCCCACACGGTGGACCGACGACCTGGTTAAGGATGTTTTTGAAAGCAATGGATGCGGGCGGCCCAGGACCGGTCTTTGTGGAAATCCTTGGGGAGGCCTATGTCAAGCAGTGGAGGTTTTTTGGCAAAATAAAAAAATGAATGAATTTAAATTACATAAGGTTGAGTTTCGACCGCTTAGCGACTTACAAGTACTATTAAACCCTTAAAACAATAAAATAAAATAGGTAATTACTACAACACTGTAACATTTTCTTCTAGCTTTACGAGTTGAAGTTCCCATCCATTATTTAATTACTTTTGTTTGTGAATAATAAATTAATTATAGTGTGTAAATAATTCAATCGTAACGCACAATGATATTGAACAATGAATCTAGAAACAAGGCTAGAGTAAAATTTCGTCTTCTTCTCACAGTTCTCCACCCGCAGAGCCGCCAATTTTTAATTTCGTCAGTTCTGTCGAAAACAAAGTCACGTGGGGAGACTTTATGGCACAGAATATGGAGAGGATCCATCATTACCCATTCTCTGAAGCGGTCTGGTAAGTCTTTACTGGAGCTATTAACCGAGTTCAAATAAGAAACAGGTTATTAGTTCGTCTGTAAGATTTTTTGTTTCTGTGTTACCCCGATCTCCATCATGTTTTATCCGATTTTTTTATTTAATTGGCATTGCCTTCATTTGTATTGGTCCAATAGAAATTTTATCGACATCGGGTCAGTAGTTTGCCAAAAAACTTGAAGTAAGTGAATTAAAGCATTTGTCGATAAGAACGTTACAACAATTTGGACAAGTTATTGGTTTCAAGTTATGTGCACTAAACATAAAAACTTTTATCTATATTAATATTATAAAGCTGCAGAGTTTGTTTGTTTGTTTGTTTGTTTGAACGCGCTAATCTCAGAACTAATGGTCCGATTTCAAAAAATCTTTCAGTGTTTGATAGTCTATTTATCGAGGAAGGTTATAGGCTTATTTTATTTTCAAAAGAATTAGGGATCCGTATGAAAATTGCGATTTTGTAACCCAATCGAAAACCTATTTATGCGTGCGCTGCAAAAACTATACACAATAGCACAAAATAATGTACTACGAGTTTGTAGGTCTTATTAAGATCTACAAAAAAGCGAGAGCACATATCAAACTATGATAGTTAAGTCACAGTAACCGATTGAATGTCCATAAAAAATATTAAATCATCTGAAGAAAGAGGCTATATGCGAAGAGGACATAAGCACGGGTTCGAAGACCACGCGGGCGAAGCCGGGGGAGTGCTGCTGAGTCGGGCCTCCTCCAACAACATGGATAGTAATTAGCCTACTGTGCCACGTTGGCCAGACGGGTTGGCACAAGGTTCGTATGAAGTTTTCCTTCTCTGGGTTGCTTTTTACGATACCCTCTGGATAGTGTGGGTGCGTGACATTGTGAATTTCATGAGACATTATCTACTTCTACAGTTGTGTTATAATATCTTTATTTCCAGGTTCGTCTCCCTGACTTTAAATAAATCCCTGTTTATGAGTCATCTCTACAGGATCATACTCCACCTGATCCCGGCGGCTCTAGTGGACTTTCTCGCAATATGCATAGGAAGGAAACCAAAGTGAGTAATATAAAATCGCGCCATCTAGTGGTTAGTAGCAGTAATAGAAATAACGCTGGCTTAAGGCTTTTTCCAATGGAGAGGGCTATGGTCGTAGTCTCCCCGCGAGATCGAATCAGAAATGAGGAGATACTCAGGCAAACCAGGGTCACCCACAAAGGATTGCTAAACATAAGTGGCAGTGGACAGGGCACATAGCTCGCAGGACCGACGCCCGATGGGGCAGAAACGTCCTCGAGTGGCGACCGCGTTCCGGTTATCGCAGTGCTGGTAGGTAGGCCTCCCACACGGTGGACCGATGACCTGGTTAAGGTCGCTGGTAAACGATGGATGTGGGTGGCCAAGGACCGGCGTTTGTAGAGATCCTTGGGGGAGGCCTATGTCCAACAGTGGATAGTATTTGTAATTTCAATATCTTTTTACAGGATGCTTAAAGTCTACAAGAAGATACATAAGTTCTCGTCAGTGATAACTTACTTCTGCACCAGAGAGATTACTTTTGACAACTCCAAAACCAGGGAGCTGTGGGAGAATACTTCTGAGGAAGACAAGAAGGTAACGTACCTTCTCCTCCTATTTATAGAGGGAAACATAAATTAATGATAATAAATTCTTCCACCGACTTTTAGGTGACCTTGACCTTGACCGCTAAAGGTCGAGGTCACATGTTACAAAACAGGGTATTTGCCGGACTTACGTAATTCCTGTAAAAGATTACGGGCAGTTATGCACGTGAATGGATACGATTGCATTGCTGTTCTTCTTTGAATGGCAATTGCAATTAGTAGTCCATTAGTGCCAGTTTGATTATATGGTCAATTTCGGATGATTTATTCGGAATAGTTATAGCTAGTTAGCAAGTAAATTTTTATTAGTCGCCACAGTATAAAAATTTGGAAGCTTTAGTTTGGTTTTTTAAATGTTGAATGACGTGTTTTTTTTTTCAGTTATACCCATTCAGCATGGCGCAACTGAAGTGGCAAGAATACTTTGATGGCTACCTCATCGGTATTAGGCGGTATCTCTTCAAGGAAAGTGATGACACCTTACACCAGGCCAGGATCAAGTGGAAAAGGTGAGAGACATTAATATATGAGAGACTAGACAATTATATACGTCATCCGTCACCAAGCGGATTATGAAACTGATAGGTAAGACAGGCGCCGTAAGCCCGCTTACGCACTAGTGGTTGAACCGCGGAAGCGGCTTGCTCTCTCATCATTTTCTTTTCTCTTTATTTGTTTAGGGGCTTATCTCCCAGTGGATAAGTCAGCCCCAGCGTTACCCTTACTAACTATTAAATGCTCTCTCATCTTGCGAACTTGCTCTCACTATGCTGTTTAGTGCTTTTTGTAAAGATCAATATTTTTTTTAAAAGCAACTACAGTGTTTCTTGCCGGCTCTTCTCTGTAGAGCAGCGTTCCGAACCGGTGGTGGTAGTTTCGGCATGAATGTTAGTGAACGCAGGGATTGTGAGCGATCAGGGGAGATGGAGGGATTTTAGAAGTGTGTGAATGTAGGTATGACGACTGATAGGTGTGTGTGGAGATTACCACCTAGTGTGGGTAAAGGGCCGTGAGATGATAATTGTAATTATAAATATGACGATTTATAAGAGTTTTGTGATAAAACCTACGTAAATAAAGTTCCTTAAGAGTTTGAGCCGCGCGGCCTGCTGCGTTTAATATGCAACCGCTTATGATTGTACGCACCGACGGTTGAAATTTTATGGCGGTTTAGTGCGTACTAGGCGGCCAACTGCTAGTGCGTACGGGTACTAAGATCGTGGAGATAGAGTCAGGGCCCACGGGGCAGTCAGTGCGAGCGGTACACGGGACTGACTGACTAGCCCCGAGAAGGCTGATGTGTATAGCCCATAAAGGATTTTACACCCGAGAAAAAAGGGGCCGTAAGATGGCAATGGTAATTTTAAATATGACGATGTGTAAGAGTTTTGTGATGAAACCTTCATAAATAAAGCTCCTTTAGAGTTTGAGTTAACTGTGCTTACTTCTCGAGATATCACACTTTCCTTACATTGACTGCCTCGTTGGTCTAGTGGTTAGATGTGCCGCCTTGGATCAACGGGTCCCCGGTTCGATTCCGGGGTCGGGCAAGTGTCTTTGTCTAAACCAGAGGCACTGGCTCGGAGTCTGGGTGTCATTTCTATCTATAATATGTATGTATTTACAAAAAAAAAATATGTATGTAAGTAGTTTATCATCCATCTCGTTACCATAGCACAAGCATTAAGTTGCTTAGCTTGGGACGAGATGGCGTTGTGTGAAATGTCCAAGGATATTTATTATTTATTTATTTATTGTAAGGTTTGGTAAGACCATATATACAGCCACTGTGTCAGTTCTATTAATCATTTCGTTAGGTATATAATGTCTTTGTTAAAACCCTTGTCTTGTATACCTTTGTATGTTTTAATTATTTTTCCTTTTTCAGGTTATACTATCTCCACCAGATAGCAAGACTTATTTTCTTCTCCCTGGCTGTATATTTAGTCTGGTCCGTATTAAGTTCTCTCTGGTGATTTCGCTTTAAGATCAACTGTATATACTACGTTTTAAGGTTTAATTTAATTAAACTGTGATTGTGAACCTAATAAGGTATGGGGAAACAAGTGCTGAGATTTAAAATCTCGTTCTTTTTTATTGTAATCCAATGTAGCCATGTTAAATAAAGCTAGAGGATTTCTATATGGTTTTCGGAGGGGTTTGTTTATTATCTTTAAATATTTTCGGTCTTTTTTTATTGGATACTAGCTAAACGTTACTTTTACCGGTTTCTGAAGTCGGTGTTTTGTTTTTAGCAATATTATATTGTCCATGCTGTGACTTCTATTGTTAATAAATGTACATACAAATTGCTCAATTATTCGTAATCAATAATATTTCTTAATAACGTATATGTCGAGATAATAAAGAGGCATTGTCTTTAAAATACGTACGAATATAAATTATAGATTGTAATAATCTTTTTTGCTGGAAATTTTTAATTGGTAAAAGCCATTTCGGCCGATGTCTATAATAACTAACTAAAATATACGTTGTGTTGTTCAGCAGCTTAATGTCCATTTTCGGCAAATGAGCCGATCTGGCAGCGCTCTCTGTGGCGAAAAGGTCCTAGGATTTCAAATTTTAAGTTCATTTTTTTTGGTGGATTTAAGTAATGTAATGGATGCAATAACAATATTTACGTCAATTTTGTATGTAAGTGAGATGTTATGAAGACATCAACTATGTCGAGAACTACAAGGAAAACCTTTAAAATTATTTTTGATTGTTTAGCATTTGTTTTGTATCTTTCTACACACCTACTGCGGGGCAATAAAATACAAATACATACCATTAGATCTATCGTAGGTACGCAAAAGCATCTAGGTACTTACAAAAATAATTCCTTTGACTCTTCGGGAACAAGATTGTCAAATAGACACAATGCCTCAGCTTTAATGGACTTCCGTCAGAGCCAAATCACTATCGTCAGTTTACACTTCATAAACAGAACTCGCGCTATTTTCAAGCAATTAAAATAATAACAATCAACACAGCGATTAACAGTCAGCGGCGTTCGCGCGCTTTTAGTTTTTTCGTCTGTGGCGACCTATTTCTTTTTCTAGAATTTTACGCAACGAGCTCCTTTCGATTATGTTGTATGACTATGACATAAATATTTTTTCTCCGTGTTAAAGTTGTTCATAAGAATTATGATTTGACTTTTGAAATTATTCCAAGGCTAAGTACCTAAATGTTATGGATAAATTGACGAAACCTCCTCCAAGTCCATGGAAGGAAATTAACATACTATGCCACGCTCTGATCGGATTGGTATATGATTAAATTTAGCTTTTCTTCTCTTGCGACTAGGTGGTCTGCCTCTTGCGTTCTTTTAGTCAGCTCTTACGACACTCTCAGAGCTGAATTGGTTGTTGACATATGTATTCTTTAATTTGTATAATTTAAACCAAATATTGGTGTATCCATTATGGTGATTAAAAAGGTTACCAAAACTTAATATTACTGTTGTTTAAGTCATTGTACAAATACATCTAGGTTAATTTTAAGATAAAGACGCATTTCTTTGTACTATTTTAAAATCAAAATTCACATATTGTATATTTATAATTTACAAACATTTTATATTTTATTTATGCAATTATAGTAGGGATATTGTCTTTGATTGTACACCCTTATTTTGTCTAGGCGTAAAAATGGCATTATTAGTTGAATCTTTATTTTAATAAACGGCAACATAAATAAGTATCCTCATTGTAATATAAGGGTTTTATACACAAATACATTTTTATTCGGTACAATTTGTTTTTTTTTAACAACTGCTTTAAATTCCGCTAGCAAATTTATATTAGCAAAAATAAAACAAACCTTTAATTTCTTTACTTTTATTAAAAAATGACACCCTGCACTAAAACTACAAATGCAAAAAAAAAAACTGAGATTCTGTACCCATTAAGTTTACAGTAGTCACATTATAAAAATAATTTCATAAAAAAATACATTACATCGGAATTCCTTAGCCTAAGCACAACTCTCAATTTATTGAAAAAACTTTTACGGACATAATCATACTTTTTTAATTAAGCAATAACAGTGATAACTGGGACTTGTAATACTCGTTGCTGTCCCTTTCGTGTGTCTGCCCAATGACAAGGACAGAGATTTTATTTAAAGCTTCAATAAAATGACAGCTTTAATGAATAAAGCCCGATAAATATGGATTAATATTTGTCCGACGTGTTGTGACGTGTCGCATCAGAGAGGTGTCGGTTTCATTTCTTATATTATTCTTTTGCAATCTGACTGGACGCCATCTTCATGCCGTATTAAATATATGAAACTGTTACCTCTCTGATGCGACATGTCACAACACGTCAGACAAATGTAATACGGCGTTTGTCTGTGAAAGACCTTTTTGATATAAACCCGAATAAAAAGTATTGACGGCAATATTACAGATACAGTACAAAATATTTTATTAGCTTTTAGTTATGTCGGTTTTCTGCTACTAAACTTTAGTCGTGTAGCATGTTACATATCTGGTAAGTACTGTATCCACCTAAGATTGGGAGACTTTTTCACGGTCAACGCATGTCCCGCTCGTCGCGTTGCGTCCTCGCCTACATGCCCACTTGATAAAATTCGTGCGTCTAAATGAGGTTTCCCCTAAAACTATAATTTGTAAAGGTTTCGTGTAAATTAGTTGAAGCATGTTGATAATATTATTAAATACCATATCAAATCAATCATATGCGTGTTTTTAAGATTAAACTTGATTTCTCATTGGCCGATCTATACAAATAGGCGACCAATTTTGTATATGTTAAGTCTAATACCTACCCGTTCAAAAACGTTGGGTGTGGTCATCGAATAAATACATAAAACATCAATAATTTTGTAAAAAATATCGTGTAAAATTGTAAGCGATGTAAAAACGTGTAAAAAGCTGCACAAGTGACTAATAAGGGTCAGCGCCGACCAACGGAGTGGGGGCGAAGAGACTAATTCAGTAACAATTTAAAGTCAACCGTAAAACGCTTCAGAACACAACTGTATTTGGTACAACGATATACAATGACAGCGAGCGACATAAAGCGCGGCGACCGTATTCTAAATACAGCTGTATTCTAAAGCGTTTTAGGTTGAATTTAAATTGTTACTGAATTAGTCTCTACGCCGCCACTCCGTAGGTCGGCGCTGACCCTAAAAACTATACAATTACATTAAAACTAATATATTTGTAAAAAACATGGTCGCGAGAAAATTATCGCGGGATTCAGAAACTGATTTATGGGAACTAAAATACATTACACACACATCATCATCATTTCAGCCAAAAGACGTCCACTGCTGGACATAGGTCTCCCCCAAAGATTTCCACAAAGGCCGGTCCTGGGCCGCCCTCATCCATCGTTTTCCGGCGACCTTAATCAGGTCATCGGTCCACCGTGTGGGAGGCCTACCAGCACTGCGCTTTCCGGAACGCGGTCGCCATTCCAGGACTTTTCTGCCCCATCGGGCGTCGGTCCTGCGCGCTATAATAATATTTAAATATGAATTAGAATACCTAAGGGTCACCACCCCATTCCATACTGAGGGTGTAAGAGCCGACAAAGTGAAAAGACAAGGCCAAATTCTAGCCCAAGAGACGGGAAACCGGACTCAGGTAGAGAGAGTAACTGTCGAGTTTTCCTTCTCTTGCGGCTAGTTTTTTGGCCTTGTCAATACCTTTCCTCGGCTTTACTCTATATTTCTTTTCATGTGTGTGTTTTTTTTTCGTAAAAATCCCGCCATAATATTATAAACACCTCCAAATTAAAATACAAGTCTTTTCAATGGATGGAATACATAATAACAAAAAGTTAATTCCCCCTCACACCTCAGTGTATAGGTACAAACATGTAATTCACGAACACACTGACACCCAAGTTCTGAGTATCTCTGGCCAACACAAAGACATCCCCGACCTGGGCATCGAATCTAGAACTAGTCTCCGAAAAGTTATATCACTATCATTACGCTGGGAATGTTACAAAACTACTAACTACATTGTGTACTAAATTACGTGTTGTCGCCAACCAGTTAAAATGGCCAGATTGGCATATTTGACGACACTGTTGGCGCAGTGGTTGAGCGATCGACTGCTGCGCAGCATGTCGCGGGTTCGATTCCCGCACGGGTGAAATATTTGTACGACCTACAAGTATCTGTTCCGGGTCTGGGTGGTTTCTATCTATAATATGTATTTACAAAAAAAAATATTATATTAGTAGTTTATCATTCATCTCGTTACCATAACACAAGCATTAAGTTGCTTAGCTTGGGACGAGATGGCGTTGTGTGAAATGTCCAAGGATATTTATTATTATTTTGATTTATATGATTTTGTTTATGCAAACAATAAATACTGAGAGCCCAGAAAAGCGCGCTACAGGCTTCTTTCAATTAGAATATGGACGACGTGTCCGACTATAGACGTTGTATTTTGTCATTCAATAAATATGTATTTAAACACTGTAAAGAGTTATTCTTTATAATCAAGAGCTCAGACAGTGTTTTTGGCGACCGTGACAGGACACGAACCTGCAATCTTCGGATTCATCATATCATCTTTATCACCACATAGTATAAAACAAAGTCACTGTCGTCTGTCCGTCCCTATGTATGCTTAAATCTTCAAAACTACGCAACGGATTTTCATGTTTTTTTTTAATAGATAGAGTGATTCATGAGGAATGCTTATATGTCACAATTGCACCCGTGCGAAGCCGGGGCGAGTCGCTAGTATAAGTATAAAAATGTTCAGTTGGTTTGTGTACGCTTCAAAAACTCAAAAACCTGTCCATTGATTGACCTCAGATTTGGACACGACATACAATCCGATTCAAAGATTATTTTTAGCGTCAGTAACGTAGCGAGAAATTCGAGCTTTCACAATGGTTAGCTAATAGCGCAGTAATGTGTGAATTTACCGCGACATGTTAAAAGATGGCGTTGTTTCAAATAATGTGTGAAAGGATAAAGATGAAACCATAGACACTGTGTGTGACATTTCAGAACTAACCCATAACACTTTCTTGAAATGTTTGTTGGGCAAATGTCCGAAAATTATCAGTTTCACTGGCCGATTCAAAAGGTTGGCCACGACACGAAGGTACATACATTATTCATAAATGTATTGCTTGGGACACGTAATTACCGAAGTTAACGGCGTTTTAAATACAGTCCGCGCCAATCTTTATGGCCGGTCTGAATGTAGCCGTGGGTACGAACTTGCGCATCGTACATTTCATAACCAATACGAACGTAGCTCTCTCACAATAACACGGGGGTGGCAAGGACGTGAAAAACCTCCCCTCCCCGCGTACGTCCCGCTGATACCTGATTTTGTGTTGTGCGCAGCGTAATGCGGCTACACTCAGAGCGGCCATAAAGATTGGCGGGGACTGTACCTTATATCGACACTTAATATTACTAAGGTTATATACAGAATGTAATAAAAAAACGATATGTAGCAAACCACACACTGGTGACTCCGCCTACCGTCACCTAAGGAAGTTTGCAACACCAGCGGTGGCTTTGCAAAGGGGATCAGGTACCTACCACTGCCACTATCATGCTTTCCTTGATGGAGCTTAACCGATAGTCTGCTAATACAATCATCATCATTTCAGCCAAAAGATGGGGCAGAAAGGTCCTCAGCGTTCTGGAAAAGGCAGTGCTGGTAGGCCTCCCACACGGTGGACCGACGACCTGGTTAAGGACGCCGAAAAGCGATGGATGCGGGCGGCCCAGGACAGGCCTTTGTGGAAATCCTTGGGGGAGGCCTATGTCCAGCAGTTAGCCCCGCCGCACATGCTCACACTCGCATTGGCTGTCACAGGCCGCGTGCGAGTGGCAGTATTTAAACCTATGGCGCAGTACCATGCTCCGCATTTGCTATCACGTGTTGACGCACTTGCGTACATTGCGTACATATTTTATTTTCAAAAGAATTAGGGATCCGTATGAAAATTGCGATTTTGTAACCCAAGGTGTAAAATCGAAAACCTATTTATGCGTGCGCTGCAAAAACGATTGACAATAGAACAAAACGAAGTACTACGAGTTTGTAGGTCTTATTAAAATCTACAAAAAAGTCCGCGAGAGCACATATCTAACTATCATAGTTTAGTCACAATAACCACTTTTATATTCATAAAAAAAAATGCATAGAGATAAGCACGGGTTCGAAGAGCACGCGAGCGAAGCCGCGCCCAAAAGCTAGTATAAAAATATCCGTACAAAAGTATTAATCTTATTAATCAAGACAGGTACTTATTCATCTAAGATTATGGTAATATAATTAATTGGTAAGTGTTAAGTCATGAAATGTTAGTAGTAGTGGTAAGTCACATTAGTGGTAAGTGTGCAATTTATTTGTTTAATGGTAAGTCAAATTAGTGGTAAGCACTGGCATTAATTTAGTGATATGTTATCCTGTATATTGTACAGGCATGGAGAATATCTATCATACTAATATTATAAACGCGAATGATTGGATAGAATCTATGGATGTAACTTTGTAACTCTATCACGCAATAACAACAGAATGGATTTCGATGAAACTATATTAATATAGCTTACACATCAGAATAACACTTATGCTATAATTGATAAAGATCGTGTAAATTATATTATATAGGATATGTGATACCTAACTTTATGAGGTTTTTGTTTGTATAACCCATGTTTTTTTTGTTAAATACCTGTGCTAAGCCACTCATATACACAAAAGTGGTGGGATCTATATGTATCCTACTTTCCGGGGATACAATATTTTTGTTACACCGTTTTTTACCATCACACCTCTAAAATGGTTTAATATTTTTTCAAACCATCAAAAGAGATTGGTGTTAAAGTTTGATATGTCAGTCTGTGGCATAGCCAATTATGATTATGATGCAGTTTTTGTTTGGAATTTTGTCTTAATAGAGAGTTCTTGAAAATTTGCTTAGCCATACAAAATTACAACCTATTTATATCTGAAGTTTCAGAAAATTCTCAATTTTGCTTAACTACACTTAATTTATCCGACCAGATAATAAAACAATATGATAATTGGTACGTTCAAGATATGTGGGAAATCAGTAGTGGCGTCATCGGGATACCCGTAGACCAGGGGATCCGGTCGTAAGCCCGGGTAATTAATGTCTGGCATTGGCGATTCTGAAAATAGAAAAAAAAACATATTAAAGAGGAAAACTTCGTCTGGGCAGCGTGGTACAGTGGGTTAATTACCCCCCATGTAACGGGGGAGGCCCGACTCGTTTTCCTCCTCTTGCAGATAGCTTTTCGGCCTTGTCATTTCCTTTTGCCGGCTCTTACGAAACCCTTAGGATGGCATGGGGTGGTGACACTGTGTTCTAAATCCGTCACCACAGGGTAGCTATGCTCTACATGCGACGATTTAAAAGTATTATAATTAAAAACTAATTGAATAAAGTTACAAAATAATACACTATACAAAAATGGCTCATAAATAAATAAAAAACTTCAGTACTAATGCAGTCAAGTTTTTAGCACACAACAAATCACTCTGTATAATTCGCTGACCAATAACTTATGATAATGAAAAAAACTACATTTTGTTTAAGCAAAGCCTTACCTCCTTGCTACCACGGCGGCGTAAATCGACGTCATGAGAGCCAATGTAGATCCCGAAGGCTCAATGGAGGAAGCCCCCGCGTATCTTGCGGTCCCACAGGCGGGGGGGCACACTGGGATAATCGACTCTACGGCGAACAAAATAAGGACAAACTTAAAACATGCCACATGCTTATCTTTCTAGTAAAAAAATGTATGGTGAACGCACATTTAGCCGAACGCACGAACGCGTCGAATGGCTCGGTAATGAGTCATAATCTTCCGAATTTGCTAGAACTTTAGAAATTCTAGACCCTTACTTCCCAAAGTGGTTCAGACGATCCAGACTTGGTGTCGTAGTAATTTCCATAGGTAGACTAATCTTAATATTTCTTGTCGACTTTTAGAATATGGTAGAAATGTTGCAGCAAGGTGTTTACCGGAACCAGAACACATTGAAAGTGTATACTTACTTCTCAGCACGTAACTGACCCACTGTTCAGTCGGGCCTCCTCCAATTACTGGAGAAATGTTAGTCCACTGAGCCACGTAGGCCAGACGAGTTAGCATAGATTTGTTTAGTCTTGTTGCGACTAGAGAACCTAGCCTTTGGGACAACACCGCAGAACACAACCGCAGGATGAAATGGGGTGGTGACATATTGTATTCTAAATATGGATGAAGTCATCAGAATCGGTGCGGATGACGCGGTGAAATTAATGGGTCGTTTAGTTTTAATTGTAAACCAAACAATCTCTTCGTCGCGGATTTGTGGGCGAGGCCTTGACTAAACTTGATTCGTTCGGCGCGTTTCGCTCGGGTAAGTGTGTGTTCACCATTATACAATATAATTTAAGTTATCGCGTTAAAAATACCAAGCAGAGACATCTAGTTGGCAAAAACGAACTAAGCTAATGTGAAGTCAATGCAGAATTCACGGGTAACAAATAGTTTAAGAGGCATGGCTCAAGTATACCGCTGATAGTAAAAAACATCTTGATCATATTTGCCGGTGGGGGAAATATTGCGCATACCAACAACCAATCGCATGTCTTTTGTCTCCCTCCTCTAAATACACACAACAATAGACTACTGCGCGGTCAAGCCGGACATTACACTATCGGTGATATTCGTAACACTGTAAGTGTTATTTTCTTATACTTTAGCCCTAGCTTCTCATTGTTCTAAGCGACCTCCACTCAGATTATGAGAGCCTGGTACTTTTTAATGTGGCTGCGGTAAGCTGGAGGTCCTTCCCTAGTCAGGCAATTCTAGTGTGCTCTTCTAAACTTTGGCCCCAGACTCCGCCACCCGTCTAAGTTCTAAATGACCTCCACTAAAGTTATGCGAGCCTGGTACTTTTTAATGTGGCTGCGGTAAGCTGGAGGTCCTTCCCTAGTCAGGCAATTCTAGTGTGCTCTTCTAAACTTTGGCCCCAGACTCTGCCACCCGTCTAAGTTCTAAATGAACTCCACTAAGATTATGAGAGCCTGGTACTTTTTAATGTGGCTGCGGTAAGCTGGAGGTCTTTCCCTAGTCAGGCAATTCTAGTGTGCTCTTCTGAACTTTGGCCCCAGACTCCGCCACCCGTCTAAGTTCTAAATGACCTCCACTAAAGTTATGCGAGCCTGGTACTTTTTAATGTGGCTGCGGTAAGCTGGAGGTCTTTCCCTAGTCAGGCAATTCTAGTGTGCTCTTCTGAACTTTGGCCCCAGACTCCGCCACCCGTCTAAGTTCTAAATGACCTCCACTAAAGTTATGCGAGCCTGGTACTTTTTAATGTGGCTGCGGTAAGCTGGAGGTCCTTCCCTAGTCAGGCAATTCTAGTGTGCTCTTCTAAACTTTGGCCCCAGACTCCGCCACCCGTCTAAGTTCTAAATGACCTCCACTAAAGTTATGCGAGCCTGGTACTTTTTAATGTGGCTGCGGTAAGCTGGAGGTCCTTCCCTAGTCAGGCAATTCTAGTGTGCTCTTCTGAACTTTGGCCCCAGACTCCGCCACCCGTCTAAGTTCTAAATGACCTCCACTAAAGTTATGCGAGCCTGGTACTTTTTAATGTGGCTGCGGTAAGCTGGAGGTCCTTCCCTAGTCAGGCAATTCTAGTGTGCTCTTCTAAACTTTGGCCCCAGACTCTGCCACCCGTCTAAGTTCTAAATGAACTCCACTAAGATTATGAGAGCCTGGTACTTTTTAATGTGGCTGCGGTAAGCTGGAGGTCTTTCCCTAGTCAGGCAATTCTAGTGTGCTCTTCTGAACTTTGGCCCCAGACTCCGCCACCCGTCTAAGTTCTAAATGACCTCCACTAAAGTTATGCGAGCCTGGTACTTTTTAATGTGGCTGCGGTAAGCTGGAGGTCCTTCCCTAGTCAGGCAATTCTAGTGTGCTCTTCTAAACTTTGGCCCCAGACTCTGCCACCCGTCTAAGTTCTAAATGAACTCCACTAAGATTATGAGAGCCTGGTACTTTTTAATGTGGCTGCGGTAAGCTGGAGGTCTTTCCCTAGTCAGGCAATTCTAGTGTGCTCTTCTGAACTTTGGCCCCAGACTCCGCCACCCGTCTAAGTTCTAAATGACCTCCACTAAAGTTATGCGAGCCTGGTACTTTTTAATGTGGCTGCGGTAAGCTGGAGGTCCTTCCCTAGTCAGGCAATTCTAGTGTGCTCTTCTGAACTTTGGCCCCAGACTCCGCCACCCGTCTAAGTTCTAAATGACCTCCACTAAAGTTATGCGAGCCTGGTACTTTTTAATGTGGCTGCGGTAAGCTGGAGGTCCTTCCCTAGTCAGGCAATTCTAGTGTGCTCTTCTAAACTTTGGCCCCAGACTCTGCCACCCGTCTAAGTTCTAAATGAACTCCACTAAGATTATGAGAGCCTGGTACTTTTTAATGTGGCTGCGGTAAGCTGGAGGTCTTTCCCTAGTCAGGCAATTCTAGTGTGCTCTTCTGAACTTTGGCCCCAGACTCCGCCACCCGTCTAAGTTCTAAATGACCTCCACTAAAGTTATGCGAGCCTGGTACTTTTTAATGTGGCTGCGGTAAGCTGGAGGTCCTTCCCTAGTCAGGCAATTCTAGTGTGCTCTTCTAAACTTTGGCCCCAGACTCCGCCACCCGTCTAAGTTCTAAATGACCTCCACTAAAGTTATGCGAGCCTGGTACTTTTTAATGTGGCTGCGGTAAGCTGGAGGTCCTTCCCTAGTCAGGCAATTCTAGTGTGCTCTTCTAAACTTTGGCCCCAGACTCCGCCACCCGTCTAAGTTCTAAATGACCTCCACTAAAGTTATGCGAGCCTGGTACTTCTATATAATACTAAGGCCATTACATGGAGGGTAATTGCTTACTGTGCCACGCGGGCCAGACGGGTTGGCACACGGAAGCAAATCTAGAAACGACACCCTGTGCCGGCCCATCTGGCCAGCTTGGCATTGTAAGTAATGAGTGGAGGCCCGACTCAGCAGTGGGTCATTAATGGCCTTAGTATTATATAGAAGTACCAGGCTTACATAACTTTAGTGGAGGTCATTTAGAACTTAGACGGGTGGCAGAGACTGGGGCCAAAGTTTAGAAGAGCAAACTAGAATTGCCTGATTGGGGAAGGGTCATTTACAGGTTGAATAGTAGTAGTATTTTGCACGGTGTACGTACGAAACTACCGAGTCACTTTATGCTCACGATTTCTGCAAGCACTTGTAATGCTGAAATGTCAACCAGATCATCATTTGGGTAGGAGACTCACCTACTAATTCCACCTTCTGCTCGTCAGAACCCAGTTTGTTTTGGGCCTTGCAAGTGAAGACGCCGTACTGTCGTTTCTCGATCGTGATCACTCGAAGCGTCGTGTCGGTGAACTCGTCAGCAGTCGCGAAGTGAGAGATCCTAAAAAGGAAAAACAACTTATACAAAGATAATACCTTATTATGTCAACACCAGATTCCATCCCGACAGTGGCGTCACAGCCGACTAAAGGATACCCTGGCCTGAAGAAAAGGAAATGTTGACAAGGAATCCTGTGCCTATTCGTCTGGCCAGAGTGGCATAACAATGTAGGAGATGATTCCCTCAGCGAGATTTTAGATGGCAGACAACATAGCCAGCCGCAAGCGAAGGAAGACTTGATACAAACCTTGTGCCAACCCTTCTGGTTATGTTGTCTGCCATCTAAAATCTCCAAGAGTGAATCATCTCCTACGTTGTTATGCGACCCTGGTACCGGCACAAGCTTTAAAGAGAATAATGCCTAACTGTGCCATTCTGGCCAGACGGGTTGGCAACAGGGTTTGTATCAAGTATTCCTTCTCTTGCGGCTAAGTTGTCTGCCATCTAAAATCTCCAAAAGTGAATCATCTCCTACGTTGTTATGCGACCCTGGTACCGGCACAAGTTTTAAAGAGATTAATGCCTAACTGTGCCATGCTGGCCAAACGGGTTGGCATAGGGCAAGGTTTCCTTCTCTTGCGGCTAGGTTTTCGGCCTCATTATTTCCTTTTGTCGCTGGTGACAATATATATTTTAAACCCGTCACCACACAGAATTTTGAACTAGTTTACCTGTAATGTTGATTGTTAGACAGTTGAACCTCGTCCTTCAGCCACGTGATCGCTGGTGGGGGGTAGGCTTCCACGTGACACTCCAGATCCATATCGTATTGCAGCGCCTGTTACAGAGGAAGAGAATCTGGTGACGATTGGTGTAGGGATCCCAACACTGGGGCTCCCTGCATCAGTCGTCAGCGCTGGGGATTTTGTGGGTAGACGAGTAGTTTGGCGGTATGCCTAAAGCATTTCCCTAGCGTCACCAAAAGAAAAAGGAACATCCAACACACGATGTGAGTTCATCACATAAATACCTGTGTATGTGTGTATTGAAAGAGGTGCGCTCATATCGACTGCCTCGTTGGTCTAGTGGTTAGATGTGCCGCCTTTGGATCAACGGGTCCCGGGTTCGATTCCGGGGTCGGGCACAAGACACTTGTCTTTGTCTAAACCAGAGGCACTGGCTCGCAGTCTGGGTGTCATTTATATCTATATTAAGTATGTATTTACAAAAAAAAAATGTTTATAAGTAGTTTATCATCCATCTCGTTACCATAACACAAGCATTAAGTTGCTTAGCTTGGGACGAGATGGCGTTGTGTGAAATGTCCAAGGATATTTATTTATTTATTTAGTAGTACGTGGTAAGACCGTGACTGAAAGCATACCTGCGAAAGCCGCGGGCGTGGCACGGTGACCACTGGGGAGAACTCCACCTCCAGATTGATGTTCCTCCTCGCCCCCTTCCCCACCCCGTTCTCGGCCACGCAGTAGTACGTGCCGCGGTCCTCTTTGTGCACCGCCGGTATTTTCAGTACGTTGCCTCTGTAACGGAAATTGTACATTTACTAACACACAGTGTCACCACCCCATTCTGTCCCGAGGGTGTCGTAAGAGGCAAGTAAACCTAGCCACAAGTAGGGATGTGAAAATTTTTTCGATTATTTTTTTCTTATCGATTTTTATAGTAATTTAAATCGATTTTTAATAGATCGATTACATAAATTATGGGTTTTGACTTTTAATCGATTTTCAGAAACAGGTCGCATCTATGCGACGGTTGAAAAATCTTGAATTAATTTCATACTTATAAGTTGATTAAATAAAAACGGCGCCCTCTATAGGCTTATAAGTATGCGTTTAAAGTAGTTTCAGTGTAGTGGTGAGTGAAATAACATTGTTGCCGTTATTGATAAACATTAAAAATGTCTTGTTACCGTAAATAAAAATTAAATTAAAAATTTAAATAAAACCCCGACACAATATCCTTTAAAAAGTAAAAAATTAATACTTCGCGTTGGGGGACCACTCCCACTTATTTATTACCTGACCCCTGGTCCCCCAACGCGAAGTATTTATTTTTATTTTTTACTTTTTAAAGGTTATTGTGTCGGGGGTTTATTTAAATTTTTAATTTAATTTTTATTTTATACTTTTTATAGGTACATACTTATTATAATGTAGATTTTGTTAAATTGCACGTGATGCGCTTTCATTTGAGACCCCACTTGATTATATTTGCAGACATTCGGTTATTCTTCCCCACTTTCACCCCTCATAACTTTTAAACGGCTCACCCAATTTTCATCAAACATGTCTAAGAACACTCGCCCGTAACTCAACTTTCATACAAAAAAAACTTTATTGAAATCGCTTCATCCGTTCGCGAGCTACGGTGCCACAGACAGACAGACAGACACACGTGAAACTTATAACACCCCTCTTTTTGCGTCGGGGGTTAAAAAAACCTAAAATGTGACCGTAATGTTAAATAAGACTAGACATTATCGGCTTTTACTAAAATTGTATCAATAATACTATTTGGTTTCCTAATTGCTACCTTGACATTTTAAAGGAACATTGCATTTGATTTTAAATTTTGGTTATTACTTTATTATTGGAATATGAAAAGCATGTTTTTTTTAATAATACCACAAATCGATTTTTGAAAAATCGATTATTTCCGAATAAAGAAACATCTTTTTTATTTAATCGATTCTTTTTCATTACTGTAACGATCTTCTTCCATCTGTTCCTGTCTCTGGCGGTGTGGAGTGCATTGTGCACCGTAGAGTAGGGAGTGGTGTTGAGTCCTCGAGGTCGTTTTCCATCTACTTTTCCAATCACAATGAGCCTTTCGAGGTAGTCACCCTCTTTTCTTGCAATGTGACCGAAGTATTCGAGGACTCAGCGTGGACATTCGGAAGACTCTCTCTCTAGTCGGTCCCTCATGACTGAGGATCGTGGTCATCAGTGGATGCGTTACATTTGGAGTAGATTCGGAAGACAGCCGCGAGGAAATCTTGATAAACTATTTACCTGTAAATAGATCCTCCGGTGGGCAGAATGGCGTTGTTCTCGCGACGCCAAGATATCTTTGGGGGGGGAAAGCCCCCGGCATAGCACTCCATCTGGACACCTGTTGGCAAATTAACACAATATAACTAAAAATGAAAAGACTATTCATTCAGAGGCTTTAAGAATACATGGTATGGCCACCCCATTTTTGGCTGAGGGAGTCCCAACAGCCGAAAGAAAATGACAAGGCCGATAACCTCGCCGCAAGGGAGGAAAATTTAGATACGACTTTTTTTGTAAGTATGAATCCCTTGCACTATGTATAACCTGTATGGGGGTGTCCATTTATCACGTCAGATCCAAAGGGGGGGGGGGGCTATTGACCATAAAAAAATTACGAAATATTACTAGGGTATAGTAAGATATCACGTGTATTTACTATACCCCCCTACGCCCTTACGTCGTGTGTATGTGATAGCCGGATCCCGACAGGTTTCCTTGAATTGCCTGCTCCATCTTAGACCCTCGTTGCTTCCCATCACGCAAGCCTAGGTCAAAGGCAATGAAGTCACTGATAAAACATACCACGGTCCCGACTGCCTCTTCAGATCCAGACCTCTCAACCCATCAACCGCATGATGACATCACCCGGCAGAACCAACTCTGGAAGCTGAAGTGCGTGAATACAAAACTCACTCTCATCCTCGCTGGCGACCAGAGACCGGGTGGAGTTATCCGAGATTATGGGCGGCCGTCTGACCTGAAGCTCAACTTCTGCCGTGATCTTGCTACTGATCGACATCAGCACCTGACACTGGTACCAGCCAGCATCGTTCTCTTGGATATCTTTTATCTGGGGATGATACAGAGAGTTTTCAGAGAGAGAGAGAGACATTTCCCCCCATGAGTTTGGGGTAGGCCCGACTCAGTAGTTGGTCATTTAAGGGCTGAAACGACGAACGACGCGAACGGAGAGAGTTGCGTCTCAATATTTATTTATTGCGCTATCGTACACAAAAATTACCATTTATATTACATAAAAAATTACCTCTTCAGAACAATTACAATCACTATCACTACATAGTATAAAACAAAGTCGCTGTCGCCTGTCCGTCCCTATGTATGCTTAAATCTTTAAAACTACGCAACGGATTTCGAAGCGGTTTTTTTTTTCAATAGATATTCAATAGATATTCAAGAGGAAGGTTTATATGTATAATACATGCACCCGCGCGAAGCCAGGCTGGGTCACTAGTTATTTTATATTAAAAAGTAATATCTTCAACTCTCCCTTACGAATTCTCGATCAGGTCACGTGTCCTGACGCGAGTTTGACATTTTATACCCATCCGAAGAAAAATGCTCAACGCCGCTTTATAAAGAAGTTTCACTTTAAAAAACGACGTACAGTCCGCGCCAATCTTTATGGCCGGTCTGATTGTAGCCGCATTACGCTGCGCACAACAAAAATCAGGTATCAGCGGGACGTACGCGGGGCGGGGAGGCAGGGCACGTCTCCACCCGCAAGCGCCCTCGCCACCCGCGTGTTAGTGTGAGAGAGCTACGTTCGTATTGGTTATGAAATGTACGATGCGCAAGTTCGTACCCACGGCTACATTCAGAGCGGCCATAAAGATTGGCGCGGACTGTACAATTATACTTCCTTTTTGAAGCCGGTTACAAGGTAGGTACTTACCGACAGTGTAAATGTAGCTGTGGCGTCGTCATAACGTAGAGAAAACCGTGAATCCTTGATGATGAGTCCGGCATTGCTGGAAATGGGTATAGACTCTACAGTCTTGTACCGATCGTATTTTACCTGATGACAGAGTTCAAATTTATATTAAGGCTATTTATTGTGACCAGTGCCCCATGGTTTATACGAAACGCTGAAGTGCATGAGTATCTTCAAATTAGCACAATACGAGAAGAAATAGAAAGGGCTTGCAAAGCCTATAAACAAAGACTTGGGCTACACGTTAATCACCTCGCGGCGTCGCTATTGAACACCAGCGACTGCGTTTTCCGGCTTAAAAGATCGCGACTGGCTACAATCTAGCCATTTTAATATGAGATGACACATCATTGGATGTGCATATCTCCAAAACAAAACAAATACAAACAACAAATCTTATTATAGCTACAGGCTGATTGCAGATAGAAGAGAAAAGAAAAAAAAAAAAAAAGGCTATTTATTGCACGCATGCTGTTATCCGTGTGGAGACGGATTTAAAATACATAGTGTCACCACCCCATTCCATCCTAAGGGTGTAGTCTCGACAAGCCTAAAACCTGGCTGCAAGGGAAGGAAAACTTGTTAGAAAATCCTGTGGGTGGGCCACCTGGCTAGCATAGCACAGTAGACTAATTACCCTCTATATAAAGGGGATGCCCAATCCAGTTGTGGGTCATTTATGGGCTGAAAAGTAGTATTGCACATGCCAATTTTCGGTCTCGCTCACTCAATCCAACATTTTGGTGGGACTTTTGATTGAATAACATCATCATCCATCATCATCATTTCAGCCAAAAGACGTCCACTGCTGGACATAGGCCTCCCCCAAAGATTTCGACAAAGGCCGGTCCTGGGCCGCCCGCATCCATCGTTTTCCGGCGACCTTAATCAGGTCATCGGTCCACCGTGTGGGAGGCCTACCAGCACTGCGCTTTCCGGAACGCGGTCGCCATTCCAGGACTTTTTTGCCCCATCGGGCGTCGGTCCTGCGTGCTATGTGCCCTGCCCACTGCCACTTAAGTTTGGCAATCCTGTGGGCTATGTCGGTGACCCTGGTTTTCCTGCGTATCCCCTCATTTCTAATTCGATCTCGCAGGGAAACTCCGAGCACAGCCCTCTCCATTGCCCTTTTTTTTCGAAATTTCGAGCTACCATGTCTGACAGTATTTTGAGTACAAATTAGTCAACTGTTTTTTAATCTCTTCATCCTGCAATCAGTCTCTTTCTGACATTTAGTGAGATATTATGAATTCACACCGATGGCTTGTGTGGTTTATAATAGAAAAATGCTCTATTGTATAAACCAATTGTGGCATTTACAATTTTCAATACATCTTTTTACAACACTACTGGAATGCAGCACCAACCAAGAACTGGCAGAAGAAACTCAGTGGGTTTGTCTTTTTTAAATGACATACTACCCAATAACCTAACTGCAAGATATTTTTGTTAATCTGATGCTATTTTGGGGATTTTGGTTACATAACAACTATGTCAGCCCGATTGTGCTCTCTAAGATACACTCATATACAATTTTAAACCTCCATATCCGCTAGTACCTTGACCACAGATTGGTAGAGCGCAAAGGCCGCTTGTGTTGCTTTTTGCGCAGCCAAAATTGCCTGGCAGTGGCCCACAACAAAGCTATTAGACCTCTGCATACTGCATATTTGATCTCTCATAGGCTGGGACTGGACACACTCCACTAAAAAGTGGTAGACATCTTCCTTAGTGCCACAGACTTCACATTAGAAATTTAAAGCTTCTTAGTGGAATGTGACCAGATCTCAGCCTATGCGCAATTACAAATTAATCTCCTACTTAGTTGCAAGTAGGGTTCATGATTTCTCGAGCTTTTCAATTTCTCGGGTCTCGAGAATTCTCGAGGCTAATTTCTCGGGACTCTCGGGTTGTCGAGAAATTTACATTTACGTACGTTTTTTGATATTATTTGGTTCCAATTGCGTCTAAAAATCAGTGGTTTTCCTCTCAAATAAAAGTATCAAATTCATTATTAAACTTTCATCGATGTTATTCAAAAACATTAATCTTATAAATATTGTTTTATAAATTACTAGTGGCCCGCCCCGGCTTCGCCCGTGCAAAGCGGGGGTGGGTTATACTTAAAAACCTTCCCCTTGAATCACTCTATCTATTAAAAAAAACCGCTTCGAAATCCGTTGCGTAGTTTTAAAGATTTATGCATACATAGGGACGGACAGAAGAATGCGACTTTGTTTTATACTATGTAGTGATAGTGATATACTATGTAGTGATTACGGAAAAAAATATTATTCAGGCTCATAATCATAATGAAAGCACCATTTTTAGTTGGTTATTTAGAACTTAGACTAAACAAAAAATCAACATGAAAGAAAACGTAAATATTAGGTTGGGGAAAAAGTCTTTTCGCATTATAGTATGTACTTATGAACTTGTAATAAAATCTTCAGTCCTGATCGAGCGGTATTTTGATCAGTAGTCCCAAAATTTCTATAGCAATGGGATCATGTCCCTACAAGATGGAAAAAAGTTATCGAACAAAATGGTAGCTACATGCTTTAGTTAAATGTAAATAAACGATATTAAAATTTTTTTTGAAAATTCTTAGAAAATGCGATGAATGAAAATTATTTATTTATTTATTATCTTAACTTACATTACATTAGGATCACAGCAAAATTTGAGGCTGTTTATCTAGAAAAAAAAAATCAACTTAACACTTGTAAAAAAAATAGCTTCTATAAAACACGAAAGAAATCTTTAATATCTTAAACTCAGGTAGAAAGTAAATGTAAATTATAATTACATTACAATCATAGCACCATTTACGGCATGTTAATCACTACATAGTATAAAACACAGTCACTGTCGTCTGTCCGTCCCTATGTATGCTTAAATCTTTTAAACTACGCAACGGATTCTGAAGCGGTTTTTTTAATAGATAGGGTAATTCAAGAGGCAGGTTCTTATGTATAATGCACCCGTGCGAAGCCGGGGCGGGTCGCTAGTAGAATATAAACAAATTAAAACTCTGCATGTTTATTTTCTACAAACGTACATGATTTCTCGAGTTCTCGACTTTTCTCGAGCTTGATTTCCCGGGAACAAAGCCCAACGATTTCCCGGGAATTCTCGGCTCGAGAATTCCCGGGAATGAACCCTAGTTGCAAGAGAAGGAAAACTTAATTTGAAACCCAGTGCCAACTCATCTGGCACAGTAGGCTTATCACCTTCCATGTGACTGGAGGAGGCCCGACTCAACAGTGGGTCATCTATGGGTTGAGTAGTAGTGGATACCACTCATAAGGGATACTTACCCATATAACTGGGAAGTCCTGGGAATAGTGAACGGAGCAGTCCAGGTCAACTTGTCCCCCAATATCTCTGATCTGTTCTTGGGTGATGTGCGATATAGTTGGTGTTCTTTGTGCCAACACTGTTAACAAAATACATTTTAAACTGATTGTACTAAGGTGACATCCTTTTTTACAGTGTCAAAGAGTACACTACTCAAAAAAAAAAAGGTCGGCTAATACAGCCTCTCCATTGTGCCTAAAAAATGTGAATGTCTAAAAAAAAGTCCTGTCAAAAAGTTTTAGCTATACAAATTAGTACTTTCAGAGTACAGGATTTTTAAGGAGTATGGTTTGCGAAAAAAGAGTACAAAACTCTGTAAAAGAAGGTCACCTTATTGTACAGGGTTTTGTTCTGTAGTGGTTATTTTACACTTTTTTGGGTGGGATTCACTGTCGAGATGATTGGAGGCGATATTTTGGAATAACTGAAGTCCCCGCGCGTAAGCGCTTCCGAGATTACTTCTCAAGCTCTTACTGAAAAGGTACTGACTTTCGTTTTACAACTAAAATTAATTACGACGCATATAATTTCGTTCGTTGTTAAAGGTTTTTCTAATACTCTGTGTTATTTTTGGGTAGACACAGCACCCTTAACTTGGAACATCTAAGTAGTTACAACAGATTTAATTTAAAAAATACCCGGTTGGGCGGTCGATCGGTAAAATTGTTTTTGTGTTTTATTTCCGCAAAACATTAGGCGAAAGCAATGAACTTCATGGAAAGAGTAGGCGTAATAACTACATCTCTGAAATGGTTTTATATAGCGATAGCTATTTTTGAAACTACAAAGTTTACAAACATCTTTTTTTTTACAGAATGGGTGTGTCACAAAAATCTGCGCGCGTTGTCCCGTCATAATTGTTTTACTCCATTGCAACCTTAAGTTTTACATAAAGTTAACTAATTACAGTTATTATAACTCACCGAATGATTTAAGACACAGTAATATCGCAAAACAAACACAATTTTTTAACTCCATTGTGTAAGTGCGTGGAAAAGATAGTAGAGAGAGAACGACACGCATCAACAAACGAAAACAAAACTCAAGTTATTTTTTTAATTTCGCCGTTTGTGAATGGTGAATGAATAGAACCGAGAACGAATGACATCAAGTTGAATGAAATTAATATAGCGAGGCGTGATTTCAAGTTGAACTTGTACCAGCTTTACAATACGATTTTATATACGACGCCAAAACGATAAAAAAAGGGTATAACCTGGTTTACCTAATAAACATTCAAAAATTTTTTTTATAATTTTGAATGAGTAGATTCAGGCGACCAACAGTTAAGTTTAATGATGCAGCATCTCTATAACACTAGATGTCGCTTAAAATTATTTAAAGTTTATCTATTGCTGAATAGATGGCATAGTACTTAATACATGTTGTTTTAAAAGCGGACAACGTTTTTCAGCATTTCACAAGTGCTATTACTAGTCATTGTCAAATTCATAGTTTTTGTCGTTTACATTAGGTTGAATTTATTTAATCGGTGTATGAATTTGGTGGATCGGAGAGTGAGTACAACTCGGTAGATGTCTATTAATAAACATTATTCCATTAAATCACTCGATAACATTGATAGTTGTGAGTGAAATGTAAGGAATATTCTAATAAATTATTGTACTAATACCTACTAATATAATAAAGTAGGTACTGAAGTATAAAAAGTAAACGTCTCGTCGGCACTTGTTGAAGAGTAAGAAGTTTATTTCGGACTTACACAATCATCATCAGCAAAAATGAGTGGATAAATGTTAAGGCGCAAAGGGATGATCAACCAACCTGACGAGGCGATGTGGTAGGGAGACGCGGCGCGTCATCATCATCAGCATTAAATGACCCACTACTGGGCCGGGCCCCCTCCAAATTCATGAAGGGAAATTAGCCTACTGTGCCACGCTGGCAAAACGGATTAGCACAGGTTTGTATCAACATTTTACGTTTATTGCCTCATACGTTCCTTTAGTCGCCTCTTACGACACCCTCAAGATGAAATGGGATGGTGACACTATGTATTCTCAATCCGTCGCTACACGGAATTCATGATATTTACCAGTTGGCATTTTGAACAGGTCTTACGACTGACGCAATTGAAATAAATTGAAATGATTACTGTAATTTAGAGGTACGTAGATGATGTGTGACTGTGATGTGAACTCACTCACTTTGCAAACTCAAAATGAAGTATTTTATGTCAAATAGGTTTTATCACACTAATCATACATACATACAGTCTCGCCTTTTTCCGTAGGTGTAGGTAGAGATCACATCCTACCACTACGATCCTGGCTTACGGACTTTCGCTTCTTCCACTTTCATCAACCTCTTCATGCATGCTCGTCGGTTTAGGGTGCTTCTGACCTGACCTTTCTTTAAGACATCACCTATTTGGTCATGGAATGTCCTTTTATGCCTGCCCCTTCGTTACCACTCACACGAATCTTATAAATCGTCATATTTAAAACTAGCGGCCCGTCCCGGCTTCGCACGGGTGCGATGTTACCCGCGGGTGAAAAGAGTAGCCTAAGCTACTCCTTATATCATCAGCTACCTATTAAAAAAGTCCCGACAAAATCGGTCCAGCCGTTCCAGAGATTAGCCGGCACCAACAGACAGACAGACAAAAATAAAAAAGAAATGTTATTTTGGTCTATGTGCTGTATATACATACTTACGCATTTAGTAAAAAGTGGTTATTTTATTATTACAAACAGACACTCCAATTTTATTCGTTTGTACGAGTATAGATGTATTTGTATGTATAGATTACCAATATCCTCCTATGGCCCTTGTTCCACGCTAGGTGTCTCCATACACTCATAACGCCGTCATATTATTTAAATAAAATAAATAAATATCCTTGGACATTTCACACAACGCCATCTCGTCCCAAGCTAAGCAATTTAATGCTTGTGTTATGGTAACGAGATGGATGATAAACTACTTATATACTTTTTTTTGTAGGTACATACATAATATAGATAGAAAACACCCAGACCCGGAACAAATACTTGTAGGTCGTACAAAATATTTCTTCCGTGCGGGAATCGAACCCGCGACATGCTGTGCAGCAGTCGATGGCTCAACCTGCGCCAACCGTGTCGTCATACATTCATTATCTTTTTGCTACTCCGTTTGGTGACGATTTAGAATACGTCGTGTCACCACCCCAATCCATATTGAATAATAATAATAAATAATAACCTAGGCAACCGCCTGTCAACGTGCACGTCAACAGAAATTTTTCGGAAATATATTTTAAAATGTGTTTATTAATCATAAAAAATGTGCTAATATCGTATATATATACATACAAACAACTTTGGGAAATATGCCGTAATAATTTTTTGAGCTGCAATGAGCCAATCTACAAGACGAAACCCACCAAGACGATGCCGTTTGCGTGCTGCCTATGGGACTGCCAGCGCACGACTAACACCACAGTCCAGTTCGTCATCGTCGTCAGAAGACGAGTACCACACGCCGCCTGTCACCGCGGCTTCTAGTGACGACGCTGGATCTCCAGTGCCTCCTACAGCGCAACGTTCTGCGCGTAGGGGTCGCCCGCTGCCGGCAAGCTTGAGGTCCACGGAGCACACTGCAACGTCGATGGCCTCCGCTACCGGTGGTTCAGTGCGCCGCATGAGATGGTCTCAAGAATTAAATGAGAATGTCATGCGAGCGTATTATGGGGCGACAGAGGGGGGAACCAACCTCACTGCCTACCGTTCCAGAATGTTTGCCTTGTTTCAGGACCTTAACCCAGGAACGACAGTTACTGTACAACGGCTGTCGGACCAAGTGCGTGCTATCCAGCGGCTTCAGCTGCTCGCACAGCCCGTACTTGATCGTCTACGCCTGGAAACATTATCTTCTCGCCCTGTTGTTCGCCCGCAACCTGACCCGGCGGTATCGGCTATTGCTATACAGCCGGATCCACCGTTACTCGCGCCAGCGGAATTGGTGCAGAATGAGGAGGTAAATGTTAACAACCAGTATGATGAGCAATTAAGGAGGGCTTTGGATGACGCGATTCTGGTATACCGCGATGTCCCTGCATCTGATCGACCGCGGTTACCACGTTTGCCCATGAACAAACATATTCTGGCTTTAACTTCCGTTCTCAACACATTTTTACAATCCCATTTTGATAAATCAGAAAACTTGACAGAAACGCATTCAATCCTATATTGCGGTGCTATCGCCGTTTGTAGAGTAGGTAGTGTTAGGTTCCCAAACCAAAACAGGCTTACTACACAAATGGAGACTATCCCAGCATGGCAACATAGAATTGAGTTGCGAATTAACACAGCCAGAACAATTATTGCCAAATTATATGCATATAAAAATGGAAATAGTCGTCCAAGGGTCATGCGTTTCGTACATCAGGCATTCAATGGGACTGGGGTCAGACCCCAAGACTATAATGCCTGGATTACGGAACGCATTGACTTTTACAAACAAAAGGTACAAGCATGGGCAAAACGGATACGACGCTTCAAGGAGCGCTCCAATAGATACAAACAGAATCGCCTCTTCCAAAGTGATGCAAAGAAGGTATATCGAAACTGGGAGCAAAATAGTCGGCAAATCAGTCTTGGTGTGACCCCGGATCCAGTCAGAATGTATACATTTTGGCAGGATATTTGGGCACAACCAATTAATCACACTGAAGGCGATTGGATGACTATTGTTAGGCGTTCATGTGAACATATCACGGCCATGGAACAAGTGATTATCAGCCAGGCAGATATAGCCCGTGCAGTCCGTCTGGCTCCAAACTGGAAGAGCCCGGGACCAGATGGCCTGCACAATTTCTGGCTTAAACGGTTCCACAGCTCACATGAACGTCTGGCAACACAATTCCAAAACGCTATTTCATCAAAAACTTTGCCTACATTTTTGACTAACGGCGTCACATACCTTCTTTACAAATCCGGTAGTACCTCGGAACCGAAAAACTATCGACCTATAACTTGCTTGCCTACCACCTACAAGCTGCTTACTTCCATTTTAAAATTCAAAATTATGGATCACATTTTGGCTAATAATATCATGGCCACCGCACAAAATGGATGTAAGCCACGGTCTCGGGGTACTAAAGAACTCCTCCTTATTGACATAACTATTTGCCAACAAGTTCGTCGAGTCAAGAAAAATATTTCCATGGCCTGGATAGACTACAAAAAGGCGTATGATTCGGTGCCTCATTCATGGCTAAGTAGAGTACTAGATTTGTACCGTCTCCATCCAAATCTATGCTCTTTTCTTAGCGTATGCATGAGCCAGTGGACCACACGTCTCTGTCTGCCAGACATGGCGGGGTTTTCTGACTCCACAGGCTTATTAAGGATAAAGCGTGGAATTTTTCAAGGTGACAGCCTGAGTCCTGGTTCTGCCTAGCTATGAATCCATTAAGCACGCTACTAATGGATTCAAAGATAGGCTACCGACTCCGCAGAGATGGTGAAGTCATATCACATCTTTTATACATGGATGACCTCAAATTGTATGCACCAAAGAAATCTGATTTAGTATCATTATTAAAGATCACAGAAAACTTTAGTAATGATATTAAAATGGAGTTTGGTGTCGACAAATGTGCGGCCATTCATGTACAGAGGGGCAGAGTTGTAACTTCGGAAGAATTACAACTCTCTGAAAATATGTCATTCAGATGTCTCTCGGAGTCGGAAACCTATAGGTACCTTGGAATGGCAGAAGGACTAGGTATAGCTGACAAGTAGATAAAACAGGCATTGACAACATGTTTCTTCAGCCGCCTTACAAAAGTACTTAAAAGTCTTTTATCTGGCGGTAATAAGGTTCGTGCTGTCAATGGTTGGGTTATGCCTGCACTTGCTTACTCGTTTGGCATTCTAAGGTGGACTCAGACTGAGTTAGACGCCTTGGATAGAAGGGTACGTCGACAATTTACCTTATATCGAATGCACCACCCCCGTTCGTCTGTTATGAGGTTGTATATCCCACGGAAATGTGGGGGACGTGGTTTTTTAAACGTCAAAACCCTACATAACCGCGAGGTATGCAATCTGCGGGAATACTTCCTACAATCAACGGAGGATGTGCACCGAGATATGGCCAATGTTGACAATTCCTTCACACCTTTATCCTTGGCAAAACAGAATTGGCGCAAGCCCCAGGTGTTAAGCATTTCGGACCGCACGACTATATGGAAAAGCAAGGAGTTACACGGAAGGTTCTACAAGGCTCTCACTGGGCCGGACGTAGACCAACTCGCTTCTGTGGCTTGGCTACGCTTCAGTAATCTCTTCGGGGAGACTGAAGGGTTTGCATGTGCAATTATGGACGAAGTTATCATGACGAATAACTACCGGAGACATATCCTAAAGGATGGGACTGCCGACATCTGTCGAGCCTGTCATCGTCCAGGAGAGTCCATTAGGCATATTGTCTCTGGCTGTTCTCGTCTTGCTAACGGAGAATACTTGCACAGACACAACCAAGTGGCCAAGATAGTCCATCAACAACTTGCCCTTAAATATAGTCTTGTGGATACTGAAGTGCCCTACTACCAATACCAGCCTGCGCCAGTTCTCGACAATGGTCATGTCACGCTCTACTGGGATCGATCGATTATCACTGACAGGACTATTCTCGCTAATAAGCCTGATATAGTGATAATTGACCGATTGGCGAGCCGGGCAATGCTTGTTGACGTCACTATCCCGCATGACGAGAACCTCGTTAAAGCCGAAAAAGAGAAACTCACCAAGTATCTCGATTTGGCTCACGAGGTTACCGCAATGTGGCATGTTGATTCAACAATCATTGTGCCGATAGTTGTTTCAGTAAACGGTCTTATTGCGAAGAGTTTCGACCAACACCTCAAGAAACTCTCGCTGGGTTGCTGGATTAAGGGCCTGATTCAAAAGGCTGTCATACTGGACTCGGCGTGGAGGTCGTGAGGAGGTTCCTCTCTCTGGAGCCCTGAACCGTCGGTAGCTTAGGTGATCGACCTCGTTTTCGACGGTTTTTCTCTATTTTTATGTATATTTTTTTTAAACATTTTGTATTTTTTAAAAATATATGTAAAAATAAGAAATAAAGAGACATGAAAACAAATAAATAATAAATATCCTTGAACATTTCACACAACGCCATCTCGTCCCAAGCTAAGCAACTTAATGCTTGTGTTATGGTAACGAGATGGATGATAAACTACTTATATAATTTTTTTTTGTATATACATACATATTATAGATAGAAATGACACCCAGACTCCGAGCCAGTGCCTCTGGTTTAGACAAAGACACTTGCCCGACCCCGGAATCGAACCCGGGACCCGTTGATCCAAAGGCGGTACATCTAACCACTAGACCAACGAGGCAGTCAGAGACAACATTGAAGGTGTCATAAGAGCTGGCAAAACGAAATGACAAGGTCGAAATCCGAGCCACAAGAGAAGAACAACTTGAAACGAAACCCCGTGCCATACCACAGGCCAGCGTGGCACAATGGGTTAATTACCCTCCCTGTGATGGCATGAGGCCCGACAGTGGGTCATTTGACTGCCTCGTTGGTCTAGTGGTTAGATGTGCCGCCTTTGGATCAACGGGTCCCGGGTTCGATTCCGGGGTCGGGCAAGTGTCTTTGTCTAAACCAGAGGCACTGGCTCGGAGTCTGGGTGTCATTTCTATCTATAATATGTATGTATTTACAAATAAAAATGTATATAAGTAGTTTATCATCCATCTCGTTATCATAACACAAGCATTAAGTTGCTTAGCTTGGGACGAGATGGCGTTGTGTGAAATGTCGAAGGATATTTATTTATTTATTTATGTGCCGAGTAGTAGAATACTACTTGTATTAGATCCATCGATCTCTTTTTGGGTGTCCCACAATCCCACAACCATCCACATTCATACTGAAACTACCACCAGTATAATTATTATTAACTAACTGTTAATACCCGCTTCGCTGAGTCATAATTTAGTAGGCGTATATTTAAGAACTTCCCAGATCGTTCTAGAATTGTCTAGAACATTCTCATTCGATAATAATCTTGGCATACATTTTAGAACTTTCTAGATCATTGCAGGAATTTCTAGAACAGTCCAGACCATTTTAGAGCAATGATAGTCTCACATTTTAAAAGTTAACATGTTTCAACCACCATAACTTTCATCGTCATCATTATCATTTTAGCCAAAAGACGTCCACTGCTGGACATAGGCCTTCCCCAAGGATTTCCACAAAGGCCGCTCCTGGAGCGCCCGCATCCATCGTCTTCCGGCGACCTTAACCAGGTCATCGGTCAACCGTATGGGAGGCCTACCAGCACTGCACTTTCCGGAACGCGGTCGCCACTCTAGGACTTTTTGCCCTACCCACTGCCACTTAAGTTTGGCAATCCGGCGGGCGATGTCAGTGACCCTGGTTTTACTGCGTATCTCCTCATTTCTGATTCGATTTCGCAGGGAATCTCCGAGCATAGCCCTCTCCATTGCCCTTTGGGTGACTTTGAGCCTTCTGATGGAGCCCATAGTGCGCGACCACGTCTCTGTTCCATAACTTTTACACCCATAAAATTATCGACTTGCAACCACCATAGTGCACGAAGGGAGCCTTATACCTATTGCCACATATAATCAATATTCTATGCTGCGATTCGTAGTTTTGGCTGCAAAGTGAAATACCGGGACAGACACCTCCATTTTTTTAAATATAAACACATAAACTTGATCATATCATGCAGAAACAACAATATTATATAATAAAGTGATTAAGATACGAAAGTAATTTAATTGTAATAACAATTACAAGATAACAAATTTAATCTAAAATGTAGAGTAGAGAGTTCGATAACTTGGAAACACGACCTTTGTATTGGATACGCCTGGGGTAATACTTGAAGCACACTGGGCCGGCTACGTGGGACTCCAGAACACACGGCTACCCATTATTTTTCCAAACATCTTCTTAGACCAAATTGTACAAATTAAAAATGAGGTATATATTAGCATGGACTTCATCAGAAGGCTCAAGGTCACCCAAAGGGCAATGGAGAGGGCATTGCTCGGAGTTTCCCTGCGGGGTCGAAGGAATGAGGAGATACGCAGAAGAACCAGAGTTACCGACATAGCCCACAGGATTGACAAACTTAAGTGGGTAGGGCACATAGCTCGCATGACTAACACCCGATGGGGCAGAAAAGTGCTCGAGTGGCGACCGCGTTCCGGAAAGCGCAGTGCTGGTAGGCCTCCCAAACGGTAGACCGACGATCTAGTTAAGGTCGCCGGAAAGCGGTGCATGCGGGCATCTCAGGACCAGCCTTCGTGGAAATCCTCGGGGAAGCCAATATCCAGCTATTTTAGAGATTAGCCGAAACAGAAAGACAGACAAACTGTGATGTGATACTGTGTATGCACTTAGTAAAAATCGGTTATTTTAATACATTATTACAAACAGACACTCCAATTTTATTTACTTGTTTTAGTATGTATCGCAACACAGATATAGATATCTGTAAACGTCGTACTATCTTCATTCTGTTACGCCGAGTAGAAACTATCGCACGTATGTATTATTTACTTAATTATTCACTGTTTAGAATACAAAATGTCACCACCCCATCCTACCCTGAGGGTGTCGTAAGAACAGACAAAAGGAAATTACAAGGCTGATAACCTAGCCGCAAGAGGATGAAAACTTGATGCGGAACCCTGTACTAAGCTAATATACTACTTCTCAGCCACTACTGATACGGGCCTCCTCCAATTACATGGATATATAGTGTATATATATATATATATATTACACTATATATATAATATGACTTGAGCGTGTAAAGCAATTTAGAAACAAAGTTTAAATTTGAAGCTGTGTTTGTAAAAAGTTTAGATTGGGATTTCCTAATGTCAAGAGGTATTTGTATTTATCAGCTTCTACGACACTCTTAAGCTGGAATGGGGTGGTGACACTGTGTATTCTTAATCCGTCACCACACGAATGTTGCTTATTCTAGTAAACGGTTGGCGCAGTGGTTGAGCGATTCACTGCTGTGCAGCATGTCGCGGGTTCGATTCCCCGCACGGAAGAAATATTTGTATGACTTACAAGTATTTGTTCCGGGTCTGGGTGTTTTCTATCTATAATATGTATGTATTTACAAAAAAAAAATGTATAATAAGTAGTATATCATCCATCTCGTTACCATAACACAAGCATTAAGTTCCATAACTTGGGACGAGATGGCATTGTGTGAAATGTCCAAGGATATTTATTTATTTAATGGTGTCTTTTCAGTGATCATGGAGGCTGTTGTGTTTGATGGTAAAACCTTGTCCTTGAAACACCAGAATGACTATCCAGTGCCCAAGATACAGAAAGAAGATGAGGTCATAGTGAAGGTGGAATATTCTGGCATATGTGGCACTGACCTTCATATTATTGAGGTAAGTCTACCATCAACATCATCTACCACTAGTTCTCCTAGTCAGCCCATACACATAGACCCAGTGCCGACACGGGCCGCATTCAATTGACTGCCTCGTTAGTCTAGGGGTTGGATGTGCCGCCTTTGGATCAACGGGTCCCGAGTTCGATTCCGGGGTCCGTGGCTGTAATTTGTGTTCGTGAATTACATGTTTGTAAACTGCCCTGTCACTGACCTTACCTAGAGCAGGGGTTTCTGCAGCGAATGGATCGATTACGAAGTTTCCCGCAGATGGCCTGCGCAGACAATTAGTGGTAGGTTTTAGTGGGTAAACCGGTCCCAATCATCATCTCATCGCGACCGGGACTCCCACATAGCCCCGTCACTGGGCTGGGGACCTATAAAAGGTTTCCCCCACTATAAAAAAAGAGGGGTTTCTGCAGCAGTTTTCCTTTTTCAGTGGCTAGGTTGTAAGCTTGAGTGTTAGTACCAGGGACGCATAACAATGTAGGAGATAACGTTTGCCTCTTGGATATTGTAGATGGCAGTCATCCTAGCCGCCAGAGAAAATAAGCGTTCGGGAAGCTGCGAAAGATCTTCTCGTCCACAATACCGCAGTGTCTGAAGACAAAAGTCTTCAACCAATGTGTGTTGCCAGTGATGACATATGGAACAGAGACGTGGTCGCTCACTATGGGCTCCATCAGAAGGCTCAAAGTCACCCAAAGGGCAATGGAGAGGGCTATGCTCGGAGTTTCCCTGCGAGATCGAATCAGAAATGAGGAGATACGCAGGAAAACCAGGGTCACCGACATAGCCCACCGGATTGCCAAACTTAAGTGGCAGTGGGCAGGGCACATAGCTCGCAGGACCGACGCCCGATGGGGCAGAAAAGTCCTCGAGTGGCGACCGCGTTCCGGAAGGCGCAGTGCTGGTAGGCCTCCCACACGGTGGACCGACGACCTGGTTAAGGTCGCCGGAAAGCAGTGGATGCGGGCGGCCCAGGACCGGCCTTTGTGGAGATCCTTGGGGGAGGCCTACGTCCAGCAGTGGACGTCTTTTGGCTGAAATGATGATGATGATGAGAGAAAATAAACTTGAAAGGAAACACTCTGGAAACCATTCTTACCAGTAATTAAAAACTTATCGGGACATATCGCGCACAGAATTAATACCTGTTTTTGCTCGACGTTTCGACCATGTTACAATGGCCGTGGTCGCGAGCAGACTGCAGACCGCAAATTTTCGGTGGGAAATGAGGGTACTTTGGTCTCCTACCCTCACTTGGTTTTGCACACACGTAGGGTTGTCACAACGGCACACAACACTGACTGTATCGGTCGAGCAAAAACAGGTATTAATTCCATGCGCGATAAGTCCCGATAAGTTTTTAATTATGCATTCTTACCAGCTTGGAAATTTGCACAGTATGGTAATTACCCTCTATGTAACTGGAGGAGGCCCGACTCAGCAGTGGATCATAAATGGACTGAGTAGTAGTATTAGAATATAACAAATATTTGAAGTCGGCGCCGACTTTCATTGTCCGACGTAAGCGAGGCTAAAGTTAAGAATTTTTTAAACTTTTCATTACAACATCTTAAGGTGAATGTTCCAGGGTAGCCCGCGAAATTTAAATTTTCTTACGTTTTTTGCAATTTGCAGGTCAGTGCTAGGTTGTATGTTGATTAAAATGTTATTCGCGGCTGTAAGACGTATGTAGTTATAGAATTATAATCATCAAAATCATCAATACAACCCTCCAAGCTCATAAAGGTGCAAGAAAACATTTTTCAAGCTCAAAGTCATTCTTGCACCTTTATGAGCTTGGAGGGTTGTATTGATGAGTTTGATGATTATAACTCTGTAAGTACATACGTCTTACAGCCGCAAATCAAATGTTCATCATCATACAACCTAGCACTGGCCTGCAAATTGCAAAAAACGTAAGAAAATTTGAATTTCGCGGGCTACCCTGGAACATTCACCTTAAGTGAAATTAGCTCGACACACAGGATTGCCAAACATAAGTGGCAATGGGTACATAGTTCGCAGGACTGACGCCCGATGGGGCAGTAAAGTCCTCGACAGGCGACCACGTTCCTGAAAGCACAGGTTCTGGTAGGCCTCCCACACGGTGGACCGATGACTTATTTAAAGAAAGCTATGGATGCGGGCAGCTCAGGACCAGCCTATAACTATCCAGCAGTAAACGTTTTAAGGCTGAAATGATACGAGATTATTGATGACATGTTTAAAGTTTGCAATATACAAAAAATCACGCTGTATATGTTTGTTTTCTCAGGGTGAATTTCCCGCGTCCACGGAGCGTCCTCTGCCTCTGGGCCACGAGTTCTCTGGGATCGTCCACGAAGTCGGATCTAAGTCCATCTTCAAGAAAGGCCAGAAAGTGGTTGTAGATCCTAACAGGTAATAAAGAAATGGTTTTTTTTAACGAAAATAACCCCTATACTCGGTTTAACTAGTATTGTGGGGGCAGGCAAAGATACTCGCCCGACCCAGGAATTCGACCCGGGGCCCATTGATCCAAAGGCGGCACATCTAACCTCTAGACGAACAACGCATTTTTTTTATAGTGGGGGAAACCTTTTATAGGTCCCCAGCAGGGGGACGGGGCTGGGGTACGTGGGAGTCCCGGTGGCGTGGAGATGGTGAGTTGCGAATCGGTTTACCCACGAAAACCTACCACTATGAGTCTGCGTGTGCCGTCTGTCATTCGGGAAACTCCGTAGACTCCATTTGACAGTGGCTTTGAGGGGGGATCTGAGCTCTACCCTCAGATGTTTCCAAAGCCACGGGCGCGATAAGATCATGAAGTGGGCCAGGGTTGTCCACTCAAACCTACCACTATTGTTCCGGTCTCGAGCTAAACCACCTGCGGAAGACATAGGTCATTAAGATAGATGGTGGGTAGGCCAGGGGAGGTCAGAACTTTACACTCGTGGTCTATAATATAATGCATGGCGCCATTGCCCCCCGTGGGTCTTGTACCATGAGAGGCATTAAATTTAACTCAATTTCAACCTATTCGTAGTTAAGAAAATTCATTTAAATTGTTCTTGGTATATTTTATTCTCGTTTAAATATTGGTGTTTATTTAAAACTATAAAAATGTACATTGTTGAAACTAAAATCGATAGATATATCTTTTAGGCGAATAAATTCTTAATATGAATGCTTTCAAATACTTAGTCAAATCTGATATCTTTAAATGAGCAATTCTTGTATATATATATATATAATTGGAATCTCGGAATCGGCTTCAACGATTTTCATGAAATTTAGTATATAGGGGGTTTCGGGGGCGATAAATCGATCTAGCCAGGAATCCTGACATCTATTGGCGAATAATAATACTACTTTTTTGTGAGCACAACAGCAGATGGCGTTGTTAAGTAACACGAAGTCAATGAGTGTTTGCGTAATTCGTACTTAAATATAATTGCCAAAAAACACAATTTATAAAATAAAAAAAAAATAACGAGCAAAGCTCGATCATCCGGATATTAATAATAAACACAAATTTAAACCCCATTTGACTCTGAGGGTGTCATAAGAGACGAGAAGGCTAGCTTTTCGGCGTTTTTAAAGCAAATGCAAGAGAAGGAAATCTTGAAACGAAACCCTGTACCCATGTGGTCAGCGTGGTACGATAGGCTAATTAATCTCCATGTAGTTAGAGGAGGCCCAACTCAGCAGTGGGTCATTTATGGGCTGAGTAGTAGTGATCACCCATGTAAGACCAGACTGTCGCGGGTTCGATCCCCGCACGGAAGAAATATTTGTACGACCTACAAGTATTTGTTCCGGGTCTGGGTGTTTTCTATCTATAATATGTATATTATTATATTAAAATAGATATGAATTATAATTAATTGTAATATATTGCAAAACTATATACTACAAGCTAAAATGAAATGTATAAATATGAAATGAAATTAATTATCGGTAATAAAGGCTATTTTGATTAAATATACATATGTTAACATATCATATAAAAGAAATTAAGAGAAATCTAACTACTTAAAAAATAACAATAAAATAAACTAAAACTATGTAGGTACATATTTACAGTAAAACTAAGCATCAAAAAATTCCTCCACATCGCTGTCACCGGGGAACGTTCCCAGAAGGCTGGCAGCATTGCCCCGCTGAATTGCGATTGCAATGCGTTGACCCAAAAAAAGTCCAGCCCTCTGGTCACGCGTAGCGTCGACAAGTCTCCTAGAGATCTCCCTGAATAGGAGATGTGCATTCGGACCCCATGACCCCAGCGTTTCAACCCCAAACGGCGCAAACTCATAATTTCCTATGATGTTGGTGTATTTGCGCCGTTTGAGGGTCTCCGCTGCTGCAGCGGCCGCGCCGGCACTGCCTGCCGTGGCTGGAAGGTGGGATGGCGCGAGGGTGTCGACGCAAGTTGCGTCCCACACCAAAGGCCTACCCAACTTCCAGGGCAGCAAAGACATACCGTCCGGTCTCTTCCCATCGTCTTTTACCAAACCATTGGGTTCCAATACGGCTGGTACGCCGGCGGTAGAAAGAGCACGGCGGATGATATCATTGATGGTGGCGTGCCTGGCTATGCGGCCCGCGCTTTTACAGCACGATAGGCCATGGTGTCCGAGGCTGTCGACGGCTACTCCGCAATGACAAAGATGCGGGGCAACGCAAGATGCACCGAGGCGCAAACTAGCAGAGAGCCGGAACGTAACATCGTCCAGCATAGTGCCTATGCCGGGCGATGGCAGCGCCTGGAGCCAAAGGCCTGACTCCCATTCCCCCACAGCCAGCAGGCGAGCACGCTCCGCAGGATTGAGTGACGTATTTAATAAATTCTCCCGTATCAATCTGCAAAGCGGCTCGTCCCACTGCCTCTGGGAGGCCGGGAAGGCGGGCAATTCCGTGCTTGGACAAGCCATTTTCCAAGCATCCACTGCATCAGTCAAACGCGGCACCTCGAAATCAACCAGAGAATTCGCTAGGATTTCCCCGGTTAATTTCTCTGTGCTGCTGACCGAGGACAGGAACGCTGGTAAGCTAATACTATTAATTTTGCGGACGCCGAGACCCCCAAACCTAATGGGAAGGGTAGCTTGACTCCAAGCTCGGTCGTCCAAGGCCACATTTAAAAGTGTGTTGAGAGTATTCCTCATTATAGCATCAATTTTATCTAAAAGATGTGGATGCTGCCATAAATGGGAAGAACGGAGAATATAAGTAAATTTTGGGCCAAAACAACAGTATTTAATTATAGTGAAGGCCGAATGAACATTTATTTTAAATAATCTATCAGAAATATTATTAAAATTTTGAATTTTGACGTCGATGAAATCTTGGAAGGATTCATCGAAAATCGGGGACCCTAGGAGGTGAAGAGAACTTTTATCGACAAATCTAATGCCTGGAGCTAGTGCATCGAATTTGGAAATAATAACTTGTCTATTGGGGGTGTCCTGTACGAATAATTCACACTTTGATATATTGAGCTCCAACCCAATAGACAAAAATTTTTCTTTTAAGAGAGTGAAGTCCTTTAGGACTGTTTCGACATCACCTCCTAGGGTACCGTCATCCAGGTACCATACATTAAATTTTGATTTTAGTTGCCGAATGATAGGATTTATCGCAAGGCTGAAAATGGCTGGTCCAAGAGGGTCACCTTGCTGACATCCAACAGCCGAAACCAAAAGATTGTCTCTGTAGATTAATTTTGATGGATATCTATAACATTGCCAAAGAAAACAGAAAATTTCAGGTAATTCTTTTTTAACTTCTGCCAGCAAGGTATCCCTGTTTACGGAGTTGAAAGCATTTTTGATGTCAACCTTCAGGATGACGTCTCCCTCCGTACTGTTGGCAAAGGTTGATAAAGCATGGACGGCAGCCTCGCAGCCCCCCTTTGACCCAAAACCCACTTGTAGGGGCTGTAGTTTACTAGTTAGAACATCACGGTAATGGGCACAGCAAATCTTAGCTGCCGTCCGTCTGTACGTGCACCCTACGGCAATGGGACGAATACCGCCATCTTTCTTGCGTAGAGCGCAGAGATTGGCCCCGTATAAAATGTCAGTGACGGTTTCGTCCACATTGCCGGAGAGCATTAAATTGATCAGGGCCGTGAGCCCCCCCAAAAGCGACTCACCAGCTTCCCCGGCGCCCTGGCATGTCAAATCTTTTAGATGTTGAGGTGTCAGGCCATCCAGGCCGCCGGCGGACCCGCATCTGAAGGAGCTCAGGGCCGCGACCAATTCACGCGCGGATATAGTCAACCTGTTGTAAGTGTTGTCAGGAGAGTTAGGGAAGGAAAGGCCATCCGATGGGGCCGGGTGCTTACTCTCCAGGGCTGCAAGAGTCTCCGGAGAGTAAGGCGCGACCACATCGCTGCTGAACAGAATTCTCGCTGCCCCACTAATATCACCATCGCCGATTTTCGTCTCTACATGTTGGAAGGATTCTCTGTGTTTTTCGTAATTTTGGTTTGATGGTTTAGTCTCTAAATATGTGTTTAAAATGGAACAGTTTTCTTTTATTTGAGCTGTAAGACTTTTTTTGACTGCAATTTTTTTTTCCACGTGTAGAACTCTATAAGGGAAAGTTAATAACTGTTCCCAGGCACTTTTTGTGTTCTCCCGGGCAGCACAATGGACATATTTGGATAAACATTGCGCTACCGTCGGCCTCGCGCCACGGGGAACTCTCTTAAGGACGGGGGTTGTACTTTTTAATTTAGAAAGGTATTGCCAAAAAGGTTCATTATTAGGTGTACTAGCTTGAGTTGGTGGGGTGAACTGGGATGTAGAAGATGAAGGCACATCGCGAATTTTGTGTATTTTTCCACAATGCACCCTTAAACCTCTTTCACTATTAAAAAATCGGGAACAGTGAGAGCATCTTATCTGCGCAGCTGAAGGTTGACTGGCGCTGGTTCCGACATTACTACTGCCGCCGCCAGTTGGAAACATAAAAAAAAACTTACCACCTACTATTCACAAAAAGAAAAATATAAAAACTTACCTATTAAATTAGAACAATAAAAGTGCTTAATACATATATACAAAAAAATATTGTAAATAAAACAGTGTCATTGTCAATCTCGCCAGACATCTTGACATCTTGACAGCCGCAGCCGCGGTGGAAACTCGGTAAGGGCCAATCCAAAGCTTGCAAAGAGCTGCTACCATAGCAACTGCCACCTTAGCGCGTGGTGCTAAGCAACGTTCGTTACCAGGGTGATATTTGGCGTTACCTGTCAGTTTTAGCTTTGCCCTTTGATTATAAAAAATCGTGAGAATAAATTAGGAGGTATGTTTTAGCCTGAAAAGTCCAATAGAGATCCGATCCAGTCTCTGCCACAATAGTTTGATCATTCAGGGTGACAAGTTGCTTAAAATTTTCTCGTCAAAGATGTGAAGAATATTTATTTAGCATTTATTTCACGGAGAGCAAAGTCGTGCAATGTTGAGGTTTTTTTTTTTTTTAATATGTATGTATTTACAACAAAAAAAATGTATAAAAGTAGTTTATCATCCATCTCGTTACCATAACACAAGCATTAAGTTGTTTAGCTTGGGACGAGATGGCGTTGTGTGAAATGTCCTAGGATATTTTTATTTATTTATTTATTTTCCTGCTAATGAAAATAAACAATGATTTACTCTATTTAGGGCCTGTAATCTTTGCGAGTTTTGTCGCAACGGAAAATATCAGTATTGTTTGACAGCTGGTATAAATAGTACAGTTGGTATCTTCAAAGATGGCGGCTGGGCACAGTATGTTTCAGTCCCACAAGACCAGGTCTACCTGTTACCGGACGAAATAACTACCGAACAAGGTTAGTATTTTTTTTAAAACTCATTCTCATAAGGACCTTTATTGACGTAGGTTTTATCACAAAACTCAGTTTACAAACATGAAATCTCAATTCAATAAATAATATATATTAGTATTTTCTTTATAAGGATTTTTTTTTAGTTTTAGGTTAGTTGGTATTTTTAAGTAATTGATTATAATGTTATATTTAAAACATTGTTCCCTATTTGTCAGAAAAAATTAAATAACAATATTTTTGAAAAAAAAAACTATCACATTCACAAGCACACATGACACCCAGACTGAGAGCCTTTTGTATGTAAGCTCTTCAATGCTTGTGAATAGGTGCCGTTGCTGGGGGTCGGTGGACTCAGGCATTAGAAATTTACTATTGTTGACTAGATCTTGCTGATGTTACTCCCTTCACGACTATTGCACTAGTTTGCTCTCATAAGTCTGTCTTATACAGCTTGTACCTAAAAATGGCGAACTAAAAAGAGCAACTACAGAGTTTCTTGCTGGCTCTTCTCGTTACCATAACACAAGCAATAAGTTGCTTAGCTTGCGACGAGATGGCGTTGTGTGAAATGTCCAAGAATATTTATATTAAACTCAAAAGAATTTTTAAAACTTTAGATAAGTACTTTACTTATCTAAACTTGAGTTTTGAGTTTGAGAAGGAGGCAACGGAAAAATGGGCAACCGAATGGTCGATCAAAGATCAAACTCAAATTTGTTAACATCTGGTCTATTTCAGCTGGTCTTTGCGAGCCGTACTCCTGTGTTTCCCACGGTTTTAACAGAGCCTCTCCTCTGGATGTGGGGCAGAAGATACTCGTGGTGGGAGCTGGTATTATTGGTAAGTATCGTGTAACTATAAAATTTTGATTTTGAGATTTAGCATACATAGTGTCACCAGCCCATTCAATCCTGAGGGTGTCGTAAAGGCTGAAAAAAGGAAATAATAAGGCCGAAAACCTAGCTGCAAAAGAAGGAAACCTAGATGCAAACCCTTTTTTTTTGTTCGCCCGGGGATAATCCTTTATGGATTTCCTCGCTGGCCATCCCCGTGGCCAGCGACCAGTGTGGGACTCTCCCCCATAGTGGAGGCCTACCCACTAAACCTCCCCGGGGTGCTCGCTCAAACTCGCGTCCTGTTGCGGCATTGTGGGTTGACGCAAACCCTGTGCCAACCCGTCTGGCCAGCAGCGTGGCAACGTAGGCTAATTACCCTCGATATAAATGGAGGAGGCCCGACTCAGCAGTGGGTCATAAGGTCGTGTGTGTTGTAGCACAAATTATTAATAAAATAATAAATATATTTAAAATTCACATAGTTATAATAGCCTAAAGTTAGTATGGGTTTCTCCCCGTAATCATTATTACTCATACGGGTTCAGTCTTAAGAGCGCATGGGGACGAGAATGGATTTTGTCAGAGACTGTCGTACGTATATTATTATTATTACTTACACACATTCCAATTGGGTGCGTAGAAAATTGTAGGAAATTGTGTGGTCAAAAATATATCCTCCAATTTATTAAACAATCTACTTTCGTCAGACGGCCGGATTTAGCGAGAAACCGTGGTGCAACGAACAACTTATCGGATCTTTGAATCTCACATATCCCGGAATCGCAGGTTACGCACTCATCATGTAAAAAATTAATGTCAATGAAATGAAATGTTCACTACACAATGAATCACTCTGTATAATATGTTCACTACACAATGTATCACTCTGTATAATAATATTATACAGAGTGATTCTACATAATTATGTAGTAATCTTTGAAAGATTGTGGAATTAATACTATCAGACCACACCAAATCTTAGTATAACAACTAATTATCATTAACCGATTATGCATTCGATAAGATAAACTACGGTTTTAAACAACAAACAATGTTAATCCGTTCAATATACTTTCGTTTACGTCATTCCAGATTAGTTATCGGTGTTGTTAAGGACTTTGTAAACAATATTAAGCTACTATTACTCCGCCATACAAGATCCACTGCCGAGTCGGGCCTCCGCCAATTGCATGGAGGGAGATTAGCCTACTGTGTCACGCGTTGACACAGGGATTCGTGTCAGGGTGTCACGCGTTGACACAGGGATTCGTGTGAGGTTTTCCTTCTCTTGCAGCTAGGTTTTCTACCTTGTAATTTAATTTAGCCGGGTCGTACAACACCCTCAGAATGGAATGGGATAGTGACATTGTGTATTCTATAGCTGTCGCCACACCGAAATATGATGCTAAACCAATAAAAATTATTGTAAAATTTTACCACGCTAGGCATACGCTAGGTAGTCTCCTAAATGCCGCCACAGGACGCGAGTTGGAGCACCCCGGGGATGTTTAGTGGGTAGGCCCCCACTCTGGGGGAGAGTCCCACACGCCCCCCCTCGGCCATCCCCGTGGCCGACGGGGATAGTCCGTAAAGGATTTTACACAGGGCGAACCAAAAAAAAAAAAAAAAAAGGAGTCTCCTAAAGCAACTATCGGTCGTCTTATTATCTACATTTACACCTTTCATACACAACCCTTGCGTCCACCCACATACATGCTGAAACTACTGCCGATTTGGAATGCTGATCTACAGAGAAGAGCTGACAAAAAACTCTGTAGTTGCTTTTTTCAAATTATCGGTCTTCTTTACTAAAAGCACTAAACAGAATAGTGAGAGCAAGTTCGCCAGATGAGAGAAACACCATACTACTACTATTCAGTCCATAGATGACCCACTACTGAGTCGGGCCTCCTCCAGTTACATGGAGGGTAATTAGCCTACTGTACCACGCTGGCCAGACGTGTTGGCACAGGGTTTCGTATCAAGTTTTACTTCTCTTGTTACGTTATCTGTGCAACTTTCTGGCTACGTTTCTGGCTACGTTATCAAATTCAAATTCAAAACTCATTTAATCAAGTTGGCTCATTAAAGCTCTTTTGACAAGTCAAACAACAAATAAATAAAATTTACCATCTACCACCGGTTCGGAATGCAGTTCTACAGAGAAGAGCCGGCATTTCCTATAACGGCCTTGTCATTTCCTAGTCGACTCTTACGACACCTTTAGGATGTAATAGGATGGTGACACTATGCATTCTAAGGCCTGAATTCCTCTGTCGCTGACGTCGGTCGCGTATGTCGGTCGCGCGTACGAATATACGTTGTGTTCTATAGAGCACCACACTGTGACGCTGACATCAGCGGCGCGCGAGTTGCTACGTGCCGCGTATGGCGCGCGTCGGTCTCGCTCGTCAGCGCCGCGTACGTCGGTCGACTGACGGACGCGCTATTGAACGCTATGAGCTTCCTCACTCTGTGCCCGACCGTTCGGCTAAATGGTACGCGCGCGCGTATAGTCGCCATGAATATCGCCTGTACCGTGGAGCGTCGGTATCGCACTACGGATGTTTTCATTGGCGCTGATGGCCAGCGCGCTACGCGACTGACGGTACGCGACCGACGTCAGCGACAGAGGAATTCAGGCCTAAATCCCTCACCACACGGACAAGAGCACATCTTACGACCCTTGTCCAAAATTGCCATGTCTCCGCGTTCTGGAGGCCCACATAACCCAGCTGGCAATTATAAAGACTTCCAACATAAAAAAGACGATGACCAGTGTAAGGATATTAATCTATTATTGTTTTCAGGCAACATTTGGGTTACAGTTCTGCATCATCAGGGACATAGAGATGTCACAGTTTCAGAAATGAACTCAATGAGACTGGACATCGTCAAGAGATTAGGTAAATCCATTATTACTAGTAATAAGGACGAGGATCGATAACTCCATTAAAAACGCTTTTAAAAAATATAACTTTTAATCCGTTTTTCCATCTTACATATGGAACCACAATATTAATACATTTTTATTAGCACGCGCACATCTTACGACATTTTACAAAAGCCACTGAAAGAGCAGAAAAACAGAAGCAACTCACTTAAAAAGGAACACTATTTTAAATTATAATAAAAAAAGTATTTAAAGGCCAAAAAGGTTGCGGGTCGCCAACAACTATTATTATAATATTCCAACTTCCTTAGCTTAAAAAAGCCTATAATGGCTGCCGGGGCCGACGGCTTTGGGTGATCTCCGGAGCGCGAAGGAGGTCCCATATTACATCCATCCAACTTCTTGCAGAGTGATCATCATCGTGGTCATAATTTCAGGCCATAAATTACCCACTATTGAGTCAACGGACTTTCTAAGATGGGTGGGGACGGGGTTTGTGTCAAGTTTTCCTTCTTTTGTGGCTAAGTTGTCAGTCTTTTAGGTTTTTGGTAACCTTCTACTATTTTTTTCTATTTTCTATAATAAAACGAAACCTCTGCCCTAAGTACAACCTGGGTCGCGGGGGCAATTAAACAAACATGTAATTCACGAACACAAATGAAACTCTTGCTCGGAGTAAGTGCCTCTGGTTGCAAAAGCACTTGCACCGTGACCAACAAGGTGTTAGTCCTATGTTCAGCACAGGGCATAAATCGGCAATTTGACGAAAAATTCAACATTTTTTATATTTCAGAAACTGGCTACAGATTGGTTAACCCCGACGTTTTGGCTAGCGAGAAGACACTGTATGACGTCATTATTGATTGCACAGGTAGCTAACTAACTATACAGGGTGTATATCTTCAAATATATATAAATTACTTGTCACGTTGTTGGTCCGCGATGGACTCATAAACTACTTAAACGATTTTAATCAAAGTTGCACACCGTGTGCAGTTTGATTTAACTTGAAAGATAGGATGGCTTACATCTGAAGATATAGACGCAATATTATTTAATTGTAAATTATTTGTCTATTGTTTGACAGTCACAATTATATGTTAGCTCCAAACGATTCGAACAGATGTCCATATTTTTTGCCTGGATTGAGTTAGTATCAATAGATGGCGCTAGTTAAAAGTACAAACGTTTCGTTTAAGCTACAATTTATTAGCAAATACATAATGTCTATATGTCTACTCCATTATACATCATTTTTACGTTAGTTTAACTGTTTACGTAGCGCACACAACGAAAGCTATCAAAAGGAATACTTTTTCCTTACAGTTAACATCGACGCTCCGCTCCTATTGGTTGTAGCATGATGTAATATAGCTTAGAACCTTCCTCGATAAATGGACTATTCAATACAAAAAGAATTTTCCAATGCAAACCAGCAGTTCCTGAGATTAGCGCGCTTATCCAAACAAACAAGTTCATCAGCTTTATAATATTAGTAAACATATTATGTTATCTTTCTAGGAGTGGGCAAGGTCATGGAAATTAACTTCAACTACCTGCGTCAAGGCGGCAAATATGTACTGTTTGGGTGCTGTCCACCCTCCCACACAGCGACGTAAGTATATTCATATACTTTTTATACCGCATTTTCCCCCACGTGGCAGAAGATTACACTTCTCACCGCACGCTGGGAAACTAGCCAAGTTGTATGTAATGGTCCACCCGGCTAGCTACCACCCTCACATCTAAGTCCGACGCCAAGCAGTTTTACTGTGTTTCGTCGTGTGTATGTGAGAGCCGGTGCCCGACAGGGAGTTTCCTTGACATGCCTGCTCCATCTTAGACCCTGTCGTTGCTTTCCATCACGCAATCATATGTTCAAAGGCATTAAAGAAATTATCATCCAGTGAGGTGGACAGATCCTCCGATAACTTCTGGGGATCTCTTTACCGTACGAAGTGCTGTGTAAACTTTGTTATCGCGATGTAGGATTAGGTAAAGGTGGAGGACCTTCCACTAAGCCCCAGGATTAAACTGGATGATATTTTTCCAGTATCAACCCGTTTGAGATCTACAGTAAAGAGCTGACCATCATTGGAGCCAAGATCAACCCGTTCAGCTTCCCGAGTGCTATTGGCTGGCTCAAGGCAATGGGGGATAGGTATAGTAGATTTACCTTATTCATAATTCATTTATTTATATATGCTATGCTCGGAGTTTCCCTGCGAGATCGAATCGGAAATGAGGAGATACGAAGGAAAGCCAGGGTCACTGACATAGCCCACTGGATTTCCAAACTTAAGTGGCAGTGGGCAGAGCACATAGCTCGTAGGACCGACGTCCGATGGGGCAGAAAAGTCCTCGAGTGGCGACCGCGTTCCGGAAGGCGCAGTGCTGGAAGGCCTCCCACACGGTGGACCGACGACATGGTTAGGGTCGCTGGAAAGCAATGGATGCGGGCGGCCCAGGACCGGCCTTTCTGGAGTTGGGGGAGGCCTGTATCCAGCAGTGGACGTCTTTTGGCTAAAATGATGATAATGATATTATTTAAAATAGTGACCTCAATTAATTTAAATTATAGTTGCATTCTCAATTTGACTAAAATTTTATAAAATAATGCATAATCATGTAAAAGCTGTTATTTTGATTATTTTTCAGATATCTTGACTACCACAAGCTTGGAGTAAAGACGTACTCGCTAGCTGAATTCAGTTCTGCTATTAAGGATTTGAAGGCGGGATCCGTCGCTAAAGCAGTTTTCAAGATCAAATGAACTTTCCAATAACACAAAAATAGCCGTTACTGTAGTCTAAAAACATTTAAAATAAAAATGCGGGAAAGTCCATAGGCCACATTCAACATTCGGAATGCGTCCGCAATATAACTATTTTGTTTTTCACACAAAATTAATACTTAATCTTCGATAGTTTTTTTTTGGAATAGGCAATAATCAATGATGCGAAATGGCCGACCTTGTCAGCATGAGTAATGGACTTGAGTACCAACATAACGCTACAGAAAAATAAAAAAATACTATTTAGCAGGATACATTTTGGATCAAGATGTCTGTAAGCTACTATACAAAGCATGTTGAAAAGGGTAACATTTAAAGCCAGCAATATACGTTGGCCTAGCATTACCGAGTGAACGCCAATACTAACATATAGACGGTATAATTGCATTGTCTGGCCATCTCGCTCGGTGTCGCTCGCCTAGTTGGTTTCGATACACTTGCCCAACGTGTGGGCAGTAGCACTTGCCTTGTATTAAATTGCCTACGCTCGCGTTGGCCTAAGCTCGGCCAACGTGTATTTCTGGCATAAGAGATATCATTAAAGGCTTCGCCAAACAGAACGCCTACTTAGCGCGCGTCAAAGCGCTAATCAGACCGCTATGACACCGACAAACAGAGCGCCAGCGCTAGCAGTGTTCGTAGCAGTATATTACCATAGTAGTACAACACATCTCGGTGTCATAGCGTGCCGTCAGTTTAGCACTTTGACGCGCGTTAAGTACGCATTCTGTTTGGCGAAGCCTTATCAAAAATAATCGATTCAAGTCAAAGGGCCTTTGTAGTATTTTTTTGTGAGAGCAATATTGAGACATCGCAGTTTCATAGTGTACATGTTCTCCCACCACGTAATTTAAGGAAGCCCGTTCAGCAGTGGATCTCTTGGGGCTGAGATGAACATGATTTGCCACCCGAAACATGACAGTAAATTTTACACCCTTTTAATTACTAATTGTTTAATATAATAATGTTTAAAATAAATATATTGCTTTGTTACCAACGTCAGATTTTTTTTCTATCCCGTTTATACCCCGGCTGCTATTCACCATCTATGGCAGTAGTCACACAACGACTAACTCAGTCCACACATGACCCATTGGAGACTCGGCCTCCTCCCTTGCATCGAGGGTAATTAAGAGCCTACTGTACCACGCTGGCCAGAGTCGATGTCTATATTGGCGCTGGTCTCGGTGTCGGTCTCAGAATAGACTTCATTATTGGCGTCCGTCTCAGAGTAGACTTCCTTATAGGCGTCGGTCTCGGCGTCGGTCTCAGAGTAGACTTCCTTATTGGCGTCGGTCTCGGCCTCGGTCTCAGAGTAAACTTCCTTATTGGCGTCGGTCTCGGCGTCGGTCTCAGAGGTGACTTCCTTATTGGCGTCGGTCTCGGTCTATATCTCAGAGTAGAATTCCTAATAGGCGTCGGTCTCAGAGTAGACTTCCTTATAGGCGTCGGTCTCGGCGTCGGTCTCAGAGTAGACTTCCTTATTGGCGTCGGTCTCGGCCTCGGTCTCAGAGTAAACTTCCTTATTGGCGTCGGTCTCGGCGTCGGTCTCAGAGGTGACTTCCTTATTGGCGTCGGTCTCGGTCTATGTCTCAGAGTAGACTTCCTTTTTGGCGTCGGTCTCGGCGTCGGTCTCGGCGTCGGTCTCAGAGTCGACTTCCTTATTGGCGTCGGTCTCGGTCTCGGTCTCAGAGTAGACTTCCTTATTGGCGTCGGTCTCGGCGTCGGTCTCCGATGTGACTTCCTTATTGGCGTCGGTCTCGGCGTCGGTCTCAGAGTAGACTTCATTATTGGCGTCGGTCTCCGAGGTGACTTCCTTATTGGCGTCGGTCTCGGCCTCGGTCTCAGAGTAAACTTCCTTATTGGCGTCGGTCTCGGCGTCGGTCTCAGAGGTGACTTCCTTATTGGCGTCGGTCTCGGTCTATATCTCAGAGTAGAATTCCTAATAGGCGTCGGTACAGAGTAGACTTCCTTATAGGCGTCGGTCTCGGCGTCGGTCTCAGAGTAGACTTCCTTATTGGCGTCGGTCTCGGCCTCGGTCTCAGAGTAAACTTCCTTATTGGCGTCGGTCTCGGCGTCGGTCTCAGAGGTGACTTCCTTATTGGCGTCGGTCTCGGTCTATGTCTCAGAGTAGACTTCCTTTTTGGCGTCGGTCTCGGCGTCGGTCTCGGCGTCGGTCTCAGAGTCGACTTCCTTATTGGCGTCGGTCTCGGCGTCGGTCTCAGAGTAGACTTCCTTATTGGCGTCGGTCTCGGCGTCGGTCTCAGAGTAGACTTCATTATTGGCGTCGGTCTCGGCGTCGGTCTCCGATGTGACGTCCTTATTGGCGTCGGTCTCGGCGTCGGTCTCAGAGTAGACTTCATTATTGGCGTCGGTCTCGGCGTCGGTCTCCGAGGTGACTTCCTTATTGGCGTCGGTCTCGGCGTCGGTCTCAGAGTAGACTTCCTTATTGGCGTCGGTCTCGGTCTCGGTCTCAGAGTAGACTTCATTATTGGCGTCGGTCTCGGCGTCGGTCTCCGATGTGACTTCCTTATTGGCGTCGGTCTCGGCGTCGGTCTCAGAGTAGACTTCATTATTGGCGTCGGTCTCCGAGGTGACTTCCTTATTGGCGTCGGTCTCGGCGTCGGTCTCCGAGGTGACTTCCTTATTGGCGTCGGTCTCGGCGTCGGTCTCAGAGTAGACTTCATTATTGGCGTCGGTCTCGGCGTCGGTCTCAGAGAAGACTTCATTATTGGCGTCGGCCTCGGCGTCGGTCTCAGAGTAGACTTCATTATTGGCGTCGGTCTCGGCGTCGGTCTCCGAGGTGACTTCCTTATTGGCGTAGGTCTCTGCGTCGGTCTCAGAGTAGACTTCATTATTGGCGTCGGTCTCGGCGTCGGTCTCCGATGTTACTTCCTTATTGGCGTCGGTCTCGGCGTCGGTCTCAGAGTAGACTTCATCATTGGCGTCGGTCTCGGCGTCGGTCTCCGATGTGACTTCCTTATTGGCGTCGGTCTCGGCGTCGGTCTCAGAGTAGACTTCATTATTGGCGTCGGTCTCGGCGTCGGTCTCCGATGTGACTTCCTTATTGGCGTCGGTCTCGGCGTCGGTCTCAGAGTAGACTTCATTATTGGCGTCGGTCTCGGCGTCGGTCTCCGAGGTGACTTCCTTATTGGCGTCGGTCTCGGCGTCGGTCTCAGAGTAGACTTCATTATTGGCGTCGGTCTCGGCGTCGGTCTCCGATGTGACTTCCTTATTGGCGTCGGTCTCGGCGTCGGTCTCAGAGTAGACTTCATTATTGGCGTCGGTCTCGGCGTCGGTCTCCGATGTGACTTCCTTATTGTCTTAATCTTCCTCTTTCATAGGACTCCGTCATTACACAGACATCGCAACATATTTCTTAAAGGTGCTCGATTGCTATAACCAAAGACAATAAATAAATGATAAATGAATAACATTAACCGGTTACGTTAGTAACATCGTTATTAACGGATGAGTGATCGTTATTGGAAACCAACTGTAAATTGTTATGTCAAATATAGTTCTCGTTATTGTGATCGTGAACTTTGGCATTTCCTTGCAGAATAACTGTTGTTTTATTTAGATCGCTAGACTATAACTAAACTTTACAGATACTATTGCAAGGAGACTAGGGTTTAGTAATACTTTCATGTTTATTTTTTTTTAAATAACTTAACCCCTGCAATAGGTATTAGAAATATTACTGTATTACCTGTATGGCGGGGGCAGTTTACAAAAATGAAATTCACGAATAGAAATGACACCCAGATACGTCGCAAGTGCCTCTGGTTTACACAAAGACACTTGCCCGACCCCGGAATCGAACCCGGGACCTCTTGATACAAAGGTGTCGCATCCAACCCTTAGACCAACGACACAGTCGATGTGGGTATTCAGGGCAATATTTTCCATGTTTCCGAGTTAGTCCAGTCGGGGCAGACATAAAACTACCCTGAAATAGAAAAAAATCCGGGGACGATTGGTTTCTAATGTAGGCCAGCTCCCAAAAGCCAGGGTCTTTATGAGGACCAAAGTACCAGGCTCTCATAACCTTAGTGGAGGTTACTTGGAACTTAGACGAGTGTAAGAGGTCGGGCCCAAAGTGTAAGAGAGCAATCTGGAGGAGGATCTCCACCTGCAGAATATCGCAGCCGCATTGAAAGTACCAGGCTCTCATAACCTTAGTGGAGGTTACTTGGAACTTAGACGAGTGTAAGAGGTCGGGCCCAAAGTGTAAGAGAGCAATCTGGAGAAGGATCTCCACCTGCAGAATATCACAGCCGCATTGAAAGTACCAGGCTCTCATACATAACCTTAGTGGAGGTTACTTGGAACTTAGACTAGTGTAAGAGGTTAGCCCCACTAAGGTATACGAGAGCAAACTAGAGGTGGGGGGAAGGACCTCCACCTGACAGAAGGACGTGGTGTTGACCGTTACAGAAACTGACAGTTTTTTTTTATTTTTTTTTACAACACCACATACTTGTAGTCCGTGTTCTTTTTAGCAATTAATGGTAATTATTTGCTCTTCTTTTTTTCCTTTCGTCAGTCGTACCCAGCGCCTTGGCACCTGGGACATTGGTGTTTCATTTAACCTACTCTCAGTAGGTGTTTCCTTAGCTTATGTTTGGTAATAGCTGTTTGGTGTTGATATTTAAACTGTCAGTTTGAGACAGATAGAAAAGATTTATAAGCTTAAGCGTCATTTCACTTTAAATAAGAACTCTTGCATCAAGATTTCAAAAGCTCTCCAACTTTATTTACTACTACTCAGGCCAAACGTAGCCCACTGCTGAGGCGGGCCTCCTCCAGTTACAAGGAGGGTACTGTGGACACTGGCCGGGCGTAAAACGGAGTTTCGTATCATGTTTTACTTCTCTCGTGGCAAGTTTATCGGCCTAGTCATTTCCTTTCGTCGGCTCCTACAACACCCTCAGAATGTAATGGGATGGTGACACTACGTATTGTAATTCGCAACACTCGGATTTATTGGCGATTTAATTTAATTGACATTAAAGACATCGAAGTTAGTCATTCAATTCAAGTTTCACTTGTAATCGCCCACCATTTTTTTTATGCTATTGTCCTGCGTAAAATGACACATTGACACACTTATTTCCACGGTTCAAGTCCCGAACAAAGCGCGTGCGGAGAAAGTCATTGACAAATACACCGACATCTATTTACAATGGGTTTCGCTTCATACGGTTCAAAGTCCTGTGGATTAAACAGGCTTCACTACTCACTACATAATATAAAACAAAGTCGCATTCTTCTGTCCGTCCCTATGTATGCATAAATCTTTAAAACTACGCAACGGATTTTGAAGCGGTTTTTTTAATAGATAGAGTGATTCAAGGGGAATGTTTATGTGTATAACCCACCCGCGCTTTGCACGGGCGAAGCCGGGGCGGGCCACTAGTAATAACTATAAAACAAAGTTGCTGTCGTCTGACCGTCTTAAATCCATGCTTAAATCTTTAAATCCACGCAACGGATTTTGAAGCGCCTTTTTTAATAGTTAAAGTGATTCAAGAGAAATGTTTGTATGTATAATACATCCATAATATTGTAGACAAACACTGATCATTCATCATTGCACACGTGCGAAGCTCGCTAGTTCGCTAGTTTCGGGTCGCTAGTTTAAAATAGAATAGAAAAATGCTTTATTGTTTAAACCATCTATCGCGTTTACAATGGTCAACGGATACATCAATTTTATAACACTACTACAACGCGGCACCAACAGAGAAGACCGGGCGGAAGACACTCAGTGGGCTTGTCTTGTTTTTTAATCGCCATATTCATCATTTTCATAATTTCAGCCAAAAGACGTCCACTGCTGGACATAGGCCTCCCCCAAGGATTTCCACAAAAGCCGGTCCGGATCGTTTTCCGGCGACCTTAACCAGGTCATCGGTCCACCGTGTGGGAGGCCTACCAGCACTGCGCTTTCCGGAACGCGGTCACCACTTGAGGACTTTTCTGCCCCATCGGGCGTCGGTCCTGCGCGCTATGTGCCCTGCCCACTGCCACTTAAGGTGAATGTTCCAGGGTAGACCGCGAAATTCAAATGTTCTTACGTTCTTTGCAATTTGCAGGCCAGTGCTAGGTTGTATGATGATGAACATTTGATTCGCGGCTGTAAGACGTATGTAGTTACAGAGTTATAATCATCAAACTCATCAATACAACCCTCCACGCTCATAAAGGTACAAGAATGATTTAGACGTTGAAAAAGTTTTTATTGCAATAATTAAAATTAAAAAAATATTGTACGACCAAATACTTGTAGGTCGTACAAATATTTCTTCCGTGCGGGGATCGAACCCGCGACATGCTGCGCAGCAGTCGATCGCTGAACCACTGCGCCAACCGTGTCGTCGACTTGATCAAATCTCAAGCTCAATACTTATCTGCAAGTCCTCTGGACACCGTGAGCGATTTCTACGTGCAGAGGGAACGTTATCATCATCATTTCAGCCAAAAGACGTCCACTGCTGGACATAGGCCTCCCCCAAGGATCTCCACAAAGGCCGGTCCTGGGCCGCCCGCATCCACTGCTTTCCGGCGATCTTAACCAGGTCGTCGGTCCACCGTGTGGGAGGCCTACCAGCGTACCTAATATCACAATATTAAAGGCGGTAGATTTTAACTGTTTCTTTGTACTTTTGAAGACAACTGTCATCTAGTCTCTCCCGCGACCACGACTGCTGCAAAGTATTCGAAAAGTCGGGAATTAAATAATGCATATTAAATAACACGCGATAAATCTATACTACAAATAAATAAAATTGGAGTGTCTGTAATAATAAAATAACAACTTTTTACTAAATGCGTAAGTATGTATACACAGTACATAGACCCAAAATATATATTTTTTTAATTTTTGTCTGTCTGTGTCTTTCTGTCTGTCTGTCTGTTTGTTCCGGCTAATCTCTGGAACGGCTAGACCGATTTAAACGGGACTTTCGCTGATAGGTAGCTAATTATATAAGGAGTAACTTAGGCTACTTTTTTAGACTTTTTTAGCTTTGCCCAGCGGCGTCACCCGCGGGTGAAACCGCGGGGCGAAGCTAGTCATTAATTTAATAACATGTTTGGAACCTCTGCCACATTCGCATTGTTCGCAATATCGGGTATCATCTGGTATTACAGTTAAGCCCAAATGGCATCTTACTGAATCATCATTTGTAGTGAGAAAGTTTAATATGCCAGTTGATATCGCGATGGCTTATTAATAACATCAATCGATGCTACATGTCTGGCATGACGTTGAACCCCGTGCCAAACTGTCTAGTCAGGGCCATTTTTAAATTATTTGAATGCCTATGACCCTAGGTTTGCGTGATGGAAAGCAACGCCAGGGTCGAAGATGGAGCAGGCAATTCAAGGGTTGTCGGGCACCGGCTCTTCGGCGGTTTCGTGTCAAGTTATCCTTCTCTTGCGGCTGGGTCATGTATTTACCATTTATCGGCTCTTTGGACACCCTCACGATGGCATGGGGTGGTGACAGCATGTATTCAAAGTGACTACACGAAGCAAATGCCACCTGACCACAATAAGCCATATATTTCAATCATCACTTCACTATCACTATCTATCCATCTATCTATCTATCAGCCACAGAAGTCCACTGCTGAACATAGGCCTCCCCCATAGATTTCCACAATTCACTATCACTATCACTACATATTATAAAACAAAGTCGCTATCTTCTGTCCGTCCCTATGTATGCTTAAATCTTCAAAACTACGCAACGGATTTCGAAGCGGTCTCTTTTCATAGATAGAGTGATTTAAGAAGAAGGTTTCTATGTATAAAATACATGCATAATTGCACCCGTGTGAAGCCGGGGCGGGTCGTTAGTATGCATATATAGTGCAACGCTTTTTCGCCGCGTGGGGACGGGGCAGAGTATAAAACTTCCCCACCGCACGTTGTGAAATAACTTGTGTTGCAAAAGTCAACAAAACCCAGCACGCTTGGTGGTAGGACCTAATGGTCCGCCCGGCTAGCTACCACCCTCGCATGGCCAGTAACCGACAGGGCATTTCCTGGAATTTCCTGCTGCATCTTAGACCCTATCGTTGCTTACCATCACGCAAGCCTAGGGTCAAAGCCATTCCATTCATTCAATCTATACTATTTAATATATAAAGCTGCAGAGTTTGTTTGTTTGTTTATTTGTTTGTTTGTTTGTTTGTTTGAACGCGCTAATCTCAGGAACTACTGGTCCGATTTCAAAAATTCTTTCAGTGTTAGATAGTCCATTTATCGAGGAAGGTTATAGGCTATATTTTATTTTCAAAGGAATTAGGGATCCGTATGAAAATTGCGATTTTGTAACCAAAGGTGTAAAAGCGAAAACCTATTTATGCGTGCGCTGCAAAAACTATTGACAATAGAACAAAATGAAGTACTACGAGTTTGTAGGTCTTATTAAAATCTACAAAAAAGTCCACGAGAGGACATATCTAACTATCATGGTTTAGTCACAATAACCACTTTTATATTCATAAAAAAAATGCATAGAGATAAGCACGGGTTCGAAGTCCACGCGAGCGAAGCCGCGCCCAAAAGCTAGTTCACTAATAAAAAAAGCCTTCCGAACGGTGGTAAACAGTAAATTGTAAATGTAAAATGTACATTGACGTGTCAAAAGAACTCGGATGAGCTAACTGGAATGGAATGAAATGGAATGGAATAAATAGATTTTTGATATTGATTTCTATCTTGTTTTCCCTGTGGCTGAAATGATTTCGTCACAAATCAATCCGTCAAGTCTCATTTGTTATTAAGTGTGGTTACATATCATATGAATCATCCTTACCCCGTGGTTTGAGAAAGTGGGGCGGTATTATGCATATTGTCGAATCTGTTTTTTTCACTCATTGTAATATAGCTGCACGGTGGTTTCATCCAAGTCAAAGACAAAGAAGACCTCAAAATATTAGGCAAGTTGTTTTTCACTTCATTAGCTCAAACATGAAGATTTTGCTGCCTGAAATCAGAGAGCATAATGCGATTTTGCGTGAGACAAAGTAATTCGACCTCAAAGACAAACACGTTCGGAACTCGTACTAACTAAAGAAATTTACCATAAAAGAGAATTACGTCTTACAATGTAATTGTCCAATATATAACAATAAGTGTCAAGTAAGTAAAAAAAACTGACGGAAAAACCAATTCTATCAACACGCGGGTAAAACCGCGTGGCGCAGCTAGATAGTGTGACTTGGCGCTCGCTGCCACGATTAAAATTGGTCGGGACTTCAAAAATCGATCGATGTTCCAGACACTGAACTGAAATGACACCTTACACTATACCATATAAAGTCGCTTTTAACAATTTCGGTCAAGGTAATACCAAATCAGATAGCAGTAACTCCATTTATTCCTTCAGTTCTCGAAGAAAATTACGGTTATTAAATTATTAAAAAAAATAGCGGTCGGGCAAACGTTAAGTATTTAAAGTAGACGGGAGAAATTAACCGATACTGTATTTTTGAAGATATTCATACTCAAATGAAAATCTTATTAATACACTTCTCATCAGAAAAATCTAAACACCTTGCAAGTTTATGTTTTCTAAATATACACTTTTTTCTGATCATCTTTAGAAAACATAAACTTGCAAGGTGTGTCGATTTTTCTGATGAGAAGGGTATTATCAACGCGAAAGTTTGTAAGAATGTATGTCACGCAAAGACTCCTGAATGGATTTGATGAAACTTTACACTAATATAGTTTACACAATAGACTAACATATAAAGCCTACAATTTATAAAGATATGCACTATTATTATTTATTTACTAGCTGTCCCGGCAAACTTCGTACCGCCTCAGAATGAATAAATAAAAAATCTGAATGATATTTTTTCATAGTTTCTCACCTTTTAAACCTTCCCTGGACTCACACGAATATTTCAAGACCAAAATTAGCCAAATCGCTCCAGCCATTCTCGGGTTTTAGCGAGACTAACGAACAGCAATTCATTTTTATATATAAGATTAGCCAAATCAGCCCAGCCGTTCTCGAGTTTTAGATAGACTAACGAACAGCAATTAATTTTTCGTTTTAAAGATATACATATATGTATTTTGTAAATAAAGTAACTCTGACCGAAGCATCTGTTTTAAGCGATACTTTTTAGTTGTTACATCCTCTTTGACAATATTTGCAGCACGCATTCTATTAATTTCATGTCAAACGTAATGAGGTTTCATTCAAAAAGTTTAATTTTAGATTAGAAATAATTTTATATGGTGTTTAAGTCTTCTTTATTTTCCTAATTTTCCGTGTAATTGTTTTATTTTATTTCTATTTATTTAATTAATTTGTATATACATTTATGAAACGTTTGTACTTTTAACAAAGCACCATCTATTAAATACTTACTCCAATATAGACAATACAGTCAACAGCGCCATTGTTTGGAGCGAACATATGATTATAACTGTCAAATAATAGACAAATAAGTTGCAATAATATAATATTAATAAATTAATTTTGATCAAACTAAATAAAAAAAAACACACACGTTGCGCAAATTCGATTATAATCATTTCACATAATCTTAGTTTATGATATAAAGATTACCGAACCGTCGGGACGAACGTCAGATGTTTGACAGGTAACAGTTTGTATGGGAAAATAAAATTGTTGTATTTATTATTTTACTTACAATATTTCTATGTTTTCTCAACTCTTAAACCTTCCCTGGACTCACACGAATATTTCAAGACCAAAATTAGCCAAATCGCTCCAGCCGTTCTCGAGTTTTAGCGAGAGTTAAGCGATTCATTTTTATATATAGAGAAGAGAAGATTTAAATGCTTTATGTAACGTGATACATAGGCAGACTTAATGCCATTAGGCATTTTCTACCAGTCAACCTTTGTATGATGCAGATAGGTAGTAGACGGTAGATGCACACAACTGCAAGAGAGAGAGAAAGTTATAAATAATTCAGACAGTTGTTTGAAAAAAAAAAAGACATAGTAACCTAAAATACATAGTACACACATAAATACATAACAATACTTACAATACACTAATACATACGTGTATACATACATATAAATATATTAATACATACATTATAACCACATACATACATACAACATAACCTAGAAATTGAGTAAAACGTAGTCGGTTTTCAGAAATCTCGACCGAGAGTTTCTGTAGGTAGGAACAGCTTTATTATATATTTTGTTATATACTCTTGAGAGTTAAATAAACACCCCTAGTTTTGTTATCTATACTAATATTTAGAGGAAAGATTTCTATGTATGTTTGTAACCAATTGGCTCAAAAAGTACAGGACCTATTTGACAAATTTTTTCACCATATGAATGCCACATTATCACTGTATAATATAAAAAATAAAAAATGTTTGTCCACCCGTGCGGACCAGGGTCGGGCCGCTAGTTTATTAATATGTAAAATATATTTTAGTTTAGACTTCTATTATATGTTTATTTATTTATTTGTATTTTTTTTGTGGTAATTGTATCCTATTCAAAATGATTGATTTTGATTTTGACTTACTTCTTAAGCCACTTTTACTGTGGTCATGTCCCCTTGTAGTTACGTCACTCATTACCATAATCCATACCGTTAAAAGTGGAGTTACTTGCAGTACATAACTTTAAGTAGAGTACCGTTCCGTCAACCGCAAATCTATCAAATTATTCATGCTCATATTAATCGTGTTTGTAACGTTCTTACTGATCTTTGGGACTATGTATCTTAATCTTTGGGACCATGTATCTTACTAGTAAGATACATGGTCCTAGGTACCTAGGTACCTCTCAGAAGACTTCAAGGTACAAAAAAAAAACTACCTACATAAATCTAAATGTATTATATGTCATCTAGTCTCTCCCGTGACCACGACTCCTGCAAAGAATTCGAAACGTCTGGAACTAAACAATGTAATTAATATACACGCGCATAAACCCATTCAAAAATATTTCTTTTTTTTTTTAAACGAGACCTCTGTTCTACGTACCTAAATCCTGTATCGTGGGGGCAGTTTACAAACATGTAATTCACGAACACAAATGACACCCAGACTCGGAGCAAGTGCCTCTGGTTTACACAAAGACACATGCCCGACCCTGGGTCGAACCTGGACCCGTTGATCCAAAGGCGGCACATTCAACCATCGGACTATCGGATTTTTGTAACACCCTGTATATTCGGAAATTAACATGGCTATTGTCACTCTTGCCATCCTGAGGGTATTTTTTTAAGCTTTTTCTGAACATTGCTCCATTTACTCCATCGAATTTAAAATTAAAAAGGTTCACCATCGCTGCTTATGTCACCCTCAGTGCAGAATAGGCTGGTGACGTTGTGTATTAAAACCCGTCACCAAACGGACAATACAGCCTTACGAATACAAACATGCATATTGAATGAGTCTCTTGACACAGTTTCAAATATGTGCAATTCATTTGCATATTATCTGTTTAACATAACTTTGACCTATTTAGTAATGCGTAGATTTACAATACTAATGATACTATCGTGAGGGTGTCCAATGTTACTAAAACAACAGGCAGACAGCCCAGCCGCAAGAGAAGATAACTTGACTACTATATGCCAACCCATCTGGCCAGGGTGGCAAAGTACACTAATTACTCTATTAACGTTGAGTGTAAGTACCAGGGTAGCATAACAATGTAGGAGATGACGCTTCCTTCTTGGAGGATTTTTTGGAGACGCAGGATACTCTGGCTTCAAAAGAAGGAAAACTTAATACGAAACCCTATGCCAACCCGTCTGGCCAGCTTGGCAACGTAGGCTAATTTCTCTGCAACCTTGAGTGTCGGTACCAGGGTCGCATAACAATGTAGGAGTTGACACTTCACTCTTGGAGGTTTTAGACGCCAGATATTCTAGCTTCAAGAGAAGGAAAACTTATTACGAAACCCTATGCCAATCAGTCTGGCGAGCGTGGCAAAGTAGGTTATTTTCTCTATAAACGTTGATTGTATGTACCAGGATAGCATAACAATGTAGGAGATGACGCTTCTTTCTTGGAGGTTTTAGACGCAGGATACTCTAGTTTCAAGAGAAGGAAACCTTAATACTAAACCCTATGCCAACCAGTCTGGCAAGCGTGGCAAAGTAGGCTAATTTCTCTGGAACTTTGAGTGTAGGTACCAGGGTCACATAACAATGTAGGAGATGACGCGTCTTTCTTGGAGGTTTTAGACGCAGGATACTCTAGTTTAAGAGAAGGAAAACTTGATATGAAACGCTATGCCAACCCGTCTGGTCACTGCACAATAGACTAACCCTCTGGGGAAGGTAGGTCGAATGCTAATTGCCATCTTTCCGCGCCCAGTTTTCCCACATACCCCGGATAGTCCGCAACGGCCGGGTTTCTTTGACAATTTTCAACGAAAACAGGCTATATGCCCTCCATGTAGTTGGAGGAGGCCAGCGATCTCAGCAGTGGGTCATGTAAGGGCTGGGAAGTAATTAATGTGTATTGAAAATCGAGGCGACACGAGAATCCATAGCATTGGCGCCATTATATTCCAAGAAGCATTTAGTAACTGCGTATTAGTCTGAACAGGAAAAACGTGGGTTCTGTCTAGTACTTTTGTATTCCAATTTAATCTGCCACCACCCTGTGGTAAATGCCATTTTGACGGGTTTTAGATCGATCAGTCATCGTTTTTTTGTTTATTTTTTAATAGTGCACTGGTATTGAAACTGCACCATTCTTATAACAATCTAGCTTAGGCTAATATGTAATTTATACCTGTCCTAAATGATTACTAGGGAAATAAATAAACTAAGGCAATATCCACTAACGCTTGTCTTATTGTCTCTAGAATTAATAAATCACTTAGTTCATAATGATCTTCAAAATATTTCACTTATTGTACTCTTTATATCGCTATTATTCGCTATACTAGTTCGAAAGGTTTCTTTCCTTTTTAACCTTTTTTTTAACCTTTTAAGTCCGTGTGTTGACGGATTTAGAATACACTATGTCACCAACCCATACCATCTTTAGGGTGTTGTAAGAGGTAGATCACATAGCCCCAAGAGAAAAAGAAACTTGATTAAAGCCTGTGCCAACCCGTCTTGCCAGCGTCGCACAGTAGGCTAATTTCCCTCCATGAATTTGGAGAAGGCCCGACCCAGTAGTGTGCCATTTATGGGCTGAAACGACGAACCCTTTAAAACTTTTTAATCAGTCATCGTGATTTACATTTGGTGACGGGCTTAGACGGGCTATGATCTTTTTTAAACTATATCCCAATTTCTTCGCGTCGCTATGTAAAACTGCTACAATTTTCCTTGCACAAACATAATCCTTTCTGTTTTTTAATGTAATTTATATTAATATATTAAAGAAAAAATAGAAAAGGAAAGAAATTTATTAAAAATAAACGTAGAAATTTAATTTAACAAACACACACGCGCCTTCGCGTACACTCACACACACACATAACACCGAAAATATGGTGCTACCATTCTCTCTTCCCACTAACTCCATCAACTGTAATGCGTACTCTATAAAATGGTTTCTTGTATCATCGTCCATAACTATTTAACTAATTCATATTATCTATACGATATTAGATACGCAGGAAAACCAGGGTCACCGACATAGCCCACCGGATTGCCAAACTTAAGTGGCAGTGGGCAGGGCACATAGCTAGCATGACCGACGCCCGATGGGGCAGAAAAGTCCTCGAGTGGCGACCGCGTTCCGGAAGGCGCAGTGCTGGTAGGCCTCCCACACGGTGGACCGACGACCTGGTTAAGGTCGCCGGAAAGCAGTGGATGCGGGCGGCCCAGGACCGGCCTTTGTGGAAATCCTTGGGGGAGGCCTATGTCCAGCAGTGGACGTCTTTTGGCTGAAATGATGATGATGATATTATCTACATGCATCTGTCTGCCATTCTACTTACTAACATAAACCTTGCTCTCCCAAATCTACACAGTGTCTACATTCCATCCTAAGGGAGTTGTAAGAGCCGAGAAAAGGAAATGCTCCGTTTTTTTTTTTAAAAAACCCGAAACGCCTGCACTCGCTATAACCTTTATCGCGAGGGCAGTTCACAAACATGTAATTCTCCAGCACAACTGACACCCAGACTCCGAGCAAGTGCCTCTGGTTTAGACAAAGACACTTGCCTGATCCCGGAATCGAACACGGGACCCGTTGATCCAAAGGCGGCACATTTAACCCCTAGACCAACGAGACAGTCAAACCCGGAAAGTTACAGTAGGCTATTTACCCTCCATGTAACTGGAGGAGGCCCGTATGTACAGTGGGTCTTATATAAGCTGAGTTATAGTAGTAATGGGTAAAAAAGGTTCGCTTAACGTAGTGGTTAATACCGCAGTTAACACAAGGAACCCTAAATTATGATTTGTAATGTATCGGAAAATGACATTCATTTTGCAATACATAATTTTGAGGCGGCACACTTTCCTAAATAGCTGAGATAACCAAACCTTAGACTAATTTATTGGTCTAGACTAAAAGTTTATACGGATTTGCCTTATCTATTTGTTGGAATCCCTCAGGGATACCCGGCCGTTGGGGAGTAGCGGGGTATGTGGGACTCCGGGGCGCGGAAAGATGGTACTTAGCGCCCCGACCTACCCATTAAAACCAACGGCGTTCGGTGTCTTCAGGTCCGTGGATGGTGCTACCCAATGGGGGAACTGTGGGAGTCTTGGCCTGCCTTGATAAATCGACCCCAAGCTCTAAGGAACCCTTCTCAAACACATAATTCATGACCACCTTGACCTGGAATCTCTGGCTTACACAAAGAGACTTGTTGCGACCAACATGCTACATACTTTACACAATTTACCCGAAAAATCTGAACTAATTAAATCAAGAACTATCGACCTACAAATGCGAGAATTACTAAAAAGTCCTACACCGCGATAGCGAAATTTCAAGAGGAATTTGCACAGTTACTATATCCCCGACTACATCTATCGGGGGTTAGGCGCTGCGAACCCTTGCCAAACATCCCACCTCATCCTCATGATCATCCCTTTGCGCTTATAGACTTGCCCGATCCCGGATTCAAACCGGGGACCTTCGAAAGAAAGACCAACACCTAGACCAACAAGCAGTCTTTGGTACCGCTGTCAATGTCAGTCATTTATTGACAGATTACGAGATGGGTCTCGGAGGGCAGATACTGCTCCATACCCAAGTCACAAGTAGATTTTTTTATGAAAAAAAAAAGTAAGTGAAATACCTGTATCATTACACACTCCTTAAATTCTATAACTCATTGTGACACCGTTTATGTAGCTGTCAAAGACAATTGTATTTTTTTTTCGAAATCTGCCATGCCTGACTGTAACCGCACAAAGAATTTAACAGTAAATTAAGGATTTATCAATGAAAGGACTGTGTAACGTTATGAGTTATGGTAATTTTATCCTCGTATTATTTCTTTATTGGCATTATAAGGGCTTGACATTGAGTTTATGTGCCGGTGTGCATGTGGTATATTATGAAGATGTATCTCGCGATGGCTCCGTTTGAGGTATTTAGATGCTGTGTCTAACACCAATTCAAATAATTTATTTTGTTTGGGTCACGATGGACACTTACTAAACGTCAACACATATAATAAAAAAGGTCTACCGTCTACCACCAGTTCGGAACGCGACCACTGCTGAGAAGAACTGGCAAGAAACTCAGAGGTATTTTTAACCCCCGACGCAAAAAGAGGGGTGTTATAAGTTTCATGTGTCTGTCTGTCGGTCTGTCTGTCTGTCTGTGGCACCGTAGCTCGCGAACGGATGAAGCGATTTCTGATACCCAATATCTGCAAATGTATGTGGTGGGGAGAAAATTAGAAAGCGACAAGAATCTATGTATTGACAACTTATACATCTACATCATAATAAGCGTGTACCTAGAAAAAGCAGAAAATAAAAATTAAATTAAAAATTTAAATAAACCCCCGACACAATGACCTAAGTTCCCTTTAAAAAGTACAAAATAATAAAAATACATCGCGTTGGGGGTCCAGGGGTCAGGTAATAAATTAGTAGGAGCGGTCCCCCAACGGCACTGCGGAACTTAGGTCATTGTGTCGGGGTTTTATTTAAATTTTTAATTTAATTTTTATAAACTAAACCATTTCATCCTGGGTGTATCGTAAGAGGTATCATCATCATCATTAGTCCACAAATGACGCACTACTGGTAAGGACCTCCTCCAAATTCATGGAGGGAAATTGGCTTACAGTGCCACGCTGGCAAGTCGGATTGCCGCAGGGTTTGTATCAAGTTTTTCTTCTCTTGCTTGCGATCTGCTTCTTGCGTTCCTTTACTCTTACGACCTAAGGATTCTTACGATCTTAAGATGATTTGAGTTGGTGGCATGCCTATTTGTCACGTCGAACCTATCCGAAAGACAAGGAGAACCTGAACGACCAATGTGCCAACCCAGTGTAATTTGCCTAATGTGCCAGCCTGGCCAGACGGTTTAGTACAGGGATTCCTACAAGTTTTCCTTCACTTAAGGCTTAGTTTACACCCTCATAATGGAACAAGGTGGTGACGCTATGTATTCCAAATCCCGTATGTAATCACCGACCGGATACCGTTTAAATAAAGATAAAATAATTATTTGCATAAGCAACGTCTGATTTGTTGGATGGGATTCCATCCTGCGTGCTAAGCCGTCCGTCACAACTGTCATTCGAATATCTATAGCAGTCGATACACGGAGTCAGTAGCGGGACAATTGTCAGGTTAACTATCGTGATTACAGTTAGTCCCACAAGATTACATTTTGTGGGTCTCCGAGCACACACGGCAACCTCCTCTTGTCATTCAGCCAAAAAACGTCCACATGAGCTTCCTCCAAGGATTTTCACAAAGGCCGACCCTGCCCGCATCCATCGTCTTCCGGCGACATTAACCAGGTCACCAGACCAAGCTATCAGCACAACGCTTTCCGGATCGCGGTCGCCATTCGAGGACTTTTCTGCCCGCAGCCAAGGACTTCTCTGTGAGGTATCGTATTAAGAATACTACCTTGGGTGTCGTACCGTGGGTGTCGTAGAAGGCAACTAAGGGAAATCAGAAGTTGGGCAGTAGCTACGTGTAGAACGTCGACCACCAGATACTGCGATCGCCAACCCGCCTGCCAAGCGTGGCGATTATGGTAATAACCCTCGGATGATAGACCTCTCCTTGCAAATACTGGTAATTACTTAAACCAGGGTAGATTGGTAGCGACCCTTGCTGAAATTCACCTTCGTTTTTTTTAAATACACTTTTGGCAAATTAAAATGTGTTAAGATCTATATGTGTGTGTGTCTACCACCACAACAATACTACAAATGTATTGCACTATTATGTTTGTATGTCTCCATTTCGCCTTGACCTATCAAATGAAAGGAAATAGTTTATCTCGGAATGCTTTCATTCGATCAGCTCATCAGCGAACAAAGGATGCATCTCGAGATCGATCCAGTGACACACATTACATGTACATCACTTGGCATTGTGCACCGCGTGTGTTTTTAAAAAAATAATCCGCTCCAGTTATCGTTCATTTAGTTTTTGGCCGCCAATATGCGAGCACGTTTCGAATTTTAAACAATATTCCAACTGTAGATAAATAAAAAAAAAACATTGACAGCGCGCCAAAATGATTTTTCAAATCAAATTTAGCTTATTTAATTTGATTTTCCTCATTAGTTGTATTGATTGTGAATATTTTTTGCACAATATAAATCATATGGAGTTTTATAGGAATAGGACGAGGCCCGCGAAAGCCTTTAATAGTTTCTCGTCGAATTACTTCAACCAAAACTCTTTGGCGAAGCCGGAAAAAGGTGATAAAGTGGTGTGCGGCACTAGAACCATAGATTTCAATCCTAGACGAACTGGGAAGATCGTTGGTGGGACTGAGGCGCCATATGGAGCATTTCCGTGGCAGGTAAGCTAATGCTAAATCTATATTTTACAGAAACCATAAAATCAAGGCCTATTCGCCATTCATTGCGTAAACGTGTAGCGTGTTGCTCTCATCTGGCGAATTTACTCTCACTATGCTGTTTAGTGCTTTTTATAAACAACACCAATAATTAAAAAAAAAATAGCAACTGCAGAGTTTCTTGCCGGCTCTTCTCTGTAGAACAGCTTTCCGAACCGGTGGTAGTTAAGTTTCAGCATGTATGTGGATGGACGCAAGGGTTGTGGCGATCAAAAGATGTGGATGAATTGTAAGAATCAGGAATTGTGTATGAAAGGTATGACGACTGATAGGCGTGTATAGAGGGAGACTATCACCTAGCGCAGAACAGGAGCCGTAAGATGATGATAGTAATTTTAAATATGGCGATTTATAAGAGTTTTGTGATAAAACCTACGTAAATAAAATTCCTTTTGAGTTTGAGTTCAAAGTCAAATCATTTATTTTTTATGGCCATGGACACTTACGATTTGTCAACACAGTGATAAAAGATAACTATACAATGCAAAGTTATTTATTTTACCATAGTTCAGAATGCGACAAGAGACTCCTACTTGTCTTTGATACAAAACATATCCAATTTCATAGACATTTGAAATTGAAAAATAACGGATAAACTATTTGAAATCATGAGATGAGATCATGAGACAAAAAAAATATTAAATCTATTAATTGCCAATATTATGTTAAATCAATTAGTCGATTTCAGTTTTAATAAGTTGATTAAAAATACATATTAAATAATACGTCACCAGACCAAAAACTTCTGTCCGTCCGTACAAAAACTGTCCTAACTACTACGCCGTCAATGAACCACTGCTGAGACGGGACTCCCCCATTACGTGGCCAGACGGGCTAGCATAAGGCTCTAACAGCTAGTTTTTTTGGCCATTTTCTTCTGTCTTAAGAGACGATACCCACAGAATGGAATGGGTTGGTGACACGTTGTATTCTCACCTTAAAGAAACACGTGTCCACAATCAACTTTGGCATTTATAAAATTTATGCCACCAAAATTATCATCCGATCATCGATCATATTTTAATACACGTTGCAACACTCTTGCGTAATCTACAAACGCAATTCGGGTTTCCCGCGCTTACAAAAGCCCGCCAAAATGTAATGTCAAGTTTATTGGTGTTGCCAGTTATGAATGCCCATTTACTCAAACGTTTAATTTTAATGATTAGTTAACATTAATCAAGTCGGAGTTAATTTTATGTTAATTTGTTACTGAAGCTTGTATACAAACTGCTTGTTTTTTAAATGAGAAATATTTATTTATTTCATGAGCACACCAACAACATCAATTACATTCAGATTATTATCATGACGTTTACAGTATAAAACATTAGCGATGCATTGTTGGACCTTATGTGTAATCGTCAAAAAGTATAGACGGTTTTTTGATTAGACGGTAACAAATACTGTAATATACAAGTAACGGGGTCTCGGGTTCGATTCCGGGGCCGGGCAAGTGTCTTTGTGTAAACCAGAGGCACTTGCTCTGAGTCTGGGTGTCATTTGTCGTGAATTTCATGTTTGTAAACTGCCCCCGCGATACTGGCTATACCAAGTGCAGGGGTTTCGTTTAACACGGAAAGGCTATGTAGTTCCCCGTACAGCAGAATGACACGCGGTGACAACAGTGGTAGGTTTTAGTGGGTAAACCGGTTCGCAACTCACCATCTCAACGCGACCGGGACTCCCACATACCCCAGCCCCGTCCCACCGGTTGGGGACCTATAAAAGGATTCCCCCAATTAAAAAAGGGGGTTTCGTTTAAAAAAAAACAACCTCTCAGCCCATTGCTGAATCGAGGGCCTACTCAAACTCAAACTCAAAATCAAAATTAACTTTATTTACGTAGGTTTTATCACAAAACTCTTATAAATTGTTATATTTATAAATACCATTATCATCTTACGACCCCTGTCCCACGCTAGGTGGTAGTCTCCATACACACCTATCAGTCGTCATATCTACAGTCACACCTTTCATACACAATTTCTCATGTTTACAATCCATCCATAAATATAAATATCCTTGGACATTTCACACAACGCCATCTCGTCCCAAGTTAAGCAACTTAATGCTTGTGTTATGGTAACGAGATGGATGATAAATTACTTATATACATTTTTTTTTGTAAATACATACATACATACATATTATAGATAGAATTGACACCCAGACTCCGAGCCAGTGCCTCTGGTTTAGACAAAGACACTTGCCCGACCCCGGAATCGAACCCGGGACCCGTTGATCCAAAGGCGGCACATCTAACCACTAGACCAACGAGGCAGTCAAATCCATCTCTCTTGATCTTCCACAACCCTTACTGTGGCCCACGCTGGCCATACATATTGGTAGAAGGTTTCGTTTCAAGTTTTCCTTCTCTTGCAGTTAGGTTTTCAGCCTTGTCGTTTCTTTTGCCCGTGTGGTGACAGATTCAGAATACATAGTGTCGCTACCCCATTTTATCCTGAGAGTGTCGTAGGAGCCGACAAAAGGAAATGATAAAGCCGGAAAACTTGATATGAAACCATAAGCCGATTCGCCTGGCCAGCGTCGCACTGTAGGCTAATCACCCTCCATGTAGTTGGAGGAGGCCTGACTCAGCAGTGGGTCATTTATGCACTGAGCAGTAATGCGATCGACTGCTGCGCAGCATGTCGCGGGTTCGATTCCCGCACGGAAGAAATATTTGTACGACCTACAAGTATTTGTTTCGGGTCTGGGTGTTTTATATCTATAATTTGTATGTATTTACAAAAAAAAATGTATATAAGTAGTTTACCATCCATCTCGTTACCATAACACAAGCATTAAGTTGCTTAGCTTGGGACGAGATGGCGTTGTGTGAAATGTCAAAAAAAAACAAAATGGTGTATTTCAGTTCTAGAACTAGACAATCATCAATTTCTTCGTTTAACCTTTATTCATATTATTTAAGTCGTATTTAGCCACAGTCATGGGTAATAAATGCATATGGCAACCCTAATTTGACGTTCGAAAATTAATTGAAGTCACTTTCACTTTTTGAAAATAAAGCGTTGATTACTGCTTCGTCTTTATTGTCATTGTTTTTTTTTCTTAATCGTCTGGAGGCTTGGATACTTAAATAAATTCGATTTCAATTGTACGCCATATCCTGTTCTTTGTTTACAATTGTGTTGTAACTGCACATGTGTATGAAAAGAGGTTGACATAAAGACCGGAACGTGACACCAATCGAGAAGACCTGGCGGAAGAAACTAAGTGGGCTTGTCTTTTTTTATACGCCGTATTGCCATGACCGTGTACATAATATATCAAACTAGTTTCCTTTGATTTCTTAGGTTTTCGCGATTATTACACACTAGCTTTTGCGCGCGGCTTCGCCCGCGTGGGCTTCGAAAACGTGCATATTTTTTATGAACATAAAGTCGGTTATTGTGACTAAACTATGATAGTTAGATATGTGCTCTCACGGACTTTTTTGTAGATCTTTATAAGAACTACAAACCCGTAATACATCATTTTGTTCTATTGTCAATAGTTTTTGCAGCGCACGCATAAATAGGTTTTCGATTTTACACCTTTGTTTACAAAATCGCAATTTTCATACGGATCCCTAATTTTTATGAAACTAAAATATAGCCTATAACCTTCCTCGATAAATGGACTATCTAACACTGAAAGATTTTTTGAAATCGGTCCAGTAGTTCCTGAGATTAGCGCGTTCAAACAAACAAACAAACATACAAACAAACAAACAAACTCTGCAGCTTTATATATTAGTACAGAGTACAGATTGAAATTAAACAATTTTTAACGGATTTATCGCGTGTTTATTACATTATTTAATTCCCGACGTTTATACTTACTAATACCTAATAATACTTTGCAGCAGTCGTGGTCGAGACTAGATGTCGAGACTAGAGAGACTAGATGACAGTTGTCTTCAAAAGTACAAAGAAACATGTAATATGTATTTACATAAACATAACATAACTATTTAGTTAAATAATGTTTTAAACACGCGATAAATCTGTTAAAAAGTGTTTATTTTCAATAGTTTCCTTTGGTTCCGAAAGGCGCTCTACTGAAATATGAACTAAAATAAAAAAGAATTGATAATGGACCAACTCAAAATAGCGGCACCTGTTCAAAAACATAACGCATGTCATCGATCTCCTCGAACATATCAAAGGGAAACGGTCGATCCGCCACACGTCGCTACCATTGTTTGAAGTACCTATTTTAGTGAGCATGGCAATTATGAGGATTGACGCCCAAGAATAAATAAAATGAAATCTCGTATTTCATTTTCAGTAAGCTTGCCGTTTCGGAACGAAACTAACAAAATAAATATTCTACATTTGATGGTTCTTCGTTCTTCACAATCTTTTTGTAGAATAAAACTGATGTTCTTTTTTATTCAGACTTATTCAGATTCGTATCAAGATTTCCTTCTCTTGCGGCTAGGTTTTTGTGATTTCCTATTGTCGGCTCTTACGAAACCCTCAGGATGGAATGGGGTGGTGACACTATGTATTCTAAATGCGTCACCGCGAGGACCGGTTCTTCTAATTAAGAAAGTAAATTCAAAGTCAAATAATATTTGCATAGGACACAATGGACACTTACAAATTGTCAACATATTAATAAAATGTATACAAACCAAAGTAATATTTTAGTTTACCAACACTTCGGTAGCAGTGGTCAAGACCACTGCTAAGAAGAACTGGAAAAGAAACTCTTTCTTTTTTTATTTCTTCATCATCATTATTTCAGCCAAAGACGTCCACTGCTGGACATAGGCATCCCCCAAGGATCTCCACAAAGGTCAGTCCTGGGCCGCCCGCATCCATTGCTCTCCGGCGACTTTAACCAGGTCGTTGGTCCACTGTGTGTGAGGCCTACCAGCATTGCGCTTTCCGGAACGCGGTCTATGTGCCCTGCCAACTGCCACGTAAGTTTGGCAATCCGGTGGGCTATGTCAGTGACCCTGGTTTTCCTGCGTATCTCCTGCGCAGCCCTCTCCACTGTCCTTTTTTTATTTAATGCCATTTAATTCCAGGTGGAAGTCCAGATATTAGATGTGGACAAGCTGGTGTTCGAGCACCACTGTGGTGGTGCGGTAGTTGGAGAACGTCTCGTGGTATCTGCTGCTCATTGCTTTGATAAAGTGAGTTTCTTTCATTCTTTCAGTGCAATATGGGCTCTATTGTAAAAATCTGGTTTAGAGAATATCGATCTTTTGAGCCCATAAATATTTTATTGCTTTTTTTTAAATGAAACACTTTCACTAGTTATTACAAACATGATATTCACGAACACAAATGAGACTCAGACAGTCTGGTTTATAAAAAGGCACTTGACCGACCCCGGAATCGAACTTTGGATCCGTGGTTGAAAGGCGGCACATCTAAGCCCCTAGACCAACAAGGCAGTCGACCCACTACTGAGTTGCACAGGGTTTGTATAAAGTTTTCTTTCTCTTGTGGGGCACCCTCCCCAAGGGAGTATAATGTAGTTTGTGCTTAGTCATTAGTGGTTTTAAGTATTTCAATGTTCTAATCTAATCGATCTGTAGCGACCAATATCCTACACACTTTACACAATTTACCCGAAAAATCTAAACTAATTAAATCAAGAAATATCGCCTACAAATGCAAGAATTACCAAAAAGTCCTACAACGCGATAGCGAAATTTCAAGAGCAATTCGAACAGTTAAGATTTCCCCGACCATAGCTATCGGGGGATAGGCGCTGCGACCCCTAGCCAGACATCCCACCTGGTCTGGCTGGATGACCATCCCTATAATGCGCCCTAAATATCGTTATAAATCCATCCACGATAAACCGCATTCAAGAAGGCTCGCTCGTTTTTAATTTTTGTTGCAAAAATAGTTTTTTCATATTTTGCCCAAATGTCCGGGGGTTTTTCCGTGTTTATCCGGCAGTTTAGGTTCTGGCATCCCTATCTATAGGCATACCTACTCAGCCATAAGTAGTAGTGTGAATGCAAGTTCACAAATATGCGAATCACGTAATGGTATATGCATATTAATAAAAATCATTGTATGCCTATAGGCACGACACGGTTGGCGACACGGTTGGCGCAGTGGTTGAGCGATCGACTGCTGCGCAGCATGTCGCGGGTTCGATTCCCGTACGGAAGAAATATTTGTACGACCTACAAGTATTTGTTCCGGGTCTGGGTGTTTCCTATCTATAATATGTATGTATTTACAAAAAAATTAATGTATATAAGTAGTTGATCATCCATCTCGTTACCTTAGCACACACATTAAGTTGCTTAGCTTGGGACGAGATGGCGTTGTGTGAAATATCCAAGGATATTTATTTATTTATTTAAGCAACCCCTGGAATTGGAGCACATTCGGATTGTGGTTGGAGAGCATCGGCTCCGGGTTCAGGATAAGCACGAGCATCGGTTCCTGGCGGAGAAGGTGGTGCGGCATCCGGACTTCAGAAAGAGTGAGTTTGGGGTGATTTCTAGAGAAAAAAAATTACGTGTATTTTAAGCAGAGAACCTAGGAAAAATGTTTTAAGGTGTTTAACATTAAAGTGGTTTCGTTTCAGCCAATAAATAACCCACTACTGGGTCGGGCCTCCTCTATATTAATGGAGGGGAAAGTTGCCTACTGTGCCACGCTGGCAAGACGGGTTGGCACAGGGTTTGTATCTAGTTTTCCTTCTGATACGGCTAGGTGTTCTGCCTCTTACGATCCTTTAGTCGCCTTTTACGACACCCTCAGGATAGTGTGGGCTGGTGACATTGTGTATTCTAAATCCGTCACCACGCGGACAAACATTAAAGAATTAAAACCCAAAATCCGTGATGTGATTAACGAAATAGACCCTTTTGCTATTTAGTGATTATAACTTTGATGAAAAAATTGACTGCTGTCAGCGTGGTTGTGGTCAACATTTGTCAAATATCATATTTCATTCTTAATTGTCAAACTTTTCTCTTCGTAAAGCGCTGCGTCCACGATAGATTAAAATTACGGAGAGCGACTGTAATAGGGCAATCTACGACGTGTACACATTAGCGAGACTACCTTAGCTAGAGTATCACAACAGTCTACGTAGAAATTAGAGTATAGATTAGATTCGTTGTCAAATTGTCTAGCTCTATTCTCTCAGCATGGACGACGCTCATAATACAATAAAAAAAAAAATTTCATCTAAATTCTTTGTTTTAGAAAACGAAGTTCTTGTTACAATACCCTATAACTAGTAGAGACACATTTAAAAAAAATGGAAATGTTATCGCCAAAGCCACTTAACGATCAGTACTCAATTTCAGATGGCCCACACAGCAACGACATAGCCCTAATAGTGGTGTCTCGAGGCGGCAGAGGTGTGCAGTTCGATTCCCACGTGCGACCAATCTGCTTACCCAGCAGTTCTGGGGGCACCGCTGGACAGTGGTGTGCGGTCAGTGGCTGGGGGCATCAGGAGGGTAAGAAATGTTCCTCATCCCATTATCAGCTCATTCTGGCCTCCTCCAAGTTCATGGAGGGAAATTAGCCAACTGTGTCAGAATTGGTATAATGCAGGATGGAACCGAAATCCTATAGCCATCAGAAGTGAGGGCACAGTAGGCTAATTACCCCCCTATGTCACGGGAGGAGGTTGACTCAGCAGTGGGTAAGTGGGCCTGCGGGCGATTGACCTGGGAAGTCCGTCGCCTGCGCAAAACAGGCCCCCGGAGGATAGAGCGCCGCGATTCACGTGCGACCCCCAGCGGAGGAATGCGGGAGGGCAATACAGCACCCCCCCTCATAATCGGAGGGGCCCGCCTTGGAGGATGGGGCTCCACTAGCTCTATAAGAGGCGGGCCAAGGCTCCCAGGGTCACGGAGCATGCTCCCGTAATGGGAGTGAATCCCGTGGCCCTGGTTTGGGCAGTCGAGGATCGCCGTCGGTTTTACTGGGTAGGTCGGGGCGCAATTCACCATCTCTACGCGTCCCGGAGTCCTACATACCCCGGCCAGTCCCCGACGGCCGGGTATCCATGAGGATCTCCGACGTAAAAAACAAAAGAAAAAAAAAGCAAAGGGTTATCTGTGGGCTGATTAGTAATAGTTATAACAAGGCCGAAAACCCAGCCGCAAGGGAAGGAAAACTTGAAACGAAACCCTGTGCCAACCCGTCTGGCCAGCATGGCACAGTAGGCTAATTGCCCCCCATGTAACGGGGGAGGCCGACTCAGCAGTGGGTCATCTGCAGGCTGATTAGTAGTGGTAGTATCAGAAAACTATCATATTGTTATGTTTAGAACCAGCATCATCTTTCGGCAGTTCTTCCCCCCCTTCGACAAGAGGAGGCTGTGAGATCTGTGGGCTGAGTAACTCTTATAAATCGTCATATTCAGAACGGCCATCATATTTCGGCCGTTCTCCCACTCCATTGTCTCAACATCGAGTGTATTCGATCTACATTCACACCTTTCATACACTGTTTTTCCGTGGTGACGGATTTAGAATACGTAGTGTCACCAACCCATATCATCCTGAGGGTGTCGTAAGAGGCGACTAAGGGAACGGAATTGGCAAATCATTTAGCCGAAAGAGAAGGATAACTTGATACAAACCCTGTGCCAACCCGTCTGATTTTTAAAGCTTGAGTGATGGTACCAGGGTTGCAGGACAATGTAGGAGATGACATTTCAGAGGGCATAGACTTGCTCTAATGGAAGGAAAACTTGATACAAACCCTGTGCCAACCCGTCTTGCCAGCGTGGCACAGTAGGCTAATTTCCCTCCATGAATTTGGAGGAGGCCCGACTCAGTAGTGGCTCGGTAGTGGGCTGAAACGATACAGACTCTGAGGATGGAATAGGATACAGACTCTGAGGATGGAATAGGCTGCAGACACTTGGCAATGTATTTCAGAGAACACGGAAAGCTTTGCTCCCGTGCTCAGGGCAGCGGCGGTGCCACTTCTAGACTTGGCCACCTGCAGGAAGAACCAGATCTTGGGTGGAAGGCAGCAGACGATTCTGGACTCTATGATCTGTGCAGGTACGGTGCTATTTGCTTTTGGTCTTTCCAATTACAAGAGGATCGTAACTAGTTTAATTTAATTTGGTTAACACGTTTTTTGTATGCCACTAGCTGTCACACGCGACTTTCTTTCTTTTTTCTTTTAAAAATAACGAATTTTGTCGTTATTTTGTTATGGGTTTTTTTTTTAAAGTTTACAAACATGAAATTCACGAACACAAATGACATCCATGACACATGAGACCTAGGCTGCGCCGACCCCCGGCAGCGCCTGTGTGAAAATATGTTTATAATAACAATTTTCATGTATTTAATATTAATATTTGTTAATTTTGACCGAAAGGAAAACGTTCATCAGTTTAATATACCTAAATACCTAATATTTTGGTGGACTTCACTATCACTTCATCAACACTATCACTATCATCACTATCATCACTACATAAAACAAACTCACTGTCGTCTGTCCGTCCCTATGTATGCTTAAATTTTTTTGCAAACGGATTTTGAAGCGGTTTTTTTACTAGATAGAGTGATTCAAGAGGAAAGTTATTAAGTACAGTTTAATACATCCCTATTATTGTGGATAAACACTGATAAATTTAGAGGTTCATCATTGCACCCGTGCGAAGCGGGGCAGGCGGGTCGCCAGTGTAAAATAAATGCATTTTATGTTTTGTTATTTACAAGGAATATGTGGTATATTTATAAATTATCATTATATTTAACACATTAGCTTAAAGTAGAATGCATGTATTTTTTTCTCGTTTTGAAATAAACGGGCTTTATTATTATTACGTGGTTGTGGAGGCCCGAACATACATAATTTTGGTGGCGGCGCTCTCCTTGTCTCGGCGCCTTACCCCGCCCCGGAATCGGACCGGGGACCTCGTGATCCAAAGGCGTGCATCCAACCCTTAGACCAACAAGGCAGTCACACCGCGCGAAAAACACTAAAAAAATAATGTTATTTTAGCAAACACACTGTTTAAACTTGCTATTACAATAATGACAGGAGCTTTTTAAATCAAACATTGAAACAAAACAAGATAGTTACATGTGAGAATTTTCTTTTCTTGCCAATTTCTAATTATTTTCCAATTTTTGACTATGCTACATGTTTACGCGTGTTAATGCTTTCACTAATCTGTCAGACTTGTTTGTACCACCAATTTTTAACCCTTGTATTTAAAAGAGCAACCATTGAGTTTCTTGCCGGCTCTTCTCTGTGGAATGGCATTCCGGACCGTGTTGAAAACTAAATAGTTAATTATTTTTCTTTTAAATTTTAATTATTGTTTTATATTTATTGACTACTAGTGGCCCGCTCCGGCTTCGCCCGTGCAAAGCGGGGGTGGGTTATACATATAAACCTTCCCATTGAATCACTCTATTTAGTAAAAAAAACCGCTTCAAAATCCGTTGCGTAGTTTTAAAGATTTATGCATACATAGGGACGGACAGAAGAATGCGACTTTGTTTTATACTACGAGTATGTACTGGTTTGAAAGCATTCGCAAGAATTTATTCGATTAGAAAACATTTTGATTTTGATTTCATTACTGAGGATGTCCTAAGCGTTGACTAAAGGAAATTAGAAGATAAAAGAAGGAAAACTTAATCCAAAACCTGTGCCAACCTGCCTGGCCAGCGTGCCATAGTATGCTGCTAGTATGATGACGTAGACGTTGATAAAGACGATGATGATGTTGATGACGATGATAAAGTCGACGATGATGAGGATAGCGTCGATTATGATGATGACTATGATATTAATGACGACAATGACGTCGACGATGATGATGATGATGATGATGATGATGACAATCACTGTGATTATGGGCCTGAAAGTATTGTATTCCTTTCAGGACTTCTGTCGGGTGGTGTCGACGCCTGCAGTGGGGATTCGGGGGGCCCACTGGCTTGTTCCCAGGGGGGTCAGTATCAGCTACTCGGGGTGGTCTCCTGGGGGTCCGGCTGCGCTAGGAGGGCCCGCCCTGGGGTCTATACCAGGGTCCCCTATTATGTCAACTGGATCAGAAATATGGCCGCCACTTTGGGTTATAAGTTGTCATCCTAACTTGGCTTACAAGCTGTGAAGAGTTTCGACAGGTGAAGCCAGTTGCAGTAAGCCCGAAGGCTTACTTAGGATTGTTCTGCTACTTGTGTCCGTGTATATACACAATGTTACCACACTAAGAGGTTTCTAAAGGAACGCAAGTGGCAGTTCACCTAGGTAAATTCCCTCCATGAGTTTGGAGGAGGCCCAACTCAGCCGTGGGTCAATCACGACACGGTTGGCGCAGTGGTTGAGCGATCGACTGCTGCGCAGCATGTCGCGGGTTCGATTCCCGCACGGAAGAAATATTTGTACGACTTACAAGTATTTGTTCCGGGTCTGGGTGTTTTCTATCTATAATATGTATTTACAAAAAAAAAAATGTATATAAGTAGTTTATCATCCATCTCGTTACCATAACACAAGCATTAAGTTGCTTAGCTTGGGACGAGATGGCGTTGTGGGAAATGTCCAAGGATATTTATTTATTTATTTAAATGGTACTGAGCTGGTACTTGGAGTAAAGTTCTAGAATAATCGCGTCTAAGTTATTTTTATGTTACGACAGTCTCTTAAGTTATTAGTTTATTTCTTTAAGTAGCTATATTAGTTACTAGCTGCGCCCCGCGGTTTCACCCGCGCTTACTTATTGTCGTACCACGGGTGAAGCCGCGGGGCAAAGCTAGTCTAAAAAAAGTAGCCTAAGTTACTCTTTATAGAATCAGCTGCCTATCAGTGAAAGTCCCGTTTAAATCGGTCTTGCCGTTCCAGAGATTAGCCGGAACAAACAGACAGACAGACAAAAATTAAAAAAAAAGTTATTTCGGTCTATGTACTGTGTATCTGTATACATACTTACGGATTTAGTAAGAAGTGGTTATTTTATTATTACAAACAGACACTCCAATTTTATTTATTTGTATAGATGTGTGGTGACGGATTTAGCATACACAGTGTCACCACCCCATTCCATCCTGAGGGTGTCGTAAGAGCCAACAAAAGTAACAAGGCCGAAACCCTAGGCGCAAGAGAACGAAAACGTGATACAAAACCCTTTGCCAACCCGTCTGGCCAGCGTGGCACAGTAGGCCAATTTATCGATAAAGCTTGAGTGACCGTACCAGGGTCGCATAATAATGTAGGAGATGACGCTTCCTTCTTAGTGGTTTTAGATGTCAGACAACCTAACCGCAAGAGAAGGAAAACTTGATACGAAACCCTGTGCCAACCCGTCTGGCCAGCGTGGCACAGTAGGCCAATTTATAGATAAAGCTTGAGTGACAGTACCAGGGTCGCATAACAATGTAGGAGATGACGCTTCCCTCTTAGTGATTTTAGATGTCAGACAACCTAACCGCAAGAGAAGGAAAACTTGATACGAAACCCTGTGCCAACCCGTCTGGCAGCGTGGCACAGTAGGCCAATTTATAGATAAAGCTTGAGTGACAGTACCAGGGTCGCATAACAATGTAGGAGATGACGCTTCCCTCTTAGTGATTTTAGATGTCAGACAACCTAACCGCAAGAGAAGGAAAACTTGATACGAAACCCTGTGCCAACCCGTCTGGCCAGCGTGGCACAGTAGGCCAATTTATAGATAAAGCTTGAGTGACAGTACCAGGGTCGCATAACAATGTAGGAGATGACGCTTCCCTCTTAGTGATTTTAGATGTCAGACAACCTAACCGCAAGAGAAGGAAAACTTGATACGAAACCCTGTGCCAACCCGTCTGGCCAGCGTGGCACAGTAGGCCAATTTATAGATAAAGCTTGAGTGACAGTACCAGGGTCGCATAACAATGTAGGAGATGACGCTTCCCTCTTAGTGATTTTAGATGTCAGACAACCTAACCGCAAGAGAAGGAAAACTTGATACGAAACCCTGTGCCAACCCGTCTGGCCAGCGTGGCACAGTAGGCCAATTTATAGATAAAGCTTGAGTGACAGTACCAGGGTCGCATAACAATGTAGGAGATGACGCTTCCCTCTTAGTGATTTTAGATGTCAGACAACCTAACCGCAAGAGAAGGAAAACTTGATACGAAACCCTGTGCCAACCCGTCTGGCCAGCGTGGCACAGTAGGCCAATTTATAGATAAAGCTTGAGTGACAGTACCAGGGTCGCATAACAATGTAGGAGATGACGCTTCCCTCTTAGTGATTTTAGATGTCAGACAACCTAACCGCAAGAGAAGGAAAACTTGATACGAAACCCTGTGCCAACCCGTCTGGCCAGCGTGGCACAGTAGGCCAATTTATAGATAAAGCTTGAGTGACAGTACCAGGGTCGCATAACAATGTAGGAGATGACGCTTCCCTCTTAGTGATTTTAGATGTCAGACAACCTAACCGCAAGAGAAGGAAAACTTGATACGAAACCCTGTGCCAACCCGTCTGGCCAGCGTGGCACAGTAGGCCAATTTATAGATAAAGCTTGAGTGACAGTACCAGGGTCGCATAACAATGTAGGAGATGACGCTTCCCTCTTAGTGATTTTAGATGTCAGACAACCTAACCGCAAGAGAAGGAAAACTTGATACGAAACCCTGTGCCAACCCGTCTGGCCAGCGTGGCACAGTAGGCCAATTTATAGATAAAGCTTGAGTGACAGTACCAGGGTCGCATAACAATGTAGGAGATGACGCTTCCCTCTTAGTGATTTTAGATGTCAGACAACCTAACCGCAAGAGAAGGAAAACTTGATACGAAACCCTGTGCCAACCCGTCTGGCCAGCGTGGCACAGTAGGCCAATTTATAGATAAAGCTTGAGTGACAGTACCAGGGTCGCATAACAATGTAGGAGATGACGCTTCCCTCTTAGTGATTTTAGATGTCAGACAACCTAACCGCAAGAGAAGGAAAACTTGATACGAAACCCTGTGCCAACCCGTCTGGCCAGCGTGGCACAGTTGGCTAATTACCCTCCCTGCGATGAGAGCGGTGGGTCGTTTGTTGTCTGAGTATTAGTTGTGTTATGCTTCAACGGAGTATTGGGGTCGATATCGTCAGCCCACAAATGACCCACTACTGGGTCCAGCCTCTTCCAAATTCATGGCGGAATTATAGCCTACTGTGTCCCGCTGGTTTGTACCAAGTTTTCCTTCTCTATAAATATCCTTAGACATTTCACACAACGCCATCTCGTCCCAAGTTAAGCAACTTAATGCTTGTGTTATGGTAACGAGATGGATGATAAACTACTTATATACATTTTTTTTTTGTAAATACTTACTATTATAGATAGAAATGACACCCAGACTCCGAGCCAGTGCCTCTGGTTTAGACAAAGACACTTGCCCGACCCCGGAATCGAACCCGGGACTCGTTGATCCAAAGGCGGCACATCTAACCACTAGACCAACGAGGCATTATATTAAGTTATGTTGTCTAGCATCTAAGTTCTGCAAGAAGCGCCATCTCTTCCATTGTTATGCGACCCTGGTACCAACACGCTTTAGAGAGAAATTGGCCTACTTTGCCACGCTGGCCAGACGGGTTGGCACAGAGTTTCGGATCTAGTATTCTACGCTTGCGCCTACGTGGTCTGCTGTTTAAACTCACCAAGAGGGACTTTTCTGTGGTCGCTCACTATGGGCTCAATCAGAAGGCTCAAAGTCACCCAAAGGGCAATGGAGAGGGCTATGCTCGGAGTTTCCCTGCGGGATCGAATCAGAAATGAGGAGATACGCAGGCGAACCAGGGTCACCGACATAGCCCACCGGATTGCCAAACTTAAGTGGCAGTGGGCAGGGCACATAGCTCGCAGTACCGACGCCCGATGGGGCAGAAAAGTCCTCGAGTGGCGACCGCGTTCCGGAAAGCGCAGATGGTAGGCCCCCCCACACGGTGGCCTGACGACCTGGTTAAGGTCGCCGGAAAACGATGGATGCGGGCGGCCCAGGACCGGCCTTTGTGGAAATCCTTGGGGGAGGCCTATGTCCAGCAGTGGACGTCTTTTGGCTGAAATGATGATGATTTATAATTTAAGTTATTTTGTCGGTTACCATATTTTTAACCCGCTATAATGAGTAAGACATTCAGTTTATATTGAAACAAAAATATAATATAATTTACATAATATAATGCCAAAGATGAAATATTATTTAATTATAGATTATTAAATTATTAGTTTATGATATATTACTTTAATTTAGGAACACATTAAGAACAACCTTTTTCTATAAATTGTATTTTTTTGTCAGTAACAAAAAAACTTTATATTAAGTAGTGCAGCTGTTACCTGCGACTTCGTCCGTGTATTTAACAAAATAAATATTATGGGCTCCTGAAAGGCAGGGGAGTGTCAATAAAACTAAATTTAGCCCAAGTTACTCCTTGTTGCATCCGCTATCTGTCATTGGAAGTCCCGTAAAAATTGGTGTAGCCATTTCGGAGATTAGCCCGAACAAACAGACAGACAAAGAATGTAAAAATGTTGTTTTGTTATTTATGTATCGTGTATACATCCAAATGCAAATAATAAAAGGGGTTATTTTAATATTACAAACAGACACTCCTATTTTATTTATGTGTATAGATAAATGGATAGATAATATAATGTTAGATATAATCCAAATAGAAAACTGTAATTTTAGATTGTGAGGAAATAAGTTAATATTAAAATGTTTATATTAAAAAAATGTGTTTTGTTTTATCCGACTGGGTAATTATCTTTTACGACAATTGAGTGGACTTAGAGCTATCAAATAGAGATCGCTGGCCCCACCGCTGAGTCGGGCCTCCTCCAATGACATGGAGGGTGATTAGCCTACTGTGCCACGCTGGCCAGACCTTCTCTTGCAGCTAGGTTATCCGCCATAACATCATTTTGTCGGCTCTCACGACACCCTCAGAATGAAATGGGGTGATGACACTATGTATTCCAAAGCCGATATGGCTATAGAGATTTTGTTATACCCTGTTATTGCTTTCACTTATCTGTCAGACTTGTTTGTACCACCGTCATTGTAAGCCTTTTATTTAAAAGAGCAATTATGGAGTTTCTTGCCGGCTCTTATCTGTGGAATCGCAATCCGAAGTAAATGATTAAAAATGTTCCTTGAAATTTTAATTTTTGTGTTATATTTTTTTGACTATTTGAAGGCATTCGCAAAAATTTATTCGAATAAAAAACATTTTGATGTTGTAGTGTAATTCCGTGTGTATTTAGAAAACACAGTGTCACCACCTCATTTCACCCTGAGGGTGTCGTAAGAGGCGACTAATGTGACGTAAGAGGCAGACCATCTCGTCCCAAGAGAAGGCAAACTTGACCAAACCCTGTGCCAACCCGTTTGGCCAGCGTGGCTCCCTGTGATGGGAGCAGACCCGACTGAGTAGTGCAGTAGTGTAAGACTTAACGTGGTTAATTGATAACCCTTCCTTTTGGCTTGTCGGTCAGTCATCCCATTTTGCTATGTACTACTGACACGCTCACCGCTAGGTCATTACGTAGCTGTACCACAAAGCAACACGTACACAGAGGTCACAGTCCTTCTTCGCAGCTGGCTCAGCCAAGTGATGCTGAGAGGCGCGTTGGCACAGGGTTTCGTATCAATTTTCCCTGCACAGATAAAGGGGAATAGGTGCGGTCGCCTGCCAGTCATACTCGAACTCAAAAGGAACTTTATTTACGTAGGTTTATCACAACACTGATACAGTGAAGATGAATTAAAGTGAATTTCTATAGACCAGCCGATTTAACTTTCGTTCCTTTTTATACAGTATATTAAAAGGTTATACAGTTATATTTGTTTTAATTTTTTCTTTCTTGCATAAAAAAAGTTCACAGACATAATCCACAGACATTATATATAAAAAAAATCTCTTACTTTTCTTATTTATTTTTAACTAGCGACCCGCCCCGGCTTCGCATGGGTGCAATTATATTATACCTATAAACCTTCCTCTTGAATTACTCTAACTATTAAAAAAACAGCTTCAAAATCCGGTGCGTAGTTTTAAAGATATAAGCATACATAGGGACGGACAGAAGAATGCGACTTTGTTTTATACTATGTAGTGATAGTGATAGTGATTGTGCTAGCATTAGTCAAATTTATATCTTTTGTTATTTAAAATATCTTATGAACCATGTCTCAGGTACACATAACCTATGTATTATTGTAAACTGAGGATAACGGTGCTGGTGGGACAATTATCATAGCTTTAGTTATATATGTTTAATATTATCTCTTACTAGCTTTTGCGCGCGGCTTCGCCAGCGTGGGCTTCGAACCCGTGCATATTTTTTATGAACATAAAATCGGTTATTGTGACTAAACTATGATAGTTAGATATGTGCTCTTGGTAGATCTTTATAAGACCTACAAACCCGTAGTACATCGTTTTGTTCTATTGTCAATAGTTTTTGCAGCGCACGCATAAATAGGATTTCGATTTTACACCTTGGTTTACAAAATCGCAATTTTCATACGGATCCCTAATTCTTTTGAAAATAAAATATAGCCTATAACCTTCCTCGATAAATGGTCTATCTAACACTGAAAGATTTTTTAAAATCGGACCAGTAGTTCCTGAGATTAGCGCGTTCAAACAAACAAACAAACAAACTCTGCAGCTTTATATATTAGTATAGAGTATAGATAGAGTATAGATTGTTGCCACAGTTTGTTATTCCGAAATAAATGAAAAAAAAAACACTTGTAAATCGTCTTAATTAAAATTACCAATATCATCTTACGGCCCCTGTTCCACGCTAGGTGGTAGTTCCATACACACCTATCAGTCGTCATATCTACAGTCACACCTTTCATACACAATTCCTCATTCTTACAATCCATCTATCTCATTAGATCTCCCACAACCCTTCCCACATTCCACTACCACCGGTTTGGAATGCTGTTCTACAGAGAAGAGCCGGCAAGAACATTTGTAGTTGCTTTTTTAAAATCTTTGGTCTTGTTTACAATAACACCTCGTCTGGTTAAAGTGGTGACCCCTGACGTGATGGACTCCAGAGCAACCTTCCAACGAGTCTGCAACAGCCTTCCTCAGCAGCAGCAGTCACTGAGGAAGCCTAGACGTCAGCCTTAACAGGACCACACTATTTATTTGTATAAATTGGTAAAAACAAAAACTAATTGTTGCACTCGGGGTCTGCCGTGGTGAAGCTATTGCATAGCAACTTATGCAATTACAATTATTTATTTATTTTTTACTAGCGACCCGCCCCGGCTTCGCACGGGTGTAATATCACTACATAGTATAAAATAAAGTCGCATTCTTCTGTCCGTCCCTATGTATGCATAAATTTTTAAAACTACGCAACTGATTTTGAAGCGGTTTTTTTTAATAGATTGCGTGATTCAAGGGGAAGGTTCTTAAGTATAACCCACCCCCAATTTGCACGGGCGAAGCCGGGGCGGGCCACTAGTTGACATATAAACCTTCCTCTTGAATCACTCTATGTATAAAAAAAAACGCTTCAAAATCCGTTGCGTAGTTTTAAAGATTTAAGCATACATAGGGACGGATAGACGACAGCGACTTTGTTTTAAAATATGTAGTGATATAAGCAGTATTTTTTATTTAAAGGAAGGAAATTCATTTTATAATCTAGCCTTGGTGGGCGGTATGTTAAATGTCAAGTTGTATTTAATATAACTAGATGGCTCTGGCGTCAAGATATGGTTTTTAGTTTTCGTTACGGAATTTCTTGATTCGGTTGCCGCCCTCAGAGCCCTCGAAAAAGCTATACAATAACTTAAATATAACAGATAGCCCACACTGCATTTACTTTGCGGTATACACGATAAGATAAAACCATATTGGTTCAGTGGACCAAGTTATTGCCAAATTGCGCCATTTCCGTGTCCCAGATCTATTGGTATCGTAACTCAAGTTATTGGGGCTAAAATCGTGCTGTTTTGTAAACAACAAACCGGGTTTACCTTAACAACAGACGGACGGGACAGAATATAAAACTTCCTTACCGCACGCTGGGAAATTACGTAGGTTCAGTTGTAAAAGTCGACTAAATCCAGCACTCTTGGTGGTAGAATCTAACGGTGTGCCTGGCTAGCTAACACCCCCACATCCAAGTCCGGCGCTAAGCAGCTTTACTGTGTTTCGTCGTGTATGGGAGAGCTATTGCCCGACAGGGGATGTCCTTGAATTGCCTGCTCTATCTTAGACCCTGTCGTTGCTTTCCATCACGCAAGCCTAGGGTCAAAGTCATTCAAGTCACTGATAAAAAAACCAAAAAGAACTCTAATGATCTCTTTCGATTTAACCCAACTTCACTTGATACCAATCTAACCTGATTTGGCTACCTATTAACACTCAACCACTGGGCCATTGCTCAGTCGGGCCGCCTCCCATTATATTATGGAGTGTAGTAAGCCTACAGACGCGAAGGCTTTTTTTTTAGTGGGGGAAACCTTTTATAGGTCCCCAGTCGGTGGGACGGGGCTGGGGTATGTGGGAGTCCCGGTCGCGATGAGATTGCGACCGGTTTACCCACTAAAACCTACCACTGTTGTCACCGCGTGTCATTCTGCCGTACGGGGAACTACATAGCCTTTCCGTGTTGGCAGTGACGGACAGGGGAGTACCGTCACTCCCCTGTCCGTCACTGTGACTGGGACGGACGCTCCAGGAGTCCTAAATGAGTCCCTTTAGGACTCCCGGAGCGTTCTTCTCGGAGACTTTTGCTATGGGGATAGAGTGTCCCTGCCCTGATCCCAGTCTCGATGCGACTGTGTGAAACGTGCCGCATTCCTGTTTGGCTCAATAGAGCCTCGGTGCAGAAACCGATCGCCACGGGAACTGATATCTGCTCCTAAGGGCGGGGGTGTTCCCTGCTCCCCCGACCGGAGGCTGCCGTTAGGGGGGCAGGTTGCGCGTGTGCGCCAGTCTCCTACGCCCTCTGCGGGGGGGTGTCGGGTTTTTTTTTTTTTTTTTTTTACGTCGGAGATACTCATGGATACCCGGCCGTTGGGAAATGGCCGGGGTATATGGGACTCCGGGCCGCGTAGAGATGGTAAATTGCGCCCCGACCTACCCACTAAAACCGACGGCGATCCTTGACTGCCCAAGCCAGGGCCACGGGATTCACTCCCATTGCAGAGAGCAACGTAACCCCTGCACTACGTATAACCTGTAACGCGGGGGCAGTTTATCAACATGAACCCCAGACACCCAGACTCCGAGCAAGTGCCTCTGGTTTACACAGTCACTTGCCCGGTCCCGGAATTGAACCCGGGGCCCCATGATCCAGAGGCGGCGCATCCAACCATACACAAGTGCCACCACCCCATTCCATGCATTTTGTTACACCCACAAGAAATGTATGCATATTGTTTATGTGCAAAATATCAGTTTTTCGACGTATTTACCTATCTTAATTGTTATAAATAACCTTTTTATCTAGATTTTTTTTTGTAGTCGCAGGTTAGTTTTGATTTATTTTCATTGTTCTTGTTTATCGGTTAAACTGCTCTAATTGCCGGCGCCTGATGTCACCAAACGTTTCCAGCGTTGGCTGCCTGGCTAACATTATGCGGAGTTAGGGCTTTAGGCGCAAAGGGATGATCATCCAGCCAGATGTTAAGTCTGGCTAGGGGTCGCAGCGCCTATCCCCCAATAGTTGTAGTCGGGGATTTCCTAACTGTGCGAATTGCTCTTGAAATTTCGCTATCGCGGTGTAGGACTTTTTGGTAATTCTCGCATTTGTAGGCGATATTTCCTAATGTAAAAAAATTATATTAGAGTATAAGTAATTATAGATAGTATTTAAGGTAAAATTGTGCCGAATAAATCATTTTTCTCTCTTTCTTTCTAGATTTTTCGGGAAATTGTGTAAAGTATGTAGCATGTTTTTCGCTACAGGGACAATTTGTGACATATACACTTAAGTGGCCGTTGTCCGTTTGGTGACGGATTTAGAATACACAATGTCACCAACCCACACTGTCCTGAGGGTGTCGTTAACACACAGAATAACTGCTACATTATACGGACTGGATTTAGTGCAATTGTTGAAGGATACTTACAGATTTAGGTTTGAGGGCGGGTGGAAAGGGGGAGGTTGTCTGATATAGCGGAAAATAAATCTATATAATAAATAAATATAAATAAAATTGGAGTGTCTGTTTGTAATAATAAAATAACCACTTTTTACTAAATGCGTAAGTATGTATACACAGTACATAAACCAAAATAACATTTTTTTTAAATTTTTGTCTGTCTGTCTGTTTGTTCCGGCTAATCTCTGGGATGGCTGTACCGATTTTGACGGGACTTTCACTGATAGGTAGCTGATGATATAAGGATTTACTTAGCTTTATGACTAGCTTCGCACCGCGGCGTCACCCGCGGGTAACATCGCACCCGTCCGAAGCCGGGACGGGCCGCTAGTATTATAATAAAATTCGCAAAGAGAACGTCTCGAAAATTCGAACATTGACATTCTTTATCACACCAGTACAGTCGGTGATAATATTCATGTACCTCATCATCATCATTACTACCACACAGCCTATTTATGACCCACTGCTGAGTCGGGCCTCCTCCAGGTACATGGAGGGCAATTGGCAATTGGCAAAAGGAAACACACGGAATAAGATAAGGAAAACTTGATGCGAATCCCTGTGCCAACCCGTCTGGCCAGCGTGGCACAGTAGGCCAATAATTACTTTCAAAGCTTATATGTAAGTACCAGGGTCACATAATAATGTAGGAGATGACGCTACTCTCTTGCTTGTTTTAGACGTCAGACACTTTTGCTGTAAGAGAAGGTAAACTTGATACGTAGCCCTGTGCAACGCTGGCCAGACGAGTTGACACAGGGTTTCGTATCAAGGCGTTCGCATAGCCGTAGAGCCCACGATGAAATACCTGGGTCTGGTGCTCGACGGTAGGTGGACCTTCAGGGAGCACCTCCGAAGGTTGGCCCCCAAACTAATGGGCGCAGCGGCCGCACTGTCACGGCTACTGCCCAACCTTGGGGGCCCGAACGTCTCCTGTAGGAGGCTGTACACAGGGGTCGTGCGGTCGATGGCTCTATATGGGTCACCAATATGGGCGGAATCTCTGACGGCCCGTAACGTTGCCCTGCTGCGCAGACCGCAGCAGGTGATGGCCGTCAGGGTAATCAGGGGGTACCGCACGACCTCCTTCGAAGCAGCAGGCCTCCTGGCTGGGCTGCCCCCGTGGGAGCTCGAGGCTAAAGCCCTCGCCACCCTGTACAAGTGGCGAGCGGCAGAGGTGGCGCAGGGACGGCGTCCCCTTCCTAAGGATGTAGAGGAGCGACGGACCGAGCTGCGTGCTACGGTCCGCCAGGAGTGGGTGGAACGGCTGGCGAGCCCTAGTGCAGGGCATGCCATCGTAGAAGCCATTCGTCCCGTATTGGACGAATGGCTGGAGAGGAGGCATGGCGCACTCTCCTTCCGGCTGACGCAGGTTTTGTCCGGGCACGGGTGTTTTGGAAAGTACCTGTGCCGCATCGGCCGGGAGGAGAACCCGGGGTGTCACCACTGCGCGGATGGTGCTGAGGACTCCGCGCAGCATACCCTGGAGGTGTGCCGTGCGTGGGACTGAATCCCGTGGCCCTGGCTTGGGCAGGTAAGGATCGCCGTCGGTTTTAGTGGGTAGGTCGGGGCGCAATTTACCATCTATACGCGCCCCGGAGTCCCACATACCCCGGCCATTTTCCCAAAGGCCGGGTATCCATGACGATCTCCGACGTAAAAAAAAAAAAAAAAAAAAAAAAAAAAAAAAAAAAAAAAAAAAAAAGGGTTTCGTATCAAGGTTTCCTCCACTTGCAGCTAGTTTATCAGCCGTAATTTCCTTTTGTCGGCTCTTACGACGCTCTCGGGATGGAATGGGATGGTGACAAAATGTATTCTAAATACGTCACCAATGAAATTCCTACTAACTTTTTCTTTCTTTTTCCTTCCTTTTATTTTCCTTTCCTTTTTTTTCCTATCGCTGGTGAAAATCTTTATGCATACCGCCGACCCTCGGGGGTGAGGTCAGCGATAATGTGGGACTCTGAACGACTCGTCTACCCACTAAAACCCCTCACACGACACGCTGGGGGCGCCACAGGTTCGCGTAAACGCATTCCACTGTGACGCCCTGACGTGGGCAAGCGTCTATCGGAGGGCGTCTGAGACGCCCTTAGACATTGAGGCTTTACTACTAGCCTCTGAGTCTAAAGAGCAACCATGGAGTTTCATGCCGGCTCTTGTCTATGGAATGGCATCCCGAACCGGTGGTAAAAACTGAGTTATAAATTTTGTTTTATTTTTAAATATTTCTCTTAAAATCTTTGACTATTTGAAAGCATTCGCACGAATTTACAAACATGAAATTCACGAACACAACACACCCAGGCTCAGGAAAAGTGCCTCGGATTTAGACAAAGAGACTTGCCCGACCCCGAAATCAAACCTGGGACCCGTTGATCCAAAGGCGGCATAACAACGAGCCGCAGTGTCTGAAGACAACTTCGACCAATGTGTGTTGCCAGTGATGACATATGGAACAGAGACGTGGTCGCTCACTATGGGCTCCATCAGAAGGCTCAAAGTCACCCAAAGGGCAATGGAGAGGGCTATGCTCGGAGTTTCCCTGCGAGATCGAATCAGAAATGAGGAGAAACGCAGCCAAACCAGGGTCACTGACATAGCCCACCGGATTGCCAAACTTAAGTGGCAGTGGGCAGGGCATATTGCTCGCAGGACCGACGCCTGATGGGGCAGAAAAGTCCTCGAGTGGCGACCGCGTTCCGGAAGGCGCAGTGCTGGTAGGCCTCCCACACGGTGTAACGACAACCTGGTTAAGGTCGCCGGAAAGCAGTGGATGTGGGCGGCCCAGGACCGGCCTTTGTGGAGATCCTTGGGGGGGGCATATGTCCAGCAGTGGACGTCTTTTGGCTGAAATGATGATGATGATGAGACCAACGAGGCTGTGTGTAAACCAGATGCACTTACTCCGTGTCTGGGTGACATTTGAGTTTGTGATATATGGTAATATGGTCATAAATATGGTAATATGGTGTCGACTGTACTAACATAGATAGCCAGTATAAGCCGACCTCTGACCATATTAATCTGCTCACGTTTTTATGACCAGTATTTTGTGACCGCTGCATGACCTTTTGCACGTGGAAAGAAATACCGAAAAAAACTTATTTTGTTATACTTGAATTAACTAATAAGGTGACTGTATTATATTTAAGTTTCTTTTCTTCTATTAGGTTTGAGAATAAAATGTTTTATGGCAAAGAAAAAAAAAATTTGGTCCTGACAAATAAATAAAATTGGAGTGTCTGTTTGTAATAATAAAATAACCACTATTTACTAAATGCGTAAGTAGGTACACAGTACATAGACCAAAATATTATGTTTAAAATTTTTTTGTATGTCTGTCTTTCTGTTTGTTCCGGCTAATCTCTGGAACGGCTAGACCGATTTTGACGGGGCTTTCACTGATAGGTAGCTGATGATATAAGGAGTAAGTTAGGTTACTTTTTCAGACTAGCTTCGCCTCACGGCGTCACCCGTTGTACGACAATAGCCGCGGGTAACCTCGTGAAACTCAGCTAGTTAATTAATATATCTACTATTACTACTTAGCTCATAAATGACCCACTGCTGGGTCAGGCCTCCTCCAAATACATGGAGGGTAATAAGCCTACTGTGCCACGCTGGCCAGACGGGTTGGCACAGGGCTACGTATCAAGTTTACCTTCTCTTACAGCAAAAGTGGCTGACGTCTAAAACAAGCAAGAGAGTAGCGTCATCTCCTACATTATTATGTGACCCTGGTACTTACATATAAGCTTTGAAAGTAATTATTGGCCTACTGTGCCACGCTGGCCAGACGGGTTGGCACAGGGATTCGCATCAAGTTTTCCTTATCTTATTCCCTGTGTTTCCGTTTGTCGGCTCTTACGACGCTCTTAGGTTGGAATGGGGTGATGACACTATCATCATCATATCAATATCATCACCCCATTCCAACCAAAAGCATCGTAAGAGCCGAAAAAAGTAAATGACAAGGCCGCAAGAGAAATAAAACTTGTTATGAAACCCTGTGCCATTTTGTCTTGCTAAATACCCTCCATGTAATTGGGGGAGGCAGTGGGTCATTTATGGGCTGAATAGTACTAATATCAAGCTTTCCTTCTCTTGCGTTTGTGTTCTGCTTTTTGCATACATTTCGTCGCGTCTTACGACACCCTCAGTACGGTATGGGTTGCTGATGTGTATTCTAAATCGTCTCGGTAACCGCTTTCTATCAGCTACAAGTAAATAAATAATAAATAAATAAATATCCTTGGACATTTCACACTACGCCATCTCGTCCCAAGCTAAGCAACTTAATGCTTGTGTTATGGTAACGAGATGGATGATAAACTACATATATACTTTATTTTTGTAAATACATACATATTATAGATAGAAATGACACCCAGACTCCGAGCCAGTGCCTCTGGTTTAGGCAAAGACACTTGCCCGACCCCGGAATCGAACCCGGGACCCGTTGATCCAAAGGCGGCACATCTAACCACTAGACCAACAGAGCCCTAAATACCTAAGTTATTTAGGGCTCTGTCTGTGTATACAAGTTAAATTCGTTTTAATACAAGTCATTGATAATACTATCTGGCTAATATTGGCAAATGACTGACCTTTTTGGGGCAGGTTCTGACAAATAATATGGAATTAATACAGAATAGAATCGCATTTATCGCGGACGGATTTAGAATACACAATGTGACCAACCCACACTATGGTGAGGGTGTCATAAGAGGCGACTAAGGGATCGTAAGCCTAGCCAGTACTCAGACTCATTTTCCTCCATGAATTTGAATGATTAAATTGAATGAAAATCGGTCGAGCCATTTCGGAGGGGTTTAATAACAAAGACCGTGACATGAGAATTTTTTAAGAAGATATAAATATTTGTCTGTATTTCCTTCATAGTATCGTAAACTAACTATACATTTGTTGCATGAAGGCATATGAACAAAAAAAATATGAAAATTTTGTTATAATTATATATTTTAGTTAGTTACTAGCGACCCGCCCCGGCTTCGCACAGGTGCAATATTGACATATAAACCTTCCTCTTGAATCACTCTATCTATTAAAAAAACCGCTTCAAAAACCGTTGCGTAGTTTTGAAGATTTAAGCATACATAGGGACGGACAGACGACAGCGACTTTGTTTTATAATATGTAGTGATGATAGTGATAGTGATGATAGTAAAGTGATGATAGTGATTAGTAGCCGTAAATCCAGCCGTAAACTTGATACGATTTTTTTATTTTTTATTTTTTTTATTCACCCGGGTTAAAATCCTTTATGGACTTCCTCGCCACGGGGATGGCTAGCGAGGGGAGTGTGGGACTCTCCCCCATAGTGGGGGCCTACCCACTAAACCTCCCCGGGGTGCTCCAACTCGCGTTCTGTTCAATGGCGGATTTACAGATTTGCCGCCCGTAGCCTTTTTATGCCGCCTCTACAGTTCTTGAGACGACCTTTTTTAGACGTCCACTCTTTATGGCGACCTTTTTTTAGACGTCCTAAATCTGCCGCCCCTTAAAACATGCCACCCTAGGCTCCAGCCTACTGGTAAATGGTAAATCCGCCACTGCTCGTTAGAAATCTGCCGCCCCTAGGACACTGCCGCCCCTAGGCCGTGGCCTATACGGCCTATTTATAAATCCAGGACTGGTCCTGTTGCGGCATTGTGGGATCTGATGCAGAACCACGCCTGATACGAAACCCTGTGCCAACCCATCTAGCCAGCGTGGCACAGTAGGCTAATGAGCCTGTGATGGGAGGAGGCCCGACTCAGCAGTGGGTCATTTATGGGCTGCGTAGTGGCCATGTCGAGAGAATGAATGAAGAACGATTGACGAAAAAAGAGTATAAGGCGAGTGTGAATGAAAGTGTTGGAAGGGGAAGACCTAGGCGGACGTTTTGAGACCAAATCAGGGACGTCTTGAAAAAAGACCAGGTCAAGAGTACCCTAAACCGAAGAGCATGTATGAAGGGAATAATGAAAGTGGACGAAGCGAAACAAGTATGAAATCGTAGCAAGTGGAAAGAAGTGGTCTCTGCCTACTCCCATGGGTTAGAGGCGTGATTATATGTATTTATGTAGTAGTGGCGAAACAACGCGCGCAGGCTACAGTTAGTTCTGTCGTATATTTTATTCTCTTTGACAAAATGTCAACCCACAATTGCAATAGATAATAATAATTGATATATGTATTATTATAGTTCGTCCGTACGCGGGGTTCGCGTGTATTGTGTAACAGCGGACCCATTAATTAGTACTATTAATAATAATAGTGAAATTGTGTTTTAGTGTTATTAAAAATAATGAGAGTGATAAAGGAGGTTGGATTTTCTTTTAAGAAGTAAGTTGTTTTTTTTTTTCAACTACGATTAACAGAAAGGCTTTTTCTTCTAGGGGTTGGATGTGCCGCCTTTGGCTTTCAGATCACCGGTTCGATTTCAGGTTTGGGCAAGTTCTAAACTAGAGGCACTTGCTCTGAGTCTGGGATTTAGTCTGGGACTAAGCTGTTCAGTGTCAATATCCTATATTCTTCATTTATGTTATTGTACATATTTCAAATTGGATCGCAAGGGAAAAACCCCTCTGACTTTCTTGCCAGTTCTTCTCAGCAGTGGTCGCGTTCCGAACTGGTGGTAGAAGGTCGGATGTTGAATTAGTTATATAAATGTTTGAAAAATTATTTTGACAATTTGTAAGCGTATGATGACCTACACAAATTAAAATGATTTGAATTTATGTTCGTGACCTACACATTTTCCATTAGACTTCGTTCATTATAAAAACCTTCGGGACGTGGTACCACATTCTTTTGAACCAAGACAAACAAAAAGAAAAAGAGGGAGGAAGAATGGAAGGCGCAGAAAAGACAAGTCGAGAAGGAGCTCATGACCGACACGTCATATAGTATGCTTCATATTCACCTCTCGGGAGCTGTTTCTCAGCTCCCCCCCATAGATGCCCCACTACGCCTCAGGAGTCAGGCCTCCTCCAATTATATGGAGGGTCATTAGTATACAGCGCCACGGTCAGACGGGTTGGCACAGGGTTTCAGATCAATTTACTTATGCCCTCGCTACTTTGTTGTCTTTACGAGGGAAGCGTCATGCGTCATCTCCAACATTGTTATGCGACCCTGGTACCTACACTCAAGGTTTGAAGAGAAATTAGCCTACTGTGCCATACTGGCCAGACGGGTTGGCACAGGGTTTCAAAATCAAACTCATTTAATCAAGTTGGCTCAATAGAGCTTCTTTGACAAGCCAAACAACAAAATAAAATTTAAAATTTACCACTTAAAATTGAAAATTGATTATTTACCATCTACCACCGGTTCGGAATGCAGCTCTACAGAGAAGAGCCGGCAAGAAACTCTGTAGTTGCTCTTTTTACACCTACACTCAAGGTTTGAAGAGAAATTAGCCTACTGTGCCATACTGGCCAGACGGGTTGGCACAGGGTTTCAAAATCAAACTCATTTAATCAAGTTGGCTCAATAGAGCTTCTTTGACAAGCCAAACAACAAAATAAAATTTATATCTAGTCAACAATAGTAACCTTCTAATGCCCGAGCCAACCGACCGCCAGCAACGGCACCTGTTCACAAGCATGAACAAGTTTCGTATCAACCTTTCATTATCTCGCGACTATGTTGTCATCTCCTTTATGGTTATGCGATCCTGGTACCTATACTAAAGGTCTAAAGAGAAATTAGCCTACTGTGCCACACTGGCCAGACGTTGGCACTGGGTTTCATATCAACCCCTTCGACAGTGCTGCTCCCTTGCCATGGTGAGGGGCTTCGTGATCAGTTGGTGCCATACCGGCTCAGGGTCCCTCATGCCGGCGGGCCCAGAGGCCAGATGAAGAGCACACGGTGTCGTGGTGGGTTTGGGCTCCAGGGACTCCTCTGTCCTCAGAGTTGCGCCGCGAGCCCTTAACAGTGCTAGTGCACCAGTGCGGCTAGTCTGCCTATTGAGTATATTCTCGATATTACTTACTTTACGCTTAGACTGTCTTACAGTATATGAAATATGTAGATAAAAAGGTTATTAAGTACATTTTGTAGTTAACTTTTATATCAGCTGTTTGTTGTAATAATGAGTTAGATTATAGACTTGTTGTATAAAAAAAGGCGATAAATATATTCACTATAAAACATCTACCAATCATCAAATGTGAAATGAAGCATCTTTATTGTCTTAAGTATATTACGGCCGGTGTATCTTGGCGAGCGTGAACATAGGCTTTGCGAACTTTAGCGCATGTACACTCGTGAAGAAATCTGTTAATAACGTTTATTTTAATATTTATTTAATTTGTACTATTTGGTCATTTCATTACTAACATGACATTGGCAATGGAGAGGGTTATGCTCGTAGTATACCTGCGAGATCGATTTCGAAAAAAAAAAACGCAGGCCAACCAGGGTCACCGACATAGCCCTCAGGATTGCCAAACTTAAGTGGCAGTGGACAGGGCACATAGCGCTCATGTGCCCTACATAGCGCGCAGGCAGGAAAGTCCTCGAGTGGCGACCGCGTTTCGGAAAGCGCAGTGCTGGTAGGCCTCCCACACAGTGGACCGATGACCTGGTTAAGGTCGCCGGATATTTTATGCAGATGGCTCCGGCCTTTATGGAAATCCTTGGGGGAGGCCTATGCCTAAGTATGTAGTTACAGAGTTATAATCATCAAACTCATCAATACAACCCTCCAAGCTCATAAAGGTGCAAGAATGACTTTGACGTTGACCTTTATGAGCTTGGAGGGTTGTATTGATGATTTTGATGATTATAATTCTATAACTACATACGTCTTACAGCCGCGAATAACATTTTAATCAACATACAACCTAGGACTGACCTGCAAATTGCAAAAAACCTACGAAAATTTGAATTTCGCGGGCTACCCTGCAGCATCCACCTTAACACAATTTCCTTATTCTAAAGGGTGTCCCAACTAGAACGCAATTTTTACATTTTAAATAAAACACAGATATGAAAAAAAAAACGTGAAACTTTATTATATCGTAAAGTAGACAGAATGAGGTTATGTATAATAATAATAAATATACTTGGACATTTCACACAACGCCATCTCGTCCCAAGCTAAGCAACTTAATGCTTGTGTTATGGTAACGAGATGGATGATAAACTACTTATATAATTTTTTTTTTTGTAAATACATACATATTATAGATAGAAATGACACCCAGAATCCGAGCCAGTGCCTCTGGTTTAGACAAAGACACTTGCCCGACCCGGGAATCGAACCCAGGACCCGTTGTTCCAAAGGCGGCACATCTAACCACTAGACCAACGAGGCAGTCAAGTCGAGGAACAAGATATCGTGCAGATGGCCGCCGCGGCTTTGCTGGCACACACGCGATCTTTTAATGAAATTTTCAATGGCCGTTTTGCATAAATGCTGCGTATAAACCCTCCATGTAATTAATGGAGGCGTGACTCGGTAGTATAGTAGTTTAAGATGTAGTAGTCGTATTGTTCATGTAATTTATTAAATGCTCCGAAGGTTAGCATTCGTCAAAGATTACAATCAAATAACTTTTACGCTGTAAAATGCCGTTGCCCGTGAAACAGTCTAAAAAAATAGTGACATTTATTTATACGGTACGCAAGATAATATATAAATGTACAGAAAAATAAAATAAACGTATGTATGTTTGTAATTGCATAAAGTCATTACCTATTTTAAACGGATCATTAAATTTTCTTCTTAACTATACAAATAAATAAAATTGTAGTGTCTGTTTGTAATAATAAAATAACCACTTTTTACTAAATGCGTAAGTATGTATACACAGTACATAGACCAAACTAGCATTATTTTAAATGTTTGTTTGTTTGTTCCGGATAATCTCTGGAACGGCTGGACGGATTTTGACGGGACTTTCTTTTCTGATAGGTAGCTGATGATATTAGGAGTAACTTAGGCTACTTTTTTTTAATAGCTTCGCTCCGCTGTGTCACCCGCGAGTAACATCGCACCCGTGCGAAGCCGCGACGGGCCGCTAGTCTTATTTATAAAAATGAATGTTTGTCTGTATGTCCTTTAAAGAATCGTAAACTATGCATTTGATCGTGTGATAATCCTTTAGCAAAGTGTTGTGCAGGAGCCCACTAGGATTACTGAACAAAAAAAATAGTGCAAATTTGTGTAATGTCTTATGTTATTTATTTTAGTTAGTGGCGTAGCAACGCGCCTAGGTTACAGCTAGTATTAATAGCTAGTAGAAGCATTGATGTTACAATTAAAAGGTGTATATACGTTACCTGTACAACATTCGATCTATAAAAATGGCAAGCCAACGCACACATAGTTAACTTAATATGCAATATGCACACTGCTTTAAATGAGTCGTGAAAGTAGGATGGTATGATTTAATTATCACGTGCTAAACAGAGACAAATATAATTTGTTGTGATGCGTCGTCACATGCACTAGAAACAATATAGATTAATTAAATCAGACATTACTAGAAGGGTATTTAGCCTACCGTGCCAGGCTGGCCAGACGGGTTGGCACAAGGTTTCATATCAAGTTTTCTTTCCATGACGGCCAGGTGCCGCAACAGACTGCCTTGTTGGTTGGGTGAGCCGCCTTTGGATCACGAGGTCCCGGGTCCCATTCCAGGGCCAGGCAAGTGTCTTTGTGTAAGCCAGAGGCACTTGCTCTGAGTCTGGGTGTCATTTGTATTCAAGATTTAATGTTTTTAAACTACCTGGTTATACCAAGAGCAGGGGATTCGTTCGGCTAGTGGATCGATTACGAAGTTTCCCAAACGACAGATGGCCCGCGCAGACAATTATTAAATATAAATATAAATATCCTTGGACATTTCACACAACGCCATTTCGACCCAAGTTAAGCAACTTAATGCTTGTGTTATGGTAACGAGATGGATGATAAACTACTTATATACATTTTTTTTGTAAATACATACATATTATAGATGGAAATGACAACCAGACTCCGAGCCAGTGCCTCTGGTTTAGACAAAGACACTTGCCCGACCCCGGAATCGAACCCGGGACCCGTTGATCCAAAGGTGGCACATCTAACCACTAGACCAACGAGGCAGTTAGTGGTAGGTTTTAGTGGGTAAACCGGTCGCAATCACCATCTCATCGCGACCGGGACTCCCACATAGCCCCATCACTGGGCTGGGGACCTATAAAAGGTTTCCCCCACTATATAAAAAAGGGGTTTCGTTGATCTATTAAAAAAGGTTACTGGCCGTGTCGTTTCCTTTTCAAATTCGTCACCACAAGGACAGTTGTAATGTATGCATACATATAAACATAGTTGCCAAGAACCGCGACATTGTCTGCGATAATAGCGTTATTTTTTGCATGATCAAACTAATTACAAGTTGCTGCATCAGAAATAATTAATACCATAGTTGTGTGGTAGCTTTCGAAACTGAACTATTAGTAGAATTACCACGCATAGAATTTTAGACAGGTTGGCAACACTGTAAGTGAACTTACCTGAATATTCACACGAATATCCGTGTGGGGTTTATAATATTGAAATTAAACACTATAACAGATTTATCTCGTATATATTACCTACATTATTTAATTCCCGACGTTTAGAATGCTTTGCAGCAGTCTTGGTCGTCGGAGAGACTAGATGACAGTTGTCTTCAAAAGTACAAAGAAACAGTTACATCTAATCTAGCGCCTATAACTTTGGTTTATTGATAACATTCCCTGTGCTTGCCGCAATAATGTCACCTCATTTCTTCCTGAGGGTGTCGCATAAACCGACAAAAGGTAATGACCATCGTGGCACAGTCATTTCCTTTTCTTGCGGCTAGTAATTTTCCTTATGTCCGCTCTTATGACGCCTAGGGATGGAATGGCATCCCCCTCAACCGTGCTGCCTGGTTGTGGTGAGGGGTTTTGCGTGCCTTTGAGATCCACTAGGGCCATACCGGCTCAGAGTCAGGGCCCACGTGGAGAGGCCAGACGGAGAGCGGCACACGGACTCGTGGTGGGTTTTGGATCTGGGGACTCCTCAGTCCTCAGAGTTGCTTCGGAAGCCTAACCTGCCGCGACAAAAGGCGTGGTGATGAAGTGGAGGGCGGCCAGGCGTTGAGGCCAGGGCTGCCACCACTAGCAGCGGAGGGGCGGCCCGGAAGGCATGCCAAGGCTGCCGCAGCAACCGCGTCGATCGGGCGACAGTTCATCCGGCGCCTGACGGGGGCACGTTCAATGTCCCGCACGTGCCTTTCATTTGGTTGGGGAGCATCCAGAGCTCCCCATCAAAGCGTGGGGCCCGCTTGTAAAAGCGGGTCAAGGCCCCATCAGGATCACGGAGCATGGTGCCCACTGGGGAGCGAAATCCGTGGCCCTGTTTCAGTTCCAACGTAAATAAAAGGGATTGAATGGGATACAGTACACCCTTAGTACTGTGTGACGGATTGAGAATACACAATGTCACCAACCCAACGTCAACGTCTTGAGGGTGTCGTAACGCAAGCGGCAGATCACCTAGCTGAAAGAGAAGGTAAACTAGGCTAATTTCCAAATGAATTTAGAGGAGGCCCGACCCAGTAGTGGGTCATTTACGGGCTGAAACGAACACTAGTTACTACCCGTGCGACGCCGCAGCACGACGCTAGTCTTGTTTAAGTTGAATAACAGCCATTATAAATTTCGAGTCATGCCAAATTTGTAAAACACCGCATCAACACCAATTTATCTCCATATTAAATTAAAGTGTAGAGCTGTTAAGTTCACCGTAAGGTCAGCACATAGATCTTGTCACCAAATAACTGCTTAAGGTTTAACTTAACTGCATAAGGCTAACTGCCAACTGGTTAAGGATGGGTCCTTTATTTTTTTTTTTAAGAAAAATCCAAAGAAGGAAAAATACTTTATTCGGCGCAATTTTAAATACTAACTATAATTACTTAACCATCATCATCATTTCAGCCAAAAGACGTCCACTGCTGTACATAGGCCTCCCCCAAGGATTTCCACAAAGGCCGGTCCTGGGCCGCCCGCATCCACTGCTTTCCGGCGACCTTAACCAGGTCGTTGGTCCACTGTGTGGGAGGCCTACCAGCACTGCGCCTTCCGGCACGCGGTCGCCACTCGAGGACTTTTCTGCCCCATCGGACGTCGGTCCTGCGAGCTATGTGCCCTGAGTATATTAAAATATATTCTTCTCTATGGTTTATGGGAATATGTTGTTGACCCAATACATTTAGTTGCTGTCCGATTTGAAAAATATTATATTAAAGATTAGGTTTTTTTTTAAAAGATATTTATTAACTGATATAAGTTACTTAAATGGTTTTGATAATTTAAAATAATAAGTATTGATATTAATATAATTTAGTTAGTTATTTATGTTTGTGTATTTATTTCATTTGATGTTTATTTCTTGCCTTAGTGATAATCATCATAAAATATGGTTGATTTTGTTATCTAATTATTTATTTATTTAACTAAAAAACACATGCCAACTGCATAATTACCGATATCAACTCAAAGATAGATTTTTTTCTAAACACAATAGCACTCAAACTAATATCTTACAGCGAGACAATGCAACACAAAATTAGCTTATAAGTACATAATTAACCAAAGAATTAACTAAAAACCAAAATACAATAAAGACATTTAAAAACATTCCACTTTAATATAAACTAGCTGACTCGGCAAACTCCTGGTCCTAAGCTACCTCCCCACTAATTTTCAGCCAAATCTGTTTAGCCGTTCTTGAGTTATAAATAGTGTAACTAACACGACTTTCTTTTTTAAATATAGATATTACTATTAATTGTAAATAAATATATATCCTTGGACATTTCACACAACGCCACCTCGTCCCAAGCTAAGCAACTTAATGCTTGTGTTATGGTAACGAGATGGATGATAAACTACTTTATATACTTTTTTTTTTGTAAATACATACATATTATAGATAGAAATGACACCCAGACTCCGAGCCAGTGCCTCTGGTTTAGACAAAGACGCTTGCCCGACCCCGCAATCGAACCCGGGACCCGTTGATCCAAAGGCGGCACATCTAACCACTAGATTATTTCATTAATGGGCATTAATTTAGAATACAGTGTCACCAACCCTTACCATCCCGAGGGTGTCGTAAGAGGCGACAAAGGGAACGCAAGAGGCAAATCACCTAGCCGCAAGAGAAGGAAAACTTGATACAGACCCTGTACCAACCCGTCTTGCCAGCGTGGCACTGTAGGCTAAATTCCCTCCATGAATTTGGAGGAGGCACGACTCAGTAGTGGGTCATTCATGGGCTGAAACGATGACGACGAATGTGGGTTATTGTAGGTATGTTATGTGCTTAATTGTAACAAGGGTTAGCTGACAAACAATGTTGCGCCGATTGCACATCGTATTACCGAGCCAATATCCCGCTGAACATGCTAGTATACCTCATTTTAATTTTTACAATTGTTTTAAGAACATGTGTGGTTGGTTTGAAATGCAACCGATTTAAAAAAGCGGACCATAATCAACAAATACACAGTGTAAGTTCCTCATATCTCCATTCTCCATTCTCCATGATCATTAAATGGAAATTCGAAGTAAAGAGGGTATTTGCAAAAAAAAAGTCGGTACTCGATTTTTTTTTTTACTATAAATCTGTCAAAGTTCTGTGTATAAACTAAGAGATGTTTAGTCGATAAATATTAGAATTTAACGTGATTGTGAGACAAAATTGTGTGTATTGAGTGAGTGAAATTAACTGTATTATCTAACTATCCAGGAATCTTACTAATATTATAAACGTGAAAGTTTGTAAGTATGGATGGATGGATGTTTGTTACTCTTTCACGTAAAAACTACTGAATGGATTTTAATGAAGCTTTACAATAATATAGCTTATACATCAGAATAACATATAGGCTACAAGTTATAAATATATTATGTGAATTACAACAATATAAACAAGTCGAATTCAAAATTTCTAATTGTCAAATTTTCGACCATATTAAACTATAGACAACATAACGTTTCGCTGTCAGTTGCGTTTTGTTAAAGTAGGTTTTATACGGACGGGATAAAAATCTCAGGTATCCTAAGTCCAAATTTCTTTTTGTTTTAAATATATATAATGCGGAACAAAGTTCGCCGGGTCAGCTAGTATCACTATAATCCTGGAACAGTAAGACCCGAAACCGATTTAGATAGATAGATAGAATATTCTTTATTGTACATGTACACAAAGTAACAAACAAAATTAAAAAGAAACTTAAACACTAACATTGTACAGCACAAATGGCGGTCTTATTGCTAAAAGCAATTTCTTCCAGACAACCGTTGGATGGACTTGGCTGGAATAAGAAACCAATATGGGTAGTTACAGTGTACATAATATGATATACATAAATAGATAATAACAAGACAACATATACATACATACAAATTATTAAACATATTGAGTATGACTTTAACAGAAGGTCATGAAATGCTCCTTCACCATTCTTTTGAAAATCGTCAAGGATTGAGCGCACCTTACTGGCAATGGCAAAGCATTCCACAGGCGTACAGCTTGTATAGTAAAAGATTTATCGTAAAATCGCGTGGAATGCATTGGCATTGCCAGTGTTAAGCCCTCTGATGATCTTAAGGACAATGAATGTGTATCAGAAGAGAACTGAAAACGCTCTTTAAGATAATATGGGGTAGTGGGAAGAAAAAGAATACTGTACAGCAGTGAAAGGATGTGAGTATTCCGACGAAAACGAATTGGGAGCCACTTGAGCTTGTTACGAAATTCCGATACATGATCATATTTGCGTAAACCAAATATGAATCTTATACAAACATTTTGAAGTCGCTCAAGTTTGTTAAGTTGCTCCTCTGTGAGATCAAGATAGCTGACATCGGCATAGTCAAGTATAGGGAGCAGAAGAGATTTATCGCGTGTATATTACATTATTTAATTCCCGACGTTTCGAATGCTTTGCAGCAGCACACATTCAACACACATTCAACACTACATCCACTTTGATAGACCTCAAATCCTTGCCAAGGAAAATCATTACATTCCAAGAATGATCCGCGAGGCTACTGAGATTAAAAAACATCCAAATTCCAATAGAGAGGATGGTTGGCAAGTACCACCTGCTTGGGATCCAGTCATTAAATTGATCAAATCTCAAGCAAAACACTCATCTGCAAGACCTCTGGACACCGTGAGCGATTTCTGCGTGCACAGGGAACGTTATCAATAAAACAAAATTATAGGCGGTAGATTTTAACTGTTTCTTTGTACTTTTGAAGACAACTGTCATCTAGTCTCTCCCGCGACCACGACTGCTGCAAAGCATTCGAAACGTCGGGAATTAAATAATGTAATATACACGCGATAAATCCGTTAAAAAGTGTTTAATTTCAATGTGTAATAATCGCGAAAACCTAAGAAATCGCAACATAGGATAGCCAAACTTAAGTGGCAGTGGGCAGGGCACATAGCTCGCAGGACTGACGCCCGATAGGGCAGAAAAGTCATCGAGTTCCAAAAAGCTCAGTGCCGGTAGGCTTCCCACACGGTGGCCCGACGCCCTGGTGAAGGTCGCCGGAAAGCGATGGACGGCTCAGGACCGGCCTTCGTGGAAATCCTTAGGGAGGCATGTCCTGCAGTGGACGTCTTTTGGCTGAGATTATGATGATGATAGAAGCAACTCAAACGCAAAAGGAACTTTATTAATGTACGAGTAGGTTATATCCCAAAACTCTTATAAATTGTCATGTTCAAAACTAGCATCATCATCTTTTAACTCTTCTAGTCTACATCCATGTTTTTCATAAGCATGTTGTCATTTACACAATCCACCCATCTCACTGCCCATTTTCATTCGGAATGCTGCCCTACAGAGAAGAGCCGGAAAGAAACTCGGTAGTTGCTTTATTAAAATTATAAACACTATACAGCACAGTGAGAGCAAGTTGGCTGGATGACGAGGCTAATTATGGAACTAATTAAAAAAAATCAAAATCAAAAAGTAGGAGATTACAGTATTTGAGTCGTAAATATAAATATCGAGTCATCATCATCATTATCACTATCACTACATAGTATAAAACAAAGTTGCATTCTTCTGTCCGTCCCTATGTATGCATAAATCTTTAAAACTACGCAGCGGTTTTTTTTAATAGATAGAGTGATTCAAGGGGAAGGTTTATATGTATAACCCACCCCCGCTTTGCACGGGCGTAGCCGGGGCGGGACACTAGTAATTTATTAAAAAAAAAAAACCCCTGCTTGTACTACCTGGGTACCTGGTTTATCCTGTATCGCGGGGGCAGTTTCCAAACATGAAATTCACGAACACAAATGACACCCAAACTCGGAGCAGTTTACTTTAGTTTACACAAAGGCGAATAGAACCCGGGACCCCGTGATCTAAAGGCGGCGGATCCAAACCTAGACCCATAGGGGGCTTGAGTGCCTCAATGATCCGTGGGGCCATACCGGCCAGGGCCTCCCATGCGGGGCGGGCCCACGGGGAGAGGTGAGACGAAGAGCGGCACCCAGCGCCGCAGTTGATTGAGGCTCCAGGGACTCCTTTGTCCTCAGAGTTGCCCTGCGAGTACTGGACCACTGCGGTGCACCGGCCTCTCGGGTTGACGCTAACCCTTGGGCTGACGGGCCTCCTTCTGCGAGGCCGTTATGTCGCAGAAGGGGGCTGCGGGGCAGGTCACTAAGGAGGGAGCTCCAGGTGACCCGCGCCGCGGATGGTGGCAGGGGTGGAGGGGGGTCCATGACGATGCGGACCCCTTCTGCCCTCGCCTAAGAGGCCGGTGGTGGGTCGGGGGAACCCCCACCGACAAAAGCCTCGTTGACTGAGAGGGCCAAGTTGCCGGGATGCCATCTTCGGCAGTCGCTTGCCCGCGTTGCGGGCACCACGCAACGCGGCGCCCCAAGTGCGCCGTGTGAGGGTATGCGGCTGGGGTTTTAGTGGGTAGATGACCCTTGTCGGAGGACATAATCACCAACCTCTCCCCCGGGGGGCGGTGGTATGCATAAAGCATTTCCCCAGCGAAAACAAAAACAAAAAAGAAAAGGGTTTAGTATCAAGGTTTCCTTCTAGATCTCTAGGCGGTGTGCCTCTTGGGTATACCCTGTATGTAATCTGTCACACTTGTTTGTACCACCATCATTGTAACCCTTTTATTTAAAAGAGCAACCATGGAATTTCTTGCCGGCCCTTCTCTGTGGAATGGCCTTCCGAACCGGTGGTAAATACTAAATGATTAATTCTTTTAACATTTTGTTTTTGATTTCAACACACATAGAACAATAAGGTTACATTTTAAGAGAATTAGGTACATGGTATATTAATGTTTTACTCGATTTGTCCGTGAGGATTTAGAATACATAATGTCACCAACTGATTCCATCCTGCCTGATGTTGTCTTAAATCTTCAAAAAATTAAATTAAAAGTTAAAAAAAACCCCCGAAACAATAACCTACAAAAAGTAAAAAATAAATACATCGTGTTGGGGGACCGCTCCCACTTATTTATTACCTGACCCCTGGTCCCCCAAAGCGATGTATTTATTTTTTACTTTTTGAAGGTTATTGTGTCGGGGATTTTTTTAAATTTTTAATTTAATGTTTATTTTATACTTTTATTAGGTACACACTTAATATAATGTAGATTTTGTTAAATTGCACGTGATGCGCTTTCATTTGAGACCCCACTCGATTATATTTGCAGACATTCGGTTATTCTTCCCCACTTTCACCCGTCATAACTTTTCATCAAACATGTCTAAGAACACTCGCCTGTAACTCACCTTTCATACAAAAAAAACTATATTGAAATCGCTTCATCCGTTCGCGAGCTACGGCGCCACAGACAGACACGTCAAACTTATAACACCCCTGTTTTTGCGTCGGGGGTTAAAAAGGAAATGAAAAGGCCAATAACCTAGTAAAGAGAAGGAAAACTTGATATGAAGCCGTTTACCACCCCGTTTGGCCAGGCAGCGTGGCACAGTTAAATATTACCCTTCATGCAACTGCCCGACACAATAGTGCGATTAACTTGAGCTGAGCAGTAGTAATATCGAGATTGCTGTTAGATATTCTTACAAAAGAGACTTAGGTATGCAGTCATTTGAAGATTTTTGCCTCTATTTTAATCTAATATATAAAATCCTCGTGTCACGGTGTTCGTAATTAAAACCCTCCGAAATGGCTCGAAAGATTTTCGTGAAGTTGTGTGCATATCGTTTAGGTTCGCACGGAAGAAATATTTGTACGACCTACAAGTATTTGTTCCGGGTCTTGGTGTTTTCTATCTATAATACGTATGTATTTACAAAAAAAATGTATATAAGTAGTTTATCATCCATCTCGTTACTATAACACAAGCATTAAGTTGCTTAGCTCGGGACGAGATGGCGTTGTGTGAAATGTCCAAGGATAATTATTTATTTATTCTATTTTTCATCCCCCTAAATGTTAAGTGGTCCATCAATAGATTTAAATTTTTTTAGTCATTTTTTTATGATATAGCTTAAAAAAATAAATACAGCCCTAAATTTTCACCCCTCTACGATCAACCCCTATTTTTTAATAGAGATATTTATGGAAAAACAGCATTTGCCGGGTCAGCTAGTTGTGTATAAATGTATCAAAATCGCTTTAGCTTTTAAATGTACATTGTCTTTTTATTCTTTTACGTCTGATAGTTTGAGTATGTTCTAATCTAAGTGCAAAGAAGAATAAATGAATATTTCTTTATTTTTGTTACAGGTCCGACCCGAAAAGTGCTATCGCGAGTGACAGTGAGACATGCCAATTTGGTGTAGACAAAGACATGAATTTATAATTATTACAGACGGCTGTCATTAATATTAATTTGCATAAAAAAGTGTTGTTTAATCTACATCCTTATTAAATTCAAATGAACCTTAATGTAATTTGTGTAAAAGTATTTTTTTAATTCTATTGTCTTTTTGAGTGAAGTGACGTCATCTTGAATTATTTTGGTTATCAAAGAAGACAGAAGAGGATTAATTGGGATTTAAGAAGATTCAAGCAACAATGTTTACATTTAACCGTAAGTATTTTAACTTTGACTGTTTTTATGGCAGAGGACACCTTAAGGTGACGGATTTTGAATGCATATAGTCACCATTCATTCCTGAGGTTGTCGCTTCAGACGACTAAAGAAATGACGTGGGAGAATACCTAGCCGAAAGGGAAGCTAATATGAAAATATGATAATAAATATGATAAAAATAGTGTCCATGGAGTTTCTTGCCTATTCTTCTCCATAGGATCTACTTTTTGCAATAAGCAACTAGATTATAACTTCACTTTTGACTTTCCAAAAACACCTGTAAAAAGGTTCAATTGAAATAAATGATTTGAGTTTGAGTTTGAAAATCTGTGCCAACCCGTCTGGCCAGCGTGGCAAAATAGGATAATTTATCTATAAACTTGGTGACGGTACCAGAGTCGCATAAGAAAGTAGGAGATGACGGTTCCTTTTTGAGGTTTTAGATGGCTGGCAACCTAGCTGCAAGAGAAAGAAAGATTGATACGAGAATCTGTGCCAACCCGTCTGGCCAGCGTGGCACGGTAGCTAACTTGGTGACGGTACCAGGGTCGCATAAGAATGTAGGAGATCACGGTTCCGTTTTGAGGCTTTAGATGGTAGACAACCTATCTACAAGAGAAGGAAAGATTGATACGAGAATCTGTGCCAACCCGTCTGGCCAGCGTGACACGGTAGCTAACTTGGTGACAGTACCAGGGTCGCATAAGAATGTAGGAGATGGCGGTTCCGTTTTGAGGCTTTAGATGGTAGACAACCTAGCTAGGAAGCTTGCTAAGCATGCTACGAAACCCAGTGCCAAACCGATTACAAACCAACACTAAAAGGTGTTAGTCAAAGTCAAATCATTTATTTTGCTTAAGACACAATGGACACTTACAAATTGTCAAAACATTAATAAAATTTATACAATGCAAAGTAATATACTTTACCACCTGTTCGGAACGCGACCACTGCTGAGATGAACTGGCAAGAAACTCAGAGGGCTTGCCTTTTTTTTGTGCGTGACGTTCCTCCCACATGGTGGACTGATGGCCTGGTTAAGGTCGCCGGAAAACGATGGATGCGAAAGCCCAGGACCGGCCCTTGTGGAAATCCTTGGGGGAGGCCTATGTTCAGCAGTGGACGTCTTTCGGCTGAAATGATGATGATGACTAAAAAGTGTGTTTTTAGTTGCTTGAGCGTGTTGTTTTGCTTTGTATTTTTAGAATATGTTAATTTATTAAACAACTTTTACAACATATCCTTGGACATTTCACACAACGCCATCTCGTCCCAAGCTAAGCAACTTATAATGCTTGTGTTATGGTAACGAGATGGATGATAAACTACTTAAGTATATACATATTTTTTTGTAAATATATTATATATAAATATATAGATAGAAAACACCCAGACACGGAACAAATACTTGTAGGTCGTACAAATATTTCTTCCGTGCGGGCATCGAACCCGCGACATGCTGCGCAGCAGTCGATCGCTCAACCACTGCACCAACCGTGTCGTCCACATAAAAAGGCAAATAAAAATAACCGCAGACACAGTCAAAACATGAAAAAGAAAAACAAAAATAACGCACTATTTTAACCGATCACTTCCTACAACAAGCTGTGTTAGCTTTTTATTTTTAATATCCAGCATCATTAAAATTGTGTTATTGTTAAACGTATGTATTTTTAACTCCATTATAAAATAAAGGTTCTCACCACAACATTCCTAACTGGTGCACGCCACAGTAAAGGCGAGTTTTGCAAAAGGTTACACGACATTTTTGAAGTGAAAGCTTCTTTAACGGCGTTTAGCCCTCAAGCTCAAAATGAACTTTATTTACGTAGGATTCATCACAAAACTCTATAAGAGTTTTGTGATGTGTCCCTTTTGTGAAACGTCATATTTATAAATACCATTATCATCTTACGGCCCATATCCCACACTAGGTGGTAGTCTCCACACACACTATCAGTCATCATACTTACATTCACACCTTTCATACACAATTCCTCACTCCTACCTACAATCCTTCCATCGCCCTTGATTGCTCACAATCCCTGCGTCCACTCACATTCATGCTGAAACTACCACCGGTTCGGAAGGCTGCTCTACAGAGAAGAGCAGGGAGGCGACCCAGTAGTTGCTTTTTTAAAAAAAATATTGATCTTGTTTACATAAAACAACGTGGACGGTGAACTATCTTTATAGTTGTGACGATCCTTAATATAGAAAGTAGCTCCGTCTCTCTCTGCCATTTTTACGGCGCTTTGCGATTTTTGTACGCTTCGCCTATTTTACCTTGCAAAAATACCTACCGTCGTCGACGTTGCGCGCCACGATGCGGTACTTGTGTATTGCATTTTGAGCCGTATCGTTATGTATGTAAGTTATATATTTATGAATCACAGTGTAATGAATATTAATCAGTCACATTATAGTAGGTTCCGTTTCTTAATGTAATGTAATGTAATGTTGTACAACATTACAGCCATTACATTACATTACATTTTGAATAGATTTTGTATGTGTTCAGATATTTTTGGTTAGTTGTTTGTATAGAAATTATTGACAAGCATGTGCTCAGATATTAATGAAGCATTGAATGTTCAGATATTAATGGTAACTTGTAGTATATAGAAGTTATTGACATTCTAAATTATCCAGAAGTATTTGGTCACCTTGTCTGCTACAATATATCTGACGGCGACTGTACTGCTGTTTGCAATTGTACTGTGTCAATGTATTGGTATTTTTCCATCGGCTCCTATATTTAGCAGTTTGAAATGTCAAGTCATTACGGGAAAAGCCCACGGACCCACGTCAATCCAGTTTACTAAAAAAAAAGCTAAAAAGAAATCTGAACCAGTTAGCGGCGTAATTGGTTATCCATTATAATCAGAGCTGGACTCCAGTGGAAATTTCATACAAACATGGCTTTTCATATATAGGTAATTTACGTAACGGCCAGTTTGAGATGAACTTTTTAACGCTGAAATGTACTTGTGAACTAAGTTCAGTCTATTCTGGATAATTGTCGCAGCACTACCAGTGTTTCAAGACCTATCAGGTATTATGTTCTTTAAGAACACTAAGCTCTTTGTATTTCGATGTTTCGTAATTTTTACTGTAACAAGTAATTTTATATCCTTGAGAAATCTAAATTTAGTTAGCTACCCGGTCCTGCTTCGCACGGGTGCAATTATGCATACCTTCCTCTTGAATCACTCACACAAACACTTTTGTAAGTGTCCATCGTGACCTAAACAAAATAAATGATTTGAATTTGAAATTTGAATTTGACTCTATCTATTAAAAAACCGCTTCAAAATCCGTTGTGTAGTTTTAAAGATTTAAGCATAGGGACGGACAGACGACAGCGACTTTGTTTTATACTATGTAGTGATGGAGTGGTTTAGCCGACTTAAAAAATGAGGTAGTTCTGTCATCATAATTAATTCTGCATAAAAAAGGCCCACTACTGAGGTGGGCCGGGCCTCCTCCAATTACTTGGAGGGAAATTAGCTCAGCTTGCCAGGCCGGTTAGCACAGGATTTTGTATTAATTCTTGCGGATAGTTTTCTTGTCATATAATCTAATTTTGTTTAGTCAGTTCTTACGACACCCTCAGGATGGCATGGGAGGGTGACTTTTTTTTTAGAAAACCAGCATGATTTTCGTAACCCCTATATCCTGTACCGCGGGGGCAGTTTACAAACATGAAATTCACGAAAACAAATAACACCCAGATTCCGAGCAAGTGCCTCTGGTTTACACATAGACACTTGCCCGAGCCCGGAATCGAACCCGGGACCCGTTGATCCAAAGGCGGCAGATCCGTCAACACACGGCCAAAACGTGTGCTCCGTGGGAACTTAGCCAGTTAGATAGACATCAAATGTAATTAAATTTTGCACACAATAGTCAAACGCGGGCAAGCTTTAGAAAAAATATTGTTAACCAATGGAAAATTTTGAAGACGAATTTACCGTGACCACGTTTAATGCGTCCGTCAATTAAATTTTAATTGGTGATCCGCTGCAGCTTCGCACGAGACGATTCGGGGTTCGGGCAAGTGTCTTTGTGTAAACCAGAGGCACTTGCTCGGAGTTTGAGTGTCATTCATCATCATCATCATCATCATTTCAGCCAAAAGACGTCCACTGCTGGACATAGGCCTCCCCCAAGGATTTCCACAAAGGCCGGTCCTGGGCCGCCCGCATCCACTGCTTTCCGGCGATCTTAACCAGGTCGTCGGTCCACCGTGTGGGAGGCCTACCAGCACTGCGCCTTCCGGAACGCGGTCGCCACTCGAGGACTTTTCTGCCCCATCGGGCGTCGGTCCTGCGAGCTATGTGCCCTGCCCACTGCCACTTAAGTTTGGCAATCCGGTGGGCTATGTCGGAGTGTCATTTAATTTTGTGATCGTCAATTTACATACATACATATACACTCTTTCCCGTAGGGGTAGGCAGAGACCACTTCTTTCCACTTACTACGTCGATTTCATGTTTGTAAACTGCCCCCGCGATGAAGGGTTTACTTTGTGTTAAATCTTTTTTGTTAAAGTCCCACTGGAGCCAGTGATGTGGTGGGTGAAATGTTTTTTTAATTTTTTTTTTCCAAATAACGTATCACAATAACTTGAAAGCATTTAACAAGCGAAACAAAAAAGGTCGGTCGTCGCTTGATACAGTACCATAATACGTGTTACGCATCTAACTACCCTACTAGAGGGTTAGACGAGAATTGTCACATGCATAGTCCGCGCGCGGGTTCCGAGGAATTCTAAGAAATGTTGACGTAATGAGCTAGAGTTGTGATTAAGTCAATACTTATCGTTTGCACTCATTTGTTGCCACGCGTGCGCATTTTATTAATTACTAACGAGTTGCCGACCCGTCCCGGCTTTGCACGGGTGCAATGAAGAACATCAAAATTTATCAGTGTGTCTACAATATTATGCATGAATTATACTTAAAAACCTTCCTCTTCAATCACTCTATCTATAAAAAAACCGATACAAAAACCGTCGCGTAGTTTTAAAGATTTAAGCTTACATATGGACGGACAGACGACAGCGACTTTGTTTTATAATATGTAGTGAGTAGTGATAGTGATGTACGTCTGTTAATTAAGTAATAATATGAAAACAGGTATAACTACCGGAATAGATGTTAATCAATATAATTATATCAAGCGCTGTATAGAGGAGTAAAGTCAATTTATAAAAAAGCCAGTTTATTAAAAATTATTGACCAACATATATAATTTATTTAATAAAACTAAACTTCTATATTTTAATATTCATTCAAAAAATAACGTTAAATCCAAGTCATCAAGTTCGCAAATTCATTCACTTAATATGAAACACAAACTTTTAAAATATAGTCTGGGTAGACATTCCCACGTATCTTAAATTTAACTAATAAAGTTAAATACCTAGTGGGTAGATTGTTATAAATATCCTATTGTGTAGACGAGAACACAAACGCAGACACAGATCTAAAGCACAGAGTATAGTTACAGAGGGAAATCTTCTAATGAGTGAACAAAATTGTTACCTATTCTTATAGGGTTGGCACAGGAGGATTAAAATAAATACACAAAAGTTTGTTTACATCTATTTGTCATTTAATAATTTGAGACATACTTTTATTCATAAACTTATCACATAATTTCAAAAAGTATTCTTTGGTCTTTGGGATGATTAAAAAAAGATATGTCTTTATTTTTTCGATTGCTGTTCATGCACACAATAAACCATATTTACACTCTTTCTAATTTATTCAAATTTCAATTTTAAACAAACACGCACGACGCGACACTCAGCGAGCGGTGAGGTAGCCCTTTGTTAAAGCACTGGCCGAACCAGTATAAACCGGTTTCGTTCCGTACGTGACGAGCCGCCAGTGCCCCCGCACACATGCGCATCATACTTGTAGTGATGTACGTACCGCGACGCTGTTCTTAGAAGGTTTCTCTCTGTCCTTTATCTACTCCTGTGTCTAAAGTAGCAAAATCTTGAAAATGTTAATGTGTCATCGTCGCTCGTTAAAAGCCGACGTCAATATACACGACTAACTGTGAGAGAGGGACGGACGGTCGTACTGCTCGCCCGCTTCCTCAGAGCTCCCGCGCAGACTATAAATGTAATGTCCGAGTTTACAATATACTAAGTCACCAACCCATTCCATATTGAGGGTGTCGTAAGAGGCGAAAAATGTCCAACTCTATTTTTTTACTATTACCCATAATGTTTATGCGTGATAATGCTTTCACTAATCTGTCAGACTGGTTTTTACCACCATCATTGTAACCCTTATAATTAAAAGAGCAACCATGGAGTTTCTTGTCGGCTCTTCTCTGTGAAATGGCATTCCGAAGCGGTGGTAAAAACTAAAAGATTAATTATTTTAATTTTTCTTGAGAATTTTAATTTTTTGTGCTATACTTGCATGTATACTTATTGACTATTTGAAAGCATTCACAAGAATTTATTCGAATTTGATTGAAATTTTGTTTTTGGCCTGGGTGGATATCCTTGGGCGAGGCCTATGTCCAGCATTGGACGTCTTTTGGCTGAAAAGTCGACACCTCTTACGACACCCTCAGCATGAGTTGGTGACGTTTTGTGTCCTAAATCCACCACACAGAACTGCACGATAGTCATTCATCATCATCATCGTCCACTGGTGGACATAGGCCTCCCCCAAGGATCTCCACAAAGGCCGGTCCTGGGCCGCCCGCATCCACTACTTTCCCGCAACCTTAACCAGGTCGTCGGTCCACCGTGTGGGAGGCCTACCAGAACTGCGCCTTCCGGAACGCGGTCGCCACTCGAGGACTTTTCTGCCCCATTGGGCGTCGCTCCTGCGAGCTATGTGCCCTGCCCACTGCCACTTAAGTTTAGCAATCCGGTGGGCTATGTCGGTGACCCTGGTTTTCCTGCGTATCTCCTCATTTCTGATTCGATCTGGCAGGGAAACTCCGAGCATAGCCCTCTCCATTGCCCTTTGGGTGACTTTGAGCCTTCTGATGGAGCCCGATAATGGTAGATTCCAAACTGAGAAAATACTTTGTTCTTTTATTAAAAAAAAACGAAACCCTCGCAGTAGGTATAACCTGTATCGCGAGGGCAAACATGTAATTCACGAACACAAAATGACACCCAGACCCAGAGCAAGTCTGGTTTAGTCTAAGGCACTTGCCCGACCCAGGATCTGTTGATCAAAAGGCGGCACATGTTACCCCTAGACCAACGAGGCAGTCTAATCTGTCTTTGGAATATCTTGAAGATGAATTCGATGTGTCTAACCTTCAATGCTTCATAATGATGCCTTGGTTTTGTTGTACGAGTATATTTTTGCCCAGACGCGGATGTGAGTGTTTATAGTTGAGTACTTAGAATTAGGGCTGCCATCACCTAAATTGCAGACGACGGATAAACACGGCAAAAATCCCGGACATTTGGGAGAAATATGTCTTTTTCCAGACACCTTCAAAAAAGGATTGTTGGCAAAAAACTAAAAACAGCCGGGCCTTTTTGTATGCGGGGTAGTGTGGATAAATTTTTAACTAAGATTTATCGCTTATCTATAAATAACTGTCCCCGGACACTTTTCAAAAGCCCTGCCGGAGGCCCCCCGGACACCTCGTGGGCTTCGAACTCGTGCTTATCTCTATGCATATTTATTATGAACATAAAAGCGGTTATTGTAACTAAACAATGATAGTTAGATATGTGCTCTCGGACTTTTTTGGAGATCTTTATAAGACCTACAAACCTGAAGTACATCATTTTGTTCAATTGTCAATAGTTTTTGCAGCGCACGCATAAATAGGTTTTCGATTTTACACCTTGGTTTACAAAATCGCAATTTTCATACGGATCCCTAATTCTTTTGAAAATAAAATATAACCTTCGATAAATTGACTATATAACACTGAAAGTTTTTTGAAATCGGACCAGTAGTTCCTGAGATTAGCGCGTTCAAACAAACAAACTCTGCAGCTTTATTATATTAGTATAGATTTAATATATTACGAATGTGGTACAGCTGAAATACTACGTCATAATTTGTAAATCGCGGCAAATATGAAATGAAATCAAAATGCTTCTTATGAAGAACACAAATAATTCAAAAATGATCCTGAAATGAAATAGTTAAGACTAAACAAATTGTGATAAATAAGCTTTAAAAAAAGAAAACATTAAAAAGTTAATACCCATTAAAAAACTTTCAAGAGTGAAACGAAATGTGCTACAGCGCACAGAGTATAGGAAAAATCCGGATAATTCCGGACGGTTGGCAACCCTACCTAGAATGCAAAATAAAAGAACTATGAATGCGAAAATAATTATCTGTTTGCATTGCATTTAAACTCACAGTCGTAATAAACTTAATTTACGTAGGTTTTATCACAAATAAATAAATTAATAAATAAATAAATATCCTTGGACATTTCACACAACGCCATCTCGTCCCAAGCTAAGCAACTTAATGCTTGTGTTATGGTAACGAGATGGATGATAAACTACTTATATACATTTTTTTTTTGTAAATACATACATATTACCTATAGATAGAAATGACACCCAGACTCCGAGCCAGTGCCTCTGGTTTAGACAAAGACACTGGCCCGACCCCGGAATCGAACCCGGGACCCTTTGATCCAAAGGCGGCACATCTGACCACTAGACCATCGAGGCAGTCTTGGACATTTCACACAACGCCATCTCGTCCCAAGCTTTCTTCTCTTGTGGCTAAGTCATCGGCCTTGTCATTTCCTTTTTTCGACTCTTAATCCATCACCACTCTCTAAATCCATCACCGCTTACACACATTCGATACTTTAGGCGTAGAGGGATGATCATCCAGCCAGACGTGGTGGTATGTCTGGCTAGGGGGCGCAGCGCCTATCCCCCGATAGTTGTAGTCGGGGAAATATTAACTCTGCGAATTGCTCTTGAAATTTCGCTATCGTGGTGTAGGACTTTTTGGTAAGTCTCGCATTTGTGGGCGATATTTATTGATGCAATTAGTTCCGATTTTTCGGGTAAATTGTGTAAAGTATGTAGCATGATGGTCGCATCAATATGGGCGCCTATTTTTTTTTCATCTTAGTAGTGGAGGAAACCTTTTAATATGTCCCCAGCCGGTAGGACGGGGCTGGGGTATGTGGGAGTCCCGGTCGCGATGAGATTGCGACCGGTTTACCCACTAAAACCTACCACTGTTGTCACCGCGTGTCATTCTGCCGTACGGGAAACTACGTACCTTTCCGTGTTGGCAGTGACGGACAGGGGAGCTTGTCTCGAACCCTTGGTGTTTCCCTTTAAGACTCCTGGAGCGTTCTTCTCGGAGACTTTTGCTATGGGGATAGGGTGTCCCTGCCCTGATCTCGATGCGCACCATGTGTGAAACATGCCGCATTCCTGTTTGGCTCAAGAGAGCTCGCTACAATACCTAGGATAGACTTAACCTTAATTACTAGTACTAACATGTAAATATAAACATATTAACTATGCAGATTGCATTAATGCTACTTATATAGCAAAAACCACACATAACCTTCTGGAAAACCAACTATTTTCTGTCCCTTTCACGCTTACCTCGTTTGTAAGTGATAGTAAGAGATGTCAAATGTGCGTCATGTTGACATCAAATAATCCGAGTACGGGTATTTTATTACTGTTAAACCTTGTTGTAAAGGATTAGTTTAAAGTTATTTTTAGAGGTTTTTAAAAACTGGATTCTGTTTGAGTAAAGTCTTCAACCAAAGTGTGTTTCCAGTGATGACTTAAGGCACAGAGCTGTGGTCGCTCACTATGGGCTCAATCAGAAGGCTCAAAGTCACCCAAAGGGCAATGGAGAGGGCTATGCTCGGAGTTTCCCTGCGAGATCGAATCAGAAATGAGGAGATACGCAGGCGAACCAGGGTAACCGACATGGCCCACAGGATTGCCAAACTTAAGTGGCAGTGGGCAGGGCACATAGGTCGCAGGACCGACGCCCGGTGGGGCAGAAAAGTCCTTGAATGGCGACCGCGTTCCGGAAAGCGCAGTGCTGGTAGGCCTCCCACACGGTGGACCAATGACCTGGTTAAGGTCGCCGGAAGCGATGGATGCGAGCGGCCCAGGACCGGCCTCTGTGGAAGTCCTTGGGGGAGGCCTATGTCCAGCAGTGGACGTCTTTTGGCTGAAATTATGATAATGATGATGTCTTAGGTGATGATCTCTTATAAGGGAGTGTAACCAGAGACCCTGAAACAGGTATTCGTGGAAAGTCACTGGTTTTAGTGGGTACGTCAGTTTCCTAATTACCCTCTAATGACTAGATGACTGGATGATATTCCGTGTGGTGACGGATTTAGAATACATAGTGTCACCACCCCATTCCATCCTGAGGGTGTAGTAAGAGCCAACAAAAGGAAATGACAAGGCTGTAGACCTAGCCGCAAGTGAAGACAAACTTGATACGAAAACCTGTTTTTTTTGTTCGCCCGGGGTAAAATCCTTTATGGACTTCCTCGCCGGCCACGGGGATGGCCCGCGAGGGGAGTGTGGGACTCTCCCCCATAGTGGGGGCCTACCCACTAAACCTCCCCGGGGTGCTCCAACTCGCGTCCTGTTGCGGCATTGTGGGATCTGATGCAGAACCACGCCTGATATGAAACCCTGAGCCAACTCGGCTGGATAGCGTGGCACAGTAGGTTAATTGTCCTCCTGGTGATAGGAGGAGGCCTGACTCAGCAGTGGGTCATTTATGGGCTGAGTAGTACTAGATTAGATAGTAATTAGTGACTTAGCGTCTTTCGGGATTCGATTCTAGACCCCAATCCCGCGCCGGCAAGAAACTGAAACTATACATTAACAGTGGTTGAGCGATCGACTGCTGCGCAGCATGTCGCGGGTTCGATCCCCGCACGGAAGAAATATTTGTACGACTTACAAGTATTTGTTCCGGGTCTGGGTGTTTTTATCTATAATATGTCAACAAAAAAAATGTATATAAGTAGTGTATCATCCATCTCGTTACCATAACACAAGCATTAAGTTGCTTAGCTTGAGACGAGATGGCGTTGTGTGAAATGTCTAAGGATATCGTTGGTCTAGGGGTTGAAAGAAAGAAAGAAAGAAAGAAAAATAATTTATTCGGCGCAATCTTAAATACACTAAGGTTGGAGGTGCCACCTTTGAATCAAGAGGTCCCGGGTTCGATCCGGGGTCGGGCATTGTCTTTGTCTAAACCAGAGGCACTTGCTCCGAGTCTGGGTGTCATTTGTGTTCGTGAATTTCATGTTTGTAAACTGCCCCCGCGATACAGGTTATACATAGTGCAGGAGATCCTTAAAAAAAAGACATGAGGTTAAACTTTAAAAAATACATACATAAAGTCACGCCTTTTTCCCGCAGGGGTAGGCAGTGGCAGTGATCACATCCTTCCACTTGCTACGATCCTGGCTCACAACTTTCGCTTCTTCCACTTTCATTAACCTCTTCATGCATACTCGTCGGTTTAGGGTGCTTCTGACCTGACCTTTCTTTAGGACATCACCTATTTGGTCATGGAATGTCCTTCTTGGCCTGCCCCTTCCAACGTTCCCATTCACACTTCCGTTATTTATTTCTTTCGTAAGTCTACTTTCACTCATCCTCTCAATATGACCAAACCATCTAAACATACCAACCTTTCTCAATTCTAGTCACTACATCTTCATTCAAAAAATACTGTGTACAATTTACTAATATTACACAGACGAAGCCGCTGGCAAAAGATTATCGACTATAACGGATTAAGATGCCTTCGAAAAACATTTTTTAATTGAAAACTGTATTCAATCAAGGCATCATCAACAACAAACATCCAAATTAAAATTATACCCGAGGTAACGTCCCAAAACAATTTGTCTTCACGCTTAATTGGCCGATCTCAACCGATCCTACTATAAACGCGAGGGTTTGTAAATGGATGGATGGATGTTTGTTACTCTGTCACGTAAAAACTACTGAATAGATTTTAATGAAACTTTACATATAATATAGCTTATACATCAGATATTTAACTCTGCTAGATGGAGCGACGATCTGCGAAAGGTTGCGGGCTGCAGCTGGATGCGTCTAGCTGAAGACATTTCTTTTTCCCATACAAACGTTTCCTAACTAAAACGTAGAGTCAATATCATTATTATTATAAAGGTACTAGCGGCCCGTTCCGGCTTCGCACGAGTTCGATATTACCCGCGGTTATTGTCGTACCGCGGGGCGGGTGACGCCCGGGGTGAAGCTAGTCATAAATAAAAGGTTCAGTTTATTTTTATACGTACTTATTCAATTATTTTTCCGACAATGTAATATTTTTTTAAACGCCGCTCTTTTTGAACGGGACTAAAAGCGGACAATATTGGAAAACCCCACATCTCCTAAGCCTCGATCTCAATTAATGTATGACGTCAAACTCTCACAAAAACTGGCCGAACACGCATTAAAAAGATCTATTATAATTTAACTGTAATCTTCTCCCGAAATAGTCGTGTTTTTTGTAGCCATGTTTTTCCAGTAGCCATTTATGCTTTGGTCTGTAAGTAATGTGTGAAAAAAGTTAATGGCGCTCAGTTATTGCGCGTTTGTATATAATATTAGCTGACCGGGCAGACGTCGTCCTGCATAATATACGTTTACCAACTGCAGCGCCATCTGTCGGGCTCATTTGTGAATCTAAACCAACCTCGGTGCCTGCCACCCAAACGCATACAAAAAAAAACATTATAAATAAATAAATATCCTTGGAAATTTTACACAACCCCATCTCGTCCCAAGCTAAGCAACTTAATGCTTGTGTTATGGTAACGAGATGGACGCGATGGACGAGATGGTTTTTTTTTGTAAATACATACATATTATAGATAGAAAACACCCAGACCCGGAACAAATACTTGTAGGTCGTACAAATATTTCTTCCGTGCGGGGATCGAACCCGCGACATGCTGCGCAGCAGTCGATCGCTCAACCACTACCACCAAATCGGTTCAGCCGTTCATGAGTTATAAAATTACAACGAAAACTGCCATTGATTCTTAAATATAAAGATCTGTGTGGGGAAGGATTAAGAATACATAGTGTCAGCACCCCATTCCGTACTGAGGGTGTCGTAAGAGCTGATAAAACGACATGTTGAATGCCTTGTTGGCATAAGGGCGGCACGCCTTTGGATCAACGGGTCCCGGGTTCGATTCCGGGGTCGAGCAAGTGTTTTTGTCTAAACCAGAGGCACTTGCTCGGAGTCTGGGTGTCATTTGTGTTCGTGAACTACATGTTTGTAAACTGCCCTAGATACAGGTTATACCTAGTGCAGGGGTTTCGTTTATTCCGAATGGATCGATTACGAAGTTTCCCAAACGACAGATGGCCCGCGCAGACAATTAGTGGTAGGTTTTAGTGGGTAAACCGGTCGCAATCACCATCTCATCGCGACCGGGACTCCCACATACCCCAGCCCCGTCCATAGACTGGGGACCTATAAAAGGTTTCCCTCACTATAAAAAAGGGGGCTTTCGTTTATTTAAGCGTTGGTGACATTGTGTATTCTAAAGCCAAATTACATATTTATGTATGTTATGTCTGAGCTTAGTTTATTGTTAAAGTTCATGCGATGTCGACCGGTTTCTGTTCTCCATGCATAATTTATAATACAATACTCGCGTGTCGTTTCCGAATTTGCATGTCATTGGTAACTGGTTTGATTTGATACTGGGTATCAAACTCAAAAGGAACTTTATTTACGTAGGTTTTATCACAAAACTCTTATAAATCGTCATATTTTGAATAACCTTTATCATCTTACGTACGGCCCCTGTCTCACGCTAGGTGGTAGTCTCCATACACACCTATCAGTCGTCATATCTACAGTCACACCTTTCATACACAATTCCTCATTCTTACAATCCATCCATCTCATTAGATCTACCTCAACCCTTGCGTTGTGTTGTGACCCAGCATGAACGTGGGTGGTTGGGCACCCACGTTCATGCTGAAATTACCACTGGTTCGGAATGCTGCACTACAGAGAAGAGCCGGCAAGAAGCTCTTGTCGGCTCTTCTCTCTATGCTATGCTTTTTCCAAAGTGTGTTTTTGAAATGTGCCGTATCTTAAGTAATAACTTTAAGGAACATCGAAACGCTCAAATGAAAGGCATTAAGCAATGGATCTTCATCTATTTTATATAAAAACTAGCGACCCGCCCCTGCTTCGTACGGGTGTAATGATGAACCTCTAAATTTATCAGTGTTTCTCTGTAGTTGCTCTTTTTAGATCGCCATTTTTAGGTACCAGTTAACTCGCGCATTAGTCGCAAAGGGCCAAAAATCAGCCAGATCTAGTCAACAATAGTAACCTTCTAATGCCCGAGCCAATCGACCCCCAGCAACGGCACCTGTTCACAAGCATGACGCATCTGTCTGGAAGAACATACTGGACTAGGCTAAGGCTGAGCTGTAAGAATGATGATGATGCACACATTTTTACCCCACCACAGCACTTCTTGCATAATATATTTGCCGGCAACTATGTATAACAAAAACTCACTCATTAGTACAGATTATAAACTTTGGATGTGGAGTTTTTTGCATAAAATCTACTCTTAAATACCTTGTGATAAGATCAACACGAGTAACAGTAACTACGATAGAACGTAGTTCTCACGCGGCATTTTTAAAGCTATTTTTTAAAGCATTTTTAAAGTTATTATAATTTTTATGATAGAACGTAGTTCTCACGCGGCATGTTTAAAGCTATTTTTTAAAGCATTTTTAAAGCTATTATAATTTTTATTTATTTATAATTTTTATTTTTAAAGCCCATATATGACGCGCTGCTGAGTCGGGCCTCCTCCAAATACATGGAGTGAAATTAGCCTACTGTGTGAATAAATAAAAAATAAATAAATATCTTAGTAGTGGTGGGTCTGACTTAGTAGTGGGTCATTATATAAAATATATATAAGAAAGCCTTTTATTCCTTACAAACAAACATAAAAAAGTGATAAGTTAAAGTTGAGTACTATCTAACTAACCTAAGATTTATACATATCTGATACGTTCCTATCTATATTATTATATAAAGCTGCAGAGTTTGTTTGTTTGTTTGAACGCGCTAATCTTAGGAACTACTGGTCCGATTTAAAAAAATATTTCAGTGTTAGATAGTCCATTTATCGAGAAAGGTTACAGGCTATATTATATTTTCAAAGGAATTAGGGATCCGTATGAAAATTGCGATTTTGTAACCCAAGGTGTAAAATCGAAAACCTATTTACGCGTGCGCTGCTAAAACTATTGACAATAGAACAAAATGAAGTACTGCGAGAGCACATATCTAACTATCATAGTTTAGTCACAATAACCACTTTTATATTCATAAAAAAAAATGCATAGAGATAAGCACGGGTTTGAAGTACACGCGAGCGAAGCCGCGCCTAAAAGCTAGTATATAAGAAAAGCTTTTTACATACAATCTTTAACAATTAACAAATAAAAAATAAAATTTATGACGATTGTTTTACAATGTTTATGTTTATTAGTGGGTCATTATGGGCTGAATAATACATACTACACAGCAGGGAGGGTAGACTGTGCCACGCTTACCAGACGGGTTGGCACAGGATTACGTTTCAAGTTTTCCTTATCTTGTGGCTAGGTTTTCGGCATTTTCATTTCCTATTGTCCACTCTAATGACACCCACAGGATGGATTGAGGTGGTGATACTATGTATTCTAAATCCTTCATCTCGGTCTATTCTATCCTAAGGGTGTCGCAAGAGTATGGTAAACCTCTTTGGTTAACAATGGGAACAACCTGGCCACTCAGATGTTCTTTTAACGGCTGCCTCGTTGGTCTAGTGGTTAGATGTGACGCCTTTGGATCAACGGGTCCCGGGTTCGATTCCGGGGTCGGGCAAGTGTCTTTGTCTAAACCAGAGGCACTGGCTCGGAGTCAGGGTGTCATTTCTATCTATAACATGTATGTATTTACAAAAAAAAAATGTATATAAGTAGTTTATCATCCATCTCGTTACCATAACACAAGCATTAAGTTGCTTAGCTTGGGACGAGATGGCGTTGTGTGAAATGTCCAAGGATATTTATTATTATTTATTTAATATTTTAGCATTTCTATGCCAATATTATTTTCTTTATATTATTTTCTATCCTATTCTATTTTATTCCCAAATAAACCACGCTCTGCTAACACGTCTTTTTTAAGTTCACTGCATATGCCTTATACCATAATAGAGTTGCCATTAAATCACTACATAGTATAAAACAAAGTCGCTGGCGTCTGTCCGTCCCTATGTATGCTTAAATCTTCAAAACTACGCAACGGATTTTGAAGCGGTTTTTTTTAATAGATAGAGTGATTCAAGAGGAAGGTTTTTAGTATAACCCACCCCCGCTTTGCACGGGCGAAGCCGGGCCACTAGTATATAATAAATATCCTTGGACATTTCACACAACGCCATCTCGTCCCAAGCTAAGCAACTTAATGCTTGTGTTATGGTAACGAGATGGATGATACACTACTTATATTCATTTTTTTTTTGTAAATACATACATATTATTGATAGAAAACTTACAGTCGGGACCTCTACTCGGGTTGGCGGTCAACCTTTTTGGTCACTTAGCCGAGGGCCGGCGTGGCTTCCTTCTGCGAGGCAGTTATGTCGCAGAAAGGGGGGGAGGGGAAGTGACGTCAACGCCCCTTCTGCCCTCGCCTTAGAGGCTTGTGTTGGGTCGGGGGACCCGCCACCGACGAAAGCCTCAATGTCTGAAGGCGTTCCAGTTGCCCGGAATGCCCTCCGTTAGTCGCTTGCCCGCTTACGCGGGCACCACGTCGGGGCGTCACAGTGGAATGCGTTTACGCGAACCTGTGGCGCCCCAAGCGTATCCTACGGGGATTTTAGTGGGGTCTACCCACTAGGTAGTTTCCGGAGTCCCACATAATCGACTAACCCACACCCGAGGGGCGGTGGTATGCTTATAGCATTTCCCCAGCGAAAAAAAAGGGCGCGGGTCGGTGCAGTTAGTGGAGGTTTAGTGGATATGGGGACGCGATTCATATTACTGATTGGCGGACCAGAGTCCCACACACCCATACTGGCCTTCCCCTGCTGGTGTGAATCTACATCACTACATAGTACATACACTACACATCATCACTATCACTACATAGTATAAAACAAAGTCGCTGTCGTCTGTCCGTCCCTATGTAAGCTTAAATCTTTAAAACTACGCAACCGATTTTGAAGCAGTTTGTTTTAACAGATAGATCGATTCAAGAGGAAGGTTTATATGTATAACATAAACCTTCCTCTTGAATTGCATCCATAATTGCACCCGTGCGAAGTCAGGGCGGGTCGCTAGTACTCCATAAAGGTGATTACTCCCCGAAAATAAGACTTCGTTTTTTTTTAGGAAATCTTCTTGAATACCTGTGCTAGTCCGACGAGGTTCTATGGTACTCCATGGCGCGAGAAGATGGTTAATTGCGCCTTGTCCTAACCCCTCCAAGGAGCAAGCAAGGTGGTCTATGAATGTGGGGAGATCAAAAGAGATGGATGGATTGTAAGAATGAGGAATTGCGTATGAAAGAAATAGCTTTAGTGGTAATGCCGCCTGTACATTGTCTGTTTTTTATTGCTTTTTAGACTCCTATGTGAAAAGAAGTTTAAATAAATAAAGTAAGTGCGCGGGACAGTGGCCGTGAGATGATATTGGTAATTTTAAATATGACGATATTTAAGAGGTTTGTGATAAAACCTACGTAAATAATACGTTGGTTGCTTTGTCCAACGGGGAATGTGCTCCACGACCTTGGGGCATTGAAAGTTACCCCTTAGTTGTTGGAAACGAAGAATTGTTACATCCGCTACAATTATCGCATTTCCCAGTTTTATAATTTGTTCGGTTTGGTAAAAACCACAATATTTCGGATATTCACATGATAATAATGCATACTACTACTGAGTAGCCCATACCTATATGACGCATTGCTGAGTCAGGCCTCCTCCAAATACATGGTGGGAAATTAGCCTACTGTGCCACGCTGGCCAGACGGGTTGGCACAGGGTTTCGTATCAAGTTTTCCTTCTCTTGCGGTTAGGTTGTCTGACATCTAAAACCACTAAGAGGGAAGCGTCGTTCCCTACATTGTTATGCGACCCTGGTACTGTCACTCAAGCTTTATCGATAAATTAGCCTACTGTGCCACGCTGGCCAGACGGGTTGGCACAGGGTTTCGTATCAAGTTTTCCTTCTCTTGCGGTTAGGTTGTCTGACATCTAAAACCACTAAGAGGGAAGCGTCGTTCCCTACATTGTTATGCGACCCTGGTACTGTCACTCAAGCTTTATCGATAAATTGGCCTACTGTGCCACGCTGGCCAGACGGGTTGGCACAGGGTTACGTTTCAAGATTTCCTTCTCTTACGGTTAGGTTGTCTGACATCTAAAACCACTAAGAGGGAAGCGTCGTTCCCTACATTGTTATGCGACCCTGGTACTGTCACTCAAGCTTTATCGATAAATTGGCCTACTGTGCCACGCTGGCCAGACGGGTTGGCACAGGGTTTCGTATCAAGTTTTCCTTCTCTTACGGTTAGGTTGCCTGACATCTAAAACCACTAAGAGGGAAGCGTCATCTCCTACATTGTTATGCGACCCTGGTACTGTCACTCAAGCTTTATCGATAAATTGGCCTACTGTGCCACGCTGGCCAGACGGGTTGGCACAGGGTTTCGTATCATGTTTTCCTTCTCTTGCGGTTAGGTTGTCTGACATCTAAAACCACTAAGAGGGAAGCGTCATCTCCTACATTGTTATGCGACCCTGGTACTGTCATTGAAACTTTATCGATAAATTAGCCTACTGTGCTACGCTGGCCAGACGGGTTGGCACAGGGTTTCGTATCAAGTTTTCCTTCTCTTACGGTTAGGTTGCCTGACATCTAAAACCACTAAGAGGGAAGCGTCGTCCCCTACATTGTTATGCGACCCTGGTACTGTCACTCAAGCTTTATCGATAAATTGGCCTACTGTGCCACGCTGGCCAGACGGGTTGGCACAGGGTTTCGTATCATGTTTTCCTTCTCTTGCGGTTAGGTTGTCTGACATCTAAAACCACTAAGAGGGAAGCGTCATCTCCTACATTGTTATGCGACCCTGGTACTGTCACTCAAACTTTATCGATAAATTAGCCTACTGTGCTACGCTGGCCAGACGGGTTGGCACAGGGTTTCGTATCAAGTTTTCCTTCTCTTACGGTTAGGTTGCCTGACATCTAAAACCACTAAGAGGGAAGCGTCGTCCCCTACAGTGTTATGTGACCCTGGTACTGTCACTCAAGCTTTATCGATAAATTGGCCTACTGTGCCACGCTGGCCAGACGGGTTGGCACAGGGTTACGTTTCAAGATTTCCTTCTCTTGCGGTTAGGTTTTCGGCCTTGTAATTTCCCTTTGTCAGGCCCGTAACTACGTAGTATAACCTGTATCTTGGAGGCAGTTTACAAACACGAAATTCTCGTACGTAAATGACACCCAGACTCGGAGCAAGTGCTCTGGACAAGACAAAGACCGACCCTGGAATGGGGTGGTTACACTATGTATTGTCCGTCACCATACGAGTCCCGCATATCACAGCTGATCCCCAACGGCATACGGATTTCCAAAGAAGATAAAAAAGGTGTGTACCAAGTTCGTCAATACATGTTTCAGAGGGCTTTCGCTGGGTCATTGACCGCGATGGGCGTGGCCAAAAAAACCATGGCAACTTGAATTTTGGTTGTTCGTTTGCAACTAGCTGTTACGCGCGACTTCGTCTGCGTATATAAAAAAAAAGTTATTAGCTATTATAGCTGACCCGGCAAACTTCGTACCGCCTCAGAATCAATAAATAAAAAACCTGAATGATTTTTTTTTCATATTTTCTCACCTTATAAACCTTCCCTGGACTTACGACCCACGAATATTTATAGACCAAAATTAGCCAAATCGGACCATCCGTTCTCGAGTTTTAGCAAGACTGACGAACAGCAAATTTATATGAAGATAGATAGATTACCCGCGAAAATTACTCATAAAAATGTGGAAAACCTAGTATCTTCTTCTTCTACCTGGCGTTAATCCTATTGCCAGGGTACGCTTTCCGACTGAGCTTCCTCCACTTTGCCCGATCTTCTACATCCTTTTCAATCCTAGCTCTCATGTCGGACTTGACGACGTCCAGCCAGCGCTTGTGGAAAACCTAGTAACTACGGGCTCATAAAATACGGGGGGGGGGGGGGCAATAAAAGCTATGTGCCAGTGAATGTCCCGTCAAAATCGGTCCAGTCATTTCAGTTTCAGCATGAATTTGAGTGGGCGCAGGGATTGTGAGCGATCAAGGGCGATGGAAGGATTGTAGAAGTGAGGAAATGTGTAATATTATTTATGTATAATTTATAAGAGTTTTGTGATGAAACCTACGTAAATAAAGTTCCTTTTGAGTTTTGTAACTGGAGGAGGCATGTCTCAGTACTGGGATTTTTATGAGTTGAGCAGTATTCCAATTAAGGTTTAATTAATATTGAGTGATCAATATTGCATGGCTATTTTCTGAGGTAATGGTAGATCGTTTGAGGAAGGCAAAACCATAGTATAAAGAGAGGGGAAGTAGGTTATCTTCATACAAACGCACCGCGCGCGGCTTGTATGTGTGCGCTATTGTATCTATGTGTCGACGCACGCACACTTTAACAAAATCTCGACCCGTTTCTCAGTGCGCCAGTCGGGGCTAACACTGCACAAGGTTCGCGCGCGCGTCAGGGCTTTTCGGCACCGCTGAATGATTTATTCATCAATATCATCATCAAAATGTCTGATAATCGCAGAAGAACGTATTGCTGTATGTTTGGGTGTAATTGCAATATTGCAGTCAAATAGTGTATTGCGTGATATTAGTTGTTCAGACTATATAGAATTTGATATCCTCGAAAAAAATGCTTCTTTTTACGTATGCGGAGCCTTGTTGAAAAAGTGGATTGAACGTCACAAGGATTGCGAACAACTTAAATCGTATTTAAACGCGAATCAGCAAGTTTGCAATTTAAGTGCAGAATCTAGGTACCTTCACTACAAAAATTATTCTAGAGACCTAATTTTGTTAGTGATTCCACCCGACGACTTTGTTGAAAATATTAAGAGGATGGAGCAGATATTCCAAAAAGCATTTAAAAATGATGCATGTCTAATTATGAACAAATAAAAGATTTACATTTTTCACTGCCCTGCCCATGTTTTCCGAAATTATATTTGCAAAAGTTATTTATAAGGATGCGGATATATTACACATTAAAGTTTAATAACAAGGCGTTTCGTAATAGTCGAAACCGAAGAAAGTATTTTTCTGTAGCTAATTTGTAATTTTGTAATAAATGTGTGATTCAATAGATATGTTTGTATTAATTAAAAATAAATGTGGTCCTTTATGTATAAAAATACTAGATTATGCATAATAAAAAAAATCAAAAAGCTGACTTGTATAAAGCTTAGTGCTTTATACAAGTCAGCTTTTTGATTTTTTAGCAAATAAATTAAACACAAGCAATGTTGCCGCGTGTACCATCTAGCGGCGACATGGCGAGTCGGGACCGCGACTTGACGTTGCCGCTGTTCATGCGGTTGCTGCGAAGCGCGAACAGCCGCGCCTAATATTTAGCTAAAAGTGACAACCCTAAGACAGTAGGTAATTATATCGCGAATTGGGCCGGAGATAGCCTACTCCCTCTTCTTTATACTATGGCAAAACCAGATTGTGACGCATGACTTGTTGATTGTGTTCTTTGAACTATAAGGGCCTTCGCCCACTGCGACTTTTTGGTACGCTTTTATTAGCTTGAGACGAATGTATGTATGTAACGGAATCTTTGAACATGATTTTGACCACCTTCAAAACGTTGGATTAACTCGAAATTTGGCATACTTACCGATGAAAATTCAATATTTTATACATTTTGACCCGTTATCCTCACTAGGATAATAATAATCAGGATCAGCGATTTTTGTTTTCCTGAGACGCGGAGTGTTTGCGTCAAGGCCAATAAAGGAATCTACCAGGCGCGCAGATCACCTATTTCTCGATTACTAAAAAAATAAAAATAAATAGTAGTTTAAAAAAACTAAAAACATACGCTTTTACTAAAAATAGAAATTAATAAATTTGAATTGAAAATAGTGTCAGAAAAAATGATTTTATTGTAAAAAAAGGTTGGGGTGCATGGTATCAATAGTTCTAAATATTTTATAAACAGATATGACTAGAAGGGTTATTTTGATACTATCCTGAAAAGGATTTTTACAATAAAATTATTTATTCTGACACTATTTTTAAATCAAATATAGTGAAATTTATTTTAAAATTTTTTGCAAAGCGTATTTTTTTTAGTTTTTTTAAACTATTATTTTTGTAGCGATGCTGTCGCGCTTCTGTCGCGTAATTACTCTAAGGACATCATGTAACAACGTTTAAAATATTAAAAAACTATGATCTTAAATTCATAAATTGTTATAGCATTCCATATTCGACGTTAAGTGAATTGCTTTCCATTGTAAAACCAGCGTTGACACGCAGAAATTCGCGATGCAGTAGCGCGATTAGTAAACGCGCGACAGCATCGCTACAAAAAGTCGCAGTGGGCGAGGGCCATAATGGGTATATTTCTTTGTGTACACACTACATACTACGTCATTAAACTATGAATGTAATTCGGTATGCATTCCGGGGTCGGTCGTGTTTTTATGCAATGAGAGATTTACAGTCCGCGCCAATCTTTATGGCCGCTCTGAATGTGAGGAATGTACGTAATGTTCAGTGATTTATTGAAATTTAACACTTTTTAAAGTTTAAACCGTATGTTTCTATTTAATAGTTACTTGAATGCATTTGCCCCTAGGCTTGCGTGATGGAAAGCAACGCCAGGGTCTAAGATGGAGCAGGCAATTCAAGGAAATGCCCTGTCGGGCACCGGCTCTCACATACACACGACGAAACACACTAAAAATAAAAAAAAACCCCCGACACAAAAGCCTTTAAAAAGTAAAAACTTCGCGTTGGGGCGCACTCCCACTTATTTATTACCTGACCCCTGGTCCCCCAACGCGAAGTATTTATTTTTTACTTTTTAAAGGCTATTGTGTCGGGGTTCTTTTTTAATTTTAAATTTAATTTTTATTTTATACTTTTTATAGGTACGCACTTATTTTATTGCAGATTTTGTTAAATTGCACGTGATGCGCTTTCATTTGTGACCCCACTCGATTATATTTGCAGACATTCGGTTATTCTTCCCCACTTTCACCCCTCATAACTATTAAACGGCTCACCCGATTTTCATCAAACATGTCTAAGAACACTCGCCCGTAACTCACCTTTCATCAAACTATATTGAAATCGCTTCATCCGTTCACCACAGACAGACAGACACGTCAAACTTATAACACCCCTCTTTTTGCGTCGTGGGTTAAACACTGCTTGGCACCGGTCTTAGATGTGAGGGTGCTAGCTAGCCGGGCGGACTATTAGATCCTACCACGAAGCGTGGGTTTTGTTGACTTTTCCAAAACGCGTTCACACGGGTAAAAAGTACATTTATTTACTACTAGCGACCCGGCCCGGCTTCGCCCGGAAATTGTGCATGTATACATATAAACCTTCCTCTTGAAACACTCTACCTATTAAAAAAAACCGCTTTAAAATCCGTTGCGTAGTTTAAAAGTTTTAAGCATACATAGGGACGGACAGATGACAGCGACTTTGTTTTATACTATGTATTGATTTTTCACGGGAGAGGCTAGATGACAGTTGTCCTCAAAAGTACAAAGAAACAGTTAAATCTAGGGCCTTTAATTTTGTTTTATTGATAACGTTCCCTGTGCACGCAGAAATCGCTCACGGCATCCAGAGGACTTGCAGATGAGTGTTGTGCTCGAGATTTGATCAATTTAATGACTGGATGCCAAGCAGGTGGCACTTGCCACCAAGCTCTGCACAGGGAATTCCAATGTGTAATAATCGCGAAAACCTAAGAAATCATTCAGTGATTCATTTTATATGTCGTAGCTAAACGTACAGGTTGTACGTTTACAAAGACAAGGCCGAAAACTTAGGCGCAAGAGAAGGAAAATTAGAAAAGCAACCCTTTTTTTTTGTTTTTGTTCGCCCGTGGTAAATTTCTTTATGGGAGTGTGGGACTCTCCCCTATAGTGGGGGCCTACCCACTAAACCTCCCCGGGGTGCTCCAACTCGCGTCCTGTTGCGGCATTGTGGGATCTGATGCAGAACCACGCCAGAAACGCAACCCTGTGCCAACCTGTCTGGCCAGTGTGGCACAGTAGGCTTAATACCCTCCCTGCGTTGGGAGACGGCCTAACTCAGCAGTGAGAACTTGTTAGTGTAAACAAGACCAATAAATTAAAAAAAAACAGATTTTCTTGCCGGCTCTTCTCTGTAGAGCAGCTTTCCGAACCGGTGGTACTTTCAGCATGAATGTGGGTGGACCTAGGGTTTGTGCGCGATCAATGGAGATGGATGGACTGTAGGAGTGAGGAATTGTGTTTGAAAGGTGTGACTGTAGATATGACGACTGATAGGTGTGTGGACACTACCACCAAGCGTGGGATTATGATGGTAATTTTAAATATGACGATTTATAAGAGTTTTGGGGTAAAACCTACGTAAATATAGTTTCCTTCGAGTTTGAGTTCATGTTTGTGTAGTAAATGTTGAGTGTCTGCAGACAAAAGAGCAATTAAACATTTTAATTGTTATATTATCCATAAAATCTGCAAAATCGCAGTATAAAGTGGCCTTGGTTAAGTGTTCTCCACATAACAGTCACAAACAACTTGATTTTTAAATCCTACCAATATTAAGTTGGTAATGGAAGGATTGATAATAATTTGTTATTTTCATAGCCTGGCCCGGATTTTTTCAGGCAACCCATGTATTTTATATTTTTTAACGTACTAAAGAAGACCATTTTTGTTAGGCCCACTTGATATGGTGACGTTTATTAACCGTGTGATGCTAATCAAAATGTTAAAACGAATTTATTATGGAAAACCGGGCATATTTTTTTGTAAAGTCTAACCAAAATCATAAAATAATAATAAAAATTGATAAAAAACTTAATTAATAAATATTGATGCTACGTACCTAAACAATGTGTTTTTTCTTCTTATAATAAACAGACCTAAGTACTTACTTACAAAACCTTACCTGGCTAGTATTTACATGAAATACTTATTTCTATGAAATTATAATGTTGGCTATTAGGTATTTTTGCAAGCCCTCTAGTTTAGATCTGATTTTTAGGTTATTTTGAAGTTCATATTTTTGTCGTATTTCTCAGTATTCCGGTTAAACCATGTCTATCTAACTATACCATTGTAATCCAAAGATTTAAGGAATAGATCAATATATGTTTCACTAGTGACTCGCCCCGGCTTCGCACGGGTGCATGTATGTGTGTTATGCATGTATTATACATATAAACCTTCCTCTTGAATCACTCTATCTATTTAAAACCGCTTCAAAATCCGTTGCGTAGATTTAAAGATTTAAGCATACATAGGGACGGACAGACGACATCGACTTTGTTTTATACTATGTAGTGATTATTAAACACCGAAATTTTATAGCAATTCATCGAACAAGCAAAATTGTCTCCTTTCTATTAATTCAATTTTAATCCATTAAACATATCGGTGAATGTTTATAACCTATACGGATCCTATACTATATGCATTCTAATACGTCATTACACGGAATGTACAGTATAAGCTATGAGAATGTTCCAGTAATGACGGCGTAAAAGACAAACGTACATTTTTATATGCATATCACGAGGCCACTTAAGAAATGCACTGCAATTGTAAAAGCCGGACAGGTGAGTAACCTTAAAACCGGTTTTTAATGACTACTAGCGGCCCGTCCCGGTTTCGCCCGGGTGCGCTGTTACCCGCGGTTATTATCGTGCCGCGGGGTGAAGCTAGTCTAAAAAATGTTGCCTAAGTTACTCCTTATGTCATCAGCTACCTATCAGTGAAAGTCCCGTCAAAATCGGTCCAGCCGTTCCGGAGATTAGTTAGATTAGTTGAAGGGTTGGAAAAGCTCCTATATATTTAAAAACACGCCTTTAGGTTAAAACTGGAACTTTCTTGTTCGAGGGGGGATAATATTATTCTAATAAATAAAATTCTGGTGTTTATTAAACTACTATTAAAAGGCTCGAACGATTTTCGTGAAATGTTGTGTGCATATCGGTTAGGTCTGCAAATCGGACAACATCTATGTTTCATCCCCCTAAATGTTAAGATACACACGTATTTTTTATTTTAGACAAAATTACATCATCACCATCAGCCCACATTAATCCACTGCTGGACATAGGCCTCCCCTAAAGAGCGCCATAGCGCCCTGTCTTCAGCTTGACGCATCCAGCTGCTGCCCGCAACATTTCGCAGATCGTCGCTCCATCAAGCAGAGGGCCATCCTACGCTACGTTTGCTGATTCTTGATCTCCACTCAAGAACTCGTCTACCCCAGCGGTTGTCGGTTCTTCTATAGATATGACCAGCCCACTGCCACTTCTGTCAGCTAATTCTCTGAGCTATGTCGGTGACTTTGGTTCTCTGTCGGATAGTCTCGTTACGGAGCCTATCTTTCAGAGAAACCCCAAGCATAGCTCGCTCCATAGCACGCTGAGCGACTTTAAGCTGGTGGACTAGTCTCACTGTTAGTGTCCACGTCTCGTCACCGTAGGTCATGACGAAAATACATACAACCCTAAATTTTCACCCTTCTAAGATCAACCCGTATTGTTGATAGCGAGGGTGGTCAAAAAGTCGTGGATCAAACAAAACCAGCGGTTAGATGGGGCCATCAGCAGCCAAAAATTGATCTACGGGAGGTCTTTAGGGTCAACCCCTGCAGAGTTACAATAGATTTTGTGTTTTTATGAGAAATTGTCTTTTTTTTACTAAAACTTGATAAAATTCCAAAAAATCTACGCCCTGTATCTTTTTTATAATTTTCAATAGATTGGTACTGATGAGTCCTTTCGTTAGACATGCTGTTTATGGTAGTTTATTGGGTGTGTTGAAGATAATATTACGTTTTACGAAGGCCATAATTCTTAAATCAAAACTTGTTATTAACTTCGGACCCCACTGTGAAAAAAAAATACTCTACAGAAAAGTGCCCCGGTATCACAATTTTTGACGCACTTAATAGGGATTCTAAAAAGGTATTACACATGGCTATACGTGGCTTCGATATCTTTCAAGGAGGATCATTCGTAGCAAGGCCAGAGTTAATTCATACATAAAACTCGGTTAGGCCTACTAACCTAACCTTACCTAAGCGTGATCGTTTTCCGGACTACAGGGTCTTTATCGTCGTTTCAGCCCATAAACGACCCACTCCTGAGTCGGGCCTCCTCCTCTTTCGTTTGATCCACGACTTTTTGACCACCCTGTATATATGGCAAAACAAAGTTTGCGGGTTCAGCTAGTCATTTTTATAACACTTGGTCGGCAGTGCAAGTCCGTAGCAAGTTCTTACAAAGAGCCCTTGATCTGCTATGAGTTCTTATGTATAACTAGTGACCCGCCCCGGCTTCGCACGTATGCAATTATGCATGTATTAAACAGATAAACATTCCGGTTGAATCACGCTATCTATTAAAAAAACCGTTTCAAAATCCGTTGCCTTTTGCAGTTTTAAATATTTAAGCATACTTATGGACGGACAGACGACAGCGACTTTGTTTTATAATATGTAGTGATTAGTGATAGTGAAGTGATAAAAATACAATTCAATACTCAATATGTTTATTTGCTATCTGTAGGTTACAATTTTGTGGGTAATTAATACATACCACATCATAATATGGCAATGGAGAGGGCTATGCTCGGAGTTTCCCTGCGAGATCGAATCGGAAATGAGGAGATACGCAGGCAAACCAGGGTCACCGACATAGCCCACAGGATTGCCAAACTTAAGTGGCAGTGGGCAGGGCACATAGCTCGCAGGACCGACGCCCGATGGGGCAGAAAAGTCCTCGAGTGGCGACCGCGTTCCGGAAAGCGCAGTGCTGGTAGGCCTCCCACACGGTGGACCGGTGACCTGGTTAAGGTCGCCGGAAAACGATGGATGCGGGTGGCCCAGGACCGGCCTTTGTGGAAATCTTTGGGGGAAGCCTATGTCCAGCAGTGGACGTCTTTTGGCTGAAATGATGATGATGATGATGATATCATAATAAGTTTCACTCAAAAAATTACGCTCAGGCTGATATGAATGGGTTTAAATATGCGGGGCCCCCTTCCGCGTGGGGTCCGTAGCAATTGATACTCTTGATACGTGGTTAATCCGGCACTGTCGGTCGGAAGACCTTTTTTTTTTTAGTGCGGGAACCCTTTCTAGCTCCCCAGCCCGCATTGGAACGGGGCTGGGGTATGTGGAGTCCCCGTATAGAGATGGTGAGCTGCGACCGGTGTACCCACTAAAACCTACCACTGTTGTCAACGCCTGTCATTCTGCCGTTCGGGAAACTGCGTAGTCTATGTTGGCAGTGACAGAAGACAGGGGAGCTTGGCTCAAACCCTTGATGTTAAGACCTAGACGCCTGAAGCGTTCCTCTACTCTGAAACTTTTGCTGTGACAGCCAGAAGACCTGGCGGAAGACATTCGTTGGGGTTCTCTTTTTTTAAACGCCATAATACAATGACCGTGTAAATATAAATAACTAGTTTTTGTAGATTTCGAAAGGCACACAAATATGATATCCTTCTTCCTACTTTATAAGATTATTAGCGACCCGCCCCGGCTTCGCACGGGTGCAATGATGACACTCTAAATTGATCAGTGTTTCTCTACAATAATATGGATGTATTATACTTAGAAACCTCTTTAATCACTCCATATATTAAAAAAAAAACCGCTTCATAATCCGTTGCGTAGTTTAAAAGATTTAAGCATACTTATGGACGGGCAGACGACAGCGACTTTGTTTTATAATATGTAGTGATAGTGATAGTGAAGTGATAGTGATTAGCGACCTGCCCCGGCTTCGCACGGGTGCAATGATGAAAATCTAAATTTATTAGTGTTATAAACCTAGCTCTTGAATCACTCTATCTATTGAAAAAACCGCTTCAAAATCCGTTGCGTAGTTTTAAAGATTTAAGCATACATACGGACGGACATATGACTTTGTTTTATAATAAGTAATGATATAATAATGATGATAAACGCGAAAGTTTGTAAGAATGGTGGATGGATGGATGTTTGTTACTTTTCACGTAATAACTACTCAATGGATTCTATTGAAACCTTACAATAATTTAGCTTATACATCAGAATAATACATAGGCTACAATTTATAAAGATATTGTGTGAATTGTCCAAAATATAACAATAAGTGTAAAAATTTAACAAGTTTATTTTTGAGTCTGGGTGTCATTTGTGTTTGAGAATTACATGTTCCTAAACTTCTCTCCCAACTGAAATAGGATATACCTGCATTGGTTTCGTTTAAAACAAAGCCTTTTCTTTTTCACCTACTCCGTCAAACTTATACTCACTCGCTCTAATTAACCTATGAACTTGATCTTAAAGTGTTGTGCTAAACAAAAGACCCGCCATAAGCTGTCCTTATTAAAAAAACAAGTTACGCGCGACGCACACATGGAAACCTTGCACGTCTGTGAGCGTGCGCTGGCAAAATTTTATATAAGGCAATCTCGTAATGCAAATTTTATTGACTAACCGAACGCGCTATAAGCAAAACACTTGTATGACACGCTAGCAGCGCGCGAAATTCAAACCGCGAACGCGTAAGAAAAAGAAATTGATATGTGACATTTCTGTTCTGTGTCAATGTTGTTTATGTTTCTGACGCACAGTTTTTGTTTAATTATATTTTGATTTAATCGTGACATTGAGAACCTGCTGAACATAAAATAATACATTACGGAAGACATCTCGTTCCATTAAAAACGTATTAGTTAATCGATTACTTTGTGTTATAATCGTTACACATTCTCGTTGGATGACAGTCGTGTATTTTGTTGGTCAAAATGAAAGATTTTGTGCAAATCTGGAATAGTGTTGCGAATAGGCGGTACTCGTCAGTGAATACCTGTGATCGTGAACTGAGAGAGTTGAATCGATTGAAAAAATCGGATATCGATAATTTCGAATCGAACAACGAGTGTGATTTCAATAAGTTCGGCGATGACTTTGACTTTCAAGACAAAAAGGAAGCAATTATCAATCGACTTTTCGAAAGGAGGAAGAAAGGGCAATTTGCCAGGCAGCCGAAATGTGAGTATTTCTTTTTTAATTCTCGCCATTTTATAATATTAACTAGCGACCCGCCCCGGCTTTGCACGGGGGCAATTATGAACATCTAAATCTATCAGAGTTATGCATGTATTATACATACACACCTATTAAAAAAAACCGCTTCAAAATCCGTTGCGTAGTTTTAAAGATTTAAGCATACACAGGGACGGACAGACGACAGCGATTTTGTTTTATACTACATTTATGTAGTATAAAACATGCATTTACATTTACCTAAACTGGAATGTGTTAAGATAAAATGTTCGTTAAACATCTACTTTTATGGAATTTAGCGTGCATTTTAATTCGGCGACATTTCGAATAATTTTAACGGATATTTGGTTAAACACTTTTTAACGGATTTATCGCGTGTTTATATTATTTAATTCCCGACGTTTCGAATGCATTGCAGTCGTGATCATTATAAGCGGTAGATTTAACTGTTTCTTTGTACTTTTGAAGACAACTGTCATCTAGTCTCTCCCGCGACCACGACTGCTGCAAAGCACTCGAAACGCCGCCGCGAATTAAATAATGCCGAGCAAAACATTATTCATCTATGTTTTTTTTATTTAAAAATAAAACCTGCTCTAGTTATAGCCTGTATCGCGGGCAGTTTACAAACATGAAATTCACGAACACAAATGAGTCTGGCTCAGAGCAAGTGCCACTGGTTTAGACAAAGACACTTGCCCGACCCCGGAATCGAACCCGGGACCCGTTGATCCAAAGGCGGCACATCTAAGCCCTAGACCAACGAGGCAATCCTCCTTCTTTTTCCAATTTTATTCGGTTTGACACCAGTCTACACTGGTTTGGCCTTACCAGTACTTAACATATGCCAATTTATGCAGACAAAAATGTAGACATATTTTAAAAAAATCTACATATCCAACTATCTAAAGGTGTGACAGTCTTAAGATCTGAGTTTTTTTTAAAATAGCTATATGTATACAGGGTGTCCCAAAATAGTGTCAAGCTAGAAATTAAATTCTGATAAATTATCATAACACGAAAACTATGAAAAATCGCAGAACTTACATGGGGGCGATTCGGGTACCCTAAGGGGTGCTCTATCTCTGAATTTCCGCTTGACACTATTTTTGGGACACCTTGTATAATCTATATAGCATAGGTACTAATTCATTTTACATAACACTAACACAAAAAAGGAAAGTCGATTCATTAATTCAGAAACTTTACAATAATACCACCGTCTAGAAAATCACAACTGCAGAGTTACTTGCCGGCTCTTCTCTGCAGAGCTGGATTTCGAACCCATGGTTTCTTTTCTTTTTGACAGACGGACACGCCAATCTTAAATACCCACTTTCCCAATACTGTGAAAATCAAAAGGTGGTGGTTCGTGTCGCGGGGCTGGTCGCAAAGGAGGGCCCTACGGATGACCCGCGCTGCGGATGGAGGCTGGGGGTAGGGGGACTTTCAACCCTCGGCTTACGGTCCGGTGGAGGGTCAGGGGACTATCGGAGGGCGTCCCATTTGCCCGGGACACCCTCCGATAGTCGCTTGCCCGCGTTGCGTTTACGCGAACCTTTGACGCCCCATGCGCGTCGTGAGTCGCATCATCGCGTTGTCGGCAGACGATTAGCTTCCGTAGTCCCACATAATCGCCGATCCCACCCCCGGGGGGCGGTGGTATGCATAGCCCCATGCCCCAGAAATAAAAAGGCTGGTTCGGGTAGGCGAAGAACGCCGCGGATTTTAGTAGTTGGGGACGCCTTGGAGTCCCACATAGCTCGCAGTTCTAAAGGCCGGGTATCCATGCAAAAAATTGACTAAAATAAGAAGTGTCGCTTCAGATTGGTCATTCGTATTAACAATAACAGGTATTGAATAACAAGTAGAGAACAGGTATTTTAATTATAATACATTATGTTTTAGATAATTACCGTAATGGACATCCATAAAATTAAATAAATATGTTGTCGGTAAGATAAACAACAGAATGACCTATTTAAACGAAAAAATATATACGTAAACTAGCTGACCCGGCGAACTTTGTTTCGCCTTAAAGGCAATAAATGAGCAGATTTTTTATTTTATTAACTTCAATTTTTTACCGGGATAAATATAAATAAAACATCTATGATTTTAAATATACTTTACTGGCCATCTATTTTAGTAACTGCACTTTTCAGTGAATCACCTTGTGACAGACGACATTTTTCGGTTTATTATCAGGCGCATGAACAAATAACGCAGATGGTCTTCTGACCCGAAACATGCCACATATAATTGATCTTGGGAAATACATGAATTTTCTAGATTTAGGCCACAAACTTTCCAGGATTGGCCCTGTGATTTATTAATGGTCACGGCGAATGCACGACGGATCGGAAATCTTTAAAACAAAAACGGTATATCAGTTGATATCGTCGGGATCCTCGGATGAGAATTTCCTCACCTTCCAACTTTACTTTGAGTATATTCCATTGTTCATCAATTCACTTACCACCAAACGCGTTCCATTGCACAGGTTTGGTGGTTTTGGTTTATATTTGGAAGCAAACTTAATACGTAGCCAACCTTTAGTCGTAAAATGTGCGGTGGTAAGCCAGGCACATCCAAGGAGTCTTTTTTTACACAGTCATTATATTTGAATTAATGCAGTGTACCAATGATTTCATTCTGAATTATGTTAGTTACTTTATGTCATCTACATATTTATTCTTAGCCGCCAAAACAGCTCGCTTGTTTGTGAGTTCGTCCTTCGATGAACAGAAATTCTGAGAAAATAAAATCAATCCACATATTTCGATGATTTGAGGCAAGCGCATATTTCAGCGGCAGCAGTCGATCTTGGAATTAGTGGCAGTGTTTGGCAGAAATAGCCAGACGGTAAAATCATTGCGCCTCCAAAACATCTCGAGTCCTTGCGTAGGTGTTCGGTCGGATCGGATAAGTGCTTCCAATGCACGTGTATACGCTATTGTACATTCGTCCCAGATGACGATTTTCCATTTTGATAAAACTTTAGCCGCTGAGGAGTGTTTTGTAATATTACATGGCATCTATTGGTCCAATGCGGACGCAAGTATGCAAGCAGTAATTAGTGCTGCCACCGTATCGAAACGTTGCTCGATCCAAATTATGTAGTTAGTACCTACTTTATAAATTTACTAGTGGCCCGCCCCGGCTTTACTTGGTTGCCGGGGCAAGTACTTGGTTGCTGGGTTATACTTAAAAACCTTCCCCTTGTTACACGCTATCTATTAAAAAAAACCGCTTCAAAATCCGTTGCGTAGTTTTAAAGATTTGTGCATACATAGGGACGGACAGAAGAATGCGACTTTGTTTTATACTATGTAGTGATGATAGTGATATTCTTGTGCCTCGAAAATTATCTACTTGTTGATCTCTTAAATTTGCTCGACGATTTTGCATTACTAACCGATCCGTTTCACGGGCTGCCTCGATTTGCTCTTGTGATTGAGAAGCACGGATTCAAGCCATACTAATGCGGTGATCTTCACGTGCATTATTTAGTTCTTCTTCATTGTTCGGCACAATAAGCTAATATTTACTCGAAATAAATACATCAACCGGTCAACTTCAAAATTTCTAATTGTCAAATTTGTCAAACTATAGACAACATAGTCGGTGAAGTTTTGTTATTCCAGCAGTTGCATTTTGATAAACTATGTTTTATATCACGGAACAGGATTACACACATTTAAACTTTCACGTTTATAATATTACTAGTGGCCCGCCCCGGCTTCGCCCGTGCAAAGCGGGGGTGGGTTATACATATAAACCTTCCCCTTGAATCACTCTATCTATTAAAAAAAACCGCTTCAAAATCCGTTGCGTAGTTTTAAAGATTTATGCATACATAGGGACGGACAGAAGAATGCGACTTTGTTTTATACTATGTAGTGATAGTGATAGTGAAGTATGATTTTGTGAATTGTCCAACATCTTTATATTTAAAAGAAAGTCGGACATAGGATAGATACCTACCTAAGATTTTTATCCCGTTCCCGTAGAATGTGATATAATACCTACGTGGTATAACAAAGCGCAACTGACAGCGAAACCTTATGTTGTCTATATTTAAATATGGCTGAAAATTTGACAATTAGAAATTAAATTTAACTTAATATCTCTATAAATTTACACACAAAATCTTTATAAATTGTAGCCTATGTGTTATTCTGATGTCTAAGCTATATTATTATAAAGTTTCATTAAAATCCATTCAGTCGTTTTTACGTGAAAGAGTAACAAACATCCATCCATCCATCCATACTTACAAACTTTCACGTTTATAATATTAGTAGGATAAAAACAAGTTACATTACATAATTTATAACTAGCCGAGTCCCGCGACCCCGCGGGAAACGGCGCGTGCGAAGCTAGTCAAAAAAAGTAGCCTAAGTTACTCCTTATAAAATCAGATCTTTCAGTGAATGTCCCGTCAAAATTGGTCCAGCCGTTCCAGAGATTAGCCGGAACAAAAAGACAGACAAACAATTAAAAAAAAATCTTGGTATTATTATTGTGTGTTAGGCATTTGGTTATTTTATTATTACAAACGGACATTACAATTTTATTTATTTGTATAGATATAATATTGTGCTAATGTGTGATCTTTTTAGGTGAGTATAGATATGTTCATTACTTCGTTTGCGTTAAGAATGCAGTGATGCATATTTACCAGCCTAGCCACGCCCCCTAACAAATTAAATCGTTATAAATTAGAAAGACAAATTCAAAACGAACAGTTGAAGCTTAAGATGGTATCCTGATCTTTACGTCCTTTAAAATTAAACAGAGACTACATGAAATGAAGACAACTGTCATCATAGTCGTCCGTCATGAAAAAAAAACACGATTTAGGAACCGTCAAGAAAACATTTCCTGCAATGTTGCATATAGGTTTTTGCTCAATGAATTCGAGGGAAGCGAGGTAGATGATGATGAAATAAATAAAATAAATATCCTAGGACATTTCACACACCGCCATCTCGTCCCAAGCTAAGCAACATAATGCTTGTGTTATGGTAACGAGATGAATGATAAACTGCTTATATACATTTATATATATATATAGTAAACACCCAGACCCGGAACAAATACTTGTAGGTCGTACAAATATTTCTTCCGTGCGGGAATCGAACCGGCGACATGCTGCGCGGCTGTCGATCGCTCAACCAACATATTTGATATTTGAATCGCGCTATGCTAAAATGTTTGAATCGAATGCGACTATTTTGCATTCTTGATTTAAACTTGACCGTCATATCATAATTGCAAAAGACTTATTTTAAAATGCCATGTTGGATTTCGTAATCTTTATTTGAATACGTGCAATAAAAACTTTGTAGGTACCCGTTTCTAAGAAAATGGCGCGAAAGGAGGAGTTTGAAAGTTCCCACACTTATCATTAGTCACTAGATAGTATAAAACAAAGTCGCTGTCGTCTGTCCGTCCCTATGTATGCTTAAATCTTTAAAACTACGCAACGGATAATATATAGAGTGATTCAAGAGGAAGGTTTTTATGTATAATACATTCATAATTGTAGAGAAACACTGATAAATTTAGAGGTTCATCTTTGCACCCGTGCGATGCCGGGGCGGGTCGCTAGTAAGTAAGTAAGTAGTTTATAGGAGAGGTAGTGCAGAATGCGAATATTCTTTTTGATTATGCATAAACTATACCTTAAATCAATAAAAAACATATTACACACACTACCACGTATTTGGCACACACTCGCATAAATACTCTTGTGTTTATTGTTGCAGTCTGTGTTCAAATTTAGAACTATACATTTTATTATCTATGGTCGGATTTCGACCGACCACTAGAGCTGCTAGTGGTTTTTTTTTGTTGTTTTTTTTTAAAAAAATCCTTTGTATAGCCTGTATAGCAAATGCAGTTTACTAACATGAAATTCGCGAACACAAATGACACCCACCGCAGAGCAAGAGTTTACATAAAGAAACTTGCCCGAGACCGGTATCGAACCGTGGACCAGAGATCCAAAGCACATCCAACCCCTAGACCAACCACCCTGGTCAGACGAGATGATCCAGGGTTTCGTATCAAGTACCCCTTCTCCTGTGGCTAGGTTATCGGCCTTGTTACTCCCGCCACTTACGGCACCCTCAGGATGGAATGGGGTGGAGACACTACTACTCAGCCCATAAATGACCCACTGCTGAGTCGAGCCTCCTCCCGTCACAGGGAGGGTCATAAGCCAGTAGGCACAGTAGTGCCATGCTGGCTAGATGGGTTGGCACGGGGTTTCGTATCAACTTCTCTGGCGGCTAGGTTATCGGCCTTGTTACTCCCGCCTCTTACGGCACCCTCAGGATGGAATGGGGTGGAGACACTATGTATTCTAAATCCGTCGCAACACAAACAGACATCGTGAACCTGTTTAGTCGTCGTCGTTTCAGCCCATAAATGACCCACTACCGAGTCGGGTCTCCTCCAAATCCATGGAGGGAAATTAGCCTACTGTGCCACGCTGGCAAGACGGGTTGGTTCACGGTTTGTATCTAGATTTCCTTCTCTTGAGGCTAAACCTGTTTAGTATGAACTCTTATATCAAGTTCGTATTAGTGCAATACGTTATTAATAGATTATTACAAGCTTTTTTTTAATACTGCCTACACTGCGGAACGTTCTAGACTATATATTAATGGATGTATTTTTCCATTCGTAATTGGGAAACATTGGTAACAAATTCTCGGTTATTTTTAACTTGTAAACAACTTGTTGATTATTAAATACTTATAATTGAATTAGTTTGCGGATGTGGTTACTGTAGAACGCTAGTGAATTGCGTGTGGCTTCGCTCTCGTATATTTACATCCCGTTCTAAAGATTCGGGGTAAGGTCCCAGGGTATAGGAGAATGGTTCCCCTTTGGGGAGCGAAACCCGTGGCCTTGAAATTGGTGAAGAATAAAAAAAAATGATTGCCATTATAATAAAGAAATTTTGTTGAAATTGGAGGTACTAAGGAGAGATGCAGACCTGAATATATTTATTGAATACAATTAAAGTTCACTTCATAAACATTAGACATATTTATTTTGACAGTAGTTTACCATAACCAAAAACACTGACATAAGTAAGCGAACATACATTGTCTGAAGGAAAATTTAATGTTTTTTTTTTATTAATTTTCGAGTAATTGTTTCAGAGTAACAATTTAACGTAATAAATATAAATTAGGGATGTTATGGATATCTGTATCCGTAACCGAAACTATCGGATATCCGAAATAAAAATATATCCGTAACCGTAACCGAATCCGGTATAAAAGTTTCGGATAGGGCTGAGTCTAAACGCGACATATTAAGGCAGGTTTTTGTTTTAATCCGGCGGAGCCGACAAATCAACCGCGCGCTTAGTTTTATTTTACTACTTTGTAAATCTTCATGGATACCCGACGGCAGAATGCAGTTGGGTTATGTGGGGATCCGGGGTGCAGAAAGATGGACACTAATACCAACGGTGTCCCTCAACTGCCCGAAACAGGCTACGGATTTCACTCCGCATTGGGGAGCATACTCCGCGACCTAAATACCTATAATAAACCTATAATAAAGTCAATACATTTGTATTCGTATGAGTATTTTATTTTTACACTTTCTTAAAAAGTTTATATCCGTAACCGAAACTATCCGAAACTACCGGATAATCCGAAATAATTTAATATCCGTAACTGAAACCGTTATAATATTTATCATATATCCGTATCCATATCCGGATCCGAAATTAAAATACTTACCTTTTTTTTTGTTGCCCGGGGTCCTTTAAGGACTATCCCCCTAATATATACGTTTGGCCCTCCACGTAACTGGAGGTAGTCCTACTCAACAGTGGGTCATCTATGGTCTGATTAGTAGTAAGAACCTGGCAGTTAAATAGAGAATAGAATAAACTAATATTGATTGTGGTCAGATTAAATGGCCAATGATTTCAAGCGATGATCGAACCGGCTCAACTAATCTTCTTATTTGAATCCGTTCAAACATTACAAAAAGCTATATAAATAGAATTAAAAACGAGTTTTTTTGCGTACTGTGACGAATAAATTATTTTAATCGCCATTTTAGTAATGAAATATTAATACTATTAAAAATCGAATGATGTGTATTTAAAAAAATGACTTCGATGTTTCTTTAAAATTGAAAGCTATTTACTCCAAAGTGTCATCAACTCATTCCATCCTGAGGGTGTCGACAAAAGGAAAGCACCATAGTGTTAACGTAGTTACAAAAAGGAAAACTTGATACGAAACCCTGTGCCAACCCCCCTGGCCAGCAACTACAAAGTTTCTTGCCGGCTCTTCTCTGTATAGCTGCATTCCGAACCGGTGGTTGATGGTAAAATAATCAATTGAATAATCAATTGACTTGTTAAAAGAGCTAATCTAATGAGCCAACTTGATTAAATGAGTTTTGATTTTGATTTTGCGTTCGTTAAGACACCTCTTAAAACACCCTCGAGATACAATGCGTTGGTGATATTAGCTCAAATAAAGGATAGGCTCTCGTGAATGCCGCCACCGTCTAATTAGAAGGCCGTATGGATATTTTTACATACTGGTGGTCGAGCAGCGGTTGAAATTCGACCATAATCTTATTCAATACTAGCGACCCGCCCAGGCTTCGTACGGGTGCAATGATGAACATCTAAATTTGTCCGTTTTTCTCTAGAATATTATGCATGTTTTAAACATATAGGCATACGTCCAGCAGTGGACTGAAATAGGCTGATGATGATGATGAAACATAAAAACCTTCCTCTTGAATCACTCACTATTAAAAAACTGCTTCAAAATTCGTTGCGTAGTTTTAAAGATACATGCATACATAGAGACTGACAGACGACAGCCACTTTGTTTTATAATATGTAGTGATGATAGTGATAGTGATGATCTATTGATTTTTAATCTGGATATTGGTGCTGGGAATATTATTGCCTAAGTTGTTACTACCAATTTTTTTTATAATATTCCTAATACTCCTGTTTGTTATCATAAATAAATAAAATATAATAAATCTGCCGTACAGGTACGGGCAAAAAGCAAACTATTATAATAATTGCCAAATCATTGCATATGGCAGAAACGAACGCAATAATTGCCACCATAACAAAGCGAGCCCTTGAAATCTAATTTATTTATAATTAAAGATTGCATAGCGTAGGCCCTTACACTTTCAACTTGTGATGAAATTTATCGTTTTTGTATTTACAACTAGCTTCCCGCGGATTCGCTCGCAACTAACTATTCAGTCTGAGTCTGGGTGTCATGTAAACTGCCCCCCTCACAGGTTATACCTGGCAGGGTTTGCCATCACTACATATTATAAAACCAAGTCGCTGTCGTCTGTCCGTCCCTATGTATGCTTACCTAAATCTTTACAACTACGCAACTGATTCTGTAGCGGTTTTGTTAATAGATATATTAGAGTGATTCAAGAGGAAGGGTTTTATGTATAATACATGCATAATTGCACCCGTGCGAAGCCGGGACGGGTCGCTAGTTAATTATTTATGTGATCTTATAACGTAGGTCATTTTGTTAGGTATTTTATATTCTGTTCGCAAGGTAACCGGTTAAATCGATTAACGTTATGACAAATAGAAAAAAAATGTAGTCTGTTCAAATATTAGGTTTTCAATTATCTTGTTATATAATATTAGCGACCCGCCCCGGCTTCACACGGGTGCAATGATGCATATATTGTACTTAAAAACCTTCCTATTGAATCACTCTATCAATTAAAAGAAACCGCTTCAAAATCCGTTGCGTAGTTTTAAAGATTTAAGCATACTATAATATACACCAATTATGTAATGTAAAACTGTTGTGTATGCTCGGTGCCGATGCCGCCGTGAGAAATGTTTTTACTTCTTTGAATAAACGCAATCATGTCTGAACGCACGTGTTTCCTTTAACGAAGACCACACAACCTTTAACAGACGACAACGACTTTGTTTTATATTATGTAGTGATAGTGATAGTGAAGTCGACGCATGTTTATACGTGAGGTGTTGGATTTAAAATACAAAATGTCACCAATTAATACCAATGAAATATTCGTAAAAGTCCAGGGAAGGTTTAAAAGGTGATATTTATTGATTCTGTGGCGCCGTCCTATTGCCATCTACACACGGACTAGTACTAGACTCTAAACATGTAACATAGTAAAAAATCTATAAAATAAATAAAATTGGAGTGTCTGTTTGTAAAAATAAAAAAAACACTTTTTACTAAATCCGTAAGTAAAAAAGTCCGTACACAGACCTAATCACATTTTTGATTTTTTGTCTGTCTGTTTGTTCCGGCTTATCTCTGGAACGGCTGGACCGATTTCGACGGGACTTTCCCTGATAGGTAGCTGATGATATAAGGAGTGACTTAGGCAACTTTTTTAGACTAGCTTCGCCCCGCGGCGTCACGCGCGGGTAACATTGCCCACGTGCGAAGCATCACTATCTCATCTCATTATTATAAAACAAAGTCGCTGTCATCTGTCCGTCACTATGTATGCTTAAATCTTTAAAACTATGCTACGGATTTTGAAGGAGTTTTTTGTAATAGATAGAGTGATTCAAGAGGAAGGTTTATATGTATAATACATGCATAATCGCACCCGTGAGAAGCCGGGGCGGGCCGCTAGTTAGAATATAAAAATCTGTGTTTAAACATCTAGGCTATACGTCACAAAATACTAACCAACAGTTGACATTGAGTGTCGTCAGAACAATTATCGACTTAATTGAGGCGGTTAACATTTAAGAGAACCAGTTTCTATCATCATTTCCTACTCTGTTTTCTGAGGCACCGTGATTATGGAAACTGCCTTCGTGTCATCCGGGTCTGGGTTCGATTTCCGTGTGCGGCTTTTGTTTCGAAGAAGTTATAGTTTGTTTGGTTTATGGTTGAATAAATTTATCAGTGTTTCTCTACAATATTCTGGATGTATCTTATCTTACTAATATTATAAACGTGAAAGTTTGTAAGTATGGATGGATGGATGGATGGATGGATGTTTGTTACTCTTTCACGTAAAAACGACTGAATGGATTTCAATGAAACTTTATAATAATATAGCTTATACATCAGAATAACACATAGGCTACAATTTATAAAGATATTGTGTGTAAATTAATAGAGATATTAAGTAAAATTTTAATTTCTAATTGTCAAATTTTCAGCCATATTTAAATAATAGACAACATAAGATTTTGCTGTCAGTTGCACCACGTAGGTATTATCACATTCTACGGGAACGGGTTAAAAATCTTAGGTATCCTATGTCCGACTTTCTTTTATATATAAAGATGTTGGACAATTCCCAAAATCATACTAAATATTATAAACGTGAAAGTGTAAATGTGTGTAATCCCGTTCCGTGATATAAAACATCGTTTATCAAAATGCAACTGCTGGAATAACAAAACGTCACCGACAGCTAAACTTTATGTTGTCTATAGTTTGACAAATTTGACAATTAGAGATATTGAAGTTGACCGGTTGATGTATTTATTTCGAGTAAATATTAGCTTATTGTGCCGAACAATGAAGAAGAACTAAATAATGCAGGTGAAGATCGCCGCATTAGTATGGCTTGAATCCGTGCTTCTCAATCACAAGAGCAAATCGAGGCTGCCCGTGAAAGGGATCGATTGGGAATGCAAAATCGTCGAGCAAATTTAAGAGATCAACAACTAGATATTTCGAGGCACAAGAATAATTTTATAAAGTAGGTACTACATAATTTGGATCGAGCAACGTTTCGATACGGTGGCAGCACTAATTACTGCTTGCATACTTGCGTCCGCATTGGACCAATAGATGCCATGTAATATTACAAAACACTCCTCAGCGGCTTAAGTTTTATTAACATGGAAAATCGTCACCTGGGACGAATGTACAATAGCGTATACACGTGCATTGGAAGCACTTATCCGATCCGACGGAACACCTACGCAATGACTCGAAATATGTGGATTGATTTTATTTTCTCAGAATTTCTGTTCATCGAAGGACGAACTCACAAACACAAAAATAATGAATGGTTGACTAAGCGAGCTGTTTTGGCGGCTAAGAATAAATATGAAGATGATATAAAGTAACTAACATAATTCAGAATGAAATCATTGGTGCACTGCATTAATTCAAATATAATAACGGTGTAAAAAAAGACTCCTTGGATGTGCCTTTCTTACCACCGCACAATTACGACTAAAGGTTGGCTACGTACTAAGTTTGCTTCCAAATATAAACCAAAACCACCAAACCTGTGCAACGGAACGCGTTTGGTGGTAAGTGAATTGATGAACAATGGAATATACTCAAAGTAAAGTTGGAAGGTGAGGAAGTTCTCATCCGAGGATCCTGACGATATCAACTGATATACCGTTTTAAATTAATGATTTCCGATCCGTCGTGCATTCGCCGTAAACATTAATAAATCACAGGGCCAATCCTGGAAAGGTTGTGGCCTAAATGTAGAAAATTCATGTATTTCCTAAGATCAATTATATGTGGCATGTTCCGGGTCAGAAGACCATCTGTGTTATTTGTTCATGCGCCTGATAATAAACCGAAAAATGTCGTCTGTCACAAGGTGATTCACTGAAAAGTGCAGTTACTAAAATAGATGGCCAATAAAGTATAATTAAAATCATAGATTTTTTATTTATATTTATCCTGATAAAAAATTGAAGTTAATAAAATCAAAAATCTGCTCATTTATTGCCTTTAAGGCGAAACAAAGTTCGCCGGGTCAGCTAGTTATACATAAAAACCTTCCTCTTGAATCACTTTATCTATTAAAGAAAAGCGCTTCAAAATCCGTGACGTAGTTTTAAAGATTTAAGCATACATAGGGACGGACAGACGACCGCGACTTTGTTTTATAATATGTAGTGATTCATCCTTCTTACAGTTATCATTACAGGTGTTTTCTTTCCCAATAAGATAGTGTACTAAATCTAAAATTATTTATTTTTGTAACTAATTACAAATAATGTCTTTCTTGTGAGTTCACTCAGATAACAACCTCCCCAGCTAAAAGGTTTGGGGTGCGGTATGCGCGCGTCAGTGGTGTATCCCGCGGAAGGTTTGTCCAACCTCTCGGCTCCATAAATTAGCTTTGGCTGTCATCGCCGCCAAATGAACCGGTCCGGTAAACAGAATCCTACCTGTCCTAAGATGGTCTGCATTATAAATAAATAAATAAATATCCTTGGACATTTCACACAACGCCTTCTCGTCCCAAGCTAAGCAACTTAATGCTTGTGTTATGGTAACGAGATGGATGATAAACTACTTAAATACATTTTTTTTTGTAAATACATACATATTATAGATAGAAATGACACCCAGACTCCGAGCCAGTGCCTCTGGTTTAGACAAAGACACTTGCCCGACCCCGGAATCGAACCCGGGACCCGTTGGTCCAAAGGCGGCACATCTAACCACTAGACCAACGAGGCAGGGTTGATACGACCTAGGGGCATTTAACTGCCTATACTAGGTATCATTTCCAGGCTCTGTACAAAAAATCAATTAAATTGGAGCAATAGTCCAGACGCAAATGTTTTTTTAAATTTTTGCCTCATTTGAACATGATGTATCTTTCCTAACAGATGTTTATGCCTAACGCATTGTTTATTAACTTTAGGGGCTGTCCATTAATCACGTGATTTTTTTTTGTACCGTTTCGAATTCATACTATACTAATCACATATAGTATACGTAGTGTAATTTAATGCCCCTCTGTCATATCAACTCTTTAAGAGTTTTGTGATAAAACCAACGTAAATAAAGTTCCTTTTGAGTTTGAGCACCCCAGATGTGTCCACTGCTGCACAAGAGGCTCTTCCTGTATATGCCAATCTGTTCCTGAATATTTATCGTCCAATCTTTTACCCAATCACTTGGCAGGTTCTGACAATGATTATTCACCTCCAGCAGCCAAATATCCAGTACTGAGTCGGGCCTCCTCCAAATAAATCAAGGGAAATCAGCTCCCCGACCTACCCACAAAACCAACAGCCTCCCAACTGCCGGAAGCAGAGCCAAGGGTTCCGCGGGTCAATGCTCCGTGACCCTGACCTTGGCCTTTCGGCTCTGGACGCCCCTCGATTTCGCAGGGGCAGGGCATTAGCGCCCAATGAGGCGCTATAAGCGCCTCGTCCACTATACGTTAAAATTATGGAGAGCGACTCTCATAGGCCAATCTACGACGTGTACACATTAGTGAGACTACCCTAGCTATAACTCTACAGTCTACGTAGACAGGCTCGGCTACTCTCGGAAGGCGTCATGGACGCAGGTACGAGAGCGAGACAAGAGATACGAATAGAGAGCTCTCGAATTATCTACATGCCATAGATCAGTCTAGCTATAGTCGTATTTTTAATAAGACTTAGTCAACTGACGTTTACTGTTTATATATGAACTAGCGACCCGCCCCAGCTTCGCACGGGTCCAATTATATTATACCTATAAACCTTCCTCTGGAATTGCTCTATCTATTAAAAAAACCGCTTCAAAATCCGTTGCGTAGTTTTAAAGATTTATGCATACACGGACGGACAGAAGAATGCGAATTTGTTTTATACTATGTAGTGATATCTAGTCTACGAGTAGTGTAGTGTACGTAGGCCAAAATGTCACTATGGTAGAACAAAAGGGCGCTCTATTGAACTCTACATGCACGTAGAAATTAGAGTATAGGTTAGATTAGTCTTCAAGCTGTCTAGCTCTATTCTCTCTCCGTGGACGACGCGCTTAAGAAGGCACGTGGCATTATCCTGCTTAATTCAGAAGTTGTTGCCAAGTGGTTGTGTCAACAGCATGTGGCATACATCTCGAACTGTCACTATAGTAATTAGTAAGTTGCCAAAACTGTCAGTTGCTAATCAATAGCACGATGCTTGTCGACTTTTGTTTCTATCTTTAATTATCAAGTTGGAAACCTTGAACTTTGACCTGAGTTTTGAAGATACTGTTGTTGTACTCTTTGTGACATGCGCGGACTTGCTCTCGTAAACCTTCGTCTTTGTTTTTATCGAAACCCCGGCACTTGTTATATCACAAATAACACCCACACTATATAGCAAGTGCCGATGCACTATTGTACTATTGTAAAAAAATAGAGAAATGGCTTGGCCATTTCAAAATATCTGTCTATTATAAAAATCAATATCTGGTTGACCTTGGTATTTCTTTTTATAATTTGTGTTTTTTGGAAATTATATTTAAGTACGAATTACGCAAACACTCATAAACTTCGTGTTACTTAACAACGCCATCTGCTGTTGCCATTATTCGCCAATAGATGTCAGGATTCCTAGCTAGATCGATTTGCCTCTGAAACCCGAATAAAATGACATTTTCTAAAAATGATTCCTTGCTTTATGATTCCCCGAAACCCCCTATATATTAAATTGTATGAAAATCGTTGGAGCCGATTCCGAGATTCCAATATATATAAGAATTAAGCGTGGGAAGACCCCTGAATAGGTGGACGGGCGACCTTGTGAAGGTCGCTGGGAGTCGGTGGATGCGATCTGCACGAGATCGTGCATTGTGGAAATCTATGGGGGAGGGTACATAACGCTGTACTAACCCCATAGGCCAGCGTGGCACAGTAGGCTAATACCCTCCCTGTGATTGGAGGAGGCCCGACCCAGCAGTGGGTCATCTGGGTGACTGCCTCGTTGGTCTAGTGGTTAGATGTGCCGCCTTGGATCAACGGGTCCCCGGTTCGATTCCGGGGTGGGGCAAGTGTCTTTGTCTAAACCAGAGGCACTTGCTCGGAGTCTGGGTGTCATTTCTATCTATAATATGTATGTATTTACAAAAAAAATTGTATATAAGTAGTTTATCATCCATCTCGTTACCATAACACAAGCATTAAGTTGCTTAGCTTGGGACGAGATGGCGTTGTGAGAAATGTCCAAGGATATTTATATTTATTTATTTATCTATGGGATGTGTAGTACACTGAAGTTTGAGTAGTATCCTACTCAATTGTATTCGACTTAAACTTGTCCCGAAACCCTATGCCAACCCAGCGTGGCATAGTAGGCTAATTACCCTCCATGTATTTGGAGGAGGCCTGACTCAGCAGTGGGTCATTTAGAAGTATTCCACTATTCTCGTATATGTAGCGACCACATGCTACATACTTTACACAATTTACCCGAAAAATCTGAACTAATTGCATCAAGAAATATCGCCTGCAAATGCGAGAATTACCAAAAAGTCCTACATCGCGATAGCGAAATTTAAAGAGCAATTAGCTAGTTAAGAATTCCCCGACTACAACTATCGGGGGGGATAGGCGCTGACATGACAGCTCGTCTGGCTGGATGATCATCCCTTTGCGCCTAACGTGGTGACCCCGACGTGATGTGAACACGCAAGATCCATATATACTACTCTGAACCTGGCGGACCTTGGTCTTTAAAGAGGGTGGTTACGATCCCAACCCCCTTTCGAACCTCGCGTGATTATCGGATAGCCCCTTGGCGTGAGTGATCGCGTAAGTAAATCCGCGGGACTAACTAGCTAATCTTTAAAAAAAACACTTTTCCGCAAATTGGTTCGATCGCCGTATTAACGTGATTAATTTGCCATTATTGTAGAATTTACGAAAGACCTTGTGTCTAGTGATCGTATTATGAAGTCAGCAAATTTACAATAAACAAAATAATTGAACACATACAAGTTAAATTGAAGTGTCTGTGTGTATTCAGTGTGTTTTTGATTGTGTTAGTATTTGCCCGACCCCGAAATCGAATCGCGGCCCCTGATCCAGAAGGCAGTTACCCATGACCCACTGCTGAGTCGGGCCTCCTCCAATCATACGGGGGGTAATTAGCATACTGTTCCACGCTGGCCAGACGGGTTGGCACAGGGTTTCGTATCAAGCTAGGTTTTCGGTCTTGACATTTCCTTTTGTCGGCTCTTACGACACCCTCAGTATGAAATGGGGTGGTGACTCTATAAAATATCCTTGGACATTTCACACAACGCCATCTCGTCCCAAGCTAAGCAACTTAATGCTTGTGTTATGGTAACGAGATGGATGATAAACTACATAAATACATTTTTTTTTGTAAATCAAATCAAATCAAAATGTTTTTATTCGAATAAATTCTTTCAAATAGTCAAAACAAAATACTCTAAAACAAAATTAAAAAAATATATATAAGAATAATTTATCATTTAGTTTTTACCACCGATTCGGAATGCCATTCCACAGAGAAGAGCCGGCAAGAAACTCCATGGTTGCTCTTTTAAATAAAAGGGTTACAATGATGGTGGTACAAACAAGTCTGACAGATTAGTGAAAGCAATAACACGCATAAACATGTGGCATATTAAAAAAATAGAAAATAAAAATTAGTAAATACATACATATTATAGATAGAAAACACCCAGACCCGGAACAAATACTTGTAGGTCGTACAAATATTTCTTCCGTGCGGGAATCGAACCCGCGACATGCTGCGCAGCAGTTGATCGCTCAACCACTGCGCCAACCGTGTGGGGGGCACAATGTGTTCTAAATCATATTAGAACCATATTAGCGCGGGATCCCAATTGACGCAGGCGGAGCCGCGGTTTGAAACTACTTAGCGTTAAATGTGATACACATTACAGCATGAACTTATTTATGTTTAGGTTTTACTTAAAGGTCGTAACTTAGTTGACATGCAATTTAACTGCAGCTTAAGCAGCGTCTGGTGTGTGTGGTGGTGGATTCAGGATACATAGTGTCACCAACCCATTCCATACTGAGGGTGTCGTAAGAGCCGATAAAGGAAATGATAATCTAGCCGCAAGAGAGGGAAAGAAAGAAAGAAAGAGAAAGAAAGAAGTTAGCTTAAGTTAGTACCTGATACTCGTGACTTCGTCCGCGTTGTATAATATCTTTATCTTTTCTTCACTATCACTATCACTACATAGTATAAAACAAAGTCGCTGTCGTCTGTCCGTCCCTATGTATGCTTAAATCTTTAAAACTACGCAACGGATTTTTATACGGTTTTTTTTAATAGATAGAGTGATTCAAGAGGAAGGTTTATATGTAAAACCCACCCCCGCTTTGCACGGGCGAAGCCGGGGCGGGCCACTAGTTGAACAATATGGAAAACTCAGTTCCTGCTCCTGCTAAGCGGAAGAACCCCCCCCCCCCCCCCGTTTGTCAATAAGTAAGTAGCTAGTAGACAGAGGGAAATTGTATAAAAATGTGTTACAGATTTGCCGCCCTTTTATTTGCGGCTTTTTATGCGCCGCCTCTACAGTTCTTGAGACGACCTTTTTTTAGACGCGCTTTGATGTCCACTCTTTTGGCGACCTTTTTTTTAGACGTCCACTCTTTTTGACGACCTTTTTTTTGGCGTCCTAAATCTGCCGCCCCTTCAAACATGCGACACCCTCAGGATAGTGTGCGTTTGTGACACTGGATTCCAAATCCTCACTGATTAACCATATTGCCAATATAGGAAAATCACCGGCTCAATTACTTTGTTTCTACGGAGAACTTCAAACAATGGATTATGCCTTATATTTTTTATCCTTTAATAGGCAATAATGTATTCTATACGCATGTATATCGTTTAATACATTGCCTTAATGGTATGGGAAGATCAGCGTTTCTCAAACTTTACGCCACATTTTTTAATTGCATAAATCGAGAGATCCGTGTGAGGACGGATTCATAAAACGTCATGCTTGTGAACAGGTGCCGTTGCTGGGGGTCGGTTGACTCGGGCAGAAGGTATACTATTGTTGACTAGATCTGTCTTAAGTTTGACTCTTTGCGACTATTGCGCGAGTTTGCTCTCACAAATCTGTCTTATCACGGCCTTGAACCTAAAAATTGCCATCTAAAAAGAGCAACTGCAGAGGTTCTTGCCGGCTCTTCTCTGTAGAGTTGCATTCCGAACCGATGGTGGTAACTGGAGGAGGCTCGACTCAGCAGCGGGTCATGTTTGGGCTGAGTGGTAGTAGAGTCATTTATTATATGTCCTTCACAGGGAGGGACATTAGCCTACTGCGCCACGCTGGCCAGACCGGTTGGCACAGGGTTTCATATCAAGATTTCCTTTTCTTCCGGCTACGTTTTCGGCCTAGTCATTTCCTTCCGTCGGCTCCGACGACACCGTCAGGAAGTAATGGGGTAGTGTCACTATTGTACCTAATGTATTAAATAACCTATTATGCTACGCACTTTTTGTATGTTGAAGAGTTTAATTATGAGAAGGTTGAGAAACGCTGATGCATAATTCATTTGTTAATTTAGTAATACCCCGGACAATGACTGCCTACATTATTGCTGATTAAGTTATTTCACATGTATAATTTATTTAATTGCTTAAAGTAAAAAAATGACTGTTGAGTAAAGATTAGAATATTTAACAATTTAAAGACTTATTTAAAAGTAGCGGCCCGTCCGTGCTTCGCACGGGTGCGATGTTAACCGCGGGTGACGCCGCGGGGCGGTAGCATTAGTTACTCCATAAATCATCAGCTACCTCTCAGTGAAAGTCCAGTCAAAATCGGTCCAGCCGTTCCAGGGATTAGCCGGAATAAAAAGACAGACAGACAAAAATGATATTTTAGTATATATACTGTGCATTTAGTATAAAGTGGTTATTTTATTATTACACAAACAGACACTCTAATTTTATTTATTTGTATAGATTTAATTCCATAGAGTAAAATATTACTGTTGAGTAAAGATTAGAATAGTTAACAGTTTAAAGACTTATCACTACATAGTATAAAACAAAGTCGCTGTCGTCTGTCCGTCCCTATGTATGCTTAAATCTTTAAAACCACGGAACGGATTTTGAAGCGGTTTTTTTTAATCGATAGAGTGATTCATGAGGAATGTATAATACATGCATAACATTGTAGAGAAACACTAATAAATTTAGATGTTCACCATTGCACCCGTGCGAAGTGGTGTAACTACACACACTAACCTCATAATGTAAACCAAATAATTGTCAAAATGAAATGGAATGCTATGACGTGCGCTTCTTCATTTGATTTTGGTGTCATTCCGGATTTTACGAAATACAAGTTCGGTTGATTCTTAAATACTGAGTTATTACATTTATAACTAGCGACCCACCCCGCCTTAGTACGAGTCATCTAAGTTTATCAATGTTTTTCTACAATATTATGCATATATTATACTTAGAAACCGCCCCCTTGAATCACTCTATCTATTAAAAAAAACGCTTCTAAATCCGTTGCGTAGTTTTAAAGGTTTAGGCATACATAGGGACGGGACGGACAGACGATAGCGACTTCGGTTTCGACTTCGATTTGAATCGGTTTTTTCAATAGATAGAGTGATTCAAGAGGAAAATTTTTATGTATAATAAATTCATAATATTGTAGAGAAACACTTAGAGGTTCATCATTGCATCCGTGCGAAGCCGGGGCGGGTCGCTAGTATTAGATAATATCGTTGCGGAGAACAGAAAAGCCGTTTTGATTACCCACTTATCACACGAGTCTTAAGGAGTGTCTCGACATTTGATACATCCGAAGCAAATTCATGATGAATCGTAGGACGAATCCAACTCGGTTGGGTAGCGTTCGGGAAGCTGCGAAAGATCTTCTCGTCCATAATACCGCAATTTCCTGAAGACAAAAGTCTTCGACCAATGTGTGTTGCCAGTGATGACATATGGAACAGAGACGTGGTCGCTCACTATGGGCTCCATCAGAAGGCTCAAAGTCACCCAAAGGGCTATGCTTGGAGTTTACTGCGAGATCGAATCAGAAATGAGGAGATATGCAGGCAAACCAGGGTCACCGACATAGGCCATAGGATTGCCGAACTTAAGTGGCAGTCAGCAGGGCACATAGCGCGCAGGACTGACGCCCGATGGGGCAGAAAAGTCCTCGAGTAGCGACCGCGTTCCGGAAAGCGCAGTGCTGGTAGGCCACCAACACGGTGGACTGACGATCTGGTTAAGGTTACCGGAAAACGATGGATGCGGGCGGCCCACTACCGGCCTTTATGGAGATCCTTGGGGGAGGCTTAAGTCCAGCAGTGGACGTCTTTTGGCTTAAATGATGATGACGAAGTATGAATGGGAACGTTGGAAGGGGCAGGCCAAGAAGGACATTCCATGACCAAATAGGTGATGTCTTAAAGAAAGATCAGGTCAGAAGCATCCAAAACCGACGAGCATGCATAAAGAGGTTCATGAAAGTGGAAGAAGCGAAAGTTGTGAGCCAGGATCGTAGCAAGTGGAAGGATGTGATCTCTGCCTACCCCTGCGGGAAAAAGGCGTGACTTTATGTATGTATGATGACGAATTAGTGGCAGTGTTAGGTATTGTTTTTTACCTAAATGATGAGGTTAGTTATTTTTAAATTGTATAGGCCAGCTATTAGATACATAATATCTTTGATCCATTTTTTTTAACGGATTTTACCGTACTACAGGTCAATGACCCGGATTTAACTGAATGACGTCAAACTATAGAATCACACACGGTTAAAATAAATCATCACCTTCTAAGTAACCCACTGCTGAGCCGATGATTTATAGGCTGATGATAGTGATGATGAAACATCACATATTTACCCACTACTGAGTCGAACTTCCACCAATTACATGGAGAATAAATAGGCCACAGTTTTGTATCAAGTTTTCCTTATTCCTTAATTTATTAAATAGGACAGCAAAGTAATAAAAAACAAAATAATGACAAGCCCTCTGAGTTTCTTGCCAGTTCTTCTCAGCAGTGGTCGCGTTCCGAACTGGTGGTAAACTATATTACTTTGCTTTTTAAACATTTTATTAAGATGTTGACAATTTGTAAGTGTCCATTGTGTCCTATCACTATCACCAGTGGTGAATTTACACTAGGGGCAGTCGGGGCTAGTGCCCAGGGCGGCTAATTGTCTAGGGCGGTAAAATTTGGAAAGTGAGAAAAAAAATTCTATACAATATATAATTAACTAATTCTTTTATATAAACATTTTATCTTACAAGAAATATAATTTAAGTATTATTTAGCAAATTAAAGTTTTGGATATTATAATATAGGAAATTTAAGTAAAAACTTATTTCAATAACTTATTTTTTAAGAATTAGAATAACTAATTGATTGCAGGAAATTTATTATGTATTTTAAAAAAACTATTAAAATAAAATTTAAGTCATAGGGCGGCATTTTCTTCTGTCCCAGGGCAAATTTAAATCCGGCCCTGACTATCACTACATACTAAAAAACAAAGTCGCTGTCGTCTGTCCGTCCCTATGTATGCTTGAAGATTTAAACTACGCAACGGATTTTGATGCGTTTTTTTTTAAATAGATAAAGTGATTCAAGAGTAAGCTTTTTAAGTATAATACATCCATAATATTGTAGAGAAACACTGATGAATTTAGAGGTTCATCATTGAACCCGTGCGAAGCCGGGGCGGGTCGCTAGTGCAAAATAAATTATTTGACTTTGACTTCCTTCCTTTGATTTGTATTCGGGCGAAAAATTTCCTTTTGTCAGCTCTTAAGACGCCACGACTTTAAGAGCATTAAATTAAAATTACACTATAAACGTACACTATGCATTAGTGTTATTGAATGACCCACGGCTGGGCTGGGCCTCACCCAAATACATGGAGAGTAATTAGCCTATTATTAATTAGCGAGCTATGCTTGGAGTTTCTCTGAAGGATAGGCTCCGTAATGAGATTATCCGGCAGAGAACCAAAGTCACCGACATAGCTCAGAGAATTAGCAGACTGAAGTGGCAGTGGGCTGGTCATATCTGTAGAAGAAACGACAACCGCTGGGGTAGACGAGTTCTTGAGTGGAGACCGCGAATCGGCAAGCCTAGTGTGGGACGGCCCTCTGCTAGATGGAGCGACGATCTTCGAAAGGTTGCGGGTAGCAGCTGGATGCGTCAAGCTGAAGACAGGGCGCTATGGCGCTCTTTAGGAGAGGCCTATGTCCAGCAGTGGACTAATATGGGCTGATGATGATGATGAATTAGCCTACTGTCCCACGCTGGCCTGACGGGTCAGTGCTGGGTTTCGCATCAAGTCTCCATTCTCTTACGGCTAGGTTATCAGCCTTGTCAATTTCTTTTGTCGACTCTTACGACACCCTCAGGATGGAATGGGGTGGTGCCACTATGTACTCTAAATCCGTCATCATACGGACTGCCAATTGTCTACTTTGTACAGTATGTAGGAGACGTATGAAGTTCAAGAACGGTGTACGCGTTACATAACATCTTGTTAAGTTATATAACGTTTATATGTAGACATAAATTAAGTAGGTAATGAAGCTTGATTGCTGTATAATTTATAGGAATTGCAGTACAAGTTCTTTGTACCAATTATTTATGAGAACGCAATAAAGTTAAAGTATGAATGAGGAGTAAGGGTGGTGAGAGATGGATAAATAAATAAATAAATAATAAATATCCTTGGACATTTCACACAACACCATCTCGTCCCAAGCTAAGCAACTTAATGCTTGTGTTATGGTAACGAGATGGATGATGAACTACTTAGATACATTTTTTTTTGTAAATACATACATATTATAGATAGAAATCGACACCCAGACTCCGAGCCAGTGCCTCTGGTTTAGACAAAGACACTTGCCCGACCCCGGAATCAAACCCGGGACCCGTTGATCCAAAGGCGGCACATCTAACCACTAGACCAACGAGGATGTATTGTGTGAATCAGAATACGCGTATGAAAGACATGATTTTATTTTATCGGATTTTACTTTAATGCTCTAGGCTTGCGTGATGCAAAGCAACGCTGGTCTAAGATGGAGCAGGCAATTCAAGGACATGCCCTGTCGGGCACCGGTTCTCACATACACACGACGGAACACAGTAAATCTGCTTGGCGCCGGACTTAGATGAGAGGGTGGTAGCTAGCCGGACGGACCATTAGGTCCTACCAACAAGACTGGCTGGCGCAGTGGTTAGGCGATCGACTGCAAGCAGCATGTCGCGGGTTCGATTCCCGCACGGAAGAAATATTTGTACGACCTACAAGTATTTGTTCCGGGTCTGGGTGTTTTCTATATATAATACTTATGTATGTATTTACAAAAAAATGTTAGGGATTCTAGTGTAAAAAATGGAGGACAATGAAGCAATGGCAATGGAGAGGGCTATGCTCGGAGTTTCCCTGCGAGATAGAATCAGAAATGAGGAGATAATATTTATTTTCTATAGAGATAATATTAAAAATATTTCTAGCCAAATCTGAGAACATAGTTAAAAAAAGGTATTGCTGTAAACGACATATTTTCATAAGTTTCTCTAGGTATTAGTACAAGACCGACCCACAAGTGGGCTGGTTTGGGCCTCCTCAAAGTTCATGAGCGACGATCTGCGAAAGGTTGCGGGCAGCAGCTGGATGCGTCAAGCTGAAGACAGGACGCTATGGCGCTCTTTAGGGGAGGCCTATGTCCAGCAGTGGACTAATGTGGGCTGATGATGATGATGATGATGAAAGTTCATGAAGGAAAATTAGCCTACTGTGCCACGCTGGCCAGACGGGTTTGGCATAGGGTTTCGTATAAACATTTCCTAATCTTGCGACTGGATTGTGCCAGTCCTGGATTTATAGAGTGTCCATGGAGTTTCTTGCCTGTTCTTCTCCATAGGATCTACTTTTTGGAACATGCAACTAGATTCCTAACTTCACTTTTTACTTTTCAAAAACACCAGTAATTATGTTCAATTGAAATAAATGATTTGAGTTTTGAGTTTATAAATAGGCTGGATAGGCCGCGGCCTAGGGGCGGCAGCGTCCTAGGGGCGGCATATTTCAGAGACGCAGTGGCGGATTTACCATTTACGTTTTAAGGGGCGGCAGATTTAGGACGTCTAAAAAAAGGTCGACAAAAAGAGTGGACGTCTAAAAAAGGACGTCTCAAGAACTGTAGAGGCGGCATAAAATGGCTACGGGCGGCAAATCTGTAAATCCGTCACTGGATTGTGCGCCTTAAGAATAAAGCTGCAAATAAATAGTATTAATAGCGAAGTTGAAGGAGCAGATGATTTTATTGAAAAACACTTGGATATGTTGGTTTCAGTAGTCTCCATGGACTGAATTAGAATAAATATGTTCTTAATTTTTGATTGATATTCATTATTTAATTTTAATTTTATGATTTTAAATTACGTTAATATTCACCAATACGATATCTCACAAAGGGGCAATTATCTCCCAAATATTCTCTAAAACGTCTCACGTAAATAATGGACGCCCCCTAAGTAAATTTAACAAAATTACTATCTATTCAACATCCTTATATTTTTTGTTCTCACTAACTGTGTATCATATTACTAACGGTTCGCCCTCAAACTTTGACGGGTAACCGTTTAACTGTCTGTAATTATAACATCATTGTTTTGTCTTCTTCGCCTTGCTCTACTCAGCCAACAGTGTCTTGCCACACTCTCAGGATGGAATAGTTTGGTGATTGGGCTTCATCATCATCATCATCATCAGCCCACATTAGTCCACTGCTGGACATAGGCCTCCCCTAAATTGCGCCATAGCGCCCTGTCTTCAGCTTGACGCATCCAGCTGCTGCCCGCAACCTTTCGCAGATCGTCGCGCCATCTAGCAGAGGGCCGTCCCACACTACGCTTGCCTATTCGCGGTCTCCACTCAAGAACTCGTCTACCCCAGCGGTTGTCGGTTCTTCTACAGATATGACCAGCACACTGCCACTTCAGTCTGCTAATTCTCTGAGCTATGTCGGTGACTTTGGTTCTCTGCCGGATAATCTCATTACGGAGAGATTGGGCTTCGTATCGTATCAATTCCTTCTCTAGCGCCTACGTGATTTGCCTCTTGCGTTCCCTTAGTCGCCTCTTACGACACCCTCAGGATGTTGTGGGTTGGTGTATAAAATTTTCCTTCTCCTGCGGCTAGGGTTTAGGCCTTGTCATCTGGATGGAATGGGTTGGTGACACTACATGTGTATTCGGAATCGCCTTGCCCCTACTGTATGGGAATCGGCGTCAGTGTAACCTGTTTCTTGCCGGCTCTTCTCGGCGAATGGCACTCCGAACCTATGGTAAAAACTAAATGATTAATTGCTTTTTAATTTTTGTGTTTTTGTAATGACTATTTGAAAGCATTCGCAAGAATTTATTCGAATGTCAAACATTTTGATTTTGATTTCTTAATTAAGTATGCCTTAAAATTAGGTCACAACACAATAGCCTTGCCGACACAAACAATATTCAAAATATTATTAACTAATCGATAGTTAATTGATTTACTATGATAAGAGGCAACTCTGACCTAAATTCTAATATCTGTCTTGCTCTCAGACACTGGCGTCCACTGATGAAGGCTAGTCCACAGTCCACGGTGGACTGCGCTCCCGGGAACCTGTGGTGTCCCAAAAAATACGTGTGTGTTTAGTGGGGCCTACCCACTAAATACATACATATTATAGATAGAAAACACCGCTCAACCACTGCGCCAACCGTGTCAGCATGGATGAGAAACTTGAAAATCAAGCGGAATTTAATTAATTTAAAAAAAGAAATCCTAACACGTGAGATACCACGTTTTATCGTTAAAAAATATGTGCGTAAATTAAAAAATCTCAATATTCATTATCTTTTTGAATTAATTTCGACAATATTAGCGCTTTAATAGTAATGATAAAGTTCAAATTATCATAATCAAATCATCCATCTTTGATAGTCCGGTTAACAGATTACAGGTTTTCGCTGGAATTTATTAAAACAATAATTAAGGTTTTGCCTGGCAATGTTGACTGCCGCATTCAATTTCTGCCAAATACTTTGGTTGGTGTTGAATATTTTCCCGGTGGTTCATTATTTCAGCCAATTTAAGACTATTACAAACCCTCTGAGTTTCTTGCCAGTTCTTCTCGGCAGTGGTCGCGTTCCGACCTGGTGGTAGACCTATAATATCATTATGAATAATGAGTTGACTTTTTGTAAGTGTCCATCGTGACCCAAACAAAATAAATGATTTGAATCTGTACTAATATATAAAGCTGCAGAGTTTGTTTGTTTGTTTGTTTGAACGCGCTAATCACAGGAACAACTGGTCCGATTTCAAAAATGTCCAAGGATATTTATATTTATTATTTTCATAAGAATTAGGGATCCGTATGAAAATTGCGATTTTGTAAACCAAGGTGTAAAATCTAAAACCTATTTATGCGTGCGCTGCAAAAACTATTGACAATAGAACAAAATGAAGTACTACGGGTTTGTAGGTCTTATAAAGATCTACAAAAAAGCACGTATCTAACTATCATAGTTTAGTCACAATAACCGTTTTTATGTTCATAAAAATATGCACAGAGATAAGCACAGAGACAAGCTAGTTTAATTATAAATCCATAAACAGGTATCATATAGCTTAATTACTAAAAAAACTACGTCATAAATGTTATATGAATTCAACGTTGTAAAAAAACCGGGTTTAAAGGTTAAGGTTAAGTTAACCGAAAAAAATGAACGCAATAACATAACTAGCGCCGCGCTGTCTGCATAGAGGAAAAAAAAGTACAGTTGATGTAACAATTTGTCAGCGCAGACACTGTGTCAGCAACCAGTACTGTAGTATGGGTGTTATAATGACGTCTAGAACTAAATAAGAATAGATGATCATACTCCTGTTCCCCTTCTTTGTTTAACCGACGTAAGAAAGTAGAAGTTTCTCCGGTCGTGTCCAAGTCTGTACGTGTTCTTTCGTGTGTGTTACCGCACACTTCTAACTGTTTCTTTGTACTTTTGAAGACACTGTCATCTAGTCTCTCCCGCGACCACGACTGCTGCAAAGTAATGTAAAATACACGCGATAAATACGTTAGGCAGTGTTTAATTTCAATCACTAGTAAAATATTTTTTTTAATTAAAAAATATATAAGCATTCTGCAATCATCTATAATATCACTACATATTATACAACCAAGTCGCTGTCGTCTGTCCGTCCCTATGTATGCTTAAATCTTTAAAACTACGCAACGGATTTAGAAGCGGTTTTTTTAACAGATGGAGTGATTCAAGAGGAAGTTTTAAATGTATAATATTTAAATTCATAATTGCACCCGTGTGAAGCCGGGGCGGGTCGCTAGTATTGTAATATACACGCGGTAAATCCGTTAAAAAGTGTTTAATTTCAATGTGAGTAGTTTTCTTAAACCTATTCGAGGAAGTGACTTGCTCACTTAATTCACTAACTTAACCTTAAAATAGACCATCATTGAGCAAAAACAAAACGGAAATACCAAAGTCAAAGAGTAGGCGTTAGTCATCGGTTGTTAAATGCACATGATCGTAATTCTCACCTTGAGTCCGAGAGATAGTAACTTAAACGTGTCCCAAAAGCGTTATTTTCAACTAGCGCCCCGCCTTCGGGGCGAAGCAAGTCAAAAAAAGTAAATCACTACTAAGTCACTCCTTATATCATCAGCTACCTATCAGCGAAAGTCCCATCAAAATCGGTCCAGCCGTTCCAGAGATTAGCCGGAACAAACAGACAGACAAAAATAAAATAAAATGTTATTTTGATCTACGTACTGTGTAAATTGCGTAAATATGCATTTAGTAAAATGTGGTTATTTTATTATCACAAACAGACACTCCAATTTTATTTATTTGTATAGATTTATTTATGTGAATGTTTCATGTAACGTGGTACATAGGCGGACTTAATGTCACTAGGCATCATCTACCAGCCAACCATTGGGCTATGCAGAGAGATAGTAGACGTCAGATACACACAACTGCAAGGGAGAGAGAGAGAGAAACAATTTAGACAGTTTGATAGTAGTATTATATATGTTCTATATTAGGATTATTATTCAAAAGGAACTTTATTAGTCTAAACAAATAAATCAAATTGGAGTGTCTGTTTGTAATATCAAAATAAGTGCCAAAACATAATATATACCAAAACAACGTATTTTTTACAATTTTTGTATATCTGTTTCTTTCGGCTAATCCGATTTTGACGGGGCTTTTACTGGCAGATATCTGATTTTATTGACACACCCACGCTTTTTAGGAGCCCATAGTTATTGAGATTTCCACATTATTAAATACCGCGCGGACGAATAAAAACGTGACTGCCTCTTCGACTAATTAATCCGGTAGAGGCTTGCCAAAGCCTTGCCAAACCAATAATTCAAACTAATTAGATATGCAAAAATATGTACTAGCTAATTTAGGGAATTTTGCCTTGATTATAGGCGATTTCTAATATTATAGACTTGCTTAGTATAAATTTAGACCATGACGGATTTGGAACGCCTATTCCTTACTGTTGTAAGGCCATCCGTCACGTCGTTACACGCAGACCTTGGTATTTACAATACATGGTGTCATCACCCCACTCCATCCTGAGGGTATCGTAAGAGCTGTTAAAAGAAAATGACAAGGCTGATAACCACGCTGGCCAGACGGGTTGCCTGGGGTTTCAAGGTTCCCTGCACTAGATAACCTGTATTTTGGCAGTATACATACTTGAAATTCACGAACACAAATGGCACCCAGACTCAGAGCCTCTGGTTTAACCAAAGACTTGCCTAGCCCCGGAATAGAACCTGGGACTCCATGATGCACATGGCCTAGATCCAACCCCCCTTTTTTTTTTTTTTTTTTTTTATCCAACCCCTAGAGCAACAAGGCAGTCAATTCGTTTCAATGAATGAAATGTAATCAGTTACAATGATTGCATAGTTTTGTATTACGGTCAACGGTACTTTGAACCGTCTATGTAGGTTAAAAAACAGACAAACAAGAAATTAATATTAATTCTACACTTTCTTCATTCAAATTCAATTTATGTACAATAGATTATGCCCATATGTCAACTAATCTTTGGCTATTAATAAACTTTTTAATATGAAACCTTATTTAACTAGTTATTTCAAGACTGTAAATAAATAGTTGCTTTTTCGTTATTTTGAATTATCACTACATAGTATAAAACAAAGTCGCTGTCGTCTGTCCATCCCTATGTATGCTTAAATCTTTAAAACTACGCAACGGATTTTGAAGCGGTTTCTTTTGATAGATAGAGTGATTCGAGAGGAAGGTTTATATGTGTAATACATCCATAATATTGTAGAGAAACACTGATAAATTTAGAGGTTCATCATCGCACCCGTGCGAAGCCGGGGCGGGTCGCTAGTTTTATATAAAAGGGTGTCTGTGGTGGATTTAGAATACATAGTGTCACCACACCATTCCATCCTGAGGGTGTCGTAAGAGCCGACAAAAGAAAATGACAAGGCTGAAAACCTACTAGATATTAAACCCTTTTTTACGTTGGAGTACTTCATGGATATGGGACTCCCGGGCGCGTAGAGATACTGAATTGCGCTCCTACCTACCCACTAAAACCAAAGGCGATCCTCCACTGTCTAAACCAGGGCCACGGGATTCACTCCGTGCCAACCTAATTACCCTCCCTCCATGTAACTGGAGGAATTTATGGGCTAAGCAGTTAATAAATATGCATTGGAAATGGAAGTATAATTAGTTCTGGTAAAAACTGCATCGATTAAGGGCCAGCGCCGAAGGACGGAGTGGCGGCGAAGAGAGGCTTCCATTAATCACGTGATGTTTTTTTCACATTTTTTAACCCCTCCCACCCCCTTGGTGATACGTGGTGAGGCTTCAGACTACCCCCCCCATAAATATCACGTGTATATTTAGTACGTACAAACACGCCGCTTTTCGGTTTAAAAATCACGTGTTTGACGAAAAAATAAATACACGTGATATCTAACTATACCCCCCTCCCCTCTTGTCATGTTTCGTGATTTTTGCCGGACCCCCTCCCCCTTTGAACCTCACGTGATTAATGGACAGCCCTTTTGGTAACAATTTAAATTCAACCTAACTGCTTCAGAATAAATAATAATAATAAATAAATTTAAATTGTTACTGAATTGTCCTCTTCGTCGCCACTACGTCCGTCGGCGCTGACCCTAACTGTTTTGGGTTCTCTATTTTTGGAGTTTGGTTCTTTTAGTGCGGCAAGGTGAACTACCACAAACGTCGGTCTTACTTGGCGGCAACCTCTACCGACTTTGGATGTGTTTAGGTTATCTTAACCTAGAACATGGTAGTCCTATATTCCGTACTGTATTGGAGCATTTAAATAAATAGTTGAACTTTAGACTAAATACTAACTATACACGAGCATTTTTATTTAACTTTAACGGTTTCATTTATTTAGTGGTCGGTATTAGGTGTCACATAAACGGTATTAGACACACACCCTATATTTTGGATCGGTATTAGGGACATGGCCCTTTTTTCGTTTATGTATTTTTTATTATATTAAGTCGTCATTCTTAGTGTAACTATTTCTATGTATGACTAAAAAAATCGATAATTTCAGTACATGAAAAACTATTTTGATTGGCACCACATATTATGAGTGCTTATTTTTTGGACTTCTATCCGAACTCGGCTTAAACTGGCGGTAATGGGTGCGTTTACGTTATATTCATTTTTTTTTGTAAATACGTACATATTATAGGTAGAAAACACCCAGAACCGGAACAAATACTTGTAGGTCGTACAAATATTTCTTCCGTGCGGGGATCGAACCCGCGACATGCTGCGCAGCAGTCGATCACACAACCACTGCGCCAATCAAACTGACATACGAAAGGAGAAGGTTATCACATCAAATCAAACTCATTTAATCAAGTTTGCTCAATAGGTGTTTTGACAAGTCAAACAAAAAAATAAAATTGAAAATTGATTATTTACCATCTACCACCGGTTCGGAAGGCTGCTCCACAGAGAAGAGCCGGCAAGAAACTCTGTAGTTGCTCTATTTAGATTGAAATTTTTATGTACAAGATTGGTTAAGAGACAGATTTGTGAGAGCAAACTCGCGCAATAGTCGCAAAGGGCTAAACATCAGCCAGATCTAATGGCCGAGCCAACCGACCCCCAGCAACCGCACCTGTTCACAAGCATGAAGCATGTGGCAGCCATCGCCCTCCTCGACCATATTGCAGGGAAAAGAACGACCCGCCACACGACGCCACCACTGCCATGAGTCTTAAAGTGAGCATGATAATCGAGCCATCCGTTTAGGACCTACTTTGCCACAAACACACACACATACACCTCAAACTTACCTCACTTTTGTCCAAGGTTACAAAGTACGCCTGCTTCGCTCAATTATCTAACTTAAGACCACGCAAAAACCAGTCTTCTGGTATGGTATCAAGGTCGGAATCCCTTGAACAAGTTCACGGCTATCAAGTTATCATAAATACATAGGAAATGTCTTAAACGCCTCACTCTGTGCTAATGCATAGGCAATTTAAATTGACGTAGATATTTATATAATCCTCTATAATCTATGGCGTGACTTAGTCGTCATTTCAGTTCATAAATGACCCACTACTAAGTCGGGCCTCCTCCAAATCCATGGAGGGAAATTAGAGTATAGCCACGCTAGCCATAAAGGATTTCGTTTCAAGGTTTTCTTCTCTGGCGGCTAGGTTATAAGCCTTGTCATTTCGTTTTGTCGACTCTTACGACAACCTCAGGATGGAATGGGGTGATGACATTATGTCACCACAGGGACAATCAACTAGCTTAAATATAAATATCCTTGGACATTTCACACAACGCCATCTCGTCCCAAGCTAAGCAACTTAATGCTTGTGTTATGGTAACGAGATGGATGATAAACTACTTATATACATTTTTTTTTTAAATACATACATATTATAAATAGAAATGACACCCAGACTCCGAGCCAGTGCCTCTGGTTTACACAAAGACACTTGCCCGACCCCGGGATCGAACCCGGGACCCGTTGATCCAAAGGCGGCACATCTAACCACTAGACGCTATTATTATACTTTTAGGCGCAAAGGGATGATCATCCAGCCAGACGAGGTGTCATGTCTGGCTAGGGGTCGCAGCGCCTATGCCCCGATAGTAGAAGTCGGGGATATCTTAACCTTGCGAATTGCTCTTGAAATTTCTTTATCGCATTCGTAGGCAATATTTTATAACCCCCGACGCAAAAAGAGGGGTGTTATAAGTTTCACGTGTCTGTCTGCCTGTCGGTCTGTCTGTCTGTCTGTGGCACTGTAGCTCGAGAACGGATGAAGTGATTTCAATAAAGTTACGGTTACGCTACGGGCGAGTGTTCTTAGACATGTTTGATGAAAATCGGGTGAGCCGTTTAAAAGTTATGAGGGGTGAAAGTGGGGAAGAATAACCGAATGTCTGCAAATATAATCGAGTGGGGTCTCAAATGAAAGCGCATCACGTGCAATTTAACAAAATCTACATTATAATAAGTATGTACCTATAAAAAGCATAAAATATAAATTAAATTAAAAATTTAAATAAACCCCCGACACAATAACCTTTAAAAAGTAAAAAATAAAAATAAATACTTCGCGTTGGGGGACCAGGGGTCAGGTAATAAATAAGTGGGAGTGGTCCCCAATGCGAAGTATTTATTTTTATTTTTTACTTTTTAAAGGTTATTGTGTCGGGGTTTTATTTAAATTTTTAATTTAATTTTTTGATGCAATTAGTTCATATTTTTCGGGTAAATTGTGTAAAGTATGAAGCATGCGGTCGCTACATACTACTAGCTGAGGACTAAGCTAGTAGAATGTAGCGACCGCATGTTCATCAGCTTTGTAATGATATTATGGGTTATCAGTAAAAAGCAACTACAGAGTTTCTTGCCGGCTCTTCTCTGTAGAGCAGCATTCCGAACCGGTGGTAGTTTCAGCATGAATGTGGGTGGACGCAAGGGTTGTGGCAGATCTAATGAGATGGATGGATTGTAGGAATTGTGTATGAACAGCGCCGGATTAAGCAAGCGCGGTGCCCGTAGCAAATTCTTTCAAAGAGCCCTTGATCTGCTATGGGTTTTAAGTATAAAGTGGTAAAAATACAATTCAATACTCAATACGTTTATTTGCTACTAGCGACCCGCCCCGGCTTCGCACGGGTGCATGCGTGCATGATGAACATCTAAATTAATCAGTGTTTCTCTACAATACTATGCATGTATTAAACATTATAAACCTTCCTCTTGAATCATATTATCTATTAAAAAAACTGCTTCAAAATTCGTTGCGTAGTTTTAAAGATTTAAGCATACATAGGGACGGACAGACGACAGCGACTTTGTTTTATACTATGTAGTGATTTAAATGTTACAATTTTGTGGTTAATTAATACATACCACATCTTAATAAGTTTCACTCAAAAAATTACGCTCAGGCAGAGATGAGTGGGCTTAAATATGAAGGGCCCCCCTTTCACGTGGGGCCCGTAGCAATTGCTACGTGCTACGTGGTTAATCCGGCACTGTGTATGAAAGGTGTGACTGAAGATATGACGACTGATTCGTGTGTATAGAGACTGCCACCTAGCGTGGGACAGGGGCCGTAAGATGATATTGGTAATTTTAAATTAGACGATTTATAAGAGTTTTGTGATAAAACCTACGTAAATAAAGTTCCTTTTGAGTTTGAGTGTCTCTACTTCGAGATATGACACTTTGGTCATCGGTGACCAAAAAGTCAGTAAGTAGTATGCGTCATGCTCGTGATCGGGTTGGGGCAGGTCATCTCTTAACCGCTATTGACATACATAGCTTTGTATTGATCTCCTGGACACTTCTGTTGTGCAATATGTTACATTGTCCTCACATCTTAGCTTACTATAAATAAACACGAAATCAATGTAACCCAATCAGATGTTTGTAACAGAAAATATGATAAAAAGAGTGTCCATGGAGTTTCTTGCCTGTTCTTCTCCATAGGATCTACTTTTTGGAACCTGCAACTAGATTCCTAACTTCACTTTCGACGTTTTAAAAACACACTGTAAATAGGTTCAGTTGACATAAATAATTTGAGTTTGAACCAATATGGCTAAATCATTTTTTTTTTTACTATATATATGCAGTAGGAAGCACTTTTTAGCCAATATAAGCATAAAGGTCATTTCACATGTAACTCGAACGAGATTTGCAGTCACGGCCGAGGTCGACATTTTTGATCGACATGTGGAGCAAGAGCAAACATTACATAATTAACTCCAATTAAAAGGTTTATACTCCATGTGGTGGCTTAGAATACACAATATCACCAACCTACACTATCCTGGGGGTGTCATGAGAGCTGACTGAATGCAAGAGGCAGCACTAGCCTACAGAATAGTTAGCAGAATTCTCTGCACTAGGTATAACCTCTGTCGCTGGGGCAGTTTACAAACATGTAATTCACAAACACAAATAAAACCCAGACTTGGAGAAATTGCCTCTGGTTTACACAAAAACACTTACCCGGACTCGGAATTGGACCCCATGATCCAAAGGAATCAGTGGTAGTTTCAGCATGAATGTGGGTGGACGACAGGGCAAGAATGTGTGAATGTAGATATGACGACTGATAGGTGTGTATGGAGACTACCACCTAGCGTGGGACGAGGGCCCTAAGATGATAATGGTAATTGTAAATATGACGATTTATAAGAGTTTTGTGATAAAACCTACGTAAATAAAGTTGAGTTTAACTGTAGGTTTTATTTAAACGGAAATAAAATAATTAATTATCACAGTGCCATTGAACTAATTTACCTATAATCTTACTTAAGTTATCGTGAAGTAACTTAGAATGGAGGTTACTCGTTTTCTGTTGCAGTTATCAATACTAGCTAAGACCAAGGGCGTCGCCAGCCGATGTTGCAGGGGGGGGGGGGCGGCAAGTTGACTTTACCTACTACAATTCATACTTTTCTCATTCTCTATGAATGAACAATTCATACCTACTTCTCGGTATGAATTGTTGGTAAATATGTACGATATACGAATAAATGACAGACAGACGCTAAAACAAAGGCGGCGCGGGCGCCGTCGTCGGTTACATGTTGCTTCCCCACTCCCCCTCTCCCGCTTCAACGATAGAGTAGAGCAGAGCGTAGTTGAGCGTACGGAATATTAGGAGTGGAATCGGTGAATTCATTCGAGTTTCGACGTACGCGAATGTTTGTTCAAGGCTTGAACTTCAAGCAAATCAACTCAAAGACTTAGGACTTTGGTTGCATTATATTTGGCAACTTTTTTAGAATCTCTAGGGGGGGGGGGGGGGGCAGCTGCCCCTCCCTGCCCCCCCTTGGCGACGCCCTTGGCTAAGACTAGCGGCTTTTCTTGTGTACATTTTAAACTCATCATTTATAAACATTCGGCCGGTGTCATCGTATAAGACCGTTCTTTTTACCAGTTACTTGAATGCCTTTGAACCTAAGCTTGCGTGATGGAAAGCAACCCCAGGGTCTTAGATAAATAATACATATAAATATCCTAAGCAACTTAATGCTTGTGTTATGCTAACGAGATGGATGATAAACTACTTATATACATTTATTTGTTGTAAATACATACATATTATAGATAGAAATGACACCCAGACTCCGAGCCAGTGCCTCTGGTTTAGACAAAGACACTTGCCCGACCCCGGAATCGAACACAGTAAAACTGCATGCTTGGCTTAGATGTAAGGGTAGCTGGCCGGGTGGACCATTAGATCCTACCACCAAGCGTGCTGGGTTTTGATGATTCTTACAACACTCATCTTTTCCAAGCGTACGGTGGGGAAGTGTAATATTCTGACCCGTCCCCACACGGGTAGAAGAAGCGACTATTCATCATCATCATCATTTCAGCCAAAAGACGTCCACTGCTGGACATAGGCACCCCCCCAAGGATCTCCACAAAGGCCGGTCCTGGGCCGCCCGCATCCTTTGCTTTCTGCCCCTTCGGGCGTCGGTCCTGCGAGCTATGTGCCCTGCCCACTGCCACTTAAGTTTGGCAATCTTGTGGGCTATGTCGGTGACCCTGGTTTTCCTGCGTATCTCCTTATTTCTGATTCGATCTCGCAGGGAAACTCCGAGCATAGCCCTCTCCATTGCCCTTTGAGTGTCTTTGAGCCTTTTGATGGAGCCCGTAGTGTCTTTTCACAGCGTGCGGTGGGGAAGTGGGAAGCAACTAATTTTACTACTACGCAACCCATAAATGACCCACTGCTGAGTCAGGCCTCCTCCAATTACATGGAGGGTAATTACCCTACTGTGCCACGCTGGCCGGACGGGTTAGCACTGAGCCTCGCATCAAGATTTCCCTCTCTCAAAGGGAGGGAAACTGTGAAACGAATTTTGGATTGAACTTCTTTTTTTTGTTCCAGGTCTGTTCGTTCTGTTGATGCTTGGATTTTTCGCCATATCAGCCGGTTGCTTCATCCTCTTCGTGAAGCCTTACGACTTCTTCTTTAATAAGGTAAGCCCTTTATCATCGTGATGATGTCTTCACATCTTCATCATCTTTGCACAATGCAGGTTTTTTTAAACGAAACCCTTGCTCTACGAATGTAATTCACGGTCACAACTGACACCCAGACTCGGAGCAAGTGCCTCTGGTTTAGCCAAAGACACTTTGCCGATTTAGAATATAGAGTGTCACCACCCCATTTCGTCCTGAGGGTGTCGTAAGAGCCGACAAAAAGAAATGATAAGGCTGAAAACCTGGCCGCAAGAGAAGAAAAACAAGAAATCCTATCGACGCTGGGGAAATGCTTAATGCATACCACTACCCCCCGGGGGAGAGGTCGGTGATTATGTGGGACTCCCAAGACAGAACTCGTAGACCCACTAAAACCCCAGCGGTATAGGGGCGCCGCTGGTTGTAAGAGAGTGGACCTAGTCCAGCCGTAGGAGATACATGGTGGCATTGTTTACATATAAGATTTTCTATTGCAGAAAGCAGTTCTCTCTGACGGAGGGGAGATCTTCGAGATGTGGCGCAAGCCAGAAGTGAAACTTTACATCAAGATATTCCTTTTCAACGTGACGAACGCAGAAGAGTATTTGGCTGGCACTGATACGAAGCTCAAGCTCAAGGAAGTGGGTCCTTATGTGTACCGGTACGTATTTTGGTTGAACATTTTTTTTTATCAGTGACTTTGCCTTTGACCCTGCGCTTGCGTGATGGAAAGCAACGCCAGGGTCTCAGATCGAGCAGGCAATCCAAGGAAATGCCCTGGCACCGGCTCTCACATACACACGACGGAACACAATGAAACTGCTTGGCGCCGGACTTAGATGTGAGGGTAGCTATATTCTAACGAAACGCGGTAAAATTTCCGGCATCCATACGATCCTGAAGACAAGTACTATAAGGCAAACCGAATGGCTGCAGAAGTAGTGGAAGACCCAAGCTCAGATCGTTAGATGGCGTCGAACAGGACCTCAAAGTGATTGGTGTCAGAAGCTGGAAGGAGAAAGCCATGGACAGATCTGTCTGCTGGAAGAACATACTAGCCCAGGCTAAGGCCCTCCCTGGGCTGTAAAGCTTCAGATGTCGATAATACGATGCTGAGGGTGTCGTAAAAGTTTACAGAAGGAAATGACAAGCTAACCTTCCCGCCGTGTGGGGACGGGGCAGAATATAAAAGTTCCCCACCGCATGCTGGGCAATAACGCTTATTGTAAAAACCCAGCACGCTTGGTGGTAGGGTCTAAGGTCCGCCCGGCTAGCTACCACCCTCACATCTGACTGCCTCGTTGGTCTAGTGGTTAGATGTGCCGCCTTTGGATCAACGGGTCCCGGGTTCGATTCCGGGGTCGGGCAAGTGTCTTTGTCTAAACCAGAGGCACTGGCTCGGAGTCTGGGTGTCATTTCTATTAAATGTATCTAAATAGTTTATCATCCATCTCGTTACCATAACACAAGCATTAAGTTGCTTAGCTTGGGACGAGATGGCGTTGTGTGAAATGTCCAAGGATATTTATTTATTATTTATTTAAGTCCGGCGAAATGCGGCAATGGGTACCTAATTGATGTGCTCAGAAGTGGAAAATAAAATCCAGTTCTTAGCTCACGGGAGCCACCCCGCGTGGTACAACTACTAGTTTAATATAGGATCCATAGAAAGTTTGACTGTTGAAATTAAACACTTTTTAACGGATTTATCGCGTAGAACATTATTTAATTCCCGTCGTTTCGAATTTTGCCGCAGTCGTGGTCGCGGGAGAGACTAGAACAAGAGAACGTTATCAGTAGAACAAAATTGTAGGCGGTAGATTTTAACTGTTTCTTTGTACTTTTGAAAACAACTGTCATCTAGTCTATGACTGCTACAAAGCATTCAAAACGACGGGAATTACATCATCACTATCACTACACATTATAAATCAAAGTCGCTGTTGTCTGTCCGTCCCTATGCATGCTTAAATCTTTAGAACTACGCAACGAATTTTGAAGCAGTTTTTTAATAGATAGAGTAACACAAGAGGAAGGTTTATATGTTTAATAACACATCCATAATATTGTAGAGAAACACTGATAAATTTAGAAGTTCATCATTGCACCCGTGCGAAGCCGGGGCGGGTCGCTAGTAATGTATAATACACGCGATAAATCTTTAGGCGCAAAGGGATGATCATCCAGCCAGACGAGGTGTGGCTAGGGGTCGCAGCGCCTATTCCCCCGATAGTTGTAGTCGGGGATATCTTAACTTGCGAATTGCTCTTGAAATTTCGCTATCGCGGTGTAGGACTTTTTGGTAATTATCGCATTTGTAGGCGATATTTATTGATGCAATTTGTTTAGATTTTTCTGGTAAATTGTGTGAAGTATGTAGCATGCGGTCACTACAAATCCGTTAAAAATTGTTTAATTTCAATGTGCAATAATCGCGAAAACTTAAGAAACCATTAAGAGTTTAACTGTTATCTATCTTCTTTTAGGGAGATGCTGGAACACAACGTGACGACATTCAATGAGAACGGAACTCTCTCAGCGATCCCTGTTCACCCCTTACACTGGGTCGACGAGCTATCCGAGGGGAATAAAGAGAATGACACACTCTATTTGCCCCACATCGCGTTGCTGGTAAGTTTTAGTCACTATTTACATGTCACCAACCCACATTATCCCGAGAGTGCCTTAAGAGAAGCCTGCCTTGTTGGTCTAGGGGTTAAATGTGCCGCCTTTAGATCACGGTTCCTCGGTTCGATTCCGGGGTCGGGTAAGTGTCTGTGAAACCAGAGGCACTTGCTCTGAGTCTGGGTGTCGTTTGTGTTCGTGATGTTGTGTTGCAAACAGCCTAGGTTGTAACTGTGATTTCGTTATCACTACATAGTATAAAACAAAGTCGTATTTTCTATCCGTCCCTATGTATGCATAAATCTTTAAAACTACGCAACGGATTTTGAAGCGGTTTTTTTTAAATAGATAGAGTAATTCAAGAGGAAGGTTTATAGGTATAATATAATTGCACCCGTGCGTAGCCGAGGCGGGTCGCTAGTTTCTTTTATAAAGAAAGAAATCTTGATACGAATCTCGACTCTTCCCTGCAATATGGTTGAGGAGGGCGATCGCTGCCGCATGCGTCATGCTTGTGAACATGTGCCGTTACTGGGTGTCGGTTGGCTCGGGCATTAGATGGTTACTATTGTTGACTAGATCTGGCTGATGTTTGGCCCTTTGCGCGAGTTTGCTCTCACAAATCTCTCTTATATCCAGTCCTGTAACCAAAAATGGCGATCTAAAAAGAGCAACTTCAGAGTTTCTTGCCGGCTATTCTCTGTAGAGGTGCATTCCGAACCGGTGGGAGATGGTAAATAGTTAATTTTAAATGGTAAATTTTAAATTTTGTTTTATTGTTTGACTTGTCAAAAGAGCTCTAATGAGCCAACTTGATTAAATAAGTTTTAATTTTGATTTTGTGGCAATCGGTCTGGCCAGCTTGGCACAGTAGGTTTATTTCCATCTAGATAACTGGAAGAGGCCCGACTCAGTAGTGGACCGAGTGATAGTATTTTTGACACCGAGCTGGCTATCTGCTCTCAGTAACATTTTACCTCCCGGCAAGGTTAAATGAATATATATTTCCGCAAATATGTAAATACGATTTGCTATGCTTAGTAAATATTGCAAAATTGTTAAGCAATGCTGAATTGTTGCTTGAGCCTATATCATAAACATATTTTGTTTCGTCATTTTAAAGTTAATGCAAAGTTAGGAGGCGTACATATGGCTTTGTGAAATCTCCTGTAGCGGCATTGTGCACTTTTCTTTGGTCTAGTGGTCAGATGTGCCGCCTTTGGATCAACGGGTCCCGGGTTCGATTCCGGGGTCGGGCCAGTGTCTTTGTCTAAACCAGAGGCACTGGCTCGGAGTCTGGGTGTCATTTCTATCTATAATATGTATGTATTTACAAAAAAAAAATGTATATAAGTAGTTTATCATCCATCTCGTTACCATAACACAAGCATTAAGTTGCTTAACTTGGGACGAGGTGGCGTTGTGTGAAATGTCCAAGGATATTTATTTATTTATTTTATTTTATATTTTCTGGGGATGGGTATAAAATGTCTAACTCGCATCAGGACAAGTGATCTGGCCGAAATTTCGTAAGACGGTAGAAGTGATAACTTCTGTAGCGGCGTTGAGCACTTTTCTTGGGATGGGTATAAAATGTCAAACTCGCATCAGGACACGTGATCTGATCGAAAATCCGTAAGACGGTAGACGTGAAAACTTCTGTAGCGGGGTTGAGCACGTTTCTGGGGATGGGTATAAAATGTCAAACTCGCGTCAGTACACGTGATCTAACCGAAATTTCGTAAGACGGTTGAAGTGAAAACTTCTGTAGCGGTGTTGAGCACTTGTCTTGGGATGGGTATAAAATGTCGAACTCGCGTCAGGACACAATGATCAGACCGAAATTTCGTAAGACGGAGGGAGAGTAGGAGTTTACACTTTTCAATCTATACTAATATATAAAGCTGCAGAGTTTGTTTGTTTGAACGCGCTAATCTCAGGAACTACTGGTCCGATTTCAAAAATTCTTTCAGTGTTAGATAGTCCATTTATCGAGGAAGGTTATAAGGCTATATTTTATTTTCAAAAGAATTAGGGATCCGTATGAAAATTGCAATTTTGTAACCCAAGGTGTAAAATCGAAAACCTATTTATGCGTGCGCTGCAAAAACGATTGACAATAGAACAAAATGAAGTACTACGAGTTTGTAGGTCTTATTAAAATCTACAAAAAAGTCCGCGAGAGCACATATCTAACTATCATAGTTTAGTCAAAATAACCACTTTTATATTCATAAAAAAAAATGCATAGAGATAAGCACGGGTTCGAAGTCCACGCGAGCGAAGCCGCGCCCAAAAGCTAGTGTAAAATAATTGTAATGGTACTGATATGAAGTGTAATATTTTTATAAAATATAAATTGTTATTTTGTGTAGGATAGAGCAATAAATAAATATTGTATTTAACCACATAAATGTATATGTATGTAGTACTTTTACATACATATAATCACGCCTTTTTCCCGTATGGGTAGGCAGAAACCACTTCTTTTCACTTGCTACGATCCTTACATACTTGTTTCGCTTCGTCCACTTTCATTATACCCTTCATACATGCTCTTCGGTTTAGTGTACTCTTGACCTGGCCTTTTTCAAGACGTCCCTGATTTGATCTTGAAACGTTCGCCTAGGTCTGCCCCTTTCAATCGTCAATCGTCAATCGTTCTTCATTCATTATGTCGACCGATACACCGATAAATAAAGAAATTCGTGCGAAATTATTCCTTAACCATTTCAGAATATTCAAAAATGCACAATGTTAAGGTTCAAGGTTTCACTTCTGCCGGCACTTCCGGAGTGCAGTCCGTTGTTTTTAATACCACCACCCGTGTACACTACTTGGTTACTGAAAACCTATAAACTTCCCTCTTATATACGTGGCAGAACACTCATGGATCATGGATGGGTGGCCGAGATGTGAAGCATCCGGTCTTCATCATGATCTGACATAGTTTAAGATGGATGTGGGCACTGACTTGGGTACTCGAACAAAAGATAATTTTAATCAAAGTAACTTTATTTTTCTTTTACTAACGACTTCCTACATTATGGAAACAAACACGTGCGTCGGCACCGGGCGTAAGCCAAGACTGTCCACCACAATAAAGACTGTACTAGTTGAGACAACGTTCCACGTCCAATAACCGGGCAGCACTGACTGTCGAAAGACAGTGGTCCGTGCACCGCGGCGCACTCGATGGAAATGCGCTCTACCGACGCGGCGACGATCGCGTCCAAGCGGAACCGCCTCTTGCGTTTCCGGTAACAATTTATTGGTTCACTAAAATAATCCATAGGTGGCGCTGTCTGTCGCGCCATAACTTCATCAATCCACGACATCGGTATATAAAAAATTAAATTAAAAATTTAAACAAACCCCCGACACAATAACCTTTAAAAAGTAAAGTATTTTATACTTTTTATAGGTACATACTTATTATAATGTAGATTTTGTTAAATTGCACGTGATGCGCTTTCATTTGAGACCCCACTCGATTATATTTGCAGACATTCGGTTATTCTTCCCCACTTTCACCCCTCATAACTTTTAAACGGCTCACCCGATTTTCATCAAACATGTCTAAGAACACTCGCCCGTAACTCACCTTTCATACAAAAAAAAACTTTATTGAAATCGCTTCATCCGTTCGCGAGCTACGGTGCCACAGACAGACAGACAGACAGACAGACAGACCGACAGACAGACAGACAGACACGTGAAACTTATAACACCCCTCTTTTTGCGTCGGGGGTTAAAAATATGAATGTTTGTCTGTATGTCCTTTAGAGAATCGTAAACGATGCATTTGATCATGTGTTGATCTTCAGCAAAGTGTTGTGCATGAGCCCACGAAGATTACTGAACATATTAAAAATATATAATTTTCTTCAAATTTATTTTAGTTACTAGCATAGCATCGAGCGCAGGGTACAGATAGTTTAAAATAAAAACAACTACAGAGTTTCTTATCGGCTCTCTGTAACTCAAACTCAAATCATGTATTTCAATTGAACCTGTTTACTGGTGTTTTTGAAAAGTCAAAAGTGAAGTTAGGCATCTAGTTGTATGTAGATCCTATGGAGAAGAACAGGCAAGAAACTCCATGGACACTCTTTGTATCATATTTTATTTTTGTAGAGGAGCAGTGGTAGTGTCAGCTTGAATGTTGGTGGACGCAAGGTTTGTGGGAGAGGAAGAGAGATGGATAGATTGTGAGAATATGTCGACCGATAGCAATAAATGGAGACTACTGATGTGGTGCCTTCAGCTTGCCAAACTGAAGTGGCAGTGGGCAGGGCACATAGCTCGCAGGACCGACGCCCGATGGGGCAGAAAAGTCCTCGAGTGGCGGCCGCGTTCCGGAAGACGCAGTGCTGGTAGGCCTCCCACACGGTGGACCGACGACCTGGTTAAGGTCGCCGGAAAGCAGTGGATGCGGGCGGCCCAGGACCGGCCTTTGTGGAGATCCTTGGGGGAGGCCTATGTCCAGCAGTGGACGTCATTTGGCTGAAATGATGAAAATGAAAAAATGACTGATGTGGTACGTGTGATGAGAGATTTAGAATACACAATGTCACCAACCCATACCATCTTTAGGGTGTCGTAAGAGGCGACTAAAAGAACGCAAGAGGCAGAATACCTAGCCTACCAAGAGAAAGAAAACTAGATACGTACCCTGTGCCAACCCGTCTTGCCAGCGTGGCACAGTAGGCTAATTTCCCTCCATGAGTTTGGAGGAGGCCCGACCCAGTAGTGGGTCATTTGTGGGCTGAAACGACGACGAATAATAGGACCGCAAAGTAATATAAAAAGAATGACAAGCCCTCTGAGTTTCTCGCCAGTTCTTCTCAGCAGTCGCGCTCCGAACTAGTGGTAAACTAAAATATTACTTTGTATATATTTGATTAGCGACCCGGCCCTGCTTCGCACAGTGCAATGATGCATGTTTTATTATTAATCTACTTAAAAACCTTCCTCTTGAATCACTCTATCTATTACAAAAAACCGCTTCAAAATCCGTTGCGTAGTTTTAAAGATTTAAGCATACATAGGGACGGACAGACGACAGCGTCTTTGTTTTATACTATGTAGTGATAGTAATTAATGTGTTGACAATTTGTTAGTGTCCATTGTGTCTTATGCAAAATAAATGATTTGACTTTACCACCTAGCACAAATACAGTCTAGAAACACACCTTTAGGTTAGGAAGAGAAGATTCTAGAAACACAATTTGGAATGTACGTGTCGAAAGGGTCAACGACTTCTGTGAGAGGCGCATACCGGGCAGCCACGGTTATAGCGGCAAGGTTGCCATTTAATATATTGGCAATTATTTAATTAGTTGAAACTTCGATATGCACAGAATGTTCTAGACCGACGTTCGAGGCTATTTCTAGGTCAATGCAATTATCGTTATTTATTGGGGAATGCAATCTGCCATCTTATCTTTATCACCTAAATTCATCATCATCATCATCATTTCAGCCAAAACACGTCCACTGCTGGACATAGGCCTCCCCCAAGGATCTCCACAAAGGCCGGTCCTGGGCCGCCCGCATCCACTGCTTTCCGGCGACCTTAACCAGGTCGTCGGTCCACCGTGTGGGAGGCCTACCAGCACTGCGCCTTCCGGAACGCGGTCGCCACTCGAGGACTTTTCTGCCCCATCGGGCGTCGGTCCTGCGAGCTATGTGCCCTGCCCACTGCCACTTAAGTTTGGCAATCCGGTGGGCTATGTCGGTGACCCTGGTTTTCCTGCGTATCTCCTCATTTCTGATTCGATCTCGCAGGGAACCTCCGAGCATAGCCCTCTCCATTGCCCTTTGGGTGACTTTGAGCCTCCTGATGGAGCCCATAGTGAGCGACCACGTCTCTGTTCCATATGTCATCACTGGCAACACACATTGGTTGAGAGTGACGAGAAGATCTTTCGCAGCTTCTAATCACCTAAATTGCACGGCAAAAATCCCGGACATTTGGCCAAAATATATCCCGGATATTTTTTCCCCAGACACCTCTAAAAATGTATTTTTTTGCACCAAAAATTAAAACGGCCGAGCCTTTTTGAATGCGGGTTATTGATAATGTAGTTTTTGTTTTCTGTTACTTAAGGTGGATGCTCCAGGGTAGCCCGCGAAATTCAAATTTTCTTACGTTTTTTGGAATTTGCAGGGCAGTGCTAGGTTGTATGTTGATGAACATTTGATTCGCGGCTGTAAGACGTATGTAGTTATAGAATTATAAGCATCAAACTCATCAATACAACCCTTCAATCTCATAAAGGTGCAAGAATGACTTTGACGTTGAAAAAGTTTTTCTTGCACCTTTATGAGCTTGGAGGGTTGTATTGATGATTTTGATGCTTATAATTCAATAACTACATACGTCTTACAGCCGCGAATAACATTTTAATCAACATACAACCTAGCACTGACCTGCAAATTGCAAAAAACGTAAGAAAATTTGAATTTCGCGGGCTACCCTGGAGCATCCACCTTAAGATAATACTGAAACGTCCCACAATATTTATATATAGAGAACTCTCCTTGATGCCATGTGTGGGTTGCCTAGAAGATATTGCTCTTTAGCGTTATGGCCGACTTTTGTACAAGTGACTTATAAATGTATATTAACGTAAGTTGTTACTGTTGTGTTTAATATACAATAAAGAGTTATCTGTCTATCTAAAACCGACGGCGAACCTCGACTGCCTGACTCCAAGGCCATGGGGTTCAATCCTCAAGATTGGGTGGTTTAAAAAAAAACACTTACTTATTCGACCCGCGGGTCCTAAACACTGCGCAGCTTTTTTTTGTGGTAATAAATTATCTTTTCTTAGCTCAACTCAAATCTAAAGGAACTTTATTAAGGTAGGTTTTATCACAAAACTCTTTTAAATCGTCAAATTTAAAATTACCAATATCATCTTACGGCCCCTGTACCACGCTAGGTGGTAGTCGCCATACACATCTATCGGTCGTCCGATCTATATTCACACCTTTCATACACAATTCCTCATTCTTACAATCCATCCATCTCTTTAAATTCTATTTAGCAGCTCTACAGAGAAGACCCGGCAAGTCTGTAGTCTTATCTAATCTCTGTTTTGGGTTTCGCCTGTCTTATTGGATATAGGCCTCCCCTAAGGATCTCTACAAAGGCCGGTCCTGGGCATCCATCGTTTTTATGCGACCTTAACCAGGTCATCGGTCCACCGTGTGGGAGACAGATAGGACAAATATAATGTTTTCTTAGGTTTTCGCGATTATTACACATTGAAATTAAACACTTTTTAACGGATTTATGGCGTTTACATTACATTATTTAATTCCCGACGTTTTGAATGCATTGCAGTCGTGGTCGCGGGAGAGACTAGACGACAGTTGTCTTCAAAGGTACAAAGAAATAGTTAAAATCTACCGCCTATAATTTTGTTTAATGACAAACTCAAAAAACGCAAAAGGAACTTTATTTACGTAGGTTCTAACACAAAAATCTTATAACTAAATCGTCATATTTACCAATAACATCTTGCGGCCCTTGTCCCACGTAACGATAACTATCCCTATGCACAAAAAATGTAATATACACGCGATAAATCTGTTAAAAAGTGTTTGATTACAATTTTTTTTTTCAGAGCATAGCAAACGTAGTGTCGCAGAAGGATATGTTCACTCGGTTCGGCCTGAACCACGTTATCTCGTTGACGAACAGCCAGCCGCTCGTCAAGATGACGGCGCGTGAGTTCATGATGGGATACGAGTCCGGGTTGATGACCTTGGGCAACACCTTCCTCCCCGGGTGGATTTACTTTGACAAGCTCGGTCTCATTGATAGGGTGAGTATCCTTTTGTGTACCTTAATGAGGGTGTTGTAAGAGTGGAAAAATTGAAAGCAAACTGGTTTTGCTATCAATTTTCCATCTCTTAGAAGAGTGAGTAAGAGAGGGAAAATTGATAGCAAAACCAGTTCCGATAACAAAAAAAAATGCTCTCTGAGTTTCTTGCCAGTTCTTCTCAGCAGTGCGTTTCGAACTGCTAGTCAAAACTCGAGTGTTGTATTACAAAAATGTAAATAATTTGCCAGTGTTCCTATTCATTCAGCCCATAAATGACCCACTGATGAGTCGGGCCTCCCCCGTTACGTGGAGGGTAATAAGCCTACTGTGCCACGCTGGCCAAACGGGTTGGCACAGGGTTTTGTATCAAGTTTTTCTTCTCTTGCGGCTAGGTTATCAGCCTTGTTGTTTATTTTTGTCAGCTCTTACACCCTTATGATGGAATGGGGTGGTGACACTGTGTATTCTAAACCGTTACAACACGGATATTACCATCGTCACCTGAGCAAAATAAATGGCTTGAATTTGAAAAAAGAGACTTGTATAATAAAAAGGATTGAATAGATAAAAAAAATTGAAATTGAAAAAAAAATGTAAAAGAAAAAAAAAGATTTGTAATTGAAAAGAAAGGTTTGGCAACCATGCTGGTATAAATTATAAAAAATATTGTTGGAACATAAAAAAATATGAAATTTAAAATGTATGGCTAATATCTTCTTGTCATTTCCTTAGATGTACGACTTCGAAGGCGACTTTGAGACGGTATTTACGGGAACCACAAACATTCGGTACTCCGGTCTTATAGACACTTACCGGGGGTCCACCGACCTCCCCCAATGGAAGGAGAAGCATTGTTCCAACGTCCAATACGCATCAGACGGCACCAAGTTTCCAAGTAGCGTGGAGAAGAACGATACCTTACTTTTTTACAGAAAAAGTTTATGCAGAGCTGCTCCATTGGTAAGGTTCTGACGGTTTTCTTTACACAATATCACCAACCCGGAACCTCTTGTGGGTGTCGTAAGAGGCGACTAAAGGAATGCAAGAGGCATTTTTATTTTAAATAGGCAAATTTATAAATATATATAACTATTTAAACTAGGTGACCGGGGAGAAGTTGTCCTGAATGATATTTGTTTACCGACCGCAGCGCCATCTGTCGGGCTGATTTGTGAATCTAAACCATCCTCGGTGCCACCCAAACGTACACAAAAAAAAACATTCAAATCAACATACACACTTAGAGAAGAAATATAAATAAAGATATAAGATTACCTGGCCGCAAGGGAAGGAAACCTTGATACCAACCCGTCTGGCCAGCGCGGAACACTAGGCTAATTTCTCTCCATGGATTTAGAGGAGCCTCGACCCAGTAGTGGGTCATTTATAAGCTGAAATTATAATAGTATTTTTTTTATACTTTATCTTAACCTCTCCCACCCGTCTAAGTTCTAAGGCGCCGTCCTATTGCCATCGCTTGTGCGATATCGCGATGCGATTTTATCGTGCGATGAAACCAATCGCGCGATGAGAAAACGTTTGTCCTATTACGGTCGTGCGATGATTTATAATAATATTGTAAGTTTTATTATAATATTTTCACGTAATCTTCTTATTTTAATCAAATTCATTGCAATAATAGCACACTCTTTGTAATTTTTAAGCCTGTTTTTATAGTCTTCACTCCATGTATTCCAAACAATGGGATGAGCACGCATTTTATTAATTAAGTTCTCTTCAAATATCATCTTACGAATCCATGGAATCGATCCATAAGCCATTTAGTAGATATCAGAATATTTGAACACACGGTCGTCCGATCAATACGATGCGTTTAAACAATTTTGTCGCATCGCATGATCGCACGACCTTCAATAGGACATTTAGTAGGAATCAGTATGTTTGATCGCTCGGTCACACGATCATTTTTGTCGGACGGGCGCATCATTGCGCGAGCGATGGCAATAGGACGGCGCCTAAGTGTCCTCCTTTGGCCGTGATTGGCGAAAAAAGGACTCGCGTTTGGTTCAAAATTATTTTCAGCTCCTTTATCTCTGGCTTACAAGGAGACTTGCTCGATCCCGGAATCGAACCAGGGACCCGCTGATCCGACCCCTAGACCAACAGGGCGATGACCTGGGATATGTCCATTTCGGTTGCCGAAATGATGATGAAGATGTTTTTCTTTTTCAGTATGCTACCGATGTTGGGGTCAGAAACGGCTTGAAAGGTTACAAGTACACTTTTCCAGAAAACATGATGGACAACGGCAAATATCTTGAAGAAAACAAATGCTTCTGTAGATTCGGTAAGATTGATTGAGCTTCTTTGCCCCCGCTTAAGTAGTCGAGGTAATTTCCCAGTCAGGGAACTCTAATTATGGCTCTAACCTCTACCAGTCATCCTAGTTCTAAGTGACCTCCACTAAGGCTATGCGGAAAATACGGAGGACTATACCTGGAGGAGGCCGGATATGAAAAATTGTGGAGACCCATCTATAATACAGCAGAAGCCTGAAGAAGTCTTACGCAGAAGTCTTACTTAGCCCGCAGATACTTCTCTATATTTGTTTCCTTCATCATCATCGTTTTTCGTTTAATACGAAACCCTCGCACTAGGTGTAGCCTGTATCGCGGGGGCAGTTTACAAACATGAAATTCACAAACACAAATGACACCCAGACTCAGAGCAAGTGCGTCTGGTTTAGACAAAGACACTTGCCAGACCCCGGACTCGAACCCGGGACCCGTTGATCCATAGGTGGCATATCTATTTCCTAGACCAACGAGGCAGTCAATGATCGTGATTTCAGCCGAAAGACGTCCACTGCTGAACATAGGTCTCCCCCAAGGATCTCTACAAAGGTGGGTCCCGGGCCGCCCGTATCCATCGTTTTTCGGAGACCTTAACCAGGTCATCGGTCCACCGTGTGGGAAACCTACCAGCAAGGCGCTAAGCGGTCACCACTAGAGAACTTTTTTGCCCCATCGGCGTCGGTTCTGCGAGCTATGTGCACTGCCACTTAAGTTTGTTTCTTTGCTTCCAGGTAAATGTCTACCAGTTGGCTTGATTGACGTCACGGATTGCTACTATGGGTTCCCCATAGCCCTTTCGTACCCCCACTTCTACCAGGGGGACGAAGTCCTCTTCAGCAAGGTTGAAGGATTGAACCCTGATAAGGAGAAGCATGAGACTGCGTAAGTATTAGAAAGACGATTTGATATTTTATACCCTTAACACCTGCACCATCCTCTTTCGTCGTTTCAGCCCATAAATGACCCTCTACTGGGTCGGGCCTAATGGGAAATTGGCCTAATGTGTTACGCTGACCAAGCGGATTGGCACAGGGCACGTATCAAGGTTTCCTTGATCTGATGATCCTCCATCCTGAGTGTGCCGTAAAAGGCGACAAAGGTGCTGATTTTGTCCTGAAATGTTGCACACAGTTGTTGAAATGTTCAGTTATATATTCCAGCTTCTGGATTCAGCCCGAGTCAGGACTGCCTCTGGACGTCAGCACCAAGTTCCAGATCAACATGGCGTTGGGAGATATCACGTCTATCAACAACGTTGAGAAATTCGCTGACATGTACCTACCATTGCTGTGGTTTGACATCGTAAGTGTAAAAAAACTCCCTCATGATAAAAAAAAACTCTCTCATGATAAAAAATAACACCCTCATGATAAAAAACTCCCTCATGATAAAAAAAAACCCTCTCATGATAAAAAAAACTCTCTCATGATAAAAAATAACACCCTCATGATAAAAAAACTCCCTCATGATAAAAAAAATCTCTCATGATAAATATTTCCGAGTGCTGACGGATTTAGAATACATAATGTCGCCACCCCATTTCGCCCTGAAGGTGTCGTGAGACCCGACAAAAGGAGACGACAAGGCCGAAAACCTGGCCGCAAGGGATGGCAAACTTGATACAAACCCTGTGCCAACCCGTCTTGCCAGCGTGGCACAGTAGGCTCATTTCCCTCCATGAGTTTGAAGGAGGCACGACCCAGTAGTGGGTTAGTTATGGGCTGAAACGAGTACGACGATACCTAGCAACCACGTCATATATACCATATGTCATCACTGGTGACACACATTGGTTGAAGACTTTTGTATTTTACCACTGCGTATTGTGGACGAGAAGATCTTTCACAGCTTCCCGAAAACCCCTGTCTCAGCCAGAATATCCGCTACTGAGTCGAATCTCCTCCAAATATTAGAGGAAAATTACCTTAGTGTTCAAGTTTTACTTCTTAGGTTTTCTGCCTTGTCATTTCCTTTAATCAGCTTTTACAACACTCTTAGGAAGAAATGGGGTAGCGACACTATGTATCTCTTTTTACTTTTATTTAGTTTATATTGTGCTTAAGTTTGTTTGTCTGTGCTATAACAATATATTTCCATTTCAGCGAATGTACTCACTCACACCGAACCTGGTCCAGAGATTCACCCTGTACCTCAACATTCTACCGATCGTCGTCCAGTCAGTAATGTACGCATTCTTCATCTCGGGGACCATCCTCATCTTATCCACCGTGTACATCCTAACCTTCAAGATCATCTCCCGTCCCAACAACTTTGATTGGACCAAAGAACAAGACGCAGTGTACTCTCCCTGCGAGATCCCTCTCAGTGACACAGATACTGATAATGATCTCAAAGAAGAAAGATGCAATTCTTTGCTTAAAACTCACGGAGACAAGATCAAAGACTTGAGTAGTAAGCTTAGTGATAAAATGTACGATACCGTTGGTAGTGTTAAGGAGAAAGTCTTCGAAGAGTTCAACCATGTTCGAAACGTTTTCGAGCGAAGAAGTTCGTTTAAACATCCTAACCCTAGTTCTAATGATGGTTTTAAGAATAGCGATTCAGATGGCGAAGGTTATAGGGAAGTTAGGCAGACGGATAGTGATGATGATTGTAGATATTTGGAGGTAGTGGATGATGATACAGAGTTCATATCGATTCAGAATTATGAAACAGATCGATCTGAGCAGCTAAATAATCTGGATACGACTAAGGACAGTAACTATATCGTGCACATATCTGATTGAAGTTGTGAAATTTAAAATATTTGGTGACTGCGTTTCTCTTTCTTTGATAGAAATGAGATGAAGAGTGTCTCCTATTGCTGATTTAAAAGTACATTTATTTTTAATCAGCCAGATAAATCAATTGTATGACAAAAAAGGAAATTCGGTAAAAAACGAATTTATCATGAACCATTTTTATAAGGATCAATTCTCCAATATCTGATCGTATTTTAAAGTTTGTCAGATTAAAATTGTCATCTGACATTTCGTAAAATATTGTCTGGTTTGTTACACAACTGTGCTCGTATCGATGTGTGTTTGTATTGAGAAGGTTGCAATTGTATTTCGCGGGAGATATAGTATATCTTGCCATAGTATGTTTTATTTTGATGTTACGACTGATGTAGTGGGGCCATGTGTTTTTGTAAAATTTAAATGACACTATATTACAAACTGATTATATACATTTAGGTTCATTTCCGCTTTGTAAATTAACCTGAACTTGATAATTTATGCTTAGGTACTAGCAAACCCGGCACACGTTGCGGTGGTGGTTATGCCATTTAATTGTAGATAATATAAAACGTTTGTAGTTTTAACATAGCGCCATCTATTGATTACTTACTCAATCCAGTCAACAGATATCGCCATCTGTTAGACTCTCAAATATTGCGACTGTCAAATAATAGACAAATGATTTGCATTAAAATAATATTGCGACTATAAATTGAGATGTAACCTGGTATTGTTTTCATTAATGAGGTGACAACTTGATACCTATTTCAGTAATGACGTTTCAACCAAACGTTCGAACGTCTGCTTTTAGAAAAGATTTATTAGTTGTGTGTTTATTTAATGTGGAGAATTGGACTATTTGGAGGTCTCAAAATTTTAAGTTGTATTAATCTTGCCATGATTTTCTAATGTCTCAGTCTTTCATTATAAGAATTTTCATGATGACAGACAGAGATAAAAGATTACTAATTCTTTTAGTAGTTCTGAGTGGTTGTTTTATGATTGAATATTGATTATTTTATTGATTGTTTTATTATTTCATCTTTATTATATTAATATCACAAAACACAACAGAAAGTTTTTGGGTATAATATAGTGTCATTTAAATATAAAACCACTTTTAATAATTATAATGAATCTCTTTGTAAATAGTTAGCTCTAAGAATGTTAGTGAATGTATTTTTTGTACATGTATTAAAAGGAATGAGAAATTGATATGAATAGGATTTTAAGACAATAATAATTTGTCAAATTGTATAGTGATAAGTAATTTTTGATCATCATTTTTTTTTCATCATTCCAGCCAAATTACGTCCACTGCTGGACATAGGCCTCCCCCAAGGATCTCCACAAAGGCCAGTCCTGGGCCATAGCCTTTAATATTTTTCGTCTTAATGTAAAGCATACACTGCTGTCCCAATTTTGATTAGCACATCATTTTTAGATTAGCTATTAATTTTGTGGTTCATATATTTTAGAAAAAGTGTTTATTTGTTACTACAAAAATGTTGCTTTCCGAATGAGAACCCAGTATTGATATTAGAATACATTCCATTTTAATACCAATTTAGTTGTAGTTTCGGTTCAAATTGTACTTTGTTCCCATCTTTTCCTACGTTTCATTACGAAATTTCAACAACATTTACATACGCATAAACCTATCAATACCGCAATACCCCTGGGGTGTTGAGTTTCTGCGTGTAAGTAATTTCAGTCAGATTCTATCGAAGAAAATATATGGTGTTGACATCGAAAAGGAGGCATAAAATAATATTTTTCTTCTTATGCATCTTAGTCAACAAATGCACTACTATTAAACCAAATTCCCTCAATTTGAGGGAGGGAAATTACTGCACCACGGATAGGTAAAGATACCCCCACGTTAGTAATCACCCCAGAAATTGCACTCGTAGTCATAGACTACGGAACACATTGCTCAACATTATTGTATTTTAAGTTAACTTTAACCATTATCTACCTGTTTTACAATGTGTAGTTATAATATATTTTTAGATATAACAAAATCGTACCCTTAATAACATACTGATTCAACTCAACAGTGGGTCATTTATGAGCTGAAACGACGAGGATTTTTGTTGCACATTTTATTGTTGTTGCAGTATAATATTTCATTTGCACATTTTGTTTATAAACTTGATCCATGTTTCATCATTTATTTTAGTTACAATAGTTATTATATTTGCAATCATGCTGCCAAAACCGATTATCTGCCATTTTACTCAATAATGTTTTAAAAATACCAATCAAATTCAAATTCAAAGCTCATTTAATCAAGTTGGCTCAATAGAGCTCTTTTGACAAGTCAAACAACAAAATAATATTTAATTTAAAATTTACCATCTACCACCGGTTCGGAATGAAAGAAAGAAAGAAAGAAAGAAAGTAAGTTTAATGAACACACACAATCCACACAAGACATTATATAATTATTATAAAACAAAGACAAAGACAAATACAAATAAAACTAAATGCAGTTCAGAATGCAGTTCTACAGAGAAGAGCCGGCAAGAAACTCTTCAAGAAATCGATTTAGTTACTATATTTAAATAGCCTCGCCTTCTACAGAAGAATTCATCGGAAAAGAACTAAAATATTTATGATAGCTACCAATCTTTAATAAACTTTCAAATTAATTTGTCTCAAATATCATTATTATGCATTTAGAGTTAGCTAACTTTGGTAGCATGATGACAAATTATATATCACCTGTCAGTATATTAAGCGTGCGATATTTTGTGGTTATGCCTAATTTTATTATTTCCCTACAAATTCAACTCTCATATTTTTAGTCATCTGACATAGTAATTTTGCATCTATCTGACATAAAAATGTTTCATGTGAGATTTTTATCTGACACAAATAAAAATGTTAAGATATTATTATTTATTTTTCATACCGAGTACCCTTTTTGAATGTATGTAATTACAGAATAAATACAAATCCATGTATAAGCTTGTGAACTTTCGAAATAAATTAATTAATATTTACTTGTAACATGACAGAGATAAAATGAATGTAAAGTAAAAAAATATTTATGTCAAACATGGCAATATAATTTATAAAGAATAGGTACATTTATATAAAATGGATGGATATTATATTCAATGGAATGGGCAAATTAATGATACCAACTCATGTTGTGATATATTTTAAAGTAATATTTATAAGAATTAGTCTTTTTATATTAAGGTAATTGTTATTTGTTAAGCATAGTTATTAAAAGGCTGAATTTTGATAAGTTTTTTTTTACAAACCTATACATACTTTGGGTTAACGTCAATTCAACTAATTTGAATTGTCATGGGTAATCTGTACAACATCTTTGACGCAATTATATCTCTACTCATTCCCTGCTAAAATTATGAAATCTGAACCCGAAATCTGGGACAGAAGAGTGGCGACCGCGTTCCGGAAAGCTGGTGGGCCTCCCACACGGCCTCCCTCGACTGTACTGCCGTGGTAAGGGGGCTTGTGTGCCTTTATGTTCCGTTGGGGACATACCGGCTCAGGGTCACCCATGCCAGTTGTCCCACGCGGAGAGACCAGACGAAGAGCAGCACGGTGTCGTAGCGGTTTTGGGCTCCAGAGACTCCTCTGTCCTCAGAGTTCCCCTGCGGGCCCTAAACCGCTGCGGTGCGCCAGTGTCCTCTGGTTGGCGGTCGACCTGGTTGGTCGCTAAGCCGATGGCTGGCATGGCTTCCCTTATGTGGAAGAAGGGGGTGGCGGGACGGGTCGCAAAGGCTGACCCGCGTCGCGAACGGAGACCAGGGGGAGGACGACGTGGCGTTACGCCTCTGCCCTTACCTTAGAGGCCGGTGGTGGGTCGGCGGACCCGCCACTAACGAAAGCCTCAATGTCAAAGCTTGCCCACGTCAGGGCGTCACAGTGGAATGCGTTTACGCGAACCTGTGGCGCCCCAAGCGTGTCGTGTGAGGGTATAGCGCTGGGGTTTTAGTGGGTAGACGAGTCGTTTTCGGAGTCCCAAATAATCCCCGGCCCCACCCCCGAGCGGCGGTGTTCTGCTTATAGCATTTCCCCAGCGAAACAAAAAAGAAAGGGTTTCGTTTGAAGTTTTCCTTTTCTTACGGCTAGCTTTTAATTTCCTTATGTCGGCTCTTACGATAACCTCATGATGGAATGGGTTGTAGACACTATATACTCTAAATCCGTCACCATACGGATTACAGGACTCATGGGGTCACTATTGCCCCAAGGGTCACTGAGCATGGCAAGTTCCCCCATTGGGAAGTGAAACAAAATGTAGTTTGAGTGATTTTAGTTGCCTTCACAGAAGGAAACCCTAGGCTTAGTGACCAAACAGGTTGACCGCCAACTCGAGGGCATTGGTACACCGCAGCGGTGAAGGGCCCCGTAGGGCAACTCTGAAGACAGAGGAGTCCCTGGAGCCCAAACCCGCTACGACACCGTGTACTGCTCGTCGTCTAGCCTCTCCCCGGGCCCCCAAGTATCATAAAGGCACACAACCCCCCTCACCGAGTCGACGCGGTTGAATATAAACCCTTTTTTTTAAACGTCGGAGGTCCTTATGGAACCCAGCCGTTGGGGACTGGTCGGGGTATGTGGGACTCCGGGGGCGTAGTGATGGTAAATTGCGCCCCGACCCACTAAAACCGACGGCGCTCCTCGACTGCCCAAAACAGGGCCACGGGATTCACTCCCATTGGGGGAGCATGTTCCGTGACCCTGGGGGTTTTGGCCCGCCTCTTTTAAAGCTAGTGGAGCCCCATGCTCCGACCCTGAGTCAACCTGTGATCGGAGGAGGCCCAAATAAGCAGTGGGTTATTTATCGGCTGAGTAGTACTAGTATGTAGTTTGGAAGATGAAGGATAGGAAGGTCAGGACTGGACGTCAATAGGTGATAGATTTGAACATTGGACATTTCTGATTACTGTTGCTTAACATTTGATCTTTAGGTAAGCATTTCCATTTAACCATTTGCATAAAATAAATATTTAAAAGTTAATTAGAATAAAATTATTTACGTACGTACGTACGTACGCATTTAGAATACATTTTTTAACAACGTATCCACTTTTTTTTTCTTTTCATAGTGGGGGAAACCTTTTATAGGTCCCCAGCCCAGGGATGGGGTTTGTGGGAGTCCCGGTCGCGATGAGATGGTGATAGCGAACGGATTAAACCCACTAAAACCTACCACTAATTGTCTGCGCGGGCCATCTCCCGGGATCGAACCTGGAACCCCAGGATCCAAAGGCGCATCCAACCCCTAGACCAACGAGGCAGTCGAAATTGTGTCACCATTCCATCAAGTGTCGTAAGAGGCGACAATAGGAAATGACAAGGCTGGTAACCGCAAGAGAAGGAAAACTTTATACGAAACCAGACCAACCCGTCTGGCCAGCGTGACACAGTAGGTTACCCTCCATCTAACTGGAGGAGGTCCGACTCAGCAGTGGGTCATATATAGGCTGAATATAAGTAATGCTAACAGCCATTTTTAAATCGGCCCAGATCTATCCCTTTTAAAATACTTATACTAGTGGCCCGCCCCGGCTTCGCCCGTGCAAAAAAGGGGTGGGTTATACATAAAAACCATCCTCTTCAATCACTCTATCTATTTAAAAAAAACCGTATCAAAATCCGTTGCGTAGCTTTAAAGATTTAAGCATACATAGGGACGGACAGACGACAGCGACTTTGTTTTATACTATGTAGTGATAGTGATGACTAGCTGACCGGGCAGATGTTGTCCTGCATGATATTCGTTTATCGACTACAGCGCCATCTGTCGGGCACATTTGTGAATATAAGCCATCCTCGGTGCCACCCAAACGCATACAAAACAAATCATTCAATTCGGAGTTCAGTGACATCCACAAGTACAATAGAGTTATAATTATATATAAAGACTAGCTTTTGCCCGCGACTTCGTCCGCGTGGAATAATGACTTCCGGAAAAAACAATGTATCCCCCTTTTCTCCCCGTTGGGAGGGAATTTCCAATAATCCTCTCTTAGTGGTAGCCTACTCCTCCCAACAAACACACACTGCCTCGTTGGTCTAGTGGTTAGATGTGCCGCCTTTGGATCAACGGGTCCCGGGTTCGATTCCGGGGTCGGGCCAGTGTCTTTGTCTAAACCAGAGGCACTGGCTCGGAGTCTGGGTGTCATTTCTATCTATAATAAGTATGTATTTAAAAAAAATGTATATAAGTAGTTAATCATCCATCTCGTTACCATATCACAAGCATTAAGTTGCTTAGCTTGGGACGAGATGGCGTTGTGTGAAATGTCCAAGGATATTTATTTATTTATTTATTTACACAGGCCAAATTTCAGCTCTCTACTGCCAGTAGTTTCGGTTATACGTTGTCTGCCAGTCACTCAGTAACGGAAGAGTTTTGTATATATAATCTAGCTTTTTCCCGCAGCTTCGCTCGCGTTATGAAGTATTATTATAAATTAGTTGTAGTTTTCGCAGCAGGAATTTATCAAAATCCTTTCTTAGCGGATGCCCACATCATAACATCTACCTGCATGCCAAATTTCAGCCCGCACTTTTTAAAATTGTCAAATTTTCATACAAACTTTCATCCCCTATTTTATCCCCTTGGGGGTAGAATTTATCAAAATCCTGTCTTAGCGGATGCCTACGTCATACCATCTACCTGCATGCCAAATTTCTACCAGATCTTTTTAAAATTGACAAATTTTCATACAAACTTTCATCCCCTATTTTATCTCCTTGGGGGTAGAATTTATCAAAATCCTTTCCTAGCGGATGCCTACGTCATAACATCTACCTGCATGCCAAATTTCTACCAGATCTTTTTAAAATTGACAAATTTTCATACAAACTTTCATCCCCTATTTTATCTCCTTGGGGGTAGAATTTATCAAAATCCTTTCCTAGCGGATGCCTACGTCATAACGTCTACTTACATGCCAAATTTCAGGCCGAGCTGTTTAAAATTGACAAATTTTCATACAAACTTTCATCCCCTATTTTATCCCCTTGGGGGTAGAATTTATCAAAATCCTGTCTTAGCGGATGCCTACGTCATAACATCTACCTGCATGCCAAATTTCTACCAGATCTTTTTAAAATTGACAAATTTTCATACAAACTTTCATCCCCTATTTTATCTCCTTGGGGGTAGAATTTATCAAAATCCTTTCCTAGCGGATGCCTACGTCATAACATCTACCTGCATGCCAAATTTCTACCAGATCTTTTTAAAATTGACAAATTTTCATACAAACTTTCATCCCCTATTTTATCTCCTTGGGGGTAGAATTTATCAAAATCCTTTCCTAGCGGATGCCTACGTCATAACGTCTACTTACATGCCAAATTTCAGGCCGAGCTGTTTAAAATTGACAAATTTTCATACAAACTTTCATCCCCTATTTTATCCCCTTGGGGGTAGAATTTATCAAAATCCTTTCCTAGCGGATGCCTACGTCATAACATCTACCTGCATGCCAAATTTCAGCCCGATCCGTCCAGTGGTTTGGGCTGTGCGTTGATAGATCACTATGGCAGTCAGTCAGTCAGTCACCTTTGAGTTTTATATATATAGATATATAGAAGATATATAATGTATATAGGTAAGATGTATGTATTTTATTTATGCATGGGTTTCAATACAACGCTAGCTAATGCATTATGCAAGACTATCACACACAAATGATTATTTTTTAAAACTAAAATCACTTTTGGCCTATCAGTATTGATTAAAGTGTCCCCGAGTGAACATATCGTTCAGCCGTTTTATTTTTGAGTTTGTCTACATAAAAGGTAACATTATGATAAACCATATATTTTATACAAAAGGGACCAACAACAATTTAACACAAAGTAACTTTTTAATTATAATTCGAAACATTGACACACTATCTCTTTCCCGCCAATAGAAAAGAGAGAGACAAAGCCCCAGCACCAACAGCTCCGATTTCGATTTGGCCTCAAAGACTAACACGTTCGGAATTTCGTATTAACTAAAGAAATTTAGCAAAAATGATAATTACGTCTTCTAATGTAGTTACTTATTGAATTTTTTACTTATTGTCGTATTTACTGCTTAAAAAACTGATATTTAACCTATAATTATTTAATTCTAGTTTCAAAAATGTTACGTAATATATTTCATCCTTAATAGTGTTGTCGCTGCTGAAGTGAAATAGTATATTTCATTACAAGTGCGGAAAGGCTGTCATTACAACGAGTTCCGACAAATGTCTACCCGAGCCGAGGCGCAGCCGAAGGCGAGGGTTGACAGTCGGAACAAGTTGCAATGACGGTTCCGCACGTGTACTGAACGACTATTTTTAATACAGTTGCGAAAAAATGAAGCAATTTAATAAAATAATAAAAACACAATAAACTCAACTAACTGATAATTTCTGAAAAATGGCGCCGACCGTAGTATATAAGCAGAGATTTATTTTTTCTTCACCCATTCTAGTAGGCAAAAGCAACTATATATACAGCCAAGTCTTCAGTAGAAAAATTTTATTGATATGAAATGAAAATGAAATTGAATGAAATGAAACCTAACCTAACTCATTCAATCAAATCATTAAATCTGATATTGAAACAAATGAGTAAGTAGTTTCTTTTTAGAAATAAACGTAATCTAAGAATCATAAAAACCTTTATGATTTTTTTTAGTAAAAACTTCATGGTTGGTTTTTCCTTATAATAGTTAGACATTATTTTGACAGTTGGGAAAGAAAACGCACTGGTGCGGGAATGGTAAAGAAAAAGCACGCGTGTGTAATAGCCCACTTCCCGAACGCTATACGTCCCTGCAATATGCCACTTTTTGAGCAACTGTATTAAAAAGATATGTGTGTTACACGAGAGCAAAGTTTTTCGCATCTCGTGCCTTTAAATCCCTCGCAACAAAAAAAAATTCAATCATTGATTCCTTCGCTTGCTCGGGATTCAATATCAGCACTCGCAGCAAAAAACGACTTTGCTCTCTTGTTGCACAAATAACTATTATTCACTAACACATTTAAGTTTTTAAACTCATGGTACTAGTGTGGATCCCGACAGGGTAAAAGCCTCCCCCAAATAATTCCATTGTGTTGAGCCTTCTGTTAGTGAGTATGCCTGTATAATTGCGAAGTGTAAGCTCCCTAGGTTTACTCCTCCAATTACATGGGGGGTATTTGGCCTACTGTGCTTGGCCAGATAGGTTGGCACAGGGTTTCTTTTCAACTCTTTCTTCTTTTGCGGATAGCATTTTCGTTTGTCGGCTCTTATAACAACCCTCAGGACGGAATGGCTAGATGTTTACTATATTGTGACTGCCTCGTTGGTCTAAGGGTTGGATTTGCCGCCTTCGGATCACGGGGTCCCGGGTTCGATTCCGGGGCGGGGCAAGTGTCTTTGTGTAAGCCAGAGGCACTTGCTCCGAGTCTGGATGTCATTTGCCGCACACATAAGCCGCATAAATACCTTCCTTAACATTCCAGCATCTTGCCACGGCATGTCACGGCGCGACAAAATGTCAAAACGATATATTATGTAAAAACTAGTGCCGGAGTCCTTGGCATGCCGTTGCCTACTCGCAGTACGCTACGGCATCATTTTAAAGCATAGCAATTTATGTAGTACTAGCCATCCGCCCCGGCTTCGCACGGGTGCAATGATGAACCTCTAAATTTATCAGTGTTTCTCTACAATATTATGTATGTATTAGATATACATATAAACCTTCCTCTTGAATCACTCTATCTATTAAAAAAAACGCTTCAAAATCCGTTGCGTACTTTTAAAGATTTAAGCATACATAGCGACGGACAGACGACAGCGACTTTGTCTGGTCTGCGTAGGTCTTTAAGGATCTTATTAGTTACGATTAAAGTCAAAAAAGAAAATATTTCAGATTTGCCACTATTATCGCCACAATGGGTTTCTTAGAAGAACGAGACTTGTCCGAGGTACCAACTATCCCAGAATATTACAAAGGCAAAACGGTTTTCATCACAGGAGGGTCTGGTAAGTACATCGCCAGCTCTAATCCAGTCCACTGTTGGACCAATGTTACGAGGTGTAATGCAACATTCGCATCGAGCATCGTGCTCCGTATTCGCCGCCAGTTCACTCAAGATGACCGACAGCGAGGAAGTGTTGGTATCTTTATTACTACTTAATTATTGTTTCATCCAAATTAAGTAATTAAGTACGGTGTTTTTTCTTTGTTCCACTCCATGTTAAACTAAATAATTACGAAAGGAACGAAGTGTGCTCACTCGCTACGTGCGATGCACCGCGTGCGCTCGTGACGACTTGCAAAAGCGTACTGACTGACTGAACCGCGTATTCCGCGTAACAGTCAAAGGATTCGCCAAAAACCGACAACCGGGTGGAGCACTCAAAGTGAGCAACGAGCGGCTCGCTGTTTTCGCCGTAACACGACGTACTTACTGCGCGAGTGCTCGCTGTGTAACACGTTACATTACGCCCCGTAACACCGGTCAGTACCCAGCTTTAGCTTACTCATTTACCCGGGACCCAAGAGGTAACCATACTAATTGCCTTTCTCGTAAATGAAGGCGATTGACGTACCCAAATGACCAACAGAACCAGAGCAAGTATGTGTGATCGCCGCGGAGTATCTCTGAAAGATAGGCTCTGCAAAGAGGCTCTCCGACAGAGGACCAAAGTCACTGACATAGCTCAGAGAATTAGCAGACTGAAGTGGTAGTGGGCTGGTAATGTCTGTAGAAGAACCGACAACCGCTGGGGTAGACGAGTTCTTGAGTGGTGACCGCGAATCGGCAAGCGTAGTGTGGGATGGCCCTCTGCTAGATGGGGCGACGATCTGCGAAAGGTTGCGAGAAGCAGCTGGATGCGTCAAGCTGAAGACAGGGCGCTATGGTGCTAATTTGGGGAGGCCTAATATAAACGTATCAGTTGACGCCTGCCGGATCCATTAGAACAGTTTGTTTTAAGGAATTAGTTGGGAAAATATAAATTTACGTAATTAAATAGGTCCGCAAACTAATAAAAAAATAATGACAAGTCCCTCTGACTTTCCTGCCAGCAGTGGTCGCGTTCCGAACATTGCATTTTATATTTTTTATCGATGTGTAAAAAAAAGGCCAGCAGCAGTTCATGATAAATTGCAGGAGGCCTGACGGAACTGGTAACTTCAGAGTATGATGTTGATCTTCCAGGTTTCATCGGCAAGGTTCTGATAGAGAAGCTTCTGTACTCGTGTGGGGAGTTGGACAAAATATATCTTCTTATGAGAAGTAAGAAAGACGTTAAGCCAGAAGATCGATTGAAGAAACTGTACTCTTTCCCAGTGAGTAACTTAACCTACTTTTTGTGTGTCTTCATGTCTTTATGTTTTTCGGAGTCACACAGTCGGGTGATGATTTGAGTAATAACGTGGGTGGACGCAAGGTTTGTGGGAAATCAAAAGAGATGGATGGATTGTAAAAATGAGGAATTGTCTATGTTGGATTGTAAAAATGAGGAATTGTCTATGTTGGATTGTAAAAATGAGGAATTGTCTATGTTGGATTGTAAAAATGAGGAATTGTCTATGTTGGATTGTAAAAATGAGGAATTGTCTATGTTGGATTGTAAAAATGAGGAATTGTCTATGTTGGATTGTAAAAATGTGGAATTGTCTATGTTGGATTGTAAAAATGAGGAATTGTCTATGTTGGATTGTAAAAATGAGGAATTGACTATGCCCTAGGTATAACCTGTATCGCGGGGGCAGTTTACAAACATGAATCCATACTTACAAACTTTCGCGTTTATAATATAACTAGCGACCCGTCCGTGGCTTCGCACGGGTGCAATTATGTACCTTATGTAATACGTATAAACCTTCCACTTGAATCACTATATCTATTACAAAAACCCGCTTATAAATCCGATGCGTAGTTTAGAAGATTTAAGCATAAATAGGGACGGACAGACGACAGCGACTTTGTTTTTTAATATGTAGTGATAGTGATAATAATATAATGATGAAGTAGGATAGTCCGCTCTTACGAGACGCTTAGGATGGAATGAGGTGGTGATACAATATAATCTAACTATAATATCTATCTAACAAGCCACCGTCGCCTAATGGTGAAGTTTGATTATTCTCTCTAAGGTGGAGGTGGGGATGGCCCCAGTCGGTTCCACCACCACCACTGGTGGTTATCCGCTTTACCTCCCTGGTATGACTCTCCGCCGTTTTCCATGTGGTGACGGATTTAGAATACATAGTGTCACCACCCATTTCCATCCTGAGGGTGTCGTAAGAGACTAAGAGCTACAAAAGGAAATGACAAGGCCGAAAACCTAGTCGCAAGAAAAGGAAAACTTGACACAAACCTTTGGGCCAACCCGTCTGACCCGCCACAGTAGGCCAATAACCTCTGGAGGAGGCCGACCCAGCAGTGGGTCATTTACAGGCTGAGCATTAGAAGTAAATAAATATTTATTTATTCCTTGGACATTTCACACAACGCCATCTCGCCCCAAATTAAGGAACTTAATGCTTGTGTTATGGTAACGAGACGGATGATAAACTACTTATACAGGGTGGTCAAAAAGTCGTGGATCAAACGCAACCAGCGGTTAGATGGGGTTATCAGCAGCAAAAAATTGTTCTACGAGAGGTCCCTAAGGTCAACCCCTGCAGAGTTATAATTGATTTTGTGTTTTTATGAGAAATTGTCCTTTTTTTACTAAAACTTGATAAAATTCGAAAAAATCTACAACCTGTATCTTTTTTATAATTTTCACTAGATTGGTACTGATGATTCCTTTCGTTAGACATGCTATTTATGGTAGTTTATTGGGTGTGTTGAAGATAATATTAAGTTTTACGAAAACAATAATTCTTAAATCAAAACTTGTTACTTACTTCGGACCCCACTGTGAAAAAAAAAATACTCTACAGAAAAGTGCCACTGTATCACAATTTTTGGCGCATTCAATAGGGATTCTAAAAAGGTATTACACATGGCTATGTGTGGCTTCGATATCTTTCAAGGACGATCTTTCGTAGCAAGGCCAGAGTTAATTCATACATAAAACTCGGTTAGGCCTACTAACCTAACCTAACCTAAGCGTGATCGTTTTCCGGACTACAGGGTCTTTATCGTCGTTTCAGCCCATAAATGACCCACTACTGAGTCGGGCCTCCTCTAAGTTCATGTTGGGAGATTAGCCTACTGTGCCACGCAGCCATGACGGGTTGACACAGGGTTTGCTTCAAGTTTTCCTTCTGTTGCGGCTAGGTGATCTGCCTAATGCGTTCTTTTAGTCGCCTCTTACGACACCTTCAATATGGTATGGGTTGGTGACATTGTTTATTCTTTATCGTCTTCGTTTCCGCCCATAAATGACCCACTACTGTGTCGGGCCTACTCACAATTCATGGAAGGACATTAGCCTACTGTGCCACGCTGGCAAAAAGGGTTGGCACAGGGTTTGCTGACCCGGTAAGACTCCCTCCATGTAAGAATTATGTACGCACATAAAGAATACCATTCTAATAAATTTTCCGTGTGGTGTCACCAGCCCATACCATATTGAGGGTGTCGTAAGAAGCGACTAAAAGAACGCATTAGGCAGATCACCTAATGCAAAACTTGAAGCAAACCCTGTGTCAACCCGTCTTGGCTGCGCGGCACAGTAGGCTAATCTCCCAACATGAACTTAGAGGAGGCCCGACTCAGTAGTGGGTCATTTATGGGCTGAAACGACGATAAAGACCCTGTAGTCCGGAAAACGATCACGCTTAGGTTAGGTTAGGTTAGTAGGCCTAACCGAGTTTTATGTATGAATTAACTCTGGCCTTGCTACGAAAGATCGTCCTTGAAAGATATCGAAGCCACACATAGCCATGTGTAATACCTTTTTAGAATCCCTATTGAATGCGCCAAAAATTGTGATACAGTGGCACTTTTCTGTAGAGTATTTTTTTTTCACAGTGGGGTCCGAATTAAGCAACAAGTTTTGATTTAAGAATTATGTCTTTCGGAAAACTTAATGTTATCTTTAACACACCCAATAAACTACCATAAATAGCATGTCTAACGAAAGGGCTCATCAGTACCAATCTATTGAAAATTTTTAAAAAGATACAGGGTGTAGTTTTATTGGAATTTTATCAAGTTTTAGTAAAAAAAGGACAATTTCTCATAAAAACACAAAATCAATTATAACTCTGCAGGGGTTGACTTTAGGGACCTCTCGTAGAACAATTTTTTGCTGCTGATAACCCCATCTAACCGCTGGTTGCGTTTGATCCACGACTTTTTGACCACCCTGTATACATTTTTTTTTGTAAATACATACATATTATAGATAGAAATGACACCCAGACTCCGAGCCAGTGCCTCTGGTTTAGACAAAGACACTTGCCCGACCCCGGAATCGAACCCGGGACCCGTTGATCCAAAGGCGGCACATCTAACCACTAGACCAACGAGGCAGTAGTAGTATGATTCTCCGGAAAACTTTAGTCGACACGGTTAGCGCAGTGGTTGAGCGATCGACTGCTGCACAGCATGTCGCGGGTTCGATCCCCGCACGGAAGAAATATTTGTACGACCTACAAGTATTTGTTCCGGGTCTGGGTGTTTTCTATCTTTAATATTTATGTATTTACAAAAAAAAGTATATAAGTAGTTTATCATCCATCTCGTTACCTTATCACAAGCATTAAGTTGCTTAGCTTGGGACGAGATGGCGTTGTGTGAAATGTCCAAGGATATTTATTATTTACTAGCTTTTGGGCGCGGCTTCGCTCGCGTGGACTTCGAACCCGTGCTTAACTCTATGCATTTTTTTTATGAATATAAAAGTGGTTATTGTGACTAAACTATGATAGTTAGATATGTGCTCTCGCGGACTTTTTTGTAGATTTTAATAAGACCTACAAACTCGTACTACTTCATTTTGTTCTATTGTCAATAGTTTTTGCAGCGCACGCATAAATAGGTTTCGCAATTTTCATACGGATCCCTAATTCTTTTGAAAATAAAATATAGCCTATAACCTTCCTCGATAAATGGACTAACTATCACTGAAAGAATTTTTGAAATCGGACCAGTAGTTCCTGAGATTAGCGCGTTCAAACAAACAAACAAACAAACAAACTCTGCAGCTTTATATATTAGTATAGATTAGTCTTCCAGGAAAGTCTCTTTGGAAAGGTGGCAAATGGCAGATCACCTACTTCTACACTACTCAGCCCATAAATGACCCACTGCTGAGTCGGGCCTCCTCCCATCACAGGGAGGGTAATAAGACTACTGTGCCACGCTGGCCAGACGGAATGGCGCGTTTCAAGTTTTCCTTCTAGGTTTTCGGCCTTGTCATTTCCTTTTTGTCGGCTCTTACGACACCCTCAGTATGGAATAAGGTGGTGACACTATTTATTCTAAATCACCACCTGCGTTTTCTTAAAATGCAGTGCTTAAAATGCAGTGCATAAAATGCAGTGCTTAAAATGCCGTGCTTAAAATGCATATTTTTTATTGCAGTGTTTCGACAGACTTAGGAAGGAGAAACCAGATATATTTAAGTCCAAAGTTTTTGTGGTCTCCGGAGATATTATGGAGGAAGGTCTGGGTAAGTTGTGGGACTCAGACAGCCAAACGTAGCGCCTAATCGACTGTTCCGAAGTATAGAGACCTATCTGCAATACTGTTTTGAAACCATTTGTACTATACGAGTACATATACGAGTGGCCCGTCCCGGCTTCGCCCGTTCAAAGCGGGGGTGGGTTATACAATATAAACCTTCCTCTTGAATCACTCTATCTATTAAAAAAAACCGCTTCAAAATCCGTTGCGTAGTTTTAAAGATTTAAGCATACATATGGACGGGCAGAAAATATCGACTTTGTTTTATACTATGTAGTGATAGTGATAGTGAAAAAGAAAAAGAGTTCAAAATGGTTTCAAACAGGTATTGCAGATAGGTCTTTATTCTTCGGAACAGTCGAAATATAGTCGTCGTGCGAGCTCCGAGAAATGTTGACGTAAGGCCCACACGGCGTATTTACGGCACGCGCTCACGCCATCGCAACCGACGCCATTGTACAACTGCTGATCGGATCAAAACGTAGAAGCTACGAGCGACTACAACGCGTCTCTATCGCTGTATCTGCGGGTATACGCTTCACGATCACCACGTGCGCTTCGCGTTACAAGGTTCGTTTTGTCATTTGAAGCGCGCTGCGCGTATGAATCTGCGCGTCGACTGCGCGTTTAAAATACGCCGTGTGCTAATATGAGCTGTCGTTGTAATTTTGTCGATAATTACATTATCTATCGCGTATATTTCATTACAAGTGCGGAAAGGCTGTCTAGCAACGAGTTCCGACAAATGTCTACCCGAGCCGAGGCGCAGCCGAAGGCGAGGGTTGACAGTCGGAACAAGTTGCAATGACGGTTCCGCACGTGTACTGAACGACTATTTTTAATACAGTTGCGAAAAAATGAAGCAATTTAATAAAATAATAAAAACACAATAAACTCATCTAACTAATCATTTCTGAAAAATGGCGCCGACGACCGTAGAATATAAGCAGAGATTTGTTTTTCTTCACCCATTCTGATAGGCAAAAGGAACAATGCCCATACAGCCAAGTCTTTAAGTAGAATTTTTTTATTGATATGAAATGAAATGTATTTAGATGAAATTAGAATTTTTGAGCAACTGTATTAAAAAATATATTTTTTTTAAACTATATGTAACTAGAATAAATTTGTGGCCAGATTTATTGGCGAAGTTTTTCTTTTCTTGCTGTGCGTATGAAGTTTTTTCAACGAAACCCCTGCACTATGTGTATAATGCATAACCTGTATCGCGAGGGCATTTTACAAACATGAAATTCCCGAATACAAATGACACCCAGACTTAGTGCAAGTGCCTTGAACAAGTAGCCTTTAAGTTATAGTTTAATAGTCTTATAGGAATAAGTTTTTTCTCTTCAATGTATTTTTGAAGGTTTCGAAGTGAATAATACTACCTCATATTGCATTGTCGTGGAACTCTGTAATTAGCTTAGATTATTGTAATGTACAAACGCTTTTCAGATCCAATAGAACAGTTTGTATATGGATTTTGTTGGGAAATATATATATTAAATTCTAAATAGGACCGCAAAGTAATAAAAAAGAAAAGAATGACAAGCCTCCTGAGTTTCTTGCCAGTTCTTCTCAGCAGTGGTCGCGTTCCGAACTGGTGGTAGACTATATTACTTTGCTTTGCATAAATTTTATTAATATGTTGACAATTTGTAAGTGTCCATTATGTCTTTGCAAAATAAATGATTTGACTTTGACTTTGACTTTGTCATGTAACATCTTAAAAAAGCTGTATAGTTTCCTTAAACTAAACAAATAAAGACACTTGCCCGGCCCCGGAATCGAACCCGGGACCCGTTAATCCAAAGACGGCACATCTAACCTCTACACCAACATGTCTTGTGTCAAATCATGTCTTGTGATACAGTAGACTGTTTTGCCACCACAAATTTGGAGGAGGCTCGACTCAGTAGTGGATCATTTATGGGCTGACATGACCTTTCGCATTTTCCAGGTCTTTCCGAAGAAGATCGCGCTCTTCTGGTGAACAGGGTGAATATTATCTTCCACGTTGCGGCTAGCGTCAGGTAAGAGTGACTATGACGACCTCAAATACTACTAACTGTGTAAAGTATTGTTACGTCCGTGGGTAGTGAAATGCCGATTACGACGAGAAATGATTTTTATTCACAAAAATCACAATACAACACACAATAACTCACAACTAGAAACACTCACAAGTAGAAACACACTGATACAATCACTAGCACTTGCTATCGCCCGATAGTTCGCACTCGTAACGCAGTTAAAACGATAACTGTTCTGTTGCGCGGGTCAACCGTCCTTATATTGTAAATCTATTCGAATATTCCCGATTACTCGAGATTATTCTCACGCTAATTACCTGGCGAGACGTAAACAACACGCCATAAAACCATAAAAATGCAACCGTAAAAATGCCGACAAAGGATTGCACAAACAGTCGTTATTGTTATCACACAAAAGAAACTAAACTCGTTGTAAAAATTAAAGAGGTTGTAAAAACATTAGCCGTTGTTTACGCCCAAGTCCTTAGCGGAAGTCCGAGCCAGAACTTTCGGCACAAAATCCGTTTCTAGAATGATCTCATCTGCGGCGTAACAATGCCCCCCTCTTAGGCATGCTCGTCCCGAGCATCATTAGAGCCGTGATACTGCGCCAATCTATCGACATGGACTACCTTCGGTTTTCCTCTTAGTCCCTTCTTGATGCGGTAGGTCACGTCATTTATCCTTTTTATCACAGTATAAGGTCCTTCCCATCGAGGCTGAAGTTTCGGTGACTTCCCTTTGTGTCGAAGCGGGTTGTGGAGCCAAACCAGTGATCCTTCTTCGAATCCTTTGGTATTTGCATTGCGGTCGTATCTGGTCTTCATCTTGATACTGGTATTCATGCTGTTCTCGCGCACTCGCTTATGCACTTCATCCAATTGATCTTGAAGGTCACTTACGAAGTCCGTAACTGGTTTAGGTTTGTCAGGCGGCACACCAGTTATTGCATCCACTGGAAGTCTCATCTCTCCACTAAAGGGCACCTTTGGCCTCTTCACACTGACCACTTTACGTTTGCCCCTGCTTCTAGCCAGCGGTCTTTTCAGTGATACGCACACTGTACAACTCCGACACCATTGCTCGACGTCGTCTCTAAAATGGAGCCAGTAATAACTCTGTCTCACTCTCTGTAGAGTTTTCCTGACTCCCAGATGTCTACCAGAACCGCCATTGTGCACTTGACGTAGAACTGAGCCTACCTTACGTCTTGGTACTACCACCTGCCAGGTTATCTCTTCGCCATCGTTAGGTTTCCATTTCCTGCTAAGCACATCATTTTTCAGGGCTAAGCTGTCCCACTGTGCCCAATAACACTTCGTGACGGGACCATAGGATGATACTTCACTCCACTGTGGCTTAACGCCATTACGCTTCCACTTCAGTAGTGGTCGGAGGTCATCATCTTCTTCCTGGGACTTTTTAAGATTATCTTCAGCCCTAATAGCCTTCACATCTTCTTGTGCTTCATTCCGCTCGCAGGGTTTGTTACAGCAGCTCTTGCTATAAGGACGACTCGATAGTGCTTCGGCATTGTTCTGACCTTTTTCATCTTGACGTTGACTTATACTTTCCCCAAAGGTCAAGCAGTTTCCATCACTTATACGACGAATGGTGTAGGTTGGCACTCTCCACTCATTATCATAAATCTTACGTTGATTTACCCGCACTTGCCCCGTGGTCCCAGTAGCGGTTACTTTCAACGCTTTTTCATCTACTTGAGTTGCGGCATCCACACATCTCTTTCTTTTCTTCGGGCAGTCGGGACGTATGTGACCTTTTTCTCCACAGCCGTAGCAGGTTAACACATACTGTAGTTTTGCCGGAGGAGGACGAGCCACCATCTCACGGTAACGTGGCGGGGTTGAAGGCGCAGTAATCACTTCGCGAATCCGATGCGTTCGTGTGTCCTGTCGCACAGCTTCCACTTCTAGAGCGTGAGCCATCGCACTCTTCAGGGTTTGATGGTGCCCTAGACGCACTGCAGCCCTTACTTCGGTATCCCGTAAACCGTCGATGAAGGCTTGCACCAGATACACTTCCACAGTATCCGGTGTCATCGACACGTAGGCACGCCGGACTATTCGTTTAACTTCGACTCCCCACTGTTGGATGCTCTCGCTTATCTTTTGCGTCCTTTCACGGAGCTGTGCATGGAAGACGTGTTCTAGGTGCTTATCTCCATAACGAGTGTCCAAGCCTTCCATGAGGCGTTCCAGCGATCTTCCATCTGCAGGCAGATTCTCCAATACCAGGAGAGCGTCTCCCCGAAGAGCTAGGGTTAATGCCGCAAAAGATTGTTCTTCATCCCATCGGTTAGTCTTCACCAACGTCTCAAATTGATATTTGAAGGCAGTCCATGATGACGTGCCGTCAAAACGTGGTACGTCCAACTTAGCGCCTGCTGGAGCGTTCGTAGGAATGGATTCACGTGCCTCGAGCTTAACAATCTTTTTCTTTAGATCGTGGAGGCTATCGTCGTGCTCGTCTATTCTTGCCTCCAGACAGTCGGTTTTGTTAGCTACTTCTTTGACCTCCAACGTGAGGGTCTTCACACGTTCTCCTAAGGTCGCTATCCCTTGGTCTATCTTCTGAGCGACGAGGTCTTGGAGCTTGCGCTGGCTTTCTTCCTGTTCGCGGCGAGCAGCTTCCTGTTCGCGGCGAGCGGCTTCCTGTTCGCGGCGAGCGGCTTCTTGGTTAGCCGCGATGAGGTCCTGCAGCTTGCGCTGATTTTCCTCTTGGTCGCGGCGAGCAGCTTCTTGTTCGCGGCGGGAGGCTTCCTGGTTAGCCGCGATGAGGTCCTGCAGCTTGCGCTGACTTTCCTCTTGTTCGCGGCGAGCGGCTTCCATACTGGCTTGCATAGCGGCTAGAACCGCAGCCAGGCTGCTTTCGGAGGAAGTACCTGCAGCGACTCCTGGTGCTACAGTACCAGGCTGATTCTCCACTTCCAGGGGTTGGCGCGCAGCATCCATCTCAGCTTGCCTCCTCGTCCGTGGTCGCGTGTCGTCGTCTCGTTGCAGGAGCGGCATCCCCACTTCTGACACCAGTTGTTACGTCCGTGGGTAGTGAAATACCGATTACGACGAGAAATGATTTTTATTCACAAAAATCACAATACAACACACAATAACTCACAACTAGAAACACTCACAAGTAGAAACACACTGATACAATCACTAGCACTTGCTATCGCCCGATAGTTCGCACTCGTAACGCAGTTAAAACGATAACTGTTCTGTTGCGCGGGTCAACCGTCCTTATATTGTAAATCTATTCGAATATTCCCGATTACTCGAGATTATTCTCACGCTAATTACCTGGCGAGACGTAAACAACATGCCATAAAACCATAAAAATGCAACCGTAAAAATGCCGACAAAGGATTGCACAAACAGTCGGTATTGCTATCACACAAAAGAAACTAAACAATTGCTCGTTGTAAAAATTAAAGAGGTTGTAAAAACATTAGCCGTTGTTTACGCCCAAGTCCTTAGCGGAAGTCCGAGCCAGAACTTTCGGCACAAAATCCGTTTCTAGAATGATCTCATCTGCGGCGTAACAGTATGTTCGGCCGCCCCCCGCATGGTGGACCGACGACCTGGAGAAGGGCGCCGGCATTCATTGGATGCGGACTTGACTTTGTAGTAATACGCGAGGAAAATCTCCATTGGACTTCTCTTGATGAATTGCTCTCTTGATGACTGCCTCGTTGGTCTAGGGGCTGACTTCATTAATTCTTGGACGTCAATCCTGTGAGTTGTCATGCTCACTAAAATATTTCGGGCAGTGGTAGCGACGTGTGGCGGGTCGACAAGTGGTCGAAGGAAAGTCCCTTTGATATGGTCGAGGAGATCGATGGCTGCCACAAGCTATAGGCTTGTGAACAGGTGCCGCTGTTTGGGGCTGGTCGGCTCAGCGATTTCAAGACTTGTAATTTAAGGTTTTAACTATAAAATTTTTTTTTTATAAAAAAAAACATATTTCAGTAAAGAGCCTTTCGGAACCGAACGAAACTAGTTAGTTTTATGTACAAGAACATTGTAATGTGGCGTTTAAAAAAAGACAAGCCCACCGAGATTCTTCCGCCAGGTCTTCTCGGTTGGTGCCGCGTTCCGACCTGGTAGGAGTATTATAAAAATTATGTAACCGCTGACGATTGTGAACGCCATAATTGGTTTATACAATAAAGCATTTCTATTCTGTTATAATCTAACGTGCCCCGGGTTGTCTGGGTGTCATTTGTGTTCGTGAATTACATGTTATTACCTAGTACAGGGATACGTTTAAAAAAAATACCATCCATCGAAAATCTTGACACTCCACCTTAATATGTTCATTACAGATTTGATGACCCTCTAAAGTTTGCTGTGAGAATGAATCTCAAAGGCACATTACAAATTATAGACCTGGCTAAGGAAACAAGAGATTTGTCAGTAAGTATTTTCCATCTCCTAGTCAACAATAACAAACATGAATGCAAGACTATTGTAAGCGAATGGGTTTTAAAATTAACATATGACGATACCGAAAATCTATTACTTCCAATAACTTGAAACACACACTCAACACACACATACAAACACACGCACGCACACACACACACACACACACGCACATGCACTCACACACACCACACATACACTTAGAATTATTGTTTCATTGTAAGTCAATTAAAACCTTTACTGTCTCAACGCTCTCAATATGCTAGTTTAATAGTTATTTGTTATACAAGAGTGCAAAGTTGCTTTTTAACCACGTGTTCAATTTTGATGACCGAGCAAGCGAAGGATTCTAAAATTCAAAATTAGAATCCTGAACGTTAGCGAGGGAATCAAAAGAGCACGAGGTGAAAAATCTTTGCACGCGAGTGCAACACGTAACTTTTCATTCCACCTCAGCGAGGAAATGACTAAATGCAAAAAAAAAACGTTTACAATCACAAGATAGGTACACTTTTATTTCAGTTTAGGTATTAATTACTACATTATGACAGGTAAGTATTACAGAATAATCTTTACTTTATTCTCTAGCGAATAAAAACGGCTTTTGCACTCAGATATCGAAGAGCAAAAATACTTTATTCTCTAGCGAATAAAAACGGCTTTTGCACTCAGATATCGAAGAGCAAAAATACTCTTTCCGAGATGGGGGGATGAAAAATATATTGTATCTGTTATATTATTGGTTATATTGGTATTAGTAGGTAGGGTCAATACTCGACAAATATCAATTGGCGGGCGGTAGTGGTACTTTTCTAGATACGGCTGCCTGCGTGCGGTCGAATATACGAGATTGAATCAGCTGGTGTGTTTAACTTTGAAAAAGCCCTCAACGGACTTAACAACTGGCGACGAGTTAAAAAAAAAATTGAAGCGTGATTGGAAGAATGGCGAAAATAAGTGTCGGCACCGTAACGACCTTCAACCATGAAGTGCAAGATTGGCCGGTGTATAAAGAACGGCTGGAGCAGTGGTTTTCTGCTAATGAAATTGGTGACGACTCAGATAAAGCCGGCACTAAACGACGCGCCATTTTATTGAGCAATTTCGCTGAATCTTCATACAAATTGGTTCGTGATTTAGCCTTACCGCAACAAGTCGGTATATTAGGCTACAAGGAAGTAGTGAAATTGCTGGATGGCCATTTCAAACCGAAGAAGTGTACATTTGCGGAAAGATATAAATTTCATAGTGCTCAACAGCTTGTTGGTGAGGGTTTAGCAGAGTGGTCAGCGCGAGTCCGTGGACTAGCAATCCATTGTGGCTTCGTGGCAACGCATCTCGATGAGCAACTGCGGGATCGTTTCGTGCTGGGTATGCAACCCGGACCGGAAAGGGACAAACTTTTTTCTAAAGAAATATCTGATTTAACCTTGGCCGAAGCGCTCAATATCGCCGAAAGCGTACGCAGTGCCCGTATGGGAGCTCAAGAGTTGTTGCGAGATCAAGAATATAAATCGCCACAGCAAATCATGCAGGTTGGTCTGGGTCGTTCGTTGGAGACGCGCGCACCAGCTGCGGCGGGAAGCGACGGCCGCATACGCCAGCGCCGCTGGCTGGCAGGCTCGGCCGGTGGACGTTCTCAAGATGGCGGATGTACTGCCTGTGGTTATACGGGGCATACTGCATCGTTTTGTCGGTTTGCGCGATACAAGTGTAAACAGTGCGGTGTGCAAGGGCATCTCAAAAGAATGTGTAAACAAATGATGAATCGTCAACATTATGTCGAGTGCTGTGCTGATGATGATGATGGTAAGTTATGTTGCAATATTCGTACTCTGCGTGGTGAACCGATGCGGGAATCTGTGGTGGTAAATGAATTTACGTTAACCTTCGAAATAGATACCGGCTCTCCAGTGTCCGTTATTTCTGAGCAAATGTATAAACTATATTTCAAAAGAATTCCGTTGTTATCGAGCTCTGTTACTTTACATAGTTATAGCGGTGACAAGTTAGATGTTGTGGGTATGCTCCGGTTGCCAATTTCGTATAATAATAAACAAAGAGAAATTTGTGTATACGTAATCAGGAACGGTGGACCCCCGTTACTCGGAAGAGACTTCTTTTCACAGTTCAATCTTCAAATTTGCTCCATTGAGAAAAGTAGTGACATTACCAAATCATTAGTTTCAGAATTTCCTAAGCTATTTTCTAACGGATTGGGTCGATTGGAAGATATTGAGATTAATTTAACGCTTAAACCGGATTCTAAGCCAATTTTTTTTAAAGCACGACCCCTTCCTTTTGCCCTTCGTGAAAAAGTAGAAAGAGAAATTAATCGGTTGGTTGAAATAGGTGTTTTGGTACCAGTTAAATATTCTGAATACGCTAGTCCTATTGTTCCGGTATTGAAACGTGACGGGTCATTACGCCTTTGTGCTGATTACTCAGTAACTGTCAACAAACATTTACTTGTAGACAAATATCCTTTACCTCGGTATGAGGACCTGTTTAGTAGGCTTTATGGCGGGAAATATTTTTGTAAATTAGATATGTCTCAAGCCTATAATCAATTAATGCTCAGTGAGTCATCACAATCGCTCACATGCATCAATACACACAAAGGTCTTTTCAAATTCACTAGACTTGTGTTTGGGTTGGCTTCCGCACCCGCTATTTTTCAGCGTACGATGGAATCGCTTCTCTCAGGCCTGGAGGGTACCCTACAGTTCCAAGATGATATATTGGTTTGTGGAACAGACAGAGACCAAACTTTAAAACGGTTAAAGACCGTTTTACGGAAACTTCAAGACGCGGGGCTAGTCTTAAACATAGACAAATGTTGCTTTTTCCAGGATTCAGTAACGTATTTAGGTTTTATTATAGATAAAAATGGTATACGGAAGAGTCCGTCGAAAGTCGAAGCTATAATTAAATCGCGGGCTCCCACTAATGTGTCGGAATTAAAGTCCTTACTAGGCATGGTAAACTATTACAGACATTTCATTAAGAACGCATCAACCATTTTACATCCACTACACACGTTATTACAAAAAAATAAAAAGTGGTGTTGGACCCATGAACATGATAATGCTGTCTCCATAATTAAAAGGGAACTTGCTTCGGACACCAATTTGGCGCATTTCAATCCTGAAGCGGACTTAATTCTAACAGTAGATGCATCACCTGTGGGTCTAGGTGCTATTTTAGCCCAAGTAGAAAATGGGGTAGAAATACCTATTGCTTACATGTCGCGTTCTCTTAATGCTGCCGAGAAAAATTATAGCCAAATCCAAAAAGAGGCTACGGCCATCATCTTTGGGGTTCGAAAATTTCATCAATATTTGTATGGCCGTGCGCGGCCATTTACCCTAAGAACCGATCATAAGCCCCTCATATCTATCTTTAATCCTGATAAAGGAATACCGGAAATATCCGCGAATAGGTTACAACGCTATGCTATATTTTTATCGGCTTATAATTATAAAATTCAATTCGTTAGTAGTTTACATAATAGCGCAGACTACTTAAGCCGTGCAGTGTCAACTAATCATTTACCAGTCGACTCGTGCGGTTCGCAGCCGTCTAACGTGAGCGAGTCAACAGATGAGTCATCACTAGATAACTCTGCTTACATACGTTTTGTTTACGAAGGAGAAAAGTTTTTATCATTAACAGACGTAAAGGATGCAATTAAGCGAGACGTAACACTTGTTAATGTTATTAGTTATATTTTAAAAGGCTGGCCTAGCAGAGTTACTGATCCGATATTAAGTCGCTTCTTTTCTCACCGACTCGAATTATCGCTTGAAAATGACTGCCTGATGCGCGGCCATAGATTAGTTATACCCACTAGCTTACAAAACAAGGTACTTATGGAACTTCACAGGGGTCACCTAGGGATGACAAAAATGAAAGAGGAAGCTAGGAACAGATTTTGGTGGCCGGGTATGTCCTCGGCAATCGAAAAGCACGTATCAGCGTGCGGCGCGTGCGCGGAGCAACGGGTCGCGCCGCCAAAGGCTCCGCTAACGCCGTGGCCCTACCCGTCTCATGCCTGGCAGCGCATACATATAGATTTTTTAGGACCTATAAATAGTAAAATGTATCTTGTCATCGTTGATGCCTATTCCAAATGGGTGGAATGTTTTGATGTTACATCTGGGTCTAGTTCTAGAGTAGTCATTGATAAGCTGTGTGAAGTAATGGCACGATTCGGTTTAGTGGATACAATTTGCTCAGATAACGGCACGGCTTTTACATCACATGAGTTCAAACAGTTTTGTGCACAAAATAGTATTAAACACCTCACATCGCCGATTTATAACGCCCCTAGCAATGGTCAAGCAGAAAGCTACGTAAAAATTATTAAGAGAGCTATAAAATCAATATTATCTTCAGGTTCAAATTTGCGTGACCTAAATTCAAAATTACAAGAATTTTTACTATGTTATCGGAATTCTAAGCATTCAACCACTAACAAATCGCCCGCAGAGGTTCTATTTGGTCGTAAATTAAAATGTAGATTAGATCTTTTAAAAACCGACACCCACACACCATCCGATACAGCCCTCGACATAACTGTTAAAGAGAAACAGTCCTTACAGAGTGATTACTTTGGCGGCAAACGTAAAGTACATTTTAATATAGGAGATAATGTGCTAGTGAAAATGTTCTCTCAGAACAAATCAAGTTGGACGCGCGGTGTGGTTGTGAAACTTCTGGGCAAGTCACTTTACATTGTACAGTTACACAACTCTGACGTGACTGTCAAGCGTCACATCAATCAACTGCTCCGATTTAAGGGGGGAGAAGAAGGGCGGCGTGATGAGCCGGTGCCTGTCTTCATCACGGCAACTGTTCCTGGAGCCGCAGACGATTGTCGGTCATCTACTGCTATAGATGACACGGTAGTAGCAGCTGCAACAAGTGCAACCACATCGGACGAAATAGATGACTTGCCGGCTGAAGATGTGATTCGTTCTAAGCGCAACCGCAACATTGTTGATTACAGACAGTTTTTCTAAATAGTGGTGGAGGAGTGTTATATTATTGGTTATATTGGTATTAGTAGGTAGGGTCAATACTCGACAAATATCAATTGGCGGGCGGTAGTGGTACTTTTCTAGATACGGCTGCCTGCGTGCGGTCGAATATACGAGATTGAATCAGCTGGTGTGTTTAACTTTGAAAAAGCCCTCAACGGACTTAACAGTATCCTTGGAAGGTGGCTGGTACTTATAGCTCAGGTTTTATCCTATTTTAAGTACCAGCCGTACATACCATGTAACTTACATGTAACTTTCTATGTAAACATTTATGGTGCATATTGAAATGATGTGAAACAATAAACATTTTATTATTATATTATTATCTCCATTTATTACGATTTTGTGTCGCATTGTCGGTGATTGGTGGAGAAGGAGCGCGCCACACACTTTGTGCTCTACTTCTTTGGCGTAGACAGATTTTGCGTAGACAGATACAGAGATGTGGTAAACGGATGCACGCTAACAACGAGAGAGAACTGCTTCGTTGGTCTAGGGGTTGGATGTGCCGCGTTGGATCACGGCGTCCCGGGTTCGATTCCAGGGCCGGGCAAGTGTCTTTGTGTAAACCAGAGGCACTTGCTCTGAGTCTGGGTGTCATTTGTATTCGTGAATTATATGTTTGTAAACTGCCCCCGTGATACAGGTTTATACCTAGTGCAAGGGTTTCGTTTAAAAAAAAACACAAAGAAATGCGTCTGGTTGATTGATACTGTGTTGATATATATATATCAACACAGTATCAATCCACCAGACGCATTTCTTTGTGTTTTTTTATACATATATATATATATATATATTCTATCTATCTTGTTCTTCTTATAAATAAAAATCAATTGCTGTTCGTTAGTATCGCTAAAACTCTAGAAAGGCTGGACCGTTATGGCTAATTTTGGTCTTGAAATTTATTCGGGCAAATCCAGGGAAGGTTTAAAAGGTGAGAAAATATGATAAATCATTTTTTAATACGTATAATTTTTGGTCATGTGACAAGGTCACCATTTTATAAGCTAAGTAATTAGATAATATGGTAATAATTTCTGGTTTATATACATACTAGCTGACCGGGCAGACGTTGTCCTGCATGATATTTGATTACCGACTGCAGCGCCATCTGTCGGGCTGATTTGTGAATCTAAACCATCCTCGGTGCCACCCAAACGCATACAAAAAATTTCATTCAAATCGGTCCAGCCGTTTAGGAGGAGTTCAGTCACATACACACGCACACAAGAAATATATATATTAAGATACGTGTATGTTTGCTCTAGGCTCTGGTACACGTGTCAACCTCATATTCCAATACCAATCGAAACCCTGTGGAGGAGATCATGTATCCACCCCATGCCGACTGGAGGGATACCTTGGAAGCCTGCGAGACCCTGGATGAGCATACCCTAAGGGTACTGACTCCGAAGTAAGTCTAATTACTATAACTTTATCCCATAAGCCATCCCAAATCCAGGAATATCTTTCCCTTTCCCTTTACCTTTCCCTTTCCCTTTCCCTTTCCCTTTCCCTTTCCCTTTCCCTTTCCCTTTCCCTTTCCCTTTCCCTTTCCCTTTCCCTTTCCCTTTCCCTTTCCCTTTCCCTTTCCCTTTCCCTTTCCCTTTCCCTTTCCCTTTCCCTTTCCCTTTCCCTTTCCCTTTCCCTTTCCCTTTCCCTTTCCCTTTCCCTTTCCCTTTCCCTTTCCCTTTCCCTTTCCCTTTCCCTTTCCCTTTCCCTTTCCCTTTCCCTTTCCCTTTCCCTTTCCCTTTCCCTTTCCCTTTCCGTTTCCCTTTCCCTTTACCTTTCCCTTTCCCTTTCCCTTTCCCTTTCCCTTTCCCTTTCCCTTTCCCTTTCCCTTTCCCTTTCCCTTTCCCTTTCCCTTTCCCTTTCCCTTTCCCTTTCCCTTTCCCTTTCCCTTTCCCTTTCCCTTTCCCTTTCCTTCCATATTCATATTCAGCTTCCTCTTCCGCTTCCTCTGCCTTTACCTCCTCTTCCCCTGTCCTTCTTTTGACTGCAGCAGTCATGGCAACGGGCATCAATGGTATGCTATCTGTTGCAGGTACCTTGGAGAACTCCCTAACACGTATACGTTTAGCAAGCAGTTGGCGGAGCATGTGGTGTACGAGCATCGCGGGATACTTCCAGTAGTTATAGTGAGGCCCTCCATAGGTAACATTATCCGTGAATATATTTTTCACATTTAAGGAAACAGACTTGAAATGACGAGTAGATTCGTTCACACCGACGTTGAAAAGGATGTTCCAGTCACATGAAGGGTCATTAGCCCACTGTGCCACATCTCAAGATTTCCGTCTCTTGCGGCTAGGTTATCCTTACGATCGGCTCTTACGACACCCTTTGGGTGGAATAGGGTGGTGACACAAAGTCAAAGTCAAATCATTTATTTTGCAGAGGACACAATGGACACTTGCAAATTGACAACCTATTATTAAATTTATACAAAGCAAAGTAATATTGTTTACCACCAGTTCGGAACGCGACCACTGCTGAGAAGAACTGACAAGAAAGCCAGAGGGCTTGTCATTCTTTTCTTTTATATTACTTTGCGGTCCTATTTGATAATGTAATATATATTTACCAAACAAATTCTATAAAACAAACTGTTCTATTGGATCTGGAAAGCGTCAGCTGAAACGTGAATATTACAACAATACAAAATAAACTTTCATCATCATCACATCATCATTTCAGCCAAAAGACGTCCACTGCTGGACATAGGCCTCCCCCAAGGATCTCCACAAAGGCCGGTCCTGGGCCGCCCGCATCCACTGCTTTCCGGCGACCTTAACCAGGTCGTCGGTCCACCGTGTGGGAGGCCTACCAGCACTGCGCCTTCCGGACTTTTCTGCCCCATCGGGCGTCGGTCCTGCGAGCTATGTGCCCTGCCCACTGGCACTTAAGTTTGGCAATCCGGTGGGCTATGTCGGTGACCCTGGTTTTCCTGCGTATCTCCTCATTTCTGATTCGATCTCGCAAGGAAACTCCGAGCATAGCCCTCTCCATTGCCCTTTGGTGGTCGCTCACTATGGGCTCCATCAGAAGGCTCAAATAACTTATAAAATAAAACTTTCTTGGTCTAGTGAGCCGACCAACCCCAAACAGCAGCACCTGTTCACAAGTATAACGCATGTGACAGCCATCGGTCTCCTCAACCATAATAAAGGGAAGTACTATGTATTCTAAATCCTAACGCATTATATTTGTTTCCTGTTACAGTGATAGCTAGTCTTGAGGAGCCAATGCCTGGCTGGGTGGAGAGTTTTAACGGCCCCGTTGGAATATTTGTGGCCTGCGGAAAAGGTAATCAGGGTTTGAGGTTCAATATCTGAGTTAGAGATAGGCCTCGCAGAAGTCCACGTCAGCCCTCGGGTTAGCGACCAGCCAGGTTGACCGCCAACCCGAGGACAGCGGTTTAGGGCTCGCAGGGCAACCCTGAGAATAGAGGATTCCCTGGAGCCCAAACCCGCTACGATATCGTTTGCTGCTCTTCGTCTGGTCTCTCCCCGTGTGCCCGCCCGGCATGGGTTACCCTGAGCCGGTATCCAATGGGGCCAATTGGATTATAAAGGCACACAAGCCCCCTCACGACGGCAAGGGACCAACACAGTCGAGGATGGACCTGGGAAGTCCGTTGCCAGCGCAAAACAGGCCCCGGGAGGAAGGCGCGCCGTGGTCTGCCGGGAAAAGTGGGAGGCAATACAGTCCACCCTCGTAATTGAAGTCCCGCCTCGAAGCATAGAGATCCACTATAAGAGGTCGCGAGGCATTGCCAACATTACAGCAATACTGTAGTGGCCATGGTTCAGGCAGTCGAGGATCGCTGTTGGTGTTAGTGAATCTATTACCTGTCTGTACAATCTGTACACACCCCGGAGTCCCACATGACCCGGCCAGTCACCAACGGGCAGGTATTCTTAATATATAATATAAGGATCTTCTTAAGGATCAGTCGTGGTCACGGGAGCGATTAGATGACAGTTGTCTCTAAAAGTAGAAACAATCAGTTAAATTAAACGCCGTGATCCGCGTGTTTGCGACTATGATGGCGACGACGTGATTTCTGACGCAAATCCTTTGTCGCGGGCCAAAAAACCGACGGTGATCGGGGAACGGTGCGAAGCGCGAACGAGATGGTGTGAACAACATCTACACTCGTGATTCGCAGTTGTCCCGGGAAGTCGCGGCCGTTCACGCTGCGAGTGTAGAGCCGGCTTTATAATTGCTGAGTCGGGGCTCTTCCAGTCACATGGAGAGTGATTAGCCTACTGTGCCAGGCTGGCCAGATAAGTTGGCACAGGGTTTTGTATAAAGTTTTCCTTCTCTTGCGGCTACGACACGCTCAGGGAATGGAGTGGCAACACTTCTTCTTCTTCTTCTGCCTGGCGTTAGTACCGGCTATTACCAGGGTCCGCCTTCCGACTGAGCTTCCTCCACTTTGCCCGATCTTCAACGTCCTTTTCAGTTAGGCCATTGGCTCTCATGTCGGATTTGACGACGTCCAGCCAGCGTTTGCGAGGGCGACCGCGGGACCTAGCCCCAAGGACAGCCATATTCATGCATCTCCGACCAAGGTACTCCATAGGGCGGCGCATGATGTGGCCATACCATCGCAGACGACATTCTTGCAGTTTTTCCCCCACGTCACGGACACCAAGACTACCTCGGATGAATGAGTTGCGTATGCGATCGGAACGCGTTACGCCGCTCATCCACCTCAGCATCTTCATCTCCGTGACGCGAAGCTCCTGGGTGTGTCTGCTTAGTGCCGGCCAACATTCACCGCCGTATAGGAGGACAGGCCGTATGATGCATTTATATATCTGCCCCTTGAGCTTTGGAGGCATTTTGCGGTCGCATACAACGCCTGTTACCTCGCGCCACTTCGCCCAAGCCGCGCCTATACGGGCTTGGACATCGTCATCCACGTTGCCAGACACGTGCAGCACGGATCCAAGGTACCTAAACGTATCGGACTTCGTTATCAGGTCCGAACCTATTCGGATGAATAGGTGCTTGGATCCGTGCTGCCACAGGACATGTACTCAGTCTTCGCCACATTTAGTCTCAGACCACCGTTTTCCAGCGTGTCTTTCCAAATGTTGACTTTGCGCTCAAGATGGACCTTGTTCTGATTAACGAGGGCGATGTCATCGGCATACATCATTAGCCAAGGAGGCTGATCTTGGATGTTTGCCGTAACTACATCAAGCACCACGTTAAACAAGAACGGGCTAAGAGCCGAGCCTTGGTGAACGCCAACAGTAATTGGAAAGCCATTGGAGTCGCCAACAGCGGTCTGGACAGAGGACACGGAATCGCGGTACATGTCTCTGATAATGTCAATATAGGCCTCGGGGACACCCTTGGAGCGAAGTGCCCACCAGATGGACTGCCGAGGTATACAGTCGAAGGCCTTCTGCAGGTCTAAAAAGGCCATGTGCAGAGCTCTCCTTCTCTCCTTGTAAGCCTCGGCCAGAGTCCGTAAGGCGAACACTGCGTCCATGGTGCCGTTGGGATTGGGAGTTGCAACACTGTGTATTCTAAATCTGTCACTGTCAGTCATCTGTCAATTTTGACATTTGATATTTTAATCTTTTTTTAGGAATCCTGCGGAGTATCCACACTCGCCCTGATATTATCTGTGATTTCATAGCAGTGGATATTTGCACCAAACATATGGCTGCTGCAGCCTGGATTAGAGGCACCAAGAGGTACTTATTTTTTTCTTTATTAGATTATAGAGGGTTTAATCCCGTGGATTATGTCACCCTCATAGGTACATACTGAAAAAACACCGCTTATACTATAAGGCCCGTCTTTACAATTTTATAAATTATTATACTTGCTTTTTTTGACAAAGGTTCTGACAGTTTAAATGTAGTTCAGAGCAGTTTTAATGTAGGGATATGCCAGAGTATACACTCTGGCATATCCCTACATTTAAACTGGTGTTCAGTAACATTTGTCTCCTTACCTCACCAAGAGGTACTTAACTTACTTACTTTGGGCTTGCCCCGTTTCTGCAGTGCCTCTGGCATGTTCGCACAGGCACACACCCATGACTTTTTCGCCATGGTGAGATTAAAAACAGCCTCACTATTGCAAAGGACGCGGGCAAGCCCAAATAGCATTCTGAGGATGTTATCGAACAAGCTTGACTCACCTATTCTGCAACATTTTATGCGAATACTGGTGAGGCAAGAATAGTTTTGTTTTTTTATTTATTATATTTAACTTATGTTTTACTAACATAGTTTTTAAGCTGCCTGTCACTAACCTATGGACCTCTGTTGTCTGCCAAATAAATAAATTATTATTATTAACCCAGCGTGTACTCTTCTCAATATTTCCAAGCACAGCACCAACTTGATTTAGGTGACTACTTCTAGTATTCAGCCCATATATGACCCACTGCTGAGTCGGGCCTCCTCCAGTTACATGGAGGGGGGTAATTGGCCTACTGTGCCGCGCTGGGCAGAACGACCAAATTAAACGATTTTCCAAAATACAGCAATGTATATATGACACGAAAACTCGCACTATCAGCTGTTACGGCGGCAAGTGCAATGACACGATCGCGCGATCCCGCCCCGCACCGCGCGTGCATTCATTGACCTCTACTCCATGTCCGCGCGTGGTACGACGCTGCAGCGATAAATTTTATTGTTCGCTGTGCATTGCGTAGCGCGAATGAACTAAATAATGATAAATCTTTCATCTTATTTTTTTAAGCTGAACAGAATTTGGCATGATACTTAAGTGACCATAGAAAGCCGATTTTACTATATTTGTCTCTTACACCCTGTATATTTATATATATTTTGTAATAAGAATATTTCATTCATTTTCATGTTTCATATTCATTCATGATATAATTAATTGCAGTCTAGAACCGGGAGACGATGTGGAGATTTATAACTGCTGTGCGGGGCAATTGAAGAATATGCTAATGGGGGACATTGTCCCTATGTCGCAGGACATCGCGCGAGAAGTCCCGCTGAATGGAATGCTCTGGAGCATTGGCGGGACCATCACCACAAACGGCACGATACATTATCTGAAGGTAAGGCTCACAAGATTGATTGTATAAACCAATTATGGCGTTCACAATCGTCAGCGGTTACATCATTTTAATACTACTACCAGATCGGAACGCGGCACCAACCGAGAAGACGAAGAGAAAGAGAGAGAAGAAACTCGGTGGGCTTGTCTTTTTTTTGAAACGCCACATTACAATGATCGTCTACATCACTACAAAGTATAAAGCAAAGTCGCTGTCGAACTGTGCTGTGTGTTTAAAACTACGCAACGGATTTTGATGCGGTTTTTTTAATAGATAGAGTGATTCAAGAGGAAGGTTTATATGTATAATACATGCATAATTGCCACCGTGCGAAGCCGGGGCGGGTCGCTAGTATATTATAACTAACTAGTTTTGTTTGGTTTCGAAAGGTGCTCAGCTGAAATATGAATTTTATAATTTTGCCCTTGTTTCCACATAACCTGACCACTGGCGTAAAGTCTTTTACCCTCCCGTGGAAGTGGTCGGGTACCAGGCCAATGAGGCAGAAAAGTCCTCGAGTGGAGTCCACGTACTTGAAAGCGCAGTGATAGTAGAGCTCCCACACTGTGGACTGATGACCCGGTTAAGGTTGCTGAATTCCTATAGATGCGTGCGGTTTAGAATCCAGCAGTGGACTTATTTTGGGCTGAAATGATGAAGATTAAGAGAGATAGAGCATAGTTATGATGAAGTGGAAGTTCACACCGATGAAGGATAACGCATCTCTGGAAACACCCTATTCCTCTGATAGAGCTGTGACAACTGATAGAGCCATCCAAGGAGTGTGGTTTGACTGCAGAATCCGGAAGGTTGTCTGTAAGGTGTTCCTCAGTCGGGCACCTCTAGTTTCTTCGCCTTTACTTTAGCTCTATCCTCTCATACCAGTTTTAGTTCTAAACGACATCCAGTAAGTTTATGCGAGCCTGGTACATTTTCATGCGGCTGCGGTATTCTGCGAGGTGAAGATCCTTCCCCAGTCAGGCAGTTCCAGTTTGCTCTCTTATACTTTGGCCCTATCATACCTTATTCATCTTCAGGGTGTCGTAAAAGGAACCAACCCCCCTGTTTTCCATGGTGAAATGTAGAACTCCGGAAACTACTTGTCTACCTCCACTAAGGTCATGAGTGCCTGGTACTTTTTGGGTAAGGTGGAGGTCTTTCCCCAGTCAGGCAGCTCTGGTGAACAGGTGGATTGTGCTTTCAGGTTCTGCTACAGCATCTACTGCCGGCTGTTCTCGTCGACGTCCTACTTTGGGTGTTTGGGAAAAAACCAATGTAAGTTCACTAGAACCACTGATATTTAAAAAAATCTCTTGTACACACCCATAACATACATACAAACATATAATCACGCCTCTTTCCCGTAGGGGTAGGCAGAGACCACTTCTTTCCACTTGCTACGATCCTTACATACCTGTTTCGCTTCGTCCACTTTCATCATTCCCTTCATACATGGTCTTCGGTTTAGGGTACTCTTGACCTGGCCTTTTTTCAAGACGTCCCTGATTTGGTCTTGAAACGTCCGCCTAGGTCTTCCCCTTCCAACACTCATTCACACTCGCCTTGTACACTTTTTTGGTCAACCGTTCTTCATTCATTCTCTCGACATGGCCAAACCATCTCAGCATACCTTTCTCAATTTTTGTCACTACATTTTCTTTCAGACCACAACGCTTCCTTATCCTGTCACTCAGTTTAACTCCTATCATACTTCTTAACGCTCTCATCTCAACTGCATACATAATACACGACAAAATAAATGACAAGGCCTATAAATAAGCTGCAAGAGAAGGAAAACTTGTCACGAAACCTCCACTTAAATCGAGGAGGTTCGACTCAGTAGTTACTTGGTCATCCATGGGTTGATTAGTAGTAGTTTATAGAAACGTTCGTTATTTCAGGCTGGTCAAAATACAGCGCCGTATATACATCGCTAACTTAGCGCTACAGTACTACACAACGAAGCATTGGACGTTTTCCAACGACAATTTCGTCGCCCTCCGAGCAGCAGTTAAGACAGAGGACAAACAGCAATTCTACGGTGAAATAGAGAATGTAGATATTATGAAATACTTCGTTCAGTGCTGTTACGGAGGGAGAAAGTACTTGCTGAAAGAAAAAGATGAGGATATCCCAAAAGCCAGGGCTCATTGCAAACGGTAAGATGATGTGTGGTGATGGATTTAGAAATAGTGTCACCACACCATTCCATCCTCAGGGTGTCGTAAGAGCCTACAAAAGGAAATGTGCTGATGACCTTGCCGCAAGAGAATTTTTGCTGACGCTGGGGAATTTCTTTATTAAATTCTTTTACGTATTACGCCGCCCCTCTGGGCGGTTAGCAGTTATATGGTACTCCAGATAACTCGTCTACCCACTAAAACCCCAGCCGTATACCCTCACACGACACGCTTGGAGGGCCACAGGTTCGCATAAACGCATTCAACTGTGACGCCCCGAAACAGGTACGACCGTTTTGGCACTTGATACAAAACCCTTTGCCAACCCGTCGGGCCAGCGTGGCACAGCCTAATTACGCGCTATATAAATGGCGGAGGCCCGACTCAGCAGGGGGTCATTTATGTGCTGAGTAGTAGTAGAAATAAATCGTTGGTCTAGTGGTTAGATGTGCCGCCTTTGGATCAACGGGTCCCGGGTTCGATTCCGGGGTCGGGCAAGTGTCTTTGTCTAAACCAGAGGCACTGGCTCGGAGTCTGGGTGTCATTTCTATCTAAAATATGTATGTATTTACAAAAAAAAATGTACATAAGTAGTTTATCATCCATCTCGTTACCATAACACAAGCATTAAGTTGCTTAGCTTGGGACGAGATGGCGTTGTGTGTAATGTCCAAGGATATTTATATTTATTTATTCCGTATTCAAAACTGCTTCACTAGCCATAGATTATAGAAAATATTAAAATCTGACATTCATTAGAGCGAGCGCATAGATCTGACGTGTGGTGACGGATTTAGAATGTTGAGCGATCGACTGCTGCGCAGCATGTCGCGGGTTCGATCCCCGCACGGAAGAAATATTTGTACGACCTACAAGTATTTGTTCCGGGTCTGGGTGTTTTTCTATCTATAATATGTATGTGTTTACAAAAAAAAATGTATATAAGTAGTTTATCATCCATCTCGTTACCATAACAAAAGCATTAAGTTGCTTAGCTTGGGACGAGATGGCGTTGTGTGAAATGTCCAGGGATATTTATTTATTTATTGTGTCACAATCCCAATGCATCCTGGGGGTGTTGCTAGAGCCGACAAAAGGAAATGACAAGGCTGATAACCTAGCCGTAAAACACTGAGAAACTTGATACGAAACCTTGCGCCAACCAGTCGGGCCAGCGTCGCACAGTAGGCTAAAAGTGGGCATGAAGGGTTCCATGTAAATGGGAGAGGCCCGACCCAACAGTGGGTCATATATGGGCTGAGGAGAGAAATGAGGTAGTGTCAAAACAATTTCATCCCTATTTGCATCTAAATTGTAAAATAAATAAAATATATATGACGGTGCGAGTGAATGACAAGATTGATTGGACATTTGAATTATCAGTCATCTGTCAATATCATTCACTGTGACGCGACGCTGAGCGCTAGTGTCTATGGACGGACCGGTGGCGGCCATTATACTTTGAGCCGGCGATCAGTTCACACCTCCGCGTGGGAATCGATTCGCATCACGCGGACAGCTGCGTGTTCAGCGGAGTGTCTTATCGTTTAATTAACTGTGATTATTGTTAACACTATTTGCTATTATATTTTGTCAGTTGAGACTGTATTTCAATCTCCACGCCCGACTACCCACGTCTGCAGTTAGCTATAATAGCGAATGGAACCTCAGGATAAAGCGGGCCCCCCTATTGTCCCTTTATATATGTAATTCTAATCCTTTTGATTTGCAAAGCGGGAACGGGTTGCTAGAAGTAAAATATTTAATTCTAATCCATTTTTTTTTCAGAATGGCAATGTTGGACACGGTCGTGCAGCTAGCGTTCCACAGTTATCTTCTCTATTGGGCGTGCAAATTAATTTATTTTGTCTACAATAAATACTTTGCTGAGATGTTAGAAGATAACCTGCACATTTAATAAAATGTTGAGTATACTAGAAATATATTTCATTAACATACTTCAACTACTACTCAGCCCGTAAACGACCCACTACTGAGTCAGGCCTCCTCCCATCACAGGGATGTTAATTATCCTACTGTGTCACGCTGGCACTACTAACAAAATTGATGCGATAATGTGCTTAAAATACTGGCAGCATTTCTCTTTTGTACGGCCAGGCCTATCCGCTGGCCGAAGAAGCTATCGCCCGTTGGTCACCTGACACCACTAAAAGATGTTTTATTTAAATGTGTATAGAGACTCAATGCATTAGGACCCACTGTCCCTAAGTAATTAATAAACTTTGTCTTTTTATTATATTTTATTTGGTTACATATAAGAACTAACTATCCTATACTTTATATTGTACAATATTTAACCAGTCACCCTGTATACTTATTTAATTACTAATTGGACAACAGATCTGGTGCTTATAGTTCACGGTCTATTTTTGGACTTGATTACTATTAAGCAAATTTTTCGTGAGGTACTTCATTTTGATAAGAACATTTTCCTATACGAAAACTCTTGATTGTGGTAGCTTACAGAGGTAGCAAGGATAAAATATGTTAGTTTAATGATTCTCAAAAATTTCATCCAAAAACTCGTCAATCAAAAAAAAAAAAATCTAATGCGAATTCTGATCCAATTTATGTTCAACGCTGTCAAATTACAGTACTCCTAAAAACAATACTGACAACATTGGATTGAAATCGGAATTGCTCTTGTATTGGCTAGCGATTGTGTGACACATGAAGTTAGCTTGCACAAAATTGGCTGTCAAGTTGCTGTCAAAGTGAAGCTTCAAGAGTACCAATATTGGATTGAATCCAATAGGGGCTGTCTATTAATCACGTGAGGTTCGAAAGGGGGAGGGAGGGGTCCGGCAAAAATCACGAAATATCACAAGGGGGGAGGGGGGGTATATTAAGATATCACGTGTATTTATTTTTTCGTTAAACGCGTGATTTTGAAACCGAAAAGTGGCGTGTATTGTCGTTACCTTTGAGTGTAAGATTCTTTTTAGGTACTAAAAAATACACGTTATTTTTATTGGGGGGTGGGGGGGTTGTCTTAAACCTCATCACGTATCACCAAGGGGGAGGGAGGGGTTAAATATTGATAAAAAAACCATCACGTGATTAATGGACAGCCCCATATTGATTAGTTCATCCAATGGCCACACAATGTTGCAACGATTTGCGCTAGCGTCGCGTTCAAGTGTGCCCAAGAGTACGAAACGTCAAGCCGTGTACAGATTTGCGAAATGTAGCATGCAATTTAACACGAAAGGAGCATTTCACAAGTGTAGACGCAGGGTGCGCACGAACCGAGCATGTACGTGCTCGCATCTGTTTCATGCGCGATGGCTCAGCCTATTGAGAACACGCGAAGAGAATGGATAGATGTGTTTTCTTCCATGGTTCTCGCGCGTTCCGCAGTACAGACACACACAACCCGTCCACACTGTGTTGAAATGCTCTGTCCGTGCGCGTAGTGAGCACGGACCTGCAACCTGGAAGGAAAAAAACCTGAAAGGAATTCTGTTACATTGCATGATAAATTGCGACAACGTGGACGGCAAATTCTTTCATTGCGTGTTACATTGCATGCTACATTTCGCAAATCTGTACAAGACTTCATAATTCCAATCCCGATCGATCGGAATCGCGTTTGAGAGTAAGCTACAAGATAACAACTAAAAACTTAACTAACTACAGAGATTCTAATAGACGGATCCTATTTTGGAACCCTTAAATATTTTGACACATCAGGTCATAGGACTAAAAAGAAAGAAGCAGCGAAGAGCCCTCAAATCTAGTTGACAGCTTCCCACATATTCGTTAAAAAGTCTTGGACGTACGCGGAGTGAATGACGCGCCAGAAGATGTAGAAGTAGAAGGAATATCTCACGACAATATCCAGGATCACCATTCTGTGGAAAATAACGGTTATGAGACAAAATATCGACCAGTCTCCTGCGATATTTCAGCCAAAAGGCGGCCACTGATGGACATAGGCCGGTCCAGGGCCGCCCGCATTCATCGGTCAACGTTAACCAGGTCATCGCCGGCTTTTCTCTGTAGAGCGGCCTTCCGAACCGGCGGTAGTTTCAGCAAGAATGTGAGTGGACGCAGGGATTGTGAGCGATCAAGGGCACCGGAAGGATTGTAGGAGTGAGGAGTTCTGTATGAAAGGTGTTGTGTGTGGAGAGTACCACCTAGTGTGGGACAGGGGCCGTAAGATGATAATGGTATTTATAAATATGACGATTTATAAGAGTTTTGAGGTTTGAGAGATGCCCTCTTCTTCAACCTTTCACCACCCAATGCTGAGTGTAGGCCTCTTCCAGTGCACGCCATTCTTCGCGGTTTTGCGCCTTTCGCATCCAGTCTTTTCCAGCCACTCCATCAGGTCGTCGGTCCAGCGCATTGGTTGCCTGCCCATATTTCTATGCCCTACTCTCGGCCTCAAGCACCTGTCTACGGCCAAGTCCTGTCTACGGCTTAAATGGCCCGCCCACTTCAACTTTCTACTAGCGATCACATGGGCTATGTCAACCAATTTCGTTCTCTTCCGGATCTCTGTGTTCCTGATTCGATCACGTAGAGAGATAGCCCGTGCCATGGCTCTTTGAGATGCCCACGCTATTCGAAAACCGGTATAATAAATAGCAATAATAATTACTGTATAAAATGAATATCTAACACAATATTGAAACAATTTGGCGCTAGCTTCCCGTTCAAGTGTGCTCAAGAGGACGAAACGTCACAATTCCAATCCCGATCGATCGATGAGTAACCCCACTGGTAATAGTGTTATAAGAATCCTTTGAGTATTGTGGCGACACGGTTGGCGCAGTGGTTGAGCGATCGACTGCTGCGCAGCATGTCGCGGGTTCGATTCCCGCACGGAAGAATTATTTGTACGATCTACAAGTATTTGTTCTGGGTCTGGGTGTTTTCTATCTATAATATGTATGTATTTACAAAAATCCGTTTAATCCGTGTGGTAGCGGAGAAAGAATACTACCTCCCCATATCTTCCCGTGGGTGTCGTAGAAGGCGACTAAGGGACAACAGACGTTGGGCAGCAGCGACGTTCTGTCAAGCATCGGCCACCCGATACTACGATCGCCAACGAGCCTGCCAAGCGTGGCGATTATGGCAAACCCCCCCCAATGGTGCACACAATTAAAAAAACGGCCCCCAGTCCCCGGCAGAACCCGCTATTCCTTCGGCCACGGTAGCAGCCAAGGTAACGGTGGGGCAGGGGGTGCTAACAATCTCCGGCAGAGATCCGGCTACCATAAAAAACGACGGATGCACCTGGCAACATACAACACACGGACACTGCGGACTGACGAGAAGATCATAGAACTCGAGGAAGAGTTGAGCAAGCTGCGATGGGATATAGTGGGGTTGTCTGAAGTCCGAAGAGAGGGGGAGGACACGATAACCCTCAAATCCGGCAACTTGCTCTACTTCCGGGAGGGCGACCACCAGTCCCAAGGTGGTGTTGGGTTTATCGTCCACAAGTCTCTTGTGAACAACGTTGTTAAAATCGAGAGTGTGTCGACCAGGGTGGCGTACCTTATACTCAGAATAACCAAGCGTTATATTGAAGGTCATACAGGTATACGCACCGACCTCGGCACATCCCGACGATGCGGTAGAGATCATGTATGAGGACATTTCCTCGGCCATACATGGCTCTAGAACGCACTACACCGTTGTCATGGGGGATTTTAACGCGAAGCTAGGCAAGCGGAGCGGAGATGAGCTGCAAGTGGGGCAATTTGGGTTTGGACACCGGAACCAACGGGGCCAACTTTTGGCTGGTTTTCTGGAGAAGGAAGGACTCTATATGATGAATTCCTTCTACAGAAAACCAGAACAGAGGAAATGGACCTGGTTGAGTCCGGATGGCACCACAAAAAACGAGATAGACTTCATCATGTCGACGAAGAAGCACATATTCAATGATGTCTCCGTGATCAATATGGTCAAAACCGGCAGCGATCACCGCTTAGTAAGAGGCACATTGAATATCGACATCAAGCTTGAAAGGTCGCGCATGGTGAGGTCTACACTGCGTCCCGTGCCTGTTCAGATTCAAAACCCGGAAAGCTTCCAGCTCGAACTGCAGAACCGCTTTATTAGCCTAGGCGTTGACATGGACGATTATAATGACGGGTTCGTGGAGACTGTCCGCAAAGTTGGGTCGAAGTTCTGTAAGACCCAATGCCAGAAAACGGCCAAAAAGCTCTCGGACGTCACCCTGAATCTCATGGACAAACGACGGAAACTGGTCCTGCAGTCTTCAGATGATGCGACGCAGCTTCGGATGCTCAATAGACAGATATCAAAGTCCCTGAAGCGTGATATACGCCGATTCAACACGAATCGTGTTAAAGAGGCTATTGAACGCAACAGGGGCTCCAAGGTTTTCGCCAGGGATCTGTCTATTGGGCAAAGCCAGCTCGTCAGGCTGAAGACTGATGATGGCAGGATCGTCACGTCGAAGTCCGAGATTTTGGGTGAGGTCGAGAGTTTCTATGGACAGCTTTACGCGTCTACACAGGAACCCGTCATAAATCTAGCAAACGATCCACGAGCTAGATTAACCCGGCACTACACAGAAGACCTTCCGGACATCAGCCTGTGCGAGATCGGAATGGCCCTCAAGCAACTTAGGAACGGCAAGGCAGCGGGTGATGACGGAATTACCGCAGAACTTCTGAAGGCGGGTGAAGAACCGATCCTTAGGGCCCTTCAGAGGTTGTTTAATTCCGTCATACTCGAAGGACGAACGCGAAAGGCATGGAACAGAGGTGTGGTGGTGCTGTTCTTCAAGAAGGGAGATAACACTTTATTGAAAAACTACAGACCCATCTCACTTCTGAGTCATGTCTACAAGTTGTTCTCGAGGGTCATCACGAATCGCCTCGCATGCAGGCTCGATGATTCCCAGCCTCCCGAACAAGCCGGTTTCCGAAAAGGCTTTAGTACCGTAGACCACATATTAACGCTACGGCAGGTTATACAGAAGACCGAGGAGTATAACCTGCCCCTTTGTCTTAAGCCTTCGATTCGATCGAGACGTGGGCAGTATTGCAGGCTCTCCAGAGGTGCCAAGTCGACTATCGGTACATCGAAGTGTTGAAGTGCTTGTATGAAAACGCCACCATGTCAGTCCGACTCCAGCACCAGACCTCGAAACCGATCCAGTTGCAGCGAGGTGTTAGACAGGGAGACGTTATCTCTCCGAAACTGTTCTCCGCTGCACTGGAAGATGTTTTCTAGGTTCTGGACTGGAAAGGGCTGGGTATTAACGTGAACGGCGAGTACATCACTCACCTTCGATTCGCTGACGACATAGTCGTAATGGCTGAGACCATGGAGGGCCTCACTACGATGCTCGATGGCCTCTATCGAGCCTCAGAACGAGTCGGCCTTAAAATGAACATGGAGAAGACGAAGATCATGTCTAATATCCATGTTCAAGCCACTCCTGTTGACATCGGAGGTTCTACCCTTGAAGTTGTTGACCACTACATTTACCTGGGACACACTGTCCAGTTAGGTAAGTCCAACTTCGAGAAAGAGGTCACTCGTCGGATCCAACTCGGCTGGGCAGCGTTTGGGAAGCTGCGAAGGATCTTCTCGTCCCCAATACCACAGTGTCTGAAGACAAAAGTCTTCAACCAATGTGTGTTGCCAGTGATGACTTATGGAACAGAGACGTGGTTGCTCACTATGGGCTCCATCAGAAGGCGCAAAGTCACCCAAAGGGCAATGGAGAGGGCTATGCTCAGAGTTTCCCTGCGAGATCGAATCAGAAATGAGGAGATACGCAGGAAAACCAGGGTCACCGAAATAGCCCACAGGATTGCCAAACTTAAATGGCAGTGGGCAGGGCACATAGCGCGCAGGACCGACGCCCGATGGGGCAGAAAAGTCCTGGAATGGCGACCGCGTTCCGGAAAGCGCAGTGCTGGTAGGCCTCCCACACGGTGGACCGATGACCTGATTAAGGTCGCCGGAAAACAATGGATGCGGGCGGCCCAGGACCGGCCTTTGTGGAAATCTTTGGGGGAGGCCTATGTCCAGCAGTGGATGTCTTTTGGCTGAAATGATGATGATGATGATTTACAAAAAAAAAAATTATTAGTTTATCATCCATCTCGTTACCATAACACAAGCATTAGGTTGCTTAGCTATGGACGAGATGACGTTGCGTGAAATGTCTAAGGATATTTATTTATTTTATTTATTTATAATAAATCATTTTTCTATTCTATGGTATACTGACCTCTTGAAATGGGCCTTAGCCTTAGGGATATCCTCATCCCTTTCTTTCAACAAGTACCGCCTCCCCCCTTTGAGAGAAAAATACATGTACTTCCTTCGATCCACGACTAGGTCGTAATGGAAGTCTTTTTTATCTTCTTCTTTCAGCTTTTTGCACAGTAACAGACTGTTTTGGCTATCGAATGTCCATTGCCTGGTGAGATAGTACTCTACAGCCAGGTTTGCTATATAAATGCGTCGCTGGATCTTGACCAATCTGTAATTCACCAGGAATAATACAATCAAGGTAGTTTGAGTAACACCAGATAAAAAACGACTTTTTTTATGTTTAGTTGTGCAAACCTTACCATACCTTACCTGTTGTCCGTGACCGATTTATATTTATCACCACCCCATTTCATACTGAGGGTGTCGTAATATGCGACTAAAGGAACGCAAGATGCAGTTCACCTAGCCGCAAGAGAAGAAAAACTCGACACAACCAACCAACGGGCCACAGTAGGCTAACTGCCCGCCATGTGATTGGAGGAGGCCCGACTCAGCAGTGGGTCTTTTGTGGGCTAAATAATAGTAGTACAATCTTGTCCTGACAAAAACCGGCACAAAAATGGCATTATGAAATTTGCCACAGAGCTGACAATACTTACAAAGGCTTATGTCCAGCCAACTTGATCAACATATCCAAGAAGATAGCCGGCAGTAGATGGAGCAGAATCACCTGAAATAAAAAAAAACTACTACTCAGCCCATAAACCACTGCTGAATCAGGCCTCATCCCATCACAGAGATAGGAGCCTACCGCGTTGCCCAGATGGGTCAGGATCAGGTTTTCCTTCTCTTCCCCCTAGGTTTTCGGCCTTGTCATTTCCTTTTATCGGCTCTTGTGACATCTTCCGGGTGGAATGGGATGGTAGCACTATGGGTTCCAAATCCGTGATTACACGGAATAAAAACACATGATCATAATTTAACCTAAAATAATGGACTTCTGCTAGCCTGTTCTTCCACACTAAATACTTCATTGAATCTGAACTGATCTGGCTAACTGCTACGTGTGCTCTATCCCTGCCATACTGTAAGACAACCAGCAACCACTAATTACTAGGTTAAACTAGCTGTGCCACTGCTACTGACTAAATGTAACTGCTATAAGCTCTACAACAGCAGGACCTGCTGCTTTGCTTGCGCCTCTAAGCACGGGGAAGTTCAGATGTTCTAATACCCAGATGTTCTCCATCAGAAGGCTCAAAGTCACCCAACCGGCAATGAATAGGGCTATGCTCGGAGTTACCCTAGAAATGAGGATATACGGGAGAACCACAGTTACTGACATAGCCCACAGGATTGACAAACTTAAGTGGCAATGTGCAGGGCACATAGCTCGCAGGATCGGGCGTAGAAAAGTCCTCGAATGGCGACCGCGTTCCGGAAAGTGCTATGCTGGTAGGCCTCCCACACGGTGGGACCTGGTTAATGTCGCCGGAAAGTGATGGATGAGGCTCAGGACCGACCATCATGGAAATCCTTGTGGGAGGCCTATGTCCAACATTGATCATGTGAAGTGAGATGTACCTTGATGTAGTGGTTATATTTGCATTTCGTGTGCTCCCCTCCAACGGACCACACCATGTTATCCAGGGGTATGGTCGGGTAGACCTCCTTAGCTAAGTTTGTCATCGCCGCCAGACTGATTTGGTTTTTGGCGCCCCCACAACTATTGAAGATCGGGACATCATCCTCTGGAGATAGCCTGTAAAGCAACGCAAAGTTAATGACTAGTCGCTTCTTGGAGAAGGACCTCCACCTTACGGAACAGGTATATAGTTTCCTCCTACTCCTAGCTCATCGACATGTGAGTAATACCATTTTATTTATTTATTTACTCTTTATGTACTACAAACACGGTACACAAGGCGGACTTAATGCCATGCGGCATTCTCTGCCAGTCAACCTTCGGGTTAATATATAATGAATACATACTATAATATTAATATTTACAATATAAGTCATATATATAAAAAAATACATTTTCCCCCGTGTCAGAATATTACACTTCCCCACTGCACGCTGGGAAACAACGCGGGTTGTAAAACCGGTGCCCTGCTCCATTTTGGACCCTGCCGTGGCTTTCCATCATGCAAGCATGTCAAAGGCACAAACACAGTGAGACTGCTTGGCGCTTAGCTGGGCGGACCATTCGATCCTATCTCCATGCGTGCTGTGTTTTGGTGACTCAACACGCGTTATTTCCCAGCGTGCGGTGGGGAAGTCTTATATTCTGTCCCGTCCTCACACGGGGTAAACTACTTTTGACTAGCCTAATAGTTTTTGGCTTTCGGCCTTGTCATTACCTTTTGTCGGCTCTTACGAAACCCTCAGTATGAAATGGCGACACTATGTGTTCTAAATCCGTCATCAAATATACATTTACTTACTGCTTAGTACCGCGGGCCCAGGCGGCAGCTATCATGCTCTTAATGGATATATCGACTGGCACGAAATCTGAATGTACCTCGGGGTTAGTATAGATGCTGCGCATAATACCTGCAAGAAAAATCACGGTTACATGTGCCGCCTTTGGATCAACGGGTCCCGGGTTCGATTCCGGGGTCGGGCAAGTGTCTTTTTTTAAACCAGAGGCACTTGCTCTGAGGCTGGGTGTCATTTTTAAAACGCTTTTATTAGCTTCGCTTTTATGTATGTATGTAGTATGTATGTATGTAACGGAATCTTTGAACATGATTTTGACCCAGTTGAAAACGTCGGAATAACACGAAATTTGGTATACTTATTAAGGACCGATGACAATTCGATATTTTAAACATTTTGACCCGTTATCATTTATAGAAAAAAAAAAAAAGTTAAATAAAAAAACTAAAAAATACGCTTTTAAAGAAAATCGAACTAAAAAATAGAAAATAAATTTGAATTAACAATAGTGTCAGAAAAAATTATTTTATTCTAAAAAGCGTAAAACTGCCCCCGCTCTACAGATTAAAAATAGGCTCATGTGTGTCATTTGTGCTCGCGAAGAATTTGTAAATAGCGCCTGCAATACAAATTAAGATTCAGAGCAGAGAATCGTTTAAAAAAATTTGAGTCATACCTTTTCCACTAGCTACCATCAGGCCTGCTGGTCCATTGAAATTCTCCATCCATCCAGGGACCGGCTCCTCAAAGCTGGATATAACTAGAAAAACATTGATGACTGGCTGTTCAGTCGGGCCTCTTTCAGTTATATGGAGGGTAATTAGCCTACTGTGTTAAAAACTGCTTTGAAATTAAACACTTTTAACGGATTTATCGCGTATATATTACATTATTTAATTCCCGACGTTTCGAATGCTTTGCAGCAGTCGTGGTCGCGGGAGAGACTAGATGACAGTTGTCTTCAAAAGTACAAAGAAACAGTTAAAATCTACCGCCTATAATTTTGTTTTATTGATAACGTTCCATGTGCACGCAGAAATCGCTCACGGTGTCCAGAGGTCTTGCAGATGAGTATTTTGCTTGAGATTTGATCAATTTAATGACTGGATCCCAGGCAGGTGGTACTTGGGATCTAACATCCCCCTACAAGATGCTGGTGTGTATAAACTTGACTGTGAGTGTGGATTATCATATATTGGGCAAACAAAGAGAAGTGTCGGTATCCGCATAAAAGAACATATAGCTGATATGAAAAACAGACGCTCGACCAAGTCTGCAGTTTGTGAGCACACATTCAACAAGACCAACCACTACATTCACTTTGATAGACCTCAAATCCTTGCCAAGGAAAATCATTACATTCCAAGAATGATCCGCGAGGCTATTGAGATTAAAAAACATCCAAATTTCAATAGAGAAGATGGTTGGCAAGTACCACCTGCCTGGGATCCAGTAATTAAATTGATCAAATCTCAAGCAAAATACTCATCTGCAAGACCTCTGGACACCGTGAGCGACTTCTGCGTGCACATGGAACGTTATCAATAAAACAAAATTATAGGCGGTAGATTTTAACTGTTTCTTTGTACTTTTGAAGACAACTGTCATCTAGTCTCTCCCGCGACCACGACTGCTGCAAAGCATTCGAAACGTCGGGAATTAAATAATGTAATATATACGCGATAAATCCGTTAAAAGTGTTTAATTTCAATGTGTAATAATCGCGAAAACCTAAGAAATCATTAAAAACTGCTTCTAAGAATTATCCAATTTCCCATTGGACACCATTCTAACCTAGCGGTAGCGTCGTGTAGCGGGTCGTTCTCTTCCTTGTAATATAGTTGAGGAGGGAGATGGCTGCCATGCGTCACGCTTGAGAGCAGGTGCCGTTGTGCAAACTATATTTACGTACGTTTCATCACAAAACTCTTATAAATAAATCGTTATATTTAAAATTACCATTATCATCTTACGACCCTTGTCCCACGCTAGGTGGTAGTCCCGATACACGCCTATCAGTCGTCATATCTACATTCACACCTTTCATACACAAATACTTTGATCTCCCACGACCCTTGCGTCCACCCACATTCATGCTGATACTACCACCGGTTCGGAATGCTGCTCTACAGAGAAGAGCCGGCAAGAACCTTACTACTACCACTTACCTATTGATGGTCGGAATATGACTATGGGTAACTTTCCCTTCTGCTCGTATACCAAGTGCTCAGCCAATTGCTTTGTGAATGTATACGTGTTCGGGATTTCTCCGAGGTATCTGTAACAAAGGGTACATGATGCTTACATCAGAACCCCTAACTTCCCCCAAAGTCACGGCATCTTCCTACATTGGGAAGTGCGACCCGGGGTCCTGAAGCGGGCAGCCGAGGTACGCCATTGGTTTTAGTGGGTATGTGGGCCCCATCCATGTGGGGACGGGGGGAATATTAAACTTCCCTACCGCACGCTGGGAAATAAAGCGTGTTGTAAAAGTCAACAAAACCCAGCACGCTTGGTGGTAGGATCTAATGGTCCGCCCGGCTAGCTACCACCTTCACATCTAAGTCCCGCGACGAGCAGTTTTACTGTGATTCGTCGTGTGTATGTGAGAGCTGGTGCCCGACAGGGCATTTCCTTGAATTGCCTGCTCCACCTTAGACCCTGGCGCTGCTTTCCATCACGCAAGCCTAGGCAGTCAAGTCTCTGATAAAAAAAATAAGAGCTGTCTTCCCCCTGATTATCGATGTTGATGGTTTTGTTAACCTATTTTTGTCCTAAGGGGGTCGTAAGTGCCGACAAAAGGAAATAAGCCCAGCAGAATACCTAGCCGCTAGAGAAGGAAAACTTGAAACGATACGGTGTGCCAACCCGTCTGGCCAGCGTGGCAGAGTAGGCTTTACTCGGCTTAGCAGTGAGTCATTGACGACACGGTTAGCGCAGTGGTTGAGCGATCGAGTGCTGCGCAGCATGTCGCGGGTTCGATTCCCGCACGGACGCAATATAGTACGACCTACAAGTATTTGTTCCGGGTCTGGGTGTTTTCTATCTATAATATGTATGTATTTATTTAAAAGAAATTGTTTAAAAGTAGTTTATCATCCATCTCGTTACCATAACACCAGCACTCAGTTGCTTAGCTTTGGACAATATGGCGTTGTGTGAAATGTCCAAGGATATTATTATTATTATTTATGGGCTGAGTAGTAATCATCGTCATCATCATCATTTCAGCCAAAAGACGTCCACTGCTGGACATAGGCCTCCCCCAAGGATTTCCACAAAGGCCGGTCCTGGGCCGCCCGCATCCACTACTTTCCCGCAACCTTAACCAGGTCGTCGGTCCACCGTGTGGGAGGCCTACCAGCAATGCGCCTGCCGGAACGCGGTCGCCACTCGAGGACTTTTCTGCCCCATCGGGCGTCGGTCCTGCGAGCTATGTGCCCTGCCCACTGCCACTTAAGTTTGGCAATCCGGTGGGCTATGTCGGTGACCCTGGTTTTCCTGCGTATCTCCTCATTTCTGATTCGATCTCGCAGGGAAACTCCGAGCATAGCCCTCTCCATTGCCCTTTGGGTGACTTTGAGCCTTCTGATGGAGCCCATAGTGAGCGACCACGTCTCTGTTCCATATGTCATCACTGGCAACACACATTGGTTGAAGACTTTTGTCTTCAGACACTGCGGTATTGTGGACGAGAAGATCTTTCGCAGCTTCCCGAGTAGTAAAAGTAGTAGAATATATTTTACTTAGCCGTCAAAACCCGTAAGAGGTGTTCGTCTGTCTTTTCGCATATTTCCATTGTCTCCCTCCAGTCTGCATGTGGAGGGTACATCTTCTCTTCAATGATGGCTCTATTGGTGTTGGAGTATGACGTAGACACGTGGAGAAGACACTGTAGAAACAAATAACTTTTGTTATACCACTAGGCACGAAAAGCCGCCGTTTTGCCTACCCACTACTGGGTCGGGCCTCCTCCAAATTCATGGAGGGAAATTAGGCTAGTGTGCCACGCTGGCATGACGGGTTGGCACAGGTTTCCCTGCTGTCAAGTTTCCCTGCTCTTGGGTGGAGGTGATCTGCCTCTTGCGTTTTTTTAGTCGTCTCTTTTTTTTACCAGTTACTTGAATGCCATTGACCCTAGGCTTGCGTGATGGAAAGCAACGCCAGGGTCTAAGATGGAGCGTGCAATTCAAGGAAATACCCTGTCAGGAGCCGGTACCTCAACATACACATGGTGTGAGGGTGGCAGCTAGCTGGTTGAACCATTAGATCTTATAGTTCAGGAAATATAAATTGGTCACTTCGTATCTACTTTGCGATCTTTACAAACGTACAATTAATATTTCCTGAACTATACCACCATGCGTGCCTTTTACAACAGCGTTTTCCCTTTTCCCAGCGTGCCGTGGGGTAGTCCCTCCCCACACGGTTAAAAATATCCAAATCATAATCAAAACTCATGTGACATCAAATTAAAAAAAAAGAAATTGTGTGCTTAAGTCTGCACGGCAGAAGGGAAGCTTCATTGGCAATCAGAATGGCATCGAAAAATACAGAGTTGATATGACAGAGGCATTAAATGACACTACGTATACTATGTGATTAGTATGAATTCGAAACGGTACAAAAAAATACACGTGATTTTTCATGGGGGGTGTAGGGGTAGTCTTAAACCTCACCAGGTATCACCAATGGGGAGGGAGGGGTTAAAAAATGTTAAAAAAACATCACGTGATTAATGGACAGCCCCTAACGTTAATAAACGATGCGTTAGGCATAAACATCTGTTCGGAAAGATACATCATGTTCAAATGAGGCAAAAAATTTAATTTAAAAGTCGCAGTCGCCTGTCCGTCCCTCTGTATGCTTAAATCTTTAAAACTACGCTACGGATTTGGAAGCGAGTTTTTTTAATAGATAGACTGATTCAAGAGGAAGGTTTATATGTATAAATACATCCAGAATATTTTAGAGAAACACTGATACATTTATAATGTCATGATTGCACCCTTCCGAAGCCGGGGCGGGTCGCTAGTCACTACATAGTATAAAACAAAGTCGCTGTCGTCTTTCCGTCCCTATGTATGCTTAAATATTTAAAACTACGCAACGGATTTTGAAGCGGTTTTTTTTAATAGATAGAGTGATTCAAGAGGAATGTTTATATGTATTATACATGCATAATTGCACCCGTGCGGAGCCGGGCCGGGTCGCTAGTAGTATATAAAAGTGATTTTGATGCTAAGGCTCAAGGTCATTTATGAGAATAGCTCATGCTGAGATTATTTCTAAAGTTGCCTGTAGCAAAAATCGGATAATCTCACCAATTCAGTGCCAAATACATGTGAGGATAAAAAAATAAGAGCAAATTACAATGAATCTTTAATATATTATTAGGTATCTTTTCATCAGACTGCCGTGACGTCAGTAGTAGTTTAAGCAATGGTCCGCTATATTTCCCATGCTAATTAACAGATGCCATTGCCTAGTGTATTAAAGCGCTGAGTCATTCGACGCGATCTCGTCACGGTCGAGGGTTCAAACATTAGCATCGTCCGTTTTTGGTGGATTAAAATAAAATAATCAAATGAATCATTACGTATGCATTGAATATACACAACAGCGAAGAGCAGCTGACTGTGTCTTTCTCGCTCGGGTACACGCGGCGGTTCCGAGTTTACCCGATCGACCCTTTCACCTCAGAGCGTGACGGATCAGCCCAACTTACTACTACGGAAAGATCTGTGTGCAGTGCCCCAAAAGAAGATTTCACTTCAAAAAGATTGACATCAAATACATGTAACCAACATGATGTTGGGTCGTCGTCGTTTCAGCCCATAAATGACTCACTACTGAGCCGGGCCTCCTCCAAATTCATGGAGGGAATTAGCCTATTGTGCCACGATGTTGGGTACTTACTGATAAATTTCGGACTTCTTTGGCGAGTTCCACAATCTCCTTTGTTCCTCCAAGGTTCATTTTGGCAGCGTAGCTTAGTGGGTCATCGAACCTGGGACACAAGACATTCATCATCAATAGCAGGCCTTCCCTAATGAGGGCCATAGTGAGATATTCTCAAGGAAACCTTGTTTTTAAGTTGTTAGTCTAGTGGTTAGATGTGCCGCCTTTGGATCAACGGGTCCCGGGTTTGATTCCGGGGTCGGGCAAGTGTCTTTGTCTACACCAGAGGCACTGGCTCGGAGTCTGGGTGTCATTTTGTGCTCGTGAATTACATGTTTGTAAACTGCCCCCATGAAACAGGTTATACCTAGTGCAGGGGTTTCATTTTTTAAACCACAGCGTTTCTTGCCGGCTCTTCTCTGTGGAATGGCATTCCGAACCGGTGGTAAAAACTAAATAATTAGTTATTTTTATATTTCTTTTAAATTTAATAAAAAATTTTGGCTATTTGAAAGCATTCGCAAGAATTTATTCAAATAAAAAACATTTTGATTTTGATTTAAATAAAAATCCCCTGCTAGATGGAGCGACGATCTGCGAAAGATTGCGGGCAGCAGCTGGATGCGTCAAGCTGAAGACAGGGCGCTATGGCGCTCTTTAGGGGAGGCCTATGTCCAGCAGTGATGATGATGATTTATACCTGTATCACGTAATTTACAAGCATGTAATTCTAGAACATAAAATACACCCAGACTCAGAGCAAGTGCCTCTGGTTTACACAGTCACTTGCCCCGTCCCGGAATAGAACCCGGGGACCCCTGAACCAAAAATCCTTTACCACTGGTTCGGACTGCCATTCCACAGAGAAGAGCCGGCAAAAAACTCCATTGTTGCTCTTCTAAATAAAAGGGTTACAATGATGGTGGTACAAACATGTCTGAAAGATTAGTGGAAGCAATTTCGTATGCTTTGCAGCAAACGTGGTCACGGGAGAGACTAGAGAACAGTTGTCTTAAAAAATATGAGGAAACAGTTAAATCTACCGCCAATAATTTTGTTTTACATAGAGTAATGTAAAAAAAGCGATCTGTTAAAATGTATTAAGCATACATAGTGTCATCACACCATTCTATCCTGAGGGTGTGGCATGTGCCAACAAACGGAAACAACAAGGGCAATAACCTAGCCATCCTCCTTTAAACGGGGTTTAAAAAGAGCACTCACTTCACGGTAGGCAACGGCTTGGATGTGCCCCTGGCACTGCCAAAGTCCATGGGCGTTTGCCAACAAGAGATAATGCAAACTTCATAGGAAACTGTGTGCCAACCCGTCTGGCCAGCGTGGCACAGTAGCCTAATTACCCTCCATGTAATGGGAGGAGGCACAACTCGGCAGTGGGTAATCTATGGGTTGAATCATCATCATCATCATCAACATCATCATCATCAACATCATCATCAACATCATCATCATCAACATCATCATCATCAACATCATCATCATCAGCCTATTTCAGTCCACTGCTGGACGTAGGCCTCCCCCACGGCTCACCACTGAACCCGGTCTTCGGTTCTATGCATCCAGTTGCTGCTTCTATGGGTTGAATAGTAGTAGTAATTACTATACCTAACACTGGCTGCCACATGGAATATGATGTTGACTCTATTTACAAGAAGAGTCCTATCTTCTTCAGACAAACCTGGAAGAGAAAAAGATTCTATGTAACTAGATAGTTGAGCGATCGACTGCTGTACAGCATGTCGCGGGTTCGATTCCACGCACGGAAGAAATATTTGTACGACCTACAAGTATTTGTTTCGGGCCTGGGTGTTTTCTATCTATAATATGTATGTATTTACAAAAAAAATTACACAAGCATTAAGTTGCTTAGCTTGGGACGAGATGGCGTTGTGTGAAATGTCCAAGGATATTTATTTTATTATTATTTTAATACTATTCATTGTACTATTCATTATTCCAGTACTAAAACTACATTATTCCTAGTACCACTAACTATTAGTCCAGTACTAAAACTACATTAGTTCTAGTACCACTGACTATTAGTCCAGTACTAAAACTACATTAGTTCTATACTAAAACTACATTCGTTCTAGTACCACTGACTATTAGTCCAGTACTAAAACTACATTATTCCTAGTACCAGTGACTCTTAGTCCAGTACTAAAACTACATTAGGTCTAGTACCACTGACTATTAGTTCAGTATTAAAACTACATTAGTCCTAGTACCAGTGACTCTTAGTCCAGTGCTAAAACTACATTAGTTCTAGTGCCACTGACTATTAGTCCAGTACTAAAACTACATTAGTCCTAGTACCACTGCCTATTAGGCCAGTACTAAAACTACATTAGTTCTAGTACCACTGACTATTAGTCCAGTACTAAAACTACATTAGTCCTAGTACCAGTGACTCTTAGTCCAGTGCTAAAACTACATTAGTTCTAGTGCCACTGACTATTAGTCCAGTACTAAAACTACATTAGTCCTAGTACCACTGCCTATTAGGCCAGTACTAAAACTACATTAGTTCTAGTACCACTGACTATTAGGCCAGTACTAAAACTACATTAGTCCTAGAACCAGTGACTATTAGTCCATTAGTAAAATATTTTCTTTTCTTTTCTTTTTTTAAAGAGATTTTTACATTATCGTACTGGCTAGCAAGGCCTTGTCATATGTGTAAACTCACTGTAAGTGTTTATTGTTGCTAGAATATTGTGATATAATGTTAATGACATGTATTTTTGGGAAAGATGCCTTAAAATATTGTTGCCACAACAAATAAGTGTTTGTTGAAAGTTGTCATATTGGATTTTATAAGAGCTTGCTGGTAGTTGTTCTAAAACTGTAGGTAATTTTGTATAATGTTATCATATCCTGTTTCATGTGAAAAATAAGTATTAGGAACTTGCTTAAAAGAATGGCAATAAAAGCTACATCATTATCATTACATTAAAACAAAGTCGCTGTTGTCTGTCCGTCCATTATTTATGCTTAAATCTTTAAAACTGGATTTTGAAGTGGTTTTTTGTAATAGATAGAGTGATTCAAGAGGAAGGTTTTTATGCATAATATTGTAGAGAAACACTGATAAATTTAGATGTTCATCATTTTTTAATTGTATATTTTTTTATGAATAATGTGTTGATGTCCAAATAGATGTCCATCGTGACCCAAACAAAATCAATTACTTGAATTTGAATTTTGAATAATAATGTTGTTGTAATAAATACGCCTATATACCTATAAAAAGCTCAAGACTTACCGAGCCCAGGTTCCATAGTATCCCCAGCAGTAATAAATACTTTGGAATTGAAAATCTGAGGATTATTCTCCCTAAGACGGTCGAAGCACTGAAACAAAGTAATCTATTTATATAAACAAAATTGGAGTGTCTTTTTGTAATATTAAAATAACATATACCTAAACACGGTACATTTAGCAAAACAATTATTTTTTAAATAATTGTATGTCTGTCTGTTTGTATCTTTCGGATATTTTTTTTTATTGCCTTTATAGGCAAACGAGCTAGCGGCCCACCTGATGGTAAGTGTAAACCGCCGCCCATGGACTTTGGCTGGACTGATTTTGACGGCACTTTCACTGGCAGATAAGTGACGTAACAAGGAGTAACTTAGGCAACTTTTTTTGAAAACCGTTTTTCAGGGGCCCACATTTTTGAGTGTTTTTACAGGAAATACAGAATTAATACTTACTACCACTACTTCTCAGCCCATAAATCACCCACTGCTGAGTCGGGCCTCCACCAACTACATGGAGGGGAAATTAGCCTACTGTGCCACGCTGGCCAGACGGGTTGGCACAGGGCTAGGCTAGGCCTTGAAATATCTTTTTGTCCACTCTTACATAATGCTTTCACTAATCTGTCAGACTTGTTTGTACCACTATCATTGTAACCCTTTTATTTAAAAGAGCAACCATGGAGTTTCTTGCCGACTCTACTCTATGGAATGGCATTCCGAACCGGTGGTAAAAACTAAATTATTAATTTTATTTTATTATTTTTCTCTTAATATCTTTGACTATTCGAAAGCATTCGCAAGAATTTATTCGAATAAAAAACATTTTGATTTTACGACACCCACAGGTTGGTACGGGTTGGTGACATTGTGTGTGCTACATCCGGCACCATACGGAACCGGTTTAGTGGGTTAACCGGTTAACCGCAATCCCCGTCTCATCGTGACGGAACTCCCAGCCCCGTCCCCCGGGCGGGGGCCTATGAAAGGATACCCACCCCCCCAAAAAAGGGGGTCTCGTAAAAAGAAAGGATATCATGTCCAATGGCTGCAAAAGGGATCCAAATAGAAAGTGTTGCCAGCACCATGCGTCCGTCGTGGAGGTCTGGAGATCAGCGTTGCCAACTTATTTGAACCGTACACCCGAAGTACTCACTTGAGAAGAGTAAACTTGAGCCAGTCTGTCCTCAGGGCTGACTCCCTTCTTACTCCTCATCAGGAGGTAGATCCTGTCCAACCCTGGACAAGAGTATAGCAGCTTCTCTATCAGCACCTTTCCCATAAAACCTTAACAGACATAAGTGGTGTTCTACTGTTATTCAATTAAATTCAGTCATCTACATATTGATATTCCATCAGAAGGCTCAAAGTCACCCAAAGGGCAATGGAGAGGGCTATGCTCGGAGTTTCCCTGCGAGATCGAAGAAACGAGGAGATACGCAGGAAAACCAGGGTCACCGACATAGCCCACCGGATTGCCAAACTTAAGTGGCAGTGGGCAGGGCACATAGCGCACAGGACCGACGCCGATGGGGCAGAAAAGTCCTCGAGTGGTGACCGCGTTCCGGAAAGCGCAGTGCTGGTAGGCCTCCCACACGGTGAACCGACGACCTGGTTAAGGTCGCCGGAAAGCAGTGGATACGGGTGGCCCAGGAACGGCCTTTGTGGAGATCCTTGGGGGAGGCCTATGTCCAGCAGTGGACGTCTTTTGGCTGAAATGATGATGATGGAAATATATTGAACTACTATTACTCATCCCATAGATTACCCACTACTGAGTCAGGCCTCCTCCAGTTACCTGGAGGCTAATTGACCTACTGTGCCTTGGTGGCCAGATGGGTTGGTATGGGTTTAGTTTCAAGTTTTCATTATCTTGCAGCTAAGTTTTGGGTCATAGTATTTCGTTTTTTTTTTTTTTACGACACCCTCACGATGACATGGGGTGGTGACACACGGAATATGTTTATTTTTTGTGGTTAGCACCAAAAAACTTACCAGTACCACCAGTGATAAAAATAGTTTTTCCTTTAAAATACTCCGGTATTGTGGGCACATCACCAAAGTCCCTATTAATTAAGAAATCCTTTACGTTATCCATTTTCAAAAATATAGTTTTTATTTTATTAATTATAAATGTTTGATTAAAAAACACCTAGCGGCTGTACGCTTCAAGCTTTTGCCTGAGAAATGACAAAGCGTTATACTGTCATTATAAATTTAAATGTGGAACCTAACGAAAATGGCCGCATTTTTAACACAACCATTCGCTTTACAAAGTACGATGCTTTTTAAATTAATTTGGTGTATTATTGTCGACTTCAATTGTTCGTCTTAATTAATGTTTATTTTTAGTTTATTCACAGAATAACAATTAATTGAATATCAAAGGTCGTACAAAATAGGCCATAAGGGCTCCTTCACACAAGTTGCTAACAATTTGTGGTAACAACACAATTGTTTCGCAACAGTTGCGCTGCTTAGAAGCGACAGACATCCAACAAAAGAAAAGGAAGAAATTACCTCGTGTTCATATTGAAATTAAACACTGTAGAACGGATTTATCGCGAGTATATTAGAATACATTATTTAAATCCCGACATTGCGAATGCTTTGCAGCAGTCGTGGTCGCGGGAGAGACTAGATGACAGTTATCTTCAAAAGTACCTACAACGAAACAGTTAAAATCTACCGCCTATAATTTTGTTTTATTGACAACGTTCCCAGTGCACGCAGAAATCGCTCACGGTGTCCAGAGGTCTTGCAGATGAGTGTTTTGCTTGAGATTTGATAAATTTAATGACTGGATCCCAAGCAGGTGGTACTTGCCAACCATCCTCTCTATTGAAATTTGGATGTTTTTTAATCTAAATAGCCTCGCGGATCATTCTTGGAATGTAATGATTTTCTTTGGCAAGGGTTTGAGGTCTATCAAAGTGAATGGTTGTGGTTGTTGAATGTGTGCTCACAAACTACAGACTTGGTCGAGCGACTGTTCTTTAAGTCAGCTATATGTTCTTTTATGCGGATGTATTATCAACAATAGGAGCATTAAAAGTAATTGGCTTTCCAAGGTTGTGTTTACGTACTACAACAACTACTACTATTCAGCCCATAAATGACTCACTGCTGAGTCGGGCCTCCTCTCATCACAGGGAGGGTAAATAGCCTACCCATCTGGCAGACGGGTTAGCACAGGGTTTCGTATCACTCTGGACCCTCGCCTATCCTTTGAGGAACATTTCCTCAGATTGACGCCAAAACTTCTGGCGACGGCGGGCGCTCTCAGTAGTCTACTTAACAACGTAGGAGGGCCGAACGTGGCATGCAGACGTCTGTATGCCACAGTAATCCGCTCAATGGCCCTCTACGGAGCGCCTGTCTGGGCTGACAAACTGAGGAACAGGACAAGGGAGTTGTTAAGGCGGCCCCAGAGAATTATGTCAATCCGTGTGGTGCGTGTGTGGATACCGCACCACGGTGCGCGTGTGGATACCGCACCGTCTCATTCGAGGCGGCGTGCGTCCTGGCTGGCACCCCGCCATGGGAGTATGATGCCCGAGTACTCTCCGCAGTGTATACTCGTATGTCCGAGGCCCGCGCGAGGGGCGAAACTCCAATGGCGGGCACCATCTCTGGCTGGCGACAGCAGGAACAACGGACGCTTCTGCTAGAATGGAGGGAGGCGCTGCGAGAGCCATCGGCTAGCAGAGCCACAATAGAGGCCCTAAGGCCTATCCTGGAAGAGTGGGTCACGAGGCGGCACGGAGTCCTCTCATACCACCTGACGCAGGTCCTCACGAACCATGGGTGCTTCGGGAGGTACCTGCACCGGGTGGCAGGTAGGGAGACAACTCCTAACTGCCACCACTGTGCCGCCTCGGCCGATGACAATGGCCACACAATTAGGGACTGGGCCGCCTGGACTGCCGAGCGCGCGACCCTAGTCGCGACTGTTGGAAGTGACCTCTCGCTTCCGACCCTGGTCAAGAAGATGGTCGGAAGCGAGAGAGCTTGGAACGCGGTGGCCACCTTCGCTCAGAAGGTAATGCAAGCGAAAGAGGAGGCAGAGCGGGACCGTGAAAGAGCTCCCGACGCGCATCCGATACGACGGGCGCGCACCGGACGAAGGCGGTTGGCCCACGAGCACAACTTACCGCCTTAACAGGGATCTCCGGGTGAGGGATTAGGGGATATCCCTCCCCCATAGGAGAAGAGAACCCGGGGCGAAGGGTGACACGCCGCGTGTACCGGGCATGGCACCGGTGCAATAATTGCTCCAGAGGAGGATTCTCCTGAAGGAGCTGGGACGAAATGGGGTCGAACGGTTCTCACCGTTCCCCCAGCGCACGCTTTCCCCGTGGAGACACAGTCAGGACCCACGGGGCAGCAATGCGCGTGACGGTACACCCCGGGGACTTTTAGTGGGTATGCCTTTGCCTCTCCACAGGGGCGGAGGAGACTCCCACACATCCCCGCCGGCCATCCCCACGCTGGCGGATCCAGTCCATAAAGGATTTTAGCCCGGGTCAAAAAAAAAAAAAAAGGGTTTCGTATCAGCGTGGTTCTGCATCAGATCCCACAATGCCGCAACAGGACGCGAGTTGGAGCACCCCGGGGAGGTTTAGTGGGTAGGCCCCCACTATGAGGGAGAGTCCCACACTCCCCTCGCTGGCCATCCCCGTGGCCGGCGAGGAAGTCCATAAAGGATTTTACCCCGGGTGAACAACAAAAAAAAAGGGTTTCGTATCAAGTTTTCCTTCTCTTGCGGCTAGGCTCTTACCACACCCTCAGGAAGATGGGGTGGTGACACTATATATTCTAAATCCGTCACCACGCGGGTAAATAAATAGAATATTATTAAAATAATTTAATGGACATTTACGTAGGATAATTAAACATACATTTAGGTATGTAGGTTAACTAAATAGACTAGTGACGACCTTAATTAATTTTAATTATAGTTCTTGTCTTAATTTGGCCCCAGACTAAAACAATGAACAAAAGAGTATACACGCGTGTGTGTCAAATACATGTATTTGACACACACGCGTGTAGTGTGTGTAATGACTCAATGTATTTCTAGGCATCGTTTAAAAAACTATTAGCATTCTACACTCCTCTATATTAATGAGAATAGAATTTAATACTCTTTATTGTACCACAATAATATAAAAGGTTAACATGACATCAGAGAAATTTAACAAAGATTATGTACAATGGGCGGTGTTTAATGCTTAATTTCATTACGTTCGAAAATTATTGTTTAAGAACATTGAGTTAAATATATAGAGAAGCTATTTCAAACAAAAAGTATCGCGTAACTTGATGACAGCGGGGCAAGCGGGGGGTGTGATGTTTTCATAGATAAAATCAAAACGCGCAGACGCGAGAGACGCGACTTTATTTTATTATTCTGCCTACTAGTTACTGTGTGTACTGTAAATGTAAATCTGTAAATCTAAAATCCAATCAATATATTAATTTATTTTAATATGGATGAACTATTCATAACGTGATAATATCGAGAGTTTACTGCGACAACTGACTAATTTACTGACTTATTTTGAGCAAAACCGAACTACTTGAAAAATGAAAAACTTTAGTTCAACACAGAGTTTACGAGATAAATAATGATAAAAACAAACAAACATAAAATCTTTATTTTACATAATACCCTAACTACTAAAATATACCTACTGTATACTGGATACAAGGCCTACTAAAACTATAGCATTTGTATTTTAAATAATCTTTAAAAAACGCAATATCTCAAAACTAACTTGACTGCACTTAGCTGGTTTTCGCAGTAAACCCTATTATTATTTAGTGTCCTTAATTATTTAACGTCGATAGTGTCAACTCTGCGCATTCAAATGTTCTTACTCTTTGATATTCACATAAACATGGCCGCCGCAGTGAGGCGTCGTCAAGAGTTACAATAAATTGATAAAATATGACTAAATTAAGCGTGTCTTAAAGATAATAATGTTGAAAGTTACTCCTTGACTTTTACTTGTATTTCTCGAATTGTTTGAACAGTATCTCAATACACACGAAGGCATAGTTTAAAAAACAAAACAACACTCAAACGTATGATGTTGCAGCAAGCGCTTGTCACTGGAATCTAAATAGCACACTAAATGAGTTGGAGTTGCGCGCGCTCCAACGCGTGTTACAAACAATCTAGTTGAGGTGTCTCCTCTAGTACGAAGTACATTTAACTCAATGTTTAAGAACTAATATTGGAACAATAGTTCCCCACTTAGAACTAGATGTCGCTGTGCAAAAATTAGAAGTCGCAAGTAAGAGGTTTTTGTGATTTCGCTATGGATTCTGTAATATTTGAATAAATTGTGTTCCCTTTTTGAGCATACCCCGCTTCACACGCAGTTTTATTTCATACTCCTGAAATTGAAACGCGTCACAGTTTTTTGTTATTTTTGGGATTCTCAACAGGCGGCCTAAAGGCCCATTTAGACGGGGATAGTTTCTCGCCTCGAACATACGAATATCGAAAGGATATAAAAAAGTTGCTTCGTCTAAACATTCAAACCTCTCGCTCACTCGCTTTGGCGAGAATTGCCTCGCATTACAATATTGACAGTGTCCGTCTAAACAGAATTTTGAAGCAATCATCGTATTTCGAGTTTTTGTGCCAGTTGCTACCATGAGTGTGGTGCGCGAGGGTGTTTTAATTATATCTGCTCTTCTAAGACAAGAATGACTTAAACGGAAACGGAAAAAAATATGTTGGGTTAAAAATTGGATAGCGAGAAGAAACAATTTTGGAGCAAAGAAACAACTTAATACTATCGGCAGCACCATATTTAAACGATTATTGTGTCATTTTTAAGAACAATAACCTAGTAATTACTAAACTCGAATGATCAAAACTCGCACTCAAAACGGTTCAAACCGATTTGTACGATACTCGTATGAACTTGAAGAAATGTCATACTAGATCGAGTCGAGTTTCTCGTAAGAAAGAATCTTCCTATAAAATGTCGCTGTGTAAACAGACTTAGGAAATTATCGCCTAGCGATATGTCACATTCGAATCTCGTATGACATAATCGTAGGCGAGAATTTATTTCTTGCCTGTGTGTAAACATTTTGATGCGATAATGTTATGGCGATTATTGCTTGCGATACTAGCATACGATTCTCGCACCGTACGGTGCGAGAATCGTATGCTAGTATCGCAAACTATCCCCGTCTAAATGGGCCTTTATCGCACTAGGCGATTTATTCTAGCTAGACCATTTTAGGCGCAAAAATCAAAATGCAAATGGATGATCATCCAGCCACACGAGGTGGTCACAGCGCCTATCCCCCGATAGCTTAATGTTTTTTACTTTTTACGAGGAATCGGTTGGGTGGAGCGTTCGTCATCGATGTTATTCGATACATCGAATTGAAACATCGGTGTTTTGATAGCTGTAATCGAGGTAATCTTAACTGTTCGAAGTGCTCTTGAAATTTCGCTATCGCTTTGTAGGACTTTTTTGGTTATTCTCGTATTTGTAGGTAATTAGTTCAGATTTTTCGGTTAAATTGTGTAAAGTATGTAACAAGTTGGTCGCTGCACTGTTATATTAAATTACACAAAGGTTAACCTAATGCAGGGCAAACGTTTAAAAAAAATGGCCGAGATGGCGATGGATTAGGTACATAACCGATTTTAATCAAACACAATTGACAGTGAGTATTCTAAACGGACTTACATCGCTTGCTTTCAAAACAAACAAAATATGTACTACTTAATGACGCATTACATTAATTTGCATTGAATTGAATGAATATTGGGGAAAGTTTTGACCGGGTCATGGTTTTTGGCCGGGTAAATAATATAACTAATCTATGCAAATAAATAAAATTGGAGTGTCTGTTTGTAATGATAAAAAGAAACACTTTTTACCAAATGCGTAAGTATGTATACACAGTACATAGAACAAAATAATATTTTTTTAAAAATTTTATCTGTCTGTCTGTCTGTTTGTGGAATCTCCTCGGCTAATCTCTGGAACGGCCGGACCGATTTCAATGGGACCTTCACTGATAGGTAGCTAAAGATATAAGCAGTAACTTAGGCTACTTTTTAGACTTGCTTCGCCTTGCCGCATCACGAGGCTATAATAATATATAACGCGTTAGGATGCTCTCACATCTTAGTAATATTATAAACGTGAAATTTTGTAAGTATGGATGGATGGAATGGATGGATGGATGGATGTTTGTTACTCTTTCACGTACCTAAAAACTTCTGAATGGATTTTAATGAAATTTTACAATAATATAGCTCATACATCAGAATAACACATAGGCTACAAGTTATAAAGATATTATGTGAATTACAACAATATAAACAAGTCGAATTCAAAATTTCTAATTGTCAAATTTTCGACCATATTAAACTATAGACAACATAACGTTTCGCTGTCAGTTGCGTTTTGTTAAAGTAGGTTTTATACGGACGGGATAAAAATCTCAGGTATCCTATGTCCAACTTTCTTTTTGTTTTAAATATATATAATGCGGAACAAAGTTCGCCGGGTAAGCTAGTATTGTTTATATACTTCACATTAGAAGAACATGAAAGCATTAGTTTAAAGCGCAGGCTTCCTTTAAAATTAAAATAATTCGAATATATTCGAATTATCTTTCCTACTCCATCGTGAAGGCTCATTTTCATTGATCGTTAGAACCCGCATCCGGAGTACGGGAGATTTCTGTTTAAGCATGCTATAGGGCCAGCAAGCTATAGCCGTTTTCATTAGTCCATTGAACCCGCTTGCGGATTGTCAGCTATTTTTCACGGCACATTTGTTTTGAAAGAGTTGTCTTGTGTGGAGTGATTTTATCTGTTTGTTAACTACTTACTGAAGGAAAACATAATAGCTTCATTGAAGAAATTTTTATCATCTACTGTATTCGAAAACTGAGCCCCGCGCGCCACGCCACCTATGAATTTCATTGGTTGTTAGGCCGCATACGGGAAATACCCGCATGCCGTTTAACAACCAATATAATAGCTTACTTTCATTAGTCGATACCCCGGTTCGGGGACTCCCCGCCTGCTGTATAACGACCAATGAAAGCCGATAACCTAGCGGTAAGACTTCGAGTGTCTGAAGACAAAAATCTTCAACCAATGTGTGTTGCCAGTGATGACATATGGAACAGAGAGGTGGTCGATCACTATGGGGTCCATCAGAAGGCTCAAAGTCACCCAAAGGGCAATGGAGAGGGCTATGCTCGGAGTTTCCCTGCGAGATCGAATCAGAAATGAGGAGATACGCAGGAAAACCAGGGTCACCGACATAGCCCACCGGATTGCCAAACTTAAGTGGCAGTGGGCAGGGCACATAGCTCGCAGGACCGACGCCCGTTGGGGCAGAAAAGTCCTCGAGTGGCGACCGCGTTCCGGAAGGCGCAGTGCTGGTAGGCCTCCCACACGGTGGACCGACGACCTGGTTAAGGTCGCCGGAAAGCAGTGGATGCGGGCGGCCCAGGACCGGCCTTTGTGGAGATCCTTGGGGGAGGCCTATGTCCAGTAGTGGACGTCTTTGGGCTGAAATGATGATGATGATGAAGACACAGTAGGCTAATTACCCTCCACGTAGTTACAGGACGCCCGACCCTGCAGTGGGTCCTTTATAGGCCGGGAGGAAGAAGAAGAAATAAAAAAAAGTTTTTTTTTTAAATTATATTTACTGAAATAAAATTCAGTTACACACACATAATTATGACAACACCTAATAACTTTTATTGTTTTAATAATTTGGGTCTGAATTGTGCTTGGCATTTCAAACCTTAAATTTATTCAGATAACCCATTGAAACATAACCTTAAGCTTAAGAGGCCAAACGAGCGTAATGAGTCGCGTAATTTCTGCTTCATTCGGTTTCATACAAAAGTCCAGTTCGTGCCACACGGCGACGCAAAACGAGTGAGTCTCACACGCATAATCCGAGCGAATTGAGTTTTCGGGGGGCGAGGGGACCGAAGAAAGCGTCAGTCAGGTAAAGATTGCGTGAAAGTCGACAACTGAATAAAATGCGCCCGTTTGGCAGCCCAACAGAATTTCAGCTGGGCAGAATTTCTGGGACCGAAATTACGCGACTCACAACTCACAAAATTACGCTATTTTGGCTTTAACCTAAAACTGTAATGATTACGTTTAAAATAAAGAATTCCTTAAATAAAGAACTAGAAAACAAAGTAATAAATTTCCAAAGAAAGCTTTCTCTTGATTAATATACCTTTATCATAAATAAATATCTGAATAAAATTCGATATATCCGTTAACAACATATATGATGCCACACCTCTCTACTTGTTGCCAGTTCTAGATCCTATGACAGAAAATTGATAATCTTTTCTATAGCATTGCTACTTATTAGCCAATAGCACAACAGGCCGTAGAAGATGCACTTTACAATTCTATCCAGCCACAGCATTCTGAAAAGAAGAGAGAAAATAAGTGATTGGAACATTCCATTTTTTATTAAAATATTATTGGGGTGGGCAACAGTTTGGTTAACTACCACTTTTCCCCCCTCAACCGTGCTACCATCTTGCTGTGGTAGAGGGCTTGCTTTAAGAATCCGTTAGGACCACATGAGTTTAGTAGTTGGAACGACTTGTCGTCCGAAACACGGAGTAAATTAGATGTGACAAATTATTGGCAACCATTAATAATCCAGCTGGTTTGTTGTCAGTGATGACATATGGACAGAGACGCGGTCGCTCACTATGAGCTCCATCAAAAGGCTCAAAGTCAAAGAGGAATGCAGAGGGTTATGCTCGGAGTTTCCCTACGATATCGAATCAGAAATGAGGAGATACGCAGGAGAAACAGTTACCGACATAGCCCACAGGATTACCAAACTTAGGTGGCAGTGGGTAGTGCACATAGCTCGCAGGATTGACGCCCGATGGCGTCAAAAAGTGCTCGAGTAACGACCGCGTTCCGGAATTTGTAGTTTTTTGGTTTTGGTACGCCTCCCACAAGGTGGACCGTCGCTGGAAAGCGTGAGATGCGGGAGGCTCTGGTGGAAATCTTTGGGGTAGGCCTATGTCCAGCAGCGAACGTCTTTTGGCTGAAATATCCAGAAGTTTCTTAAGCTGCAAATCAATTCATTCACATGTTAAGAAACGTCTCGGAGGCTACGAGGGAGCAGCCAGCAGAGTTACTAAGCTACGGTATTCTGTAATCTGAAGATTCTTCCACAATCAGCTACAGAGAGTGCTAAACCTAACCTCTCTAAAACTTGCTCTTATGTGCCTTGATCGGCCGTTGGGTTCTCCCTGTGTGTGGATGGGGCAAAATATTACACATCCCCACCGCACGCTGGGAGAAATCGTGTGTCGTAAAATTCAACAAAACCCAGAAGCTTGGTGGTAGGATCTAATGGTCCGCCCGGCTAGCTGCCACCCTCACGTCTAAGTCCGGCGCCAAGAAATTTACTGTGTTCCGTCGTGTGTATGCGAGAGCCAATGGCAGACAGGGTATTTCCTTGAATTGCCTGCTCCATCTTAAACCCTGGCGTTGCTTTCCATCAAGCCTGCCTAGGGTCAAAGGCCTTATTTGCAACAAACCTTTGGAAATGAGCTCTAGCCTTCGGAAGATCCTCATCTCTTTCACCAAACAAATATTTTCTCCCACCAGCGATACATGTGTATAAGTAGTCTTCAGTCTTCACATTCTCCATATCGTAGAAGAACTCTTTCTTGTCTTGAGGCTTGATGGTAGACCGGAGGCGTAAGAGATTGGAGTGGCTGAAAGTCCATTGCCGCTGGAGGAAATATTCACAAGCGATGTTCGCCCGGAACAGCCGTTGCTGGACTTTGAGTAAACTGGAAAGACAGATTTAGTGATGTCTAAAGGTGTGTACTGACCAATGTTACAAGATGTAATGTAACGTGTTACACAGCGAACATTCGTACAGTCAGTACGTCGTGTTACTGGGAAACCAGCGACCAAAAGAAAAGCTTTAGCTTTTCACGATCTTTACACATTTATTTATTTAACTTTATGCAAATTTTCACATTGGTGGACTTAATAACATTGCAAGAAATTATTTCTTCACGGTTTCTGTTCCCGCGACCGCGACAGATTTAGTGTCACCAACTTCATGAAGATCATGTATTTTTTTAAACTTGTCTCTAGGTCCCGTATCGCGGGTGCAGTTTACAAAGTGCCTAGGTTTACACAAAGGCTGCGCTTGGATGCGCAGCCTTTGAACCCCTGCACCAACAAGGCATTCAAAAATGTATATTACCATGAGCGGTATCAGTATCAGTAGTAGAAAGAAGGACATTTCTTCTTTTCATCCCATATATTACCCACTGCTGAGTCGGGCCTCCTCCAACTACATGTAGGGTGATTGGCCTACCGAGTCACGCCGGGTAGACATATGGGCTGAGTCATTTAGTCTTTACCACCACGCAAAGAAATTTCACATAGAAGAGCCGGCAAGAAACACTGTAGTTGCTCTTTTTAGATCTCCATTTTTAAGTACTAGGCCGGTATAAGACAGATTTCTGAGAGCAAACACGCGCAATAGTCGCAAAGGACATCAGCAAGATCTAGTCAATAATAGTAACCTTCTAATGGCCGAGCCAACCGACCCCCGGCAACGGCACCTGCTCACAAGCATGACGCATGTGGCAGCCTCAACCATATTGCAGGAGAAGAGAACAACCGTCCGTGCATTCCGTCCACACAGGACCAAATAAAAATACTCACACAGGTTTTCTTCCGATGATACGTAGAATACAGTCTACAACTACTGCAGGCAACAACTGAAACAGTATTATCTGGAAAAAAGGAAACATGAAAGGCTTCGTCAAACAGAATGCGTACTTAGAGCGCTACACAAAACTAGTTAGTTATATGTAGACGATCATTGAAATGTGGCGTCTTCTCGGTTGGTGCCGCGTGCCGACCTGGTAGTAGTACCTATTATAAAAATGATGTAACCGCTGACGATTGTGAACCCCATAATTGGTTTATACAATAACTAGCGACCCGCCCCGGCTTCGCACGGGTGCAATTATGTCATAAAAACCTTCCTCTTGAATCACTCTATCTAGTAAAAAACCGCTTCAAAATCCGTTGCGTAGTTTTAAAGATTTAAGCATACATAGGGACGGACAGACGACAGCGACTTTGTTCTATACTATGTAGTGATAGTGATAGTGAAGCATTTTTCTATTCTAAACTGACGGCGCGCTATGACGCCGAGATGTATTGTACTATTAAACTGTCAAACAGAGCACTAAGGACCAGTTCTGTTTGGCGTAGCCTCCGTACGCATTACCGCGTGGCCACAGCCAACAGCGGTGCGAATTGCGGAGCGTCTTGCGGCGCGGTAAGCGGTGAGCGGCGAAAACAAATGGTAGCTGTGACATACTTCGTAGATTGTCATCTATGAAGTATGCCACAGCTACCGGCGACGCGATGGGCGGCGCGTCTTGCGGAGCGACTAGCGGCGCGGTGCACACGGCGGCGACGAGCTGCGCGATGTGCGAGTGAAACAAATGTACTAGCCAATATCGAGGTGGCCACAGCCCAGAGCGTTGCGCGCGGCGGCTTCGGTGGACGTATTGAGGCATCGCGCGACCGAAACAAATTGTTTTGTTTTTATCGCGCGTTGAGCTAATTAATGATGGATATGGAAAAGTTGCTTAGTGAAATACTAGTACTAGACCAGCAATATAGATGTCAAAATCCACATCATAATTAAAACCATGTTGTAAAAAAATGTGGGACGAAATAAAACAACAATTTCCTGGTGGTACCTAGTTAACTTTAGTTTTCAAGGCTTCGTGTATGTGACCGAGTATATAATCAAAAGTATATATGCTTGCCCGCGTATATTAAAAAAAATATCGGGATAGTTCTTAAACTCATAATAAATTCTCTCCTTTTCTGGTTAACTGGATGCGCTCCTTTTTTTGACTGAATGATATCTTTAGCTAAGAACGCACTTGTTTCAAGGTAATATCATGCCACTTTTGATATTTTAATAGTTTAGCCATTCTCTAAATACGTGCCTGGCGACGCCACCGCGGTCGCAACTAGTCTAGCTGTGGCATACCACCGCAAATCGCGCCGCCCGCCGCGCCGCTCAACGCTCCGCGCAACGCACCGCCTGTAGCTGTGGCCAGGCCCTTAGCCGCGCGGCCTACTAAACCGCCACAAACATTTCAACCGCCAGTGCGTACAGACATAAGCGGTTGCGTATTAAATGAGAAAAGCGGCCGCGTGGTTGCCTGGACGGTTCAACCATAGTATAAAGAAGAGGGAGTAGGCTATCTCCGGCCCAATTCGTGATATAATTACCTACTGTCTTAGGGTTGTCACTTTTAGCTAAATATTAGGCGCGGCTGTTCGCGCTTCGCAGCAACCGCATGAACAGCGGCAACGTCAAGTCGCGGTCCCGACTCGCCATGTCGCCGCTAGATGGTACACGCGGCAACATCGCTTGTGTTTAATTTATTTGCTAATAAATCAAAAAGCTGACTTGTATAAAGCACTAAGCTTTATACAAGTCAGCTTTTTGATTTTTTTTATTATGCATAATCTAGTATTTTTATACATAAAGGACCACATTTATTTTTAATTAATACAAACATATCTATTGAATCACACATTTATTACAAAATTACAAATTAGCTACAGAAAAATACTTTCTTCGGTTTCGACTATTACGAAACGCCTTGTTATTAAACTTTAATGTGTAATATATCCGCATCCTTATAAATAACTTTTGCAAATATAATTTCGGAAAACATGGGCAGGGCAGTGAAAAATGTAAATCTTTTATTTGTTCATAATTAGACATGCATCATTTTTAAATGCTTTTTGGAATATCTGCTCCATCCTCTTAATATTTTCAACAAAGTCGTCGGGTGGAATCACTAACAAAATTAGGTCTCTAGAATAATTTTTGTAGTGAAGGTACCTAGATTCTGCACTTAAATTGCAAACTTGCTGATTCGCGTTTAAATACGATTTAAGTTGTTCGCAATCCTTGTGACGTTCAATCCACTTTTTCAACAAGGCTCCGCATACGTAAAAAGAAGCATTTTTTTCGAGGATATCAAATTCTATATAGTCTGAACAACTAATATCACGCAATACACTATTTGACTGCAATATTGCAATTACACCCAAACATACAGCAATACGTTCTTCTGCGATTATCAGACATTTTGATGATGATATTGATGAATAAATCATTTAGCGGTGCCGAAAAGCCGTGACGCGCGCGCGAACCTTGTGCAGTGTTAGCCCCGACTGGCGCACTGAGAAACGGGTCGAGATTTTGTTAAAGTGTGCGTGCGTCGACACATAGATACAATAGCGCACACATACAAGCCGCGCGCGGTGCGTTTGTATGAAGATAACCTACTTCCCCTCTCTTTATACTATGGTTCAACTGCTAGTGCGTACATGGGCTTAAATTAAATAAAAAACAAAATAATTTTGCGTCGTCCACAACAGTAGTTAAGCCCCGTTCCTACTTGTTGGGTGTCGGATCCGTATATTAGTCGGAGGTTATAGTGGCAGAGCATTTTATATGAAGCTATTCACATTTGTCGGATACCGATTTTGTGTCGGCTCCGACAAGAATGTCGGGTGTTTTGCCAGCCCTCTACACCCGGAAAAAAATCGTGTCGGATCTCGCTCGCCTATCATTAAGAATGGCGCTGTTCACATTTGTCGGATGTCGGGGCCGATAAGCCCCGCCGCACATGCTCACACTCGCATTGCCTGTCACGCGCCGCGGGCGAGACGCAGTACCAAACTCCATATACACGCGTGTGCGACGACAATGAGAGCAAATGCTGCGCCATAAGTTTTAAATACTGCCACTCGCACGCGGCTCGTGACAGCCAATGCGAGTCTGAGCATGTGCGGCGGGGCTTAGTCTTGTATTTTGGTAGTTGATGCTCACCGATATTTGAGCCAATAGAGTGCTAAATGAAGTTATCGACATTCTAAAATAATTGAAAAACTTAATTTCGTAACTTCTCAATTTTGTCATTAAGTTCTAAAAAGTACACTAGTGATTAGTGTACTTGGATTCAATCCAATATTCACATATATAAAGTAATCATTATTGCTATACCGGTTTTCGACTAACGGGATCTCTCAAACGCAAACTTCATGTGTAATGGTAATGACACGCGGTTTTGTCTAAAAGAGCAATTCCGATTTCAATCCAATGTTGTCAGTATTGTTTTCAAGAGTACGGTAATTTGACAGGATTGGTTATGAATTGGATCGGAATTGGCATTGGATTGAAATTGTTATTTCATTCAAGAGTAAGGCCCCTGATTGGTTAATATCACTACATATTATAAAACAAAGTCGCTGTCGTCTGTCCGTCCCTATGTATGCTTAAATATTTAAAACTACGCAACGGTTTTTTTTAATAGATAGAGTGATTTAAGAGGAAGGCTCTTAAGTATATTAAATGCATTATATTTTAGATAAACACTGATAAATTTAGAGGTTCATCATTGCACCCGTGCGAAGCCAGGGCGGGTCGCTAGTTAATAATAATATGATTGAATTCAATATAATATCTATGTCATCTTAATTTAAATTATGGTAAATTGCGAGAATTTAATATAATAATTTTACATTTAATATTTGTACACCGGCAAAACCGGTAGAATATAATGATACATACATTTGTCAACATCTAAATAACTACTTATATTCTAATAAATAAACGTTTCTCTCTCTCTCTCTCCCTCCTCACCTCTCTGATTTGAAAAGGTCGACCCGCGTATCGGGATAATTTCCGTTTAATTGCGCTACGCGTGCGAAATATCGGACGATGGCAAGTGCTAGTGATTGTATCAGTGTGTTTCGGTTCTAGTTATAAAAAAAATAAATATCCTTGCACATTTCACACAACGCCATCTCGTCCCAAGCTAAGCAACTTAATGCTTGTGTTATGGTAACGAGATAGATGATAAACTACTTATATACATGTTTTTTTTGTAAATACATACATATTTATAGATAGAAAACACCCAGACCCGGAACAAATACTTGTAGGTCGTACAAATATTTCTTCCGTGCGGGAATCGAACCCGTGACATGCTGCGCAGCAGTCGATGGCTACTTACATTGATGTAATGGATAGTCTTTGAAGTCGTGATGGTACAGTTGGGATTCCATAGCGTTTGGCTCATTGGTAAAACCGGATTGAATTTTTTTAATATCTTTATCGCTTTGTGCATTGTTGTTTTCTGTAGTTCACCAAAACAACAGTTGTATATTGGTACAACGTCGTCCGCTGCCAACCTGAAATGTATGGAGTCTTTATTTTTTTTATTCGTTTCCCATGAATGGCCCACTACTGAGTCGGGCCTCCTCCAAATTCATGGAGGGAAATTAACCCACTATGCCACGCTGGCAAGACGGGTTGGCTCAGGGTTTGTATCAAGTTTTCCTTCTCTTGCGGATAGGTGATTTGCCTCTTGCGTTCCCATAGTCCCCTCTTACGACACCCTCGGGATGGTATGGGTTATTTTTTTTTTATATTATTATTTTGTTAGAACACCACAGACTTGTAGTCCGTGTTCTTTTTAGCAATGAATGGTAATTATTTGCTCTTCTTTTTTTTCCTTTCGTCTGTCGTACCCAGCGCCTTGGCACCTGGGACATTGGTGTTTCATTTAACCTACTCTCAGTAGGTGCTTCCTTAGCTTATGTTTGGTAATAGCTATTTGGTCTTGATATTTAAATTATATTCCGATGGTATGGGTTGGTGACACTGCGTATCCTAAATCCGACACCACATGTTTTTTTTATTATTGAATGTCAAACTCTCATAATTTATTTCAATTGAACCTAATTACAGGTGTTTTTGAAATGTCGACAGTGAAGTTACGAAGCTAGTTGCTTGTTCCAAGACGTAGATCCTACGGAGAAGAACAGGCACGAAACTTTATGGACACTCTTTTTATTATTTGTTTGTACTTACTCCTTTGTTCCTCGGACCCACGCTGCAGTGATTAGACTTTTTATGGCAATGTCCACAGAAATATAGTCCAAATATAAATCTGGGCTTACCAGCGCACTTCTCATGACACCTGTAACAAGATATATTAAAAACAACGGTTTGCCTTCTGTGAGTGCCGGCAGATGTGAACACTATAAAACGCGGAAACTAGAAAAAAAATCACAACTAACTATATTATGAATCCCAAATAATACAGCGACAATAAATTTTCAAAGTTGCGCCAGTTAATCAAATATAAATTGAATATTATATTTAAATAGCGACACGCCCCGGCTTCGCACGTGTGCAGTGCATCTAAATTTATCAGTGTTTCTCTACAACAATATGCATGCCTTATACATTGAAACTTTCCTCTTGAATCACTATATCTATTAAAAAAAACCGCTTCAAAATCCGTTGCGTAGTTTTAAAGATTTAAGCATACATAGGGACGGACAGACGACAGCGACTTTGTTTTATACTATGTAGTGATAGTGATATATTTTATTTTATAATTTGAAAAATTACCATATGTACAATAAACCAAATTGACAGCTGTTGACTAAATCGGTAGTTATTATCGACATTAGCAAAATTAATTAGGCCACAACACTACCGCATTCCTCAAGATGGACATGAACTCGCGCACCTATAGTATGGGTTCCTACCTAGGTTAGATCCGTTTATTAGAAATAATTGTTAAGTTGCTAGTTGTTACCTGTTTGGTTGTCCTATAAAAAATCAATGAAATAACTACCTTTTCCACAAACAGCCATTACTCCAGCAATGCCTCCGAAGTTCTCAAACCATCCAGGAGAGGGTTCAGAGATACTCGATATCACTAGAAAAGAAATACACTTGGTTGAAAATGGTTTGTTATTCTGTGTTACTTGTACTTGTGAACTGAAGCTTTAGGCGCAAAGGCATGATAATCCAGCCACACGAGGTTGTATGTCTGGCTAGGGGTCGCAGCGCCTATCCCCCGATAGTTGTAGTCGGGGAAACCTAAACTGTGCGAATTTCTCTGGAAACTTCGATATCGTGGTGTAGGACTTTTTTGGTGCTCCTTGCATTTGTAGGCGATATTTTTTGATGTAATTAGTTCAGATTGTTCGGATAAATTGTTACACAATTACAGTATGTACCATGTTGGTCGCTACAAAGCTATAGACTTGGCTGAGGAGGAAACGAACCATTAATAATTCAATTGGGTACATTGCCTGTTCAAGGATCTTTCGTCTAGGCTCGTCCAGGTAGTAGATGCCTCGTTGGTTTCCTCCAAAGCAGAGAGGAGAGGAGACGAGAGGAGATGTGTTTTGAATAACCAATCAGGTTTCGTTCTTCTATTTCCACCGAAGCTAAGCGGAGAGATGTGGAAATAACGAAATAATACTCTCATCTCCTCTCTGCTTTGGTGGAAACGGTGTCTTAGACGTGCCGCCTCTGGATCAACGGGTCCCGGGTTCGATTCCGGGGTCGGGCAAGTGTCTCTGATGACTTGCTCAGAGTCTGGGTGTCATTTGTGTTCGTGAATTACATGTGTGTAAATAATAAATAATAAATAAATAATTTCATTTATCATTAAAAAAACTAAACTAAATGACTTTAATAAAGTAAGTAACAAATAAATAATAAATAACTAAATATCCTTGGACATTTCACACAACGCCATCTCGTCCCAAGCTAAGCAACTTAATGCTTGTGTTATGGTAACGAGATGGATGATAAACTACATTATACATTTTTTTTTTGTAAATACATACATATTATAGTTAGAAAACACCCAGACCCGGAACAAATACTTGTAGGTCGTACAAATATTTCTTCCGTGCGGGAATCGAACCCGCGACATGCTGCACAGCAGTCGATCGCTCAACCACTGCGCCAACCGTGTCGTCGTAAGTAGACGAAGGCAGTCATCTAGATAAAACAGTCCATACTAACCGACAGAGGGTCTAAAGATGACCACAGGCACTTGATCCCGATGTTCGTAGACCATATGATCAGCTAGGTGCTTTGCCAGGGTATAGGAATTCGGGTGTTCTCCCAAGTACCTGGTAAAGAAAATACAAATGGTTTCACGTTTCAGCCTATAAATGACCCACTAATGCTCCGGGCCTCCTCCAAATTCATGGAGGGAATTCCTTCTCTTGCGGCTAGCTTTTCAGCCTTGTCAATTCCTTTTGTCGTCTCTTATGACACCCTCAGGATGGAATGGGGTGGTGACACTATGTATTCTACTTTCGTCACCGCGTAGCACAGAAGGCTAATACGCTTCATGTGATTGGAGGATTGACCCAGCTGTGGGTCATTTAGGGGCTGAGGCAGTCATACTATCAGAAAACCCTTATAAATCGTCATTTTTAAAACTACCCTCACCATCTTTTGACCCTTGTCCCACGCTATGTGGTAGTCTCCATACACTCCTAGCGTCAAATCTACATTCAGACATTTCCTCGTTGAAACATTCCATCCATCTTTTGGTCCCACACCCGTGCTTATACCCAGATTCTTCATTTAGATTCATATTCAACCTACCACCGGTTCGGAGTGCTGCTCTACAGAGAAGAGCCGGCAAGAAACTCCGGTGCAGAGGTGTTCCGGAGATGATAACGGGATGCTACACCGAAACTATCCGTGTGGTGGCGGATTTAGAATACACAATGTCACCAACTCATACCATCTTTAGGGTGCCGTAAGAGGCGACTAAAAGAACGCAAGAGGCAGATCACCTAGCCCCAAGAGAAGGAAAACTTGCTACAAACCCTGTGCCAACCCATATTGCCAGCGTGGCACAGTAGGTTGGAGGAGGCCCTACCGACAGTAGTAGGTCATTGCCTCGTTGGTCTAGTGGTTAGATGTGCCGCCTTTGGATCAACGGGTCCCGGGTTCGATTCCGGAGTCGGGCAAGTGTCTTTGTCTAAACCAGAGGCACTGGCTCGGAGTCTGGGTGTCATTACTATCAATAAGTATGTATTTACAAAAAAAAAATGTATATAAGTAGTGTATCATCCATCTCGTTACCATAACACAAGCATTAAGTTTGCTTAGCTTGGGACGAGATGGCGTTGTGTGAAATTAGTGAAATGTCCAAGGATATTTATTTATTTATTTATTTATGGGCTGTAACGATACAAACACCGAAACTTGCAGACAAAAGTCTTTAAAATCAATTCATCATTTTACTCACTTGGCAGCAAGGGCCTGGAGCGTATACTCGTCAGTCTTCTCGCAGACTTCCAGTGTATCCTTCCAGTCTACATAAGGTGGATACATAATCTCTTCAACATGTTTTGCAGGCACGCTGGAGTACGCACTCGATACTTGAATGAAACACTGAAAAACAAAAACAACGGGTTGCACTCCGGGAGTGCCGGCAGAAGGGAAAACTAGAAAACGCGCCAACAATCTATACTAATATATAAAGCTGCAGAGTTTGTTTGTTTGTTTGTTTGAACGCGCTAATCTCAGGAACTACTGGTCCGATTCCAAAAAATCTTTCAGTGTTAGATAGTCCATTTATCGAGGAAGGTTATAGGCTACATTTTATCTATACTAATATATAAAGCTGCAGAGTTTGTTTGTTTGTTTGAACGCGCTAATCTCAGGAACTACTGGTCCGATTCCAAAAAATCTTTCAGTGTTAGATAGTCCATTTATCGAGGAAGGTTATAGGCTACATTTTATTTTCAAAAGAATTAGGGATCCGTATGAAAATTGCGATTTTGTAAACCAAGGTGTAAAATCGAAAACCTATTTATGCGTGCGCTGCAAAAACTATTGACAATAGAACAAAATAATGTACTACGGGTTTGTAGGTCTTATAAAGATCTACAAAAAGTCCGCGAGAGCACATCTCTAACTATCATAGTTTAGCCATAATAACCGATTTTATGCACATAAAAAATATGCACGGGTTCGAAGCACACGCGGGCGAAGCCGCGCGCAAAAGCTAGTAAAAAATATACAGGTGTCCCAAAAGGTAGTGACAAGCGGAACTCCAGAGATAGAGCACACTTTTTTTTTACGTCGGAGATCCTCATGGATTCCCGGCCGTTGACTATCCGGGATATGCGGGACTCCGGGGCGCGTAGAGATGGTAAATTGCGCCCCGAGCTACCCACTAAAACCGAGAAAGAGCACCCCTTGGGGTACCCGAATCAACCCCATGTATGTTCTGAGATTTTTCATGGTTTACGGGTTATGACTTTTTTTTTCTGAATTTTCGACCTAAAAATCATTATTTAATGTTTAAAGCGTAAAACTTTTTTATATTTTTCTTTCTCTAACCGTATCATCTTGAATTGTACTTTTAAGCATAAAATAATCAGCTTCGTAACTTTGACCAGAACCAGACCAGACCTTTGAACTTATAATATAATTTAAATATCAAGACCAAACAGCTATTACCAAACATAAGCTAAGGAAGCACCTACTGAGAGTAGGTTAAATGAAACACCAATGTCCCAGGTGCCAAGGCGATGGGTACGACAGACGAAAGGAAAAAAAAGAAGAGCAAATAATTACCATTCATTGCTAAAAAGGACACGGATTCCAAGTCTGTGGTGATGTCACAATAAAAAAAAAAGTTTGACCAGAATTATGAAAATATTGGTGTAAAGCCAAACATTTAAAATTAAGAAAAAAATCTCAATACGAAACCTATGGAACATCGCAGAACATACATGGGGGTGATTCGGGTACCCCAAGGGGTCTCTATCTCCGGCCTTCCGCTTGACACTATTTTTGGAACACCCTGTATAATATTATCACGATAAACCGCTAACTAATTATACTAACCTCACAATATCTATACTAATATATAAAGCTGCAGAGTTTGTTTGTTTGTTTGTTTGAACGCGCTAATCTCAGGAACTACTGATCCGATTTAAAAAAATCTTTCAGTATTAGATAGTCCATTTATCGAGGAAGGTTATAGGCTATATTTTATTTTCAAAAGAATTAGGGATCCGTATGAAAATTGCGATTTTGTAAACCAAGGTGTAAAATCGAAAACCTATTTATGCGTGCGCTGCAAAAACTATTGACAATAGAACAAAATGTTTGTAGTTCTTATAAAGATCTACAAAAAAGTCCGCGAGAGCACATATCTAACTATCATAGTTTAGTCACAATAACCGATTTTATGTTCATAAAAAATATGCACGGGTTCGAAGCCCACGCGGGCGAAGCCGCGCGCAAAAGCTAGTAAACCAAATAATTGTCAAAATAATTAAAAATAACTATTAAATTAATAAAGACAATTATTACGTATGAATTGAATATACACAACAGCGAAGAGCAGCTGAGTGTATCGTTCTCGCTCGGCTACACTCGGCGGTCCCGAGTTCACCCGATCGAGCCTTTCACCTCAGAGCGTGACGGATCAGCCTAACTCTCCCCACATGGAATATGAAACTAGTATACATATTGTTGTGTTCATCATCATCATCATTTCAGCCAAAAGACGTCCACTGCTGGACATAGGCCTCCCCCAAGGATCTCCACAAAGGCCGGTCCTGGGCCGCCCGTTGTTGTGTTCACACACAACGAAATTCTATTTGTTCTATATTCAGCAATTACATTCTATATTCATTATATTTCTAGTAAATTTTTTAGATGTTTTTTTTACAGCGAGTTTTTTCGCTCAGGATTTTAAATTACTATACGTACAGTAATATTTTTGGCTTCCTTGGCGATGTCTATGGCGTCTTTTGTGCTACGGAAGTTAGCTTTCAACGCCATGCTCAATGAATCATCCAGTCTGGAAAAATAAAACTTAGTTCTAAAACTCGAAACGAACTTTTACGTAGGTTTTATCACAAAACTCTTATAAATTGTCATATTTAAAATTACCATTATCATCTTACGACCCCTGTCCCATGCTAGGTGGTAGTCTCCTTACACACCTATCAGTCGTCATATATCTACAGTCACACCTTTCATACATAATGCCTCATTCGTACAAGCCATCTCTTTTGATCTCCCACAACCCTTACATCCACCCACATTCACGTTGAAACTACCACCAACGGTTCTGTCTTCTGTCTTATAACCAGTCTTGTACCCAAATGGCGATCTAAAAAGAGCAACTACAGAGTTTCTTGCCGGCTCTTCTCTGTAGAGGTGCATTCCGAACCGGTGGTAGATGGTAAATAATTAATTTTAAATGGTAAATTTTAAATTTTATATTTTGTTTGACCTGTCAAAAGAGCTCTAATGAGCCAACTTGATTAAATGAGTTTTGATTTGATTTGATTGATTTGATTTGGTTCGGAATGCTATTCTACAGAGAAGACCCGGCAAGAAACTCTGTAGTTTCTCTATTTATTTTAAACGGTAAATTTTACATTATATTTTATTGTTTGACTTGTCAAAAGAGCTCTGTCAAATGAGCCAACTTGATTAAATGAGTTTTGCTTTTGATTTTTGTATGCTTTTGCTCTTAAGTTCATACCTGGTGCTGGCAGCAATGTGGAAGATTATGTGCACGCGGTCGACTAGCAGAGCTCTGTCCTCAGCTGACAACCCTGGAAGCAAAAGGCAATTACAAGATCCAAGGCGTAATTAGCGCTATATGTTAGTTCTATTACTACTTCTCCGACCTTAAATGACCCACTGCTGAGTCGGGCCTCCTCCAGTTACATGGAGGGCAATTCGCTAGCCAGACGGGTTGGTACAGGGTTTCGTATCAATTTTTATAGCGACAATATTTTTGTTTTGTCTTATACAATTAATCACGCTGTATAATCTTGTCCGTGTGGTGACGGATTTAGAATACATAGTGTCACCACCCAATTCCATCCTGAGGGTGTCGTAAGGGCTGACAAATGGAAATGATGAGCCAACCCGTCTGGCCAGCATGAATAACGGCCGAAATCATATATATGTCGGAGGACCGCTAAGCTGGTTCATATCTGGTTCATATTGGGTATATCTGGAGGTTGGTTGGACATCCCTATATTGTGTGGACGTGTATATAGTCTGATCACCGTATTACTATTTCCAAATAACAATCACCGAAATATTCAAATGCTCCAATTATAAAGTACGATTAAGAGCAAATGGGTTTGCAAGCGACCATCACGTACGAGTCGCTCTTCAAGCCATGACAACTCGCCCATCATGACACTTACAACTCCATTCGGGTGTCTATGCCCGCTCTTAAAATAGTTCTAATTTACTTGTAACTATTATTGATTAAACTAAGCACGTCCCGTTATATATATATATATTTTTTTGTTGCCCTGGTTAAAATCCTTTATGGACTATCCCCGTCGGTCCCGGGGAGGACCGACGAGGGGCGTGTGGGACTCTCCCCCACTGGGGGCCTACCCACTAAACATCCCCGGGGTGTACAATCCCGCGCAGGATCTGCCTCGTGGGCCCAGAATCTGCACCATGAGGCAGACGCGCAGGGGGGGGAGCGAAGATGTTAAAGCGCAACCCCCCGATGCCAGTCCTGATGCCGAGTGAGAACTCCGTGGTGCCCTGCCAGTACACATGGCAGGGCCCCCACCCTGATCCCGTCGAGGGCCTCCCCGAGCCCCGCCCTGGGATGAAGGAAAACTTGAAACGAAATCCTGTGCCAATCTGTCTGGCCAGCGAGGCATAAGAGGCTAATTAACCTCCATGTTATGGGAGGAGGCCCGTCTCAGAAGTGGGTCATTTATGGGCTGAATAGTAGTAGTTGTTGTAGTACGTAAACACAACCTTGGAAAGCCAATTACTTTGAATGCTCCTATTGTTGATAATACATCCGCATAAAAGAACATATAGCTGACTTAAAGAACAGTCGCTCGACCAAGTCTGTAGTTTGTGGGCACACATTCAACAACCACAACCAGTCACTTTGATAGACCTCAAACCCTTGCCAACGAAAATCATTACATTCCAAGAATGATCCGCGAGGCTATTGAGATTAAAAAACATCCAAATTTCAATAGAGAGGATGGTTGGCAAGTACCACCTGCTTGGGATCCAGTCATTAAATTGATCAAATCTCAAGCAAAACACTCATCTGCATGACCTCTGGACACCGTGAGCGATTTCTGCGTGCACAGGGAACGTTGTCAATAAAACAAAATTAAAGGCGGTAGATGTTAACTGTTTCGTTGTACTTTTGAAGATAACTGTCATCTAGTCTCTCCCGCGACCACGACTGCTGCAAAGCATTCGAAACGTCGGGAATTAAATAATGTAATATACTCGCGATAAATCCGTTAAAAAGTGTGTGATTTCAATATGAAGTTGAGGTAATTTTTTCTCACCTAGCCCAGGTTCTGTGATGTCTCCAGAAACCGCACATACTTTTGACCTAAAAATATTAGGTTTTTCTTTACGCAGTCTGTCAAAGCACTGAAACAACATTTATTAACAGTTGCATTTAAATGGAGTTATAGACAGAATTATAATGATTAAGTACGATGACAGAAGATCTATCCCACAACTCAAATAAAGCTGTCATAAGTTACACATTTCTGATTGTGGCATTGTCTCTCTTAAAATAATGGACCAATTATAATACAGTTTTTAAAATTAGATGATTATGATTTATATTTTTGTTAATAATAATGTTAGAATAACCGGTTGTCCTAAATAAATTCAAGAAAGACCGAGTTTCTTCCGCCAGGTCTTCTCGGTTGGTGCCACGATCCGACCTGGTGGAAGAAAAAATATGTATCCGTTGACGATTGACCCCCTAAGGACGAAGACTCAATATACAACATTACTTACTTTTGAGGAGAATATTTGACACACTCTTTCTGAAACGGGAACTCCTTTTTTAGTCCTCAAAAGAATATAAATCTTTTCCAATCTATCACAAGAATACAATAGTTTCTCTATTAAAACTTTGCCCATGAAACCTGAAAGAAAATACTTTGTCAATTTTTTTTTTTACACCATGGGGTGAACCTATTTTTTACGGTTGGGGCTGGCTGGGATATGTGGGCCTCCGGGGCTCGTAGAGATGGTAAGTTGCGCCCCGGCCCACCCACTAAAACCGAAGGCGATCCTCGACTGCCCCAACCAGGGCCTCTAGATTCGCTCTCCGATGGAGGAGCATATTCTGCGTCCCTGGGGGCCTTGGCTCGTTTAATGGAGCTCTGTGGCCCTGCTAAAATACAAATCTATCTATAATCACTACATAGTATAAAACAAAGTCGCTGTCGTCTGTCCGTCCCTATGTATGCTTAAATCTTTAAAACTACGCAACCGATTTTGATGCGGTTTTTTTAATAGATAGAGTGATTCAAGAGGTAGGTAATTATGCATGTATAAAACATGCATAATTGCCCCGTGCCGGGGCGGGTCGCTAGTAATATTATAAAGCTGCAGAGTTTGTTTGATTGAACGCGCTAATCTCAGGAACTACTAGTCCGATTTCAAAAATTCTTCCAGTGATGGATAGTTCGTTTATCGAGGAAGGTTATAGGCTAGGTATAATAGAAAATGGTATTACCTGAACCTCCGGTAATGAAAATGGTTTTTCCTGCAAAATACTCTGGGATACTGGGTACATTTTCAAAGTCCCTCTGTTCCAAAACCGTCATTGTAAAAAGAAAATTTTCAACCAATTGAATGTTGTAATAAAATGAATATTTGATTTGATTTTTTTACACTTAATTTTTCCGGTAATGTTTACTACTCAAAAACTAAGTTATTAAGAATTAACTATATATTTTTTGTAGTTAACTTTTATGCACAATACAATACTCTTAGAAATGTCAATCTAAAATGATTTGTAATTTAAAATGACAGCTTTGAGTTTAATATTTCATATTCATATTTTTGTTGCGTCCCTGGACTAGAATAGCCCCCGGTTTTCATCTATGGCTGTTCTTACATAGTCACTAGTGTGAGAACTAACAACTGGTCTAACCATAAACTACCAGTGGTCCCACAAGATGGATTGGGGACGGCAAACGGTAATCCCTGCGTGAGTTTTCGCCTTCAGCCCAAAGATTTGTAACATATTGGGAAAGAACCCTGACCAAATAAAAATACGTTTAAGTTTGTAAATAACGGTAGTTAGCCATGCGGGACGGATTTCCAATACATAGTTGCACCAGCCCGTTCCATTCTCAGGGTGTCGTAAGAGCCGAGAAAATGAAATGCCGTTAACATAGCCTTGCCAGCGTGGCACGGAAGGCTAAATTCCCTCCATGAATTTGGAAGAGGCCCAAATCAGTAGTGGGTCATTAATGGGCTGAAAAGAACGATAGGTATATATATCTATCTCGATTACACAGGTATACCTACGAAACCAATTCCAACGAAGTAGTTGTTTATTGACTTTTCAGTTTTTAACGCCATTTTGTAGTCAGTTAATATTAAGGTTAAAACCTGTTTTTATAGGTCACACAAACAGACATTGTTCTCTGTTCATGTGTATATATTACTACCAATTTTAGCCTTGGTTGGATTGACTTTTGACCTGAAAGGTTAAACCTACAGTCAGTGGGTTGAACGTAACTCGTAAACAATGGATGAAAAATAAAAGGGGGGCGTCATTGACACAAATTGAAACGTCACGCAATTTAAGTTATAGCTTGGATATTTTTCCGCGCGGTGACGGATTTAGAATAGAAAATGTCACCATACTATTTTGTGGGTTTCGTCGATTAGCAGCAAGAGAAGGAAAACTTGATACAGGAGTTCCAGGTGTACGTTAAGCTATATTATTGTAAGTTTCATTAAAATCCATTCAGTCGTTTTTACGTGAAAGAGTAACAAACATCCATCCATCCATCCATACATCCATTCATCCAAACTTTCACGTTTATAATATTATGACGAAAATGGTGGCGCCAAGCCATCTCGCAAGCGGCACGGTAGTAGTAATAAGTAAGATTGGTGAAGATAGTACAGTCTGAAGACCCATCGGCTGTGGAGCTGCCTTGTCGTGGTGTGGGGACTTACGTGCCACACCGGCTCAGGGTCACCCATGCTGGGCTGGGCAGGGCATGGGATGGACCTGATCCCTAACCCACAGTGAGAGCCGTGGGTGGCCAGGCATCGAGGTCAGTAGCGGCGGAGGGATGACCAGGAATGGAAGTCGGACTCAGCAGCGGGTCATTTATGGGCTAGTAAATATACTGGTGGTATTCTGTAAGGTGGTCCATGTGGTAAAGGATTTAGAATAATATAGTTAAATAAAATAAATATCCTTGGACATTTCACACAACGCCATCTCGTCCCAAGCTAAGCAACTTAATGCTTGTGTTATGGTAACGAGATTAATGATAAACTACTTATATACATTTTTGTTTTGTAAATACATACATATTATAGACAGAAATGACACCCAGACTCCGAGCCAGTGCCTCTGGTTTAGACAAAGACACTTGCCCGACCCCGGAATCGAACCCGGGACCCGTTGATCCAAAGGCGGCACATCTAACTACTAGACCAACGAGGCAGTCAAAATAAATAATGTCACCACCCTTTTCCACCCTGAGGGTGTCGTAAGAGCCGACAAAAGGAAATGAGAAACCCCGTGTCACATTTTTTTTACCCTCCCTGCGATGGGAGGAGGCCCGACCGCTGCTGTGTCCAACTGGACAACAACTTAAGTTGGATGCTCCAGGGTAGCCCGCGAAATTCAAATTTTCTTACGTTTTTTGCAATTTGCAGGGCAGTGCTAGGTTGTATGATGATGTACATTTGATTCGCGGCTGTAAGACGTATGTAGTTACAGAGTTATAATCATCAAACTCATCAATACAACCCTCCAAGCTCATAAAGGTGCAAGAATGACTTTGAGCTTGAAAAAGTTTTTCTTGCACCTTTACGAGCTTTTACAACCCGTAGGTATTGATGATTTTGATGATTATAATTCTATAACTACATACGTCTTACAGCCGCGAATAACATTTTAATCAACATACAACCTAGCACTGACCTGCAAATTGCAAAAAACGTAAGAAAATTTGAATTTCGTGGGCTACCCTGGAGCATCCACCTTAAGGAGGATATTTAGCCTACTGTTCCACACTTGCCATAAGGGTTGGCACACGGTGTCGTATCAAATTTTCCTTCTCTTTCCCTTCTTCCTTCCTTCATTTCCTTTTGTCGGATCTTACGACACCCTCAGGATGGATTGGGGTGGTGACATTATGTATTCTAAATGCATCACCACTGTGCTTAGAGCACGATAACATCTTTATAAGTCGTTACACGTAGTCAGTACCGTGAAATTAGACTATAGTTCTTTCGTGTTGAGTATGCAGTAAGTAAATGTGTGTTCACTGTGGTGTAAAGGCATTGGCGGATTTACAGATTTGCCGCCCGTAGACTTTTTATGCCGCCTCTACAGTTCTTGAGACGACCTTTTTTCGGACGTCCACTCTTTTTGACTACAACTTTTTCAGACGGCCACTCTTTTTGACTACAACTTTTTTAGACGTCCACTCTTTTTGACTACATCTTTTGCAGACGTCCACTCTTTTTGACTACAACTTTTTTAGACGTCCACTCTTTTTGACTACAACTTTTTTAGACGTCCACTCTTTTTGACTACAACTTTTTTAGACGTCCACTCTTTTTGACTACAACTTTTGCAGACATCCACTAAAACATGCCGCCCTAGGCTCCAGCCTACTCAGCTTATTGGTCAATCCGCCACTGTGTAAAGGATAGGAAACAACCGTTACTGTCGAAATAAGGCATGCAACTAGTCAATGTGTACGGGACTTTCTCATTTGGAAAGATGTGGTTTGCTTTTTGTAAACCAGACCAATAATTTAAAACAAAAGCAACTACAGAGTTTCTTGCTGGCTCTTCTCTGTAGAGCAGCCTTCCGAACCGGTGGTAGATTCGGCATGAATTTTAGGGAACGCAGGGATTGTGAGCGATCAGGGGAGATGGAGGGATTGTAGGAGTGAGTTGTGTGTGAAAGGTGTGAATGTAGGTATGACGACTGATAGGTGTGTGTGGAGACTACCACCTAGTGTGGGACAGGGGCCGTAAGATGGTAATGGTATTTATAAATATGTATGTCGATTTACAAGAGTTTTGTGATGAAAGCTACGTAAATAAAGTTCCTTTTGAGTTTGAGTTTGTTACGCCGCCGGACAATGGTGGCTCACTGTATTCTTAACGCTAACGAGCTATAAACTGGTGCTGATAATCAAATTGCAGAACGAGCACGGCTAGTTTCTGCCTTGCATTTCCTTTATCCGCTCTTACGACACCCCCAGGAAGGAAAGGGGTGGCGTGAATAATTAAAAAAATACAAATAATAAGAATTTATTAAAAAAATCATTATGAGGGTTAAGTTTTGTACCAAAATATTTATAAAAATTAACTTACATACAACTGTTCACATAATTACATAGGATTATACAATGCGATTTACCTCTTTTCAGCAGTGGACTTCTTTTATATAAATAAAAGTTTTTTTATATATAAATTTTATTTATATACTATTTATATACTTTTATTTAAATTTTATAAATTTTATTAATATGTTGACAATTTGTACGTGTCCATTGTGTCCTATGCAAAATAAATGATTTGACTTTCACTTTGAAAAGATTGATAATAACTACATCAATAAAAATAAAAATACATACAGTCAATTAAAGAGCACTCTTTTTTTTGTCGGTTAAAATGGGTAACAGTTTTTTTTAAGAAACCAAACGTTTTACAAACATGAAATTCACGAACACAGATGACACCTAGACTGGCCAGTGCCTCTGGTTGACACAAAGACACTTGCCCGACCCCGTAATCGAACCCGGCACCCCGTGATCCAAAGGCGGCACATCTAACCCTTAGACCAACAAGGCAGTTTTAAGTTAAGAATCATTCAACACTGAAATTACACTATTCATATAGTTTTGGACTAAATTAGAGTTGATGAGCCACCAGAAGAAATAGCCGTAGAATATGCATTTCGTTATTTTATCGATGACCACCATTCTGCGAACAAAAGCAACATTTTAGTCACAGAAGAAAGAAAAAACCGGTTTCATAAAAAATACGCTACCACATCTCTTTCCCACTCTTCCTTGCCTTCTGTCTCAATTTCGTAACCCATATTGCTCTCTTCGTTTCCTTTTGTCGGCTCTTGTCGACACCATTACTCAGCCAGACGGAATGGCACAGGGTTTTCTAAACAAAAAAAAACACGAGAGTGCCAGGCCGAGAAGCGACGCTGCCCGCTGTGTGCAGACATGGGATTACCCCATGAGCATCGGCTGGACAGCAGGTCGTGCGCCCAAGCCAAGGGTGGCCGTAACAGGCCCCTTGTTGACTAGATTAAGTAAGTAGTTAATAGATGGTGCAATGCTAAAAGTTAAATTAATGTTAGTATGTTATGTTAAAGGTATTATAACAAAAATCTTAGCCATCGCAACGCGTGGCCGGGTCTGCTAGTCTATCACTTCAATACATAGTATAAAACAAAGTCGCAGTCGTCTGTCCGTCCCTATGTATGCTTAAATCTTTAAAACTACACTACACACACTACTTTAACAGTTTTTTTTATAGATAGATCAATTTAAGAGGAAGGTTTATATGTGTATTACATGCATAAATTTAAATCTTCATCATTGCACACGTGCGATGCCGGAGCGGGTCGCTAGTATATCATCATCACTATCACTATCATCACTACATAGTATAAAACAAAGTCGCTGTCGTCTGTCCGTCCCTATGTATGCTTAAATCTTTAAAACTACGCAACGGATTTTGAAGTGGTTTTTTTTAATAGTTAGAGTAATTTAAGAGGAAGGTTTATAAGTATAATATTATAGAGAAACACTGATAAATTACGAGTTCATCATTGCACTCATGCGAAGCCGGGGCGGCTCGCTAGTACATATATAAAAATCAATGCCACTTTTCGTTTTTTAACTCAAGAACCGCTGAACCGATTTGGATGATTTTTTTGTAAGGCTTTGGGTGGCACCGAGGATGGTTTAGATTCACAAATCAGCCCGACAGATGGCGCTGCAGTCGGTAAACTAATATCATGCAGGACAACATCTGCCCGGTCAGCTAGTTATATAATATAAATAAATAAAATCTTTGGACATTTCACACAACGCCATCTCGTCCCAAGCTAAGCAAGTTAATGCTTGTGTTATGGTAACGAGATGGATGATAAACTACTTATATTCATTTTTTTTGTAAATACATACATATTACAGATAGAAAACACCCAGACCCGGAACAAATCCTTGTAGGTCGTACAAAATTTTCTTCCGTGCGGGGATCGAACCCGCGACATGCTGCGCAGCAGTCGATCGATCGCTCAACCACTGCGTCAAAGAAGATGGCGCTGCAGTCGATAAACGAATATCATGCAGGACAACATCTGTCCGGTCAGCTAGTTATATATAAATAGATGATACCTCTGATACTGTCTTCTAGCCTTCGGCAAGTCTTCGTCTTTCTCCTTCAGCAGATATTTCCTACCACCTTGGACAGCGGTGTAAATGAACTGGTGTTGATCAATATTGTCTATCCTGTACTGGAACTCAGCATCTTCGTCCCTAATCTTCGAAGCCAGGAGTAGGAAGTTTGTATTGTCAAATGTCCATTGATTCAGTATGTAGTACTCAAGTGCCAGGTTAGCAACATATATGCGGCGTTGTACTTTGAGTAATCTGTCAAATCAAAATACACATTATATATTAAGTATACTAATACTCAGTTCACAGACGACCCACCGCTGAGTCGGGCCTCCTCCAGTTACATGGGAGTGTAAATTAGCCTACTGTGCCACGCTGGCCAGACGGGTTAGCGCAAAAAAAAAAGGGTTTCGTATCAAGTTTTCCTTCTCTAGCGGTGAGGTTTTCGGCCTTGACGTTTTCTTTTGTCGGCTCTAACGACATGGAATGGGGCGGTCACAATATGTTTTCTAATGCCGTCAGCACACGGACAAGTTTTAAATATACATTATATAATACATATATATATAAATAAAAATGAATTACTGTACGTAAGTCTCGCTAAAACTCGAGAACGGCTGGACCAATTTGTCGATTTGAATACGCATTATTTTTGTTCCAGTTAAGGTTTGCAAATACATATTTTAGAATAAGAATAGAATAGAATAACCTTTATTCTGAGAAAACTGCACACAACACAGAACATAAGCAAATCTAATATATAAAATTCTCGTGTCACAGTTTTAGTTGCCAAACTCCTCCGAAACGGCTTGACCGATTTCGATGAAATTTTGTGAGCATATTGAGTAGGTCTGAGAATAGGACATCATCTATTTTTCATCCCCCTAAATTTTAAGGGGGGGGGGTCGAAAAAAAAATTGTTTATTTTTTAGAGAAATTTTTTTGTTTTTATTTTTTTAAGATTCAGCATAAAAAAATACAAACAACCCTAAATTTTCACCCTTCTACGATCAACCCCTATTTAATTAGATGGCAAAACAATGTTGTATAGATAGATTGAGTCATCACGACATCTCTGTAAGGGTTGCGCGGGGAATGCGCGTGGTGGGGGTTGCGCGGGGTGGGGGTTGCGCGGGGAAGGGGATTGCGCGGGGGATGGTTAATTAATTGGCAAAACAACGTTTGCCGGGACAGCTAGTACATATATAAAGATACATATTAGTTACATTAAATTCTTACAGCTAATAAGTATTTCAATCCAAAATGATGCACAAAAATATCTATGCTGTATTTACAGCATTGCCAGAAATGGTCTGAGCTCAGCATATGTTGTAGATAATATCCACGACGCTGGTTTTCGGCTCAGCCATATGTAGCGCATATTTAACAAAATAGGTAATAAACAAAAACGTTACACTTAGTACACGACATAGGTACATTGCTCCTCCCAAATAATTTACTTAGAAAAATACAATTTTTAACTGCGGCTACAACGGATACTTCCATTATATTTATTTTATTGACCGTATAGTTCACATGAAAATAAGCAAGAAGAAAAAAAAAACAAAAAATATATAAATTAAGAAATGTAAAGTAAGATTTAATTACGAAATAATTTAAGAATTATTTTAATAAACATGAAACATTCTGGAATTATCATTCAGGTTTTATATTTATTGATTCTGAGGCGGTACAAGGTTTGCCGGGTCAGGTAGTCCGAAATAAAATTTTATGCTTGTAACGAATAAAATAAAAACTACTGGATCGTTTTCTAAAATTTGTTCATCATTATCCCTAGCTATAAGCAAGGCCTAGATAAGAACGGGCTTGTCAAAGTACGCCGTTAGTTTTATTGGGTGTGTCAGGGTGCTATGTCCATCTTTCCACATAACCCAGCTAGCTCCCAAAGGCCGGGAATCCCATGCAAATTAAAAGAGTCCACGCACTTACAAGGGTTTTCTTCCAATGATCCATAAAATCGTGTCCACCAAAATGGCTGGCAACACGTGCAGTAAGATGACCTGAAAACAAACTTAATATACAGGCTGAATTTCTTTAAATCAAAATAATAAAACACTAAAAACAAAAAAAATTGTCATTAACATTAATCGACGATGTTGTTACTTAGCTGGAAAAAATTGCATAATTAAAAATAATAATAGTAATAATCGTCTCTGGCTGTTCTCGTCTTGCTAACGGCGAATACTTGCACAGACACAACCAAGTGGCCAAGATAGTCCATCAACAACTTGCCCTTAAATATAGTCTTGTGGATACTGAAGTGCCCTACTACCAATACCAGCCTGCGCCAGTTCTCGACAATGGTCATGTCACGCTCTATTGGGATCGATCAATTATCACTGACAGGACTATTCCCGCTAACAAGCCTGATATAGTGATAATTGACCGATCGGCGAGCCGGGCAATGCTTGTTGACGTCACTATCCCGCATGACGAGAACCTTGTTAAAGCCGAAAAAGAGAAACTTACCAAGTATCTCGATTTGGCTCACGAGGTTACCGCAATGTGGCATGTTGATTCAACAATCATTGTGCCGTTAGTCGTTTCAGTAAATGGTCTTATCGCGAAGAGTTTCGACCAACATCTCAAGAAACTCTCGCTGAGTTGCTGGATTAAGGGCCTGATACAAAAGGCTGTCATCCTGGATTCGGCAAGGATCGTGAGGAGGTTCCTTTCTCTGGAGCCCTGAACCGTCGGTAGCTTAGGTCATCGACCTCGTTGTCGACGGTTTTTCTATTTTTTTATGTATATTTTTTTAAATAACAGTGTTTTTTTAAAGAATATATAAAAAAAAGTATGAAATAAAGAGATATATGTGAATAATGTCTTGAAATTTATTAGACTTTTCTTCAGCCATTTTTTGTGGAATAGGGTTCGCCTACTTCCGGTGTCGCTGTGGCGTGCTATTTTTGGGACACCCTGTATATACTACATTAAGGGTACATTGAACCCGCTCCCAAGGACTATCACAAGCGGCATGAGGTCAATGCCCCTGATTGGGCTCTGTGACTGATTCGTAACTCTTAAGATCATTTCTAAGCATGTAGTATATTGATATAGGATTCAGAATGCTGCTCTACAGAGAAAAGCCGGCAAGAAAGAGCTGTAAATGTAAACAGCCCTATAGCCTTTTGATATGAATTACTACTCAGCATTAGCCGCTCTTACTGAATGCCCAGAGGAAGATGACAGCCCATAAGTTACCCACAGCTGAGACAGGCCTCCTCCCATCATAGGGAGGATAAGGATCTCGTGAACCTATGGCGCCCCAAGCGTGACGTGTGAGGGTATACCGCTGGGGTTTTAGTGGGTAGAAGAGTACCCCACCGCACGCTGGGAAATAACGCGTGTTGTAAAAGTCAACAAAACCCAGCACGCTTGGTGGTAGGATCGAACGGTCCACCCGGCTGGCTACCACCCTCACATTTAAGTCCGACGCCAAGTAGTTTTACTGTGTTCCGTCGTGTGTATGTGAGAGCCAGTGCCCGACAGGGCAATTCCTTGAATTGCCTGCTCCATCTTAGCCCTGGCAAAGGCATTCAAGTCACTGATAAAAAAAAGCATCTGCTTAGCAGAGCCAACAAAAAAACGGCTTTGTTCCAAGTCCTTATCTTGCGGTTAGGTGATATGCCTCTTGCGTTCCTGTAGTCGCCTCTTATGACACCCGAATCATAATATGGGTTGGTGATATTGTGTATTCAAAATCCACAAAAATAGTAAATAAATAAATAACCTTGGACATTTCACACAACGCCATCTCGTCCCAAGCTAAGCAACTTAATGCTTGTGTCATGGTAACGAGATGGATGATAAACTACTTAAATATCTTTTTTTTGTAAATACATACATATTATAGATAGAAATGACACCCAGACTCCGAGCCAGTGCCTCTGGTTTAGACAAAGACACTTGCCCGACCCCGGAATCGAACCCGGGACCCGTTGATCCAAAGGCGGCACATCTAACCACTAGACTTTATAATATTACTAGCGACCCGCCCCAGCTTCGCACGGACACAATTATAAACCTCTAAATTTATCATTATTTCTCTACAATATTATGGATGTATTATACATATAAACCTTGCTCTTCTATCACTATATCTATTATAGCTATATCTATTAAAAAAACCGCTTCAAAATCCGTTGCGTAGTTTTAAAGACCTAAGCATAGAAAGGGACGGACAGACGACAGCGACTTTGTTTTATACTATGTAGTGATAGTGATATACATATTTCATCATAATTTCGGCCAAAAGACGTCCACTGCTGGACATAGGCCTCCCCCAAGGATTTCCACAAAGGCCGGTCCTGGGCCACCCGTATCCATCGTTTTCCGGCGACCTTAACCAGGTCGTCGGTCCACCGTGTGGGAGGCCTACCAGCACTGCGCTTTCCGGAACGCGGTCGCCACTCGAGGACTTTTCTGCCCCATCGGGCGTCGGTCCTGCGCGCTATGTGCCCTGCCCACTGCCACTTAAGTTTGGCAATCATGTGGGCTATGTCGTTGACCCTGGTTCTCCTGCGTATCTCCTCATTTCTGATTCGATCTCGACGGGAAACTCCGAGCATAGCCCTCCTTGCTATTGCCAGCAATACATATTTACCTTTATGTAATGTATTAATCTAGAAGTAGTTAAGTTCCCGCCGATAGCCCAAAGCATATCATTTAATGGCATTTTTGGGTAGATTTTCTTTCCAATTTCAATCAATTGTCCGGTAGATATTTCACCGTATTTTCCTATACAGCAGTTGTAGATTGGTATATCGTCTGTTGGCTCCAATCTGTAGACAAAGTAATGTAGTTCGTATGGTGACCAAAATAAGGATACAACATCAAGTACAGTCCGCGCTTTACGCTTATTACGCTGCGCACAACATAAAATCAGGTATCAGCGAGACGTAAGCGGGGCGGGGTGGCAGGGCACGCCCCCCTGTCTTCCACCCGCAAGCGTCCTCGCCTCCCGCGCGTTCGTGTGAGTGAGCTACGTTCGTATTGGTTATGAAATGTACGATGCGCATGTTCGTACCCACGGCTACATTCAGAGCGGCCAATGTTGGCCGACCAATGGCCAGACGTTATATAATATGCAGATAGACTACTACCACTACTAAGCAGCCCATATCATTAAAAAAAAAAAAAAAAAAAAAAAGGCGGGGATTTTTTAACCGTGCGAGTTGCTCTGTAAACGGTAGGCGATATCTCTTGATGTTGATAGTTCAGATTTTTCGGGTTAATTGTGTAAAGTGCATAGCGTGCTAGGCGCTACACTTCTAATTCTTAATTTATGGTTAGAGGTGCCGCCTTTGGATCAACGGGTCCCGGGTTCGATTCCGGGGCCGGGCAAGTGTCTTTGTGTAAACCAGAGGCACTTGCTCAGGGTCTGGGTGTCATTTATGTTCGTGAATTACATGTTTGTAAACTGCCCCCGCGGTAGTAATACCGAGTGCAGGGGTTTCGTTTAAAAAAAAATACATGACACCAATACAATCGCAGCCCATTAAAGACCCACTGTTGGGTCGGACCTCCCCCAATGCAAGAGAGGGAAATAACCATGCCACGCTGACCAGATTTTAAATTCAAATTCAAAACCCATTTAATAAAGTTGGCTCATTAGAGCTCTTTTGACAAGTCAAACAACCAAATAAAATTTAAAATTTCCCATCCACCACCGGTTCGGAATACAGTTCCACAGAGAAGAGCCGGCAAGAAACTCTGTAGTTGCTCTTTTTTAGATCGCCATCTTTAGGTACAAGGCCTTGATAAGACAGTTTTGTGAGAGCAAACTCGCGCAATATTTGTTTCATGATTTCCTTCTCTTTTTTTTTTTTTTTTTTTATTTTATTTTTACACAGGCACAAATTGACATTGAAACTATAACATTGTCTCACAAAACTGCGTAGGCAATTTGTCTGTGAGATCGTAATTTTTAACACATAGTCTTTATAATGTTCCTAAATTCGAATTGTGTTATGGTAACATATTAATTAGGTATTTCTTATATTCTAATTTAAATTTGTTTGTACACTTTTCGGTTCTGATATTTACGGGTAGGCTGTTCAGTAAATATGGTATTCGTTTTCGCAGAGTTCTATCTCCATACATATTGTTTACTCTTGGGACAACATAATTACTTGCGCTCATCGCTCTAGTAGTATATTTGTTGTTTACATGCGATAGGACCTGCTCCCGATTGTTACATAAAAGTAAATACTTATGTTTTACACTAACAGGTAATATTTTGCAAATTTTGAATAGTCTGTAATAATCATTTTGGTATTTGGTTCTGATATTTTTGTCTACTAATAATTTCACTATCCTTAACTGAATATTCTCTAACTTACTTATATGGGATTTGTAAGTGAGACCATAACAATCAAGGGCGTAGTCCAGTAACGGTGCAACTAAGGCGTTGTAAAGTAACTTTAAAGTTCCCTTAGGCAACTTATAACTTAGATGATAGAATTTACCTAGTATCATTCTTAGTTTATTACTTAATAGATCAACGTGTTCGGTCCAGGAAAAATGTTCATCTATTTTCATACCTAAGTAAGTTACAGACTTAGCTCTGCGTATTGGTTCACATTTACAATTTAGGGAAGTGTTATCATGAACGCAAGCAAACGAATGAGTAATCAATGGTGTCTGTGGTTCTTCTAGGGGCAAGAACGGAGAGTGTAGTAATAGTAACTGTGTTTTTTGTGCGTTAAGCGCTATACCGTTGTCGTGTGCCCATTTGACTACAGTGTCGATGTCGTGTTGTGTGAGACTATATATTTCCCTTAAGTCAGAGCCGGCCCTTAATATGCACAAATCGTCTGCAAACATGTGTACCGAGCATTTTTCCAGTGCTGTACATAGGCTATTTACGTACATTAAATAGCAAATAGGGCCACAGCTTGACCCCTGGGGTATTCCACACCGAGTCTCCCTCACATCGCTAAGACTGCTGCCGACCTTTACCTGGTAGGAGCGCGAAGTGAGGTAATCTCTAAACCATTCGTCTAGGGGTTTCCTTACGCCGCACTCTTCGATTGACTTTAATAAAATATCAATATCTAAAGTATCGAATGCCTTTTTGAAGTCAAAAAATATAGCCACTACCACTTTTTTATCATTCAAATAATTATTTATCTCGTCTGTAAAGTTGGTTAATAACGTGTTCGTACTCTTCCCTTTCTGAAAACCGTGTTGTGCTTTGTTTATAATATTGTTTCTGCGTAGGTATTGTTCGAGTTGGTTCACAATACATTTTTCCAAAATTTTTTCTATGCTAGGTAAGATTGCTATTGGTCTATAATTTTCATATATCTTACGACTTCCTTTTTTATGAATGGGGCGTATTATTGCCTCTTTAAGCTTTTTAGGAAAGACTTGCTGTTGGACAGATAAATTTAATAGTTTGGCTATTACTGGACTTATTTTGTCTGTAATAAGCTTTAGGTCAGTCATCCGGATGAGATCACTTCCAGGTGATTTTTTAGCATTCATATTTGAAATGATGTTTTTAACATAATTGTCACTAACCGGTTGCCATCTCATACTTCTGTCAGTATTTATTGCATAACTATCTCTATTAAGCCATTTCTCGTGGCATGAATGTGTGATTTCTTGTATTTCTTTTTCAAAAGTACCCGCGAATTGTTCAGATATGTATTTCTCATCTCCCTGTGTCTTCATATTGGTTAATATTACATCATCTAAAGATTGCTTATTCCTTCCTAACCATAAATTTACTCTATTCCATATTTTCTGTATGTTGTTATTGCACTCAATAATGCACTGTTTATCATAGTTATTTTTACACTTATTAATCAATTTATAGGTTTTATTTCTATATTTAGTATACTCTAATCTCTTAGTCATATTTTTTGGATCATTGCACCATACCGTAAATAGTCTATCTCTTTCTTTTATCCTTTGTTTTAAGTCGGCTGTTATCCAGCTTTTGTTATTTCTATTACTACTGCGAAGTTCAATAGTCTTATAACAGTCTGTGTAAGTATCATTAAATATTTTTCTTATGGCGCTATACAAATCTAGTGGGCAATCAATAGTCATTAAGTTATTAAAGTCAATACTTAGTAGTCGTTCTTTAACCATGCGATTATCAAGTACCCGACGGCTGCGTACACAATGCAGATTATGTCCAGATTGCGCACCGTCGTCGCAGTCAGCTGTTTGACTCGGTAGCCGGTTTGTGACGACAGGATCGCTACTTGGCAGTGTTCGTTTCCATTGTACCGTGGCCGACACTATATAGTGGTCCGATATTTTTTGTTGTATTATAGCCGAGTGAATTTGTGCCATAGGCGCTCGTATGTATATATGGTCTAAGCATGATTCGATATTATTTCCCTTGACAATTTCTCGACGTGTTACTTTGTTGATACATTTAATAAGTCCGTATTCAGCTAATAGATTTTCGTATTCGACAACATTAAGATCTTGGCTTTTTAATAAATTTATGTTTATATCGCCACATAACAATAGCTTTTTGTCTTTTGGCAGGGATTCTAACGTGTCCCGTAATTCAATAAGAAATTGTTTAACTTTATTGTCTTTATTTATTCTTGGTGGTCTGTATATAGCTAATAAATATATCGCATCATTCGTATCTCCATTTAATACAATGGAAACACACTCCGCCGACCGCATAGTTTGTGTATAAACTGTCTCGCTTACACTTGCAGCCCATATCTTGCGCGTGTATACTAGTACCCCTCCCCCGGTTCGCCCTGTGCGCGTAAAACTATGCAAGTGATATCCCATAATCTCATAAAAATGCAATAGTGTGAAGTTTATGTTTGGTTCCGTGATTACTATTACATCAATGTCTCTTATGTTACTATCTAATGTAACCATTAATTCGTGAAAGTTTTTCTTAAGTGATCTTATATTTACGTGTAATATACAAAAATTATACGAGTTTTTGAGTGTTGACAACCATGTATTCAAACTTCCGATCTCGACCGCATTTATTATATCATCATCAGTAATATTTATTATATTGTCTACAACCGTGAATGTTGTTTTATAGTTAAACTTAATATAACTATAAAATAAAGAGTGATTGAGAGGAGATACAGTGGGAATTAAATAATAATGTTATTTTTTTGTGTTATTTAGCTCTCGTATGTCGTTTTCATTTCTCACCCATTTCGCTTGGTCTCCCTCATTTCTCTTGACTAGCACTTTTCCGTTCGTCACCCATATGTACTTGTAGTTGTTGCGTAGTTCTTTCTTCGCGTTCCATAATAAAGTTCGGGTCATTTTGGTTAAATCTTCGTTTATGTATACTTTATTCTTAACTGTACCGCCAGTTATTTTATCGCTAGTTATTTCAGCCAGATTTCGTCGTGCTGCGAGCCAGGCATCTCGAGATTCTGTACCTGAGGTTTTAAACGCAACAATTAAGGAGGGAGTTTTCGTTCCTTGTTTACGTGGTTGGTTTCTTCGTACCCAGTCGATATCTTGGCTACTGGCCTGTATAATATTTCCAACGGTGTTAACAATGTCCTTTAAGTTTTCCCCCGGAGTTTGCTCAATACCCACAATTTCAATATTGTGTTTGCGTGTCGATTGCTCGTATTCGTGTATTTTTTGTTCAAGCACGGCATTGCATTTTTCCATATATATACTTTTATTGTGCATGGTTTCTACTGTCTTTTCCAGTTTGTGGATTTTTTGTTTTGATTGTTCGTGCTCACCTAATAACTTATCATATTTGTCTGAGAGTAGGCACATAGTCTGGTTTATTGATTCTAGCTGTTTCATCAAACCAGGGATAACCTTGACATTCTTCTGTATGTCTTTTAGGATCTTGTCTGCATCTCTGCACTGGTCTACCTGTTCTTCAACTTCTGAATCCTCCTCAGCATCATCTTCGCAGTTGTTACAAAATATGCGATTTTTTCCTGCTTTTAAGTCTGCAGCTAGACCTTTCACACAGCTTCTATGGAAGGTACCTTGACACTGACCTTGACATAGAAAATGAGAACCTTTCTTGGATAGTCCTTTTCTACACTTTTGGCACTCCATTCTTCGCTACGATCAATTAATAATCGAACACTTGTTTTTAATCACTGCAATTATCTAGCGATGCACGATACACGTCTAACCGAACGATTTAGTCGCCGCAGAATGACTCTTGTAGCTAGACATGACACCCGCATGTTGGAATGGGGCGGTGACACACGGACACATACGGTTTGGTTCCTCGGATCCAGGCGGCTGCTATCAGGCTCTTGATTGCTATATCAACGGGGATATAGTCAGCGATGAGGTCCGGGTTCGAATACATGCTGCGCATTATGCCTGCAATTGTCAAATTAATATGTCATGCCATTTCAATTATGGAAAAAGAAAGAAAGAAAATAAATTTTATTGACACTAATAAAAAACAAAGATGACAAAGATGGATTGATTGTGCGTATGAAAGGTAAGAATGTTGCCGATAGGAGTGTTTAAGGAGACTACCACCTAGCGTGGGACTAAAATGGTGATGGTAGTTTTGAAGATGGCAATTTTTTTTGATAAAATTCAACTCAAGACGAACTTTATTTGAGTAGTAAATATATAATAAATAATAAATAAATAAATATCCTTGGACATTTCACACAACGCCATCTCGTCCCAAGTTAGGCAACTTTATGCTTGTGTTATGGTAACGAGATGGATGATAATATACTTAGATACATTTTTTTTTGTAAATACATACTTATAATAGATAGAAATGACACCCAGACTCCGAGCCAGTGCCTCTGGTTTAGACAAAGACACTTGCCCGACCCCGGAATCGAACCCGGGACCAGTTGGTCCAAAGGCGGCACATCTAACCACTAGACCAACGAGGCAGTAATATCACAGCAGGAGGCGTTCTAGGCGAAGAGAGAAGAGGCGAAGTTACGCACATCTCCTGCCGTAGCAATGCTTTCTTCCCCGTGTGGGACGGGAAGAATATTACACATCCCTACCGCAAGCTGGGAAATAACGCGTGTTGTAAATGTCAACAAACCCCAACACGCTTGGTGGTAGGATCTGGGTAAAACAGGACGCGAGTTGGAGCACCCCGGGGAGGTTTAGTGGGTAGGCCCCACTATGGGGGAGAGTCCCACACGCCCTCTCTGGCCATCCCCGTGGCTGGCGAGGGAGTCCATAAAGGATTTTACCCCGGGCGAAAAAAAAAAAGGATCTAATGGTTCGCCCGGTTAGCTACCACCGTGACATCTAATTCCGGCCGCAAGCAGTTTTCCTGTGTTTCGCTGTGTGTATGTGAGAGCCGGTGCCCGGCAGGGCATTTCCTTAATTGTCTGCTCCATCTTAGACCCTGGCGTTCCATCACGCATGCCTAGGATCGAAGGCATTCAAGTTGGTGTTAAAAAAAGGACCTAGGGCGGTGGTATGTGTTTCAGTGTGTGCACAGTAGGCTAAGTAACCTCCCCCGTACTGGGAGGAGGTTCGACTCAGCAGTGGGTAACAAGTACCTTTTCCAGTTGCAGCCAGCAAGCCTACAGGACCATTGAAATTGTCTATCCAGCCGGGCATTGGTTCATTCAGGCTAGAAATCACTGAAACAAACAAGTGAACATTTTTACTACTACTCAACCCATAAATGACCCACATATGAGTCGGGCCTCCTCTCCTCACAGGGAGGGTAATTAGCCTTCTGTGCCACGCTGGCCAGACGGGTTGGCACAGGGTATCGTATCACAGATCCCGGGGCAGGGCACGGGGATGCCCTCGCCCCACGTGGGATCTGAGGAGATACGACGTCCTGTTCGGGGGCTCACGGCAGGACGTCGAGTGCTCGAAGGAGCTGGAGGACAGGAGGAGGGCCTCCTTGTCTGCGGCGGCGTGGTACTGTGTACAGATCCCACAATGCCGCAACAGGACGCGAGTTGGAGCACCCCGGGGATGTTTAGGCCCCCACTCTGGGGTAGAGTCCCACACGCCCCCCCTCGGCCATCCCCGTGGCCAACGGGGATAGTCCATAAAGGATATTACCCCGGCGAAACAAAAAAAAAAAAAGTGTATCGTATCAAGTATTCCTTCCTTGGCGGCTAGGGTTTCAGCCTTGCCATTTACTTTTGTTGGCTTTAACGACACTCTCAGTATGGAAAGGGGTGAACATATAAACAAACAATATTTAACACTTTCTGGTTACCTACTATAGTCCGTTCGCATTTAGATCACCTTTGGCTGTAAAGTTTATAACGAAAAACAAAATTAACAAATGTCAGAGGTACAATAAATTTGTAATATTAATACGTTTTCCGTGTAGTTACGGATTTGACAGCGTCACCAACCCATTCCACCGTGAGGGTGTCGTAAGAGCCGACAAAAGGAAATGACTAGGCCGATAACCCAGCCGCAAGAGGAGGAAAATTTATGCGGTGGGTCACAAAAATGAAAAAAAAAAAATTAAGAACGAGCACGCTTGGTGGTAGGATCGAGTGGCTAGCTACCACCCTCAAATTTAAGTCCGGCGCCAAGCCGTTTTACCGTGTTTCGTCGTGGGCATGTGAGAGCCGGTGCCCGACAAGGCATTTCCTTGAATTGCCTGCCCCATCTTAGACCCTGGCGTTGCTTTCCATCACCAGCCAGCCTAGGGTCAAAGGCATTCAATTAATTGTTAAAAAAAACCTCTTCCTTTGATAAATCGGTTGAAAATATCAACAATAATAATATCCTTGGACATTTCACACAACGCCATCTCGTCCCAAGCTAAGCAACTTAATGCTTGTGTTATGGTAACGAGATGGATGATAAACTACTTATTTTTTATTTTGTAAATACATACATTTTATACATAGAAATGACACCCAGACTCCGAGCCAGTGCCTCTGGTTTAGACAAAGACACTTGCCCGACCCGGGAATCTAACCCGGGACCCGTTGATCCAAAGGCAGCACATCTAACCACTAGACCAACAATGACTTACCAATTGATGGCCTGGATATCACAATGGGCAGTTTCCCCTTGAACTCGTAAACCACATGCTCTGCCAACTGTTTCGTGAATGTATACGTATTTGGGATCTCCCCTAGATACCTGCAACGATGCAATACAAGCGTTTTTGTATTCTGATTGAAGCATTAAAGATCCTTTAGTCATAAATATAAGGCACAAAATAATTGCGTGCAGCAGTAGAGTTCATGTCACTTAATATAGCGCCATTCCCAAATATTTATTTGCACAAATAAACATCTTATTTAATCACACAAAAATGACGAGTCATAGCATTCTTAACGCGAGGAAAGTATAGTTGTTTGATTGATTGTCAAGAATGAAAGTTAGAAACATGTAATTCACGAAAACACATTACACCCAGACTCGGAGCAAGTGCGTCTGGTTTAGACAAAGACACTTTCCCGATCGCGGAATCGAACCAGGGACCCGTTGATCCAAAGGCGGCATTTATTTGGTTAACTCTGACACTGACGTCAACTAGTGGCCAAAATTAAAACAAAATTTCTTGAAAACAAAGGTTTTTTTAACGACACGAGGGGGTCCGTGTCGTTAAAAAACCTTTTTTACGTATGACCTGTACAGTACAGCGGGGGTAGTTTACAAACATGTATTTCACGAACACACATTATACTCAGACTCCGAGCAAGTGCGTCTGGTTTGGTTTAGACAAAGACACTTGCCCGACCTTGGAATCGAACCCGGGACCCGTTGATCCAAAGGCCCATCCAACCCCTAGACCAACGAGGCAATGGAATCTTGTACACAGCATCTATCAGCCCTGTGAACCTTGCGTTATGGATACAGGGGTTTTGTTACATCCTGTAGACTGAACCAATGGATAATACACATCTTCGTGTTTGGGACAAGACGAGATTGAGAAAGAGAGAACTCACTTGGAAGTAAGAGACTGCAGAGTATCCTTATCGATATTTTCGCATACTTCAGTAGTCTCACGCCAATCTGCGTGGGGAGGGTACATCACCTCCTCAATGGACTCACGGTTCGTGTTGGAGTATGCCGTAGACACGTGGACGAGAGACTGAAAAAAAAGAACAATTACTAGCGATTGCGCGCGGCTTCGCCCGCCTGGGCTTCGAACCCGTGCTTATCTCCTCTTCGCATATCTATCTTCTTCTATACTTATAATAAATCTGTAGAGAGGTCAATTCTGTACATGAAATATATTTCCAAAATAACTATCAGCGGGTGATTAGTGATCGATACTGACGCCAAAAATGCAATCAGTAAAATTTTTGTCTGTCTGTCTGTCTGTATGTTCGTTATAGAAACAAAAACCACTCGACGGATTTCAACAAAACTTCATACTCCTGGGCAGGTTATAGTATACTTTTCATCACGCTACGATCAATAGGAGCAGAGCAGTGAAGGGAAATGTTGGGAAAGCAGGAGAACTTACTCCATTTTTTAAGCTTCCGTCGCGTGTGCAGCCTTAATAGCTAGTTAAAGGACGGAAATGTTCTCCTTAAAATTATATAAAAAATATTCCACGACAGCAAATCTCTATCGTTTATGGTTGACTCACAATAACACGTGTAACTCCCGATAGCTTAGCAGTTCAGAGCTTTCTGATTATATTTGTCTACCCTTACGTTTATAACACTCTCAATCATCCTTAATTAATAAATGTTAACATTATTACCTATTTAATAAAAAAAGAATCTTAGAAATCGGTACAGAAACACCAAAGTTATACATGAAATACGCTAATAAGCCATTGCGCGTGAATACTGAATCATGCATAACTACATTAACTTAATAACACACAAGGAATTACACACTGATGGAGTTGCGGGCACAGCTATCTATATCCATATATATAAAACTCTTCCGTTATTAAGTGACTGACAGACAACGCACAGCCGAAACTACTGGCAGTAGAGAGCTGAAATTTGGCCTGTGTGTTTGTTGGGAGGAGTAGGCTACCACTAAGAGGATTATTGGGAATTCCCTCCCAACGGGGAGAAAAGGGGGATTAATTGTTTTTTTCGGAAATCATTATTCCAGGCGGACGATGTCGCGGGCAAAAGCTAGTAAATGTGTTTTTTTCTTCAGATGATTTAATATTTTTTATGAACATTCAATCGGTTACTGTGACTAAACTATCATAGTTAGATATGGACTTTTTTTGCTTAATGCATGCCAAAACGGTGGTGAAGTTTTTTTTTATTAATTGAGTATTTGAAAGCTGGGAATGTATTCGAATAAAAACCGTTTTGATATTGATTGGTATTGATATGCTTACCGATAAGTTGTGGACATCTTTAGCGAGATCCAGGAGTTCTTTGGTCCCTTTAAGGTTCATTCTTACAGCATATGGCAGAGGGTCGTTAAACCTGAAATTGTGAGACCTGATTTTGTAGCGAACAACATGTTACATACTTTACACAATTGACCCGAAAAATCTGAACTAATAAAATCAAGAAATATCGCCTACAAATGCGAGAATTACCAAAAAGTCCTACACCGCGATAGCGAAATTTCAAGAGCAATTCGCACAGTTAAGATTTCCCCGACTATAACTATCGGGGGATAGGCGCTGCGACCCCTAGCCGGCCATTCCACCTCGTCTAGCTGGATGATCATCCCTTTGCGCCTAAAACTTGATTGTATAGGTGTAACATAATCTTTTAATCCTCATGTCGACCGAGTCCACAGCCATATAGACTATTTTCTATAGTCTCTATGGAAACTACAGTATAGTTTACTACAGAACACACAATGTCACCAACCTAATGTCATTTTTGGATGTGTACGAATTAGTGTTACCTATGGTATCTTTTGATGAGTAATATCATATATTTTGTTAATTTTAATTTTTGTAAACTGGTTTTCCATCCGCTCGGCATTTAGAGATCTGGTTGAAAACCAGCGCCAGGCAACCCGTCTGGCTTATACTGAACCAGCGCCGTTTCAGCGCAATCTAGATTAGAGTTTAAGTAATTATAGTTATTGTGTAGTAGTGTATTTAAGATTGCGCCGAATAAATTATTTTTCTTTCTTTCTTTTCTTTCTTTCAACCCATACCATCTTGAGGGTGTCGTAAGGGGCGACTAAAAGAACGCAAGACGCAGATCACCTAGCCGCAAGAGAAAGAAAACTTGATACAAACCCTGTGCCAACCTGTCTTGCCAGCGCGGCACATTAAGCTAATTTCCCTCCATGAATTTGGAGGAGGCCCGACCCAGTAGTGGGTAAATTGTGGGCTGAAACGACAACTACTCAGCCTATACTGACCCACGGTTGAGTCAGGTCTCCTCCAGCTACATGGAGGGTAATTAACCTACTGTGCAATGCTGGCCAGACGGGTTGGCACAGGGTTTCATATCAATTCTGCGAGGCCGTTATGTCGTAGAAGGGGGCTGCGGGGCGGGTCGCAAAGGAGGGAGCTCCGGCTGAATCGCGCCGCGGACGGAAGCAGGGGTGGAGGGTGGTCGTGACGAAGCGAACCCCATCTGCCCTCGCCTGAGAGGCCGGTGGTGGGTCGGGGGAACCGCCACCGACGAAAGCCTCGATGACTGAGGGCGTCCCAGTGTACCGGGACGCCCTCTCTGACAGTCGCTTGCCCGCGTAGCGGGAACCACGCCGGGGCGTCACAGTAGAATGCGTTTACGCGAACTTGTGGTGCTCCAAGCGGCCCTGTGAGGGTATACCGCTGGAGTTTTCGTGGGTAGACGACTCTTGGGTAGACGACCCTTGTCGGAGTCCCACATAATCACCGACCTCTCCCCCGGGCGGTGGTATGCATAAAGCATTTCCCCAGCGACAACAAAAAAAAAAAAATATGTTTCGTATCAAGTTTCCCTTCTAGATTTTCCGCCTTGTCATTTCCTATTGTCGACTCTTACGACACCCGCGGTATTGAATAGGGTGGTGACACAATGTATTCTGACTCTATCATCACATGGTTAGCTGAAAATTGGACGTGAGGTAAATCCTTATTGTAGGATTTAATGTACCTGATACTCGCAGCAACATGGAATATGATGTTCACTCGATTCACCAACAATGCTCGATCTTCAGCGGATATACCTATAAATTCCATCATCATTTCAGCCAAGAGACGTTCACTGCTGGACATAGGCCTCCCACAAGGATCTCCACAAAGGCCGGTCCTGGGCCGCCCGCATCCATTGCTTTCCGGCGACCTTAACCAGGTCGTCGGTCCACCGTGTGGGAGGCCTACCAGCTCTGCACCTATATTTGGTGCCTACCTTTAAATATATATTTTTAATAAATAATAAATAAATATCCTTGGACATTTCACACAACGCCATCTCGTCCCAAGCTAAGCAACTTAATGCTTGTGTTTTATTAACGAGATGGATGATAAACTACTTTAATAATATTTTTTTTCTAAATACTTACATATTATAGATAGAAAACACCCAGACCCTGAACAAATACTTGTAGGTCGTACAAATATTTCTTCCGTGCGGGAATCGAACCCGCGACATGATGCGCAGCTCATGTTTTTCATAATCAGTTTAGCTGTTTCTTTGTTAAAGGTCTTTTGTCGTATTTTTGAAGTGAAAACTTCTTTAGCAACGTTGAGCACTCTTCGTGGGGTGGATATAAAATGTCAAACTCACGTCAGAACACGTGACCTGATCGAAAATTCGTAAGATGGAGGGAGAGAAGAGTAGAGTTCTAACTAGTCAGCTTGATTAAATTAATTTTGATTTGCTTTGTATGTGCCGCCTTTCAAAGCTTAGCAATCTAAGAGCCATGTGTAATGTATGGAATAAAAGACGGACTATCGCAGACTGGTTTATTCAGAAAGCGCCATTGATATATGCACAATGTTACGAACGTGAGGGTAATTAAACAATTCCTTATTATCTAAATACCGTATACACGACATTTTTCTCCTCTTGATATAAACAAGTATGTAACTTAAGTAAAGTATACACGCTAATACCTAAATTAGTATTGTATAAACATGAACATAAAATAGCTCGGGTGACTAAGTAGGTACAGATGCTAAATTCAATAGATGTGTATTACGCGGCCTTAAAGTCATGGAGTGAGGAGCGTGACTAACATCTATTTTTTTTTTACTTTTAGAGTCACTATTTACTTGCTCTGGCGAATACAGTGTTGGAGGGCGGGGTGACGTATTTGGTGGTGTTGACCACGGATCCCCAACATACTCACTCTTGTCAGACTCTAAATTTCTGTTAGGGTTCTCCAGGCCAACATCCATTAACGGTTCCGTATCTGGAAGTGAAAATCGTGATCTTCTTGTTGGATTCTGTACGATAATTTGATCAATATGACGTCTATGAAGGTCATTCGTATTCACCGGATTTACCACGTAAGATAGCGGGCCCGTCTTCCTTACCACTCTGCCTTCTTTCCATCTAGAGGCACTGCTGGGTTTATAATCTCGCATGAGTACCGAGTCACCCACCCTGGCTTGTCGTTCAGTACCTCCTCGGTTAACTCCTTGTATGCGTTGCTTTTCCCGCACGATATTGTCTGTAGACGGTCGCACGAGATCTAATCGACCGCGCAATCTATGTCCCATCAGAGCCACAGAGGGTTCCTTTCCTGTCGTGCAGTGCTCCGTATTCCGATAGTTGAATAAAAATCGACTTAAAGCTCTGTCACAATCATCGTTTTCAGTAGTCGCCTTTTTCAATACTTGCTTGACTAACTTCACTGCATTTTCCGCTGCGCCGTTACTCGATGGGTGATAAGGGGCCACTAAAACACGTTTAATTCCATTTTTGCTAAGGTAATCTTCGTACTCAAAAGATGAAAAAGGCGGACCATTATCACTTACGATACTCTTAGGAAGTCCAAACCGTGCAAATATATTTCTTAGGCATTTAATAACTGCCACAGCGGAAGTGCTTGATACACATTCCACTTCCAGCCATTTAGAATGTGCATCAAGTAGTACCAAATAGTATTTATTTCGAAATGGTCCTAAAAAATCGATATTAAGTCTAGACCACGGTTCCGTGGGCCAACTCCATGAGTGAAGCGGCGCAGGCGGCGGGTTATCTCTGTGCGCAGCGCAGGCGGCGCACTGACGGCACGCCCGTTCGATATCTGCGTCGATCCGATCCCACCAGACGTAGTTGCGCGCGGCTTGCTTCATCTTCACAATGCCGACGTGGCCACTGTGTAACTCGTCTAACAGCTGTTCGCGTAACTTTAGCGGTATGATCACGCGATATCCCCACACGACGCAACCGTGTTCCAGAAATAAATTTTCTTTTCTGATAAAGAATGGTCTTTCGGCGTCAATGAGACACCGCTGTGGCCATCCAAACTTAATGTATCCAATAATCTTGTTTAAAGTCGGGTCCTTTAAAGTTTCACTTCTAATTTCACGAAAGGTTATCGGAAAGTTATCCTCTACATAGTTAAAATAACTACCATCGTTTTCAACCTTATCTTTGAGCTTAATAACATTCTTGAGAGGCACACGTGATAAAAAATCTGCAAAGCAATTCCTTGATGAGGGCACGAACTCAATATCAAAGTTATAGGCCGCTAGTTTAATTGCATATCGCTGAATACGACTGGCTGCCGTTTGTGGGATACCTTTATTTTTATTAAAAATATAACTTAATGCCCGATGATCACTTCTCAATAAAAAATGTCTCCCGTACAAATACTGGTGATGTTTAGTCACTCCAAATACAATGGCTAGCGCCTCCTTGTCTAACTGGGAATAATTCCGTTCGGCGTCGTTGAGGGTTCGTGACGCGCAGCTGACCAGTCGCTCGCTGCCGTCGGCGTAGCGGTGCGACAGCACGGCTCCGAGGCCGTACGAGCTGCTGTCAACTGACAAGATTAACGGCCGGTCTGGCTCGTAATGAGCGAGTACCGGTGCATTAGCTAACTTTCGTTTGACACGATTAAATGCTTTGTCACACTCCTCGCTCCAATGCCACTTGACACTTTTTTTTAGTAATTCATACAAAGGCTGGAGCACTTCGCTCATATTAACACAAAATTTTGCATAAAAATTCACTAATCCTAGAAAACTCTTAAGTTGGGACACATCAGTGGGTGTGGGTGCCGATACAATCGCTTCTATTTTTGAGACATCTGTATGCAACCCGTTTTTATCGATACGATAACCGAGATAAGAAACGCTGTCTTTAAAGAATTCACATTTCGACCAGTTAACACGTAGCCCAGCTGTTTTTAAACGAGATAACACGGCTCTTAAGTTTCGCATATGAGTAATTTTATCCTTTCCCGTGACACAGATATCGTCAATCCATACGACTGTAGACGACAGCCCACTGAGTGTCTCTTCTATCAATTTTTGGAAGTTTTCGGGAATACATTTAATCCCGAACGGTACCCGCTTATATTTAAATGTACCTACATGAGTGGTGATCGCAGTCATAGGCTGTGAGTCATCCGTCAATAACACTTGCTGATAAGCATGGGACAAATCTAGTTTTGAATATTGCTGCCCTCCCGCCAAAGTTGCAAAAATATCTTCTATGCGCGGTAACGGGTAATGGAAGTCTTTAATGTGGGGGTTTAATGTTATTTTATAATCCCCACAAATGCGTATTTTTCCGTCACGTTTGACCACAGGCACAATCGGAGTCCCGTAATCAGATTGATCGATTTTAACGATGACGTCATCACGCTGGAGCCTTTCCAGTTCGCGTTCGACGGGCTCGCGCAGCGCAATCGGGAGCGGCCGGGCCTTCACGTACACTGGCGTCGTATTCGCCAGATGTAAACGCAATTTCGTTTTAAAAGTCCCAAGCCCATCAGCAAATACTTCTGAAAATTCATTACGCAACTGTGCCACTTCATCACAGTTCCCGTCGGCTATGTTGTGAAATTTTAAAACATCCAATCCCAAACATCTAATCCACGTACGACCCATCAAGGGGGGGCCCCCTTTTTCTACAATGTACATCTCAAGATGTTTGGTTAACGTCCCCAACGTAACTCTTACTACCACATAGCCCAACGGTTCTATGATAGTGCCAGTGTATGACTTTAAACGTAAACATTTAGTTACTATTTTTAAGTGTGAAAACCATTTGTCATAGACCAACTTAGAGATAACCGAAATTTTACTGCCAGTGTCCACCTCGAACTGTAGGGTTCGATCTTCCACCTTAAGTTTTATAAAGTACGGACCGTCTCCGTTACCACAAACAATATTATAAAAACTCACGACACTTTCGTCCGATTCATCCAAGAAAAACTGGTGTCTGGCAGGCGCAGCGTCGTCGGCTCCGCGTCGTACGCGCCCCTGCTCGTTACAAACCGCTCTCAAGTGTCCTTTCTGGCCGCACTGGTCGCACGTGTAGTTCCTAAAACGGCACCTGGCTGCGGCGTGTCCTTCCCGTCCGCATCGCTCGCATCGGCGTCGCGCGGCTGGTTGCTGGGCCGCAGGCGCGGGCGGCCGGCGGGCCGGGCCCACGCGGTGCAGCGCCTCCGGCGCGAAAGTGGGCGCGGGCGCTGTGCTGCCGGACGCCGCCACCATCGCGTGCCTGTCCGCCGCCTCGAGCGCCAGCGCCAGCTCCACTGCGCGGCCGTAATCCAAATTCTTCTCGGCAAACAGCCTCGATCGCATGTCCTCGTTGCTGAGACCCGACACAAATTGGTCTCGCAGGTTCACCTCGAGGGGGTTGGAGTTCACCGCCGCGAAGTTACACGTCTTCGCGAGATGCTTCAAACCCTGTAGGTAATCGCTAACGGACTCTCCACGCGCTTGCTTCCTCTGCCGGAAGATGTGTCTCTCTGCGATTTCCGACCGTTGAGGTTCTAGATGCACTTTTACTATTTGCGCCAATTCCTCGAACGTTTTATTTTCCGGTAGGTCCGGGGCGCAAAGGTCGCACATTAAATCGTAGCACGTGACACCGACATGTGTCACCAACGTGGCGACATGCAACTCCTCGGAAATATTGTTCAATGCAATAAACTGCTTAATTCGACGACAATACGCGGTCCAATTGTGCGTTCCGATCTCAAAAGTTTCAATTTTCCCGATAGGCATTTTGTTACGAAAACAATAAAAAAATATACCGACTGCGCCAATGTAATGTATGGAATAAAAGACGGACTATCGCAGACTGGTTTATTCAGAAAGCGCCATTGATATATGCACAATGTTACGAACGTGAGGGTAATTAAACAATTCCTTATTATCTAAATACCGTATACACGACACCATGTTTCTTGGATTCTCTGTGTTTATTTCCCTGTTGGCTCACGTACTCTCGTCACCAATAAGTGAACAAAATTTCAAGCAAAAAAAATTGGCTTTGCTTTCAGTAATCTTATATTATGTATATTGTTTTTTTTTTAATATATGCTTATTGTATTCCATGTTAGTTAAGCTTAAGGCTAAGTTAAGTTAAGCTTTTAGATAATTTCATATAAATTAATTTGTGTCTCGTTAAACGATATTACTTTAAGTGTTATAGCATGCCTGTAATTTGTGTGATTACCCTAGTATGTTGCTTAGAAATACTGTTTTGTTTAAATTGATTTCGGTGATTATGCAGTTGGCGTGTGTTTTTTATTTAAATAAATATATTCTTGCGTTATGGACAACGGGTGTAATTTAACACTGTATACAATTTTTGTAACGCCTTGTATACATAGCTGCATGTTGTCGGCCTTGTCATTTCCTTTTGCCGACTTTTACGACATCCTCAGGATGGAATGGGGTGGTGACATCATGTATTCTAAATCCGTCACCACATGGACTGGCCTGTATAAGGCCTGCCCTGTATACAGAGTGTTCTTTTTACAACCAGTAGATATGTTGGAAAAGTCCTTACCCAGTCCATCTTCAAGTATATCTCCAGAAATGATAAACACTTTTGCGTGAAACACATCGGGTTTCTCACTGCGTAGACGATCATAGCACTGCGGAACAAACATAGAAAAAGATTAACAAAATTGAAAACTTGGAACGCAGCTACTGAAGACGTTTTTGGTCTAGGCAAACCCCCTTATCATATTGCAGGGAAGATGACGACCCGCCACATATGGTGTAGCCATATTTATTTATTACCCGCCCCGGCTATGCACGGGTGCAATTATGAACATCTAAATCTTTCTCTACAATATTATGAAGGTATTATACATATAAACCTTCCTCTCGAATCACTCTATCTATTGAAAAACCGCTTCTAAATCCGTTGCGTAGTTTTAGAGATTTAAGCATACATAGGGACGGACAGACGACAGCGACTTTGTTTTAAACTATGTAATGATAATGTAACATTATGTTGAAAATTAAAAATTTAAATAAACCTCCGACACCACAACCTTTAAAAAGTAAAAAATAAAAATAAATACGCGTTGGGGGACCACTCCCACTTATTTATTACCTGACCCCTGGTCCCCCAACGCGTATTTATTTTTTACTTTTTAAAGGTTATTGTGTCGCGGGTTTATTTAATTTTTTAATTTAATTTTTATTTTATACTTTTTATAGGTACATACTTATTATAATGTAGACTTTTAAACGGCTCACCCGATTTTCATCAAACATGTCTAAGAACACTTGCCCGTAACTCACCTTTCATACAAAAAAAACTTTATTGAAATCGCTTCATCCGTTCGCGAGCTACGGTGCCACAGACAGACAGACAGACCGACAGACAGACACGTGAAACTTATAACACCCCTCTTTTTGCGTCGGGGGTTAAAAATAGGCGGACTTTAATGCCTTTATGCCTTTTAGTTAACCTTCCGGCGACATGGTAGGTAGTGCAAATAAAAGAGACACTGCAATTAAAAAAAAACCCTCAGTGGCAAACCCGCGGAGTCAACCAAACTCTAGACCGACGAGACAATATGTTCACCATCATCATTTCAGCCAAAAGACGTCCACTGCTGGACATAGGCCTGTGCCGCCCGCATCCATCGCTTTCCGGCCACCTTAACCAGGTCGTCGGCCTCCCAGCACTGCGCTTTCCGGAACGCGGTCGCCACTCGAGGACATTTCTGCCCCATCGGGCGTCGGTCCTACGAGCGAATGTAGAGGCGACTTAAGGCAACCTATCCGCAGGAGAAGGAAAACGTGATAGAATCCCTTTTTTTACGTCGGAGATCCTCATGGATACCCGGCCGTTGGGGACTGGCCGGGGTATGTGGGTCTCCGGGGCGCGTAAAGATGGTAAATTGCGCCCCGACCTACCCACTAAAACCGACGGTGATCCTTGACTGCCCAGACCAGGGCCACGGGATTCACTCCCATTGCGGGAGCATGCTCCGTGACCCTGGGGGCCTTAAAGCTAGTGGAGCTCCACACCCCCTCCGATTATGATGGGGGGCTGTATTGCCCTCCTCCATTCCACCGCGGCGGGACGCGCACTTATCGCGGCGCGCCTTCCTCCCGGGGCCTGTTTTGCCAGCGCGACACAGTAGGAGGAATTCCTTTCATAAATTTGGGTCATGTATGGTCTTAATTGATGATTATTGATGTACAAAAACGAATGCCACTAGTCTGTCAGTTTAATCTATTCAAAACATATGCACACTAAAGGTGACATAACCTTTGGTAGCATTACGGATTCATTCCATCTCTTTCTTTTCAATGTACTAGACAGTGATGCAGTTATTACAATTGTTATTTTATTTATAATGTATTTTATTGTTTCCAGATCATAGGTCGCGTCTGTCGACGTCCGCGTTGAAATTATGATAGTAACTAGATACGCCCCGCGGTTTCACGCGCTGTATGATGGATAGTATGATAGTGAAATTAAACACTTTTTAACGGATTTATCGCGTGTATATTACATTATTTAATTCCCGACGTTTCGAATGCTTTGCAGCAGTCGTGGTCGCGGGAGAGACTAGATGACAGTTCGTTAAAAAGTGTTTAATTTCAATGTGTAATAATCGCGAAAACCTAAGAAATTAGTATGATAGTGATAGAATCATATGGTATTTTATGATTTCGCAGATTTTTTTTCTACTTGACACTTATCGTTATAATGTTTTCATCAGAAATAATAAACTTGATAAGACTTACTTGAGAAGAGTATAGTTGAGACAGTCTATCCTCAGCGCTGACTCCCTTCTTACTCCTCATCAGAACGTAGATCCTGTCCAACCCTGGACAGGAGTATAGCAGCTTCTCTATCAGGACTTTGCCCATAAAACCTGGTGTAAAAGAATTTAAAGGTGTAACAAAAATCCAAGAAACATTTCTTGTAGGTTAATATAACAATTGTTAGTAGACCGTATGGTAACGGATTTAGAGTACATAGTGTCGCCACCGCATTCCATCCTGCGGGTGTCGAAGGGGCAACAGAAGGTACGGCTAGGCAAACTTGATACGAAACCCTATTTTGATACACATTCATTGTCCCTAAGATCATCAGAGAGCTTAACACTGGCAATGCCAATGCATTCAACGCGATTTTACGATAAATCTTTCACTATCCAAGCTGTACCTCTGTGGAATGCCTTGCCATTGTCGGTGAGGTGCGCTCAAACCTTGACTAGTTATCTTCAAGAGTATGGTGAAGGAGCATTACTTGACCTTCTGTTTAAGTCGTACGTAATATGTTTAATTATTTATATGTATGTATATTATATTTTCTTGTTAAAATCTATAATATGTACACTATAATTACCCTAAACGGCTTATTGTTCCAGCTAAGTCCATCCAACGGTTGTCTGGAAGAAATTGCTTTTAGCAATAAGACCGCCATTTGTACTGTAATTTTGTATGTTAGTTCATGTTTAAGTTTATTTTGTGTACAGGTACAATAAAGAATATCTATCTATCTATTTTATTATTCGTTGGTCTGGGGGTTGGATGTGCCGCCTTTGGATCACGGGGTCCCGGGTTCGCTTCCGGGGCCGGGCAAGTGTCTTTGTGTAAACCAGAGAGAATTTCATGTTTGTAAACTGCCCCCGCGATACAGGTCATAGTGCTGGGGTTTCGTTTTATTTAAAAAAAAAACCTTAATATTTCTATTTTTTTTAATGAAATTTATTATTTATTTGGAACCCAATGAAACTAGTTACTTATATTCATAATATATTATTATATAATAGATTTCCGAATAGTAATAAAATAAAATAACTCGGTCATTGTTATTATGGCGTTTAAAAAAAGACAAGCCCACTGCGTTTCTTACGCCAGGTCTTCTCGGCCGCGTTGTGCCACGTTTCGAACTGGTAGTAGTGTTATAAGGATAATGTATCTTTTGACAATGTGAACGCCATAATTGGTTTATACAATAAAGCATTTTTCTATTTCGCTTTCGTACCTGAACCGCCAGTCATGAAAACAGTTTTTCCTTCATAATATTCCTTGATAGACGCCACATTGGTCAAGTCCCTGTCTTCCAAAAAGCCCATCGTCTTCCAGAGTTTCGACAACACACTAAAACGACTTCAACTATCAATTAAATCAAATTAATTTGTTTCCAAATTGAATTGACGCGTTAGCGAGTCCGCAATAAATTAAATTGTGTGTTCGAATTAAAAATTGCTGAGTGACACTAATGAACTATATCGAGGTCATAGTTATAAGTGTGTTAACGTAAGTGACAGCGAATAATAGTGCATAATAACATTTAAATTATCGTTGCCGATGCCCGAGTTATTCAAATTTAAAACTCATATAATCAATGGCTCATTAGAGCTAGCAACGACCAGTAGTGCTGGTTTAACTACGTAGCAAGATTAGCAATTGCTACGGGCCCCACGTGAAAGGGGGGCCCCGCATATTTAAACCCACTCATCTCTGCCTCAGCGTAATTTTTTGATTGAAACTTATTCATCATCATCATCATTTCAGCCAAAAGACGTCCACTGCCGGACATAGGCCTCCCCCAAGGATTTCCACAACGGCCGGTCCTGGGCCGCCCGCATCCACTGCTTTCCGGCGATCTTAACCAGGTCGTCGGTCCACCGTGTGGGAGGCCTACCAGCACTGCGCCTTCCGGAACGCGGTCGCCACTCGAGGACTTTTCTGCCCCATCGGACGTCGGTCCTGCGAGCTATGTGCCCTGCCCACTGCCACTTAAGTTTGACAATCCGGTGGGCTATGTCGGTGACCCTGGTTTTCCTGCGTATCTCCTCATTTCTGATTCGATCTCGCAGGGAAACTCCGAGCATAGCCCTCTCCATTGCCCTTTGGGTGACTTTGAGCCTTCTGATGGAGCCCATAGTGAGCGACCACGTCTCAGTTCCATATGTCATCATGGCAAACCCCCCCATGAAACTTATTAAGATGTGGTAACTATGTATTAATTAGCCACAAAATTGTAACATAAAGATATACGTAACATAATAGACGTATTGAGTATTGAATTGTATTTTTACCACTTTATACTTTTAGGCGCAAAGGGATGATCATCCAGCCAGATGAGGTGTTATGTCCGGCTAGGGGTCGCAGCGCCTATCCCCGATAGTTGTAGTCGGGGACATCTTAACTGTATGTAGCATGTTGGTCGCTACATACGTAAGAACCCATAGCAGATCAAGGGCTCTTTGAAAGAATTTGCTACGGGCCCCGCGCTTGTTTAATCCGGCACTGGCGACCAGCATACTACACAATATTAGTTAATAGTTAACATATACACAATTTACCCGAAAAATCTACTCTATAAACATTTATTTAGGTTTTCACGAACTTTGCACATCAGTATGGTCTGTTGGCTGATTTCAGGGAATGATTTAAATCACTACATAATTTACAACAAAGTCGCTGTCGTATGTCCGTCGGCCGTCCCTATGTATGTTTAAATCTTTAAAACTACGCAACGGATTTTGAAGCGGTTTTTAATGGATAGCGTGATTCAAGAGGAAAGTTTTTATGTATACACATATAATATTGTTTTTATGTATACACATATATACATCAATAATATTGTAGAGAAACACTGACAAATTTAGAGGTTCATCATTGCACTCTAGCGAAGCTGGAGCGCTAGTAAATTATAATCTAAACACGATCAGAACCGTCAAGAGATCATTTGCTGCATTAAAATATAAACATCAAGAAATATCGCCTACGCTGCGAGACGATTCGCACGGATAACAAACCCCGACTGCAGTTATCGGGGGATAGGTTCCGCGGCCCCCCGCCAGTCACCACCTCGTCCAGCTGGATCCCTTTGTGCTCAAAAAACTCTTTTGACAATTCAAACAAAGTCAAACATTTTAGAAGAACGCAAGAGGCAGATCACCTAGCCAAAAGAGAAGGAAACCTTGATACAAACCCTTTTTTTTACGTTGGAAATCCTCATGGATACCCGACCGCTGAACGCCAGCCGGGTTATGCGGAACTCCGGGGCGCGGAAAGCTGGTAGTTGCACCCCAACCTACCCACTAATACCAACGGTGTCCCTTAACTGCCCGAGACAGGGCCACGGGTTTCACTCCTCCCGATGGGGGAGCATGCTCCGTGACCCAGATGGGGCCTTGGCCCGCTTGTAAAAATGGGCCCCACGCTTTGATGGGGAACTCTGGGTGCTTCCCAACCCACTGAGAGGCACGTGCCGGACATTGTACATGCCCCCGTCAGGCGCTGGATGGACTGGCGCCCGACCCACGCGGTTGCTGCGGCAGCCGTGGCATGCCTGCCTGGCCGCCCCTCCGCTGCTATTGGTGGCAGCCCTGGCCTCAACGCCTGGCCGCCCTCCACTGCAACGACCACGCCGTGTGTCGCGGCAGGTAAATAAAACAAGCTATATGTGATATATATATTTTTTTTTAATTTGAAAGGCCCATTTAAGCCATTAATCATCACTATCACTATCACTACATAGTATAAAACAAAGTCGCATTCTTCTGTCCGTCCCTATGTATGCATAAATCTTTAAAACTACGCAACGGATTTTGAAGCGGTTTTTTTTAATAGATATAGTGATTCAAGGGGAAGGTTTTTAAGTATAACCCACCCCCGCTTTGCACGGGCGAAGCCGGGGCGGGCCACTAGTTAAGTAATAAAGTGAATGACCATAGACTGTTCACTGACAGGGCTACAGAACGTTTGGTAGAGGACCACGATTTAGGCCGAAAAATCATCATAATATGCGACGAGGCGCATTTTTGAATGAATGGTTTTGTTAATAAGCAAAATTGCCGTAACGTAGACGCACCCATTACCGCCAGTTTAAGCAGTGTTCGAATTGATGTCCAAAAAATAAGCAATTTCATAATATGTGGTGCCAATCAAAATAGTTTTTCAAGTACTGTAATTATCCATTTTTCTATTCGTATATAGAAATAGTTATACTAATAATTACTTAAAAAATAAATACAACTTAAAAGAAAAAAGGGCCATGTCCCTATTACCGATCCAAAATGAAGGGTGTGTGCCTAATACCGTTTATGTGACACCTAATACCGACCACTAAATAAATGAAACCGTTAAAGTTAAATAAAAATGCTCGTGTATAGTTAGTATTTAGTATAGTTCAACTATTTATTTAAATGCTCCAATACAGTACGGAATGTTATCAACACATAACAAATTATTTGTGTTCTTATCATATTATATTCACAACAGCGTTAAATCAGAAAAAAAAACTTCTTATGATTAAGAAATTGATTCAACAGACTCTCAGAATGAAATCCAAGATCATATCTCGTAATCATTTTCGGAATCAGTTGTATGTTCCTTTGAAGCATCCACCTTGGTTATTTTACGTTTTGCCTTATTTTGTAGTTTTTATTTTGGATTGCCTTGTTTGCTTAATTTATCTTTTTGGTTTCTTCTCCAAATCTTCGTTTAATTTTTTTTTCTATTTATAATTTTTCTGCTTCAATATTTTTCTGATATGCCATAAATTCATTTCGATTCTTCGTGGTCTTGTTCTCGGGAAAATATAATGTTCTTTTGGAATATTTTTACTGATTGTAGTAGATTTTAGTGGAGTTTTACAATATTCTGATCTATTAATAATAGTACTAGCAAGAGATTCAGAACTCAAATTCACGCATGTACTTTGAATTTATGATGTTGATGGTTTCGGGGTTGATGTTGATGGTTTCGGAGTTGGCGTTGATGGTTTCGGAGTTGATGTTGATGGTTTCGGAGATGATGTTTTAGATCTTGATCTCCGGTATAGAAAATAATATCTTTAAAAGGCGATTTTTGCATTGAGTTATGTATTACTATATAATAAAGCCTATAGTATTTTAAATTTAAATGTTTATTAGGGAATACTATAATGTTAATTAGGTAACTTTATGATAACTTGAAAATAAGTAGGCAGTAAGGGGGTTAGTTGTAAATGTACAAGTAGATCGGTAATAGGTATATTAAAGGAAATCGTATAACCAATTACCGACCCTAAATACTTGTGGTTTTCGGACATTTGTATGATTTTAAATGGTGCGGTTATTATAAATCTTTAATAATAATCATATTTTAACTATAAAAATACAATATTAGAAAAATTATACCTCCTTTATTCATCAAAATATTTACTAAATATTGAGAAGAAGAACATTTATATTTTGACGGATACTAATGCTCTTAAATATATGGCGTTAATAGCTCAAATACAAGTTAACATACTAAGGAACTGAGTTAGTGTATCCTCCTGCCCTTTAATTGAAGCATTTTAACAAAAATCATGGCACAAAAAAGATACGAAATGTACTTATCAGCGACATGTTTAACAACTGGGTCGGTAATGGGAATAAAATTGTGATTTTTGTTCCTATTACCGCCTATTTTAAATTTTAAATTTTAAGCAATATGTAATGGTATCCCAGTAAAATTTATTATTATTTGTGTTTCTGAAAGTATGAAAAATGCATCAAAATAACTACAAGTAACATTAAAATGCTTGAAGATATAATCTTCTGCTAAGAAAGAAACAAGAGTACTTACGTAGTAGGGAATGCCACACTATGGAAAATGCACTATCACCGGCGTTCACCGACGAATTGACCAATTATTCTTTAAATCATTGAGTTACATACACAAACAAGATATGAACATTTGCAATACAAATACATCTATTTTTTTTCTAAAGCAACCACTTGTTTACCTTTAATACATCACATTAAAAATCTAGTTTTCTGAATAGGGCGGTAATGGGCGCGGATTTTAAGGGGTCGTTATTAGGTGCGTTTACGTTATATTTTTTTCAACTCACATAAGTTTTACCAGGTGGTAATGCATCCACTAAAAGTTACTGTTTGGCGCGGATTTTCCTCCGGCGGCGTCATTCTTCGAAAACGCTGGTTCATTCAATTCATTACTGTCAACGACGAGCGCTACAGATCAATGATTAACAATTTCTTTTGGCCTGAATTGGACGATATGGACTTGGACAACATGTGGATCCAGCAAGAGGGCGCTACGTGCCACACAGCGAGCGACACAGGGGGGTTTTCCCAAGTCACAGGTCTATGCCAATAATCCGGAAGCAACCGATGCCCTTAAAGTCAACATAACGTAGGCCATCGCTCAGATTCAGCCGGATCTATGCAGCACAGTAATTAAAAATTGGACCGCCCGGATCGGTGCCTCCGTTCGAAGCCACGGTGGACATTTAAGCGATGTCATATTTTATAAATAATGGCATAAATGGGCCTTTCAAAAAAAAAAAAAATGTCTTCAATATCTCACATACTGCATTTATGTTCTATTTTATGTTCTACTAGCTTTTGCGCGCGGCTTCGCCCGCGTGGGCTTCGAACCCGTGCATATTTTTTATGAACATAAAATCGGTTATTGTGGCTAAACTATGATAGTTAGATATGTGCTCTCACGGACTTTTTTGTAGATCTTTATAAGACTTACAAACCCGTAGTACATCATTTTGTTCTATTGTCAATAGTTTTTGCAGCGCACGCATAAATAGGTTTTCGATTTTACACCTTGGTTTACAAAATCGCAATTTTCATACGGATCCCTAATTCTTTTGAAAATAAAATATAGCCTATAACCTTCCTCGATAAATGGACTATCTAACACTGAAAGATTTTTTGGAATCGGACCAGTAGTTCCTGAGATTAGCGCGTTCAAACAAACAAACAAACAAACTCTGCAGCTTTATAGATTAGTATAGATATAGATTTAATTTCAAAATCGACCCGTCCTTAATGAAAGACCCTATAGTATATTTGGTTATGTATTTTAATGTTATAATCAATAAAAATATATATTTAAAAACAATACATAAGAATTGTCTGTTTGTCAGTGACATTGTTTGACAGTCGACTACCTTTAATTATATAGTTATGAATTATTATTGACCGTTCACATTGATTTTAACCTCGGTTGTTGGCAAAATCATCAAACCTATGATGGAAGCCATAATTGAAAGAAGAAGACGAAGAGGTTATTTTACCTCTGGCTGTTAAGTTTGCCAGCCTGGGCGTATTGTTGCCATAATTAGATCCTATAATTTCCGTATTATTCATCATTACCTTTAAGATTAGGTTAGGTATTTGAATTATGAAATGGCACTCAGGGATTTTGCCCCAATAGTTATTTGTGCAACAAGAGAGCAAAGTCGTTTTTTGCTGCGAGTGCTGATATTGAATCCCGAGTAAGCGAAGGAATCAATGATTGAATCACGAGCGTAGCGAGTGATTCTAAAGTTGATTCCTGAGTGCTGCGAGGGATTCAAAGGCACGAGATGCGAAAAATTTTGCTCTCGTGTAACACACATAACTTTTCACTTCAGCAGCGAGAACACTATAGGAAATGAAATATATTACGTAACATTTTTGAAAATATAAATAAATATTTTTAAGTTAAATATCAGTTTTTTAAGCAGTAAATACTTATTAGTTAAAATATTTATACTTATTTTAGTTTAAATACAACAATAAGTTAAAAATTCAATGAATTACAATAAAAGATATAATTATCATTTTTGCTAAATTTCTTTAGTTAGTACGAAATTCCGAACGTGTTTGTCTTTGAGGTCGAATTAAAAATCGGAGTAACCCCATAACGAACTCCTTTCATCCAATCGAACTGTTAAAAGTACGTCTAGTTTGTATTTAATCAAATATAGTTCCCATAATATTGCTCTATCAATTTAATATTTATAATCTGTACTTTAATGCTTTGTATTGTTTTCTATAGCGCTACCTGCTAACATTTAACTTCATAACTCTAACGCAACTTATAACCAATTAATTTAACTTTCATAATCACACGAAATTTCTAACACAACACACTTGTCATTGGCAAAATCATCGGTATTACGATGGAAGCCAAAACCTAAATGAAGAAGAAGAAGAAATATCGAAGCTGTTGGTACTGGCCACTTGGTCTTTGTCTGTCTCTCTCTTTTCTATTGGCGGGAAAGAGATAGTGTCAATGTTTCGAATTAGAATTAAAAAGTTACTTTGTCTCACTCAGTGGGCAAAATCGCATTTTGTCCACTGTATTCAGTGAGCAAAACCTACATGTTTGAGCTACTGAAGTGAAAAAATATTTAAATCGTTTTATACATATTTTCAATAGCGTATAATATAAATTGGTAATTTTAAGATTTTAGCTTTAACTCTCTCTCTCTCTCTCTCTCTCTTATGATGTTCTTCCATCTGTTCCGGTCTCTGGCGGTGTGGAGCGCATTGTGTACTGTAGAGTTGTATAATGTCCATAGAAACCAAGCAATGTAATTTGTGTGAAGAACTTGGAATCCAAACAACAACAAAAATACAAAATAATTATTAATTTCAATATGGACCTATGGTATACTTCATCATCATTTCAGCCAAAAGACTTCCACTGCCTGACATAGGCGTCGCCCAGGGCCGGTCCTGATAGCCACCTGCATCCATCGCTTTTCGGCGACCTTAACCACTTGTTCCGTTTTCCGGAACGTGGTCGCCACTCGAAGACTTTTCTGCCCCATCGGGCGTCCTCCGACCTGTTCTGCCCACTGCTACTTCGTCGGCCTAAATGACCCACTACTGAGTCGGACCTCCTCCAATTTCGTGGAGGGAATTAAGTTTACTGTGTGACGCTGGCAAGACGGGTTGGCATATGGGTTGTATCAAGTTTCCCTTCTCTCGCGGCTAGGTTATTTCCCTCTTGCGTTCCCTTAGTCGCCTCTTACGACACCCTCGCGATGTAATGGGTTGGTGACACTGTGTATTCTAAATCCGTCACCACTCGGACTGGCCACTTAAGTTTGGTAATCCTGTGGGCTATGTCGGTAGCTCTGGTTCTCCTGCGTGTCTCCTCATTTCTGATTTGATCTCACAAGGAAACTTCGAGCGTAGCCCTCTCCATTGCCTTTTGGGTGACTTTGAGCCTTTTGATGGAGCCCACAGTGAGCGACCAAGTCTCTGTGCCATATGTTATCATTAAAAGTATTAAATTAAGTTATTGGCAATTTTAAAGTTACAATTAATCAATGTAGTTACCACTAAGTGGGGTAAAATATTATATACGGCAAACTTTAGTACCAAACAACAGTATTACCAACGAAAAGGAAACAGAAATGAAATGACAAATGTCTATGTATAGAGCTATGTTTTATACGTTCACAATACAAATCAATCGCAATTTTTTTACGTTATTTTTTAATTAATATTTCGGTTAACATCTAAATTAGTTTGTTGGTTTATTTACAAAATAATTAATAAATATGGCCAAAAAAGACGCAAAGAAAGGCAAAAAGGTGAGGTTAAAATAACGTAGAGTCATAAACTACTACTAGTAGGTACTACTCAGCCCATAAATGACCCACTGCTGAGTCGGGCCTCCTCCAACTGCATGGAGGGTAATTAGCCAACTGTGCATGTGGTGCGCTGGCCAGACGGATTGGCACAGGGTTTTGTAACAATTTTTACTTTTCTTTCGGGTAGGTTTTCGGCCTTGTCGTTTCACCTCTCCCGACACCCATAGTAGGTAGCTCAGCCTATAAATGACCCACTACAGGCCTCCTTGGAAAGAAGGAAAGAAAGAGAAGCATGGGATGACCTCCGACTAGGTGGACGGACGACCTTGTGAAGGTCGCTGGGAGTCGGTGGATGCAGTCTGCACGAGATCGTGCGTTGTGGAAATCTATGGGGGAGGCCTATGTACAGCAGTGGACTTCTGTGGCTTATAGATCGATATAGATTAAGAAGGTGTAGTCACAAAAATTGAGAAAGATATGCTGAGATGGTTTGGCCATGTCGAGAGAATGAATGAAGAACGATTGACGAAAAAAGTGTATAAGGCGAGAGTGAATGAAAGTGTTGGAAGGGGCAGACCTAGGCGGACATTTCGAGACCAAGTCAGGGACGTCTTGGAAAAAGGCCAGGTCAATAGTACTCTAAACCGAAGAGCATGTATGAAGGGAAGAATGAAAGTGGACGAAGCGAAACAAGTGTGTAAGGATCGTAGCAAGTGGAAAGAAGTGGTCTCTGTGTACCCCTACGGGAAAGAGGCGTGATTATATGTATGTATGATAATATATTTTGTATCAATGTGTAGTAAATTTGTAAGTGTCCATTGTGTCCTATACAAAATAAATGATTTGACTTTATAACATGATACTATGTGCGCAATTTCGTTTAAATCAGTTCGAGTTACAGATAATAGCTGACAAATAATTTGGCACAAATGTTTATTAAAGAGTTTGTTGTCTTTTGTTACAGAATGTTCCCGAGCCAGGTATATACAATTGTATTTTTATTACGACTTTAGTGACCTTGATATGATATGTAGCTTTGATCATTAACATGGCCCCGTGTGACTTGTGTTTTACGAGACCCCCAGGGGCTGTCCATTAATCACGTAATGTTTTTTAACACGTTTTAACCCATCTCTCCCCCTTGGTGATACGTGGAGAGGTTTAAGACCCCCCCCCCATTAAAAATAACTTGCAATTTTTAGAACCTCTTTATAGAATCTTACTCGCCGCTTTTCGGTTTAGAAATCATATCTTACTATACCTCCCTCCCCCCTTGTGATTTACCCATCGTGATTTTTGCCGAACCCCTCCCCCCCATTTCGAACCTCACGTGATTAGTGGACAGCCCCTAAGCATAAAATGAGGAGATGTCAATATACTAAATATCACACAGTTAGTTTAAGCGACTAGTTTGTCGCTGATTCTTAATTTAATCGTATTACATCATATTATTTGTAACATTTGATCCCCTGGGTACTTTGTAACATAGAGTCACTACCCTGTGCCATCCCACCTGGCCATCGTGCCATAGTAGGATAATTACCCTCCATATAACTGGAAGAGGCCGAACCCAACAGTGGGTCATTTATACGCTCAGCAGTAGTAGTTGCGTTTTTGAAGAAAGAAAAAATAAAACATATTTTTTTTATCAGTGACTTTAATGCCTTTGACCCTGGGCTTGCGTGATGGAAAGCAATGCAAGGGTCTAAGATGGAGCAGGCAATTCAAGTAAATGACCTGCTCTCAGACGACGGAACACAGTAAAACTGCTTGGCGCCGGACTTAGATGTGAGGGTAGCTGGCCGGGTGGACCTTTCGATCCTACCACCAAGCGTGCTGGGTTTTGTTGACATTTACAACACGCGTTGATTCCCAGCGTGGGGTGGGGTAGTTTTTTATATAGCAATTTAAGGGTTCCTTATTTATAATTTTGATCATTGATTTTTCAGAGCCTGTGGTCGAAGAATTGCTGGCGTCAGTCGATTTGGAGCCAGAGCCTGAAGAGGTTCAGTTCACGGATACGTCATACACCAGCGCGTCTTTCGAATCCTTACCACCAGCGCCAATTGAAGGTTAATATTTTCCAGCATATTTATTAGATCATCTTGGACATAGGCCTCCCCCGTGGATTTCCACAAAGGCCGGTCCTGGACCGCCCGCCTCCATCGTTTTCCAGCGACCTTAACCAGGTCATCGGTCCACCGTGTGTGGGCCTACCAGCACTGCGTTTTCCGGAACGCGGTCGACACTCGAGGACTTTTCTGCCCCATCGGGCGTCGGTCCTGCGCGCTATGTGCCGTACCCACTGCCACTTAAGTTTGGAAATATTTATTACATACATACATACATATAATCACGCCTCTTCCCCGTAGAGGTAGGCAGAGACCACTTCTTTCGGCTTGCTACGATCCTTACTTACGTCTCTTACGATACCCTCAGGATAGTATGAGTTTAATTCAAGTCAAATTGAATAAATAAATAACGCCATCTCGTCCCAAGCTAAGCAACTTAATGCTTGTGTTATGGTAACGAGATGGCTGATAAACTACTTATATACATTTTTTTTGTAAATACATACATATTATAGATAGAAATGACACCCAGACTCCGAGCCAGTGCCTCTGGTTTAGACAAAGACACTCGCCCGACCCCGGAATCGAACCCGGGACCCGTCGATCCAAAGGCGGCACATCTAACCACTAGACCAACGAGGCAGTTGGTGGTGACGGATTTACAATACGCAGTGTCGCTACCCCATTCCAACCTGAAGGTGTAGTAAGAGCCGACAAAGGAAATGACAAGGCCGATAACCAAGCCGCAAGAGAAAGAAAATTTGAAACAATACCTTGTGCCAACCCGTCTTGCCGGCGTGGCAGAAGGATAATTTCCCTCCATTCATTTGGAGGAGGTCCCACTGAGTAGTGGGTTATTTTTGGATTGAGTAGTAGTACCTAACAGTAGTATTTACTTTCCCAGCAGTATGTCCTCTTGTTTCTTTACAAATCAAGAATGATAATATAAAAGCATTATTAATATGTAGCCTTTAATTAAGAACAGTCTCATTATTATTGTAACCGCGGTAAGAAGCGAGGCAGCCCCTACACAAGTATTGTATATTACTTACCGGGGATGTCTCAATTTTGTTATTAATTTGAGACAATAAAGATTTTATTATTATTATTATTTCGAATGTCACTTTATTTCTTATCTTACATATATTTAAAAAAAATACAAAGAGTTTAACAAAATATACATAAGAATAGACAAAAACCATCGGAAACGAGGTCGATGACCTGAGCTACCGACGGTTCACTGCTCCAGAGAGAGGAACCTCCTCACGATCCTTGCCGAATCCAGGATGACCGCCTTTTGAATCAGGCCCTTAATCCAGCAACCCAGCGAGAGTTTCTTGAGATGTTGGTCGAAACTCTTCGCAATATGGCCATTTACTAAAACATTTATTATTATTATAGCCCAAAGATATAATTCAAGTTACCTGGTTTTCACTTCAATCGACCGTCCCTAAAGACAGCCCAGCATGTTTTTTTTATTAATTGGACCACGAGGTGTCTTGATTTGTCAATAACTTCTGTTGCCATGACAACGGTAGTCAACTCATATCAGTAAATCATAGCAGATGCACCAATAAATAAGACTGGTAAGATTGTTGTTCTGTTTTCGCTTTGCAACTGCATATTAGCTTATAAATGCTCCATTGCAGCCTCCTCCAGTTTCATGGTGGGAGATTAGGTTAATGACGCTGGCCTGGTGATCAGACTGCAATCGACCTGCAGGATAAGCATTATCTGGCTCTTCTGCATATCACTACTCAGCCCTTAAATGACCCACTGCTGGGTCGGGCCTCCTCCAGTTATATGGAGGGAAAATAAAATAAAATCAAAATGTTTTTTTATTCGAATAAATTCTTACGAATGCTTTCAAATAGTCAAAATAAAAAATTACTCTTAATCAAAATTTAAATAAAAAAATAAGGATAATTTATCATTTAGTTTTTACCACCGGTTCGGAATGCCATTCCACAGAGAAGAGCCGGCAAGATCCATGGTTGCTCTTTTAAATAAAAGGGTTACAATGATGGTGGTACAAACAAGTGTGACAGATTAGTGAAAGCAATAGCCTGCTGTGCCACGCTGGCCAAGCGGGTTGGCACGGGGTATGGTATCACCCTCGTCGGGGCGTCACAGTGGAATGCGTGTACGCGAACCTGTCGCGCCCCAAGCGTGTCGTGTGAGGGTATACCGCTGGGGTTTTAGTGGGTAGACGAGCATTTTCCGGAGTCCCACATTATCGCCGGCCCCACCCCCGGGCGGTATGCATAAAGCATTTCCCTAACGAAACAAAAAAAATGTTAATGTAAAAATGTAAATATCCTTGGACATTTCACACAACGCCATCTCGTCCCAAGTTAAGCAACTTAATGCTTGTGTTATGGTAACGAGATAGATGATAAACTACTTATATAATATTTTTTTTGTAAATACATACATATTCTAGATAGAAATGACACCCAGACACCGAGCCAGTGCCTCTGGTTTAGACAAAGACACTTGCCCGACCCCGGAATCGAACCCGGGACCCGTTGATCCAAAGGCGGCACATCTAACCACTAGACCAACGACCAATGGTTTCGTATCAAGTTTTTCTTCTCTTGTGTTTGGACTGGTTTGTCTCGCTTTAGTCTCACGACACCCTCAGGATGCTATGGGTTGGTGATATGGTGTATTCTTAATCTGTCACCACATGGAAGACGGATATTCGCTCCGGCCAAGTTTGCCAGACGAGTTGCCATAGGGTTTCTTGTCCACTATTTCTTCTCTTGCGACCAGGTTGTCTGCCTCTTGCCTTCCTTTTCTTTCTCTTATGATACCCACAGGGTTGAGTGGGTAAGTGTAATTCTTAATCTTCTATTGTTTTTTGCAACTTTTCTCCGCCAATGAGACGCAGAGATCGACTTTTGGGCAGTCGGGTTATTTGTTCATGTTGTTTCCGATAATTGTACCTCTGTTTGTTTTTAATCTGTTTTAGATACGAAGAAAAAGAGGAAAGGCAAAAAGAAGGCCGAAGATGTAAGTAACCTGTATATCTGTTCTCATATTCCTAGGAATGGAGCTCTACAGAGAAGAGCCGGCAAGAAACTCTGTAGTTGCTCTTTTTAGATCGCCATTTTTGGTTACAGGACTGTATATAAGATTTGTGAGAGAAAACTCGCGCAATAGTTGCAAAGGGCCAAACATCAGCCAGATCTAGTCAACAATAGTAACCTTCTAATGCCTGAGCCAGCCGACCCCCAGCAACGGCACCAGTTCACAAGCATGACGCACGCGGCAACCATCGCCCTCCTCAACCGTACTGCAGGGAAGAGAACGACCCGCCACACGGCGCTACCACTGCCATGTCGTAAAGACAGTTACTACTTACTACTCAGGCCAGCAGCCAGGATCCTATTTTTTTTTATCAACGCCTTGAATGCCTTTGACCCTAGTCCCTTGCGTGATGAAAAGCAACGACAGGGTCTAATGGAGCAGGCAATTCAAGGACATGAACTGTCGGGCACCGGCTCTCACATACACACGACGGAACACAGTGAAACTGCTTGGCGCCGGACGTCGATGTGAGGGTGGCAGCTAGCCGGGCGGACCATAGATCCTACCACCAAGCGTGCTGGGTTTAGTTGACTTTTACAACACGCGCTGTTTCCCAGCGTACGGTGCGGCGGTTCGTTCTCTTCCCTGCAATATGGTTGAGGAGGGCGATGGCTGCCGCATGCGTCATGCTTGTGAACAGGTGCCGTTGCTGGGGGTCGGTTGGCTCGGGCATTAGAAGGTTACTATTGTTGACTAGATCTGGCTGATGTTTGGCCCTTTGTGACTATTGCGCGAGTTTGCTCTCACAAATCTGTCTTATAACCAGTCTTGTACCCAAATGGCGATCTAAAAAGAGCAACTACAGAGTTTCTTGCCGGCTCTTCTCTGTAGAGGTGCATTCCGAACCGGTGGTAGATGGTAAATAATTAATTTTAAATGGTAAATCTTAAATTTTATTATTTTGTTTGACCTGTCAAAGGAGATCTAATGAGCCAACTTGATTAAATGAGTTTTGATTTTGATTTTGTACGGGAAATATCACAGGGAGAGTAATTAGCCTATAAAGACAGCATTGTTTCTGAATTGCAGGTGGTTGAGGTTACCAAGAAGACGAGTAGTGAAATGTTTCAATGGTCCGAAGAGTCTTTGCCAGCTGGTTATAATTTTATAATTATCTAACACCTTTTTTTAAAAAAAAATACGAAATCCCTGCCCTGGGTGTAACTTGTATTGCGGGGGTTACAAACATGTAATTCACGAACACAAATGACACCCAGACGCGGAGCAAGTGCCTCTGGTTTGCACACATACACTTGCCCGACCCCGGAATCGAACCCGGGACCCTGTGATCCAACTCCTAAAGTTTTTCAGACGAAAAGTTGTCGGGAATTTAATTATGTAAAATATTTTTATTAATTACGAATAGCGAAAAACCTATTGAAATAGTCCACATTATTATACAATAAAACATAGTGTTTGTGTGTGAACAAATTTAAAGATATCTCCTATAGAAATATTAATAGTTTTGGCTCCGGGGCCTTTAACTACGGCACACTATTGTTAAAAGCAAAGCTAATTCAATAACACTTTAACATTGGCAGAGGAACAACAGAAGGTCGAAGAAGAACAGGCCAAGGTGAAGAAGAAGAAGGGGAAGAAAGAGAAGAAAGAAAAAGAAGAGATACCCGATTTCGAAAAGGTACTCCTTCACTCTTTTACGATATGGCAAGTGTGCAAGCTTGCCCTAACCTAAATATCCTTGGACATTTCACACAACGCCATCTCGTCCCAAGCTAAGCAACTTAATGCTTGTGTTATGGTAACGAGATGGATGATAAACTACTTATATACATATTTTTTTTGTAAAGACATACATATTATAGATAGAAATGACACCCAGACTCCGAGCCAGTGCCTCTGGTTTAGACAAAGACACTTGCCCGACCCCGGAATCGAACCCAGGACCTGTTGATCCAAAGGCGGCACATCTAACCACTAGACCAACGAGACATATTATTCTTCCGTTCATATTTCATGCGCACACCAACTACTACTCAGCCCATAAATGACCCACTGCTGAGTCAGGCCTCCTCCAATCACACGGAGGGTCATTAGCCTACTGTGCCACGCTGGCCAGACACAGTTGGCACAGGCTATAGTTTCAAGTTTTCCATCTTTTACGGCTAGCTTTTTGGCTTTGTAATTTCCTTGTGTCGACTCTTAAAACACCCTCAGAATGAAATGAGCTGGTGACACTTTGACATACGGTAAAGTCCTAAGTCTATTGTTTGGACGTTGGAAGTCCTCATGGATACCCGACCGCTAAACGCCAGCCGGGTTATGTGGGACAGAGGAGTCCCCAGAGACAAAGCCTACCTCGACTCCGTGTGCCGCTCTTCATCTGGCCTCTCCCTGTGGGCTTTCCTCCGGCATGGGTGACCCTGATCCAGGGCCCCAACGGGTGGAGGGTCGGGGGACCCGCCACCGACGAAAGCCTCGATGACTGAGGGCGTCCCAGTGTACCGGGACGCCCTCTCTGATAGTCGCTTGCCCGCGTAGCGGGCACCTCGTCGGGGCGTCAACGTTGACTGCGCTCGCGCGAACCGTTGGCGCCCCAAGCGTGCCGTGTGAGGGTATACCGCTGGGGTTTTAGTGGGTATACGGGTTCTGTCCCGGGAGTCCCACATAATCACCGACCTCTCCCCCGGGGGGCGGTGGTATGCGTAAAGCATTTCCCCAGCGAATCCAAAAAAAAAAAAAAACTAAAAAAAAGTGCCCCAACGGGTCCTGAAGGCACGCAAGCCCTCTCACCACAACAAGGTTGCAGCACGGTTATACACGTATACGATCCGCGAGGCCCGTACCGATATTGCGTTTCTGATATCCATATTGCTATTAAGTACTGTGGTTTTTCATAATTTGTGCACAACGAGAATAAATTTACAGTGACATATCTGATCGAAAGTATATTTTCTCCCTTTTCAATACGAACGATAGTGCAAGAGGCGTAGACTGAAAAGCCTTCACATTTTAATCGCGGTATAGAATTTTCTTTTTTTTGTTTCAAAAGGGATATGCCTTATGCTTACCGCCGCCTCTTCGCGATTATGTGGGACTCTTCGTTTACCCACTTGTTTACCCACTAAAACCATAGCGGTATTTCATCACGCGAACCGCTTAGAGAGCAACATATCCGCGGAAACGCATTCAACTGAGACGCCCTCAGTCAATGAGACTTTCGTCAGTGTTGGGTCCGGCCTCTATGGCGGGGCAAGAGATGGACGTAGAGTCGCCTCCACCTTCCCGGCCTCTGTCTGTGGCGCGGGTCAGCTAGAGCATCCTCGTGTTTGAGCCGCTCCGCCACCTCCTTCTCTGACATAACGTTCTCGCAGAAGGACGCCATGACACTTTGCTGTCGATCATAGGCTCAATCAGGCTGATCAGAAAGAGATCTTCTCTGACCCGTGCGACCAGGGCTCGCCTCTCAGGTTTCTTTGTGGCCACCGTGATAAATAATAAATAAATATCCTTGGACATTTCACACAACGCCATCTCGTCCCAAGTTAAGCAACTTAATGCTTGTGTTATGGTAACGAGATGGATGATAAACTACTTATATACATTTTTTTTTGTAAATACATACATATTATAGATAAAAATGACACCCAGACTCCGAGCCAGTGCCTCTGGTTTAGACAAAGACACTTGCCCGACCCCGGAATCGAACCCGGGACCCGTTGATCCAAAGGCGGCACATCTAACCACTAGACCAACGATCTCATGTCTCACCAAGTAATTTAAAAAGATACCTTATTTAGATGTGATTATTATCGCGTCCGTGCTGTAACGGATTTAGAATACACAAGAGGTAGCTCATCTATCCGCAAGAGAAGGAAAACTTGATACCAACTCGTCTTGTCTGCGCGGCCCGACACAGAGGTGGGCCATTTTTGGATTGAGCTTATGGTGATGAGACTTGTCAACCGTCTTGTCTGGCTCGTCTCGTCCTCTTACCTTGTTCGGGCAGATGACTGTACGGGCAGTTCAGCCCCTCCAGATCATTTGTGTCAGTCCCCTGATCCTTAGTCCTCCAACTTCTCTCCGTAAACAGATTGCAGGAGGGCTATTAGCGGGAGCTTCTTGGGGGTTTAGGTACGCCAGTCCCAAATTACACATTCTGTGTCTCGCCCTCAGATACATATTATAGTTATAACATATTTGAAGTGACTGAACAAAAAGGAATTCCCAGCCAATCGTAAATCTCAACTCCGGGTTTTAATCGGATCGTGGGGACATCTAGCTATTGTGAAAGTAGTTTGAATTAGAGCTGCACGTTGTCAATTAAGTTATGGTATAGTTGTTTTTTTTTTTTCATCATCATCATCATCATCAGCCCACATTAGTCCACTGCTGGACATAGGCCTCCCCTAAAGAGCGCCATAGCGCCTTGTCTTCAGCTTGACGCATCCAGCTGCTGCCCACAACCTTTCGCAGATCGTCGCTCCATCTAGCAGAGGGCCTTCCCACACTACGCTTGCCGATTCGCGGTCTCCACTCAAGAACTCTTCTACCGCAGCGGTTGTCGGTTCTTCTACAGATATGACCAGCCCACTGCCACTTCAGTCTGCTAATTCTATGAGCTATGTCGGTGACCTTGGTTCTCTGTCGGATAGTCTCGTTACGGAGCCTATCTTTCAGAGAAACTCCAAGCATTACTCGCTCCATAGCACGCTGAGCGACTTTAAATTGGTGGACTAGTCTCACCGTGAGTGTCCACGTCTCGGCGCCGTAGGTCATGACGGGTAGGACGCACTGTTAGAAAACTTTCGTTTTCAAACTCTGCGGGATGGGCGACGAGAAGACCCGAATAAGTTTTCCAAATGCTGCCCAGCCCAGCTAGATCCTCCTCTTGGCCTCCCTGTCGAAGCTGTTTCTACCTAATTGCAAAATTTGCCCGAGGTAGGTTTTTTTTTAGGTTATCGCAAATAATATCAAGGGGTAACAGGCTTAAATTTAAAAACAATTTGGTTTTGATCGTCTATGGTATGAATGTGTCCCGTCTCTTCTCTGTAGAGGAGAATTACGGATCGATGGTAGTTTCAGCACGAATGTGGGTGGATGCAAAGGTTGTGAGAGGCGGATAGATTGTATATCAAAGGTGTGAATGTAGATATGGCGACTGATAGGTGGGTATGGAGACTACCACCTAGCGGGGGACAGGGGTTGTAAGATGATATTGATTATTTTAAATATGACGATTTATAAGTATTTTGTGATATACCCTACGTAAATAAAATTTATTTTGAGTTAGAGTTTGAATTATATTAAAAACCCGCCGCCTCTTCGACTCGCCCGTATGTCAAATTCCCCTCATGGATTTTGTTTTTTATAACCCAAACAGAACTTTATTTCACGCACCCTCGTCTGCCTATCGTAAACAATATTTTTATTACCTTTTACAACAAGCCTCTGTCTTTTTACGAACTGCGTCAGTCCATTGGGTTAAAGCTTGAAAGACACAGGGTTAATTGAAAACAATAATAATACAATACCGCTATATTTTTTAATTATAATATAACACCGGTGTCTATTCTTAAATTTAAAAAGAAAACTACAATGTTTAATACTTTGGTTTCTTATAGCTAAAAAATACATTAAGGATTAAATTTGCTACATACAACGTTCAGATTCAGGTCACGCAACGTCAACCCAAATCGTCCTGTGGGTGTTTTAAGAGACGACTAAAGGAGCGGAAGAAGCAGATCATCTAGCCGCAGGAGAAGGAAAACTTAATACAAACCCTGGGCTGACCCATTGGCACAGTAGGCTAATTTCCCTCCATGAATTTGGAGGCGGCCCGACTCAGTAGTGGATCATATAAAATATGGGCTGGTGATGATGAAATTTAAATATTATATGAAAATTAACAGAAAGTCCCGCTCCCCACTTCTTTTAATAGAAATGTAATAAGGGCGTGACTGCAAGCGCCGAAGCGGCATTCGCACCTTGGCGCTCGAACCGTGAGGAGCTCCTGACTTCATTTTTGTTGTTCTATAAATTTTACTGTTATTTTGTGAAAGTGTTTTATTGTAATTTCATAGCAAAAAAATGGACCTTTTTTAGCGTTGGTTATCCTCTTGCATTCCTAGTTGGACTTAGAAACTCCGGGGCGCGGAAACATGTAAAAAGTGATGTGTGAAGGAATGATTTTTTGTTCAGTCACCTTCGGATATTATAAATATAGACAATAAATAGGGTTATTTCTAATAATATCGCGCGTTATATTAGATATAATAATTCCAAACCAAGTCAAAGTAATTTTAAATTAAAATGAAAGAACAAAAAGAAAATTTGTCGTTGCAAGCGTGGTCTAAGATTATCAAACTCACTCAGCCGAAAAACTGGAAGAAGATGCATAAGAAAGAGAGAGAAGCGTGGCTGGTGCAGAGGATAGAAGAGTGGAGAATAGAGAAGGAGGTGGAGAAGTTAGTTCTTTCCTGTATCTCTTGTCCATCTCACATTTGAATATGATCTAGGTAAAGACAGGCGGTCCGTGTGATGACGGATTTAGAATACACAATGCCACCAAGCCATTCCATCCTGAGGGTGTCGTAACAGCCGACATAAGGCCGATAACCAAGTCCAAGAAAAGAGTTCAAAGCCGAAAGTTTTCACTTCAAAAAGAAAAACAAGTAGCAGTAAGTAAGTCATCATTGTCTTTGGGCTGTCCGCTAAATCTCACTCCATCTTTAGGCAAGCCATCCTGGCGGGCGCAAAGGAGAAACGCGCGGCCCTCGCGCGCGAAAGAGCTGAGCTACTAGCCAAGGACAATGCTGAGCAAGAAATAAGAAGAGATATTCTTGAGAAGACATGCAACCTATTTCATAGTAAGTCCTCTTGTTGACCTTTGGTTCTTTATGCGCAAAGGGATGATCGTGCAGCCAGACGAGGTGGGGTCGCAGCGCCTATCCCCCGACAGTTGTAGTCGGGGAAATCTTAACTGTACGAATTGCAAAGTGACAGTCGATACGGCGCGCCGCACTGTGGAGGAGTGCGCCACCTGGGCAACCGAGAGGCGGACCCTGGTGGCACAAGTCTGAGGACACCTCTCGCTGTCGAGGTTAATCTGACGGATACTCGAGGCATGGGAGGCGGTGGCCTCCTTCTGCGAGGACGTCATTTCGCAGAAGGAGGCGGCCGAGCGGGTCAGGGAGGAGGATGCTCTGGGGCTCCCGCCACCGATGAAAGCCTCGTTGACTGAGCGGCGCCCCAGGTGCCCAGGACGCCGTTTGGTAGTCACTTGCCTGCGTAGCGGAAACCTCGTCGGGGCGTCACAGTAGACTGCGTTCCCACGAACCTGTGGCGCCCCAAGCGTGTCGTGTGAGGGTATACCGCTGGGGTTTTAGTGGGTATACAAGACGTGTCTCGGGAGTCCCACATAATCACCGACCTCTCCCACGGGGGGCGGCGGTATGCAAAAATCATTTCCCCAGCGTTAACAAAAAAGAGGGTTTGTATAAAAGTGGAGTGGGTGATTCTACTCGTCTTTTACGATATCCTCCGGAAAGTGTGGGTTTTTTTTTGTCGCGTCTGTTTCTTAGTTCATTCCTTTCACTCCAGTCCTATCTTTCATGCCTCTCGTACTTTGGAAAGGGTGGGTTCATCATCATGTCAGCTAAAAGACGTCCAATGCTGGACATAGGCCTCCCCCAAGGATTTCCACAAACGCCGGTCCTGGGCCGCCCGCATCCATTATTTTCCGGCGACCTTAACCAGGTCATCGGTCCACCGTGTGGGAGGCCTACCAGCACTGCGCTTTCCGAAACGCGGTCGCCATTGGAGGACTTTTCTGCCCCATCGGCGTCGGTCCTGCGAGCTATGTGCCCTGCCCACTGCCACTGCCACTGCCACAGTTTGGCTATCCGGTGGGCTATGTCGGTGACCCTGGTTTTCCTGCGTATCTCCTCATTTCTGATTCGATCTCTCAGGGAAACTCCAAGCATAGCCCTCTCCATTGCCCATTGGGTGACTTTGAGCCGTGGGTTGGTGACACTATAATCTACCACCAGTATACCTGTCACCAGATATATATGATGTGTAGATGCCTCGTTGGTCCAGTGGTTAGATGTGCCGCCTTTGGATCAACGGGTCCCGGGTTCGATTCCGGGGTCGGGCAAGTGTCTTTGTCTAAACCAGAGGCACTGGCTCGGAGTCTGGGTGTCATTTCTATCTATAATATGTATGTATTTACAAAAAAAAAATGTATATAAATAGTTTATCATCCATCTCGTTACCATAACACAAGCATTAAGTTGCTTAGCTTGGGACGAGATGGCGTTGTGTGAAATGTCCAAGGATATTTATTTATTATTATTATTTAATGTCCGTTTCCTGTTCACAGAATTCGAGAAGACTAAGTTCGCGTATGAAAACAAGAAACAGCAGGAGGCTGAGGTAAGAACAACGAAGAGACACAGGTTCAAATCCAGTTCAAGTTACTACTGCTTCTCAGCCCATAGATGGCCCGCTGCTGAGTCGGGCCTCCTCCAACTACATGGAGGGTAATTAGCCTACTGTGCCGCGCTGGCCAGACGGGTTGGCACAGGGTCTCGTTTCAGGTTTTTTATTTCTCTTGCGGCTAGGTTTTCGGCCCTGTCATTTCCTTTGGTCGGCGCTTAGGACACGCTCAGGGTGGAATGGGGTGGTGACACTACGCATTCTAAATCCGTCACTACACGGAGATACGTGTTCCGTTGCTTTGGTGTCCGGGCAAAAATCTACTGTTCCGAAGAATAAAGACCTACCTTTTTTTGGACCCGGGGTAAAATCCTTTGTGGACTATCCCTGCCAGCTTGAGGATAGCCAACAGGGGGTGTGTGGGAGTCCCCTCCGCCTCTGTGAGGAGACGGAGTCATACCCACTAAACGTCCCCGGGGTTAATGCTTTGAGACCATTTTTAACTTCATATTATATTATACGAGTATATAGGAAGAATAGAAGTCAAAATGGTTTCAAAGCAGTATTGCAGATAGGTCCTTATTCTTCGGAATAGTCGAAATATGTTTATGGAATATCATCATCATCATCATTTCAGCCAAAAGACGTCCACTGCTGGACATAGGCCTCCCCCAAGGATCTCCACAAAGGCCGGTCCTGGGTCACCCGCATCCACTGCTTTCCAGCGACCTTAACCAGGTCGTCGGTCCACCGTGTGGGAGGCCTACCACCACTGCCATTTATGGAATATGGGTAAAGGAAAATAATGGGTAAGGAAACAAAAATAAAAACTCGGAACAACGCTCCTCTGTCCGCAGTGGCAGCAGTACCTCCGCTGCGACGGCCTTCCAGATCCTCGCGTGGTCACCCAAATGAACACGTACCTTCATCTCTGGCAGAAGATGGAGCTATGCGACGCCGATGAGCTGGCCAAACGATGTGTGGAAGTCATACCAGTGAGCATTTATTTTTATCTACGACTTGAATGCCTTTGACCCAAGGTTTGCGTGATGGAAAGCAACGCCAGGGTCTAAGATGGAGCAGGCAATTCAAGGAAACGCCTTGTAGGGCACTGGCTCTCACATACACACGACGGAACACAGTAAAACTGCTTGGCGCCGGATTTAGATGTGAGGGTGGCAGCTAGCTGGCCGAGCGGACCATTAGGTGAATAAGCACACATTCTTCTTTCCCTCCTTTTTCCAAATGTCATTGTTGGTGCTGGCCTTTTTTGTTTGCGGGGTGTAATGTTACACTCCCTCGTTGGTCTAGGGGTTAGATGTGCCGCCTTTGGATCAACAGGTCCCGGGTTCGATTCCGGGGTTGGACAAGTTTGTCTAAGCACTTGCTCTGAGTCTGGGTGTGATTAGTGTTCGTTAATTTCATGTTTGTAAACTGACCTCGCGATACAGGCTATAAATCGGCCAGGGGTCTTGTTATTTTTTTTAAATATCCTTTATGCTACTAGTAGCTGCGCCCCGCGGTTTCGCCCGCATGGTGACGGAAAATTGTGATAATGATGATACTTACTTGATACTTATCGTTATATTTTAAATAATTCACACTATATATTTATTAATTAAAGCCTTTTATATATGATATTCTGATGTATAAGCTATATTATACTAGTTTCATCAAAATATATTCAGTAGTTTTTGCATGAAAGAGTAGGTAACTAACAAACATTCTGACAAACTGTTTTTGTAACAAACGTGTTTTTAATATTAGTAGGAATCACACCATTCTGGGGAAGGCCTGTGTGACCTATGACCAAAAAATAGTCTAAGTCCTCTCTCAGGTCTCTCTCTCTCTCTCTCTCTCTATTCTAGACTACGAAATTTCATTTAAATCGGTTCAGTAGGTTTAGCGTGAAAGCGCGATAGACAGACAGAGCTACTTTCGCAATTATAATATAATGTGAGCATTAAGCTTACTAATGCTCTTGCTTTTAATTGCTTTGCTTTTAATTTCATAGACAATACCTTTTTTGTTCAGATGCTGGAAATGCTAGAAGAGTTTGTGGCTAACTCCAGACAATATACTAAACTACAAGCAGAGAGTTACAATGAGGTGAGATAATTACGAACCACGTAAAAATTTTCATAATTCACTTGGGGAATTGCATAGTCACAAAAACCTTTCGGTCCAAGACTAGCACTAACCCACCTGATGCGTGAAGACAAGTCTACGAACAATGCGTGTTGCCAGCGATGACTTATGGATCCGAGATGTGGGCGCAATAGGGCTTATTAGGCGGCTGAGAGTCACTCAACGTGCTATGAGAGCTATGCCCGGAGTAACTCTGCGTGGTAGAATCAGAAATGAGGATATTCGTAGAGAATCCGTAGTGACCGAAGGATTACCACGTAACCTAGAGAACAGATGGCCGTCGGGGCGTAAAGGTCTTCGAGTGGCATCCACGTGTGGAAGGGAAGCGTGGGAAGACCCACAAATAGGTGGACGGACGACCTTGGAAAGGTATCTGGTAGTAGTTGGATGTGGTCTGCACAATTTCGTACGTTGTAGATATCTATGGGGAAGGCCTTTGTTAAGCAGTGGATGTCTAATACCTAGATAGGTAACAAAAACCCTTGTCAATCGATCGTTCTACTGTAAGATACTTTACTTTCTTTAAAATACCAAGATTAAATAAATATCCTTGGACATTTCACACAACGCCATCTCGTCCCAAGCTAAGCAACTTAATGCTTGTGTTATGGTAACGAGATGGATGATAAACTACTTAAATACATTTTTTTTTGTAAATACATACATATTATAGATATAAATGACACCCAGACTCCGAGCCAGTGCCTCTGGTTTAGACAAAAACACTGGCCCGACCCCGGAATCGAACCCGGGACCCGTTGATCCAAAGGCGGCACATCTAACTTATGGAATGGGGTAGTGATATTAACTTCTTCTTCTTAGCTCATAAATTAGTCCCTGTTGCGACGGGCTTCTTCCAATAACATGGAGGGTAAGCCTACTGTGCCACGCTGGCCAGACGGGTTAGCACAGGGGCTCGGAGGGGCCCGCTTTGGGGCTTGGGGCTCGACTAAACGAGGCGGGCCGAGGTCCCCAGGGTCCCGGAGCATGCTCTCCTAATCGGGGAGTGAATCCCGTGGCCCTGGTTCGGACATTCGAGGATCGCCGTCGGTTTTAGTGGGTAGGTCGGGGCGCGATTTACCATCTCTACGCGCCTCGGAGTCCCACATAACCCGGCCACTCCCAACGGCCGGGAATCCATGAGAAACACCGACGTAAAAAAAAAAAAAAAGGGTTTCGTATCAAGTTGTCTGCTCTTACTGCACCCTTAGGATGGAATGGGATGGACACAAAACAACGGCTTAATACAACGCTTTCGTTCAGGTCAGGTTAGCTCTCAGGGCGCAGCTCTCCACCACGATCCAGATGGCGTCGTACACGCTGCTCAGAGATTTGGAAAAATATCTTAAATTTGAGTCCACGAAACTGGCCATCTATGAAAGAGAGTTTAAGGCCCTGAGGCTCAACGTCTGGGTAGCTGTGAAATGGCCGACCAGGAAGCTGAAGCCTGTTGAGGCAGAACCGTAAGTTATTTTTATTTTAGCTTGACCATGTGGCCTTCCTGGTGAGCGAGTACCATCTTTCGTTATGGTGTTGCGCCTATAAAGAACAGAAGAAGAGGTAAATAAGCCCTTTATACACATGCACATGCAGCTGCCAGGAAAATGGAAGGAGATGGCCTACGTGGGAAGGATCTTGCAGAATACCGCAGCCGCATTAAAAAGTACCAGGCTCGCATAACCTTAGTGGAGGTCACTTAAATCTTAGACGGGTGTGCGAGGTTAGGGCCAAAGTATAGGAGAGCAAACTGGAGAAAGACCTCGACCTTACAGAATACTGCAACTGGAATAAAAGGTACTAGGCTCGCATAACCTTAGTGGAGGTCACCTAAAACATAGAAGGGTGTGAGAGGTTAGGGCCGATGTATAAGAGAGCAAAGTCGAGAAGGACCTCCATCCAAAAAGAGCTACAAGGATTATTTTATCAGGGTAGGGATGGTGTTGATAGCTGGAAGAATCCACCTTACCTCTACTTTTCAGCGTTCCATTAAAAAAGAGAACAAAGAAAACTGTCAAATCTTCCTCTTACTATTTCAGGGAGCCTGTAGAGCTAGCTTTTCCCTCCATGAAGGTTCAGGTTAAGCTTCCGAAGATCATTGACGGATCCTGCGTCTGTGTCCGCGCCGCCAGATCCATGATTGACCTGCTAAGCGAAGGTTCCAGGAGCTATGCTCTCGCCGCTGACATTGCAAATAGATATGAAGGTATACAATTGCTTCTCTTTATAATCCCTTCCAAGTAATTGGACCAGCAGGCTGATAACACTGAAGCATAGATTAGCAAAATAAAAAAACAATTGTAACACAAAACAGTTTTGTTGGAAAACTAGACTCAAAATCCTCTTCTACTACTTAACCCATAAATGACCCACTGCTGAGTCGGGACTCCTCCCATCACAGGGAGGGTAATCAGCCTACGGTGCCACGCTGGCCAGACGGGTTGGCACAGGGTTTATGTCAAGTGGTTCTGCATCAGATCCCACAATGCAACAGGACGCGAGTTGGAGCACCCCGGGGAGGTTTAGTGGGTAGGCCCCCACTATGGGGGAGAGTCCCACACTCCCCTCGCTGGCCATCCCCGTGGCCGGCGAGGAAGTCCATAAAGGATTTTACCCAGGGCGAACAAAAAAAAAAAAGCGCTTCGTGTCAAGTTTTCCTTCCCTTGCGGATAGGTTTTCGGCCTTGACATTTCCTTCTGTCGGCCCTTACGACACCCTCAGGATGGAGTGGAGTGGTGACACTGACCCATTCCATGAGCATTATGCTACACGTTAATATTTTAGTTCACAATCATATTGATTTCATCATTATCACACGGGTAAATTTATATCATCATTTCAGCCAAAAGACGTCCACTGCTGGACATAGGCCTCCCCCAAGGATTTCTACAAAGGCCGGTCCTGGGCCGCCCGCATCCATCGTTTTCCAGCGACCTTAACCAGGTCATCGGTCTACCATGTGGGAGCCCTACCAGCACTGCGCTTTACGGAACACGGTCGCCACTCGAGGACTTTTCTGCCCCAAATTATATGCGTAGGTTTAACCTCACAGTCTCCTCCTCTTTCAGATCTCTTTATCTTCAATGTGAAGGAACACGTTGCCACTTATAAACTAAAGAAGGAATACGATGACATTCGCAGCAAATTCTACAAAGAGATACGAGAGAAGATTAGAGAGATCGAGAACTTCATCAAGGCCAACCAGTAAGCATATTGTGACAAAACTGCACTGTGATACTCTGCAAAAAAATTGTTTTCCTTAGTTTGGTCCCCTTGAGTTTCTTGCCGCTTCTTCTCAGCAGTGCGCAGTGGTAGCGTTCCATACTGGTGGTAAACTGTCATCATCATCCTCAGCCCTTAACTGACTCACAAATGAGTCGGACCTCCTCCAATTACATGGGGGGTAATTATCCTACTCTGCCACGCTGGCCAGACGTTGGTACAGGGTTTCGTTCCCAGTTTTCCTTCTCTTGTGGCTAGGTCTTCGGCCATGTCGTTTCCTTTTGTCAGCTCTTACAACACCCTCGGGCTGGGATGGGGTGGTGACAGTGTGTATTCTAAATCCTTCACCACACGGAATCACGGACAAAATGAATACTCCGACTAAAACTAGTCTCGAGTCTTGAGTCTCAGTACTTGAGTCTTGAGTAGCGTTTTGTAATACGACTTCGGATGGCTAAAAGTACTCTCTACTCTCTATCTCTCTCTCCTCTCAGCCCGTAAAAGAGCCACTGGTGAGTCGGCCTCCTCCATTTAAAGGAGGGATTGAAATTAAACACTTTTTAACGGATTTATCGCGTGTATATTACATTATTTAATTCCCGACGTTTCGAATGCTTTGCAGCAGTCGTGGTCGCGGGAGAGACTAGATGACAGTTGTCTTCAAAAGTACAAAGAAACAGTTAAAATCAACCGCCTATAATTTTGTTTTATTGATAACGTTCCATGTGCACGCAGAAATCGCTCACGGTGTCCAGAGGTCTTGCAGATGAGTATTTTGCTTGAGATTTGATCAATTTAATGACTGGATCCCAAGCAGGTGGTACTTGCCAACCATCCTCTCTATTGAAATTTGGATGTTTTTTAATCTCAATAGCCTCGCGGATCATTCTTGGAATGTAATGATTTTCCTTGGCAAGGATTTGAGGTCTATCAAAGTGAATGTAGTGGTTGGTCTTGTTGAAGGGTGCTCACATGTAATATACACGCGATAAATCCGTTAAAAAGTGTTTAATTTCAATGTGTAATAATCGCGAAAACCTAAGAAATCATTAAAGGAGGGATGTTAACCTAATGTGCCACGCTGGCCAGACGTGATGGCACACGGATTGGTTTCAAGTTTCTCTGAAGCCCAGATGAGTCGTCTTTTACAACTCACTGGAAAAGTTCTCTCTTACTCCCTCCCACAGGTACTTGAAGAATGAGAAGGAAAAAGACGAATTGGACAACCTGAATATGGCGGAGCCACCGTTCTTGCCTGACCCCAGAACTGCAATAGCAGAACAAAATGGTAAGTGACTGGGTATATGATGTGTAAAATGACTCTCACTCTGAAGCTTCAGTGCGTTCCAAATTGTAGCAAGGAGAGTGTTACTTGTCCGTGTGGCGACGGATTCAGAATACATAGTTTCACCACCCCCTTCCATCCTGAGGGTGTCGTAAGAGCCGACAAAAAATTAGTCAAGGCCGATAACCTAGCTGCAACTTGACACGAAGCTCTGTGCCAACCCATCTGGCCCTGTATGCTAATTACTCTCCATGTAATGGGAGGAGGCCCAACTCAGTAGTGGGTCATTTATGGGCTGCGTAGTAGTAGTAGCTGACTTTACGACATGGCAGTGGCAGTGTCATGTGGCGGGTCGTTCTCTTCCCTGCAATATGGTAGAGGAGGGCGATGGCTGCCGCATGCGTCATGCTTGTAAACAGGTGCCGTTGCTCGAGGCTTCTTGCCGGTTCTTCTCTGTAGAGCGTTCCGAGTCAGTGGTAAACTGTAAATATTAATTTTTATTTTAATGTTTGACTTGTCAAAAGAGTTGTAATGAGCCAACTTGATTAAATGAGTATAGATTTTGATTGAGTTTGATTATTGAGATTGGGTTTTGAGTTTGATTATTGTGTTTGAATTCTCTATGCAGAGGCTGCCTTCGCGAAGTACTTGAAGCTATGCCTCACGAAGACAAGATCTGGTGAAATTAATCTGAGGAAGTACAGGTAAGTGCGTAATATGATAATGGATTTAAGGATTGTGTCGTCACCCCCCATCCATCCTTGAGGTGTTGAATGAGCTGACTAAAAGTTAACAACAAGGCAGAAGACTCAGCCGCTAGAGAAGGCTGCGCTGAAAACTACGGAAGCTTTTTTGCGCATGTAGTCGGTCACGTGGCGGGGTTCGTTACGCTGACTGAACAACATAGCCGTCAAAAAATAATTTCCTGCAAGATCGTAAAAACCTAAGACATCATAATTTTTACAATAGCTCAGAGTTTGAGCGCGGCGACCGAATCAAGAAATTCCGTAACGAAAAAATTTAACACTGAACATGATTATTTAATTCAAAGCCATATCGGCGGGCAACCAGCGCCATCTAGTTAATACAACTTGACATTAAATCCGTACCAGGCGTGAATAAGTTGATATGTCGACTTACATAAAAATATTTTTAATGCATAATGGGCATTAGGATTGTTTTATTCATATGGTGAATAAATGACTAAGTCGATGGGTCTGTTTTACCGCAAATACCAAACATGTGAATTTTTAAATAACTCTCTTACTAAAGGGTAAAATATGACATCTTGATATATTAAAACATGCAAATTAAAATTATTTACACAACTCAACATATCCGTATAATACTGCCAACTATTAAGAAAAAAATTAACGAACATCAGGAGATGTTCATTTATTCAAACAATCTACTTAACGTTTTTAATAGCTTAAATCAAGTTGTCCAGTTATTACCGCATCGAAATTGCGTTGTATTTTGTGACAAATAAATCTATCATCTATTACATTTTCTATCCGTTGCGCGTGTGATGAGACAAAGTGATATGTTAAGTTAGTTATCTTAGGAATGTACGGTATTTAAATTAAAAAAATGACATATCAAGTTGTTCACCAATGAGTTGTCAAGTTGTTCACCTAAGTACCTATATGCGAAGTACGTGTGTAAAAAAATCAAAAGTAATAAGTATAGTCTCTGCCTTCCTCTTAAGGGACTGAAATCGGATGTAGGTATGTGTATTGGTATGTATAGGTAATAAAAAACAAACAATTGCAAAATAATTACTTTTATTCCGAAAACAAAGTTACAGTACTATAGAATTAGTTGAATTCTTCTCCGTTTTCTCCTGCATCGGGGTCTTCGGAGTCTCAATCAGGATTGATGTTGGATACGTCACCATCAGTTCTAACGTTTTATAAAATTCGTGAAAAATTGGATCTATCAGTGGCAGTAAATCTATTAAATCCTTCTTTTTTCTTTACTTATTATTGCAATGAGTCGAATACAGATAGTCAGATAGAAGAACAAGGTACATATTCCAATAATAACGTCAGCTTAAGTTCACATGACTTTACCATCCTAAGACCATTATGAAAGTTTCTCTATTCTTAGCAGTGGTTACGAGATTGATAAATTTCATACAAGTAGTATAGCCAGTAAGTAGTTCCAGTAAATCCATCCAGTAAATAACAATACTTTCAACAATAATCTACATTCTCCAATAGATAGAATAGCAGTTACTAATGACGAGACTATATGCGAAGTGCTGCTTGATGTCTCAGAAGATCAAATTCACACTAAAAAAGGGAATGGTAGTTAAAGGAAAAAGAGAGAATAGTGTAAAACTAAGAAATTCTGGTCAAAGCTACGTTACAGAAAAAGGTAAAGAACTTGTAGGTAACGTAACGTTTTTAAAGAGAAAGTTTCCTAAATCCTATTTTACTTAAATTGTATTCCCAGTGTTGCAGTTTATGAAGCCTATCGGAGAAATACGTCTTAAGACAAATCTTGACATTGAAAGCTCTTTTATAGTCATAAATTACAGGAAAAGAGGTAAATTTAATTTAGACACTATACAAATAGAAGTGGTTTCAAAAGAGACTACTAATAAGTATAGAAAAAAGAAGGATTTAATAGATTTATTACCACTGATAGATCCCATTTTTCACGAATTTTATAAAAACGTTAGAACTGATGGTGACGTATCCAACATCAATCCTGATTGAGACTCCGAAGGCCCCGATGCAGGAGAAAATGAAGAAGAATTCAACTAATTCTATAGTACTATAACTTTGTTTTCGGAATAAAAGTAATTATTTTGCAATTGTTTGTTTTTTATTACCTATACATACCAATACCCATACCTACATCCGATTTCAGTCCCATAGGAGGAAGGTAGAGACTATACATAGTACTTTAGATTTTTTTACACACGTACTTCGCTTAAAGGTACTTAGGTGAACAACTTGACAACTCATTGGTGAACAACTTGATATGTCATTTTTTTATTATAAATACCGTAAATTCATAAAATAATCTTATGTTATCTGAAAACATAGAGCAAATGAATTACATTCAGATAAAAAAGTATTCAATAACATAAAAACTGGATTTACAGATAAAACTTAAACTTTAAAATGGCTGCCCTGAAAAATGTGCATTTTCGATTTGTTAAGTTATTCACGCCTGGTACGGAAATATACCGCCCACCAAGGACATATTATAAAATGAATGTCGTTCACTTAAAATAAAAAATACTGTATAAAAAAAATAATCATTATAATTGCATATAAGTTGATAAAAAATGCTAAGCAATAGCTTTACCGCGTCTCAATTCGCGTTCACAATTAGTTTTGTTTATTTAGTTTCTTCTTTATGCCAAAGTCCATGGGCGGCGCTTACCACTTACCATCAGGTGGGCCGCAAGCTCGTTTTCCACCAAGGCAATGAAAAAAAAACCAGTCTGGCGGGGGTAGTTTATAAAACATGTAATTTACGAACATACATGACAACTCAGTGCAAAAGCCTCTGGTTTACGCAAAGACACTTGGCCGACGAGGAATCGTGATCTAAAGTGGCACATTCAACCATCTGACCAACAATGCAGTGGAAGTTGTTTGTTTTCCTTTTCAGGATCTGTGGCGGGGTCCTGAACCTGGACCTCATAGTGACGCCCCCACAACCGAAACGTCTAAGGCACTGCGTCACACTTACTACACGTAAGTACTTTGTTATATGTTTGTTATACTTCGTTCGCGTTAACAATGCACTGTCAATACTTTTAAGAGACATGCTAATCACTATTTATAATGATGTCTTAGGTTTTCACGATCTTTACACATCGCAGGAAATGATCTCTTCACGGTTATGATCGTTTTATTTTATTTTATTCCCAACGTTTCAGACACTTTGTCCCGCGACCACGGACACTGCGCTCATAACCGTGTAGAGATCATTTCCTGCGACACAATTTATAACATTACTAGCTGACACGGCAAACTCCGTACCGCCTCGGAATCAATAAACAAAAAACCTGAATGATAATTCCAGAATGTTTCAACTTTATTAAAATATGTGCAAACCTTAACTGGAACAAAAATAATAGGTTCCAATGATTTAAATTACATATGCTTTAGTATTTAAAAATTAAAATAGAAAACATGATTCCTCTCCACGAAGCTCCTTGTTCTATTTTGGTTCGATCGCCTAATCATTTTCAGTCATTGATAAATGACATTTGACATGTGCCTTATATGTCATTTCACAAGGACATTTAAGGCGTTCTCCTCGCTTTGGAAAAGCTACTTTATGCAGTGGGTGTAAGATAGAGTTTGTGTTTAGCCAGTAAGAACTAATGACATTTTTCATATATACCTTTGTTTAACCTATCGACGACGCTTTATGAGGTGATATTTGCAAGGAACTGTGCATCTAGGGTTTTTTGTATATCAATGCACATACATAAATAATTCGTTAAAATTTGTTATCGGTTTAATGAGAGATCACTACATTGATTTATTACTACATAACTGTTACGAAACATTGGAGTGTGGATAAGGATTTATGTCGTAGTGTCACTACCCCACTCCATCCTGAGAATGTCGTATGAGTCGACTAAGGTGGTGAGAACATCTGGGAGTTGACCTTCATGTCATTGGCAGAGGCCAGACTTGGCAATGGATTATTTGTAAATGCAAAAATAATCCTTGACGGTATTTTAGGTTTCTTTATCAGATGGTCCAATTTCGATGAGATTTAGAACATAGATAACTTTTAGGCATTAATTGGAAGACATTTGTGAAAAAAAATGGTGTATGAATAATTGACGATTTTTAATTGTTTTTACTTTTATTATATCTTACTTTTACAAAGATTCTGTTTTGATTAACACTTTATTTTCAAGGTGATTGCTCCTGGGTAACTCACGAAATACGTTTTTTGCAATATGCAGGCCAGTGCTAGGTTGTATGATGTTGAACATTTGATTCGCGGCTGTAAAACGTATGTAGTTATAGAATTATAATCATCAAAATTTGAATTTCGCGAGTTACCCAGGAGCAATCACCTTAATACATTGACACTGAACGTATAAAATAACTCCGTAGAGTGTCCTGTGTAGACTAAGCGAACTAAACCGAGTGAAGGTGATAACATTAAATTATTACACATTAGCGACCCGCCCCGGCTCTAAATTTATCAGTGTTACTTTATATTAATATGATATAATCTTTTAAAAAACCGCGTCAAATTCCGTTGCGTAGTTTTAAAGATTAAAGCATACATAGGGACGGACAGACGAGAGCGGCTTTGTTTTATACTGATTCAAGAAAAAGGATTATTTGTATACATGCATAATTGCGAAGCCGAATACCCGTGCGAAGCCGGGGCGGGTCGCTAGTAAATTATAAACGCCGAACTGAACATATTAGTGTTGACAAATTTTATTGATTTTTTATAATTAACTTATGAACTAGTAATTTAACATAGTTATCACTATACATTGAATCACCCTGTATACTTCTGATAGATAAATTAGACGTATACGTATATATTTGTTGTGTCCATGTGACGGTGATGGATTTAGGTCACTACCCCATTCCGTCCTGAGGGTGTCGTAAGAGTCGAACCGGCTAGATAAGAGAGGGAAATCTTGATACGAATCCCTGTGCCAATCCGTCTGGCCAGCGTGCCACAGAACGCTAATTACCCTCCATGTACTTGGAGGAGGCCCGACTCAGCAGTGGGTCATACATGGGCTGCATGAAGGGTAATTAACCTACTCTGCCACGCTGGCCAGACGACGGGTTGGCACAAGATTTCTTAGTAAGTTTTCCTTCTCTTGCTACCAGGTTTTCAGCCTAGTCATTTCCTTTTGTCGGCTCTTACGACACCCTCCGTATGGAATGGGGTGGTGACACTATTTATTATAATTCCGTCACCACACGGAATTATATAGCATAGATCTAAGACACATTATTAAGTATTATTTGACAGATTTTTTTAAGACATAGCGTTATTATTTTAGTTTACGTTTATATTTAAGAACAATCTGAAAAGGCCTTCATGTTTCAATCTCGCTAGCTCGCTTAATACAGGGTGTCTCAAAAATAGCACGCCACAGCGACACTGGAAGTAGGCTACTGATGAAGTTCGAGATATTAGAATATTTCTATTTTTTTAATAGAAATATTCTAATGTCTCGGAATCCATGAGTATTTCTGTAGCCATTTTTTTTTTGTGGAATAGACCTAGACCTAGCTTACTGCCAGTGGTGCTGTGGCGTGCTCTATATATACAGGATGATTTTTGGACCACTCTCCAAATTTAAATAGGTGGTTCAGACCATGAAAGTAAACATCTTTCTCAAAGAAACGTGGGGCGAAAAGTGAAATCAAAATTCGACCCTCCCATAGATAACTGCTCGATCACGTGGACGATTTCATGGTCTGAACCACCTATTTAAATTTGGAGAGTGGTCCAAAAATCACTCTGTATATACTGCATGGCTTAGTAAAAATACTAGCATACATTAATGCTAAAGGACATAGCATTTGTAGCCAAAACAGTATCGGTAACAGTAATACAATACGAAGACATCTTACATCGCGCTATCGAAGTTTACATAACACAATATACATACATATTTTTTTCTTTATATATACTGGCATCTATCTATCAATTTAACTTTTAACATAGCGCCCTCTTTTGAATACTTACTTAATCTAGTCAACAGATATCGCCATCTGCTAAAATGTTTTGGAGTAAACATGTAATTATGTGTAAATGTGACAGTTCAATGATAGACAAATAATTTACAATAAAATTATATTGCGACTATAAATTGAGATGTAAGCTATCCTATCTTTGAAGTTGGATCAAACTCCACACTGTGTGCAGATTTGATTAAAATCGGTTAAGTAGTTTAGGAGTACATCGCGGACAAACAAAGTGACGCGTAATTTATGTATATTAAGAATATAACGTAACTATTTTTATGGTACCTGCCCAATTCATATATTAACTTAATACATGGTATAAAACACTAGCTATATACACATTAAAAAAAAATTGTTTATTCAAACCATATCTCCTTTCGTCTCCTCTCCTCTCTGGTTTGGTGGAAACCCGGCCTTAATCAATGTTTAAGCTTTAATTCCAATTGTTGCTAAGTAAGGATTTTAGTGAAGATCAAACATTATTTTTCGTTTAGTCAGGAGATATAATGTTTAATCTTACATACAGACACACGGTACTTTAACACTCCTATTTTTATTCTAGGAGTAAATTGACCGACACAAACCACAGACTGCTGGGTTTTGAGTCTATCTTTTATAGTCTGCGCGTGAGCTTCAATGTTGACGGAACAAGCTACAGTTGTAATTTAGACGATAATTACATTATCGATCTCAATGGTTAGCCTTTCGCGTGCGCATTTAATGAATTATGAATAAAGTCTATGGAAATAATAAATTGTATCATAGGGTTATTTTATTTTTAATTTATAAAGAGCGTTTAGTGTTTCCTCTTTTAGTCTATCAGCAATACATATTTGAAGGAATAATGATAATGTAGGTATGTAATTATTCACCAAAATATGTAGGTAATCAAATAAAACATTATATTTTCAATATTAATACAAATTGTTATACATATATCGCTAAACAAAATATAAGATTAGTTATATTTTATAGCACAAAATACACCTTTATCGTAAAAATAAAAGCCAGGACTCCATAACCACCGTATGCTCTATCATCAATGTCGGCACTAGTAATGCTAGTGGCGTTTACTCGCTCGCTTTCTCAGCCCCCGCTTCCTCGGAGCTCACGCGCGAACTACAGAATCGATACTTTAATCATAGGTCAATTTATATTACTTTTATACATAAAAAGACCATATTAAACCAACGATGCATTATCTGTATACTTCAGCTTATGTGTCAGAAGACTCTTCTGAAGTCTTTTCCAGAAGAGTGGCTTTTCATTTTCTTCTTTCGGCCAGACTATGTAGGTCTTCGTCATCATGAGATAGTGCAGGGTATTGGGTCTCAGTCTTCTTGGGATATCTTCTAGTAGAACCAGGACTAAATCTTCTCTTCGCGTTTCTAAAAGTCTGTAATTGTTAACTGACTTTATAATAGGAGAAGGTTCTCTGCTAGTCTATATTTTGTGTGAATATTTAATCAAAATTGTTTCGTTCAGTAAATACTTGCGTACTTACACTATAAAACTTATAAGTGAACTAAACTATTTGTAGTAAGGAAGGCCCTTTGGCCGAAAATAATTAGCCGTAACTTTAGAATATTACACTTCCCGACCACAGGGTGGGAAATAACGCGTGTTGTAAAAGTCAACAAAACCCAGCCACGTTTGGCTAATGGTCCGCCCGGTTAGCTACCCTCACATCTAAGTCAATCAGTTTTACTGTGTTTCGTCCTGTGTATGTGAGAGCCGGTGCCCGACAGGGCATTTCCTAAAATTGTCGGCTCCATCTTAGACCCTGGCGTTGCTTTCCATCACGCAAGTCTAGGGCCAAAGGCATTCTAGCACCATAAATAAATAAATAATAAATAAATAAATATCCTTGGACATTTCACACAACGCCATCTCGTCCCAAGCTAAGCAACTTAATGCTTGTGTTATGGTAACGAGATGGATGATAAACTACTTATATACATTTTTTTTGTAAATACATACATATTATAGATAGAAATGACACCCAGACTCCGAGCCAGTGCCTCTGGTTTAGACAAAGACACTTGCCCGACCCCGGAATCGAACCCGGGACCCGTTCATCCAAAGGCGGCACATCTAACCACTAGACCAACGAGGCAGTAAAAAAACGAAACCTTGATACGAAACCCTGTGCCAACCCCTCTGGCCAGCGAGGCACAGTCGGCTAATTACCCTCCCTGTGGTGAGAGGAGGTCCGACTCAGCCATTAGTCTCACCTATGCTGTGCCAAATGCATCTCGAACTGGCACCACTGGCTGAGCAGAAACTGCTGGGACAGGATCAGCATGATCGACTTGGAGCGGTCCATACAGGATACTATGTTCTCCAGGATCGAGAGGCCTACCTGAAAACAGTATTGTTAACAGACTTGAAACAAAGTGGGAGCTCACACATCTACTGTATGTATTTTTGTGTGTGTGTGTGTGTTGTGTTACCATTATTTACTAACAGAATTGCATGCAAAAATGGCGATTTTGTAAAAAGCAACTACAGTGTTTCTTGCCGGCTCTTGTCTGTAGAGCAGCTTTCCGAACCGGTGGTGAATGGTAAATAGTAAAAATTGACGTTTCCAATGAGCTTGTATGAGCCAAATTTGATATAGTATATTTCACTAGCTGACCCGGCGAACTTTGTTCCGCATTATATATTTAAAACAAAAAGAAAGTTGGACATAGGATACCTGAGATTTTTATCCCGTCCGTATAAATAAAACCTACTTTAACAAAACGCAACTGACAGCGAAACGCTATGTTGTCTATAGTTTAATATGGTCGAAAATTTGACAATTAGAAATTTTGAATTCGACTTGTTTATATTGTTGTAATTCACATAATATCTTTATAACTTGTAGCCTATGTGTTATTCTGATGTATAAGCTATATTATTGTAAAGTTTCATTAAAATCCATTCAGTAGTTTTTACGTGAAAGAGTAACAAACATCCATCCATCCATCCATCCATCCATACTTACAAACTTTCACGTTTATAATATTAGTAAGATTACAAGTGCGGAAAGGCTGTCATTGCAAAGAGTTCCGACAAATGTCTACCCGAGCCGAGACGCAGCCGAAGGCGAGGGTTGACAGTCGGAACAAGTTGCAATGACGGTTCCGCACGTTTACTGAACGACTATTTTTAACACAGTTGCGAAAAAATGAAGCAATTTAATAAAATCATAAAAACACAATAAACTCACCTAACTAATCATTTATGACTTATAAACAAAAATGTAATAGCCCACTTCCCGAACGCTATACGTCCCTGCAATACGCCACTTTTTGAGCAACTGTATTAAAAAATATATTTTAGTATTTTTTTCTAATTCGAATGTTACTGCATAATTCGGTCATTTACAATAAAAATTTGGTATATGGCACAGAGTCATGGTCGCTCACTATGGGCTCTATCAGAAGGGTCAAAGTCACCCAAAGCGCAATGGCCTCCCCATTGTTATACTCGAAGTTTCCTTGCGAGATAGAATCAGAAATGAGGAGATACGCAGGTGAAACAGGTAGCCCACCGGATTGCCAAACTTAAGTGGCAATGGACAGGGCACCTAGAGAAAAGCGCTGTAGGGGTAGGCCTCCCACACGGTGGACCGATGACCTGGTTGAGGTTGCCGGAAAACGATAGATGCAGGCGGCCCAGGACCGGCATTTATGGAAATCCTTGGAGGAGGCCTCTGTCCAGCAATAGACGTCTTTTGGTTGAAACGATGAAACAAAAATGGGTACCTGGAAGTCTCTCTCATGTAAACAAGCGCTGATGCTGCAGTCTGACTCCAGGTGAGGAAGCAGGTTGTCCAAAACCCAGCCGCGGTCTTCATTGCAGTATGATACAAACACGTCGTAATTGAAGATGGTGGTCTCTGAGGAGAGGCATTCCCTCAGCGTCGTCGCTTCAGCCCATAAATTACCCATTACTGGGTCGGGCCTCCTCCAAATTCGTGGAGGGAAATTAGCCTACTGTGCCACGCTAGGCAGAGGGGTTGGTACAGGGTCATGTATCAAGTTTTCCTTCTCTTTGGGCTATATGACCTGCGTCTTGCGTTCTTTAAAAAAATAAAAGGCAACTACAGAGTTTCTTGCCAGCTCTTCCCTGTAGAGGTGCATTCCGAACCGTTGGTAGATGGTAAATATTAATTTTAAATGGTAAATTTTATTTTATTGTTTGACTTGTCAAAAGAGCTATAATGAGCCAACTTGATTAAATGAGTTTTGATTTTTGTTTTAGTCGCCTCTTACGACACCCTAAAGGTGGTGTGGGTTAGCGACATTGTGTATTCCCCCCAGCTCATAACCTACATAACCTGTGTCGGGCCTCCTCCAATTTCCTGGAGGGAAATTTACCTACTATGCCATTCTGGCTGGACGGATGTTCTAGGAGACTTCAATAAGGAGCGGGTGTATTTTACTCGATGAACAAATTTATTTTTAATTTTTTATTATTTGTTTAGTTTTGTGGAAATCCTTGGGCCTATGTCATGCAGTGGAAGTCTTTATAATAACTAAATGATGATGGATGATGATACCCAGGTTAGCAGGTGACAGTTTGCCAATTTTACAGACTGGAGACGAAGGAGAGAAAGAAATTTGACAAGAAACCAATTGGCCAGCGCGTGCCGCAGTAACCTATTTCGATGTTACAATGAATCTTTAATATATTATTAGGTATCTTTTCATCAGACTGCCGTGACGTCAGTAGTAGTTTAAGCAATGGTCCGCTATTTTTCGCATGTCAATTGACAGTTGCCGTAGCCTAGTGTGTTAAAGCGCTGGGTCTTACGACGCGCTCTCATCGCGGTCGAGTGTTCCAACCTCAGCTTGGTCCGTTTTTTGGTGGATTAAAATAAAATAATCAATTTAATTATTACGTATGAATTGAATTTACTAAACACAGCGGCACAACAGCAAAGAGCAGCTGGCTGTATCTTTCTCGCTCGGGTGCACTCGGCGCACCAGACTTCACCCCATGGAGCCTTTCACCTCAGAGCGTGATGGATCAGCCTAACTTACTACCTACGGAAAAAACTGTGTGCGGTGCGCCAAAAAAAGATTTCACTTTAAACTCACCTTGACCACTGTTCTTGTTAATCAATCCAATCATAGCGGAATTCCGCATAGTAATTATACAGTATTTTAAGTTTCTTCTGAACACGAAGATTATCACCAGCGGTAGAAGAAAACACGGTATGGCCAACAACGCCAGAATTGTTCTTCTGCCTGTCTCTAACTCGCCGTCAAAGTCCAGGTCTCGAAATTTCGAACACCCGTCTATGTCACCAAACTCTACAGACTTGCTTCCAGGCACCATCAAGCATGTATAACCGTCTCTATAATAGTCCAACAGGCGAAATTTCCCAGAATCTTTGATATTCTTGCACTCATTACCGTGTAGGCACTGATCTTCCAATATAGGCCTACGCTGGATTGCCTTATTGTAGTCCATATACCCTGTATGGTAGACATTTAAGTATGACGGTTCTATCAATTCATAATCCAACTTCTCTTCATTAATGGACGCCACGTTGATGAAATGTTTGGCGTGACAGTTGCATACGATGAAGTTTCCCGATAATCCCACGTAAGACACATTAGCTATATCCGTTACCATGTCTTCTAAAATCAGATTTATGTTGTTGTCTCTAAGGTTTAATATAGCCAGCTCGGGTGCTAGACTATACGTCGGTTCGAACCAGGTTGTTACCCTATTTTTGTCCAGATCCAGTATCTTTAGAGCCTCCATAGTTCGTATGACAGTTGGCTTTATTACTGAGATCTCGTTACTAATTAGCTGTAAAATTTCCAGCCTCTTGAAGGACTTGAATGTGTCGAATGTCTGAAGTCCTACTTCGTTGGAGTATAACACACGAAGAGTGTTTTCCAACCCTCTCAGAGCTCCAATTTGAGATAAGATCCCATTATTTTGTGATACATCAAGTACTTCCAAGGAAGTCCTGTTAAATACGCCGGGGGGTAGACTGGTGAGTCCTGTGTTGCAAATTGAAATGCTTTTCAAAGTTTTGCTTAGGTCTCGGAACATCGCCATGTTTCTTTGCGTCAGGCTTGTGTATGACAAGTCTAAAGTTACCAGCCTGGAGAGGTTCGCGAAAACAGCATCAGCTTGCAAGTTTAGGATTGAACCCTTAGTATCTATACCCTGATTTCCACTCAAGTCTACATGAGCCAGATTTAATAAGCCATCAAATGCTGACAGCTCTATGGTGTGAATGATGTTTTCTCCAATATATATTGCCTCTAAGCTTCTCATGCTAATGAACTGTCTGGCACCCAAGACTTGGATATTGCAAGCTCGAAGATCCAACTCCTTGAGACGGGGAAATGTGACGTCTTGAAAACCAGCTGACCAGAGGAAAGAAGACTCTGAAAATATTAGAACTCCAGTTATGATAACCTTGTTTAAGAGTAGCGACTTTAATGCTTTATTAGGTGGGCTCACAAGAGTAGTGGTAGGTAATGAAACTTGTTTATCTCACTAGTGCAATGCAGGCTGCACCATACTTTCTAGTCCTAGCTGCATAATTGTGCTTTGGTGAAAACATGACTCCAGTACACCATACTACCGACTAAAATCCAAGCGGTACACCATCGCACGTCTCGTTTGAGACGGCACAGGTTCACGACGACGCATTCTACTGTGGTGCCCCAACGGGTAACAACTATCAGAGGACATTCCGGATAACTTGGACGCTGTCAGTCAATTAGGCTTGTTTTGACGGAAATACCCATAGCCTGCCACCGGCATCTAAGCCTAGGGTCGGCCAGAGCTTTCTCCTTTCCTTTCCTTCAAGCCCCGCCGCCCGCTTGTGCCACAATGGCAGCCTCGAAGAACAAAGCCAGACCGCCGACCCGAGGACACTATGGTTCACCGCAGCAGTTTAGGCCTCGCAATGCAACTTTGAAGACAGAGGAGTTTCCGAACCCGCTACGACACCATATGCCGCTCTTCGTCTGGGCTCTGCACGTGGCCGTGGGTGATCCTGAGCCCGTATGGCCCCAACAAATCTTGAAGGCACGCCCCTTCACCACGGCAAGCACCACAGTGCCCGTGTGGGGACGGGGCAGAATATTAAACTTCCCCACCGCAAGCACCCTGGCGTTGCTTTCCTTCACGCAAGCTTAGGATCAATGGCATCCCAGTCACGGATAAAAAAAAGCTCCTTAACCGCGGCAAGGTGGCAGCACAGTTAAGGATTAATTGATTTAAAGCATTACTCACCCGGATTTCTGGTATCATCAAGACTATCTTCTATCGCGTTAGTAGCGTTGATTTTGCTGCTGTACTGGTCACCAGTTTTGCTTAGGGGCGAGAAGCTGTTACCATAAAAAGACAAGTACTCCACAGAGTCGGCCAAACGGCGACGGTTTCCATCTCTGAGATTAAAAATCTGTAACCAATTGTATTTTCCGTGCAGTGACGCATTTAGAATACCCCATTCCGTTCTGAGGGTATCGTAAGAGCCGACAGATGGAAATGACAAGGCCGAAAACATAGCTGCAAGAGAAGGAAACCTTGATACGAAACCCTGTGGACCTCCACCTTACAGAATACAGCAATCGCATTAAAAAGTACCAGGCTCTCATAACCTTAGTGGAGATCACTTAGACGGGTCTGAGAGTTTATGTCACAACCTAACCTCTAAGTGGTATCCACTAAAGTTATGCGAGCCTGGTACTTTTTAATGTGGCTGCGGTGTTCTGGAAGGTGGAGGGTTCTTCCCAAGTTTGCTCTCTTATACTTTAGCCTTAACCTCTCACACCCATCTAAGTTCTAAATGCCGGATGCCGTCTTCTATAAAGTGGGTCCTTCTCCATTTTTCTCTTTCATACTTTGGCCCCAACCTCTTACACCCGTCTTAGTTCTATGTGACCTCCACTAAGGTTATGCGAGCCTGGTACTTTTTAATGCGGATGCTGTATTCTGTGAGGTGGTTCCTTCTGCATTTCTCTCTTTTATACTTTGGCCCCAACCTCTAACCTCCATCTTAGTTCTATGTGACCTCCACTACAGTTATGCGAGCCTGGTACTTTTTAATGCGGATGCCGTATTCTGAGAGGTGGTTCCCTCTCCACTTTTCTCTCTTATACTGTAGCCCTCACCCCTCACACCAGTTGCAGTTTCAGTTTTCTCTGTGGTCCTTCCCACACTCCCAAAGACTTGGAGGTTATCCGATATCTCCTCTCCTACTCATATCTTAGCGTAATATCAACAGATCCAATACTTACAGGGGGTATTCTGGTTAGCCCGCACCTAGCAAGACTCAAATATTTGACACCACAGCAGGAAGATTTGAAATGATCCATCTGCATCTGCAACGTAGCCAGTGGATCGATTCGCGCTGACAGATCTATAGAGTACAATTGCTCTGTAACAAAAACGGAAACGAAACATAAAAAAGAACTGAAAATCAAATCTCATTTATACTACGACTGCTCCGCCCATTAATGACCCACTGCTGAGTCGGGCCTCCTCCCATCACGGGGGGGGTCATTATCCGACATTGCCACGCTGGCCAGACGGGTTGGCACAGGGTTTCGTATCAAGTTTTCCTTTTCTTGCGGCTAGGGTTTCAGCCTTGTCATTTCCTTTTTTCGGCTTCTAAGACACTTTCATTATGGAATGGGGTGGTGAAACTCCAAGCACAGCCCTGTCCATTGCCCTTTGGGCCTTCGTACCCATAGTGAGCGACCACGTTTCTTTACCATATCGTCACTGGCAACACACACTGATCGAATACTTTTGTCTTTAAACACTAATCAATAATATTAGTAGGATTATATAGTTACCAAAGTTTCGAACTTTGTCCGTGTGACGGATTTAAAATACACAATGTCACCAACCCACACTATCCTGAGGGTGTCGTAAGAGGCGACTAAAGGATCTTAAGAGGCAGATCACCTAGTCGCAAGAGAAAGAAAATTTGATACAAACCCTGTGCCAACCCGTCTTGCCAGCATGGCACAGTAGGCTAATTTCCCTCCATGCATTTGGAGGAGGCCCGACCCCGTAGTGGGCCATTTATGGGATGAAACGACGACGAAGACCAAGTTTCGAATGGTATGCAGAACACCCGAGATGTTGATTTCAGTTATAGCCATAGGCTTTTTATCGCACCCAGTAAACTTAAGTTACCTCCTTCATCCACTAACAGTCTGCCACTTTCATCTACCCAAGTCTGGACATCCGTCATGTAGCCGGTCAAGCATCTTGGTCTTTTCGGCGGCAAATACCCGCGAGCTGGTTTAAGGTGGCAGATACTGGAAAAAAAAAGGAACTTATTTCATGTAGGTTTTATCACAAAACTCTTATAAATCATCATGTTGGTCTGTGGGTTAGATGTGACGCCTTTGGATCAACGGGTCCCGGGTTCGATTCCGTGGTCGGGCAAGTGTCTTTGTCTGCAACACTTGCGCTGAGCCTGGGTGTCATTTGTAGGATATAGGGTATACAAAGAGCAGGCGTAAAATGCCATCTCGACGCCTAACCTCACGTAAGTGGGTTAAGTGGTTTATGAGTTAAAGCATAATAAACACAAGCAGAAAATTAGTTATATTCATAATTTCCAGAATAAAAATGAGTACAGTTTGTTTTATATTATGTAAACTTCTCTCGACTCTAGAATATTCTGTACACTATTTCTCCCTTTTCGAAGACCAACTTGGAAGAGAACGAAAGAGAATCTTTATGCTATATGTTACCAATTTGCTGGACTGTTCGGGTGTGAAAGAGGCTCTGATAGAGTTATTTTCGCAATAATAGATAAGTTAATACGTCTTTCGGGTTATTTTTTTTTAAACCAGTATCGCGGGGGCTTTAATTTATAACCAAATTTGTAATTCACGAGCACAAATGACACCCAGACTCTGTGCCTCTGGTTTACACAAAGACTCTTGCCCTACCTCGGAATCAAACCCGGGACCCGTTGATCCAAAGGCATGAGACAGTCAAAATTAATAAAAAAAAAATTAAAAAAATAACTACTTACATAATGATGACGAACAGACATTTTTGCAAATTATTCGTCTTCATTTCGTCACCGGGGAAACGCGTGCGAAAACATAATACACACTACACAACACACGCTACACACATTTCGCAAACAATACACACAAATTGCAACACAGTACACGGTATTTGCAATTAAATTTGGAACATTGTCGCTTTATTTTGATTCGCTGCGAACTGCGAATTGCTTTGGGCATAATCTTTTCAGAGTTATTGATAGATAGACAGATAACTTATCGGTACTCTGGTTGATAACGGAGTTTGTCATTTTACTGATTGCCTGACACAAACCAACGTGCTCACAGAGTTGGCAGTCTATGAAAACGTTTCAAACTCAAAAGGAACTTTTTTACTTAGGTTATCGTCATATTTAAAATTACCATTATCATCTTACGGCCCACGCTAGGTGGTATTCTCCACACTCGAGTGGCGACCGCGTTCCGGAAAGCGCAGTGCTGGCCTCTCCATTGCTTGCTATGCTCGAAGTTTCCCTGCGAGATCGAATCAGAAATTAGGAGATACGCAGGCGAACCAGATAGCCAACAGGATTGTCAAACTTAAGTGACAATGGGCAGGGAAAATAGAGAAAAGCGCAACGGTGGTAGGCCTTCCACATGGTGGACCGATGACCTGGTTATGGTCGCCGGAAAACGATGGATGCGGGCGGCCCAGGACCGGCCTTTGTGGAAATCCTTGGGGGAGGCCTATGTCCAGCAGTAGACGTCTTTTGGCTGAAATGATGATGATGATGATGAAATAAAGTTCCTTTTGAGTTTGAGTTTTGAGAATTAAAATGAGTTTAATATCTACCTGCCTAAGATGGCAAATACAACACACAAGGCAGCCAGTTAATTCGGCCGTTTGCTGTTAATTGTTATTTCGGCCAGCAGTGGATGTTTTTTGGCTGAAATTATGATAATGATCATAAAAAAAACATGTTATGAAAATATTAAATATACAAACACAAGCTCGCTTTAACTCAAAATTAAGGTGAATCGTGTTACAGCAAAATCGATACAATCATTTCAAGGTCTCTCCTACTTGAATCATAAATATAAAAATAAATTCGTTATTTCAATTTACCTCTTCAGTGCAACTGCCGAAGCGGTTGGAACCTCTGAAGTACCAGGTGCAGTACCGCGCGCCCTCCCCCCCTCCGCCAGGGGTAACCAGGACTCCCGAGGAAATTGAGGCAGAGATCAAAAAAGTGGAGGCGCAGTATGAAAAGTTGGCCCTCGTGTTTATAGAGTGAGTTTGTTAGTTCGCGAAGGGAGTATTGTCATGGATTTTTAAACGCAAAGGGATGATCATCCTGCCAGACGAGTTAGTATGTCTGGCCAGGGGTCGCAGCGCAGGACCAGGTTTTTTTTTTCGTTTGTGGAAACACTAGCAGCAACAACTGTTTAAATTTTATCCGTATAATTTTGTGTTTTAAAATTAAAATATTAATGATATTCTTATCAAAATCACTAAATACATTAATAAAAGTGTATTTAAACTAGTATTTGTGAAATTAGTACGTGGTAATCAGTATATTATATTATACTTATCCCCCGATAGTTGTAGTCGGGGAAATCTTAACTGTGCGAATTGCTGTTGAAATTTCGCTATCGCGGTATAGGACTTTTTTGGTGCTTCTTGCATTTGTAGGCGATATTTCTTGATGTAATTAGTTCAGATTTTTCGGGTAAATTGTGTAAAGTATGTACCATGTTGGTCGCTACAGATTTCTTATCCGTACGAATTGTTAAATAAATTTCGCTATCGCGATGTAGGCTTTTTATGCTCTTGTTAGCGATGAATGCTTGTGGCACAGTTTTTCGGGCAGGCAAAACAAATTGATGTGGTTATTTACAGTTTCAATTCAAGACGATACAAAACAAAATATGATATTTAATGTTTATTGAATACTACTCCTCTCATCCGGCCTTTGTGGAGATGGTGTGTGTGTTGTGCAGTGGACTGCTGGACATAGGCCTCCCCCAAGAATCCCTCTTATCGGTCTTTTGGCTGATGATGATCCAGCCGTTGGGGACTATCTGATGTATGTGACGATCGACGATGTTTGTAAGCAGCAGCCTGCGATACAGGTTATACCCAGAGCATGGGGTTTCGTTTTTTTTTTAAAGAATATGCCTTCTGCAGGCTTCCCCAAGATGTGATGTGGAGTGAGCCGCCAGTCGCTTGCCAGTGGCAGGAGGCGCGAAGTCTATGGACCAGCAACTACATCAACGACTTCAAATTCAACGAAGACAAGTTCACGGTGCAGTTTAGGACGGGAGTGCTGTGTTAGTTTCTTTGATAACAGTATAAAAAAGTCACCACAATGTCACCAACCTAACCATCCTAAGGGTGCCGTATGGGGCGACGTAAAAATGACATGAAAAAAATAGATAAAAAAAAAATAAAAAAAAAAATATAGAAAATAATTTTAATAAATTTGAATTAAAAATAGTGTCAGTAAAAAATGATTTTATTGTAAATGCGTGGGGTGCACGGTATCATAGTTCTAAATATTTTATGAACAGATATGACTAGAAGGGTTATTTTGATAATATCCTGAAAAGCACCCCACGCTTTTTACAATAAAAACATTTTTTCTGACACTATTTTTAATTCAAATTTGATAACATTTATTTTCTATTTTTAGATGGCGCTCTCTCACCGCGAGCATTTGCATGTAATGTAACATTATAGATTCGACTTTGAGCATTACATTGCAATACTACCTCCCACACCGACGAGCGTTCGCGTGTAATGTAACATTTAGTACATATAGATTTGAATTTGCGAGGATTCTGATTTAGTTGTTTCCGTAATGTCAGACGAAGCGGTCATTGTGCTGAGTGCGGCAATATTAATTCGACATTGTTATTTACGTGAAATAAAAGAAAAGAAACGATATTGGGGCCATGAATTATTTCAAAACGGGCTAGATGGAGCGACGATCTGCGAAAGGTTGCGGGCAGCAGCTGGATGCGTCAAGCTGAAGACAGGGCGCTATGGCGCTCTTTAGGGGAGGCCTATGCCCAGCAGTGGACTAATGTGGGCTGATGATGATATGTTTATGTCATTTTAGGTCACCTCTCTAGAGTCCGATTTCCTTATTTTACGGCAAAATTTTCGGACTTGTCGTCTCTTACGGCCGAACTTATCGTCGGAAACACTCGCGTTAAAGTTTTGTTTTCCGCAGGGCCCATTGGAATTGCCACACTAAGGTACAGCAACCTCCCCTACCAGGGGTGGGATATACGGCCGGACCCCGAAAGGTGGGTTGAAACTTCCTTTCATAAATTGTACTAAATTGTACTATGGTATTTTTTTTTTAGATTATTTATTACATTTTAATAAATGCCCCGGTAACACGGATTGTGAGTGTTATCCGAAATCATTCTGACATTATTCTGAGTTGATTTGACTCCAAATAAACATTTAAGTAATGTTTGAAATTACTAATATATTTATTTTAAAATATTAATACATAAATCATTTCGTAAAATATCAAGGGCAATAATAATTATTTGTGTGTGTGGTGATGGATTTAGAATGCATTGTGTCACCGCCCAATTCCGTCCTGAGGGTGTCGCAAAAGCCTTCAAAAGGAAATAACCAGGCTGATAAGCAAGCCGCAAGAGAAGGAGAACTTGATACGAAACTCTGTGCCAACCCGTCTGGCCAGCGTGGCACAGTAGATTAATTACCCTCCCTGCGATGGGAGGCGGCCCAACTCAGCAGTGAGTCATGTCGCGGGTTCGATTCCCGCACGGAAGAAATATTTGTACCTACAAGTATTTGTTCCGGGTCTGGGTGTTTTCTATCTATAACATGTATGTATTTACAAAAAAAAATATGTATATAAGTAGTTTATCATCCATCTTGTTACCATAACACAAGCATTAAGTTGCTTAGCTTGGGACGAGATGGCGTTGTGTGAAATGTCCAAGGATATTTATTTATTTGTTTAAGGGCTGAGTCATAATAATTGTTTTGGCATAAAAGTTATTCATTCATTCATTAAGATGAACATGGAGAAGACGAAGATCATGTCTAATATCCATGTTCAAGCCACTCCTGTTAACATCGGAGGTTCTACCCTCGAAGTTGTTGACCATTACATTTACCTGGGACACACTGTCCAGTTAGGTAAGTCCAACTTCGAGAAAGAGGTCAATCGTCGGATCCAACTCGGCTGGGCAGCGTTCGGGAAGCTGCGAAAGATCTTCTCGTCCACAATACCGCAGTGTCTGTAGTCAAAAGTCTTCAACCAATGTGTGTTGCCAGTGATGACATATGGAACAGAGACGTGGTCGCTCACTATGGGCTCCATCAGAAGGCTCAAAGTCACCCAAAGGGCAATGGAGAGGGCTATGCTCGGAGTTTCTCTGCGAGATCGAATCAGAAATGAGGAGATACGCAGGAAAACCAGGGTCACCGACATAGCCCACCGGATTGCCAAACTTAAGTGGCAGTGGGCAGGGCACATAGCTCGCAGGACCGACGCCCGATGGCGACCGCGTTCCGGAAGGCGCAGTGCTGGTAGGCCTCCCACACGGTGGACCGACGACCTGGTTAAGGTCGCCGGAAAGCAGTGGATGCGGGCGGCCCAGGACCGGCCTTTGTGGAAATCCTTGGGGGAGGCCTATGTCCAGCAGTGGACGTCTCTTGGCTGAAATGATGATGATGATGATGATGCTGATGATTCATTCATTCGGTCGCATTTATATTCCCTCGCTCATATGCTCATTTATTCGTTCTCGTCTCCTTTCATTCGTTCACTTGTTCATTCATGCGTTCACTCATACAATGTACAGTAAGGGCGTGCTCATAACGGTGACGGGGGTCTGCGTGACTGTCACGTGGCTCTGCCTCGGCAATACCGTGAGACTCAAGTTCATAGCGAACGCCACTACGCCGGCCCTCAAACAACACTTCAACAAACCTTACAGCATCAAGAAGATGCTTCAGGTAACCATTGCCCCCTAAATTCCACGGTGTCACCACCCCATTCAGTCCTGAGGGTGTCGCAGAAGCGCAGAAGGAATTGACAAGGCCGATACCTAGCCGCAACCGAAGGAAAACTTGCTCAATAGGGGCATTACCCTCCATTTAGTTTACTGACATGTTCGTGTAGTGACGCGTACATGCAATGTCACCACCGCATTTAAACCTGAGGGTGTCGTAAGAGCCGACTAAGGGAAATCACATGGCAGAAAACCTAGCAGCAAGAGAAGGATAGCTAGAAACAAAACCCTCTGCCAGCCCATCTGGCCAGCGTGCTACAGTAGGCTTGGTCCCCTTCTGTTTTCTAGGATTGGAGGAGGCCCGACTCAGCAGTGGGTCATTTATTAATATTTCCTTGCGGCTAGGTTATCGGCCTTGCAATTTCCTTGTGTCGGCTCTTACAACACCCTCAGGATAGATTGCGGTGGTGACGCTATATCCACCACTTCACGAACTAGGTTAGTTACCTTCTACGTAGTTGGGGGAGGCTAAATTTAGCAGTGGGTGTATGGCCTAAGTTGATAATGATGACATTGTTTTAGAATACAGGATTTGCAATGTTTCAAGCGATGTCGATCTATTTCGTAGTAGTCTTGAAGAGTTCAAATCCTTACTTCTGGAAGCCGTGGCGGTTGACAGTGTCTAATCCATCTTAAATCTTATATTTTATTTTATATATAAGTTTCTATTTATTACTGTTTAATTTATTCTTGTTTCAAACGTTATAAATGAATGTTGTGGTTCCCTGTAATTGGAATGGTACTAGTTCTGGTTTTTAAGTTCTTATTGTAATACCTGTACACTTTCTGTTGGGAGTCCTAATAAATAAATAATTAAAAATAAATAAAATAAGTCCGCTTGTTGATTTCAAATCCGTCTTCTATGGTTGTGTCTTCTCAGTTGATGCGCGAGGCGGCGTGCGATTTCTTCCCCGACTTCGACGCTCACAGTCACGTTGAGGGCTCCTGCCCAAAGGAATGGGTGTCGGAGAGACACAACTACCACGCGATGGCGTTTCTCTCGCGAGCCTACAACTTTCAATGGAGCAGGTACAGATAAAAAAATAATAATAAAATATTTATTTGTACAAATTAAACAAGTAAAAATAACATAATACACTGAAATGTTGTCAAGTTGTACAGATTTGTCAGATATAGATGTAGACTCCTGCCTCCTAAACTAGGCCAGTGGCCTGTGTTTTAGGAGCCAAAGTTCCTACAAAAAAGTGGCGGATGATGAAAGATGTCAATGTTGTATGTGTCATAAGCTCTGTCGAGCCTCCGAACGAGATTTTTTTTTGATTGGCCCTGTCAATGTCTATCCGTCATTCATTGCGTAAACGTGTAGCGTGTTTCTCTCATCTTGCGGACTTGCTCTCACTATGATGTTTAGTGTTTTCTTGTAAACAAGACCAATAATTTTAAAAAAAGCAACTACAAAGTTTCTTGCGGGCTCTTCTCTGTAGAGCAGCCTTCCGAACCAGTGGTAGTTTCGGCATGAATGTGAGTGAACGCAGGGATTGTGAGCGATCAGTGGAGATGGAGGGATTGTAGGAGTGAGGAGTTGTGTCTGGAAGGTGTGAATGTAGGTATGACGACTGATTGGTGTGTGTGGAGACTACCACCCAGTGTGGGACAGGGGCCGTAAGATGATATTGGTAATTTTAAATATGACGATTTATAAGAGTTTTGTGATGAAACCTACGTAAATAAAGTTCCTTTTGAGTTTGAGTCGACCATGGATAAGACAAAGATCATATCCAATACCCATGTTCAAACCACTCCTATCGACATCGGAAGCTCTACCCTCGAAGTTATTGACCATTACATTTACCTGGGACACACTGTCCAGTTGGGTAAGCCCAACTTTGAGAGAGAGGTCAATCGTCGGATCCAACTCGGCTGGGCAGCGTTCGGGAAGCTGCAAAAGATTATTTTCATCCACAATACCACAGTTTGAAGGCAAAAGTCTTATTATTTTTATCTTTTCTTGTTTTTTTTAAATTAACGGAACCCTTGCTTTAGGTATAACCTGTATCGTGGGGGCAGTTTATAGACATGTAAATTCACGAACACATATGACACCCAGACTCAGAGCAAGTGCCTCTGGTTTAGACAAAGACACTTGCCTGACTCCGGAATCGAACCCGGGATCCGTTGATCTAAAGGCATAAGCAACCCTTAGACCAACGTGTGTTGCCATCAAAATCAAAATGTTTTTTATTCAAACAAATTCTTGCGAATGCTTTCAATAGTCAAATATTATAAGATTATAAGATAAAAATTGAAAACGAAAAATTAATATAAATTAATCATATAGTTTTTACCACCGGTTCGGAATGCCATTCTACAGAGAAGAGCCGGGAAGAAACTCCATGGTTGCTATTTTAAATAAAAGGGTTACAATGATGGTGGTACAAACGAGACGCGGTCCTAGTAGTGGATAATTGATGGGATGAAATGATGATGATGACACGAAGTCAGCTCCATAAGAAGTGACAGCTGGTCTAAAACGTGATTACCGGTAGTCCTTTGATAATGGTTTGTTTCAGGTGGAACGCTTCAGCTGGTAGTCGCAATATTGTGATGCAGATCAGGGAAGCGGTCGACAAGAAGAGAGAGGTAGTTTGAGTTAAATGCAATTCTCAGCATATTTGTAAGTTATCAGCTGTGAAGAACCCTTATTGTCCATGCGGCGACGGATTTAGAATACAGTGTCATCACCCCATTCCATACAGAGTGTGTCGTAAGAGCCGACAAGGTCGAAAACCTAGCCGCAAGAGAAGGAAAAATTTATACGAAACCGTGTGCCTTCCTATGCTGGGGGGAGGCCCGACTCGGCAGTGGGTAATTTATGAGCTGAGTAGAAGTAGTAGAAGGACCAGGGGCATAGCGTGCCTTGGTGGGGCCCCGTATAAAAAAATATTTGCAGGCCCTTATGAAAGGTAAAAAATTCTCACAACAAAAGAAAAAAAATGTGTGCATAAAATTCATAGAAACATTTATTCATCATAATTATCTATCTGTCACTTCCTCCAAAATTTTGCCTTTTTTTCGGCCAACTGATTTTTATATGATTTATAGCTGATGATGACGTTAGTTTTTCTAAAGTTTCTGCCTATATGGACAATAGTGACAGGTCTGACAGTCGACTGAAGTTTTTATTAATTTTTGCTTACGCACGTCGGGGGCCCCCTTGGCCTGGGGGCCCCGTATAATTGATACGGCTGATACGGCGGTAGCTACGCCCCTGAGAAGGACCCTAATAAACGAATCACAGACGAGTGATATTTATCGGTAGTAGGTAAATATCGATAATAACCTCTTAAAAATATCGTTTTTTTTATCTAAATTTTGTACCCCTTTTTACGCCAATTGTGCGGACTCGTATGAGATTTCCCACACTTAACTTATTTAAAAAAATGAATGTTTGTCTGTATGTCCTTTAAAGAATCGTAAGCTATGCATTTGAACATGTGAATTGGGCATGACAAAGAATTGATTTTAGTTAGTGGCGTAGCAACGCGCGCAGGATAGTAGGTACCTAGTTTTTATAGTTATGGGATACAAAATCCTAATGTTTATTTTATAAAATTATGCATAAAAATACATTAAATAATTATAAAGAACATTTACACATAGGTACTACAATGTATTTGACACACACGCATATGTATGTACTCTTTTGTTTATTGTTAGTCTGTGGTCAAATTATCACTCTGTTTAAAAAAATAAATCAGAACATCTTAGCCACGTGGGAGGGGGACACTCAAAATGACATTACTTATGAGTGGCTAACAGGGAAATGGCAAACCCATGATGATGGAGAGAAATAATATTGAAATGATACAAAGTGACTTGACATTGGCTAAACACAAACCGTGAGAGTCACAAGGAAGAAAAAATAGTTATTTGTGCAACAAGAGAGCAAAGTCGTTTTTTGCTGCGAGTGCTGATATTGAATCCCGAGTAAGCGAAGGAATCAATGATTGAATCACGAGCGTAGCGAGTGATTCTAAAGTTGATTCCTGAGTGCTGCGAGGGATTCAAAGGCACGAGATGCGAAAAATTTTGCTCTCGTGTAACACACATATCTTTTCACTTTAGCAGCGAGAACACTATAGGAAATGAAATATATTACGTAGCATTTTTGAAACTATAATTAAATATTTTTAAGTTAAATATCAGTTTTTTAAGCAGTAAATACTTATTTTAGTTTAAATACAACAATAAGTTAAAAATTCAATGAATTACAATAAAAGATATAATTATCATTTTTGCTAAATTTCTTTAGTTAGTACGAAATTCCGAACGTGTTTGTCTTTGAGGTCGAATTAAAAATCGGAGTAACCCCATAACGAACTCCTTTCCAATCGAACTATTAAAAGTACGTCTAGTTTGTATTTAATCAAATATAGTTCCCATAATATTGCTCTGTCAATTTAATATTTATAATCTGTAATTTAATGCTTTGTATTGTTTTCTATAGCGCTACCTGCTAACATTTAACTTCATAACTCTAACGCAACTTATAACCAATTAATTTAACTTTCATAATCACACGAAATTTCTAACACAACACACTTGTCATTGGCAAAATCATCGGTATAACGATGGAAGCCAAAACCTAAATGAAGAAGAAGAAGAAAAATCGGAATTGTTGGTACTGGCCACTTGGTCTTTGTCTCTCTCTCTTTTCTATTGGCGGGAAAGAGATAGTGTCAATGTTTCGAATTAGAATTAAAAAGTTACTTTGTCTCACTCAGTGGGCAAAATCGCATTTTGTCCACTGTTTTCAGTGAGCAAAACCTACATGTTTGAGCTACTGAAGTGAAAAAAATATAATTTAAATTATTTATGGTCATATTCAAAATATCGCTATGACAAAAATACCTATTTAGTTTTGATTTTACATGAAAAGCTTTTTTAAACTTTATTATTTGTAATATATTACTTTCAATATTGAAGTAAAATACCTAAAATATTGCCCATTGTTTCACAAAAAATACCTTTCTTTTTTATTTCTAAGTGGCCGTCTCGGAACATAACCAGCGGCCAGCGGCGTGAAATACAAAAGAATCCTCGCATTTGCTAATTATGTTTCAGGCTAAACTCAACCTTCTTTACGTGACGCCTCAGCGGGCCACTGTTCTGAAATGCAACGAATTAACAACGGAACTTGACACTGAACCCATGGTTGGACTATCTGTGAGTGTTCTTGCTGGTCTTTTCCCCAATTTTATTGGATTCGGCACCTTTCTGGGGCCTTACTCTCGAACGCGATTCCGATCGATCGGAATTGGAATTGTGATGGTTTCGTACTCTTGAGCACACTTGAACGCGACGCTAGCGCTAAATTGGTTCAATATTGTGCGGATATTGGATGAACTAATCACTATTGGATTCAATCCAATATTCGTTTTTTATAATAATTAGTAGGTATTGCTATACCGGTTTTCGACTAACGTGGGCATTTCTCAAACACCAACTTCATGTATATAGACACCTATACAAGAGCCATTCCGATTTCAATCCAATGTTGGCAGTATTGTTTTCAAGAGTACGGTAATTTGACAGAATTGGATCGGAATTGGCATTGGATTCAAATTGTTATTGGATTCAAGAATAAGGCCCCTGGTTTGGCTAACTATCGGCGCCACAAACTTCCGAGATCGAAGACTGAGACCACGTCGAGTTTTATTTTTTATCACCGACTTGAACACCGGCTCTCACATGCACACGACGAAACACAGAAAAATTGCTTTGATTTTTACAACACCAGCGAGCTGGGTTTTATTGATTTTTACAACACGCGTTTTACCCAGCGTGCGATGCGCTTGCTCCGAGTCTGGATGTCATTTGTGTACGTGAATTACATGTTTGTAAAATGTCCTCGCGATACAGGTTTTAACTAGAGTAGAGAGGAGGTTACGTTTTTTAAAGAAAAAAAAGAAAGAAAACAAATCTCACAAATCTGTCTTTTCAGACTGCACAAAAAAAATGGCGATTTAAAAAAAGCAACTACGGAGTTTCTTGCTGGCTCCAAAAATTGTAAAATGTACAGTCACGTGTCGAAAGGTTTATTATTTTAATTTTATTCCAGTTCTATCCGGATCTCTTCACGCTGAACATGTCCTACGGATCAGTCGACGCTCGCAGAACGACCTTCAATATGAAGTACCGCCTCGTCGAAACCGTGTTTGGGATGCTGCAGGAGTTAAAATTGTCTAGTTACTCATAATCTGCACAGACCACGTCAACAGTACATCGCCTATAGTCTATCCAGCGGCTCCAACGTAGCCGGTCAACCTCTTATGCAAAAATGCCGTGATAAAGGAAAACTCGCGTATGTCACAGTAATAGCACATGAGTAAATAAATGTGTAATAGACTTTGCAGTCGTTGTGCTAGTGTGTCGATATACGAGGGTGAATCAAAAAATTCTTGGAATCAATATTAAAAAATGCAAAGATTTAAATAATAATATTTTATTTTTCTACATAATCTCCCTCCAATGCAATGCATTTAGAATAACGCGTTTCTAACTTCCTTATTCCTTGTGAAAAAAAATTATTTTCTTGACTCTCGAAAAAGTCCTCTACGGCAGCTATAACCGCGTCATTATCGTGAAATTTTGTTCCACGAATTTCCTCTTTTAATTTTGGAAATAAGTGAAAATCACTTGGGTCTAAGTCCGGAGAATATGGTGGGTGGTCAAGGAGATTGAAGCCAGCACAGCGGATTGCGTTGAGCGCAACTTCGGATCGATGGGCAGGAGCGTTATCTTGAAGGAACAACACGCCCAACGACAGTTTTCCACGACGTTTTTCTTTAATCGCTTCACGCACTTTCGGGATTAAATTTGCATAATAGGGTCCAGTTATCGTCTGGCCTTTTGGCATGTAATCAATAAAAAGGATTCCTTCACTATCCCAGAACACAGAGGCCATAACTTTGCCAGCGGAAGGAGCAACTCGAAATTTCTTAATAGATGGAGAGGGTGGTCGTTTCCAAGACATGCTTTGTCTTTTAGTTTCAGGATCAAAATGGTGGACCCACGTTTCATCCATGGTGACAAGACGACGGCAAAAATTATCCGAATCACGCTGGAACATTTCGAGATTACGCTTGGAAATTTCCAAACGTCGCTTTTTTTTTCGTCGGTTAACATTCGTGGCACCCATCTTGCAGACACTTTTTTGAACCCCAGTGAATCAATTAAAATGGATTGAACGCTACCAAAAGATATCTTTAGGATCTCAGCTATATGTTTTATAGTCATTCTTCTGTCTTCCAAAACCAGATTCTCAATCTTTTTGACATTTTCTTCTGTAACGGAGGTTGAAGGCCGCCCAGAACGCGGGTCATCTTTACAGCTTGATCTACCTCTTTTAAATTCAGCCACCCAGTACGCAACCGTAGAATAGGGTACAGCATCACCCCCTAATGTCTGCTGAATGTCCAAAAAAATTTCCTTCGTAGACATTTTTTTCAAACTGAGATATTTTATCACCGCACGTAACTCACTTTTATCCATAATTTTGACTTTTTAGCAACTCGTTGCACAAAAAAATTTATTACATGCGAACGAACTGACAAAAACAAGTGACAGTCTGCATAAATATAGTGTGATAGACACTCTTTAATTTGAATATCGAACTTGATCCAAAAAGGTTTCATATATATGCACTTCTAAGAACTTTTTGATTCACCCTCGTATTTCGTTGGCGTTAATATTATTATAAATGGCGCCATCATTGTTCTCCGGTAGCCAAATTATAAATTTACGTTCAGTGACCACACTTTCAAACGCAACGATTGTTACATACATAGAAACACACCTTTACTTACGGCATTCTTAACGCGACCCAACTATAGTTGTTTAGAGATGAAATTCCAGCCGGCCGCATCAGTCTTCTAATCAAGAGAGTTATTCCTGAAGGTGGTAATAAATATCTCTAAGGTGGTAGTAAAATTGTTTTTTTAAATAAAAGTTCTCATTGTCCTAAAATAAATTAATGCCGAATATCTAGATATACATTAAGCAAACATGGAATGGATTTCTTATGGCGGTCTCTATACTATTAATCTACAGGATTTAACAAAACCTCTATAGCCATCGGAAGTGCGGGCATAGAGCATATAAAGAGGGGAACCGTTCTCTGTTTTTTTTCTATTAAAACGAAAATGCATTCTGTATAACCTGTATCGCATGGGCAGTTTAGAAATATGTAATTCACGAACACAAATGACACCCAGACTCAGAGGTTTACACAAAGATACACAAAGGTTTACACAAAGATACTTACTTGCCCTGATACTTAATTTGTGATGTGAAATACTTCAAAATTTAAGCACTTTTTAATAAAACACTGAATATTTCTATAAACAATTTTACTATTTCTCAATTTTATCAGATAAAAAATAACTATTCGCTAGTGATAGTAAAAAAAAATGATCCAATACTACGCAGCTAGTCTCTGCTCAGCACAGATTATATACCTTTTTACAATAACAACAAAAACCTCTTCAACATATTTTTTCTCGTAATCGATTTAATTTTTACCTGTTAAATACACTAGTATTGCTTAAACCTTTAGCGCAAAACAGTTATGCTGATCTATAAAAAATATACAGGGTGTCAAGTAATAGAGCGACTATAGTTTCTTGCTGGCAATTCTATTGGGAACCTACCGACGATCGGTTTATGAATTGCAACTTGACGACAAAATATTTGTCGGCATTATTTAAAAAAAAAGCAATCCGACAAATGTAATGTCTCCTAAAAATGACGTTTCTGACATAAATAAAATACCTAATTGGAAGATGAAGGCGGTCACTTTTTACTCCGAACTACTGATATGAACGCACTTGTCTTTTTAACAAGATGTGTTTTTGTACTTACAAGAAACGAAAGTATGTCATGAAAGTGGCCTGCATACACCAACACATTTGTATATTGTTTGTGATCAAGCGATTATATATTTACGAAAGAAACAAAGCCTGCACTATGTATACCCTTTATCGCGGGGGCTGATTACAAACATGAAATTCACGATTACAAATGACACCCACTCAGAACAAGTGCCGCTGGTTTACACAAATACATTTGCCCTACCCGGGACTCGAACCAGTGACCCAAAGAACCACAAATATCATTGTGCTCTTATTTTACGAAATGCACTGTGCTGATCTAATATTAAGTGTATTCTTGTTAGCTATTGTATTTATTGACTTTGCTAAAAAATAGTACTGTATGCATTGACACCCTGTATAAAATTGCAGACCCCTAGCCGTGTTAGTGAGTGACCCAAACTTTTATCGATATAATCGTTAAACCAAATATCCGATATTATCGATAAGTGTCACGTGAATGTGTTGTGTCGATTTGATTTATATTCAACAAATATTACATTTCATCGACATCGATAATGTTAAAAACAACATTGGCAGCGATTTTTTTTTTTAAATAAGCTATTATGGTGGCACTTTACTTGCTATTTGGCGTATTTTTGACCAAATAATTGATTAAAAATCCCTAATGAAAAGAAGACAAATAAACGAAATGTGTAAAACTATGAAACACTTCTTTGTCAAAAATCTAAAGTCAAATAGTCAAGTGAAACGCCAGCATTATGGAATATTGATAAGAGCAGTGTTCGATAAGTATCGATAAATTTGTCTCGTTCGTATCAATATGCCGACTGCTTAATGCCCTAAGCGCTATAATTACAGAAAATAAACTAAGCACACAAAAGTTCAGAGGAAACTAGACGTTGCATTAGTCACACTAAGACTCATTTTTTCAATGAAAACATATTTTTTGTAGAGTCCACGTGCCGAAAATTACTATTCTATATGAATTTCACTCGCGGTCTTGAGGTGTCGTTAATCACTTGGGTACATAGCACGCTTAATGTGATGCTGACAGATGATATTCAATACAAATTTGGCCCTATCTAAACGGTAAGTAAAAATAAAATAATTACACTGATTGTGCTTGAAACAATTATCTTATTTTAAATCGAAACATTTCTATAAATACAAACATTGACGAAGTTAAGCTTGTTATTTATTAAAAAATATTAAAAAACAACAATTGTTACGTGGTAATCGATTTTTCGAATTAATCGATAAATTACTATCGACATATTCGATGCCCAACTCTAGACCGCGAGTACTACTTTTAATTTACAATTACACTACCTCCAAATTCACATTAATATTAAAACAAATTTTTGAAATGTGATTTTGAACACTGAGGGTTGACTTTTTTTTAAATAACTGATTATTAAAACTTTTTGAGCCGACATAGATGTCAATTTACTTCTAGATGTGTGTAGCTCGTATTGAAAGAAATAATGCCTTGGAAATTTGTAGTTATATTTTATTTGTTATTATTTGCATAGTAGAGTAATATTTTTGGGTGTAAAGGAATGCGATGCAAAACTGGTTCGTCGAAAGTAGTCCAACTGTATTAAAGGTTAATGAAACTTACGCTTGAATTGTTTTCCATAATAATTCAATCACATCCAGATGTAGTATCGATCTACGTGATTTCACAAATAAAAGGTCAACCCTCAGTCGAGGTTGTGCGCCAATAAGAGTAGACAAAAAAAGATATAATGTAAAAATCTGTTACTCTTATTGCGCGGTCGATATCAGGAAACGGTTAAAATTATTGTGAAGATATTATAAATACAGATTCTTTTTCTTCTCTGTTTCGCCTTAGCCTCAGTAGCCATGCCAAATGCATTACAAAAACTGCTTTGACAGCTTAACACTCGCGCCATTTCTGACGTTTAACCTTTCAATAATTTATGACATTTTACTTTTTAATACCGCGTTTAGTTATTGGTAAACGATTTAATTTAACAAATCTTTTTAACCGTCTCCCCTCCCAACTATTTTTAAAAGACTGTAATGCTAAGCCCACGAATTTCAATGGATTTCAGAACATATTAAACTCCATTATAAATTCGGCGGACAATCCCCCATCTACGATAAATAATATAACCGTTAATAATTAAAAAAGGGCGCTTTATTTTATTGTTTAAATTAAAAGACCACTAATCTACAATGATAAACGATGTTTTTTATTAAACTTTTTGCTTAATATTTACAAGAATAAATGATAAAAAAATTATAATAATAATTTTAATATAAAAAGAGTGTTTATATTGCCTGATGTGTAAGACAATTCTCGATCACAGGCATTAAATGCGTCCTTTTGACGCGTTCACATTGAAATCGGCATGTCTGTCTCATCCGAATGCTTTGAACGACTAAAAGATTTTACCGACCACTAGGAGTTACATAGGGGTAAAAAAAGATAGATATTGCCCCGAGATCAATGATAGGCGCCATAAAACAACTTGATTGATTGAGACTGTACAAATCTGTACATACAATGAAGACTTCACAACTTTAACAACACATCATTCACAGAGTTACTGGAAGTTATGCTTGTTTTGATTTAAACAAAACGTTGTCATAGTAACGGAGCCGTATAACAAATATATTATAATATACAGTTTTAACCATAGTTGACCATTCGAGTTTATACTAATAAATTTGCAGAGACCTTTATCTAACATTCATTTACTTACCCCCAAAATCAAGAAGAATAAATTGACCCCACAACAAAACCTGGTAAATATTCTGCCGCGGTACCGTAGTCCGGCAAACAAGTTGAGTCAAAACTGCCCTGGTGGGTGGAAATTCGCCAATGTCGTCACCGCAAAAAAAGTGAGACTCAGAAATGTACTTTTTTCAATTTGTTCAAATTGTTTGCCGGCTATTATAGCAAATGTCAATCGACAGATCTACGTAGCCATAAAGCCTAATTTTAACCCCAAATGCGTCGCAACATTTCAGCGGGATACGTTTGACCCCCGCTAGTAGGTGTCATAACGGCGCCGCACACAAAATAAACCCGAAAGGTCAATATCAACACAGGTGTTTCAACAGCTGTTCCGACACGTCGGTTTTGGAAAGGTCAGTGAACTCGGCCGATTTGCCTCGCTGCAATATCTCAATGGTACTTCTGGATTCTATCTGCCTAATGTGGTAGAGCACCTTGGGCTCCGGCATGGGTAGGGCGGGTCTTGCCACGCTGACTGTGGCCTTCTTGAGGGCTCTGGCCAACGTTTTGAGAAATTTGGACCACTGCCTCTCGTTTGAGGTCGCCTCGGGCGTTGTGATGAGCATCGTAGCTTTCTCCATTAGTGCGCACACGCAGCTAAGTGTCAGCTGTGGGTAACGAAAGTTAAATATAACTTCAAACTGCGGGCGTCATGTAGCCGGGTAGATCTGCAGGTCAAGAAGCACCTGGATTTTCCAGAAGCACCATAAGTTTTTAGACTATTACTACTCAGCCCATAAATTACCACTGCTGAGTCGGGCCTCCTCCAAAACATGGGGAGGGAGGGTAATTAGCCTACTGTGCCACAATGGCGTTACGGGTTGGCACAGGGTTTCCAATCAAGATTTCCTTCTCTTGTGACTAGGTTATCAGCCTTGTCATTTCCTTTTGTCGGCTCCTAAGACACCCTCAGCATGGATTGGGGTGGTGACACAGACATACTGTGTAAAAAATATCCTACTTGTAATGAAGCCCCACTCAACAGTGGGTCATTTATGGGCTGAGTAATAGTAGTAGTTTAAGGTGAATGTTCCAGGGTAGCCCGCGAATTTCAAATTTTCTTACGTTTTTTGCAATTTGCAGGTCAGTGCTAGGTTGTATGTTGATTAAAATGTTATTCGCGGCTGTAAGACGTATGTAGTTATAGAATTATAATCATCAAAATCATCAATACAACCCTCCAAGCTCATAAAGGTGCAAGAAAAACTTTTTCAACGTCAAAGTCATTCTTGCAACTTAATTGCAAATTGCAAAAAACGTACGAAAATTTGAATTTCGCGGGCTACCCTGGAAACATTCACCTTAAGTCAATTTGCCAATTCCGATCCAATTCATTTTCAATGCTGTCAAATTACTATACTCTTGAAAACAATACTGACAACATTGGATTGAAATCGGAATTGCTCTTGTATTGGCTAGCGATTGTCAATTTTTGTTTTTTTTTTTTGACATTTCACACTACGCTATCTTGTCCCAAGCTAAGCAACTTAATGCTTGTGTTATGGTAACGAGATGGATGATAAACTACTTATTATACTTTTTTTTTACGTATAGATTGGAAATAAGATTTTTAAGAAGTTCTTCCAATCCAAACAGTACGCAACTACTCGCGTATACTTTGTAGTGACATAGAATTATATCTTGTTCCATAACGTACAGCGCCAGTACACATAGGGACTAATCGTGTATGTTTCCGAATAAGCGCGCTAAAACCTAGATCACTATTTGTAATATAGATTATGGCGATATTACATATAAAAGCCATTAATATTTTCAATAATTCTTTAAAACATGTCACTACAGACCAACAGCCCCAAAATTTTATTTTCAACAACTTTAAAAAAGGACTGTCCCGATTTTTTTTATGATAAAAGTTATTTTTATGTATATAATCCTGCCTATTTTATCTTACCTAGTAAAGTTCAATTATAATTCCATATTTAACTGAATTAAAATTCTACTTAGACTTATATCACTCTTGTCAAATGTATATGTAAGTCATTCAGTATAGTTAGGAACGAAGACGCGAGCATGCACGATACAAACTATACACGACGAGTACGCAAAATTCTTGTATGCATTGTAATAACAGTTTTTTAAAACAAAATTACAATATATACGCGAGCAGTTTCCTATGGCTGCGTTCTGGCGTTGTATAGAATGTAAAGACGCCACGTGGCTAAGATGTTCTGCACGGACGTGGGGTTGGCCAATAGTTAACCACTATTGGGTTCACCCAATGGCCACACAATATTGAAACAATTTGGTGCTAGCGTGGCGTTCAAGTGTACTCAAGAGTACGAAACGTCATAATTCCAATCCCGATCGATGGGAATCGCGTTCGAGAGGAAGCCCCCAGGCCGTTTGCAAGATTGCGAGATACAGTCGGAACTTACGGGTGTGGTAAGCGCATAGGGCGTCCTCGCTGGGTCCAGGGCTTCAGAGAGGACACTACACGACTCCAGGATGGCTGACCAGCCCGTAGTGTTCTGTATGTACCTGTGAAAACAATATTCACCAATATATCAGCTTATCTTTACTCAAGTGTAACGGATTTTAAAGCGGTTTTTTTTTCATACCTAGAGTGATTCGAGAGGAAGGTTTATATGTATAATACATCAATAATATAGTAGAGATCAATAACACTGATAAATTTAGAGGTCATTATTGCACTCGTGCGAAGCCGGGTCGCTAGTTTGAATTATAGTTCAATTCTCAATTTGACCTCAACAATAAAAATGTACTAACGAGAGAGTATATACGCGCGTGTGTGCCAAATACATGTTAGTGTGTGTAATGTTTTTTAATTGATTTAATGTATTTTCTATTATATATATATGTCGGAGATAGCGACGGCTGAGCGATAGAGTCGTCATCATCTTGACTTGGTACGAGGTTTATTACTTGTAACTTTATAATTCACAATATTAACCACAGTATAAATAACAATGTTCAGTTAACACACTTAGATAGACAAACCGACAGGTTCGCAACGGAGAAGTGTCTCGGTCCGTGTCCCAACGTCGACTGACTGATCGAGCCAACCTCACTTTCCATTACGACTCTGTCCACGTGCCGCCATTGCAAAACAACTGACGTCACCGCGTTTGCCGCACTACTGTGTTAACAATCAATTGAGAAACTTAATAAAACGATATCGTTATCCACGACACGGCCAGCCTGACGAAGCACACGTCCTCGTGTGTACTTGTAACAAAATAACCAACTGAGGCACATTTACGTTCGGCCAACCTGACGGTAATGTTCCGTAATCGTATCTTAAGAATCAAGTTAACAGAGATCACGTTAGCATACAAATAATTTTAACAACTTTAACACGAAAGATTCCTCTAAGCCCATAATCTTTAAATCTCAATACTGATACTTTAAAACAGTAGGTTTAAAGTAATAATTACACAACACATGGCCCAGCTGTCCCAGCAGCTAGTGACAATTCACATGTCACCCATATCGTCATCGCTCCAAGCGATACGACCAACACTTTAACTAGAGTTCACGACTCCCAGTACACAGGACCATACAAATAGTCTCTCTCGAGACCCGGGTCCCCGCCACACCACTAGCTGCCCATCGCGCTCTGTACAACTCCCAGAGTTGCAGTTACGACTACAGACTAGTGCATGTAGTGCGACCTAGCCAAGGTATGTGTTCTTTTTTACTGTTGGAGGCAACCTCCTCACCATCTTCATCAGACAAATTTAACTCAACGGGCACACTGCTTAGTGGAATCTCCTTATACAGTCGTGAGCGTATTTTTATGTTCTATTACCGGTCAAAGATTTCAGCAAATAACGATCACCATCAAGTAACTCCACAATTTTTAACGGTCCCTTGTATTTCGCGTCTAATTTAGTTTGGTTTCTCTTCGTTCTGAATTTAAACTAAATTACCAACATCAAACTTTACCACTTTAACTTGTAGTTTTATCAAATTTTACTTTTTCGTAACTGGCACTATTTTCTATGTATGTGGCCGCTTGCTCTCTTACTAATGTCTACTGCCGGTCCGGAATCATTCAAAGTTAATAGGTTAAATGGTCTAGCTAAAGGTCCTATCAGAAACTCGAGTGGACTCGCTTGTATTACACGGTGGACAGAGGAATTCAAAACTAATTGCACGTCTTCTAACGCTTCATGCCGGGACCTATCAGACGCTTCTATCGCGGTCAGCATACTTTTTAACGCGCTCATTGTTCTTTCTACTTGGCAATTAGCGCGACTTGAACCCGTAGCTATCAAACGTAATGAAACTGACAAAAAAACTTTGAATTCTTTGTTGGCAAAGCATCGTCCCAGATCTGCAATTACTTACTGGAGCTCCAACTAAAGACGCTTAATTTAAGGGATTTAATTGTTCTAGCCAAATCTATTCTCAGGGTATGATACAAGGGAACAAATTTTGTGACCGCATCAATTAAAACTATGACGTACTCCTTGCAATCGCTTTTCCACTTAATTTGCCAGTTAAGTCAACGTGCACAGTATGCCACGGGATACTAATCTTAAGAATTGGATGAAGTCCCGCTTGTGGGCGACCTGATTGCGATTGAGATAGTTTACAAGTAATACAACCATAGACAAACTTACGAACGCACTTAGCCATGTGCTCGAACCAATAGTGATCAACCCTGTATATTTGGCCACCTCGCCCTTTATAGTTCACAGAGCCACCTCGCCCTTGACTGTATATTTGGCCACCTCGCCCTTTATAGTTCATAGAGCCACCTCGCCCTTGACTGTATATTTGGCCACCTCGCCCTTTATAGTTCATAGAGCCACCTATTACAATTGGGACTCGAAAATTAATCCAGCGTGTCGAGGCATAATTGCTGCTGACCACACCCTCAGGTATTAAAGGCGTGAAGTTACATAAGCACATAGCCATATGATGTTTTAATTAAAGAAACTATTAAACTAGTCCCAATATCTTACCGTCATTATTATCTAATAAGCATGGATCCAGCCCAGTAGGGACATATGATTGGGGGAGTGGACGTTGGCGTTCTCTCGAGTATTTATAAGTGCGTTCAAACTCTTATGATATCTGTCACCGTCAAGTACCTCAATGACTTCATAAGGTCCGTTATATTTAGGATCCAATTTGGTTTGATTCCGTTCATGATTTTCGACTAAAACATAATCTCCCACCGAAAATCTAGTCACATTTGCCTTATTTTTATCGAATCTTAATTTATCAAGCTGTGCATTATTTTCCATTAATTTGTCAGCTTGTTCCCTAATCTCTCAAATTTATCTCAACCTCATGATCGTCAATAGTTAATAAATTTAGTGGCCTAGCTACTCTACCTATTAACAATTCTAATGGACTTGCCTTAGTTACCCTATGAATCGTGCTATTTATAGCAAGTTGGACATCATCTAACGCATCTTGCCATGACCTATTTGGACTAACTTCTACAACAGTCAACATATTTTTGAGGGTGCTCATAACTCTTTCCACTTGGCTTCGGCGCAACACAATGTTTGATGAGAGAGCACTCTGCACCAGAATCAGAATAAAATGGATACGACTCACAAGCGTTCATCAGCGCACCGCTGGGATTGCTAACATAGCAAGCTTCCACATGCCTCTCGTCACTCGCCGCCGCCGCAGGCGCCGCTCCGAACCGCCTGCGCCTACCGCCGCGCCAGCTCCTCCGCTGTTGCCACGTTGTTGCCACGTGGACATCTCGCTGCCAAATGTCCGGCGCTGCCGCACCTGAAACAGACTAAGTCCGACCGCGGCCGCGGCCCCGCAGAGCCTGACGCTGAAGTGTGCAGTGGCAGCACTAGCTGCCTTGCCTTTCACCGCCAATTTGATGCTCGGTGACCCATTCCACCGCAGCTGTGACATTCCACAGTTGCCGACCGAAAACCCGATCGCTTGAAATCTGGATCTGCTGTCCTATCGCCTCACGTTTAGGCTACCTTACCGATGCAAATCAAGGCATACAATGGCTCCATAATCTTGGAAAACTTTGCTATAAACTGGCGAAAATACGACGCCAGACCGATGAACCGTCAAGCTAAACAAGCACAGCAATCTAAACTTCGTATCGCAAGTAATTAACAGGTAAACACGCAAAAGAACCTCAAATAATATTTTCTTACACCGGTCAAAATCACACTATCGTAAATTCGTATACCATACAATATACCCGAGTAATAAAATGGAAACTGCTCACCGGAGTGACGTAAAATTGCAGCTGGTGCGCTTACTACAGATCCACTCACTATTCTTTGACCTGGCTGACCACAGTACTGTTGCTCGCCTTCCTGCTGCTCCGCTCAGGGCAGTTAGACGCGTAGTGTCCTTGTCCATCACAATGAAAGCAAGTGATCCCCACTTGGTTAATCGCCGCACTATGACTGCCGCTTGTGATCTTCAGTTCAGAACAATCTTCATGTAGCTTAATGTCTCCTTTATAGTGACAATGAATCGCCATTATCAGTTATTTCCATCGCGTACAGAAGTACACACATTATCACTACACTGTTTTCTCCACGTGGGCTGACTGAGTTACATACCACTTCTGATGTCGGAGATAGCGACGGCTGAGCGATAGAGTCGTCATCATCTTGACTTGGTACGAGGTTTATTACTTGTAACTTTATAATTCACAATATTAACCACAGTATAAATAACAATGTTCAGTTAACACACTTAGATAGACAAACCGACAGGTTCGCAACGGAGAAGTGTCTCGGTCCGTGTCCCAACGTCGACTGACTGATCGAGCCAACCTCACTTTCCATTACGACTCTGTCCACGTGCCGCCATTGCAAAACAACTGACGTCACCGCGTTTGCCGCACTACTGTGTTAACAATCAATTGAGAAACTTAATAAAACGATATCGTTATCCACGATATATATATAAAAGAAAGTCGTATTAGTTACACTATTTATAACTCGAGAACAGCTGAACCGATTTGGCTGAAAATTGGCGGGAAGGTAGCTGAGGACCAGGAAAAGGACATAGGAAACTTTTATCCCGATCCCGAAAAAAAAAATTTCAATATTAATTTACTGCAAATTATTTGGCTTTTATTTGACATTCATAATCATATGTTAGCTCTAACAATGGCGATATCTGTTGACAGTTTCGCTGTCAGTTGCGTTTTGTTAAAGTAGGTTTTATACGGACGGGATAAAAATCTCAGGAATCCTATGTCCAACTTTCTTTTTGTTTTAAATAATATATAATGCGGAACAAAGTTCGCCGGGTCAGCTAGTAGTCGATAATTTTAAAAAATATTAGATTTTTGCACGCCTTCTCTGTATACAATATCGGCTCATTTTATACACGAATAATTAAAGATGGGCTCGACTGCGTTTCCGTGTTGTGACAGATTTAGAATACATCATGTCACCACTCCATTCCATCCTGAGGGTGTCGTAAGAGCCTACAAAAGACAATGACAAGACAGAAAACATAGCCGTGAAACAAGGAAAACTTGATACGAAACCCTGTGCCAACCTGTCATGGCAGTTTGGCACAGTAGGCTAAGTGCCCTCCATGTGACAGGAGAAGCCAGAGTCGGTGGTTGATCATTTTTGGACCGAGTAGTAGGTAATACTAACTTCCTGAAGTGCGGTGCCAAAGCTGCCAGGCCTCCGTCGTCTCGCCTGGCCGCCGAGGAGAGGGCTCGCAGGACACGCGTCCACAGCCCCCGCAGCCGGGGGTGGGTTGGTGGCACCCGGGACACGAAGCGGGAGACCAACGCCTGACAAACAAACACACAGTGTGAGATTAAACAGAGAGTAAAAATGCTCGACTGCCTCGGATCAATAAATAAGTCACGGGTTCAATTCCGGGGGCGGGCAAGTGTCTTTGTCTAAACCAGAGGCACTTGCTCCGAGTCTGGGTGTCATTTGTACCATGTTTGTAAACTACCCCGGCGATACAGGTTATACCTGCAGGGGTACCGTTTAAAAATCAGAACCATCATCACATTAATCAGTATCGTGATCACCATCACAGCCATCACTGCCAAGTTCACTATCACAGCCATCATCATCACATGCATTATCATCACCACACACATCGTGACAGCCATCATTATCATGAAATGACGGTTATCTCCTTCAGGCTAGCCAGCAACAGGGTCGTGAGCGTACCTTCCCCTTCCGCACGGCCATGATCTGCGTGAGCCGGTCCCCGTGCTGCAGTCCGGCGAACATCCTGCCCATGAGCTCGTCCTTGTCCTCGTCCAGCAGGTTCTTGACGGGCGCCGGCTTCTGGCTCACGGCCAGGTTCACCACCTGCAAAATGACGAGCATACCTTCGTTTTTTTATCATTTACTTAATTGCCTTTGACCCTAGGCTTGCGTGATGGAAAGTCACGCCACGGTCTAAGATGGAGTAAGCAATTCAAGGAAATGTTGGGATCCAGCTCTCACATGCTCACGACGAAACACAGTAAAACTGCTTAGATGTGAACCGTGGTAGCTAGCCGGGCGGACCACTAAGCTGAACGTCCACAGCCAGCTAAAATAAGATAGTTTAGTTTAGCTTGCATAGTAGAGCCAGTTTTTCATACATGTTAGCACATGTATGAAAAACTGGCTCAACTTAGATCCTACTACCAAGCGTGCTGGGTTTTGTTGACTTTTACAACACGCGTTACTTCCCAGCGTGCGGGGAGGAAGTTTTATATTCTGCCCCTTCCCCACACGGGGGAATATACAGAGTTTCACCACCCCAATCCATCTTGAGGGTGTCGCATTAGTCGAGAAAAGGATCGGACTGTTACCTACTATAACTTTGTGAAGAATGATTTCTCACCTGTCTCTTGTCCACACTCTCGCTCTTCGGGCTCTCTTGCTTGGGCCTTCTCTGTACAGACTCGATGTTCTTCAAAAAGAGATTCGACTCATCATGGTCTTCCAATTCCTTTTGAGATAGAGACTCGAGTAAAAGTAGCTGCTTCTGTTTCTCTTCTCTATCCTGACAATAATAAAATAAAAAAATTAACCAACTCAAAAAAACTAATATTATGATTTTACTCGTTTTTATAGCTTTTCTCTGGAGACCAACATTCCGAACCGGAGTTAGCCTCGAGTAAGAAACACACAGGTTGATGGCTATTAGAGTTAGTTTCAAATATCTTCTACGGACACAGGATATTTCGGACTTAACATATTATGGTTGGGACTGGCCTTTGTGGAAATCCTGGGGAGGCCTATGTCCAGCTATGGACGTCTTTTGGCTGGAATGATGATGGTCGGTTCGTCCAGAACAGTGCTGATTGGCATAGATAGGTTTCCGAAGAACAGTTCAGCAGATGTGGCTGGGAAAGGGATTGCCCATTCCTCAAATAAAATAATGTAAAAAAACGGGTTGCACCCCGGTAGTGCCGGCAGAAGTAAAAACTAAAAAACATTAAAAAATAATATAACATTAGCACAATACACACACTAACCTGACAATGTAAATCAAATAATTGTCAAAATAATTTTTATTTTGTTCAAATAATAACTATTAAATTGATAAAGAAAATTATCACGTATGTATTGAATATACTAAACACAGCGAGACAATAGCTTAGAGCAGTGACTGTATCTTTATACACTCGGCGGTCCCGAGTTCACCCGATCGAGAATTTCACCTCAGAGCGTGACGGGTCAGCCCAACTTACTACCTACGGGAAAATCTGTGTGCGGTGCGCCAAATAGTATATTTCATTACAAGTGCGGAAAGGCTGTTACAACGAGTTCCGACAAATGTCTACCCGAGCCGAGACGCAGCCGAAGGCGAGGGTTGACAGTCGGAACAAGTTGCAATGACGGTTCCGCACGTGTAATGAACGACTATTTTTAATACAGTTGCGAAAAAATGAAGCAATTTAATAAAATAATAAAAACACAATAAACTCAACTAACTAATCATTTCTGAAAAATGGCGCCGACTGTAGAATATAAGCAGATTTTTTTTTCTTCACCCATTCTGGTAGGCAAAAGGAACAATGCCCATACAGCCAAGTCTTCAGTAGAATTTTTTTATTGATATGAAATGAAATTTAATTAGATGAAATAAAACACATTCAATCAAATCATTAAATCTGATATTGAAACAAATTAGTACGTAGTTTCTTTTTAGAAATATACGTATTTGCATGAATCATAAAAACTTCTATGATATTTTTTAGTAAAAACTTCATGGTTGGTTTTTCCTTATAATAGACATTATTTTGACAGTTGGGAAAGAAAACGCACTAGTGCGGGAATGGTAAAGAAAAAGCACGCGTGTGTAATAGCCCACTTCCCGAACGCTATACGGCCCTGCAATATGCGACTTTTTGAGCAACTGAACTAAAAAATAAAAATTAAATTAAAAATTTAAATAAACCCCCGACACAATAACCTTTAAAAAGTAAAAAATAAAAATAAATACTTCGCGTTGGGGGACCACTCCCACTTATTTATTACCTGACCCCTGGTCCCCCAACGCGAAGTATTTATTTTTATTTTTTACTTTTTAAAGGTTATTGTGTCGGGGGTTTATTTAAATTTTTAATTAAATTTTTATTTTATCCTTTTTATAGGTACATACTTATTATAATGTAGATTTTGTTAAATTGCACGTGACGCGCTTTCATTTGAGACCCCACTCGATTATCTTTGCAGACATTCGGTTATTCTTCCCCACTTTCACCCCTCATAACTTTTAAACGGCTCACCCGATTTTCATCAAACATGTCTAAGAACACTTGCCCGTAACTCACCTTTCATACAAAAAAAACTTTATTGAAATCGCTTCATCCGTTCGTGAGCTACGGTGCCACAGACAGACAGACAGACCGACAGACAAACACACAGACAGACAGACACGTGAAACTTATAACAACCCTCTTTTTGCGTCGGGGGTTAAAAAGAAAATGTTCACTTTAAAAATTAAGTGTTTTTTTAACTCACCTTCATAATGAGCGCGTTGGAGATAGCCAACGGGTCGTTCAGCTCCTCCAGCCGCAGCAAGATCAGGTACAACGCCTCAATGTCTAGGAGCAGTTGCTTCGTCCTCTTCATTTCCCTCGGGGCCTGGTGATATTCAAATTTTGAAGTGAAACTTTTATGCGACTTCCAACAAGGTTGCGTTAAACGTTTAAGGCGCAAGAGGGAGAGAGAGAGAAAAAGATACACAAAAGTAAGAGAGAAAGAGAGTGAGTCATAGATTTGGATATTTCTCCACTCGAAAATGACAATTTAAAGATGCGATCAATTGTGAATTGTCAGCAATGTTAATAAAGTGTGCCTTCCTTTTAGCCCATTACTGACCCACTATTGAGTCGGGCCTCCTCCAAATTCGTGTGGAAGGAAATTAGCCTACTGTGCCACGCTGGCAAGACGGGTTGGCAAAGAGTTTGTATCAAGTTTTCCTTCTATTGCGGCTACGTGATTTGCCTCTTGAGTTCCCTTAGTCGCCTCTTACGACACCCTCGGGATGATATAGGTTGGTGACACTGCGTATTCCAAATCCGCAATCACACGGAAGTTTGTCTTAAAGAAACAATATGACTGCCTCGTTGGTCTAGTGGTTAGATGTGCCGCCTTTGGATCAACGCGTCCCGGGTTCGATTCCGCGGTCGGGCAAGTGTCTTTGTCTAAGCCAGAGGCACTGGCTCGGAGTCTGGGTGTCATTTCTATCTATAATATGTATGTATTTAAAAAAAAAATGTATGTAAGTAGTGTATCATCCATCTCGTTACCATAACACAAGCATTAAGTTGCTTAGCTTGGGACGAGATGGCGTTGTGTGAAATGTCCAAGGATATTTATTTATTTATTACTAGTGGCCCGCCCCGGCTTCGCCCGTGCAAAGCGGGGGTGGGTTATACTTAAAAATCTTCCCCTTGAATCACGCTATCTATTAAAAAAAACCGCTTCAAAATCCGTTGCGTAGTTTTAAAGATTTATGCATATACATAGGGACGGACAGACGACAGCGACTTTGTTTTATACTATGTAGTGATTATTTATTTGACTATTGTCTAATATATTTCCACATTATGAAGTATCACTTCTTCCGCGCAGAGGGACTCCACACCCTTATATTTAAAATAGAGTGTATGCTCACTCTATTTACTACTCAGCCCATAAATGACCTACTGCTGTGTGGGGCCTCCACCAACAACATGGAGGGTAATTAGCCTCCCATACTACCGGTGGCCAGACGGGTTGGCACAGGGTTTAGTATCAAGTTTTCCCTCTATTGCGGCGAGGTTTTCGGTTTTGTCATTTCCTATTGCCGACTTTTACCACACCCTCAGGTTAAATCTATATAAATATCCTTGGACATTTCACACAACGCCATCTCGTCCCAAGCTAAGCAACTTAATGTTTGTGTTATGGTAACGAGATGGATGATAACTACTTATATACATTTTTTTTTTGTAAATACATACATATTATAGATAGAAATGACACCCAGACTCCGAGCCAGTGCCTCTGGCTTAGACAAAGACACTTGCCCGACCGCGGAATCGAACCCGGGACCCGTTGATCCAAAGGCGGCACATCTAACCACTAGACCAACGAGGCAGTCATATTGTTTCTTTAAGACAAACTTCCGTGTGATGGCGGATTTGGAATACGCAGTGTCACCAACCTATATCATCCCGAGGGTGTCGTAAGAGGCGACTAAGGGAACTCAAGAGGTAGATTACCCAACCGAAAGAGAAGGAAGACTTGATACAAACCCTGTGCCAACCCGTCTTGCCAGCGTGGCACAGTAGGCTAATCCCTCCATGAATTTGGAGGAGGCCCGATCCAACAGTGTTTAGAGGCCTCAACCCACCTCGAGGGGGTGCGTGGTGCTGGCCACACTGGGCGCCCTGGACAGCCTCCCCGGGGCCCTCTCCGAGTCCACCATCTCCACGTCGATGATCTTCCTCGGGGCCGTCACGCTGCCGCACTGGAAGTAACATCCTTCACATTTATACACAAACTCAAAAGGAACTTTATATACGTAGGTTTTATCACAAAACTCTTATGAATCGTTATATTTAAAATTACTATTATCATCTAACGGCCCCTGTTCCACGCTAGGTGGTAGTCTCGACACACACCTATCGGTTTAAAGGGAACTTAGGTCATTGTGTCGGGGGTTTATGATGTAGATGTATAAGTTGTCAATACATAGATTCTTGTCGGTTTCTAATTTTCTCCCCACCACATATATTTGCAGATATTGGGTATCCCCCCCCCCCGTTTACTCCTAGAGCTTTTTCCGGGCTCAACTGATTTTTAACCCCCGACGCAAAAAGAGGGGTGTTATAAGTTTGACGTGTCTGTCTGTTAGTCTGTCTGTGGCATCGTAGCTCACGAACGGATGAAGCTATTTCAATATAGTTTTTTTTTTGTATGAAAGGTGAGTTACGGGCGAGTGTTCTTAGACATGTATTGAAATCGCTTCATCCGTTCGGGAGCTACGGTGCCACAGACAGACAGACACGTCAAACTTATAACACCCCTCTTTTTGCGTCGGGGGTAAAAAAGATTATAAATTAGTAAGTTGTGCGAGAAGCTCTAAAAATGTGTTTATAAAACAATAAATAAATAACATACTGTTCATTTTTCTAAAATACTGTTTAATATTTTTCTTAGAGCTGAATATACTTTTTAATACAGTTGCTCAAAAAGTGGCATATTACAGGGACGTATAGCGTTCGGGAAGTGGGCTATTACACACGCGTGCTTTTTCTTTACCATTCCCGCACTAGTGCGTTTTCTTTCCCAACTGTCAAAATAATGTCTATTATAAGGAAAAACCAACCATGAAGTTTTTACTAAAAAAAATCATAGAAGTTTTTATGATTCATGCAAATACGTATATTTCTAAAAAGAAACTACGTACTAATTTGTTTCAATATCAGATTTAATGATTTGATTGAATGTGTTTTATTTCATCTAATTAAATTTCATTTCATATCAATAAAAAAATTCTACTGAAGACAGCCAAGGTATGGGCATTGTTCCTTTTGCCTACCAGAATGGGTGAAGAAAAAAAAATCTGCTTATATTCTACGGTCGGCGCCATTTTTCAGAAATGATTAGTTAGTTGAGTTTATTGTGTTTTTATTATTTTATTGAATTGCTTGATTTGTTCGCAACTGTATTAAAAATAGTCGTTCAGTACACGTGCGGAACCGTCATTGCAACTTGTTCCGACTGTCAACCCTCGCCTTCGGCTGCGCCTCGGCTCGGGTAGACATTTGTCGGAACTCGTTGTAATGACAGCCTTTCCGCACTTGTAATGAAATATACTATTATTTCTTGTAAAAATCGCCGGCTCTCACATAATCTTACGAAACACAGTAAAACTGCTTGGCGACATGTGAGGGTGGTAGCCAGCCAGGCGGACCATCCTCCCACCAAGTGTAAAGTCCTCATGAATGTTGAGTGTACCTGCAGTTTCCCGAGCGAGTTCTCAAACTGCGTGGGCACATAGGTCCTGGGTGCGGCCCCATCGTCGCCAGTGGAGTTGTGACGCAGCGAGTTGTGGCGGGAGCGACGCCCACTCTCCGTCACTCCTGGTACGAAAAACAAACCATATATATCCTTGGACGTTTCACACAACGCCTAAGCAACTTAATGCTTGTGTTATGGTAACGAGATGGATGATAAACTACTTATATAATTGTATTATTTTTTGTAAATACATATATATTATAGATAGAAAACACCCAGACCCGGAACAAATACTTGTAGGTCGTACAAATATTTTTTCCGTGCGGGAATCGAACCCGCGACATGCCGCGCAGCAGTCGATCGCTCAACCACTGCGCCAACCGTGTCGTCAAACCATAGTCAATGAATCGTCGTTACAGCACATAAATGACCCACTACTGGGTCGGGCCTCCTCCAAATTCCTGGAGGGAAACTTGCCTACGCCACGCTGGCAAGGCGGGTTGGCACAGGGTTTGTAGCAAGTTTTCCTTCTCTTGGGGCTAGATGATCTGCCTCTTGCACCCTAAAGACGGTATGGTTGCATGCAAGTAAGTAAACTTATAGCCAAAATGTCTGTAAAAAAATTAACTGTTCCGAAGAATAAGGTCCTATCTGCTATACTGCTTGAAAACAATTTTGAACTCTATTCTTCATATGGAAAATGGTCTTAAATCATTATTGCAGATAGGTCTTTATTTTTCGGAACAGTCGAAATGTGTATTCGTGGGGTCTACTTAAGTACTTTATTTAAAAGAGCAACCATGCAGTTTTTTGCCGGCTCTTCTCTGTGGAATGGCATTCGGAACCGGTGGTAAAACACGGAATATAATTTAAATATCAAGACCAAACAGCTATTACCATTTTTTTTTTTTTTTTTTTTGGTTTCGCTGGGGAAATGCATTACGCATACCACCGCCCCCCGGGGGAGAGGTCGGTGATTATGTGGGACTCCCGGGACAGAACCCGTATACCCACTAAAACCCCAGCGGTATACCCTCACACGGCACGCTTGGGGCGCCAACGGTTCGCGCGAGCGCAGTCAACGTTGACGCCCCGACGAGGTGCCCGCTACGCGGGCAAGCGACTATCAGAGAGGGCGCCCCGGTACACTGGGACGCCCTCAGTCATCGAGGCTTTCGTCGGTGGCGGGTCCCCCGACCCACCACCGGCCTCTATGGCGGGGGAAGGAGGTGGGCGTACAGTCGCCTCCTCCTCCCCGGCCTCCGTCTGCGGCGCGGGTCGGCCAGGACGTCTTCCTCCCTGACCCGCTCCGCGGCCTCCTTCTGCGACATGACGTCCTCGCAGAAGGAGGCCATTGCTTCCCACCCCCCCTCGCTGTCGAGCATCCGTCCGATAAGGCTCGGCAGCGAGAGGTCTCCTCCGACCTGTGCCGCCAGGGCCCGCCTCTCGGTCACCCAGGCGGCACACTCCTCCACCGTGTGGCGCGCCGTGTCGACTGGCGCGCCACACTCGTGGCAGACCGGCGTCGGCTCCCGGCCCGCGATTTGATGCAGGTACTTACCGAAGCAGCCATGCCCGGTAAGCACCTGCACCAACCTGTAGGTTAGGGTCCCGTGCCGCCGAGACAGCCAGCGATCTAGGTGGGGGCGGACCGCCTCCACCGTCGCCAGCCCGGCGGCTGGGGACCCCAAATCCTCCTCCCAGTGGCGGATCAGGGCCTCTCGCGCTCTGTCCCTGACCCGCCTTGCACCACCACCGTCGAGGAGGGGCAGCGCTCCCTCCTCCCTCCGTGCCGCACGGTACCTGTAGACGGCCGCCAGCACCTCCGCCTGGAGCTCCCAGGGTGGGTCCCCGGCGAGCAGCGTGGCAGCCGTCCACGACACCGTGCGGTAAGCCCGGATCGCCCTCACCGCTATGACCCTCTGCGGCCTCCGCAGAAGGGCCCTGTTGCGAGCGGTGAGGGCTCCGACCCAGACGGGGGCCCCGTACAGGGCCATACTCCGGATGATGCCGGAGTACAGGCGCCTGCAGACGGAGCCCGGGCCGCCGACGTTGGGCAGCAGCCTGCCCAGGGCGGCGGCCGACCGTATGAGCCTCGGGGCCATCTGTTGGAAGTGGGCCCCGAAGCTCCACCGACCGTCCAGGTGCAGGCCCAGATACTTCATCTGGGCCCGCAGCTCTATCACCGTCCCCCCCACGGTGATGCTCGCACCGCGAGGGGGACCCCGACGTGGCCCGTGGAGGAGGAGGGCCTCCGTCTTCGGGAGGGAGACCCTCAGGCCCAGCAGGCCGATCCGGTCCGCAGCCAGCGACGTCGCGACCGTTGCTCTCCTCGCCGCCTCGGCGAAGGTGCCGCCCCTGGCCGTGATGAGGGTGTCGTCTGCGTAGCAGAGCAGCCCCACCCCGGGCAGTAGCGGCATCCTGAGCAACCAGTCGTATCCGATGTTCCACAGGACAGGGCCTAGAACCGAGCCCTGCGGAACACCGCACTTAACCGTCCGCCGCTGAATGCGGCCGTAAACAGCTATTACCAAACATAAGCTAAGGAAGCACCTACTGAGAGTAGGTTAAATGAAACCTGTCCCAGGTGCCAAGGCGCTGGGTACGACAGACGAAAGGAAAAAAAAGAAGAGCAAATAATTACCATTAATTGCTAAAAAGAACACGGACTACAAGTCTATGGTGTTGTAACAAAATAATTAAAAAAAAAAAAACTAAATGGTTTATTGTTTTTAATTTATCTTTTTAATATTTGACTATTTGAAAGCAGTCGCAAGAATTTGTTCGAAAAAAAAAACCATTTTGTTTTTGATTCATGAATTACCCACCGCCGAGTCGGACCTCCTCCAACTCCATGGAGGGTGATTAGCCTACTGTGTCACTCTGTGCCACAGGGTTTCGTGGCAAGATTTCCTTCTCTTATGGCTAGGTTTCTCACTCCTCACTCACCTCCGCTGTAGAATGGATGGTTCTGCTGATTGGCCTTGTGTGCCTCCTTCACGCCGGCCTTCTCTTTATTCGCCTGTCTTTCTAAGAACACCTGCAAAGGAAAACAGACCTTATTGTACTAGATACTACTATACATGACCCACTGTTGAGTCTCCTCCTGCGGGGCACCGGAAGAGACGCGGGATCACGCACTGTGGGAGTGTCCACTGTACGATGAAGAAAGACAGGAACTGTTGTTGGCAGTCAGAGGCGACACGATAGGGCCAATTGGCCCCAGCGATTTGGTTAGTTCGCGGCGTGCGTACGCGCAGTTCGCACGGTTCGCCTTCCATTGGCATACTAAAAGAAAGGAACCAAGCAGCCCGAGGACGAAGTCTGTGGCGTGATTGTACCTGCCTCAATAGAGGCGAGCGGCGGAGAAGTAGAGAAGCGGGACGGGAAAGAGCCCAACGCAAGTACCGTGGCGTCTCCTATGATTGGGTCTGAATGCCGAAAGGCGGGCCAGACCGTGGGTTGGTGGTGGGTTTGTTGAGTCTCCTCCAGTTACATGGAGGGTAATTGGCCTACTGTGCCAAGCTGGTCCGATGGGTTGGCACAGGATTTCATATCAAGTTTCTCTTGCGCCTAGATCATGGGCCTCGCACTTTAATTTTGCCGGCTCTTACAACACCCTCAAGAAGGAATGGGGTGTAAGGTCCTTCTATGATACTTTAGACCTAACCTCTCACACCCAGTTCATAATGACCTCCATTAAGGTTATGAGAGCCTGGTACTTTTCATGTGGGTATCAGACAGCTCCACCGAGGGTGGTAATCCATTTTGCCTTTATCTACATTAGAACTGACCGTATAGTAGAAATCATGTATGTAGGGCGTCCCAGTGTTCAATTGCAGCATCTGTATGTTGACCAGCCACTGCTTTTCACGCGACGTCATCAGCCCGGCGTATTCGTCGCCCGTGCTGCCTGTGTCAGAGCCATCTAGCGAGTGCCTGCGGAAGGACTTGAACAATTAATCGGCCGCACATAAAGTTGGAACAGCGCCATCTCGTGGTGGCCCTGAATACCGGGGTTTAATGCCCCTTTTTTAGGTCGGAGAGCCTCGTGGATTATGTGGGACTCCGAGGCGCATAGAGATGGTGAATTACTCACTAAAACCGACGGCGATTCTAGACTGCCCGAACCAGGGTCAAGGGATTCACTCCCAACGGGGGAGGGTGATCTGCGACCGGGGTTTTAATACCTCCTAGGGGCGCTAAGACAGACTTAGTGCTCCTAGAACGTAGCTCCCAAAGGAATAAATATTTTTTTTTTTTTTTTTTTTTTTTATGGAAGAGGTAGGCAAACGAGCAAGCGGGTCACCTGATGGTAAGTGATCACCGCCGCCCATGGACACCCACAACACCAGAGGGGTTGCAAGTGCGTTGCCGGCCTTTAAGAAAGGAATAGGCTCGTTTCTTGAAGGTTGCCATGTCGTACCGGTTCGGGAATACCTCCGCTGGTAATTGATTCCACAAAGACGTTGTGCGCGGTATAAAGTTTCTTGAAAACCGCACGGTGGTGGACACCCATTCGTCCAGATGAAATTGATGGTATTTCTGGCGGGTGGATCTGTGGCGGAAAGAAGCGGAAGGGACAAGATCGAACAATTCCTCAGAACACTCTCCGTGATAAGTGCGATAGAAAATGCAGAGAGACGCCACGTCTCTTCGCAGGGCTAGAGTATCAAGCCGATCATTAGGACTATCGCTATTGACGATTCGAGCTGCACGACGTTGGATGCGATCAAAAGGAAGGAGCTGGTACTGTGGAGCCCCGGCCCAGAGGTGGCAGCAGTATTCCATGTGTGGCCGTATTTGCGCCTTATATAATTGGAGGCGATGTGCCGACGTGAAATACCGCCTCGCTCTGTTGAGGACACCCAGTTTTTTGGAGGCCAGCTTAGCTTTGTCTTCCAAATGACCGCGAAATTGAACGTCGCTCCCTACGTCAACACCGAGAATCCCAATACTCGGCTTAATATCAAGAGGAGTGTTTTGAAACTGAGGAGGCACGACCATGGGAGCTTTTTTGGCAGAAAACGCGCAAACTTGTGTCTTTAGGGGGTTAAACTTCACCAAGTTGTGATGACCCCAATGCGAGACTTGGTCTAAGGTAGCCTCGATTTCAGACACAATTTTGCTCCGACACTCAAGGATGTGCGCCTGAGAAATATTGGGGTGGCCAAAGTATAAGGCATCCACCGTACTGTCGTCTGCATAGCAATGAATGTTATCAGCATGTAACATATCATTGATATGCAGAAGAAACAGAGTTGGGGAAAGCACACAGCCTTGTGGGACACCAGCGTTCACGGGCTTAACGTTGGAGCATGTCCCGTCGACAACGACTTTGATACTGCGCTCCGTGAGGAAGCTGGTAACCCAATTGCAGAGTTTCTCAGGCAGCCCATAAGACGGAAGCTTCGAAAGAAGCGCCTTGTGCCACACCCGATCGAAAGCTTTCGAAATGTCCAGACTAACGGCCATGGCCTCCCCCTTGGTCTCTATCGCCAATGCCCAGCGATGGGTCAAGTGGGCTAGAAGATCGCCAGCCGACCGACCCTGACGAAACCCGTATTGGCGGTCGCAAATTAGCTGGTGTTCTTCTAGGTATTGTAAAAGTTGGCGATTAATAATGGATTCCATTATTTTGGAGAGCAAGGAGGTGATGGCAATGGGCCGGTAGTTACCCGGATCAGAGCGATCGCCTTTTTTCGGGACGGGGTGCACAACAGCCATCCTCCAGGAATGAGGGACTACGCCTGTATCGTAGGAGAGTCGGAAAAGGCGCGTTAATATTGGAGCCAACTCTGGAGCACATGTTTTCAGCACAATAGGAGGGATGGTGTCAGGCCCACTGGACTTATGGATGTTCAGGGAGAGAAGCTCATTACGGACCGATTTTTGGGTAAACCGAATGCCCGACAAGGCGCTGACGCACCGGGGGATGGTCGGCGGTGGTTTCTCCCCGTCGTCCAAAGTGGAATTGGATGCAAAAAGAGAGCCCAGAAGATCGGCTTTCTCCTTTGCATCGTAGACGAGATCACCATCCTCCCAGCGCAGAGGTGGAAAAGATGGTCGACAGAAGTTCCCTTCGACAGCCTTGGCGAGGGACCAAAAGGCACGTGTACCCGAGGGAAGACGAGCCAGTCTCTCACCAATCCTGCCGATGTGCTTTGCCTTTGCCATGGCCAAGGCTCTTTTGAGGGATCTGGAGGAAAAGTTGTATTCCTTTTTCAGGTGATCAGCTTTCGGATCCCCAGTAGCTATTGCATTTGCCCAGGCTTGGAATTTCTCCTGCTTTTTACTGGTTGCCAGTTTGCAAGAGGACTCAAACCAGGGCTGAGACCTGCCGCCAATGGGCACCAAAGTACTTGGAATGAAAAGTTCCATGCCTTGGAGCACCACATCAGCGACAGAGTCAGCAACAGCACTGGGGTCTTCCAGTGAGAAACAAACTTGACCCCATGGGTAGGATGAAAAGAAGATCCGCATTCCATCCCAGTCTGCTGACCTGAAATGCCAAACACGCCGGAGGCCCGCGGGGCGAGACCGCAATCGACGCGTAAGTGGCATGACGCTCCGAATTAGGCAGTGGTCCGACGAGCCCAGCTGAGCACCGACGGACACCTTTACGCCATCGGGATGAGAGGTCAGTAGAAGATCCAGCAGTGAAGGCGTATGGTTTTCCACATCAGGTATTCGAGTGAACGACGAGACCATCTGTGTTAAACCATAGGCCATGGCAAGGGCATGAACAGTTATACCCGCGTGGTCAGTTTTCTGTGACCCAAGCCATTCAACGTGATGTGCGTTGAAGTCGCCGAGAACCACAATTTTGGCGGACGGGGTCTGTTCTAGCACGGAGTCAATGGCCGTTTCGACGTGCTCGAAGAGTCGGTCGGTTTCTGCATCGCCGCTGTGGGACCTATAGAGGCATGCGAATATGCGCGGATGATCGTCGCAATCTATACGCAGCCAGATGGAGGAGAGGTCCCTGCCTTCAAGATTGCCTAGGCGGCGGACGCAGATATCGTCCCTCACGTACACGCATACACCGGCTCGTGACACAAATTTATGTTCAATTTTATAGCCTGGGTAATTTAGGTATGACGCATCCGTGGGGCACGATATCTGAGTTTCCGTTAAAAAGAGCAACGCAGGCTTCTCTGACTCAAGATGGTGGTGGACAGAGTTTAGATTAGTATGCAATCCCCTGATGTTGCAGAAGTGTACATGGAGTTCAGGTGGTGGTGCCGTGTTTATGTTGCTCTTGCCTCGGGCAGGTGTAACGAGCGGGATTTTGCCCTCCCCAGAATACGTAGGGCAGCCTGAGCGAGGATGCTCAGGGAGGGATTCTCCAGTGCGAAACGCACTGGTACCCTCCTGGGGTACTCTCTCTTTAAATTCCGCTGCCATGGTTGGGGGGGGGGGGGGGGGGGCCTCCGGCCCTCTCGCTCACCGAACGAAGCGCAGTAGCTAAAAGCTACTACTCAAAAGTCGGTCTTCTGCGAGAGTGTGGTACTTACCCGGTCGAGCCGGCCCATTCATGCTGCGAACAGCGTGGCTCTACCACCAAAAAATATAAAAATATAAAATATCCTTGGGCATTTCCCACAACGCCATCTCGTCCCAAGCTAAGCAACTTAATGCTTGTGTTATGGTAACGAGATGGATGATAAACTACCTATATACATATATTTTTTTTGTAAATACATACATAATAAAGATAGAAATGACACCCAGACTCCCAGCCAGTGCCTCTGGTTTAGACAAAGACACTAGCCCGACCCCGGAATCGAACCCGGGACCCGTTGATCCAAAGGCGGCACATCTAACCACTAGACCAACGAGGCAGTGGAATGGACCACTTGTGATGAGGTTATTTATTTGAAATAGGATTTCTGGCGGTGGTTCCAAGACATTATTTAGCAATCCGTTAAAGGTCAAATAGAGAAGGAAAGCCAACCAATCATATATGAACTGAGTAGTAGTAAATGTGAGGGTCAAAAGGTAATACAGTCCGCGCCAATCTTTATGGCCGCTATGAATGTACCCGCATTACGCTGTGCACAACACAAAATCAGGTATCAGCGGGACGTATGCGGGGCGGGGAGGCTGGGCACGTCTTCCACCCGCAAGTGCCCTCGCCACCCGCATGTTAGCATGAGCGAGCTACGTTCGGATTGGTTATGAAATGTACGATGCGCAAGTTCGAACCCACTCCTACATTCAGAGCGGCCATAAAGATTGGCGCGGACTGTATCTAGATGTATCGTAAATTTAATGTAAATAAAATAATAAATAAATATCCTTGAACATTTCACACAACGCCATCTCGTCCCAAGCTGCAACTTAATGCTTGTGTTATGGTAACGAGATGGATGATAAACTACTTATATACATTTTTTTTACATATTATAGATAGAAATGACACCCAGACTCCGAGCCAGTGCCTCTGGTTTAGACAAAGACACTTGCCCGACCCCGGAATCGAACCCGGGACCCGTGATCCAAAGGCGGCACATCTAACCACTAGACCAACGAGGCAGTCCAATGTTTTTTTAATGTGAAGAAGTATGCAAGAATAATTAATCTGTGTGACGTGGTGCGCGGTGGTCACCGCACGGAGAACTCTTGAAACACCCACAGAAAACAAAGTACTGGTGAACCACTCACCGATCACTGAAATTGCCGTTCCTCCTGTGGTTATAAACAGGGTGATTGTATTGGGAATTCGTGAAAACATTGCTCCTACCCAACACCGGGTGGTGGTTGGCGTTGTGATAGCTATTGGCATTGTACTGCAGCATGGGATGAGTGTTCTGGATCAACTGGACCAGGTTCTGCGAGGTCGTCTTCGAGTTGTTGTAGACGCGGCTCTTTTGAAGTTTGTCGGCCTTCGGCTTGGCGGCCATCTTGTTTTGGGGCGACAGCTCGGGAGACTTGCTTGCTTGAGGTTTCATCATGATCGGCTGCATGTTCTGGTTCAGTTCTGTGCCTTTAGACTGCATTGGGGGCTGTAAAACAAAACTCATTAAACTCATATTTTCTCTCTCTCTCTCATTTAATCAAGTTGCTCAGTAGAGCTCTTTTGACAAGTCAAACTGCTACTACTCAACCCATATAAGACCCACTGCTGAGTCGGGCCTCCTCCAATTACATGGAGGGTAATTACCTTACTGTGCCACACTGGCCAGATGGGTTGGCACAGGGTTTCATATCAGTGTTTCCCTGCGAGCCCTGGACGGCTGCGGTGCGCCGGTGTCCTCTGGTTGGCGCCGGCCCGAGGGCTGATGGGCCTCCTTCTGCGGGGCCGATGTTGCAGATGGGGGCAGGGGTGGAGGGGGGTTCTTGACGGTGCGGGCCCCTTCTGCCCTCGCCTGAGAGGCCGGTGGTGGTTCGGGGGAGCCGCCGCCGACGAAAGCCTCCATGACTGAGGGCGTCCCAGTGTACCGGGACGCCCTCTCTGATAGTCGCTTGCCCGCGTTGCGGGCACCACGCCGGGGCGTCACAGTAGAATGCGTTTACGCGAACTTGTGGCGCCCCAAGCGCGTCGTGTGAGGGTATACCGCTGGGGTTTAGTGGGTAGACGACTCTTGGGTAGACGACCCTTGTCGAGTCCCACATAATCACCGACCTCTCCCCCGGGGGGCGGTGGTATGCATAAAGCATAACCCCAGCGGCTATGTTTTCGGCCTCGTCATTTCCTTTTGTCGGCTCTTACGACACCCTCAGGATGGTATGGGGTGGTGACGCTATGTATTCTAAATCCCACACCACAAGTCAAAAATTTATACATAATTGATTATTTAAAAACTACCACCGGTTCAGAATGCAGCTCTACAGAGAGGAGCCGGCAAGAGACTCTGTAGTTGCTCCTTTTAAATAGCCATTTCTAAATACATGGCCGGGAAATACAAGTTCTTCAGTGCATGGAACATAAAGAAATACTTACACGAAAATTTGGACAATACTGGCCAACGTTTGGGGTGAAGTTCTGCCGAGGCATGTTCATCCCGGGCGGCGGAGCCATCATCCGGGGCTGGCTCATCATATGGTAGTGGTAGTGACCGTTGGTCATCATCTGGTTCATATTTTGGTTCATATTCTGACCAATGTGGTTGACGTTCGGCCCCAACTGACTCAAATTCCCCATCTGAGTTGTCTGGTTCATCTGATTATTCTGCCCCATCTGGTTCATAGATGGGATCGAGTTAGAGTTTTTTGATAGTTGGTTGAGTTGACTCATATTTTGCGCAATCTGATTTTGACCCAGCTGATTCATGCCAATCTGATTCTGAGCAATCTGATTCATGGTTTGACCCTGGTTAATACTTTGACCAACCTGGTTCATGCCAATCTGATTCTGGTTAATTTGCATGTTTTGCGACATGTTTTGGTTCATCATCTGGTTGTTCTGCATCTGATGTAGGCTCTGCGGCATTTGGTTCATGAGGTTATTCTGATTTTGGTATTGGTTGTTCATGAACTGGCCGAGTTGGTTGTGGCCCATCATCTTGTTGAGGGGCTGGTTGTGGTTCATGGGCTGCGGGGGGGCGAATGGGAGGGGCACGGGCGCCTGCAGCCCGGGGGGCCTTTGCAGGATCACGGGGAACCGAGGCTGTGGGGGCAACGGAAACATTAGCTTGGGGCCTTGTTTGTCTAGGGGACTCTAGTTCGATTACAGTGTCTGGCAAGTGTCTTTGTGAAAACCAGAGGCACTTGCTCCGAGTCTGGGTGTCATTTGTGTGCCTAAATTACATGTTTGTAAACAGCCCCTGCGAAACGGCTTAAACCTAGTGCAGGAACTTGGTCTAGTGGTTAGATGTGCCGCCATTGGCTCAACGGGTCCGGGTTCGATTCCGGGGTCGGGCGAGTGTCTTTGTCTAAACCAGAGGTACTGGCTCGGAGTCTGGGTGTCATTTCTATATATAATATGTATGTATTTACAAAAAAAAAATGTATATAAGTAGTTTATCATCCATCTCGTTACCATAACACAAGCATTAAGTTGCTTAGCTTGGGGACGAGATGGCGTTGTGTGAAATGTCCAAAGATATTCATTTAAAAAAAAAATGCGTTAGTGAGTTATCGGTATATACAGCTCGCCTCGTGGTAAGCGGTTAACGCCGCCTATGGACATTTGTAATACCAGAGATGCCACTAGGGTAAGGCCAAACGAGCGTAATTTTGTGAGTCGCGTAATTTCTGCTGCATTCGGTTTCATACAAAAGTCCAGTTCATGCCAACAGAATTTCTGCGACCGAATTTCCCGACTCACAAAAATACGCTCGTTTGGCTTCACCCTTAAACTGTCACCATACCCAAGGATGATGTTGATTGGCTACGGAATTCTGTAAGGTGGGGGTCTTTCCTATATGTAGCTCTCCTATACGTCAGCCCGTCTAACTTCTAAGTGACCTCCACTAAGGTTATGCCAGCCTGGTACTTTTTAATGCGGCTGCGGTATTCTTTAAGGTTGAGGGAGGTTCTTCCCCAGTCACGGCAGGACGTCGAGTGCTCGTAAGGAGCCTGAGGAGAGGAGGGCCTCCTCGTCTGCGGCGGCGTGGTTCTGCATCAGATCCCACAATGCCGCAACAGGACGCGAGTTGGAGCACCCCGGGGAGGTTTAGTGGGTAGGCCCCCACTATGGGGGAGAGTCCCACACTCCCCTCGAAGGCCATCCCCGTGGCCGGCGAGGAAGTCCCTAAAGGATTTTACCACGGTAGAACAAAAAAAAAAGCTCCTTCCCCAGACGAGTATTCTAATTTACTCTCTTACACTTTGGATCTAAACTTTCACACCCGTCTAAGTTCTGAGCAACCTCCACTAAGGTTATGCGAGCCTAGTACTTTTTAATGCAGCTGTAGTATTCTGTAAGTTCGAGGACTTCCCGAGTCGTGCATTTCTAGTCGGTCTTTATTCTTCGGTCTAACTTCTAAATGACCTCCACTAAAGTTATGCGAGCCTGGTACTTTTAATGTAGGGTCCTTCTCTCTCTCTCTCTCTCTTATACTTTGGCCCCAACCTCTCACACCCGTATAAGTTCTCAGTGACCTCCACTAAGGTTATGTGAGCCTGGTACTTTTTATACCGAAAGAGCCTGGTACTTCTGCGAGGTAGAGGCTCTTCCCCAGTTAGTTGTCACTAACGACACCCTCAGGACGGAATGCGTTAGTGAGTTATCGGTATACACTGTAGCTTTATCTATTTAGCATACCTGGAAATAGTTCTGGTTCCCGAAGTTCTGCTGCTGTTGTTTGGCACGCAGCTGTCTCTCCAGCTCTTCGACGGTGCAGACATTCTTCAAGGCTGATACAGGCTGTAAGGAAACATGAGCTCATAAGAGTAAGATGACTCCAACAAAGAGAGAGACTAGCAAACGACTGCCTGGTTGGGTTAGGTGTGCCGCCTTTGGACCAACGGGTCCCGGGTTCGATTCCGGGGTCGGGCAAGTGTCTTTGTCTACTAAACCAGAGGCACTTGCTCTGAGTCTGGGTGTCATTTGTGTTCGTGAATTTCATGTTTGTAAACTGTCCTTGCGATAAAGGTTATAACATGTTTTTTATTTACCAATTACTTGAATGCCTTTGAAAGGCTTGCGTGATGGAAAGCAACGCCAGGGTCTAAGAGCAGGCAATTCAAGGAAATGCCCTGTGGGGCACCGGCTGTCACATACACGCGACGGAACACAGTAAAGCTGCTTGGCACCGGACTCAGATGTGAGGGTGGTAGCTAGCCGGCGGGCCATTAGATCCTACCACCAAGCGTGCTGGGTTTTGTTGACTTTTACAACACGCGTTTTTTCCCAGCGTGAGTCACATTTCGTTTTAAAAAAAATATAGCTTTGTTATTTATATGCCTTCCAAACTATACAGGGTGTAAGTGACGGCGTCCCGAAAAAAGATACCAGTGATTCAGTACATGATACTGAGGCCCATGGCGGTCGAATTTTCCGGATTTTTTTTCATGAATTTTCCGATTTTTCTTGGCATTATTTTTCCATATAATGTAATGAAGTAGTTACTATTGTCGACCTGCACTTATTTTTTTATAAAATTCTAAAAAATAAACAATTTTTCAAAAAAACGCAATGTAGTTAAGACACGAAAAATCGCACTACCAGATGTTACGGCGGCAAGCACAATGACACTATCGCGCGGTGCCGCCCGCGCCGCGTGCCGCGCAGCGATAAATTGTATTGTTTGCTGTACATTGCGTAGCGCGAATTAACTAAATAATGATAAATCTTTTATTCTTCATATTTTTGCTGAACTGAATTTTGCATCATAATAAGTGCCCATAGAAAGCCCATTTCACTAATTTTTCGGGACGCCGTCACTTACACCCTGTATAGTCCTATAGTGAAGGCCCTTTGATAGATGGTGCGACGATCTGCGAAAGGCTGCGGGTAGCAGCTGGATGCGTCAAGCTAAGACAGGGCGCTACGGCGCTCTTAAGGGGAGGCCTATGTCCAGCAGTGGACTAGTGTGGGCTGATGAAGATGACTTCTGTTAGGAATAGGAACTTTTTGTATAAATTTTATGATGTCTGGCGATTGATACCTTTTATATTTGAATACTAGCTGACCCGACAGACGTTGTCCTGTCTGAACTATGAATATTGAATTCGAATTGGAATAATTAATAATAAATTAATATACCGCCTTTTCTTATCGATTCCAATCCCTTATTTAATGTAATTAAAAAAGAAAAAAGTAATTATGCCAAAAATAGCGAACCGTCGGGACGAACGTCAAATGTTTGACAGGTAACAGTTTGTATGGGAAAATAAAATTGTTCTTTTTATTATTTTACTTACAATATCAATGTTTTCTCTAGACTCTTAAACCTTCCCTGGACTCACACGAATATTTCAAGACCAAAATTAGCCAAATCGCTCCAGCCGTTTTCGGGTTTTAGCGAGACTAACGAACAGCTATTCATTTTTATATATAGAGATATGTGTCAATGTATACTTCTGCTTACTTGTCTCATCCTGTCTGTCTTTATTATATGATATACTTAATATGTACTTACTCTATGTTTTTACATTGTATCATTAAAGTAATTTAACTTCCTAAACTGCCGCTCTGTGGGACTCATCATCATCATCATCATTTCAGCCAAAATACGTCCACTTCCGGATATAGGCCTCCCCCAAGGATTTCCACAAAGGCCGGTCCTGGGCCGCCCGCATCCATCGTTTACCGGCGACCTTAACCAGGTCATCGGTCCACCGTGTGGGAGGCCTACCAGCACTGCGCTTTCCGGAACGCGGTTGCCACTCGAGGACTTTTCTGCCCCATCGGGCATCGGTCCTGCGCGCTACGTGCCCTGCCCACTGCCACTTAAGTTTGGCAATCCTGTGGGCTATGTCGGTGACCTTGGTTTTCCTGCGTATCTCCTCATTTTCGATTCGATCTCGCAGGGGAAACTCCGAGCATAGCCCTCTCCATTGCCCTTTGGGTGACTCTGATGGAGCCCATAGTGAGCGACCACGTCTCTGTTCCATATGTCATTACTGGCAACACACATTGGTTGAAGACTTTTGTCTTCAGACACTGCGATATTGTGGACGAGAAGATCTTTCGCAGCTGTGGGACTACGGTTTCACAACTTCCAAACTACCGAACGAGCCGTGATGTTGACTTACCGTGGGCGCAGTGGGGAAATCGGGACGCCAAACACTGGAGCCCCCAAACGAGCGCGATTGGGGGGAGTCCGTCTCGTCCAAAACTAACCGCGATAGAGACGCTTCTGTAACAATAAAATCAACAAACTAAAAACTCAAAAGAAACTTCATTTACAGTACGCGCCAATCCTTATGGCCGCTCGGAATGTAGCCGCATTACGCTGCGCAAAACACAAAATGAGGTATCAGCGGGACGTACGGGGGGGGGGTAGAGACAGGGCACGAAATCTTGTCCTTGTCCCACGCTAGGTGGTAGTCTCCATACAGTCACATCTACAGTCACACCTTTCATACACAATTCCTCATTCTTACAATCCATCCATCTCTTTTGATCTCCCACAACCCTTGCGTCCACCCACATTCATGCTGACACTACCACCGGGTCGAAATGCTGCTCTACAGAGAAGAGCCGACAAGAAACTCTGTATTTTCTTCAATCATTGGTCTTGTTTACAAAAAGCACTAAACAGCATAGTGAGAGCAAGTTGATGAGAGACGAGAGAAACACGCTACACGTAATGATTGACGAATAGCACTGCTCACCGAGCTGTGTGTTGGCAATGTCATCGATGCCGCTGTTCTGCCGACGACTGCTCTCCAGCTGAACAGCCAATTGCTCGTGTTCCACCTCCCAGTCCAATTCGTCGGCTGAAAAAAAAGTATTTTGTTTTATCAGAGACATGAACGCCTTTGACCCAAGGTTTGCGTGATGGAAAGCAGCACCAGGCTCTAAGATGGAGCAGGCAATTCATGGAAATGCCCTGTCGGCACCGGCTCTCGCATATACACGACGGACCACTGTAAAACTGCTTGGCGCCGCTTGACTTAGATGTGAGGGTGGTAGCTAGCCGGGAGGACTATTAGATCCTACCACCAAGCGTGCTAGGTTTTGTTGACTTTTACAACACGTGATTTTTCCCAGCATGCGGTGGTGAAGTTATAAATATATATTTTTTCTGCCCCATGGAGGAAAGCAGAATGGAAAAGCGTTATTGTGGCGTTCACAAACTTTTATTTAAACTACTGCCAGGTAGGAACGCGGCAACAACCGAGAAATCTTGGCGGATGACACATCCGGGCGCTAGATTACGGTGAAGAACGCCCGGGTTAACCACTAAAACCTACCACTACTGCGTAGGTCTCGAGCCAAACCACGTTATTTTATGTTTCGCTGGGGAAATGCTATTAAGACTCATCCTATTTTCTGATGAACCTCGAAGATGAACACGATCCGAACTGTGCCGATAACATCTCGATATATGGGAGCTCCAGAAACTACTCGCCCACAAACTAAGACCCCCGCGGTATACCTTCACACGTCACGCTTGGGGCGCTACTGTGGAGAGTTTCTGATGCAAACCCATTTTTTTTTGTTCCCCCGTGGTAAAATTCTTTATGGACTTCCTCGCCGGCCAGCGAGGGGAGTGTGGGACTCTCCCCCATAGCGGGGGCCTACCCACTAAACCTCCCCGGGGTGCTCCAATTCGCGTCCTGTTGCGGCATTGTGGGATCTGATGCAGAACCACGCCTCTGATGCAAACCCTGTGCCAACCCGTCTTGCCAGTGCGGCACCGTAGATCTATTTCCTTCCATAAACATGGGAAGGCCAGACTCAGTAGTGGGCCCTATATGGGTTGAACGTGAACAGGCCACGGCATTCTGACCATCAGGTATGCATGCCATCAGCTTGAACACCAGCCTAATGGTATATAGTCAGGTTTTTAAAAAAAAATCCCTAAAGTCCCGCAGAATACTCCAGTTATTTATAGCACTTGCTAAAGAAAACACCCAGTACATGATTTTAATTAAGACGAGTTGCCACTTACAATAACCGGTGTAAATTTCTATATCGCGTACATACTCAGCTTAGCGACATCTATCCGCTTACATAGAACTAAATTATGACTGAACACCGGTTATACTCACAATCCTGGCCGAAGGTCTCATCATTGAGAGCATCATATTCGTCCTCAGACGGCTCACCTCCGCCTTCATCGTCATTTAAGTTCTGGAACACAAAAAAAAATAGAGTTAAGGTGAGATTTAGAATATACGGTGTCACTTAATCCATCCTGAGGGTGTCGTACGAGCTGTCAAAGCGTAAAAGAGAAGGAACACTATATATATATATATAACCACGTCTCTTTCCCGTAAGGGTAGGCAGAGACCACTTGCTACGATTTCATACTTGTTTCGGTTCGTCCACTTTCATTATTGCCTTCATACGTGCTCTTCGGTTTATGGTGCTCTTGACCTGGTCTTTATTCAAGACGTCCCCGATTTAGTCACGAAACGTCGACCTTCCAACACTTCCATTCATACTCGTCATATTTATACACTTTTTTCGTCAATCGTCCTTCATTCATTCTCTCGACATTACCAAACCATCTCCGCATACCTTTCTTAATTTTTGTCACTACATCTTCTCTCAGATTTTGTTTTAGACATAAAACAAAATTATAACAATACTTAACTCAACTAAATAAAACTAAATGAATGTTTACAAAACGTATGCGTCAAAGGATTTATCTAGGAGGCTATTTGAGGTTACTATGAAATAAAGGGCTGGCTCAAATCTCGCCGACAACGAGTATCGCTGTATAAAGCGAGAATGCAGATTGCAGACAGGATTTTGGGAAATGATTCCCTTAAATATGGTTGAGCTGGGGGATGGCTGACACATGCGTCATGCTCGTGATCGCTTAACTGCTATTGACATACATATCTTTGTATTGATCTCCTGGACACTTCTGTTGTGCAATATGTTACATTGTCCTCACATCTTAGCTTACTATAATTAAACACGAAATCAATGTAACCCAATCAGATTATTGTAACTGAAAATATGATAAAGAGAGTGTCCATGGAGTTTCTTGCCTGTTCTTTTAAATAGAATCTACGTTTTGGAACAAGCAACTAGCTTCCTAACTTCACTTTCGACATTTCAAAAACACCTGTAGATAGGTTCAATTGAAAAAAAAATATTTGTGTTTGGAACAGAGATACCGAAATTAAAAAAGTTATTTACAAATTCAGACTTTCGATGTTTATAATATACAATAACTGTAATAATCTAAATTAAACGCAGACCCCTGGAAAATATCATTAGATTACAAGTAGCACACACTCGGAAACAAAGCCGTACTGTATCTTGAGTATAACCTACATTGTATTATTTACTATATGATAGGCAAAGGTCAAATTAAATGTCAATGATCCTTGCACAAGTACTCCACTAATTTATGTGTAAATCTAATATATATCTATATTCTCATGTTACGGTGTTTGTGAACTCTTCATTGATTTTCCAGAAATTTTGCATGTGTGCATAACAATTAGGTTTTAGATTAAAAAGAATTTAAGACTAGCGGCCCGTCCCGGCTTCGCACGGGTGCGATATTCCTAATATCATCAGCTACCTATCAGTGAAAGTCCCGTCAAAATCGGTCCAGTCGTTCCAGAGATTAGCCGGAACAAACAGACAGACAGACAGACAAAATTTAAAAAAAAAATGTTTTGATTTATGTACTGTGTATACATATAATTACGCATTTATTAAAAAGTGGTTATTTTATTATTACAAACAGACACTCCAATTTTATTTATTTGTATAGATATAAATAATAAATAAATATCCTTGGACATTTCACACAATGCCATCTCGTCCCAAGCTAAGCAACTTAATGCTTGTGTTATGGTAACGAGATGGATGATAAACTACTTACATACATCTTTTGTTTTTTATGATACAGCATACCAAAATACATACAATCCTAAATTTTCACCTCTCTACAATCATTTATATGGCGAAACAACGTTTGTGGAGACAGATAGTCAAACTCGAACCTTAAAAGGAACTATATTTCCGTAGGTAAATCACCATATTTATATCTACCATTATCATCGTAAGCCCCCTGTACCATGCTAGGTGGTAGTCTCCATACACATCTATCAGTCGTCATACCTGCATTCACACCTTTCATACACAATTCCTCATTCTTACAATCCATCCATCTCTTTTGATCTCCCACAACCCTAACGTCCAGTAGTGACCTTATAATATTCTATCAGCAGGCAATTCAGCCATTTTCTCAATTCCATTGGAGCCCTACTTCTAGTACTAATCGGCCCATTGATGAACTACTGCTGAGTTGGGCCTTAAAAAGTTTCCTATGAAAAATGATAACCAAATATGAAAATCACTACATACTATAAAACAAAGTCGCATTCTTCTGTCCGTCCCTATATATGCATAAATCTTTAAAACTACGCAACGGATTTTGAAGCGGTTTTTTTTAATAGATAGAGTGATTCAAAGGGAAGGTTTATATGTATAACCCACCCCCGCTTTGCACGGGCGAAGCCGGGGCAAGCCACTAGTTAAAAATAATTCATATAATGATTCTTTGATATGGTCTCATTCATATCCTAGAGGTTACAGTCCTTGTGGTGACAAATTTAAAATACATAGTTTCATCACCCCATTCCATGCTGAGGGTGTTGTAAGAACTGACAAAAGGAAATGACAAGGCCGATAACCTAACTGCAAGAGAAGGAAAACTTAAATAATAAAATCACACCCAGACTCCGAGCCAGTGCCTCTGGTTTAGACAAAGACACTTGCCCAACCCCGGAATCGAACCCGGGATCCAAAGGCGGCACATCTAACCACTAGACCAAGGAGGCAGTCAACTTGATATGAAAACCTGTGCCAATCCATTTGGCCAGTGCAGTACAGTAGGATAATTAACCTCCCTGTGTTGGGACGAGGCCCGACTCAGCCAGAGATGTAGTATATCCTAGAAATTTGGGATATAAAAAAAACAGGCTGTATACAAAGAAATAGAATTAAAACCACTAGATGCAAAGCCAAATTAGGGATTTAGAGAGAGCCACATCCTGTGAAAATAAACCCATCACTGTAATAGACACCATTCCAACCTGAGGGTGTCGTAAGAGCCGACAAAAGGAAATAGCCCAGCTGGAAACTTGATATGAAACCCAGCACGGCACAGTAAGCTAATTTCCGACTCCACAGTGGTTCATTTATTGGCTGAGTAGTAGCATTATAGATATTTTAAAGTTTCAATAATAGTGATTGCCATTTTGGACATAATTTTATTATGTCAGCCGGGAAACAGAATCGATGGGAATTTCGGTTTGATAATTTTGACATAATTAATAAACAGGATCAACTTGAGGCACCCAAATAGGGAAGGATCTCCATCTTAAAGATTATCAAAGTGAACAGACACTTTCTAGGCAAAAAAGTGCCTTCTTAGGCCCCATCTTCGCCTTCCATCAAGAGAGATTGTTTTCCATGTTTTACAGCTAGGTCATCAGCCTTGTCATTACCTTTTGTCGGCTCTTACAATACCCACAGGATTAAAAGGGGTGGTGACACTATGTGTTCTAAATTAGTCACCACACAGAACAGTCACTACATCAGAGGTCTATAAGGGGACACCTAGTGTTAGCAGCTAAAGAAATCTACTTTCCCTCTTCTGCCACATCAATGGCACCTACTGTGTTACAAACATCCATACAAATGATTAGCCTTTACCATCACACCCACTCCTGCACAAATGGAGGAAAATTAGCCTACTGCACTGGCAAGACGGGTTGGCACAGGGTTTGTATCAAATTTCCTTCTCTTGTGGCTACCTAATCTGCCTCCCACATTCCCTTAGTCGCTTCTTACGAAACCCTCGGGATGGTTTGGGTTGGTGACAATGTGTATTCTAAATCCGTCACCACACGGACATGGCCACCTCCATTATATTGGGGGGAAATAAGTTCAGTGCCATGTGGGCCGTTTGGCAGTGGCATAACACTGAGAGATCAACATAAAACAAATGTGACAGCCATTCTGGTTTATATAGTTACAACTGCTCAAAACAAGGTGACTCAGAGTTATACAAATATAGAACACTAGATTATTGTAAATATCACTGTACCTACCTCTAGGAACCATTTATATCACAAAATAGTACGCTAAGGAACAACTTTCTAGAATTATCTGGCACAAGAACAGATATATTTCGTAAAAACTTAACTATGTTAGAAGAAACAAACAAATGCCACAAATGTATCGTAAAGTTCCGTGGAAACAGTGATCGTGTTTTTCTTACTAGTTTCTAACAAGCTAGAACTATTGTAACATTGATGTAGTACGTTTATTGCCTCAAAAAATATGTCGAAAGTCTAAATAACCGATAGAAAGTACCAATAATTGAACGGAGAGTGAACATCGCGAAACCAAGTGGCACGGTGGCAGTTTCCAGTTGTTGTTTTGGGGTTATTATACACTGTTGTTATTGTAATTTTACTGGGAACAGTATAAAAGCTCACCGATAACGCAGTATCGAACCCGAAGAAAGAATCTGCCATTGGTATTTTTCATGTATCATGGACACAAATGACATGACTTGTCACGGTACATATGTCGCAATGGCGATGGCGGCCATTAGCGGCCATGACATTAACGGTTTTTGTAGTGATGTTCAGGACCTGAATTTAATTACGGTTCTTCAGCTTTTTTAATGTGAGATGGCGAAAATAGAAAGTTTTACGATATCCTTTCAAAGTGAAATTAAACCAAACAAAATATATTTCTGTATCTGCTGAAAAATGATAAAAACGTAAATTTAAAATATGATAGATCATTATTCATCATATTGACAATAAGTAACAGATAGTAATTTTAGTTTGTCAAAGAAATGTAGTCTATTTATGTTATTTATTTTTTAATTTAATATATGTGTTTATGATAAGATTGATCTTTAGCGTTCTTTCGCAACCTGCCATTGCATCTGTCTTAAGCCACTCTCTGCACCACCCAAAGGTTGACTGGAAGAGAATGCCTCTTGGCATTAAGTCCGCTTGTGTAAATATGTTTGCATTAAGTATAAAAAATAAAAAAAGTATAAGTTTTAATTATTTGGACAAACATTATAAACAAACGTAATTTTAAAAGTAATAGTATAGTAGACTTAATTTCACTCTAAAATACAAGTATATTATTTAAATAACAGATATTTCAAATTAGCTAAATTAAAATATACCTTAGATGATTGTGATTTAGACTTAACTTAAATTGAATAAAAACGGATTGCCAAACTTTAGCGGCAGTGGGCACGGGAAAAGTCCTCGAGTGGCGACCGCAGTGCTGGTAGGCATCACACACGGTGGATAGACGACCTGGTTAAGGTCACCAGAAAGCAGTGGATGCGGGCGGCACAGGACCGGCCTTTGTGGAGATCCTTGGGGAGGCCTATGTACAGCAGTGGACGTCTTTTGGCTGAAATGATGATGATGATAATGAATAAAAACGTATAATATGTACATTTATTATTGTAATTGCCTAAATAGAAACACTGACCACTGACTAAATTTTCTCCCGCGCCATGCCAGAAAAGTTAAGAAGTAAATAAATAAACGAATCAAAGGTCAACATTAGTTTTTCCCTTAACTACATTTACATACCTTACCTACCTACCCAGTTTTTTGAAAATCGACTCGTCCAGTGTTTCAGTACCGGAACTAAAAAAAAATTGGCATATTATATTTAAACCTCGAAGGTTTTTCACCAACACAAGTAAGTTATAAAGTTAATTCTTAAATTTATTTAATTATAAGGTTCGTTGTCTATTTATTAATAAATTCGTCAACTTTGTATTTACTTAGTGTAGTGCTTTATATGAAATGTAGTTTATTAACTGTAAAAATAAAACAAATATTATACAGTGCGTATTTGTGTAGCATTTGAATATTAAATGTTTACTCAAATAATCCCACTAGTTAATTATTTTGTACATAGATATTACTAGCAACCCGCCCCGGCTTCGCTCGGGTGCAATTATGCATGAATTATACATAAAAACCTTCCTCTTGAAGCACTCTATCTATTAAAAGAAACCGCTTCAAAATTCGTTGCGTAGTTTTAAAGATATATGCACTTTGTTTTATACTATGTAGTGATATTACCTGAAAATACTAACTTGTCTGTACCTACAGTATAGTTGCAAACATCTTGAATATTAAGTCTATGAGCCCTGGTGGTAGGGGAAAGTTCGCGCCTATCATCAACCAATGAGGTGACTTACGCCTCCCTTCTCAAAAATGGAATACATACCTACTGCCCAAGATATATTTTTCTCAACATGTTTGTTACCTAATAAACTGGATGTCCATGTGGATACATAATGTCACCACCCCATTCCATACTGAGGGTATTGTTAGAGCCAACTAAAGCAAATTATTACTCAGGTTTTCGTGATTATTACACATTGAAATTAAACACTTTTAACATTAGTTCATTGGGAATTGAAAATTGAAATGTACATTCAATAAATCTGTTAAAAAGTGTTTAATTTCAATAAAGCAACTTATATGGTAGAAAACCTATCTGCAACGCAAGGGAAACTTGAAGCAAAACCCTGTGGAACAGTAGACTAATTTCCTTCCTATATTTGGAGGAGGCTAGACTCAGACTTGTGAACACTGCTCCCAAGAATATCCACTGACCAACATTTCTTTTGAGAAATAGGTATGGTGAAGCCGAAAGCAAACTGGTGGTCTGGGACCCTGAGTGAGGGACTTTCTCACAATATGTGCCATATCCAGAAGTATTAGACACCTGTGTAGCGTTGTAGTTAACTGCCTAAAGTTTAGTAGTATATATTCTGTAGAGTACATATATATAAATATATATATTTAATTTAACACAAACTTTATTGTCTACTAGCATACATTAATTTAACTTTTAATATAACAGCATCTATTGAATACTTGCTCAATCATTGACTAGATTGAGTATCGCCATTTGTTAGAATCGTTTACAGCTAACATATTAATTGTGACTAAATAATTTGCAATATAATAATATTGAATTGTGTTTGTTTTATTAAATAACATTATTTAATAAAATAAAATAATTCATAGAGAAATTGTAAAAAATGTTGTTTTGGTATAAGTATGTATGTATTTAGACATCCAAATGCACTTAGCAAAAAGCGGTTATTTTAGTATTACCAAAAAACATTCCAATTTTGGAATGTATGGATATGCGAGTTGAAATGTTATTTACTCAATATACATTATACAATAAACTTTAGTGCGTTCAACTGAAATATGAATCTTGTAAATGTCCGCCCAGCTGCCATTCTAATATCTATAGTCGTTGTAGACACGACAACTGGAACTCAAACCTCCATAATCTTAAGGTGAATGTTCCAGGGTAGCCCGCGAAATTCAAATTTTCTTACGTTTTTTGCAATTTGCAGGTCAGGTTGTATGTTTATTAAAATGTTATTCGCGGCTGTATGACGTATGTAGTTATAGAGTTATAATCATCAAAATCATCAATACAACCCTCGAAGCTCTTATAGGTGCAAGAATGAATTTGAGCTGGAAAAAGCTTTTCTTGACCTTACATTAATAAAAATTAAATTAAAAATTTAAATAAACCCCCGACACAATGACCTAAGTTCCCTTTAAAATGTAGAAAATAAAAATAAAATACATCGCGTTGGGGGACCGCTCCTACTTATTTATTACCTGACCCCTGGTCCCCCAACGCGATGTATTTTATTTTTATTTTCTACTTTTTAAAGGGAAATTAGGTCATTGTGTCGGGGGTTTATTTAAATTTTTAATTTAATTTTTATTTTCTGTTTGTTATAGGTACACGCTTATTATGATGTAGATGTATAAGTTGTCAGCTGATTTTCATGGAACATATTATTTTGTAATGTGCACGTGATGCGCTTTCATTTGAGACCCCACTCGATTATATTTGCAGACTTTCGGTTATTCTTCCCCACTTTCAACCCCCATTACTTTTAAACGACTGAACCGATTTTCATCAAACATGTCTAAGAACACTCGTAACTCACCTGTCATACAAAAAAAAACTGTATTGAAATCGCTTCATACGTTCGCGAGCTACGGTGCCACAGACAGACAGACAGACACGTGAAACTTATAACACCACTCTTTTTGCGTCGGGGGTTAAAAAAAACAAATGCCGCCGCATCCCTCGATGCGGGAGGCTCAGGACCGGCCTTCTAGGAAATCCTTGGGGTACGCCTATGTCCAGCAGTGAACGTCTTTTGGGTGAAATGATGATGATGTTTTCAAAGTCCGTGTGGTGACACATTTAGAATACACAGTGTCACCACGTCATTCCATCCTTAGGGTTTCGTAACAGCCAAGGGAAATAAAAAAAGGAAAAAGTAAGGTCGGTAACAAGAGATGAATAACATAAATAATAAATAAATATCCTTGGACATTTCACACAACGCCATCTCGTCCCAAGCTAAGCAACTTAATGCTTGTGTTATGGTAACGAGATGGATGATAAACTACTTATATACATTTTTTTTTTTGTAAATACATATATTATAGATAGGAAACACCCAGACCCGGAACAAATACTTGTAGGTAGGAACCCGCGACATGCTGCGCAGCAGTCGATTGCTCAACCACTGCGCCAAACTCTGCCATGATACGAAACCCTGTGCCAACACGTCTGGCCAGCAGCGTAGCACAGTAAGTTTATTATCCTCCTTGTAATTGGAGCAGGGCCGATTCAACAGTGGGTCATTTAAGGGCTGAGCAGTAATAGGGCTTTGTGCTCACCACTAACCAAAAAAATTTAACAGTATCAAATGCGGGGGGACCTGGGGTAAAATCCTTGAGTGAGTCCCCTCCGCCTCTGTGAGGAGACAGAACTAAACGTCCCCGGGGTGTACCGTCCCGCGCTTGCTGCCCGCTGGGCCCTGACTGTATCTCCTCGGGAACGTTCAGAACCGTTCAACCCCATTTGGTCTTCAAGGTCCTTCTGGAGCATCCTCCTCAGGAGCAATATTGCTCGGTGGAAATGCGAACATACCTACTCGTAGTTAAATATTATTATTATTCATTAGTAACTAGTTTTAATTGTAGACTGTAGATTAGAATAGAATACTATTAATTGTTCATTGTTGCCAGCATTAGCATATAACATGGCTTTTCGTTTGCGATATCCGTCTGCATTTTTTGAAGTAAAACTGTAAGGGGAATGCTTGATGAGAGCGGTACGAGTGTGAACGGGTGAGGCGAACGTAATTTGAGAGGGAGATATAAGTCAGTGAAGATTGAAAGAGATAGGAGTAATGGCAGATTTACATTGAGTCAGTAACTAACGTCAGTGCATTGCCATCGTGTAAATTTATTTCAAGAAATACCCTCGACTACTGACGAAATACTGACTGCGTGTAAATCGTATCAGTCAGTTTTCGGCGACAGCTACTGACCCTGTGTAAATCTGCCTTTACATTTCATATATTACTGTAGGGGCAAGAGAGGTGCGAGCACACATTTTCTTTCTCTCATAGGCCGTTGTATGTGTGTGGGTGGGTGAAAAAGAAGTTCTAATACAATCCTGTGGTTTTAAGCATACTCGTTTCTTTTTCCTTTTGTTAACAAATGTCCCATGTACACATATGCCTTATTGTCGAAGTCCAAAATCTATTTCTATGATAGGTCATTTTAAAAAGTCACTGGTTTAATATTTGTTTCCCTCAAAACCCAAACATCTTTGAGTGTTCTTCGCAACTTCTAACAGTTTAGCCTAAGAAATGCGTCTTTGCCTCAAGATCTTCTTGTTGATATCATTTCATATTTAGATATCGCAGAAATGTCAGTGAATATTAAGGACTAACACGGCCTTGTGTAGGATATGTTTTGAATCCTTCTCGTAACACACCCTGGTTAAGAATTAGCTTCAAAACGCCTAATTACGTGATTTAACTCTTTGAGATCGAAATGATGTAATATTAAAACTAATAGTGTTGTGTGATCTGCTGAAGCTTAACGGACGTTAAATATGCATTTATTAAAATTCTCATTTATTTCACCTTGTTCTGATCAATATTTTCATTAACTAGGTAGGAAACGAACAATTACGTCAACGCGTCTCCAGATATGGATGAGGATTCATTGTCCGAACGCTTTAACAAAAAGGAGGGCTCCTTGAAGCCATTCCTCTCCAGTTCCAGGAAAATCTCGAAAGGTTGTGGTCCACGATGGGCCTTGAAACATCTGAACAAGGAGTTACTCCATTTAGCCGCAATCGTGGAGACTTGGTGCTGGACACCGAAGCCGATTTCCGACGTTGAGAAGGAAGCTGACAGTTTTATAAAGGCAGTAACTAGGCTCTGCAAAACTGCAATGCCCCGTGTCAAATTTGAACCAAAGAGAAGGCTAGACTACTGGTGGACTGATGTGATAGCGCAAATGCGCCGAGACACAATTGCTGCAGGACGACAGTACACCAGATTCAGGAGGCGGCGAAGTCGTCCGTCGGACGCACAGGCTAAGGAAGACGAACTGTATAGAAATTACCGGGCAACGGTAACCATCTTATCTGCAGAAATTGAGCGAACCAAGTCACGAATTCACGAAGACCTACTGGAGATACTAAATGGTGATCCGTGGAGGCGTCCCGATATTGTTGTGAAAGAAAAGCTTCGGGACCGGACCCCTCCGCTAACCGTAACTCTTCAGCCGGAAATGTTGGAAAATGTATTGACGGCTTTATTATCCACGCGGGCAAAACGCAGGTGCTTTAAGAATCCGTTGCCTTTGCAATCATACGAAGATAATGCAGACGTGCCTGAAGTAACTGATGAAGAGATGGATAAAGCAGCACGTCCAATGCAGGAAAAGTCCACTGCCCCAGGTCCCGACGGAATACCTGGCCAAGTATTAGCTTTACTTCTGGAAGAACTTGGGCCGCGCTTGAGAATCTTGTACAGTACTGCCCTAAAGCGTGGACAATTTCCCAAACGCTGGAAGAATGGGAAGCTGGTTCTCATCGAGAAAGAAAGACGTTCCGAAACAGAGTCTCCTTACGCATATCAAGCGATTGTTTTGCTAGACGAGACGAGCAAATTATTTGAGCGTATAATTGCCAACCGACTTACAGAGCACTTAACGGCTATAGACCCAGATTTGACCGAAGAGCCAGATGGCTTCAGCCGTGAACGCTTGGCAGTTGACGCTATGATGCGTGCCAAATGTCTAGTAGACATAGGTCTACATATGGGCCACGTAGCTATGGCCGTGTCCCTCGAAATCACCAACGGGATGACCACCTTGCCTTGGAGTTGCGTTAAACACGCGCTTATCCATTACCAAGTGCCAGTTTATCTTCAGCAACTTATAAGATCATATTTGTCAAACAGGGCAGTAGTTTATCCAGGGCAAGATGGTTGGTTTCAAAGAGATATGTCGTGCACTGTTCCACAGGGAACGATCTTAGGGCCGCTCCTTTGGAAACTCGCCTACGACTGGGTGTTACGTGGCGCGGTCCTTCCTGATGTCGAAGTTGTTTGTTTCGATGACAGCACTCTCGTAATAGTCGACAGCAGTACATACAGAGATGTGTCAATACTGGCCACCGCTGCCGTAGCGCATCTCGTTGGCCGCATACGTCGTTATGGGCTAGAGGTGAATGTTGATGCGTCTAAAGCCATTTGTACCTATGGATCTCGGAATGCTCCACCGCTTGGGTCTCAAATTATAGTGGGTGGCGTTAGCATATCTGTGGACTCAACTATGGACTATAATGGTTTAATCCTAGACGGTAGATGGACCTTCAGCAAACACCTGCGTAGTTTAGCTGCTAAGCTGCAGGAGGTTCCAGTCGAGCTCTCTAAACTAATAGAAAACGTATCGCCTCAATACACATCTTCTAAGAGACTCTTCATGGGTATTATGCGCTCGATAGCGCTTTTCTCGGCTCCAGTATGGGCCGACTCCTTGACAGGCCGAAATCGCACATTACTGCAAGACACGCAATACGAAATTGCCCTCAATATGATAAAAGGAGAGTATACGATTCCTTTTCAAGTAGTGTGCGTTTTAGCTGGAGTTTTGCCTTGGCATTTGAAAGTAAAAGCCCTCTCATCGCTTTATCGATGGCGTGAAGATGCTATCGATAATGAGCAGCGGCCGGATCCCAAGGAGTTTAAGGGCCGTTGGAATGAGTACCGCCAAAATGTTATAAAGGAATGGGCCTCTAAATTGGCACAGTCTGTTCCTGGGCGGGAAATAGCCGTGGCTATTAGTCCGTTTCTGGACGAGTGGCTGTCACGGCCGTACGGAGTGTTCAACTCTGAGTTGACTCAAATTTTAACAGGACATGGATGCTTTGGCAAGTATCTTTATGACTTGGGCTGGGAAGAAGCGCCCAAATGCCGACACTGTGAGGCCCAGGAAGATACTGGAGATCACACTCTATTAGACTGTGAAGCGTGGTCTGAGGAGAGGCTTCTTCTAGTGTCTAAGGTGGGGAACCTCTCACTTCCAGATCTGATACCAGCCATGATCAGGAGTAAGAGTGCGTGGGACGCAGTCGTTTCCTTTTGTAACACTGTCATGTCCCGTAAGGAGGAGGCTGTAAAGAACCGTGGGATTTTGTGGATGCCTCGTTTCAAAAAATGCTAATGATTCTTAGTTGTTACATTTTCCATTTTGTTGTTTTCTTTTAAAAGTATTATTATTTTTAAAGTTTTGTTTTAACCGGAGGCTCTCAGAAATGTTGAGAAAGTTACCAATTGTAAATTTACAGTCCTCGCCAGTCAGTATGCCCGCTCTGAATGTAGCCGTGGGTACGTAAAACGTCGCGCGCTGGCGTGCCCGCTGTTGTGCGTAGCGTAATGCGGCTACATTCAGAGTGGCCATAAACATTGGCGAGGACTGTACTTGTTGATTTGAAGTTAATTTAGCGAGCCGTGTCAAACTGCAAGATGTTTATGCTGAAATTGTAGGAACCCAGCAGAGTACAAGTCCTGAATATAGTAGTTTTACTATAAATAAATAGACTGCTTCGAAGAATAAAGACCTATCTGTAATAATGCTTTGAAACCAGTTTTAACTTCATATTATATTATATAAATGAAGAATAGAGTTCAAAATGTTTTCAAAGCAGTATTGCAGATAGGTCCTTATTCTTCGGAACACTCGAAATATCACTTAGTAAGTCAGTCATACCTATTTATTTTGACTGACATCGAACACCGTTTGAAATACAAGTTTATACCTAGCCAGCAGTAATTGGCTATACGACCTCCAAAAGTTTAATGTTAGGTATTAGGAAATTCAAATTAAAAATTTTGCTAGTTCTATGACACAACTTACATTATCTTAGTATTATTGTGATAATTACAATACCGTAAGTGTAAATCGGAACCTTTTCCCCATGTGATTGGAATCGGATACCACTTTTTAAGCCGTTTTGCCTATTTGCGAGTCTGGCTTCCGAGATTCGTCTTGTGGGGACTGCCATCGCGATCTGCTAGTCCCTCCTAGCTGTGGTAAGGGCTATCAAGCCCCTTGTTAGCGGATGGACCCGCCTTGGAGCTAAGACCCAATGTCGCGGAGCATGTCCAACCACTGAGGTGCGCAGTCCGCGGCCCTCAACTGAGGAATGCAGTTGGTTTTCGTGGGTGGGTCGGTGCGCTAATTCATACATCTTTCCGCGCCCCCGAGTCCCACATGCCCGGCTAGTATCCATGATTCCAACGAAAAACAAGGGCAGTAGTAGTTAAGACTGATTATTGAAATCTACATTATTTTAGTTCGTCGTAGGTAAATATCTCGTTTCTAACGTGCGCACTAAGACTGGTTACTGTTAATTATTGTAAGACTATGTAAAAACATCGCAATAAAAAATTTGATTATGTGAGTGTAATTTAATTATGAGAGTCAAAAGAGCAGACTAATGGAAGATATGGCAAAAATCGACAAGAGAAGGACAACTTGATACAAACCCTGTGCTAATACTTCTAACCAGAGCGTGGATCTTCAGGCTATTTTCCCTCCATAAATTTGGGGGAGGAAACATCTTAGCCCATTCTACCTACAATTATTATTACACAATATAAATAAGTTACGCGTCACGTTGTTTGTCCGTGATGGACTCCTAAACAGCATTAACAAGGATTAAACAGCACACGGGTTTGCACACCGTGTGCTGTTTAATCCAATTTGAAAGATAGGATAGCTAACATCTCAATTTATAGTCGCAATATTATTTTATTGCATACAAGCTGACCCGGCAAACTTCGAACCGCCTCAGAATTAATAAATAAAAAAACAGTTTTTTTTTCATATTTTCTTACCTTTTTAACCTTCCCTGGACTCACACCAATATTTCAAGACCAAAATTAGCCAAATCGGTCCTCGTTCTCGAGTTTTAGCGATCTAACGAACAGCAATTCATTTTTATTTTTAAACTATTTTAAAGCTAGATTATTTGACAGTCACAATTATATGTTAGCTCCAAACGATTCTCTAATAGATGGCGATAGGTATCTGTTGACTGGATTGAGTAAGTATTCAATAGATGGCGCTATGTTAAAAGTAAAATTAGTGTATGTTAAATGTATTAGAACAAAAACCTTAGCCACAGGGCCACAGCAACGCGTGGCCGGATCCGCTTGTAATATTATAAGGATTTAAAAAATTAAATACTTTTATACATCGGTCCTGGTACGTTTTTACGTATAATAGGCGCGCGAGTTCATGTCCACCCTGAGGAATGCTGTAATGCTGTTACCTAATTAGTTATGGTAATTTCGATAATAACTACCGATTTAGTCAACAGCTGTCGATTTGGTTTATTGTAACCTAAGGTAATTTTGCAAATTATGAAATAAAATAAATGTGTAAAGTAATTACTTATTAAGGCCCCGATGGACATAAACTCGCGCGCCTATAATATGTGCCCGAGGCTTTATAAATGGTAATGAGTATTGTTCTCTTCATAATCTTAATTTATATAACGGTGTCGAAGAACATAACGCAGTCAGTCTTTCATTTGTTTCCATCAATTTGTAAAGGGTAAGTAAGTGGAAGTATAGTTCAGGAAATATGAATTGGTGACTTCTTACTTACTTTGCGTTCTTTACAAACGGTCAATTCATATTTCCTGAAATGTACCTAGAAGTATTTTTTAATTGGCTCCCAATTTGGAATGATTTCTATGTTCGTGTGGTGATTTAGAATACACAGTGGCACCACCGCATTCATCCTGAGGGTGTCGTGAGAGCCGACACAGGGAAATGACAAGCCGATAACGTAGTCATATGAGAAGGAAATCTTGATACGAAACCCTGTGCCAACCGACCAGCGTGGCAATTATCCTCCATGTAATTGGAGTGGCCCCGACTCCGTAGAGGGTCATTAAGGGTCAATAGCAGTAGTAGGTATATGGTCCGCGGTGGGTATGACTTTCTAATATATATTCATTCACACCGTCATTATAACCGACCTCAATGATTTTTAACCCCCAACGCAAAAAGAGGGGTGTTATAAGTTTCACGTGTCTGTCTGTCTGTGGCACCGTAGCTCGCGAACGGATGAAGCGATTACAATAAAGTTTTATGTTGTATGAAAAGTGAGTTACGGGCGAGTGTTCTTAGACATGTTTGATGAAAATCGGGTGAGCCGTTTAAAAGTTATGAGGGGTGAAAGTGGGGAAGAATTACCGAATGTCTGCAAATATAATCGAGTGGGGTCTCAAGTGAAAGCGCATCACGTGCAATTTAACAAAATCTACATTATAATAAGTATGTACCTATAAAAAGTATAAAATAAAAATTTAAATAAACCCCCGATACAATAACCTTTAAAAAGTAAAAAATAAAAATAAATACTTCGCGTTGGGGGACCAGGGGTCAGTTAATAAATAAGTAGGAGTGGTCCCCCAACGCGAAGTATTTATTTTTTACTTTTTAAAGGTTATTGTGTCGGGGGTTTATTTAAATTTTTAATTTAATTTTTATTATTTATTTATCCTCCTGCTCGTGTGTCGTCCTATAATATAAAAAACAAATATAAAAAATTGTTTATGGTGCCTCTGTTCCAGTTTGTAATAAAATGTGTCGTCTATGCAAAGAAATAAATTTAATTGTATGTTTGTAATATTAAAACAACTACCTAGGTACTATTAACTAAGTGCATTTGCATGAATACATTTACCAAAACAACATTTTTCCAATTAATATCTGTCTGTATTTATCGCCTGATTTCCGAAACTTTCACTGGCAGTTATTAGTTCAATAAACAAGGGGTAACTTAGGCTACTTATATGGACCTTATAGTTACAGAGTTTTTGCACAATAGCGACTTCGTCCGCTTGATATTTAACAACAAATCCCCGACTACAGTTATCGGGGGCAGCGACTCGGCCCCGTGGCAGACATATCGCCTCGTCTGGCTGGTTGATCAGTCCTTTGCGCCTCAACTTTGTCAAATACTTACACCGTCACGACTTCACACGAGTATTTAATGCATAAATACCTATTTGTCATAACAACCTTCCGTGTTACAAACGAAACGTCACAACCGTGCAAAATCTTCTAAGTAAACACGTAGTTATTCTTCTTAACTAAAACTAGCGACCCGCCCCGGCTTTGCACGGGTGTAATAATTACACCCGTGCAAAGCCGGGGCGGGTCTGATTTTGAAGCGGTTTTTTTTTAATAGATATTGTGATTCAAGGTTTTTATGTATAATACATGCATAATTACAGTGTAATTACATTTGTATAATACATGCATAATTTATACAACATTATCACATATACACATGCATTATCTATTAAAAAAAACCGCTTCAAAATCAGTTGCGTAGTTATAAAGATTTAAGCATACATAGGGACGGACAGATGACAGCGACTTTGTTTTATACTATGTAGTGATAATAACCCTCCAATTACATGGGCAACAGATGTATAATAGAATTTAATAAGTTGAGCGATCGACTGCTGCGCAGCATGTCGCGGGTTCGATCCCCGCACGGAAGAAATATTTGTACGACCTACAAGTATTTGTTCCGGGCCTGGGTGTTTTCTATCTATAATATGTATGTATTTACAAAAAAAAATGTATATAAGTAGTTGACATCCATCTCGTTACCATAACACAAGCATTAAGTTGCTTAGCTTGGGACGAGATGGTTGTGTGAAATGTCGAAGGATATTTATTTATATTTATGTATTATTAATAGAAGAAAAACTTGACATGTAACCCTGTGCCAACCCGTCTGGTCAGCGAGGCCACAGTAGAGTAATTACCCTCCTTGTAGTTGGAGGAGGCCCGACTCCCCCCTCAATTGTGCTGCCACCTTGTCGTGGTGAGGGGGCTTGAGTGCCTCAATGATCTGTGAGGCCATGCCGGCCAAGGCCTCCCAAGCCGGCCGGGCCCACGGGCAGTGAGAACAGGCTGCCACCGCCAAGGCCTCGTTGACTACCGGGATGCCCTTGTGACGCGCTGTGTGGGTATACCTATGCGGTTTTAGTGGGTAGACGACCCTTGTCGGAGTCCCACATAATCACCGATCTCTCCCCCGGGGGGCGGTGGTATGCATAAAGCAATTCCCCAGCGACAACAAAAAAAAGGCCCGGCTCAGCAGTGGGCTATTTAAGGGCTAAGATGAAGAATATAATTTATTTTGTACTAGCGACCCGCCCCGGCTTCGCACGGGTGCAATGATGAACCTCCAAATTTATCAGTGTTTCTCTACTGTATTATGGATGTATTATACATATAAACCTTCCACTAAAATCACTTTATCTATTAAAAAACCGCTCCAAAATCCGTTGCGTGGTTTTAAAGATTTAAGTATACATAGGGACGGACAGCGACAGCGACTTTGTTATAAACTATGTAGTGATAGTGATGATTAATAAATGTAAACCGTTTTTGTGATAATCAGCGTTGTATTTACTAGAGCTTGGTGGTCAAAGGCAGCTTGGGCCACGGCAAAGAGGTAGTGGTCCGACCTTCCAAGTTAAAAAAAGATCCCGTCCCATGTTAGCCGGCTAACCTCCATGCTTTGGACAGGTGCAGGCATTGGTCGCAAAAGACTACAGCTTTAAATTAAAAAAAAGAACAAAGATATATTCTCAGAAGACAGACACAGAAGACCTGCGTTCAATAAATGAATGTGAGTGAACGCAGGGATTGTGAGCGATCAGGGGAGATGGAGTGAGGAGTTGTGTGTAAAAGGTGTGAATGTAGGTATGACGACTATCACCTAGTGTGGGACAGGGGCCGTTACAACGATAATGGTATTTTTAAATATGACGATTTATAAGAGTTTTGTGATGAAACCTACGTAAATAAAGTTCCGTTTGAGTTTGACACTGCCCTCAATAATATTGATAAAATTATGGATTGTGTTTTATGTTTTGCAGAAGGCGCAATGCCCCTCGTTTCTGTTTCCGAAGGATTGTTAAATGGCAAGGAGTGCTCCACGTATTATGGCAAAAAGTATTATAGCTTCGAAGGAATACCTTACGCCAAACCACCGGTTGGCAAATTAAGATTTAGAGTATGATATTTGTTTTATTTAATCATAAACTTAAGAATTATATGGCATTTTAACCATAGAGGCACATCAATTTGCATTGTTTTACCACCATCTCGAAGATAATGAGTATTATGTAAAAACAACATTTAGCTAATTACCGTTATATAGCATGGCAGGAATTTAATATCATCATCATTTCAGCCAAAAGACGTCCACTGCTGGACATAGGCCTCCCCCAAGGATCTCCACAAAGGCCGGTCCTGGGCCGCCCGCATCCACTGCTTTCCGGCGACCTTAACCAGGTCGTCGGTCCACCGTGTGGGAGGCCTACCAGCACTGCGCCTTCCGGAACGCGGTCGCCACTCGAGGACTTTTCTGCCCCATCGGGCTTCGGTCCTGTGAGCAATCCGGTGGGCTAAGTCGGTGACCCTGGTTTGCCTGCGTATCTCCTCATTTCTGATTCGATCTCGCAGGGAAACTCCGAGCATAGCCCTCTCCATTGCCCTTTGGGTGACATTGGTGATGGAGACCATAGTGAGCGACCACGTCTCTGTTCCATATGTCATCACTGGCAACACACATTGGTTGAAGACTTTTGTCTTCAGACACTGCGGTATTGTGGACGAGAAGATCTTTCGCAGCTTCCCGAACGCTGCCCAGCCGAGTTGGATCCGACGATTGACCTCTTTCTCGAAGTTGGACTTACCTAACTGGACAGTGTGTCCCAGGTAAATGTAATGGTCATGACCATTACATTTACCTTCGAGAGTAGAACCTCCGATGTTAATAGGAGTGGCTTGGACATGGATATTAGACATGATTTTCGTCTTCTCCATGTTCATCTTAAGGCCGACTCGTTCGGAGGCTCGACAGAGGCCATCAAGCATCAATTAGAATTTAATATACTTAATTGTAATTGTGGTTTCACCTCTACGTAGTGTTCTCTCCGCAAATCAAAAAGTCATATAGATTTCGCCATTTCAGAATCCAGAACTACCAGAAAAATGGTCAGGAATCCGGGACGCGACGAGGCCCGGAAACAAAAGCAGTCAAATAAATCCATACATTGGCACAGGAGTAGACGGATCGGAAGATTGCTTGTATCTTAACGTATACACTCCAACATTGCCACAAGAGAAAACAGAGAAGCTGCCAGTCCTATTCTTCGTTCATGGTGGCAGATTCTTGTTTGGATACGGGCATTATTATGCTCCTGATTATTTATTAAAAAACGATGTGATTGTAGTCACTTGTAATTATAGGCTTAATATCTTCGGATTTCTTTGTTTAAATATACCTGAGGCGCCCGGCAATGTTGCGTTGAAAGATACAGTTTTTGCCCTAAGATGGATAAGAGACAATATTGAACAATTTAACGGGGATCCGCGAAATGTGACAGTTATGGGAGAAAGCGCGGGTGCTAGTATTGCCACGGCGTTTATGACTTCTAAAATGGCGGAAGGGCTATTCCATAAAGTTATAGCACTATCTGGCAATTCGGTAGCAGATCTTTTTATGGTGGATGAAGATCCTGTTGAAAAAGCTAGAGTTGTCGCGACTTACTTAGGAAAAAATGACATTAAAGATGAAAGGGAGCTATACAATTTTTTGGTTGACGCCCCCGTTTCTGATTTACTCATGGCGTCTAGTGCAGCTGAGCTAAATCGGCATCCGTGCATTCTAAATGCCTTTTTCACGCCAAACGTTGAAAAAAGTTTCGAAAATGTTGAGCCGTTTTTCACTCGTAATCCCAGATCGGATTTCTTGCACAAGCAATTCGCAAAAGTCCCACTCCTGACTGGTTTTAGTTCACATGAAGGCGCATTATTTCTCAGCAAAGATGAGAAAGGACAAATTATTTACAACAATGACTTATTTTACTACATACCAAGATATTTGTATTTGAAAAAGGGCTCGGCTAAAGCTACCGCATTTGAAAGAAGAATAAGAAACTTCTATTTTAGCGCGAAAGAAATTGATGACTCTTTAAAAGAAGATTATGTAAATTTAATAACTGACGCGCATTTTACTAAAGAACTTATTTTGTTACCTGAAATAATATCTCGGATATACGATGACGTATATTATTACCAGTTTAAATATTTTGGAAACCTACATACTAGAGTTATGAAGAGTTTGGGATTAAAAGGCGCAGCACATGCAGATATGATTCAATATCAATTTTACAAAGAAAATAAACATAAAAAGTGTTCGGAGAGTGATTGGTGACGTCACGGACGCCGACATATCAGTGTGTGTTACAGCTTAACTCAAATTTAAAAATCATATTTTGTGTGCTTTGTGTTTAAAGTGCTTTAGCAGTGTATCTGAACTTGTGATTCATCAGCTCGAACGTTTGTGTTGTTTTGAATCAACGCTAAGGTGACTAAATTATATCATTTTATTAGTGAATTGATAAGATTTATGAAGTAAGAGATTAATTTAACATTTTAAAAGAGGGTACTAAAAGTTCATCGGTCGTGCCATCTGCCGGTAGCGCCTGTTAATTACTGAGGCTTACATCGATACTTGTAGAGATGGCGAAGAAGTGCGGCGCTTGTAGTCGCTTTATCAGTGGTGTAGATGGCGTGAAGTGTAGTAAGTGCCCGGGTTTGTTTCATCGGGCCTGCGTGAATTTACCTAAAGATGTTCAGGTAGCGTGCACTTGGCTCTGTCCGGGATGTAAGGCGAATACGCCCCGAAAAGATAATACAGACAATCCAGTCCGGGGGGAGGCAGCCGACTATAGCCTCCCGCAATCCAGCTCTGTGCCCGTGGAATCTGGGAAAACTGATGATATACTCCTGGAAATTAGGTTATTACGACAGGAGCTTGCATCGTTTAAGGACGATTTTAAATTATTACAAGGGCAACTCAATAACCTATATGCGGTAGTAGATGGCTGTGGGAATCGTCTTGAAAATTTAGAGAAGCGTTTAGAAACTGTGGAGAAAAAGGGTGTTAAAAAACCGGACGACTCTGGCTATCAAGCGACCATTGAAAATCTAAGGGCGGAACTTAATGATCGCGAGCAGACCTCGCTTCTGAATGATGTGGAGATCACGGGAATACCCGAGGTACAGGGTGAGAATGCGGGCCACCTTATAGGTATATTAACACAAAAATTGGGTATTACTTGTGAAGAACGTGACATCGTATCGGTAGAGAGAGTAGGCGTGCGCCGCATTCCTACCGCAGGGGGTCTTTCAGACTCCATGCAACGGACAAGGCCGTTAGTGATGCGGCTGGTACGTAGGCGCCTACGTGATGAAATCTTAAAGGCAGCGCGCGTCCGCCGCCATCTAACTACGGAGGACATGGGTCTCTCTGCAACTCCTACTCGGGTGTACGTAAATGAGCGTCTTTCCAAGAAAAATAGACAGCTATTTTACAAGGCTCGTGAAGAGGCCCGCTCACGTGGTTGGAAGTACGTCTGGACGCGAGACGGACGCATTTTTGTACGCCGCGAGTCGGGCAAGCCCTTTTTTCGGGTGCGGTCAGATGCAGATATTGGGGTGATTTTTGGTGTTCCAGAACAGAACAACGAACCATGACTTGGTATCGAATGACAAGTGATAGACTTAGGATTTTTATTGTATTGTTTGTTAGGTTAAAGTTTTTACGGAAACCATTTATATGTGCGATTTTGGGTACAGTGATGATTGGTAATTATAGACAGTTTAATCGTTTAATTAACATTAATTTAAAACATTACAGTCCCTCTTATTATAGTTTACATTATACTTTTATAGCCTATGGTAACTTTTTTCCTGTCAGTTGTTCAGTTTGGCATAATATAATACTATTTAAAATAATATCTCAATGATGTCGAGGTATTTACGAGTTGGTGTCTACAATGCAGGTTCCTTAGGGACAAACCATTCCAACATTATAGCATCTGTTGTAAATATGGACGTGGATATTCTGGGTCTTAATGAGACTTGGATTCATACGGGAGAGGAAGGCCGGGCCCCTGTGATACCTGGTTACAAATTAAAGCATATCCCACGACGGCGCGGTATACGATCGCGCGGTGGTGGTGTAGGTTTCTACGTAAAGCGAAATTGTGCGGTAAGAGTTTGGGACCACCCGGTTGACCCAATATATAGCGATGTCGAACAGATGTGGCTTTCGGTGACACTTAACGGAAAAAAATTGATGATCGGTACGGCATATAGACCGAATTGGGTTAGCGTTGACTTGTTTTTTGGCGCGATCACTGATTCCATCACTTCAATCCCTTGCTATGACCACTTAGTTCTAGTTGGAGATTTTAATATTAATTATTTACATGACAATGACAATAATACTATTAAATTTAAATCATTTCTATCGACTTTCAATTTACAACAATTAGTAGCAGAACCTACTCATTTCACCGAAAGCAGCCAAACTCTGATTGACGTAGTGTGTACTGACTTACTCACACAGAAAGTAAGTTTGGATCATGTTGGAACTCTTTACGGGCATTGTCTCGTAGTTTGTGAATTTAATATAAAACGTTTCAAACCAATTCGACGTATTATCTCATATAGGCCCAAGAAGAATATATCTTTAGATGACTTTACTAACGACGTACAAGCAATAAGGTGGGAACTCATTAATAATTATATAGATATTCACGAAATGGTTAAAGCTTTCACGCACGGCATTCTAACACTCTTTAACATACACGCACCTCTTACATCTACAGTAATTAAAGAGCGCTCTTATCCGTGGATTACTAATACCATCAAACTTATGATGAAGTTACGCGATAAAGCTGCAGCGAGTTATCATAAAACCCGAACAGACTCAAAAAAACAATATTATAAATCCTTGAAATCCATAGTGAGTAAATCAATGTTTCAAGAAAAATCTGCATACTTTAAACAAAATATTAATAATAAAATCAAGAATCCGAAAGTGCTGTGGAAAAATTTAAAAGAAACTTTATTGCCCAAAAATGATAACCAGTTACCACCATTTTTTAATGATCCAAATACTATCAACTCTCACTTCCTAGATTTACCAACCCAATCACATATCTCTATCTCCACATTAACTTTTTTTGAACTCCATAGATATTCTGAAGCCCAGTTCTCTATCAAACCCATCAATACAGAGCAACTTATTAAAATTATTAGTAGTTTTAAATCTAATGCCGAAGGTTCGGATGGAATTAGTTTGGATATGTTAATGATGACCTTTCCCTACACAATAGATAGTATTCTTGGTCTCATAAATACCTCTATAGTGACGAGTACTTTTCCAGACAGTTGGAAACTTGCTATCATACGGCCGTTACCAAAACATTCCAATCCTATTCATCTTAAAGATCTGAGACCTATAAGTATTTTACCTTGTATGTCAAAATTCCTAGAAAAAGCGGTCTCATTGCAGTTAACAAAATTTCTTGAATGTAATAATATCTTACCGGACGTTCAGTCTGGATTTAGAAGTGGACATAGTACGAGTACTGCCTTGCTTGACGTTGTTGATAGTATTCTTAGCTCACAAGATAAAGGAATGTGCACACTTCTAGTACTACTAGATTTTTCCCGCGCTTTTGATTATTTGAATACTGATCTACTTTTGTCAAAACTTAATTACTACGGTTGTGACTCTGAATCGCTAAAGTGGTTTAGCAGCTATTTGAGTGGTCGGTATCAGTTTGTTAAATTGGATAACGAAAATGGCTCTTCTATAGAGTCAGAAAAAATACTGGTAAAAAGAGGGGTGCCTCAGGGCTCTATTTTAGGACCCATACTGTTTAATTTGTACTCTGCAGACATTGTTAGGTCCATTGAGAATTGCAAGTACCATATATATGCGGACGACGTGCAGATTTATATATCTTTTAGGCCTTGCGACATAGATGTAGCCATTTCTAAACTAAATGAGGACCTCTTAAGAATAGCTACGTGGTCTGACAATAATTGTCTAGTACTCAATCCAGCTAAAACAAAATACCTCATTTTTGGGAGTAATTTACAAATAACAATGATTCAGCCTTCTGTTACGGTAATGCTTCTAGGTGAACCAATTGAGCGAGTCTACGAGGCGCGAAATTTAGGTTTACTAATAGATTCGGACCTGCGATTCAAGAACCACATTAATGCATGCATAAAAAATTGTTTCTATAGATTGAAAGTACTTTACAAATTGAGACCATATCTAAAAGAAGAACTTCGAGTCCAATTAACTGAATCATTAATATTGTCAAGACTCAACTATATGGATATAGTGATAGGACCTAGGTTATTGGCTAAAACTCAAAATTTAATTCAAAGGGTACAGAATGCTTGCGCCCGTTTTTGCTTTGATATCCCACCGAGAGCTCATGTGACCCCGTTCTTAAATAAACACCTCTTACTTAAAATGCAGCATCGGCGTAAGCTTCACTTAGCCTGCCTCTTGTTTGGTGTAATAAAAAGTAAACAACCACGATATCTTTATGATAAGTTATCGTGGAGAAATGCTCGCAGATCTGTAGCCCGTCAATGCTCGGTGCAGCTAGCAGTTCAACGCCACAAATCCGTAGCTTTTAGGGGTAGTTTTCGCTATGCTGCATCGAAATGTTGGAATAATATTCCACCACCAATAAGGAGCCTGCAAAGTTTACCTGCTTTTAAACAACACGTTAGGAAATTTATTTTTGAACATCAAAGCAGTGAAGAATCCCTAAAGGTTGACACTAGTATATTATAATGGTTAATCCCAAACCTGTATACAGCAAATTAATTTTCTGTAATAATTGTGTTTTCACTTTACCCAATATGTTTATTTCCTTCTACTTATCATTATTTTATGTTATAATTATTTAGATCACTATCATTTCTAAGATGGATTAAGTTATGCCGTATGTACTATTTTATTCTACTTTTAATATATTTTTTTAGTTATGAACAACCTATGAACAAGCATGTTTGGCTGCCGTAATTGTTTTAATTTTTTTGGCGCAATATGACCGTGCGTGACGTCACCTGCCGTCCCCGACGGAAGATCAGCGTTGGTTGGCAACAACCAGCATTATGCTGAGTCTGGGTCGGTTTGTGGCAAGACTTAAAAATACTATTGTTGTTTAATCTAATTTTAAAATCTTCTCATGTGTTTGTTTGTTTGTCATTGTATTTTTTTTGTCTTGTGCCACAATAAAGAATATGTCTATGTCTATGTCTATGATTTGCAAATCGTTGAATTTTTAAGCGAAGCGTGGTGTAACTTCGCTAAAACTGGGTAAGTTTTATTATATTATATCACCATAAATGTCTGCTGAACTATAAGACATGTCCTTAATAAGCAAAAATTAATAATTATAATATCAATAGAAAATTACATAATATATTTATCATGCAATGATGTTAGAAGTAAAAAGGTGTAGATGGGTTATAAGCGGTCAGCAAGCGGTACGTTAAAAGTAGGCTAATTAGCAAACCTGACCTCAGTGTTGCGTCGCTGGCGTCAACAAATGCACGTCAAGAGCCGTGTGTAAAAAGTGCTTTAAAACAATTGAAAATGCCGTCGTGTGTTATGAGATATTGCACAAACTACTCTTACAAAACTTCTAAAAGTCAAGGAATCACTTATCATTCGTAACTATCACTATTACTATCATAAGATGTAGATGTTGATATGTGGTCAATACATTGATTCTTGTCGAATGATCATTTTCTCCCCACCACATATATTTGCAGATATTTGCCGTGGGTGTTGTATGTGTGAAATTCTTTATTGCACTAGACATATAAAACATTGGGTAGATAAGCGATGGTGGGTCAATATTCATAATAGGAACTTATTATGAATATTGACACCAATATGATATTTAATATTACAGGAATATTTTTGGACCTCCCGATTTTAAATAGGCGGTTCAAACCATGAAAGTAAACAAAAAAGAAAAGAAAATAATAATTGTAAAAGTGTTAAATTTCAATGTGCGAAAACCAACGAATTTTATTTCAAAATGAAAATAGTACCCTTCTTTACAGGAAACCAACATGGACTAATCAGAAGACCGAATGGTTGCCGTATTCGAAGGAAAAGAATGCATTAGTGATCGATGACGAAATAAAAATCGAGAGGGATGTGTACAGTGAACGAATGAAGTTTTGGCTAGACGCTGTCATAGACAAATCAAAATTATAGGAACTAATTTTAATTAGTTAAATAGTAGTTTATGGTATGAATTCCAAAGAGAATTAAAAAATAAATTATATTATACCCTGTACAAGATAGCATGATCGATTTGACAAATGTCAATTTTTCTGATCGACATAAAGGTATGATTCCGAACTACGTCGCGGTAATGGGAATCAGTAGTGCCGCGGTAGCACTTCTGCGTGCAGCGTACTTCGGAATCATACCTTTACTTTGCAATGACGAACAGTGATGTGAAACAGATAATATCTAGTAGTCCAAAAAATAACGTTTTAAAATACTTGTAACTGTGACAAGATGGTGTGGGTGTATTATGTGTGAAATTCTTTATCACTTTTTCTTCACTTTATAAGACACGTTGGCCTTCGCACATTGAAATTTAACACTTCTACAATTATTATTTTCTTTTCTTTTTTGTTTACTTTCATGGTCTGAACCACCTATTTAAATTTGGAAAATAAATAATTTGGGAGGTCCAAAATTAACCCTGTAATAATAAATAGGAACTTATTATGAATATTGACCCACCATCGCTTATCTACCCAATGTTTTATATGTCTAGTGCAATAGAGAATTTCACACATAATACACCCACGCCAACATGTCACTGTTACAAGTATTTTAAAACGTTATTTTTTGGACTACTAGATATTTTCGGTTTCCCATCACTAGCCCATCTGTCAAATCGATCACGTTATCTTGAACAGGGTATATTTATATACGCGGGGCCCGGTGTGGGATGCAAGCCTGTACTTAACTAGGGATAATGTAGCATTCTAATGGTGAAGGAATTTCAAGTCATCTAGGAGTTTTGGGTTTATTCGTTAAAAACGGGGTTATCCATATATTACGTCAAACTTTAATGGGGAGGGAGGGTATCACCAAAATGTTACAAGGGCCAGGGGGCGTCAACTGATTTCTGACGTCACATATTAAAATTTAAAAATACTAAAACGCTATGTTTGGATGTCAATAAAAATCTTAGTAACTACCTACTTGATCTATATCTATACAAATATATAAAATTAGAGTGTCTGTTTGTAGTATGTAATAAAATAACCACTTTTTACTAAATGCGTAAGTATGTTTATACAGTACATAGACCAATTTTTTTTTTAATTCTTGTTTGTTTTCTGATTTTGACGATGATATAAGGAGTAACTACTTTTTTGACTAGCTTCGCCCCGTGGCGTCACCCGCGGGTAACATCGCACCCGTGCGAAGCCAGGACGGGCCGCCATATAGTTTATTTATAATGATGCTATCCATTGATATAGTATATCAATGATGCTATCTCAAATATCTGACGACTAGCGACCCGCCCCGGCTTCGCACGGATGCAATGATGAACCTCTAAGTGTTTCTCTACAATATTATGTATTTATTATACATAAAAAATTTCCTCTTGAATCACTCTATCTATTGAAAAAACCGATTCAAATCGAAGTCGAAACCGAAGTCGCTATCGTCTGTCCGTCCCGTCCCTATGTATGCCTAAATCTTTAAAACTACGCAACGGATTTAGAAGCGTTTTTTTTAATAGATAGAGTGATTCAAGGGGGCGGGGATTTCTAAGTATAATATATGCATAATATTGTAGAAAAACATTGATAAACTTAGATGACTCGTATTAAGGCGGGGTGGGTCGCTAGTTATAAATGAAATAACTCAGTATTTAAGAATCAACCGAACTTGTATTTCGTAAAATCCGGAATGACACCAAAATCAAATGAAGAAGCGCACGTCATAGCATTCCATTTCTTAATTTGTTATCGGCCAGCAATAAATATATCACTACCTATGTAATCTCAATTATTTACCACACAGATTATTAATGTTAATTACTTGTGTTTTTTTTATCAGTTACTTGAATGCCTTTGACCCTAGCTTGCGTGATGGGAAGCAACGCCAGGGTCTAAGATGCTCCGTGCAATTCAAGGAAATTCCCTGCCGGTAACCAGCTCTCACATACACATGACGAAACACAGTAAAACTGCTTGGCTTGACTTAGATGTGAGGGTGGTAGCTAGCCGGGCGGACCATTAATAATAAATATCCTTGGACATTTCACACAACGCCATCTCGTCCCAAGCTAAGCAACTTAATGCTTGTGCTATGGTAACGAGATGGATGTTAAACTACTTATATGCATTTTTTTTTTGTAAATACATACATATTATAGATATAATTGACACCCAGACTCCGAGCCAGTGCCTCTGGTTTAGACTAAGACACTTGCCCGACCCCGGAATCGAACCCTTTACCCCTTGATCCAAAGGCGGCACATCTAACCACTAGACCAACGAGGCAGTCAAGATCCTACCACCAAGAGTGCTGGGTTTTGTTGGCATATACGCGTTTTTTTCCAGCGTGCGGTGGGTATGTATAACTTATTTTGGCGCACCGCACACAGATTTTTCCGTAGGTAGTAAGTTAGGCTGATTCGTCACGCTCTGAGGTGAAAGGCTCGATCGGGTGAACTCGGCACGGCCGAGTGTACCCGAGCGAGAAAGATACAGTCAGCTGCTCTTCCCTGTTGTGTCGCTGTGTTTAGTATATTCAATTCATACGTAATAATTGTCTTTATTAATTTAATAGTTATTTTTAATTATTTCGACAATTATTTGGTTTACATTGTGAGGTTAGTGGTACGATAAACCGCTATCGTGCTAATATTTTTTTTTATTGCCGCGTTTTTTAGTTTTCTCGTCTGACGGCACTCCCGGAGTGCAGCCCGTTGTTTTTTATTTTAAACTAGCGACCCGCCCCGGCTTCGCACGGGTGCAATTGTGAACATCTAAATTTATTAGTGTTTCTGTACAATGTTATGCATGTATTATACATATAAACCTTCCCCATGAATCACTCTATCGATTAAAAAAAACCGCTTCAAAATCCGTTCCGTGGTTTTAAAGATTTAAGCATACATAGGGACGGACAGACGACAGCGACTTTGTTTTATACTATGTAGTGATAATGTTGATTTTATTAAATTATTTAATAAACATAAGTAAAAAAGTAAAATGGCTGTTTTCTCTTGATTATTTTTAAATACATGCATACATTTAAACAATTTGTGACGTCACATCAGGAGGGGGGATTACAGAAATGTGATAACTTGTGACGAGGACTGGGCAGGGTTTCAAAAGTCCTAAATTCGTGTGACATAATATATGGATGGCCCCATAGGACAAAATTACCAGAAAAAATATTTGTTTGTTTGATGATGCGTCGGTTATGACTAGAGGTCGAAGTAGGTAGATTGATTTAAGGTCGTCGTGACGTCAAACGTAGAGGATAATATGGATATGCCTCCAAAATACCGGAACAAAATCCCGCACATCTATACTCTATACTAATATATAAAGCTGCAGAGTTTGTGTGTTTGTTTGTTTGTTTGTTTGAACGCGCTAATCTCAGGAACTACTGGTCCGATTTCAAAAAATCTTTCAGTGTTAGATAGTCCATTTATCGAGGAAGGTTATAGGCTATATTTTATTTTCAAAAGAATTAGGGATCCGTATGAAAATTGCGATTTTGTAAACCAAGGTGTAAAATCGAAAACCTATTTATGCGTGCGCTGCAAAAACTATTGGCAATAGAACAAAATGAAGTACTACGGGTTTGTAGGTCTTATAAAGATCTACAAAAAAGTCCGCGAGAGCACATATCTAACTATCATAGTTTAGCCACAATAACCGATTTTATGTTCATAAAAAATATGCATGGGTTCGAAGCCCACGCGGGCGAAGCCGCGCGCAAAAGCTAGTTAAGGATAAAATGGCATGTCCATATTATAATATCTTGACGCAAGTATATAAAATCAATCAAGTATATTATATTTCCTGTCTATAATATGTATTAGCATAGATTGGGCATAGATGAACAAATCCTTCTGGCGGTGTTAGTCAATTTGTAATTTAAGTAGGTGTACCTACCTACCACTACTCAACCTATACATGACGGACCTTTTAGGGTCCCTTCACATTGTATGGGCGGCACATTGTATGGTGGTAGAAGTAGACTAGCCAATTATAATATTTTAAGTAGACCAGCCGTGAATGTTAAATTTCATATTAATATTATTATTTACACTGTTATTATTATTTTTAATGAAAATGTCTAATTGGTGTTGGTACATAATATTGTCGTATTACATTTTATATTTTGGATTGTCTATTTTCATAAACCTATTTCCTATTTCAATTTCCATAAAAGACGGGGTAGACATGTTGACGAGTTCTTGAGTGGAGACCGCCAATCGGCAAGCGTAGTGTGGGACGGCCCTCTGCTAGATGGAGCGACGATCTGCGAAAGGTTGCGGGCAGCAGCTGGATGCGTCAAGCTGAAGACAGACGCTATAGCGCTCTTCAGGGGAGGCCTATGTCCAGCACCGGACTAATGTGAGCTGATGATGATGATGATTTGAAGAATGAGATTCGAGATTGTTCTTAAAATTCTATTAAATTAATTTTTATTCAAATATACAGGTTGGAAATAAACCACAAAGCCTTAACGTATGGATCGAAGTACTGGAGCCTCGAATACTGTGTGAAATATTGCTGGAGATAAAAGCCAGTTTGTTTTCCAAATTTTGGTCACCGGATTGTCACTAGTGTCACAACTGGGGTAATCGTCACAGACAATACAAAGAAATATTATGGTATTACTAATACTACTAATATATATATATACTAATATATATTACTAAGCTTGTTGTATAATAATAACGATTGCTAGATATAGGATTTTCACAGGAACCCATATTTTGTATACAAAATATGGGTTCCAGCCAGAGGCGCTTTCTCCGAGTCTGGGCCCATCATAAATTCAAAGAATGCTTGCTATGGTAACAAATTTGGTTGCGGAATCACTGAGATCACAGGCATTCCGAGTTTTAGTATACCTAGACAATTCTCTATTGATCTAACTTGTGGTGTTCGAATATTTGAGATGGCATGTAAATCACTAAATATCTGCCCTAAGACATTCTCAGGAAATAGACTCGCGGCTTTAGAATACCCAACAAAATTGTTTGGCAATCAAAGAAAATGATAAAATTATGAGGATGATTTAAAAAATCATAAACATAATATATGCAGCACTTCTTTAAAAGAATCTCAAGAGCTTGCAAAATTTTGCAAACCCCAGGGGTCGACTTCACGGTCGTAATTTGCAACTGTTTCTGAGACTTCAGGTGCGACCTTCGACATCAGCAAAAAATACACGGGACAATCGACGTCATTAATATGACTCACGCGCCATGTCAAAACTACCAGTTGACAGGGGCAATCGAGGGGAGTCCCCCAATCAAGCTTTGGCTACGCTGGTGTGCTCAGAATGCAGTAAAAGCACCTAGTGGTCAGCAAGTAGCGAGATTTTTAGCTGAATCATTCCATGTAGACAAGCTTGCTTAAAGTACCATTTTACTAGACAAGTCGGCAGTTTCAACGTATTTCTTTGGAAGAGACACTTCAAAATACTTTTTCATGGAACAGGTTTTAAAGGCCATTGCAAACCAGCACCAACTTTCCAATCATACGGAAAGACTCCCGTACCTGTCTGGGGTAGCAGGATTTTGTTCAATTGGTTTGTAAACTCCTCAAATTTGAGGTCACCGACGTAGTGCTTAGTCCACCTGTTAGCTTCTGGCCGTAGAATACATGTCCTCGCTTTATTAGATACCAGTAGTGAAAATCTCATTTTTGAGTCTAATGCAGTTTGCCTATATGATCTAAAGGCGCTCCCTCACCGCGAGCATTCGCGTGTAATGTAACATCATAGATTCGACTTTGAGCATTACATTTATAGCGACCGCATGCTACATACTTTACACGGTTTACCCGATAAATCTGAACTAATTGCATCAAGAAATACCGCTTACAAATGCGAGAATTACCAAAAAGTCCTTCACCGCGATAGCGAAATTTCAAGAGCAATTCGCAAGTTAAGAATTCCCCGACTACAACTATCGGGGGATAGGCGCTGCGACCCCTAGCCAGACATGACACCTCGTCTGGCTGGATGATCATCCCTTTGCGCCTAAACATTACAATACTACCTCCCTCACCGGCGAGCGTTCGCGTGTAATGTAAATGAAACATTTAGTATAGACTTGAATTTGCGATAATTCTGATTTAATTATTTCCGTAATGTCAGACGAAGCGGTCATTGTGCTATTTCACTTGCCTGCTTCAAGGACTATGATATGAGGACAGATCTGTACCATTTCTATAGATGTTCCGATTGATGCCCCTCCCGGAAGATTCAGGACAGCAGTGGCCTCCAACAGCTGGATTGAAAATGTAGCTGTCCAGGCGATATTGATAGAGGAAATCGGAAGTGTATCCAAAATAATTTTTTTTGTCACCCAATGCATTGCCATTTTAAGGCTGATCCATTGCGAAATAGTTTTTTAAATCATTTCTTGCTGGTGTATCTAAGACTATGAGCGGCCTTATTAATGGCGGCCGCCTCATCGGAGGGGAGGAGAGGACGCCAGCTGGTGAAAGAGAAAGGTATAAAAACCATAGATAAATAAACAAATTAGACCATAGACACATAGTTTAAAGGCGAGTACACACTAGCTTTTCAATTAAACGCTGTGTGTTTTATCTGCACACATAATACCTGGGGTGTTCCCGAAGTGTGACAAGGGGCATGGGGGTCAATTTTGTGACGTGACGTCACAAAATGTAGAATTTATTCGATTATTTAATAAAACAAAGAAAATATGTAACTGTTTTCTCTCGATTATTTTTAAATGCATATATATATATATATTTAAATTGTGACGTCACCTCAGGAAGGTGGGTTATAAACATGTGACAACCTGTGACAAAGAAGGGGGCAGGTGTTCAAAAGTCCTAAAATTCGTGTGACGAAAATATGGAGAGCCCCTAAGGGTGGGCTATCAAGCCCTCTCTTAGCGGAGGCCTTGGAGCTAAGACTCCATAAATTATGGTGGGCCAATGTCGCGGAGCATGTTCCCCTACTGGGGAGCGCAACCAGCGGCCTTGGACCGAGGAATGCCATTGGTTTTCGTGGGTGGGTCGGGGCGCCTCCGAGTCCCACACGCCTGGCTAGTATCCACGATTCCAACGAAAGAAAAGGGGATTGACTGCCAGTAGTATTTAAACCGGATTATTCGAAGTTAACACTAATTAAAAATCTACATTAAATTAATTTGTCGTAAGTAATTGTCTTGTTTCTGACGGTTGCACGAAGACTGGTTATTGTAATTAATTGTAAGACGTCATTATGTAAAAACATCCATATTAAAATATTTATATATATACTTAATTTTACCGAGATAGTTATATCCGGAGTACATATTTATAGACTGTGTAAAGATTTTTTAAACGTGTTACTGATATTAATATACTCGATTAGTTCAATTTGGTCCGTCCACCAGGCGTAGGTATTGCATACCCTTCTAGAGTGTGTAATATCATTTATTATATAGGTAAGGTTATATCTACCTACAAACTTATGAAAAATTATCCAAACTTAAGTGTAAAACACTGTTCTTTTATTTTTGTTTTTGTGTCAAAAATATGTGTGTTATGTCGTTTTATACCGGTTGTTTTACGTCTATAGTGCCAACACACCAATGTGGATGATAAGGCTAATTTCCCTCTATACATTTGGAGGAGGCTTTGTATATTAATCATCTGAGCCCATTCTACGATAAATATTACACAAAAATATTTAGAGATTTCCTCCTGGCTGTTTTTACGTATGTGCCCGAGGCTTTATAAATGGTAATGAGTTTTTTTTGTTCCTAATCTTAATTTATATAACGACGTAGAAGAACGTGACGCAGTCAGTGTTTCATTTGATAACATCAATTATAAATGGTACGTAAAATGTAAATACCTAATTGTTTTTTTATTGTCTCCGTATCAGGAAAAGAATATTGTAGTTTTTAGTGACGGATTTAGAATACTTTCGTACTGCCTGAGTCTCTCGACAGAAGGAATTGACAAGGCCGATAACCTAGCCGTAAGAGAAGGGAAACTTGATACGAAGCCCTGTGCCAACCGGTCTGGCCAGCGTGGCACAGTACACTAATTCCCCTCCATGTAGTTATAGGGCCCCCGAGTCTGTAGTGGGTAAATATATAACATGAGACCTCACACTTTGTGAAATAATTACACCGTTACGAGTTTTTAATGCTTATGTATTTGTCAAAAGCGCTTTAAACACTTTGAAATGACCTTCTGTGTTACAAACGACACGTCACAACCGTGCAAAATCTTTTAGGTAAACCGGTAGTAAGGAATTTATTTTTGCGATTATTACACATTGAGAATATCAATGTATTGAGATTAAACATATTTTTTTTTAATTATAACTACATTTTCTTAATTTTACGAGATAGTTATATCGGAATTCGGAGTAGGTACATATTTATAATACATATCATTGTTGTGATATAACCAGCGTTGTATTTACTAATGCTTGGGGTGGTCAATGGGAGCTCGGGCCCTGGCAAAGCGATAGTTGTCCAGCCTTCCAGCTCATAAAAAACCCTTCATGCGTTTGCTAAGCCAGCTAACCTCCATGCTTTAGACACGTACAGGCATTGACGCAGCAGACTTACACAATAAATGAAGTCATAACTTAAAAAAAAACAATTCTCAGAAAACAATAATTCTTGACACTGACCTCAATAAAATTGGGAAGATTATAGATTGTGTTTTATGTTTTTCAGAAGGCGCAATGCCACTCGTTTCTGTTTCCGAAGGATTGCTAAATGGCAAGGAGTGCTCCACGTATTATGGCAAAAAGTATTATAGCTTCGAAGGAATACCTTACGCCAAACCACCGGTTGGCAAATTAAGATTTCGAGTATGATATTTGTTTTTATTAAAATAATAAAGCATTATATGCTTATAATCACATCAATTTGAATTGTTTTACCACCATCTATAATTTTAAGAATTTTTTTTTTTACAAACAACAATTAGCCAATTACCGTTATAAAACATGGCAGGAATTTAATATACTTAATTGTAATTGTGGTATCACCTCTACGTAGTGTTCTCTCTGTAAATCAAAAAGACATTTAGATTTCGCCATTTCAGAATCCAGAGCTACCAGAAAAATGGTCAGGAGAACGGGACGCGACGAGGCCAGGAAACAAAAGCATTCAAATAAATCCATTCATTGGCACAGGAGTAGACGGATCAGAAGATTGCTTGTATCTTAACGTATACACTCCAACATTGCCACAAGAGAAAACAGAGAAGCTGCCAGTCCTATTCTTCGTTCATGGTGGCAGATTCTTATTTGGATACGGGCATTATTATGCCCCTGATTATTTATTAAAAAACGATGTGATTGTAGTCACTTGTAATTATAGACTTAATATCTTCGGATTTCTTTGTTTAAATATACCTGAGGCGCCAGGTAATGTCGCGTTGAAAGATACGGTTTTTGCCTTAAGATGGATAAGAGACAATATTGAACAATTTAACGGGGATCCGGGAAATGTGACGGTAATGGGAGAAAGCGGGGGTGCTAGTATTGCCACGGCGTTTATGACTTCTAAAATGGCGGAAGGACTGTTCCATAAAGTTATAGCTCTATCTGGCAATTCCGTAGCAGATGTTTTCATGGTAGATGAAGATCCTGTTGAAAAGGCTAGAGTTGTCGCGACTTATTTAGGAAAAAATGACATTAGAGATGTAAGGGAGCTATACAATTTCCTGGTTGACGCCCCCGTTTCAGATTTACTCATGGCGTCTAGTGCAGCTGACCTGAATCGCCATCCTGGCATTATAAACCCTATTTTTATGCCTAACGTTGAAAAGAGTTTCGAAAATGTCGAGCCGTTTTTCACTCGTAATCCCAGAGCGGATTTCTTGGACAAACAATTCGCAAAAGTCCCAATCCTGACTGGTTTTAATTCGCATGAAGGTGCGTTGTTTGTCAGCAGAGATGAGAAAGGACAAATTATTTACAACAATGACTTATTTTACTACATACCAAGATATTTGTATTTGCAAAAAGGCTCGGCTAAAGCTACCGCATTTGAAAGAAGAATAAGAAACTTCTATTTTAGCGGGAAAGAAATTGATGATTCTCTAAAAGAAGAATATGTAAATTTATTGTCTGACGCGTATTGTAATAAAGAACAAGTTTTGTTACCTGAAATAATATCTCGGATATACGATGACGTATATTATTACCAGTTTAAATATTTTGGAAACCTACATACTAGAGTTATGAAGAGTTTGGGAATTAAAGGCGCATCGCATGGAGATATGATTCCATATCAATTTTATAGAGAAAATAAACATAAAAAATGTTCGGAGTGTGACTTGCAAATCATCGACTTTTTAAGCGAAGCGTGGTGTAACTTCGCTAAAACCGGGTAAGTTTTATTATAATGTAATAAATCTTTATTTCAGACATTAAAATATCAATCACTTTTAGTAAGCCTCGAAACTTACTTTTATCGCCATTTGTAATGGAAGTTCGTACCCGCCCGCCTACGTAGGTACTCTGCGTAAAATTGTACTAGGACTCATTAGATACATAAACAAACATTTAGTTTTTAGGGGTTTAATTAATGTCTATTTATAGCACAATATTCACGCGTTAGTGTTTTCGCTAACGGAAAGTGCATGGGAATTCAAACTCGGGAACTAATTTATTTATAACTTTTGCAAATGAAAAAGACAAAAAAGGGCTGTGGGCGTTTGCGCCCCTCTAATAACACTGCACTCTTAGCCTCGGCTTACATGCCATCGCTGGAATTTTTTTTTAATATCGCTTAATGATTTTTTTGGCTTGGGTTGTAGTGGGTAGAAGAGTAATTTCCGGGGTCCGACATAATCGCCTACCCCCGAGGGGTGGGACCATGCTCCGCGACCTTGGATGAAGGGCCGCATCCTATCACTACAAACCCATGTCCCAACGGACATACATCCTAGTACCCTTCTTTACAGGAAACCAACATGGACTAATCAGAAGACGGAATGGTTGCCGTATTCGAACGAAAAGAATGTATTAGTGATCGGTGACGAAATAAAAATCGAGAGGGATGTGTACAGTGAACGAATGAAGTTTTGGCTAGACGCTGTCATAGACAAATCAAAATTATAGTAACTAATTATACTCATAATACTTTAAATAGTAGCTTAGGTTGGATGCTCCAGGGTAGCCCGCGAAATTAAAATTTTCTTACGTTTTTTTGCAATTTGCAGGACAGTGCTAGGTTGTATGATGATGAACATTTGATTCGCGGTTGTAAGACGTATGTAGTTACAGAGTTATGATCACCAAACTCATCAATACAACCCTTCAAGCTCTTAAAGGTGTAAGAATGACGTTGACGTTGAAAAAGTTTTTCTTGCACCTTTATGAGCTTGGAGGGTTGTATTGATGATTTTGATGATTATAATTCTATATCTACATACGTCTTACAGCCGCGAATAACATTTTAATCAACATACAACTACCCTGGAGCATCCAATTGCAAAGAGAATTAAAACATATATTTTAAACTTTTTTATGCACGTTGACGGCGTGGGCTGCAAACCTGTATATAACTAGGGATAATGTAGCATCTTATTGGTGAAGGAATTTAAAATCATCCAGTACTTTTGGGTTTATTCGGCACAAACACGTGTATGTAATACAGGATGTAACAAAAATCCTACGACCATTCGAAGTGAAGGCAAGCAAAGGAGGTTTGTGTTTAAAATAGTTTTAATCGATGTTATTCTGAACAAGAATTTTGACTAGCAATCGTTCTTATTATTACCCTATACGCTTAACACCTATTAGGACTTTCATAATGTTTCTACGGATCTCCATGCTCATTGCTTAAGTTATCACAAAATTACCTACAAGAAAATAAATTCGCTTATTTATTTGTTGGTGATTTTTGCAGAGTACCTGGTCTACATTAGTAGTACTATAGATGCGTCCGTTAAGACTATACGGTTTTTGTTACAACATGTTTACGGAATACAAATATTTTCTCTCTATAATATAAGCATAGATAGGTGAACAAATCCTTCTGGCGGGGTTAGTAAATTTTTTATTAGTACCTACTCAACCTATACATGACCTTTAGCTCCCCCCATTGTATCGGCGGAGTAGAAGTTAATTAATAAAACCAGCCAATTAAAATATGTATTACCATCGTGGTACCATAGATTCACTGTGGCCGCCATTCCATCACGCACGAACAAATTTGGCAACTCATTTCTTTGTCACACCTCACAATCATGGAACTCCCTCCCTGCACACTCATATTCCCTGCAATAAGGGGTCGTCTTAAACTATACTGGGGCCCTTGGGCACACAAGAATTTGGGGCCTTTTGGAAAGTATAACTAGAGTGGGGCCCTTTTAGAAAGCAAAAAAACTAATTATAATCATGGACGTATAAAAAAGGCGGACGGAACTCTGGCTAAGACAAAAGTGAGACGCCGTAATGGCGGCAGCTCTGTATGAGTGAGTTAATATTGGGGTTGCCAAGATACACAAAATTTTGCCACAAAACATGGTTAAAAAATAAAAAAATATTTGTTCGAAATTGTTATGTTTAACTTTAACATCCTAAATGCTGAGTTTTTTTTTATAATAATGTCTTTTACTTTGAGAGGTTCTTGAAATTTCCTCTAATTTCGAGATGTGTTGAAAACGATTCTAAATTAAAAGAAATGCTTTCATTACCAACGATTTTTTTGTGATAATATATTTATGTTGCATATCTCTTGAGAAGCACTGGTAATATAGGGTACAGTAACAGGTTGTTCCTCTGCCTTGAGTCCTGACTCAAACAATTATGAAAACAAAATAAAGTACTGGGGATTAAAATGAATATTTAATGAATATTTTTATATACCGACACAATATCTATAATGTACATTTAAAATTTGAAAAAGTAAGCGGCATAGATCATTATTTTTTGCATTATCCATGTCTTGGTAGATTGCTAATTTACCTTTTGAGGTACTGCATAAGTAACAACACGCCGGAGTCCTCCTTTAGTTGTATATAAGTCATCCGCATCAAAATGTATACTGCAAATGACACTGTATTTGTTTGGAATCAATCGTTTTCACCATTACAATTTCTACTAAGTAATTTGAATTCAATCATTTCTCCATACTTAATTTTCCTTAGAAAATCTAGCAAAAGGAATATAAAATAAAATACCCAGTAGTAACTATTAAATAATTAACCATAATAATATATAGACGCTGCAAACAGGCTGCACACCTAGGCGCACGCCTCCCATCCCCACGAGTCTCGTCGTGTTCGTCGAACGAAGAATTTTTCACTCCGACGTCAGGAACATCCAGCGATGAGACCGAGGTACAGACAACCTCTGCGCCGCGAAGACCTGTGCGTAGAGGTCGTCCACCGCTGCCGGCACGCTTGGGGCCATCGGAACAAGCTGGTCCATCTACGGCTCCCGCTACCGGCAGTGCAGTGCGTACACGCATGAGATGGACACACCAGCTCAATGAAGATGTCATGCGGGCGTACTATGGTGCTACAAAGGGAGGCACTGTCCTTACTTCGTACCGTTCAAAGATGCTGTCTTTATTTCAGGCGCTGCACCCAACTGTCAGTGTCACTGCACAACGATTGTCTGATCAGGTACGAGTGATTCAACGACTGGGACTTCTTGATGCACCCGTACTTGAACAATTACGTGGCGAATCACAACCTGCTCCGTCTGAACCTGCTTTAGAAAATGTGACCATGGCTCCCAGAGATCCATTTCCTGAATCAGATGCGAATGTACACGAGCAGGTTAGTATCAGTCACCAGGATATTGAGCGATTGAGGAGTACTTTGGAAAATGTTATAAACGAATATCGATCAATGCCCATATTTGACCGACCTCAGTTACCACGTTTACCATTAAATCCATATAATATCTCACTTGTAAATGCTTTTGACCAAATTTTAAAAACATACATTGACTCTAGTTCAGATCTTACCAACACGCATTCAATCCTTTACTGTGGAGCGGTTGCTGCATGTTATGAAGCTGGTGTAAGGTTTCCAGCCTCTTACCAAAATGCTAGACCTGTAGGATCGCCTCCCCTGTGGAAACAAAGAATTGAGCGCCGTATAACGGCAGCTAGGACAATAATAGCAAAGCTATATTGTTTTCAAGCTGGAAACACACGACCAAAAATTATGCGCTTTGTAAAACAAGCATTCGCTGGTACTGAGATAAATTCAAATAACTATTTGTCACATATTATAGAACGTATAGATTATTGGAAACAAAAAGTTTATGCTTGGGCGAAGCGCATTAAACGATACAGTATAAGGATGGAACGATATTCTATTAATAAGATTTTCCAAAGGGATCAGAGGAGTATTTATAGGAAGTGGCATCTAAAAGACCAAACTCCCGATAAACAATTGCCCAACATTGATGAGATGTCAACTTTCTGGCGCAATATTTGGTCAAATCCTATCAACCATTCAGAAAATGAATGTTTTGAAGTTGTCAGACGTGCGTGCGAAAATATTTCAGAAATGTCACCTGTGTTGATTACTGCAACTGATGTGAAGTCTGCAGTCGGTTGGGCACCGAACTGGAAAAGCCCGGGCCCTGACCGTCTGCATGCATACTGGATTAAATCCTACCGCAGCTCACACGAACGTCTGGCAACTCAATTTCAACAAGCCCTTGAGTCAGGTAATGTTCCTAACTTCATGACGACAGGGCTCACTCATCTGATCCACAAATCCGGCAGTACCTCGGACCCCAAAAATTTTAGACCTATAACGTGTTTGCCTATTATTTATAAAATCCTTACATCTATTTTAAGAACTAAAATAAACGCGCATGTGATGGATAATAACATCTTGTCCCCCAGTCAAAATGGATGTAAGGCCAAATCACGAGGTACCAAGGATTTACTCCTCATAGACATGGCCATTAGCCAACAGGTTCGTAGGAATAAGAGAAATGTTTTCATGGCCTGGATTGATTATAAAAAGGCATATGATTCTGTACCCCATTCCTGGTTAAAAAAGATATTGAATCTATACAGAATACATCCAACTTTATGCGATTTTTTATCAACTTGTATGGAACAATGGTCTACCATCCTTCTTCATCCAGGTCATGTAAACTATTTTGATTCATCGAACCTAGTTAAGATAAAGCGTGGTATATTCCAAGGTGACAGTTTAAGTCCATTGTGGTTTTGTCTAGCTCTGAACCCTTTGAGCACGTTGCTAAAGTGTTCCGGGCTTGGCTATCGTCTTCGGAAAGAGAATGAGGCCATTTCGCACCTTTTGTATATGGATGATCTCAAATTGTATGCTTCGAAAAAGCCTGACCTAATGGAGTTGCTTAAAATAACCGACAATTTTAGCAAATCTATTGGAATGGAATTTGGTGTGGACAAATGTGCGGTCCTCAATATACAAAGGGGGAGAATTGTAAACAGTGAATGTTTGCAGGTCTCACGGAACGTGTCACTCAGATGTCTTTCTGAATCCGAAACATACAAATACCTTGGTATGTCAGAGGCTCTAGGTATTGCTGATGCAGACATGAAGCAAGTATTGAAGGAACGGTTTTATAGTCGCCTGACCAAGGTCTTAAAAAGCCTTTTATCGGGTGGCAATAAAGTAAGAGCCTTCAATAGTTGGGTCATGCCGGTACTCGCATATTCCTTTGGCATATTAAGGTGGACTCAGACGGAACTGGACGCTGTGGATAGAAAAGTCCGTCGATTGCTAACAGCACATCGAATGCACCATCCACGTTCATCTGTAATGAGAATGTATATCTCGCGGAAATGCGGCGGCCGCGGCTTTTTAAATGCCAAGGACCTACATAATCGCGAGATACATAATCTCAGAGAGTATTTTCTTAAGGTTAACGTGGATATGTATCGAAATGTTGTCGCGATTGATAAAGGACTTACCCCGCTTTCTCTTGCTATCGAGAACTGGAGGAAGCCAAAGGTAATGAGTATTTCGGATCGCACGGCCATATGGAAAGACAAGGAGTTACACGGCAGGTTCTATCGAGCTCTCACGGGATCTGATGTGGACCAACTCGCATCCGTGGACTGGCTACGCTTCGGCAACCTTTTTGGGGAAACTGAAGGGTTTGTCTTTGCAATTATGGACGAAGTTATGATGACGAACAACTACCGGAAGCATATTCTGAAGGACGGCACGGTCGACATTTGTCGGGCATGCCACCGTCCCGGCGAATCTATCAGACATATCGTTTCCGGTTGTTCTCGTCTTGCTAACGGGGAGTACTTGCATAGACACAACCAAGTAGCCAAGATTATTCATCAACAACTTGCCTTTAAATATGGCCTTGTGAGTACCGAAGTTCCATATTACCAATATCAGCCTCAACCAGTTCTCGAAAATGACCATGTCACGCTCTACTGGGATCGATCTATTATAACGGACAGGTATATTGCTGCCAATAAACCTGACATCGTTATAATAGATCGGTCTACACGCCGCGTAAAGCTGGTTGACATCACCATTCCGCATGATGAGAACCTCGTGAAGGCGGAAAAAGAAAAAATGATTAAATATTTAGACCTGGCCCATGAGGTGACCGCCATGTGGAGTGCTGAGTCAACCAGTATTATTCCGATCGTTTTATCAGTGCATGGTTTGATATCGAAAAGTTTTGATGGACATCTCAATCAACTCTCGATATCCGGTTGGGTGAAGCGTCTGATGCAAAAGGCAGTTTTACTTGAGACGGCGCGCATTGTTAGGCGGTTCCTCTCTTTGAAACACTAACCACTAGGCGGCTTGAAAAAATTTTCCGCCCCTAGGGCTGCTATGATTTTTATATAATATTTAAAAAAAAAAAAAAATGTTTTTCTCTTTTTTATAAATATTATGTAAAAAATATGAATAAAGAATATACAGTAATTAACATATTGATTTTTATAATAAACGAAAAATTGCCCATAATTCGGTTAATTTGCACACGTGAATATTGGCAACACTGAACTTAAAATTATTAATATATTGATATTATTAATATATTGATTTTTATAATAAACGAAAAATTGCCCATAATTCGGTTAATTTGCACACGTGAATATTGGCAACACTGAACTTAAAATTAATTGTTATGTTCTAGCAAATACAAATTGATTTTAATGTATATATAATCTGGAAATAAGTGATTGAATTATTCATTTACGTATGAAACGTGATTCCTGGATTGGTTTTCTTTCGGTCACTATGGTTTTTACACCATTTTACCACGCAAGACATGATTTGTATTTTTTATTTTTTCGCCGCATATTGCGTCTCGATGCATCGATGTTCGCGCACGTAATGGCCGACTAATGTGTGAAAGTGTGCGGGCTGGCCTGTACATAATAGCTGAGCTGGCCGACTATGATGTCACAGTTTTTAGTTAGCGAGACTCTGTCCGACTTTTTTTATACGTCCATGATTATAATAGATTTTTTTTACTAAGTATGACCATTTAAAAGTAATCAGACACAGTATGATATAATATTTATGTCATTGATGATATTAGAATGCTTCTGGTTCTTTGATTACCATAACAGTGCCCGACAAACAAGTTTTGAGAATAAATGTTGGAGAGAAATTGTCAGTCGAAGTACTGACAATTTCTCTGGGCCAACAGAGAATGGGGGCATGGGCCCCGTTTACCCTTAAGGTGAAGACGGTATTGGTGAAGGGGCATCCTGTGGGACAAGACAGGATGGCAAGTGCTATGCGTTTAGTTTGGCATAGGTATCCCCACTTCTGGACTGTATTTCTATTTAACTTCAGGTGGAATGCAGTCATCTACTGCTGCCGGCTCTTAAATAAAAAAATAGATATACATATTTTAAGTAAGCCAGCCGTGAATGTTAATTTGCATATTAATATTATTATTTACACCGTTGTTATTTGTTTTTAATGAAAATGTCTAATTAGCGTTGGTACACGACATAATATTGTCATAATAAAATTGTTTTATTTTTATATTTTGGATTGTCTACTTTATTGAACCTTTTATCCTTGTATGCCTGAAAATAAGCCATAAAGCTTTAACACATTGATCGAATTATTATTGTGTGAAAAAAATCGGGGAAAACAAAGTGAAACTAAGTTTTCTTTTTCAAATTTTGGAAAGCTGCTTGGCACTTTTGGAACCGAAGTCGCAATTTTTGGATTTTGTTACATACCACGGAAAAATTAAACGTGTAATTTAAAAAAAACTAATTTATCAAATATATCAAAATCCATGAGAGTTTCCTTCTGCCTTTTTTCTTGTAGAATAGACCTATGGCTAGCCTACTTCCACTGTCGCTGTGGCGTGCTATTTTTGGGGCATCCTGTATATAACCTAAACGAAACTTCAAACAAAAGTTACCACATGGTATATATAAATAGTTACCATCTTTTTATTACGTTATATCTGTAAAAGGAACAGGCAGTACCTACACTACAGGTTAGTCGGCGCGAGACACCCTACTACCGTACGGGTATGAGATACATAACGTACGAACGAAGATAGAAATGAGTACAGTCCGCGCCAATTTTTATGGCCGGTCCGAATGTAGCCGTGGGTAAGAACTTGCATGTCGTACATTTCTTATCAAATTCGAACGTACCACTCACACTAACGCGCGGGTGGCGAGGACGGGCGCGGGTGGAAGACGTGCCCTGCCTCCCCGCCCCGCGTACGACCCGCTGATACCAGATTTTGTGTTGTGCGCAGCGTACGTAATGCGTCTAAATTCAGACCGGCCATAAAGATTGGCGCGGACTGTACGAGATACTACGGTTTCGATTTGGTACGCGACACATTACAGCTTGATAAGCACAAGATGCCATCACAGGTTAACACTAGCACGAGATGATGTGGTGTGATCTATAATACTCACATAATACTCACAATAACAAAACATATAATACTCACAATTTAATACTATAAACTAATACTATTTTGTCTGATCTTTGCCATGAAGGTTTCATAATATTATGACAGCTTAGATCTAACATATGGGCATTGAAAAGTGCTGAAGCTATAATATCCTAATAATGTTATATATTCTACTACCAAAAATAGGGAAAGACTTGCATTCTTAATTATTGTAAACTAGCTGACCCGGCAAACTTCGTACCGCCTCAGAATCAAAGAATATAAAACCTGAATGTATTAAAAAAGTATTTTAATATTTTCTCACCTTTTAAACCTTCCCTGGCCTTCCACGAATATTTCATGACCAAAATTAGCCAAATCGGTCCAGTCGTTCTCGAGTTTTAGCGAAACTAGGGTAAGGGTGGGCTATCAAGTCCACTGTTAGCGGAGGGGCCCGCTTCGGAGCTAAGACTCCATAAACCGCGGCCCTGAACCGAGGAATACCGTTGGTTTTCGTGGGTGGGTCGGGCGCTAACTCATACATCTTTCCGCGCCTCCGAGTCACACATGACCGGCTAATATCCATGATTCCAACGAAAAACAAGAGGGAGGGCTGCCAGTAGTAGTTAAGACTGATTATTCTAAACTAGTGGCCCGCCCCGGCTTCGCCCGTACAAAGCGGGGGTGGGTTATACAAAAAAACCATCCCCTTGAATCACTCTATCTATTAAAAAAAACCGCGTCAAAATCCGTTGCGTAGTTTTAAAGATTTATGCATACATAGGGACGGACAGAAGAATGCGACTTTGTTTTATAATATGTAGTGATAGTGATAGTGATAGTGATATAGACTAATAAAAAATCTACATTATTTTAATTAAGTAATTGTCTCGTTACTGTTATACGCACGAAGATTAATTAAAATTAATTATTGTAATTAATTGTAAGATCGAAATCAAAATGAATTTTATTCGAATAATTTCTTGGGAATGTTTTTAAATAGTCAAAAAATATAACACAAAAATTTAAATTTAATTGTACATAAAAATAATTAATCGTTTAGTTTTTACCACCGGTTCGGAATGCCACTCCACAAAGAAGAACCGGCAAGAAACGCCATGGTTGCTGTTTTTTTATAAAGGGGTTATAATGACGGTGGTACAAACGAGTCTTCCGAGTGAGTGAGCTACGTTCGTATTGGTTATGGAATGTACGATGCGCAAGTTCGCACTGACGGCTACATTCAGAGCGGCCATAAAGTTTGGCGTAGACTGTATGTTTTTCTATTAAACTAGTTTTGTTCTGCTTGGTCCGTCCAACCAAGCGTAGGTATTGCTTACCCTTCTAGTGTGTCTATTATTCCGTTGTATGCATCAATTGGCAAACAACTTAATCACGTAAAAAGATTAAGCAGCGCCTACTATTACAAAAAAAGGAATTAACCAATTAAAAGTAAACACAGGTGAAAACGCTCCAATATGGACCAAGAGAAGTAGGTAAGAGGATTCAGAGCCTCTGTCTGCTGTATCAAGGAAAAAGCACACGTATCCATGCTGCGGCAACGAAGACACGGAGAAGGAGCACCCTGGTGATGTTTAGTGGGTATGACTCTACTTTAGAGGAGAGTCCCCGTCGGTCTTCCGCAAGGCCGATGGGGACTCTCCAGATAGACCATAAAGAGTTCTTACCGCGGGCAAAAAAAAAGTGGGGGAAACCGCGGTTAGCGGCTAGTTTAACCTAACTCTGGGTTCACACACTGGATGGCAACTCCCACTTGTTTAGTTCCAGTTGGTCCGTCCAACCAAGCGTAGGTATTGCCTATCCTTCTAGTGTGTGTTATATCATTTAATAATTAGGTAAGGTATACTACAAACTTATGAAAAATTGCCCAAAATGAAGTTCTTTTATTTTTGTAGGCGAGTTAAAACGGTGTATTTGGGGTATAAAACCGTAAAATTTGGTTTAAAACGTTTTATACCGGTTGTTTTACATCGAGTGTGTCAACACACCAGCGTGGATCACTAGGCTAATTTCCCACCATACATTTGGAGGAGGCCTTGTATATTACTCATCTGAGCCCATTCTACAAGAGATTTTAAAATCGTAAATAGATATATATTATTTCTCTATAACAGTCCTGGAATGTTTTAACGTATGTGCCCGAGGCCATTATGGATATTTTTTTTTATGTTTAACGTTTAATTATTGATTATTGTTTATTTCTTAATTTATATAATGATGCCGAAGAACGCGACGCAGTGATAGTACGAGATCCGGCTGTAGGATTATTGCACATATCGGTCATTTCCTAAAAACCATTTTTTTATTTAAATTTATAATTAGTAGAATATATATCTACCGGGGTGCCCATAAAAAGTTGGCCGCTAGTATTTTTAAATAAAATATGTTCATTTGATTTTTGGGAAAAAAATTCGTTGACTCGTTTTTTGAATAAAATATCGTCTACATCACGGCAATTTTTATAAAGATTATAAAAAACCACAGTTTGTTCGCACCTGGTTGCTTCGCAGCCAGGTGTAAACAGGTATGATTTCGATACATGTACAACGTGACCCAAAATTCAACGTTAAGCAGGTAATGGTGTATGGTCGGGTAAATAACTCATGGAAAAATAATTAAAAAAATCCAGCCCTTTCTTCTTTCTTTGAGCGATCGACTGCTGCGAAGCATGTCGCGGGTTCGATCCCCGCACGGAAGACATATTTGTACGACCTACAAGTATTTGTTCCGGTTCTGGGTGTTTTCTATCTATAATAAGTATGTATTTACATTGTATATACATGTATTTACAAAAAAAATGTATATAAGTAGTTTAACATCCATCTCGTTACCATAACACAAGCATTAAGTTGCTTAGCTTGGGACGAGATGGCGTTGTGTGAAATGTCCAAGGATATTTATTATTTTATTTATTTAACAAAAATGGTTTAACCTTTTTATATGAAACTAACATTTTTGAAAACTGGTTGAAATTTGATACCCTACACCCTATGATTAGATACTGCGGTTACAAATGAGAACATATCCCCACATTTATTAATACGCTTTTATTAGCTTCAGACGTATGTTAGTATGTAACGGAATCTTTGAACATGATTTTAACCCCCTTCAAAACGTCGGATTGACTCGAAATTTGGCATACTTATTAAGGACCGATGACAATTCAATATTTTAAACATTTTGACCTAACGGGTCAAAATGTTTAAAATATGGTCCTTACTAGGATAAATAATAATCAAATTTTTTTGTTTTCCTGAGACGCGGAGTATCTGCGTCAAGATCAATAAAGGAATCTACCAGGGGCGCATATCACCTATTTCTCGATTACTAAAAAATGAAAAATAAATTATAGTTTCAAAAAACTAAAAAAATACGCTTTTAGTAATAAATATAAAATTATGATAATATCCTGAAAAGCACCCCCCCCCCTTTTTTACAGTAAAATCATTTGGTCTGACACTATTTTTAATTCAAATTTATGAACATTTAATTTCTATTTTGTAGTAATAATATTATATATATATATATATATATATATATATATATATATATATATATAGTAATAACTATTTTTTTTACTGGGGTTGCCTGATAGACAAATTATATACCAAACCAGTTGCAACAATTGAGGAACTGCGTCAAAGAATCTTGGAGGCTGCAGAAGATATGAAAAGACGGGGATATGCGAGACTCATTAAAATATGATTTCTAAGGGGTTGTCACGCGTGTCGCCGTCCCATTCCATCCTGAGGGTGTCGTTAGAGCCGACAAAAGAAAATGACAAGTCTGAAAAGTTAGCCGCAAGAAAAGGAAAACTTGATACGGTGCCACCCCGTCTGGGCACCCCGTCTGGCGTGGCACGGTAGGCTAATTACCCTCTCTGTTATTATTGGGCAGATTAGTAGAGACTCTGTATTGGGTAATTAGATAACATCGAACCTCACACTTTGTGAAATAATTTCACCGTCACGAGTGTTTAATGATAAAATATTTGTCAAAAGAGCTAAAAATCCTTGAAATGACCATCTGTGTTACAAACGAAACGTGCGAAATCATTTTAGGTACCTACTTAAACCTTGGAATTTATTTTCGCGATTATTACACATTGATATTAAACAAGTTTTTATGGATTAGTCGCGCATATCGGCAATTAAATAATGTAACATACGCAACTTTTGTTATATCCAGCGTTTTGACTCAAGCTTGGGCTCGAAGGCAGCTCGGCGCGGTAGAAGTCCAGCCTTCCTTCAGTTCATAAAAAAACCCGTCACGCGTATGCTAAGCCGGCTAATCTCCATGCTTTGACGGAAACGTGCAGGCGTAGGGAGCAGCAGACCACCACTTTAAATAAAAATGGAGTGTGCTTAAAACCGCACGGCAGAAGTGCAAACTTCGTTGGCAATCGCAATCATTTGATTTCGTATGATTAGTAGTATTTGGATCGTATTATTAGAATAAAATGAGAAACAAGTCAGAAATTAAAGATATTATTTCTTAAATTAAATCAATCGAATTATTCATTTTAAAATAAGAAATAAATACTTTAGATTGAATTTTACCTATACAACTAATCTAGTAAAGTAAAAGTGAACATCAATTATATTACTTACCTACATACACATATATTTATGTGTATATTCTATAAAAACATAAAGTGACTTAAATAAACAATCGAATCACTCTTTTTAATAATAATAACAATAATTGTGTTTTTCAATTTATACCTAATATTAGCACGATAAACCGCTAACTACACACACTAACTTCACATTGTAAACCAAACAATTGTCAAAATATATGTTGTTAAGTATCAATAATAACTACTTAAATATTAATAATTAAAGACAATTATTAAGTATAAATTGAACATACACATACACACAGCGAAGAGCAGCTCACTGTATCTTTCTCGCTTCCGTAGGTACACTCGGCGGTCCGGAGTTCACCCGATCGCACATTTCTCAGAGCGTGACGGATCAGCCTAACTTACTACCTAGTTTTCACTTATAAAAAATCATAAAAAAATCAATTCTCAGAAGACAATCGCTCTTTACACTGACCTCAAAAAAATTAGGAAAATTATGGATTGTGTTTTATGTTTTTCAGAAGGCGCAATGCCCCTCGTTTCTGTTTCCGAAGGATTGCTAAATGGCAAGGAGTGCTCCACGTATTATGGCAAAAAGTATTATAGCTTCGAAGGAATACCTTACGCCAAACCACCGGTTGGCAAATTAAGATTTCGAGTACGTTAATACTGATAAATAGTATGGCAGGAATTTAATATAATAGTAATTGTAATCAACTGTACGTAGTGATTTCTCCGTAAATCAAAAAGTCATATAGATTTCGCCATTTCAGAATCCAGAACTACCAGAAAAATGGTCAGGAATCCGGGACGCGACGAGGCCCGGAAACAAAAGCAGTCAAATAAATCCATACATTGGCACAGGAGTAGACGGATCGGAAGATTGCTTGTATCTTAACGTATACACTCCAACATTGCCACAAGAGAAAACAGAGAAGCTGCCAGTCCTATTCTTCGTTCATGGTGGCAGATTCTTGTTTGGATACGGGCATTATTATGCTCCTGATTATTTATTAAAAAACGATGTGATTGTAGTCACTTGTAATTATAGGCTTAATATCTTCGGATTTCTTTGTTTAAATATACCTGAGGCGCCCGGCAATGTTGCGTTGAAAGACACGGTTTTTGCCTTAAGATGGATAAGAGACAATATTGAACAATTTAATGGGGATCCGGGAAATGTGACAGTTATGGGAGAAAGCGCGGGTGCTAGTATTGTCACGGCGTTTATGACTTCTAAAATGGCAGAAGGGCTATTCCATAAAGTTATAGCACTATCTGGCAATTCGGTAGCAGATGCTTTCATGGTGGATGAAGATCCTGTTGAAAAGGCTAGAGTTGTCGCGACTTATTTAGGAAAAAATGACATTAAAGATGAAAGGGAGCTACACAATTTTCTGGTAGACGCCCCCGTTTCAGATTTACTCATGGCATCTATTGCAGCTGAGCTGAATCGGCATCCTGCCATTTTAAACCCCTTTTTTACGCCAAACGTTGAAAAGAGTTTCGACAATGTCGAGCCGTTTTTTACTCATAATCCCAGAGAGGATTTCTTGCACAAACAATTCGCAAAAGTCCCAATCCTGACTGGTTTTAATTCGCATGAAGGCGCATTATTTGTCAGCAGAGATGAGGAAGGACAAATTATTTACAACAATGACTTATTTTACTACATACCAAGATATTTGTATTTGAAAAAAGGCTCGGTTGAAGCTACCGCATTTGAAAGAAGAATAAGAAAATTCTATTTTAGCGGGAAAGAAATAAATGATTCTTTAAAAGAAGAATATGTAAATTTATTAACAGATGCGCATATTATTAAAGAACTTATGTGGTTACCTGAAATAATATCTCGGATATACGATGACGTATATTATTACCAGTTTAAATATTTTGGGAACCTACATACTAGAGTTATGAAGAGTTTGGGATTAAAAGGCGCAGCGCATGCAGATATGATTCAATATCAATTTTACAAAGAAAATAAACATAAAAAGTGTTCGGAGAGTGATTTGCAAATCGTTGAGTTTTTAAGCGAAGCGTGGTGTAACTTCGCTAAAACTGGGTAAGTTTTATTATGTATATTATAATAAATCTTTCTATAATAATCATTATTTCAGACATGTCCTTATTAACCAAATATAGTTATAGCTAAACAAGGGCGGATCCAGGGGGGGGGGGGGTCATGGGGGTCATGACCCCCCCCCCTGACCTGGTTCCAGGACTTAGGTGGACCACCAATTGAACATAATGATTAATTTATTTATATATTTTATCACCATACAGATTTTATGTAAAACAATACCTTATTAAGGAACAAAAGAAACAAGGACTAATTATTACAAATATATCTATTATCTAAGCTAACAAAGATGCTGCCACCACATATTTAATTTTTATTTTCAAGTAATTATAATTGCATGCAGTCGGGATTTCATTATTTATATAAATTGTCGTATATTTATATTAATTTATTAGATATTATTGGTATTTTAATACAAATGTAATCATTATGTTTAATGTTTTTAAGTATTGTCGGTTTTTTATTTATTGTAATAATTTTTTTTATTTTTTTTATTATAGAATGAATTTGTTGTATTTTTTTTGTAGTCTATTTAATTATATAACTACTACACGTCTCACGAACTATTCGAAGCAAAAGCATAGACCCCATACTTAGATTTACGTTAGACCTCAAGTGCTTGCAGCTTGGTATCCGTATGTCACTACTGGGATTCAGCAGAATATCAGCGTCAGGTACTGCACTTGACATAAATGCTGAGCTGGATACCCTTTCAGTGCAGTTTCGAGACACATAGCTAATTCAGAAAATTTATTCTTTTTTGTTCTTTTTTTATTTTTTATTATTTGGTTGTATATATGGACGTATAAAAAAAGGCGGACGGAACTCTCGCTAAAGGTGACATTCGGATCACGGCAGTCGCGACCTGGCAATGGCGGCTAACTGCCGCGGCCCATTGTCGCTGCTGTGCGGCGCTGCCGGCAGCTCGCATAGCAGCATCCGCGACCCGGGCAGCGACTGCCACGCGCAGTAGCCAAACAAGAGTCAGTGCGAGCGGTTGTGCATTCCAGTCGTGTATCGAACATTAACTATGTCTGACAATTTAAATAAACAAAAGCGAGATCTCGTGAAGAAACTGCTAGAGGATGAGGAAGAGGATGATGAAATAATGTTGCTCTTACTTTCATCAAAGAGGAATAAAATTGATTCATTATACAAGTCCAGAATCGATGAAGGCGGCTGATTTTTAGCAATTAACTCAACTAATAACTCGTCATTTTCATCTGTAAACGTTGCCATTTTGTCACCCACTGCGAGCGGGCAGCGCGACCGTACTGCCTCCGGAGCGGCTCGGCGGCGCTGCCAAGGTCGCGCGTAGGCCACGCCCCCCGGCCGCGCTGCTCGGTCGCTTGCGTCGGAAACTAGCGCCTATAAATCCCTACAAAGCAGTGCGGCGCGACCACGGCTGCGGCTGCAGGGCCGCGGCTGCCGTGCCGCTACTGCCGTGATCCGAATGCTACCTTAAGACAAAAGTGAGACGCCAAGATGGCGGCCGCTCTTTAAGTGTGAGTTAATTTTGGGGTGGCCAAGTTACACAAAAATTTGCCATTAAAACACGGACAACGTAATAAAAAAAATATGTATTGTTCGAATTTGAAATGTTTAAGTCAAAGTCAAATAATTTATTTTGTATAGGACACAATGGACACTTACAAATTGTCAACATATTAAAAAAATGTATAGAATGCATATGTTGTAGTTTACCACCAGTTCGGAAGGCGACCACTGCTGAAAAGAACTGGCAAGAAAATCAGAGGGCTCGTCATTCTTTTTTTAATAATTTGCGGTCCTATTTCATTTAATTTAATATCCCAAATGCTGAGTAATTTTTTTATAATAATGTCTTTTGTATAATAATCTCTTTTTTTATTTATAGTCGGTAGCTAGTTGTTTGCCCAGGGTGTTAGAAAAAGTTCGCGCAAGACGACCAAAAAGCCGCGTTCTCCTAATCATGACAACGCTTCTTCACACACGGCCAACAAAACAAAGTCATTTTAGCTTCCGGAAAAGTACAACTCGTCACCCATCCTGCGCATAGCCTCGATCTAGCACCCTGTGATTTCTGTCATCATCTTCATTTCAGCCAAAAGACGTCCACTGCTGGACATAGGCCTCCCCCAAGGATCTCCACAAAGGCCGGTCCTGGGCCGCCCGCATCGACTGCTTTCCGGCGACCTTAACTTGATTAATGATACCTTACCCTTGATTTCTGTATTTTCCCCAACATCAAACATTTCATGAGTGGTTTCACTTTTACCAACTCCGAAGAGGCAGTGATAGCGTTCAATCATCACGTAGAAAACATGCATTCAGATCTGTGGTCCTCCTGTTTAATTAAAAAAACGGTTCAATCGCATGAAAAAATGTTTGAAATGTAGTCTTTTGAAAAGCAATAAACACAATATTATAGTTATAACATTTTTTTTAAGTTACGCAAAACCTATAGTGTGACCTACGTATGTATTTTGTCTATTTCTATTTTGTTTGTTGGAAACCCTTGTCTTACCACCTCTTCAATTTTGCGGAGTTTTGCGTCATGTCATGTCGAGGGGTGACATACCTTTAGCTGTTATGACAAAATCATTAACCACGGTTACGGAATTTAAATAGGCTGCCTCATTTAGTGCGTGATAGTGGTTCTCTGGGTGTCTTCAAGAGGGCAATATGTACGTGGATGTGTACAAGTTATTATGTGTGGAGTTTTTCAAGTGTACAATAAAGAATAAATATTTTTAAGTACAGTACTTACGTACGTTAATAAATAAATAAATATCCTTGGACAATTCACACAACGCCATCTCGTCCCAAGCTAAGCAACTTAATGCGTGTGTTATGGTAACGAGATGGATGATAAACTACTTATATACTTTTTTTTTGTAAATACATACATATTATATATAGAAATGACACCCACACTCCGAGCCAATGCCTCTGGTTTAGACAAAGACACTGGCCCGACCCCGGAATCGAACCGTACTTTACTTGTATCTATTGTTATCAAAATTAAATTATAAGTTCTTGACTTGACCACGACTATGTGACCCCCTCCTGGCGCCAAAGCTGGATCCGCCCTTGTAGTTAAAATATCAATATAAAATTACATAAACTTATCATGGATGTAATGGCGGCGGATGGCGTTTCTTTATACGAAGCCACCCACTTTCAGTAAGCCTCAAAACTTACTTTAAATCTCCATTTGTAATGGTGATTAGTACCCACCTACGTACTCGGAGTAAAGTACCTACTGGGATTCTACGCATACAAAGCTTTTGTTTTTTCTATGTACCTATTTAATGTCTAGCACAATATTATCCAAGGATATTTATATTTATTTATTTATTTAGTGTTTTCGCCACCGTAAAGTGCATGGGAATTCAAACTCAAAATCAAATTTATTTGAAACAGTATGTCGGTTTTTCACTACATTCATAAATTGTCAGATTTGAAACTACTATCAATTCAAAATTAGCATTTTTCAGCATAATCAGAGAGAGCAAGTTCGTATATTTATGTAGGTAGGTACCATAGACTATTTTTCAATCAGCTATACTATTTTCTTTCATAATTTATTTCTTTACTAGCGACCCGCTCCGGCTTCGCATGAGTGCAATGATGAACATCTAAATATATGCATATATTATATTTATAAACCTTCCTCTTGAATCACTATATCTATTAAAAAAACCGTTTCAAAATCCGTTGCGTAGTTTTAAAGATTTAAGCATACATAGGGACGGCAGACGACAGTGACTTTGTTTTATACTATGTAGTGATTTTCTCGATGATAGCTCCTGTGTAAACTTGAACGAGCGTCCTTTTACATTATGCATATATTATTTAATAAAAATATGACGCTTACGCACGTACAAGGTCATAACAGAGTATTATTAAAGTTACCCATATTTACATTACATACTCGTGTAGCGTCGAAACGGCAAATGGACGCTGACCCAATGAAAAGGTTGTCATGCGTTTGCATCATTGCGTTTGCGTCAAAGGTTTGTCAATGTTGTCAATGTTTATGGTTCTTCAGCTGGGTACTGACCGGGCGTTCGCGCAGTCAGTACGTCGTGTTACGCCGAAAACAGCGAGCAACGAGCCGCTCGTTGCTCGCTTTGAGTATTCCACCCGGCTGTCGATTTTTTGGCGAATAGTTTGACTGTTACGCGGTTCAGTCAGTACGCTGTTACGAGTCGTCACGAGCGCACGTGGTGCGCCGCACTTCGCGAGTGATCACACGTCGTTCCTCTCGTAATTATTTAATTTATTGTTTAACACATGGAGTGGAACAAAGAAAAACTCAGTATTTTATAGAAAAATATAGAGAAGAACCAGTGTAATAATAATAATAAAGATATACCAACACGTCCTCGCTGTCGGCCATCTTGAGTGAATTGGTGGCGAATACCGATCACAGAGTTTTGACGAGCATGTTACGCCGATTTTAAATGCTTGACTCTCGATGCTCGGTGCTCGACGCTCGATGCGAATGTTACACTCGTAACGTTGGTCCGTACCCTCCTTTCAACAAGAACATTGATTTTCAATTAGGGTATACGATACCCCAACAACATGACAGTTCTGACATTTAGTTTTTAACGTATTCCTAGTAAATGCTTTGGCAATTTTTACAATGAACTATTTCGCTCGATAGGTAATCGAATTGAAATCCACTATGTAAAGGATGTTTCTGTTAAAGTAACATTTCGTAAAATTTGTGATATTTTCGGACAACATAATCGTCCTTCTGAGCTCTGAGTTAAGTAGTCAGCCGATCGTGTGATTTAACACCACTGGATTATTTTTGTGGGGTGAAACAAACTCAAAAACTAGATGTCAAAACTGTCATGTTGTTGGTGTTTCCCCCAATTGAAAAACAAAGTTCTTGTTGAAAATTCATAAACAAAATAAAGTCGACAAATGCCACGGGAAACTTTCACAATCGTTTTTTGTTAGAAATCTGCATGGATATCCGACCAGTTGGAGGAAATGGAATCGGCCGCGGAATATTCGAAATTACCCCATCCAACCGCTTCAACTAATGGTTGATTGACAGTTGCGTATGGCATGATCCGCGACCTTGGGTGAATCATTCTGTCACTACAAACCCATGTTCCCACAGAAATACATAATTATTACCCTTCTTTACAGGAAACCGACATGGACTAATCAGAAGACGGAATGGTTGCCGTATTCGAACGAAAAGAATGTTTTAGTGATCGGTGACGAAATAAAAATGGAGAAGGATGTGTACAGTGAACGAATGAATTTTTGGCTAGACGCTATCATAGATAAATCAAAATTATAGTAGTATGTAATGTAACTGGTATAAATTCCAAAAAGAATAAAAAAAAAAAATTTTTAATGCACGTGGGCTCGGGCGGCAAACCAAAAGTTAGGAATAATGTAGCATTATAATGGTGAAAGTATTTAAAATCACCCAGGAGTTTTGGGTTTATTCGGTACAACTTTTAACACAGATTTCAGTCGTGGTCGCGGAAGAGACTAGACGACAGTTGTCTTCAAAAATACAAAGAAACACTTAAATTTTACCGCTTATAATTTTGTTTTATTGGTAACGTTCCCTGTGCACGCAGAAATATCTATAGAATATATACAGGGTGTCCCAAAAATAGCACGCCACAGCAACACTGGAAGTAGGCAAGCCCTAGGTCTATTCCACACAAAAAAATGGCTGAAGAAAAGTCTCATGGATTTCGATTTCGAGATATTCGAATTTCTCGATGTTTTTTAAAATTACCCGTTTTTTTCGTTCTATGTAACAAAATTGTCACAAATACTTACTTAGTGTTTATTTTTTTTATTCCAAACTCATTACTGATAGATTTTGGAGTAAAGTAAACTAATCATTGGTCGGTAATTGCTGTAAAATATAAGGATTAAATCTCAAGCTCAATACTCATCTGCAAGACCTCTGGACACCGTGAACGATTTCTACAGGCGATAAATGTGTATAATTTATCGCGAAAACCTAAGACATCTTTTTTTTTTCAAATGAACCTTTACTGAATTTGAATAAGTGAATGAATGAAGAGTGTGAAGTTAGGAATCTAGTTGCATGTTCGAAAAAGTAGATCCTATGGAGAAGAACAGGCAAGAAACTCCATGGACACTCTTTTTATCATATTTTCTGTTACAAGCATCTGATTGGGTTACATTGATTTCGTGTTTATTTATAGTAAGCTAAGATGTGAGGACAATGTAACATATTGCACAACAGAAGTGTCCAGGAGATCAATATAAAGCTATGTAGGTATGTCAATAGCAGTTAAGGGATGACCGCCCCAACTGGCGGCACCCGATCACGAGCATGACGCATGTGTCAGCCATCCCCCAGCTCAACCATATTTTAGGGAACCGAAGGACCCGACACACACGACACCACCAGCATGACCTTTAAGCGAGCATGACATACTCTCAACTGCTTGTTTATATGATAAGTTATATACATACGGTGACTACATAGTGCTCACGTTGACAATTCCAAACTTCTAAACAATTATACAAAATAAAATGATGAAGGTCCTGTATACTCGATATAAAAAAAAACTATGACAAATTAGTCCTACTTAGTGGTAAAAAAAAACAAGGAACATGAATATTTAATAAATCCATGATGTCAAAAATAATATTATCAGATAGGTACATGTCAATAAAAGACATCACTGAAGTGACTGACGTAAACGCCGTCATATACTAATTTAAATTACTAAGCTTGTAGTATAATATTAACCATTACTAGTTCATAATTTTAGCCCATAAATGACCCACTACTGAGTCGGCCTCCTCCAAGTTCATGGAGGGAAATTACCCTAACTTGCCACGCTGGCAAGACGGGTTGGTAAAGGGTTGTATCAAGTTTTTCTTCTCTTGCGGTTAGCTTTCCTTTTGTCGGCTCTTAAGACTGCCACAGGATGGAATGGGGTGGTGACACTATTTATTCTAAATCCGTCACCACACGGAAAATTGCTGATTGCTAGTCAGTAGATTTTTACAGGAACAGTAAAACTTGGATGTCTCCTTCATATTTGACCATGGCGATTCTTTTGATTAGCTCTATGCCCTCACTTAGCATGGCTATACGGTTTTTGTTACACACAGTATAATGACACGAAGAATTCAACGAAGTTCAATTCCTTGGTGCTCGAGTTATCATGCTCACTTAAAGACTCATGGCAGTGGTGGCGTCGTGCGGCGGGTCGTTCTCTTCCCTGCAATATGGTTGAGGAGGGCGATGGCTGCCGCATGCGTCATGCTTGTGAACAGGTGCCGTTGCTGGGGGTCGGTTGGCTTGGGCATTACAAGGTTACTATTGTCAACTATATCTGGCTGATGTTTGGCCCTTTGGAACTATTGCGTGAGTTTGCTCTCACAAATCTGTCTTAAAACCAGTCTTGTACCCAAATGGCGATCTAAAAAGAGCAACTACAGAGTTTCTTGCCGGCTCTTCTCTGTAGAGGTGCATTCCGAACCGGTGGTAGATGGTAAATAATTAATTTTAAATGGTAAATTTTAAATTTTATTTTTTGTTTGACCTGTCAAAAGAGCTCTAATGAGCCAACTTGATTAAATGAGTTTTGATTTTGATTTTGAATTCCTTCTGAAGGGTGTCCTAAGAGGCGTCAGAACGTCACACGGGAACCTAAGTGCAAGGTAAGGAAATCTTGAAATGGATTGACCGTGTGGCCCTCGCTCGTGGGTTAAACCAGCATAGTTGACAGGTACGTATAAGCTTTATGGCCGCCCTGAATGTAGCCGCGTTACGCTGCGCAAAAACACAAAATGAGGTCTCAGCGGGGCGTGGAGGCAGGGCACGCCCCCCCTATCTTCCACCGCAAGCGTCCTCGCCGTGCGTGACGTGTGCTACGTTCGTATTGGTTATCAAATGTAAGATGTGCAAGTTTTACATTCAGAGCGGCCATGAAGGCGAGGACTGTAGATGGTGGGTGGACGGACACTCAACGAGCATAGCTTGGAGTACAGATCAGTCTCGCATGGATGCCTGCCCGCACATACAAGAGATGCAGCACTAGTGGTTGTTTTAGTCCCCCTAATATCACGAAAGGGTTCATTATAGAGTCCCGTATAACCACCACTACCCGCATAAGGCCTTAATTTTTTTTTACTGAGAAAAGACCCTTTTTGTCGCGTACCCTGCCGCCTCCACTCGTGGAGAAAAGCTCCTATGCGTGTGTATGCGATAAGGTCATGTGCGAACGCGCCCTACCCTGGTGATGTGGAGACGGGCGCCCAACTACCCACTAAAAACCCCACTCATTTTGGGGTTGCTGTGGAGGTGTCTACTATGACCTGAACCCAGCTCTTGTACTCTTTCACTACGCGCTGTAACGGAAGCCTGACTATCCGAGACCTGAAAGACTAAAACACGCAAAGAACTTTCAATGGATTTATTTAATCTGAATAGTATTTAATAATTATACAAAAATACATTACTATAATCTATGGTACATAAAATGAAAATGCATGACTAAAATAATTGGCACATATAGCACTATGACGACAATATAATATAACGTCAATTAAAAAACATATTTTCACAGATTTATTTTTTTAACAGTGTTTTATTGCTAAGTGTACAACCATATGGCATAATAACGAACAGTGAAAGTCCAACCAGTAAACGAACATTGTTTAGACTCGAATTATCCAATAAATTAATCTGATTAAATTATAAGGCACTGCCTACATTGAAAATATTCTTGTCCATTTGCCGTGTGTGGTTTTGCTCCCTTCGACCTAAGAATTAATCATACCGCATTCTAAATAGACGATGGCGACATCTAGCCGCGATAGCTATAGCGACAACCCAAGGTCTAAAATCCAAACCACATTCAATAAATGGACATTGCTGCTATAAAGCTGATATAAAGAAATAAGAATTTGTCTATGGACGATTGTATCTCAAGAAATGACTCGCACGTCTATAAAGAACTATGTTCACAAAAAAAACTTCGTCCACTGAACACCCCAGAGTGCGTTATTTTGTAAGGTGTTTTTATCTCTGTTCCAAAGAAAGGTTTCCTATTAGTGTATCAACACTTAACTCTAAAAATACGACAAAGTTATCGCCATACCACAATAAATAATGCTAAAGCAACAGAAACACTATCTACATTGACATAATAAGTTGTGGTGTACGCGATCGACACGTGATCACGACTTAGATTCACTGTATAGCAGCTATACAATCAATTAACGGACTTTCAAAAGCATGTTTCGATTTTAATTTACGATCCCTACGGAAAGGAGTAGTTCTAAGCGGTCGTGAACCTACAAGCTTCGTAACATATCTTCAACGTTTCTTAGAGTGTCTGTAGTTTGTAACCGTGTATTTCTTTTATTTTGCAAGCCCTAAAGATCTTAATTAAATGGCTGAGTCTTGAGAAAGGCTGAGTGCATCTACTGCTCCAGCTATCGTATTTACTGTGTCGAAAGGAATGTAAAATAAATACTGTAATTACATTATAAATCTATGACTACATAATATCTACACTAAAATTTCGATTGCAACAATTTTGTATTAGCACAGATATTTTATATTGTTATTTCTTTCTGATTTATGATTTTTTTGTTATTAGTACAGATATTTAGGCCTAGCGCGCACGGGTGGCTGTTCGGTCACTCAACGTTTGTAATATGCGAGCATCTCCTTATTTATGGTGTTCACTAAGCCTAATATATCTGTCAAGATAAATAGAATTCTGTACAGCGGAATGTTGTTTTATATATCAACGATCAACAGTCTTTCATTTTGCTTGGATATTAAAGTAATAAATGGTATTTTTCAAAATTTCTAATCAACCATATTCGATGCCTCGCCATCGGCAACCAAAGGAAACCTAACCTCACTTTTTCCCGCCAAGCGACTCGAAGAAATTAACAAACTTGTTGACTCCAATATTTTTAGGCAAATCGTCTTCTGGGGGATCGTTGGCCCTAATGACATCCTTAGGCGCACCGTTAGAATTCTGCGCCATTTTGATCTCATTGGACAACCTTAGTTTTGGCGTAGCGTTTCCATTGACATAATTAGCAGGACTAACTGCTTCAGAATCGTCCGTTATTTTATCAATCATTGTTTTGACTTCAGGTAATTTATCTTCTAGCGTAATATTCTCTATTGTTTCTGTGATAGTTTGTGCTGTTTCTTTTATAGCCTCTTTCACACTTGCAGGTGCGTCGACGACTTCTATAGTTTTAGCAGGTACTGTATCATCGACAACAGGTGTATCAACAACAGGTTCTGCCTCAATAATTTCGTTATTGACAGGTTCGACAACTTCAACAGGTTCTTTGACATCGTCAACGGGTATTTCTTGTACCGTCTCAGTTACAATAACAGTGGTTTCGGGTTCGTTTTCCGAGTTAGTCACGGTAACTGTCTCGATAAGCGTGTGTGATACGATTATCGGTCCAGAACTGACTGTTTCGGTTTTAGGGTGATCCCAGATCTTGTAGTGTTTGCTGTAAAGGTCGTCCCAGAACTCCATTTTCTCCTTGTCTGGGTTCGTTCCCAGGGAGAGTTCGGTGCCCAGATTTAGGTAGTACAAGTTGTCTTTGGTTACTGATAACCAGTTTACGGTTAGGTAGTGGTTTTCTTCTGGTGTAGGATTACTGAAATATAGAGGTTTTATATTAATATCCGGGTGTAGCATTTCATTTTCAGATGTTCACAGCTAGACTTGGACACATACAGTAACTGTTTTGTGTAAGCCAGAGTTGCTTGCATTGAGAGAAAATAAACATTTCCTATTTCATTGGTAAATCTAAGCAAAACATGTAAATAAATGCTTTATTGTCGCTCGGTACATGGCGAAAGAAATTTTGTGATTTTTTTAACGTCATATTAAACTCCCGTGTACATATTATTATAAGTTCGGAAAGGCCTATAACTGAAATATGAATTTTATACTACTAAAATGGAATAACAGAATTAAGCGGTAAGCGCAGTACTGGTAGGCCGATGACCTGGTTAAGGTCGCCGGAAAACGATGGATGTGGGCGGCCCAGGACTGGCCCTTGTGGAGATCGTTGGGGAAGGCCTATGTCCAGCAGTGGACGTTTATTGGCTGAACTGCTGATAATCAATGATTAAGAGAATTAAATTAAAATATTAGTCTTGAATCCAGTGAGCTGAGCAACCCCAAACAGCGATCCCTTCAACCATATCAAAAGGACGTGGTACTTACCCGCTCTTTGCAAAGTTGGTCCACAGCCTCAGCATCCTCTCCCTCATCTTCACATCCTCAGCAGTAGGCTCCACCTCCTTCTGATAGTCATTCTTGAACAGGTACCCTAACTCATCCATATGCATTGCATGTTTCAAGCCAAGACTGTTCAGCATCTTGCTAGAAATGTTCAGTTCTCCAACGTAGTCAAATTTGTAATAGTATATTGGCTTGTTGGTGATCTTGACCAAGTATTGCACATACCTATGCGTATCTATATTGATCAACTTATCAGACAGGAGATGGAAGTATTCGTTCAAACTCTCGACCGAGTTCGGACTCCCTTTGAAGTACAAATCCTTAATTTTTTCAGTAACCGACAAAGCTTCTGGAGAGTTCCTTTCAATGTTCAACTCCACCGGAATGAAGGTTTGCAAGTCGTCCGACTTTCGCTCGAACGCGAATTCCAAGGTCGTCGATCCGATCATAATTGGTATGTCAGACACTCTTCCAGATGTTAATATATTGATGAAGGGTTCAGTTAAAAACGCTTCAACTCCAGGAAACTCCTTTTCGACGACCAAACCGAATAGATTAGTTCCTTTATCGATAAAGGAATCGATATTGTCCATTTTTTCGTGAGCTTCCACAATGTCTTTAGCTGATGTTGCTCTAAGGAAGTCTAGAATCTCGTCAGGGTCAACCGCCTCGCAGCCTAAAGCCTTGGCGATGCTTCTGGCGTTTTCTATAGGGTCCTGTTGGAACGTCCAACTACAAAGTGCAGTTCCAGACTGAATAATCGCTTTGCTGATCAAGTTTTTAGTTAAAGGACTCGCTGTTAACGCGGATGTTGCTACTCCACCGGCGCTCTCACCGAACATGGTAATATTTCCGGAGTTACCACCAAAGTTTTGGATGTTCTCCTTAACCCATCTGAGGGCCTGGACTATATCTTTGATTCCGGCGTTACCAGGCACCTCTGGGGTGTTTAAGCTCAGGAAGCCTAACACGCCACATCTGTAGTTCAAAGTAACGACAACTACATCTTTCTCGACTAGATAATCACCGCCGTACATGTCGGAATTCCCGGATCCCCATTTGAAACCGCCTCCGTGGATGTAGATCATTACGGGGAGGAACGCCCCGTCCAGATTGGGGGTGTAAATGTTAAGGAAGAGACAGTTCTCGTCTCCGACATACGCTTTGGTTTGGACGTCTGTTTGTGCGCTGATGTTACCTTCAGACGTGGCATCTCTGATACCTTCCCAAGGTTCTGGAGGTTGGGGTGCCTGGAAAGAGAATAATAAATAAATAAATAAATATCCTTGGACATTTCACACAACGCCATCTCGTCCCAAGCTAAGCAACTTAATGCTTGTGTTATGGTAACGAGATGGATGATAAACTACTTATATACATTTTTTTATTTTTTGTAGATACATACATATTATAGATAGAAATGACACCCAGACTCCGAGCCAGTGCCTCTGGTTTAGACAAAGACACTTGCCCGACCCCGGAATCACTACTTACTAATGTTCTAGATGTTTGCGATTTGTCTACGCAGATTGTACATCTACTCAGCCCATAAATGACCGATTGCTGAGTCGGGCCCTCTCCTACATGGAGCGTGGCCTACTGTGCCACGCTGGTCTGGCCAACGTTACGTTTCTGGGCAGTTTCGTTTCAAGTTTTCCTTCTCTTGCGGCTAGGTTTTCGGCCTTATCACTTCCTTTGTCGGCTCTTACGATACCCTTCAGGATGGAATGGAGTGATGACGCTGTGCATTCTACATCCGTCATCACATGGCTCCTTTTTTGAGTAACCCCTGCACTAGGTATAACTTGTATCGCCGTGGCAGTTTACAAACATATAATTCACGAACACAAATGACATCCAGACTCGGAGCAAGTGCCTCAGGTTTAGCCAAAGACACTTGTCGGACCCCGGAGTCGAACCCGGGACCTGTCGATCCAAAGGCTTATCTACCCTTGTATCTTAGTATATCCTTGTCTATGCAAAATCCCCTTCTTTTAGACCCTCAGGATGTATTCTAAAACCGGAATGCCGATGATGAAACATGAAATGATTACGTAACTCCCATGTTTTTCATGACGTTCGTGTATCTTATATAATTCCATATACACTTTATATGTCAAGATGTTCTCTATGCTTATCATGCTATCTTATTTACCCAATGAGAAGTGAGATTAGGGTAGAGATAGTATGCTTGCCTTAACTAAACGCCAAATTATAGCTTTATATCGTATCTATTTATATGTTTTACTGATTCAGTGTTTTTTTTAATACGCTTTTATTAGCTTTGCTTGTCTGTATGCATGTAACGGAATCTTTGAACATGATTTAGACCCAGTTAAAAACGTCGGATTAACACGAAATTTGGCTTACTTATTAAGGCCCGATGACAATTCAATATTTTAAACATTTTGATCCGTTATCTTTAATACAATAATAATAATAACGGTGATCAAGGTGGAACACCGCTCTTCGATGCAATAGCTAATAGAGATGTAAATATCATAAAGCTATTGCTATATTTTTTTGTGATTATTTAGCAATAGCTTTTTGATATTTCAACTAAAAAATAAAATAAAAAATAGTTTAAAAAAAAATACGCTTTTATAGAAAATCGAACTAAAAAATAGAAAATAAATTTGAATTAAAAATAGTGTCAGTAAAATGTGTTTATTGTAAAAAACGTGTTTTTCAGTATATTTTTAAAATAACCCTTCTAGCCATATCTGTTCATAAAATATTTAAAACTATTGATACCATGCACCCTACGCTTTTACAATAAAATCATTTTTTCTGACACTATATTTAATTCAAATTTATTTTCTATTTTTTAGTTAGATTTTATATAAAAGCGTATTTTTATAGGTTTTTTAAACTATTATTTTACATATTTGGTCGTCTCGTCTTGGATTCCGGGTCGAGGCAAGTGACTTTGTGTTAACCAGAGGCACTTGCTCCGAGTCTGGGTGTCGTTTGTGTTCATGAATTACATGTTTGTAAACTGCCCCCGCGATAAACGTTATAACTACTGCAGGGTCGATGTGACGTCACTAACTGGCCCTGACGGTAGACCAGCATGGTGCTGAGTTTGGGACGGTGTGTGGCAGGAAAGTTTACTTACATTATACCCTTGGTATATTTCACACAACGCCATCTCGTCCCAAGCTAAGCAACTTAATGCTTGTGTTATGGTAACGAGATGGATGATAAACTACTTATATACATTTTTTTTTTGTAAATACATACATATTATAGATAGAAAACACCCAGACCCGGAACAAATACTTGTAGGTCGTACAAATATTTCTTCCGTGCGGTTTTCTTAGCACTACCACCAATCAGCCCATATATGACCCACTGCTGAGTCGGACCTCATCCAGTTACATGGAGGGTAATTAGCCTACTGTGCAATGCTGGCCAGACGGGTTGGCACAGGGTTTCGTATCAAGTTTTCCTTCTCTTGCGGCTAAGTTATAGACCTTGTCATATCCTTTTGTCGACTCTTGCAACACCCTCAGGACGGAATAGGGTGGTGACACTATTCTAAATGCGTCATCACACGCGCAAATCAAATCAAATCAAAACTCATTTAATCAAGTTGGCTCATTAGAGCTCTTTTGACAGGTCAAACAAAAAATAAAATTTAAAATTTACCATTATAATTAATTATTTACCATCTACCACCGGTTCGGAATGCACCTCTACAGAGAAGAGCCGGCAAGAAACTCTGTAGTTGCTCTTTTTAGATCGCCATTTGGGTACAAGACTGGTTATAAGACAGATTTGTGAGAGCAAACTCACGCAATAGTTCCAAAGGGCCAAACATCAGCCAGATCTAGTTGACACTAGTAACCTTGTAATGCCCAAGCTAACCGACCCCCAGCAACGGCACCTGTTCACAAGCATGACGCATGCTTGTGAACAGTAAGTTTTGTCCGCCTCCAAAATTCTCTGACTCATCAAAATGAATAGAGTTTAGTTAATTGGATACCTTACCTTGAATCTCAGGGATCCGAGAGGTGGTTTGGCATAAGGTATTCCTTGGAAGCTGTAGAACGCTTTTCCACTGGGACTGTTGACCATGCGGCCTTGTAGTTGTCCCTGTTCTACAGTCACCACTGGAGCCTCCGTCATTCTGCCACCGCTGAAATAACCAACATTGAAAGTTTTAAACCACGATGCAACTAGTAAACGGCTGCACCGAATTTGATAAACTACTACTACTCAGCCCATAAATTACCCACTGCTGAGTCGGGCCTCCTCCAGTTAGATGGAGGGTGATTAGCCTACTGTGCCACGCTGGCCAGACGGGTTGGCACAGGGTTTCGTATCAAGTTTTCCTTCTCCCGCACCTAGATTTACGGCCTTGTCAATTCCTTCTGTCACCCCTTGCGACACCCTCAGGATGGAATGGGGTGGGGGAACATACAAATATATAAAATTGGAGTGCCTGTTTGTAATATTAAAATAACCGCTTTTTACTAAGTGCATTTGAATGTTTACACGGCAAACATATGTTTTAAAATGTTTGTCCATTTGCCTGTCTGTAGGTTTCGGCTAATCTCTGAAACAGCTGGACCAATTTTGAAGGGACTTACACTGTCAGATAGCTGATGCAACAAGGAGTAACTTAGGCTACTTATATTGACACCTCCACTTTTCAGGAGTTACTGAGTTTTGCACATTGTAAAATACCACGCGGACAAAGTCGCCAGTAACAGCAAGTTAAAAATAAATTGTAGACTCCTGGCAGATATTTCATTATTCAGTCCATAAATGACACACTACTGGAGTGAGCCTCCTTCAAATTCATGGGGGGAAACTAGCCTACTGTGTCACGCTGGCAAGACGGGTTGGCACAGGGTGATCTTCGTATCACAAGATAATCTTGGTTTTTTTTTTAAAGACAAAGTGTCACCACCCCATTCCATCCTGAGGGTGTCGTAAGAGCCGACAACAGGAAATAATAAAGCCGAAATACTAGCCGCAAGAGAAAGAAAACTAGAGACGAAACCCTGTGGCAACTCGTCTGGCCAGCGTGGCACAGTAGGCTAACTATCCTCCCTGTGATGGGAGGAGTCAAAACTTAGCAGTGGGTCATTTATATGCTGAGATCAATGATGATGTTATACCCGTAAGCTAAACGTTCACAATTATTATGGATATGATATCTTATCTTCCTATTTCAACAGAAATATGCCAAGTTTTTTGTTATCATCTGATTCACTTTCCACTTATGTGATGTGTTTATCGGTATATTTGTCACGAACAACTTGGTATGGGTTTAAAAAAGAGGGAGTAATACTTAAATGTTTAGCTAAATTTATTTCAAGCGATTTGTCCTTCTATTACGTTACGGCTAGGTTATAGAATGATCGAATCAGAAATGAGGAGATACGCAGGCAAACCAGGGTCACCGACATAGCCCACCGGATTGCCAAACTTAAGTGGCAGTGGGCAGGGCACATAGCTCGCAGGACCGACGCCCGATGGGGCAGAAAAGTCCTCGAGTGGCGACCGCGTTCCGGAAGGCGCAGTGCTGGTAGGCCTCCCACACGGTGGACCGACGACCTGGTTAAGGTCGCCGGAAAGCAGTGGATGCGGGCGGCCCAGGACCGGCCTTTGTGGAGATCCTTGGGGGAGGCCTATAACCAGTAGTTATCATTTCCTGTTGTGGGCTCTAAAGACACCCCCGGGCTTTACATCCCGGCATCGGGCTTTCGGATTTCTATGCGTTGCTTACCAATCGCGCATTTTATAGTTTTGCAACAGGACTCTAGATGTTGAATCCAGTCTGTATTTTCTCCGCTCATTCTGTCTACTATCCTCGGTAGTTAATTTCCATTCGAACACATTAATGTTTCTCGTCAAATCTTCGCTTAAGGAGTCCAAGAAACATGTCCAGTTACTCGTGTCTTGGTGGTCGCGGACGAAGTTTGCTATTTTTTTATTTACCGGCCGCTTCCCGAGCGCCAAAAGCCTCGATTCCCGCGCCAAAAGATACCTCAACGCGGTCCTTTTTAAAATTATAAACTCCTCCAAAGTCCTTGCCATAAAATTTGGCCAAAGAGACAAACCACAGACAGTCGCGGTTAATGTAGATTTATTTAAAAATACAATCACATATGTTTTATTTAAACTTCAAGTCTAATTTAAAAATATTTTTTATCACAAGACAATTTTGCAAAAAAATACCGATGAATAAATAGCTTACACACGCACACTCTTTCAAAGAAATCCGAAAAATAAATCACATGGTAAAATAAATAACCGAAAAGGAGCTCAAAAAACTGCGCACTACCGCACAAAATTAAAAAATGGAATCACATCGTTACTTTTTAAACGAGCGTCGCGTATTTTTAGACAAGGCGCATCGATATACAGCCCGCGGTAAATAAGGCGCGGAATTTTCTCGGCAATTAGCGAACGTGACATGATAGATCGTGATAATTCATTTTAAGGGGAACTGTTGATTTTTACACTATACGTATTACCGGAAGTACGTACGAGAGTATACGTAATCTTCGCCGTAGTATGGATAAACTTGTGCAATATGTGTGAGGGGAGGTAGTGCTTACCACAGTGGGTAACTCAGTCTTGGTAGGGCAAACCTTCAGACAGAATTAGAACACGGTTAATATCCGTGTGGTCACGGATTTAGAATACATAATGTCACCGCCCCATTTCATCCTGAGGGTGTCGTATGAGACGCCAAAAGGAAATGATAAGGACTGATAACCTAGCCGCAAGAGAAGGAAAACATACTCAGAGCAAGTGTCCCTGGATTACAAAAAGACACTTGCCCGACCCGCAATCAAACCGGGTTTTTTATTTCACTGGGGAAATGCTTCATGCTTGCCGCCGCCTCACGGGGGTGGAATCGGCGATTACGTGGGACACCGAAAACTTCTCGTCTACCCACTAAAACCCCAGCGGTAAAACCTTCACATGACATGCTTGGGGCGCCACAGGTTCGCTTAAACGCTGTGTGACGCCCCGCGGGCAAGTCTCTACGGAGAGCGTCCTGGGCAATTGGGACGCCCTTAGACATTGAGGGTTAGCGCCCACCAGCGGAGTGGCGGCGAAGAGGCTATTTCAGTAACAATTTAATTTCAACCTAAAGCGCTTCAGAATACAACTGTATTTGGCCCAACGAAATACAATGACGGCGAGCGTATTCTAACTACAGATGTATTCTGAAGCGTTCTATGTTGAATTTAAATTGTTACTTACTGAAATAACTTATTGCCTCGTTGGTCTAGTGGTTAGATGTGCCGCCTTTGGATCAACGGGTCCCTGGTTCGATTCCGGGGTCGGGCAAGTGTCTTTGTGTAAACCAGAGGCACTGGCTCGGAGTCTGGGTGTCATTTCTATCTATAATATGTATGTATTTACAAAAAAAAAGTATATAAGTAGTTTTCATCCATCTCGTTACCATAACACAAGCATTAAGTTGCTTAGCTTGGGACGAGATGGCGTTGTGTGAAATGTCCAAGCATATTTATTATAGCCTCTTCGCCGCCACTCCGCCCGTCGGCGCTGACCCTGAGGCTTTCGTCGGTGGACAGGGGAGTCCCTGGAGCCACAACCGACACCGTGTGCTGCTCTTCGTCAGACCCCTTCCCGTGGGCCCGCCCGGCATGGGTGACCCTGAGCCGGTATGGCCCCAACGGATCCTAAAGGCACGCAAGCCCCCTCACCCTAACAAGGTGACAGCACGGGCGAGGGGAAACACATCCAACCCATAGACCAAGTAGCTAACAAACTGGCTTATTAGTATCGGTTTTGAGTCTGTTATTAACGTAAAAGAATTACAATGTAAGAAACTGAGGAGAGAATGTTTCACAAGCCTCGTGCTCTTAACGCCAGATTAAGAACAATGGGCGAATTCATTAACACATATTTCATTGTAAAGAATAAGGAAGTTGACAAACAAAATCCTTTATTGTTCTGTTCAATCGTCTATTGTGGGGTCTATGACGGTATTGTATCATCATCAGCCCTCTCTAGTCCCCTATGCGATGTCCCCTGCAAGCCCTCCCCTATGCGCGCCACAAAATTTATTTCAATCAAGCCAAAAAAAAACATTTAATTTAGTTAACTTTTTTTTACTCTACTTTTTTTTTACTCTGAGATCCTCACGGATTCCCGGCCGTTGGGGCTAGCCGGTTTATGTGGGGCTCAGGGGCGCGTATTGATGGTAAATTGCACCCCGACCTACCCACTAAAACCGACGGCGATCCTCGACTGTCCGAACTGGGGCCACAGGATTCACTTCCCCGATAGGAGAGCATGCTCCGGGACCCTGGGGATCTCGGCCCGCCTCGTTTAATGGAGCCCCAAGCTCCAAGGCGGGCTTCTCCGAAGCTTATTATAGCCCTTGACAAGTCCCAAAAAAATCAAATACCATTTGCATAAATAAAATTTACCATTTAATATTTATCTTTTAAAATTTACCAAGGTAAATTTCTCATTTACCAATGTTATTTTACCACTTACCAAGGTAAATTGCAAGCTTACCAAGGTTAATTTACTGTTTAAAAAGTTGTAAAGAGTAAAAAATATATATTTTTTGTTAACGCTCTGGATAATTATGTAATGTTAATGTAAGCTTCGTTAAAGAAATAAAAAAATAAGCCTTATAATTAAGTTAGTCAAAGGTTAGTTATTGCACTAAGTTAGTCAGATGCCCAAACCTGCTATTTACTATCGAAATGAACACACGCACAGATTATTTTTATAAAGACAAAAACCTTGCACTTTTTATAACCGGTATGGCGGGGGCAGTGGACAAACATGAAATTCACGTACACAAACGATACCCAGACTCGGAGCAAGTGCCTCTGGTTGACACAAAGACACTTGCCGGTCCCCGGAATCCAACCTGTGCCCAACCATTTTTTTTTGCCGCCTCCTCGGGGTTGGGGCCGGCGATTATGTGGGTCTCCGAAAACTACTCGTCTGCCCACTAAAACCCCAGCGGTATTCCCTCACACGATACGCTTGGGGCGCCACAGGTTCGCGTAAACGCATTCTACTGTGACGCCCCGAGCGGCACATCTAACCCCTAGCAATTAGCCTCCATGAAACTGGAGGAGGCCTAACTAAGAAGTGGGCTATCCACAGGAACGACAAATTAGCATTTTTGTTATTGTTCGTTTGGAGCTAGTGTCAAGCGGTTCTTTAAAGCACTTACCGTAAATCGTCCAGAAACTCATTGACTGCCGATATCATTGTTGTTTTGAGCTGTAAAAACAAACACAAACATTTAAACTACTACTACTAACTACATTCAATTTTCTACTCTACCTCTACTTGACCCACACCTCAAACTCAAACAGAAAAGGAACTAAATTTACGTAGATTTTATTACAAAACTCTTATAAAACGTCATATTTTAAAATTACGATTATAATCCGGCCCCTGTCCATATCGTTTGTCATATCTACAACAGGAGCCGCTGTTTGGGGTTGGTCGGCTCACTGGATTTTATTTCTTTTTTAATTATACTTTTTTTATACATAAAATTCATATTTGATTTGAGCGCCTTTCGGAACCATACAAATCTAGTTAGTTTTTTAGGTACATGGTCATTGTAATATGGCGTTTAAAAAAAAAGACAAGCCTTCGCCAGGTCTTCTCGGTTGGTGCCGTGTATTATGTAAATGATGTATCCAATGACAATGAAGCATTTTTCTATTCTATTCTACATTCACACCTACGTCTCACTATTAAAAATATCATTATTTATAGCACTAACTCCATTATACTTTTTTCACCATCTCTTTTCGCGGGTCTACTGGAAGAGATTTGAATCTAAAGAGTATACCTTTAGGGCCTAATTATCCTAAAATGTTAAATTATTTTACTTGTTCTATGTGTGTACATAAACAAATACCTACATCCTAGTTAACAACAGTATCAATTTATCCATATCGATTTATCACTATCACTACTCACTACATAGTATAAAACAAAGTCGCTGTCGTCTGTCCGTCCTTATGTATGCTTAAATCCTTAAAACCACGCAACGCATTTTGGAGCAGCTTTTTTAATAGATAGAGTGAATCAAAACGTTTATATGTATAATACATCCATAATATTGTAGAGAAACACTAACAAATTTAGAGGTTCATCATTGCACCGGTGCGAAGCCGGGGCGGGTCGCTAGTAAATAATAAAATAACACGTTAACATTAGCACACTAAATCAATACAGATGAATTAAGCACCTCATCCTTTTTCGATGTCGGTTAAATCAGAATTAAATATTACAGCTGTTTAACTCTATATTGACATGATGCGTGTAACACGATTACAATTCTATACTATAAGGCTTCATTGCGTCTGGTGACGAATTTACAATACACAATTTCACCAACCCATAGTATACTTAGCTCACAGATGACCCACTGCTAAGTCGGGCCTCTTCCAGTTACATGGGGGGTAATTAGTTTTCCTTGTACCTTTCCAATTTCTTTTAGTCCGTTCTTACGACACCCTCAGGATGATAAGGTGCCATTCGGAGCCCGTCAGAGAAATACATAAAACATTTCTATTTCTGCACCTCATTAAAAGTCTAGATACGAGCATAACCTGTTTCAATAATTATAAAAAGTAAGATTAATATTGATCGCGGTCATGCAGAGCTGGCGAATATATCGCACAGTTCCGTACAAAGTAACATTACATATAGATCCACGATTAAATAAAAAGCAGTCGTGGTCTGGTCTGGTGACGGATTCAGAATACATAGTGGCACCACGGGTGTTGACATCGGAGGTTGTTGACCACTACATTTGCCTGGGACACACTGTCCAGTCAGGTAAGTCCAACTTCGAGAAAGAGGTCAATCGTCGGATCCAACTCGGCAGGGCATCGTTTGGGAAGCTGCGAAAGATCTTCTCGTCCCCAATACCACAGTGTCTGAAGACAAAAGTCGTCAACCAATGTGTGTTGCCAGTGATGACTTATGGAACAGAGACGTGGTCGCTCACTATGGGCTCCATCAGAAGGCTCAAAGTCACCCAAAGGGAAATGGAGAGGGCTATGCTCGGAGTTTCCCTGCGAGATCGAATGAGAAGAAAATGAGGAGATACGCAGGCGAACCAGGGTCACCGTAATAGCCCACAGGATTGCCAAACTTAAGTGGCAGTGGGCAGGGCACATATCGCGCAGGACCGACGCCCGATGCGGCAGAAAAGTCCTGGAATGGCGACCGCGTTACGAAAAGCGCAGTGCTGGTATGCCTCCCACACGGTGGACCGATGACCTGATTAAGGTCGCCGAAAAACGATGGATGCGGGCGGCCCAGGACCGGCCTTTGTGGAAAGCTTTGGGGGAGGCCTATGTCCAGCAGTGGAAGTCTTTTGGCTGAAATAAGTGTCACCACCCCATTCCATCCTGAAGGTGTCGTAAGAGTCGACAGAAGGAAATATTGATACGAATCCCTGTGCCAACCGGTCTGGCCAGCGTGGCACATTTGCCATTTATTAATTTAAACTTAAGTGAAATCTTTGAAGTTATGCCTTTATAGTTACTAGACTATACTTGATTAATGTTTGTTTTGTTTTTAAATAAACGTATCCCCTGCTATATTTGTAACCTGCATCGCGGGGGTAGTAAACATGAAATTCACGAACAGAAATAACACCCAGACTCTGAGCAAGTGCTCTGGTTTACACAAAGACACTTACCCGACCCCGGAATCAAACCGGGGAGCCGTGAGGCAGCACTGTTTAATGTACTGTGATACATACTTTTTGACATTTTGACTGCCTCGTTGGTCTAGTGGTTAGATGTGCCGCCTTTGAATCAACGGGTCCCGGGTTCGATTCCGGGGTCGGGCAAATGTCTTTGTCTAAACCAGAGGCACTGGCTCGGAGTCTGGGTGTCATTTCTATCTATAATAAGTATGTATTTACAAAAAAAAAATGTATATAAGTAGTTTATCATCCATCTCGTTACCATAACACAAGCATTAAGTTGCTTAGCTTGGGACGAGATGGCGTTGTGTGAAATGTCCAAGGATATTTATATACTGACGCATTTAGTAAAAAGTGTTTTTTTATTATTACAGACAGACACTCCAATTTTATTTTTTTGTATGTATACAATAATTTCCGTTTTATTCCGATACTGGCCCCTAAACTTGATCCGCCATGTGATACACATCTGCATACAAAAACTGCTAAGCAAAAAGATCTTAACCCACAGACGACCAGCTTATAGAAATTAGACCTTAATCCACGGTAATCAAGTCGATAATCCCACACCACATTACATATTGGGTATTGGATTTATCAAAACACATTATGATCTCACTAGTGAAAGTATTTCAGACAAGTTGCTGATGATGCGAATTTAATAAGTGGCTCTTCAATGTATCATCATCATCGTTACAACAGTTTCCTGCTAGACATAGCACTTTTTTACCAGTAACTGAATGCCTTTGACCCTAGGCTTGCGTGATGGTAAGCAACGCGAGGGTCTAAGATGGAGCAGGCAATTTAAAAAAAGGCCCGTCGGGCACCGGCTCTCACATGCACACGACGGAACACAGTAAAACTTCTTGGTGCCGGACTAAGATGTGAGGGTGGTAGCTAGCCGGGCGGACAATTAGATCCTATCACCAAAGATGACCACAATACTCCGCCCATGGATGTTTCGTATCAAGGTTTCCTTCTCTTGCGGCCAGATTTTCGGCCTTATTATTTCCTTTGGCCACACATAAATACGATGCGACGTCGGGTCATGGAACGACCATCGTACATACTATCACTACAGAAATAATGTAAATAGTTAAAATATAAACAAAATCTCTTTTTGACTGCCTCGTTGGTCTAGGGGTCAGATGTGCCGCCTTTGGATCAACGGGTCCCGGGTTCGATTCCGGGGTCGGGCAAGTGTCTTTGTCTAAACCAGAGGCACTTGCTCGGAGTCTGGGTGTCATTTGTGTTCGTGAAATACTCGTACATAATAAGTAAACTGCCCCCGCGATACAGGTTAAAAGTAGTGCAGGGGTTCCGTTTAAAAAAAAATACAATGATACATTGTTCTTGTGATCTCTGTGTGTGTCTGTTGATATCAGTTGTGAATTTTGTACCAAATATACTATGGTCGTAGATTTCCACGACCCGACGTCGCATCGTGAAACGATCGTATCGTATCGTAACGTATCGTGTTTATGTGTGGGAGCTCTTTTGTCGGCTCTTAGGGGCTGTCCATTAATCACGTGATGTATTTTTAACACCTCCCTCCCCCTTGGTGATACGTGGTGATGTTTAAGACTACCACCCCACACCCCATTAAAAATCACGTGTATTTTTAGGGTAGGTCCTAACAAAGAATCTTACATGCAAAGGTTACACTACACGCCGCTTTTCGGTTTAGATATAACGCGTTTGACGAAAAAATAAATACACGTACACATTCAAACCTCACGTGATTAAGGCGGATGCTCCGGGGTAGCCCGCGAAATTCAAATTTTGTAAAAAATGATTATAACTCTGTACCTACATACGTCTTACAGCCGCGAATCAAATGTTCACACCGAAAGGAAAATGGATCTAGTTACCCTCCATGTAGTTGGAGGAGGCCCGACTCAGCAGTGGGTTATTTATGTCATCATCATCATCATCAGCCCACATTAGTCCACTGCTGGACATAGGCCTCCCCTAAAGAGCGCCATAGCGCCCTGTCGAGTGATTTATGTGCTGAGACGTAATAGGAAGTGACAAAATCATTGATTATTTATAAGTGCCTTTCGAAGTAAAAGTTGTTTAAGACTTTCATCGTTTCAACCGATGACAAATTAATATATTATTATTATTATATGACAGTGAATATGAATGTATGTAATTTGAGCGAGCGAGAAAGTGTTTTCATAACTAGCTTTAAACGTTCAGCCGCGTGGATTACAGACGTCCCTCTCTTATTTTATAGAACTATTTATGTTAGTTTTATCCCAATCTCTTATTTAAACCATTTATTGTGGTGGTTATATATGCTACCAGGGGTCAGGCAAGTGTCTTTGTGTATTTCGGCGTGGTTCTGCATCAGATCCCACAATGCCGCAACAGGACGCGAGTTGGAGAACCCCGGGGAGGTTTAGTGGGTAGGCCCCTATGTGGGAGAGTCCCACACTCCCCTCGCTGGCCATCCCCGTGGCTGGCGAGGAAGTCCTTATAGGATTTTACCACGGATGAACAAAAAAAAAAATAAGTGTCTGTGTAAACCAGAGGCCTTGGTGTTTGTGCTCTGTTTCTGGGTGTCATTTGTATTCGTGATTTTCATGTTTGAAAACTGTCCACGCGATCCAGGTTCTGACTACTGAAGAAGTTACCTTTTTTAAAAATAATCTATACTAATATATAAAGCTGCAGAGTTTGTTTGTTTGTTTGTTTGTTTGAACGCGCTAATCTCAGGAACTACTGGTCCGATTTCAAAAATTCTTTCAGTGTTAGATAGTCCATTTATCGAGGAAGGTTATAGGCTATATTTTATTTTCAAAAGAATTAGGGATCCGTATGAAAATTGCGATTTTGTAACCCAAGGTGTAAAATCGAAAACCTATTTATGCGTGCGCTGCAAAAACGTTTGACAATAGAACAAAATGAAGTACTACGAGTTTGTAGGTCTTATTAAAATCTACAAAAAAGTCCGCGAGAGCACATATCTAACTATCATAGTTTAGTCACAATAACCACTTTTATATTCATAAAAAAAATGCATAGAGATAAGCACGGGTTCGAAGTCCACGCGAGCGAAGCCGCGCCCAAAAGCTAGTATAAAATAAAGTAATAAAACTCAGATACCGAAAACGAACTTTAAATTGTATACCACACAGTATATTTTAGGTTCCTGACTAAAAACGTCATCTGTGGAATGGCCTGAGTCGCACAAATGCTTAATTATTTCAAAAACTTATTTTAAGTTATCTGCTGTCTGGACGTATAACCTCATGTCCAACGACAAATTTAAATCCAAAAACGAGACAGTTTAACAAAAGAAGGATACGGAGTTGTCGTAAAATAAATTGAGACACAGTAAAGAAATAAACAGTAACACATTTGTATATGACTGATTTTTATTAATGTAGGAAAGATGTCGCCTTCTAATTTATAACTCGCTAGTTAAACCTCATTTACTATATCTAGTAGAAGTATGGGGCAGTGCAGCCAAAAGTAACTTAAAACAAATTCAAATCCTTCAAAACAAAATAATTAAAATCCTCCATCGTTACGATTACCTAACACCATCTAAAATTATATACAAAAACACAAAACTCATGAACATACAACAACTTTATACATATAACACATGCAAACTTATTTACAAAATAGTACATAAAATCATCCATTCCAACATTACTTTTTCAACAAAAGTGCAAAGATACAGCAGTCGTCGCGCCAGCCACCTCGCACTACCTGGTATAAGGACCAACTACGGAAAAAATATTTTTACATGTGCGGGAGCACAATTGTACAACGAACTTCCAAAAGACATCAAGGCAGCGACTACGCTTGGTATTTTCAAAAACAAACTATTTGATTATATTTTGAATAACGAATCGTTTTTTAAAGCCGCTAGTAACTTGGACCACCACCTTAAGTAAATGTACCAAGCTCGCGTCACCTGTTCGATTACTTCTTTTTTGTTTGTGAATTTAAAACTACCCACACCGGGTCATTATTGTTATCATAATTATATTATATTCTCATGTAAGTGACAGATTGTCTTAATGAGAAATAAAGATCTTTAAACCGATGTTTTATTAGAAAATCGTTTGAAACATCGTGATGAAAATAGCAAGTAAGTATTTTGAGACCGTTTAATTGATACTTGTGGTCGCTCGGTGGTAGAAACCATAATTAATTTAAATTATAGTTATTTAAATAGTTTTATTGACAATTTGATTGAACAATACACAAAAGAGTATATATGCGTGTGGGTGTTAAATGCAGGTTAGTATGTGTAATGTTTTTTTATTGATTTAATGTATAATCGATGCGTATTCAGTAGCAGTAGCAATTAAAAATGAGATAACGACCTCAGAGAGCTCAGAGGACCGTCTTAAGTTATTTATTATTTGATTTCGATTTATTATTTGATATAGCTCAACTGATTTATGACAATGTAGATAATTCGAGAGCTCTCTATTCGCATCGCTTGTCTCGCTCTCGTGCGTCCACGACGCCTTCCGAGAGTAGCCGAGCCTGTCTACGTAGACTGTAGTGACTGTAGCTAGGGTAGTCTCGCTAATGTGTACACGTCGTAGATTGCCCTTTGACAGACACTCTCCGTGATTTTAATCTATCGTGGACGAAGCGCTTAAGTAATGCTACTGCTTTCGCTCGCGCTGTGGCTCAACTGAGTCATATTGTTAATGAGCGAGCCAACGGCTTTGACAACCGTTTCATTAGCATTCAATGACGTTAGCAGGACTGCAAATGTTCAGATGTGGATTGAATTCGTCGCCGCATTTACTTATTATTTACAGTTCGTGTGGTGACAGATATAGAAGACAGTGGGTCACCACCCCATTCCTGCCTAAGGGTGTCGTAAGAGCTGACAAAAGGAATTGTCAAGGCTGATAACCTTGCCGCAAGAGAATGAAAACTTGATGCGAAAAACTACTGAACCGATTTAAATGAATTTTGGTACACAGATAGTTTAGGGGCCTGAGAAAAGACCGACGATTTAATGCGAAAAAAGGGTTGTAAGAGGTGGAAGGGGGGATGTGACAAGTTATTAGCCTGAATAATTAAAATTGCTACCCAAGGTCACTACTCCGCGAGGACGAAGTCGCAAGCACAGCTAGTTCAGAATACGAACAAATGTAGACAGGTAAAAAAAAAATATTATCATACAATCAGTAGTCAATTCTTCCTTCGATTGTTTTGAATATGGTTATGTGAACTTATTGTTACTGAATACTCCTTGCGCGCGCGGTTCTGGTTGCCGTGACGCCATTATTTCGAACACCCACGGAGGAAACTTAGTGCAGCTACCATTATCAGCCATGGCGTGTCTATCGTCATCAGCCCACTTCAATCCGCAGGTAGTTAAAAAAAGTAAAAAAGTAAAAGTAAAGTAAAAGTAAATTTATTCAAGAAAATTTTTTTTACAGTATCTCCGCCGAGTTTTCCCAGTAAGTAATCAGGGATACTTGTGTTGGGAATAACTCACTTCTTCATTTGACACTATATTTCCATAACAATTAAACTAAGGGAAATCTAACAATGATAAAAATATGAAGAAAACGATTAGAGAAACAAAAATGAAATCTTAGTAAGACTTATTTCATAGGGCCCGTAAGTGTGTGTGTGTGTGTGTGCTTGCGTTTGTGTGTGTGTGTGTGTGTGTGCGTGTATGTGAGTATGCGTGGGTGAGTAAGTGCATCTGGCTGATTCATATGTGCATGTTTCTATTATGTTTCTATTATGTTATCTATGTTTACCCATAATTACTCTTGTTGTGTGTGCATTGTTTTAACTAAATACCTATATTTTTAGATTGCATTATTCGTATATGTGATGTAAGCGTTACAGTAAACTTTCTATGTCGTCATACGAGAGCCTCATTATCCATTCCGTCACAGTTTTCTTGCACGAGTATTTTTGCATGGGATATATTTGTAATATTCGATTTATTTTATTCGATTTATTTTTAGTGCTTAGTGCAGGTACAGACTTTCGTATCAAGTTTTCTTCGTCCGAGGCCAGGTTATTGACCTTATCATTTCCTTTTGCCGGCTCTTACGACACCCTCAGGATGTAACAGGGTGTTCACACTATGCATTCTAAATCCGAGACACCGACCATCCAGCAGTCCTACACGACTTCGGATACCGCTTAACTATTTACTGTGTTTATGGATCAGTCATGCGAATTACTACTAAGAATGAATAGAGTATTATTCATTTCCTTAGCAAGTTCGATAAAATGGGTGAATCATGAGTTTTTTAAATGATTATATTGAAACAATAGCAATTTTATTCGTCAGCAAGAAGACGGATTTTGAATATTAATAAAAAAAATCCCAACCCGGTATTATTATAACTTTTTTAAATATTCAGTTCCTTTGTCCTTGTGGTGACGTATTTAGAATACATAGTGTCACCACCCCATTCCATCCTGAGGGTGTCGTAAGAGCCGACAAAAGGAAATGACAAGGCCGATAACCTAGCCGTAAGACAAGGTACTGGCCCTCCCTGTGCAGGGCGGAGGCCTGACTCAGCAGCGGTTCATTTATCGGCTGAGACGTGAGTGCTCGAGTTATAGTTACTTTAAGACTGGTAGTGGTGGCGTCGTGTGGCGGGTCGTTCTCTTCCCTGCAATATGGTTGAGGATTTAAGAGAGGAATTGGCTGACATGCGTCATGCTTGTAATGTCGGCTCTACACTCACGCGTGACGTCGCGCCGAGAATTCACGCCGTGATCCGCGTGTTCCCGACTATTATGGACGACGACGGCGCGATTTCTAAAGCAAATCCTGTGACGCGGGCCAAAAAACCGACAATGATCGGGGAACGGTGCGAAGCGCGAACGCGAAGGCGTGAACAACATCTACACTCGTGATTCGCAGTTGTCGCGGGCTATCGCGGCCGTTCGCGGCGCGAGTGTAGAGCGGGCATAAACTGTAATTTCGGCTGCCATTAGAAGGTATTAACTATTGTTGACTAGATGTTGATAATGATTGGCTCTTTGCGACTATTGCGCGAGTTTGCTCTCATAAATCTGCCTCATCCCGACCTTTTACCTAAAAATGGCGAGCCAAAAAGAGCAACTACAGAGTTTCTTGTTGGCTCTTCTCTATACAGCTGCATTCCGAACCGGTGATAGATGAATGCTGAATTAGCATGTTTGGGACGGGTCCCATTGAGAACTTCCATAATTTAGGCGTTTGATGAAAAGCCAAGTTCTATTGTCGCGTAAGACACCCCGGGCTTGGAATGAGGGGCGACTGCTCGCGCACGTATGTTGACTAGATAAATTGCAGTATTTAACAAAACCGTTATGGGAACGTAACGTTATTTAAAAGCGGTATTCTTAAATGGTTACTTATCGTAATGTATGGTTACTGGGATTCTACCAGGAGTCGTTTTAACTGGGTAATATATTTTTTTTCTTTTTTAAATAAATATCCTTGGACATTTCACACAACGCCATCTCGTCCCAAGCTAAGCAACTAAATGCTTGTGTTATGGTAACGAGATGGATGATAAACTACTTATATACTTTTTTTTTTTGTAAATACGTACTTATTAAAGATAGAAATGACACCCAGACCGAGCCAGTGCCTCTGGTTTAGACAAAGTCACTTGCCCGACCCCGGAATCGAACCCGGGACCCCTTGATCCAAAGGCGGCACATCTAACCACTAGACCAACGAGGCAGTCAATATATAATATATAACATAATGATTGGTGCTGTATTTACATTCCGAGTAGTGGATTTAGAATACATAGTGTCACCACCCCATTCCATCCTGAGGGTGTCGTAAGAGCCGAGAGAAGGAAATGACAAGGCCGATAACCTAGCCGCAAGTGAAGTGACCCGTGTGGCACAGTAGGCTGATTATCTTCCATGTAGTTGGCGGAGGCCTGACTCGTCAGAGGGTCATGTATTGGCTGACAAGTACACAACTGATTTTGAAGCGGTTTTTTAATAGATAGTGATTCAAGAGGAAGGTTTTTTATGTATAACTAGCGACCCGCCCCGGCTTCGCACAGGTGCAATGATGAACATCTACATTTATGCATGTATTATACATATAAACGGCGACACGGTTGGCGCAGTGGTTGAGCGATCGACTGCTGCGCAGAATGTCGCGGGTTCGATCCCCGCAAGGAAGAAATATTTCCATAACACAAGCTTTAAGTTGCTTACCTTTGGACGAGATGGTGTTGTGTGAAATGTCTGAATGATTTTGAAGCGGTTTTTTTAATAGATAGCGTGATTCAATGGGAAGGTTTTTAAGTATAACCCACCCCCGCTTTGCAGGGGCGAAGCCGGGGCGGGCCACTAGTTATTTATAAACCTTTCTCTTGAATCACTCTTTATATTAAAAAAACCGCTCCAGAATTCGTTGCGTAGATTTAAAGATTTATGCATACTTAAGGACGGACAGACGACAGCGACTTTGTTTTATACTATGTAGTGATAGTGACAGATGCATAATATTGTACAGAAATACTGATACATTTAGATGTTCATCATTGCATCCGTGCGAAGCCGGGGCGGATCGCTAGTTTAGAATACATTATTTCACCAACATACACCATTGGTTCTTATTTAAAACAATGAAGTGATGTAGCAAAATTATTTACTAATGACAAAAGCAATACAATAAATGTTGTATTAACTATATGAACGTGACAATAATACGTAACTTAACTGTACCTGACAAGATAGGCAAAAATCTTCATAGGAAAGTTACGAACATATTTCTTGAAGTTTGCTATAAGTAGATAGATAGATAACCTCTTTAGTGTACACGAGAAGAATAGGCAGAACACAATATACAGGGTGGTCAAAAAGTCGTGGATCAAACGAAACCAGCGGTTAGATGGGGCCATCAGCAGCAAAAAATTGTTCTACGTGAGGTCCTTAGGGTCAACCCCTGCGGAGTTACAATAGATTTTGTGTTTTTATGAGAAATTGTCTTTTTTTTACAAAAACTTCATAAAATTCGAAAAAATCTACACCCTGTATCTTTTTTATAATTTTCACTAGATTGGTACTGATGAGTCCTTTCGTTAGACATACTATTTATGGTAGTTTATTGGGTGTGTTGAAGATAATATTAAGTTTTACGAAAGCAATAATTCTTAAATCAAAACTTGTTACTTACTTCGGACCCCACTGTGAAAAAAAAATACTCTACAGAAAAGTGCCACTGCATCACAATTTTTGGCGCATTTAATAGGGATTCTAAAAAGGTATTACACATGGCTATGCGTGGCTTCGATATCTCTCAAGGACGATCATTCGTAGCAAGGCCAGAGTTAATTCATACATAAAACTCGGTTAGGCCTACTAACCTAACCTTACCTAAGCGTGATCGTTTTCTGGACTACAGGGTCTTTATCGTCGTTTCAGCCCATAAATGACCCACTACTGAGTCGGGCCTCCTCTGAGTACATGGAAGGACATTAGCCTACTGTGCCACGCTGGCAAGACGGGTTGGCACAGGGTTTGCTGACCCGGTAAGACTCCCTCCATGTACGAATTATGTACGCGCATAAAGAATACAATTCTAATAAATTGTCCGTGTGGTGTCACCAACCCATCCCATATTGAGGGTGTCGTAAGAAGCGACTAAAAGAACGCATTAGGCAGATCACCTAGCCGCAACAGAAGGAAAACTTGAAGCAAACCCTGTGTCAACCCGTCTTGGCTGCGTGGCACAGTAGGCTAATTTCCCAACATGAACATAGAAGAGGCCTGACTCAGTAGTGGGTCATTTATGGGCGTAAACGACGATAAAGACCCTGTAGTCCGGAAAACGATCACGCTTAGGTAAGGTTAGGTTAGTAGGCCTAACCGAGTTTTATGTATGAATTAACTCTGGCCTTGCTACGAATGATCGTCCTTGAGAGATATCGAAGCCACGCATAGCCATGTGTAATACCTTTTTAGAATCCCTATTAAATGCGCCAAAAATTGTGATACAGTGGCACTTTTCTGTAGAGTATTTTTTTTTCACAGTGGGGTCCGAAGTAAGTAACAAGTTTTGATTTAAGAATTATTGCTTTCGTAAAACTTAATATTATCTTCAACACACCCAATAAACTACCATAAATAGCATGTCTAACGAAAGGTCTTGTCAGTACCAATCTAGTAAAAATTATAAAAAAGATACAGGGCGTAGAGTTTTTCGAATTTTATCAAGTTTTTGTAAAAAAAAGACAATTTCTCATAAAAACACAAAATCAATTGTAACTCCGCAGGGGTTGACCCTAAGGACCTCACGTAGAACAATTTTTTGCTGCTGATGGCCCCATCTAACCGCTGGTTTCGTTTGATCCACGACTTTATGACCACCCTGTATATGTATACAACAAAATCTATTATAATAATAAAATAACCACTTTTTATTAAATGCGTAGTTATACACAGTTCATAGTCCAAAATATTTTTTTTTTAATTTTTGTCTGTCTATCTGTCTGTCCGTCTGTCTGTTTGTTCCGGCTAATCACGGGAACGGCTGGACCGATTTTGACGGGAGTTTCACTGATAGGAAGCTGATGATATAAGGAGTAACTTAGGCTTACTTTACTTTTTTTTAGACTAGCTTCGCCCCGCGGTACGACAATAAGTAAGCGCGGGTGAAACCGCGGGACGCAGCTAGTGTATAAATCACTACATAGTATAAAACAAAGTCGCTGTCGTCTGTCCGTCCCTATGTATGCTTAAAACTTGAAAACTACGCAACGGATTTTGAAGCGGTTTTCTATAATAGATAGAGTGATTCAAGATGAAGGTTTATATGTATAATACATGCACCCGTGCGAAGCCGGGTCGGGTCGCTAGTATAAAATAAATGTAAACTATGTAGTATGCTCGCTTAAAAGTCATACTGGTGGTGGCGTGTGTGTCGGGTCCTTCGGTTCCCTAAAATATGGTTGAGCTGGGGGATGGCTGACACATGCGTCATGCTCGGGTGCCGCCAGTTCATCATTATCATCATTTCAGCCAAAAGACGTCCACTGCTGGATATAGGCTTCCCCCAAGGATCTCCATAAAGGCCGGTCCTGGGCAACCCGCATCCACTGCTTTCCGGCGACCTTAACCAGGTCATCGGTCCACCGTGTGGGAGGCCTACCAGCACTGCGCCTTCCGGAACGCGGTCGCCAATCGAAGACTTTTCTGCCCCATCGGGCGTCGGTCCTGCGAGCTCAGTACCCTGCTCACTGCCACTTAAGTTTGGCAAGCCGCCAGTTGGGGCAGGTCATCTCTTAACTGCTATTGACAAACATAACATTGTATTAATCTCCTGGATACTTCTGTTGTGCTATATGTTACATTGTCCTCACATCTTGGCTTACTATAATAATTAAGCATTAAATCAATGTAACCCAACCAGATGTTTGTAACAGCAAATATGATAAAAAGAGTGTCCATGGAGTTTCTTGCCTGTTCTTCTCATGAAGGGTGAAAGGGGGTAGTGGCACACACTATGAATTCGAATTCCTCCACTACACAGGCGAGAACATGAAAATTACAATTACTAAATGTCTTATTTAACTTATAATTTAATTTATTTTTAGTCGCAAGGTCAGTGCATGCTACTTGAACACAACTCGTTTAATTGCGATAACTTTCATTCGAAGATAAAATGTTACATTTACAAAGTAAGAAACACGATGTCTTATAATGTACTAGTGGACTACCCCGGCTTCGCATTTTTTTACACTTTTAGGGTGCATTAAATGTGTGCCCATTTATCGCACACGGTGCCCGTTTATTTATTTTTTATTAAAAAAATCACATTTTTAATAAAATATCTAATTCTTCGAAATACCTATGTTGAAACATACAACTTCTTAGATACGAAATGATTTATTTGGATAAGGATTATAAAAACCAAATAAATCATTTCAGCTATGAAATTACTACAATAGTAGGACATATTTAATTATTATTTATTTGTTTATTATAGAAATGTCGACATCCCTCTTTTCTTCCGTCTTTCTGTAATACTTAAAGCCGATCATCGGATGAACATCTGAGTGACATCGGCCCGATGTTACTCAGATATTCGTCCGCTGCCAACAACTCTGCTTCCCCAGGTAGAATTCTGTTAAACTTACTCACGCGGAGGCACAGAACAGGGCCCAGGGTGAAAACAGTACAAACGAAAAAGATAAGAAATACATGAAACCTAACAGTAAACACAATACTAAGCTTGTTGAAAAAAGATGACGTCATGTATTTAAAAAATAACTAACTTCTGACAAACCGTAAATTAAATTTCCGCGCCAATAATCGAATAACTAAACATTTTAATCGGCCGGAAACGGCAAACTTTTATTAACGCGCGCCACTGCGCAGCCATTTAGAAAATAAAAGTGTCACTAAATTAAAAATTAAAACCATACGGTAGGGTAACCAAAATGATGGGGAACGTCAAGACGTTCCGTTTCATTTGAATTGTTCTAACTAGCTAATGCTGGAATTAAGCCTCCCCAAGGATTTCTATAAAAAATCAGCCGTCCGCATTCATCGGATTCTGGTGACCATAACCAGTTCATCTGACCCATCCAGCCCTACCCACTGTCACTTACAATGTTGGCAATCCTATGGGCTATGTCAAACTATAGTATAGTTCACCTGTCTATCTCATTAAATTGTTTGACCATGACAGCTATTATAATAAATATCCTTGGACATTTCACACAACGCCATCTCGTCCCAAGCTAAGCAACTTAATGCTTGTGTTATGGTAACGAGATGGATGATAAATTACTTATATACATATTTTTTTTTGTAAATACATAAATATTATACAGATAGAAAGAAATGACACCCAGTCTCCGAGCCAGTGCTGGTTAGTGCAGTCTGGTTTATACAAAGACACTTGCCCGACCCCGGAATAGAACCCGGGACCCGTTGATCCAAAGGCGGCACATCTAACCACTATACATGGCCTACCATAGGGGAGGCCTATATCCAGCAGTGGACGTCTTTTGGCTGAAAATTTTTGATGATACTACACATACAAATTAGGGTTAGAATCAAAGTCTGCGGCGTAAAGCATAACCGTTTTAGTAATTTCAGACTTAGTAGAGAACCGACTTATGTTTGTCTCATCCCTGCAATATGGTTGAGGAGGGCGTAATGGATATTATTGACTAGACGTTGTTGATATTTGGCGCAATGCGACTATGGCGCGAGTTTGTTCTTACAAATCTGTCTTATCCCGGCCTTGTACCTAAAATGGCATTTAAATACAAGCAATTGATTGAGCTGCATTCCGAATCGAACGGGTAGTAAATTTTCAATGCTAAATGGTTTTTTTTTTTATTATTTGACTTGTCTAAGAGCTCTAATGAGCCAACATGATTAAATGAGTTTTGTTAGCATACAGACTAATTGCTAAAAAGAGGTGCTCGCATTGACATATTCAAATATACCCATATACCCTGTTCAAGATAGCATGACCGATTTGACAGACGGGCTAGTGATGGGAAACTGAAAATATCTAGTAGTCCAAAAAATAACGTTTTAAAATACTCGTAACAGTGACAAGTTGGCGTGGGTGTATTATGTGTGAAATTCTTTATTGCACTAGACATATAAAACATTGGGATGGTGGGTCAATATTCATAATAAGTTCCTATTTAATATCACAGGGTTATTTTTTGACCTTCCGCCAAATTAAGTAATACACCTATTTAAGGTGGTTCAGACCATGAAATTAAACAAAAAAGAAAAGAAAATAATAGTTGTAAAAGTGTTAAATTTCAATGCACTAAAGCCAACGAATTTTATTTCAAAATGAAAATGATTTTTATTCGAATATTGACTTAAAAAGTTAAGAAAAAGTGATAAAGAATTTCACACATAATACGGGTCCCATACCATCTCGTCACAGTTACAAGTATTTTAAACCGTTATTTTTTGGACTACTAGTTATTATCTGTTTTCCACCACTATTCGCCATTGCAAAGTAAAGGTATGATTCCGAAGTACGCTGCACGAAGGTGTGCTACCTCGGCACTACTGGTCCCGCTTACCGCGACGTAGTTCGGAATCATACCTTTTTGTCGATAAGAAAAATGGACATCTGCCAAATTGATCACGCTATCTTGAATAGGGTATAGCAACATGATTAACGTGATGGTATTTGCGTAAACTATAACAAATACGTACCGCTTACCCACACTGATAGATATTCGGCTTTAATTCCTTTTTTTAAGTACGAAATTATCATACCATGTGTTGTTAAAAGCCATGACACATATCGAGTTGACTCACCGACATTGACACGTCTTAAGGGCAGTTTTATATTCTGAGTCATACGTCTTTGGGTTTGTCGATTCCCATAAAAGACGGCTGATTTAATTTGATCGTCTGAAGGCTAGACTGTTTTTATTTACATCGGCCATTCGGTAGCAGCAAAACAAAATTCTAGTTTTGAATTTATGTTAAACTACAATAGTGATGCAAAAAAGAATCCTGACAAAAGAGGGGGATATTTTAATGTTAACCGTTGTTTTAAACCATGTAGATATAATTTTACTGGCGTCATTATCGAGAGAGCGAAGCTATGTTTGCATAAATATGCTCAACATAAAGATGTAGTTTATTTTTATTTATTCATAGTATTATTATATCAGTGATTACTTATACTTTTAATTAAATTTCAATTCTACTTCTCAGCCCATAAATACCCCACTGCAGAGTTGAGCCTCCTCCAACTACCTGGAGCTTAAGGTGAATGTTCCAGGGTAGCCCGCGAAATTCAAATTTTCGTACGTTTTTTGCAATTTGCAGGTCAGTGCTAGGTTGTATGTTGATTAAAATGTTATTCACGGCTGTAAGACGTATATAGTTATAGAAATATAATCATCAAACTCATCAATACAACCCTCCAAGCTCATAAAGGTGCAAGAATGACTTTGAGCTCGAAAAAGTTTTTGTTGCACCTTTATGAGCTTGGAGGGTTGTATTGATGATTATAATTCTATAACTACATACGTCTTACAGCCGTTAATGTGCCACGCTCCCCAAACGGCATACCGCATATGGTTTTGTCTTAAGTTTCCCTACTGCAAGATACGATAGGTTTTCGGCCTTATCATTTCCTTTTGTTGGCTCTTACGACACCCTCAGGTTTGAATAGAGTGGTGACACTGTGTATTCTAAAACCAACGAAAAATGGTTAATTATGGCCATATTGAGCTACAGCTAGGGTTGCCAACTATACTGTTATGAACAGTATTATACTTTTTACTGTTGAACAAAAATAAAGTATACAAAATACTGTTTTCAGCATCAAAATGCAAACACATTACTATGTGTTATACTTAGACGCTCACACATTTTTTCAGTAATGAATGCTAAGTGGCGGGAGGGCAGAAATAGAGCAGCTCCTCATTTATTTTAATTTCAGGTATAAGTGTGGTGAGGCAAATAAAGCTTTTAAAAAAGATTATAAATTAGTAAGTTGTGCGAGAAACTTTAAAAATATGTATTTAAATCAATAAATAAATAACATACTGTTCATTTTTCTAAAATACTGTTTAATATTCTTCATAGAGCTGAATATACTTTATTTCTTGTAAAAAAAGTTGGCAAACCTAGCTACAGCAAAGCATGGCCAGATTTAGCTGCAAAGTGGACATATAAACACACATAATACTAGTATAGTGTTTACTCGGTTGGTTAGTCTTTCCTCCGTATTGCTTGATCGATCTGTGAAACACAACACTGTGCGCTTCAATGGGCTAATATATTCGAAGCGCCTTGACAACACAGGAAACGAGCATGCCTCAAGGATACATTCTGGGACCGGCGCCCAGTGATCTCCATACATTTGCAAGTCTGGTTTTGGTTCAAGACATTTATTCCAGAAATAATACAACTCGCTCATAATGCGAATACATGATCATCATTTTAGCCCGAAAATGACCCACTTCCGAGTCGGGCCTCCTCCAAATTCTCAGGGGGAAATTTGCTTACTGTTCCAAACTGGCAAGACGGGTTGGCAAAGGGTTTAAATCAAGTTTTTCTTCTCTTGTTGCTAAGTGATCTGCCTCTTGCGTTTTTTACATACATACATGATGAAACTTAAAAAATATTTTGCTTATACAGATTTTTGCACGTTTAAATTCTAGCCGAAGAATGATGTAATAAACAAATAATTAAGAAATCCTGATAAGACTGGAAAGGAACTGATGAGCTTGAAGCAGTTGAACCGATTTTGGTAACACATGTCTAAGAACTAATACTAGAATCACGGATACCCGGTTCGATTCCGGTGTCGGGCAAGTGGCTGTCCAAACTAGAGGCACTTGTTCTGCATCTGGGTGTTATCTGTATTTGTTTATTAAATATCCTTGGACATTTCACACAACGCCATCTCGTCCCAAGCTAAGCAACTTAATGCTTGTGTTATGGTAACGAGATGGATGATAAACTACATAAATACATTTTTTTTTTTGTAAATACATACATATTATAGATAGAAATGACACCCAGACTCCGAGCCAGTGCCTCTGGTTTAGACAAAGACACTGGCCCGACCCCGGAATCGAACCCGGGACCCGTTGATCCAAAGGCGGCCCATCTGACCACTAGACCAACGAGGCAGTCGAATTATTTATTTATTTATGTACACTTACGCACAAAATGTACAAAGGCGGACTTAATGCCGTAGGCATTTTTTATTTCATGTTTCTAAAATGTCCCCGCGATGCAGATTATATCGAATACCGGGATTTCTTGATTTTCAAGAAACAAGAATACATGCTGACAAATAAAGAAACTACATGATAATCGGTGCCTTCGTTGCGGAGCTTTGATGCCACAATCAAACACAGACGTCCTATTTATAACAGCCCTCTTTTTTGTCGCGTATTCAAAATAGATTGACAACATAATGCCATATGCATAATGTCATCTAAAAGCATATTTTGGTGAGTTAGTATAGTCCATCACTACATAGTATAAAGGTAGGAAGACCTGACTAACGTGACGCATGTCGCGTAAACTTGAAGATTATTAACAGTTACGTTGAGATGAGCACGGGTTCAAAGCCACGTGAAGGACTAACTCTTGTTGTAGAATAAAAAATAAAATTACAGTCTAGATTTTTCTCAACACGAGTCGCAGTACCAATACACTAAGAGTGGTGCATTGAATAAGAATCTTATCGAACGCTCTAGGTCGAGGCCCTGTTAAGTGCTTCGATCGTTAACTTGAATACTTTACAACAACATCGATATCATTATCCTCTTGTAATTGGAGTTTGATATAAAAACAATATTTTTATTGGGAAATAATGTTGGTAACAGACAAATGGCTAGTTTTTAGGTTAAGCCAATTTATCGTACATTAATCTATTTTTCATTTCGTTATTTTATTAATTGGATAGGTTAGATGTGGGCTGTGTATCCAATATTTTAGCAAATCCAGCATCCAAAGCTGCTATAGAACTGTACATGATGTTTGCCTGACTTCGTCTGTCTCCTGTGCTTTTATGTAGTTAAATAGCTTAGAACTTACGGGACTGACATGTTCGTCAGAATAAAAGTCCTTAAAAAATAAAGATAAAAAATACATCGTTAATTTGTTTTTTTTTTTCAATTAGATTTAATCATATCGCCTCTCGGTATTACATGCAGGGGAATATAGAATACTGTGCCACGCTCGCTAAGTGGTTTGGCACCATGTTTCCATAACAAGTCTTCCTTCTCTGACGGCTAGTCTTTCTGCCGTCATCCTGTAATCCTACTCGAGAGTCAGTGTAGTGTGGGCTATAATCGAAGATTGTGTATAGCCATTATTCTCCAAAGTCACTACTTTCAAAGCGTTTAGCTATGTTCATTTGTACCTATATTTCGACTTAGTGTCTGAACGGCTGAGCAAATATTTGCTATATTTTGATTTACACACAATAGACACGTGCAATCCATGTGGTGATTTAGAATACATAGTGTCACCACCCTATTCTATCCTGAGGGTGTCGTAAAAGCCAACAAAAGGAAATGACAAGGCCGATAACCTAGCCGTAAGACAAGGAACACTTGAAACGAAACTACTATTCTCCCTCCCGGTGATGGGTGGAGGCCCGACTCAGCAGGTCATTTATGGGCTGAGTAGACACGTGTAGACACGTGCAGAGAAAACATGAAACGATAATATTAAAAGGAAGTCTGGAAGTCACAAAAACGCACTTATGGATCAGCGATTGGGAGGGGACGGGAGGACATGGGTTCCTATCCCGCGGTTGTAAGACCCCCCCACCTTATCATGTTTTAAGGTTGCGTTTAAGTCATAAGAACATCGTTTCGTTTAATCTATAATTCCAATTCATTAGTTCACGATTTCACCGTTGGCAAATTACGTGACACGAAAATTTCACTATATAGAGATTCTATCTCGACCTCAAGTGGTCGTCATGAGAAACTCTGAACATTGCTTCAGAAACACACAAACCAATATGATTCTGCTCGGATGAAATCATCCACTTTCTTATTGGTCCGTAGCTTTAAGAAATATCTACGGGAAATTCACATTCACATGCCTCTTATCTCTTTATCTTGGCCAAAATGATCTACATTTCGTCTGTCTACCGCTATCTTAACTGTGACGTGTGTAAAGTGTATGCTATGCTGCTAAAAGAAAATCTTTCAAATTCTATATGGATAAATAAAAGTTAAATTAATTCATTCACGAATCCATAAATATGCTAAGTTGAATTGCCTTCTTGATTTACGAGACAATCTAAAATATTCGATCACAAATATCCACGTTTTTTATTAATATTGTCACCCTAAATCTTAAATTCGAAAAATAATATGATATTTCATTAGGTAATCGTCTGCTTTTTTTAATGATCAGGACGCGTATTTAATTTATTTGCTACACAATTAATCGTAGATTATTAATACCACCTAATGTGGCTCTTTCTAAGTTAAGATAACGAGCTATTTTCTTTAGAATAATTTAATTTGCTATTACAATATGATTTTATTAAATTATTGTAGCGATAAATAAATTAAGTAACGAACTAAAACACTAACTAAATCCATGTCTACCCACTTACCCACTAGTTTTCATACAATTAAAAACATAGCAGTATGATACAAATAAAATACAATGTTTAAACTATTCAAGTCTCCAGCATAACGAGATTCGCTATGCGGCAAAAATAAAGTTTTTTTAAAACAAAAGCAACCACGTCTAAACCTGTTTGCAAAAATCTCACGATTTCGCGGTGCCGGCAAAGTTCGAGTGATTTTTTCATTACTTTTTACTAAACCTAGCGCAAGCACATATCACTTGTGTTGACAAAGACAGTGGTATAATTGATAAAATTAATTATTTACTCACCTGTTAGTTATTTCACAATAAAATCCGTAATTTAATTCAAGCTTCTAATATGCACACTCACAACCAGCGCGACGCATACACTCGTGACCCGGAGGACATTAGCTAGCACTGACAGTGGCACCAACACAACGGCGTATGTGATAGTGATAAATAAATATAACAGAAGGTCTAATTGGAATGTAACTAACTTTTAAATTAATTTTATACCTTTACAGAGAACTCATGAAAATGCTTGGTGAATGCCAAACAGCACTACTAATAACATTATTCAGTTATCATATAGTATGTGTCAGTAGTATGCAGTGTATGCACCCAGATTCGGTTCCGGGTCAAACAAGAATATAGTCGAAATTTAGTAAGGGGGATACTTGTTGTGGGTCCGGGTGTAATTAGTATCCGTGAATGAAACGCAGACGCAGAGAAATGCGTGCTCTAACAATGTTATTCTCACTTCTCTTTTCTCTTCACTCTCTCTCTTACTTAACTTCTCATTTTGACTTCTTATCCTTAAATCACGTTAAACACCTTCAGTCCTCAAATAATCGTCTTCTCCAATGTCCCGGTCAGTCAGTGCGACTTGTACACTCGACTTTTTTCGTGCAGTCTGTTCTTTTGTGGAACGCGCTTCCTCTCGGAATCAGGATGGCTGTATTCAGTCATTTAAAGTTAAGCTACGCACCACTTTTACAATAATCTCAGTTTGTCTCAAATTACTTAGTATAGTGGAATATATATTTTATATATATTTATGTTTATTTGATATGAGTATGTGTTTTTTTAAAATACGCTTATAAATGTATATTCTTTAGGTAAGTTTATATAGGTTTGTTATTTATCTGTAAGTTAGTTTATGTTATTATGTTAATATTTAAATCTTGACAATACTTTCGCAATTTTCCAGTGCATCAGCCGTAAAAGCCGTGCTCTTTGCACCACCCAAAAGTTGATTGGGACAGAATGCCTCTTGGCATTAAGTTCGCCTATGTGAATTTAAGCATGAAGAAAGGATAAATATGCTTGTGAACAGCGAGCGACCCGAAACAAGTATAGTTTAACAGACTGCTATCTAAAGACACCGGAAACGTATATGAAACACTTTCTCTCTAAATTAGTTGTTACGCCATAATCCTCTGATTAGTCTATTTTTGTTTCTTTTTACCTTTTGACAAGTGTACCTAGGCATCTTTTCAGTGTTTAAGAAATTGGATATAGAAATTAAACTATTTCTACGAAATTAGACTTCTGTTTCTATTTACTTTTTCTGAGCGGATACTTATGTAGTAGCACTCTACAACTCTACAATGCATGCATACACATCTATCATTTCAATTTTTCAAACAATCAGAAACGCAAACATGTTGTATTCATGGTGTATTTCGCGAAATTTCATTATTTTTCTAACAGTCTTTCACGAAAATGCTTCATAATTTTTCTAGCACCTTACTTCACCCCAATTTCATTACCCTATGGAAACACCTATAATGCTAAACACTTACTTATGCATTTTGCGTTCTGGAACGTAAAAACCGGATGTTATGATTTTTGAACGCATTGACTGAACGCCAATTTGAATTGAAAATTTCAACCGCCTGCCGTTGTCATGTCATATTTTTAGTGACTGTTTATTGATGTCGTTGGGTTTATTTGTGTCTATTTAAATATTATAGCGACATTAAAAAATATATAGTCACGTAGCAAGTGGATACTAAATTGTGGTACATAGTGTGCGAGATTCAATTTCAAAATGGATCAAATGGCAGAACGGCTCAACAAACTCAGAGAAGAAAGAATAGCGAGGGAAAAAGCTCGTATTGCGAAGGTGACTTTTCTTTTTTTTACTAGCTGTCGTGACAGTGGGAAATTCAAGTAAAATTTTTGGCTAAAAAGGTTCTCGGCGCCCGTGGACTCGTGATTACCATACCCACTGTCCGTAACTTCCATCTTTGAACTTGAATGAGACGTGAAAGTATGTGTCCACTGCCGGGCAGATATGGGAAAATTTTACACTGTAATCATTATTTTATTTTGAGGTAGCATAATAAAATGAACAATTAGCTAAATATATCTATTTTCTTTTTGCAGTTAAGAGAACTGAACTTGAAGAAATACAACAAAAGTGAAGAGCCACTAAAGAACTCAATGAACAATTTGTCCACCATCAACAAGTCAACCAAATCTGAGGTTAACATAAAAGTCAATAAGCCAAATCCTGTCAAGAACAACTTTCATGTCAATTCCAGCTGGAAACGTCCAATATCTGCCCCCAATACTAACTCTGCTGCCTCGGCGGCTAAAGCTATTACTAAACCTAAGACTGCTACTGTCACCAACAAGCCAACAGCAAAAAATGCTCCTAATATTCCCAAATTCAATGCACCAAAACATGGAATTAACAAAAAGCCAACAAATGTTGAAAACAAAAAACATGACGTAAAAACTGATACAGAAATTACCAATAATGGAGATAAAGAAAACACTATTTGTGAGAATACTGACAATAATAAATGTGAAGAAAACTTAGTAAAGGAGACCACAGAAACAAAGCCAAATGTTTTAAATGTAAAACCGATAAATCATGATAAGAAACCAATTAAAGTAAATCTGAACAAAAGCGCCAACTTACGTAAAAGCTTAGCTGTAACAGACAAAACTGCTAAACCAACGAGAAAGAGCATGTTTATCAAACCTGCACCAAAAGACTTGAACTGCCAAGAATCCGTCTTTGATAGATTGTACAAGCCTAAAAGTGTACAGAAGATGCAAGAAAGCAATATCGAGAAACTACATAATGATCCAAATTACTTAAAGAAAGTTATACGCACAAGTGGTCTTATATTGAACAAACGTCATACAGTGTTTGATGTTAAACCAAAAACAGATGTTCCTGTCCGTAGGTCTATATCTGCTGTACACTTTAAGCGGATAAGCAAGCAGGAAATGAGTAATTGTATACACAAATGGGCCTCCATAGGCGACAAACTAGATAATGTGCATCTGAAGCATATTAACGAAGACGAAAATGTTAAACAAGACAGAGTGATCTCCGCTGTTAAGAGTGAGAGGAAGAAAGTCAAGTTTTTAACACCAATATCCAATTTGAATACTCCAAGACCAGAGGAACTGCAGTCTAGACTGAAAACCTGGCTTCAGAAACGTGGTAAGAACATGGACTCTTACCACCACCTGCAGTGCTTTGGCATCCACCATTTACCGCAGCGGATCAACTTTGAAATGAAATATGATGAAGAAAACAAAGAGAATATTGCCGTGGAATCTGACAGTGATGACGAATCTTATACAGAGAATATGAATGAAGAAGTTTCAACTGGTATGGAGAAATGGAGAACAGCGAGTTTGCATAGTGAAAGTGAATTGAATGACACACAGAATACAACATTGACATGCAGCGATGGTCCCAATATAGATGACATTCTGCTTGGAGCCTTGAATGATCTGACTGAGTTGCTTCGTGAGGTGAGATGATGAACTTATTAATTTACTAGCTGACCAGGCAGACATTGTCCTGCATGATATTCGTTTACCGACTACAGCGCTATCTGTTGGGCAGATTTGTGAATCTAAACCATCCTCTGTGCCACCCAAATGCATACAAAAAAACATTCAAATTGGTTCAGCTGTTCTTGAGTTACAATGAAAAGTGGCCATCAGTACTGTTACATACTAAACTAATATGCATGCTTCATGAGAGGCTAAGTGTTAACTGTGACATTGCACCATCCTGCCTTGTATTATTTTACCAGATAGCCCAAGGCTTTGCTTGTGTGGAGCTAGATTTGGCTTCTACTAATTCTCAGCCCATAAATGACCCACTGCTGGGTAGGGCTCCAAGTACATGGAGGGTAATTAGCCTTCTGTGCCACGCTGGCCAGATGGTTAACACATGGTCTCGTATCAAGTTTTCCTTCTCTGGCTAATCCTAGCTGGATTTTGGCATCATTCCTTTTTTTTCTAACCATCACCCTCAATATAAAATGGGGTGGCATATCACCTAAAGCAAGTTTAACCTCAATTTTCCAGGGATTCGACTGGGAGCAATGTGCGCGTTGGCTGCGGGCAATCCGGGACAGGTTCCCCAGTGCCCCCCACACTGCTGCCTACTGGGAGTGCCGGGCAGCCCTCGAGGAGACCAGGGGAGACCTGCCCGCCTCCGTGCAATGCTGGGAAGAGGCCATTGCTAAGGGGACTGAGGTATAGGTTTACATCTAGCAATGCACTGAACTGCAGTGGTGGTAGTCTTTCCCCACGTTGATAATGGATAAGGCCTGTGCACCATTGTAGGCTTGGTAATACAGAATTTATTATAAATCGTGTAATTAAACTAGGGACCCGCACCGGCTTCGCACAGGTGCAATGATGAACCTCCAAATTTATCAGTGTTCCTCTACTATATTATGGATGTATTATACATAACAACTTTCCTCTTGAATCGGTCTATCTATTAAAAAAAACCGCTTCAAAATCCGTTGCGTAGTTTTTAATATTTAAGCATACATAGGGACGGAAAGACAAGAGCGACTTTGTTTTATAATATGTAATGATAGTGAAGTGATAGTGATAGGCACTCATGGAGGGTAATTAGCCTAAAGCTATCCGTGTGATAGATTTAGAATATTTTATTTTATTTTTAGAATATGACGTGTCGCCACCCCGTTCCATCCTGGGGTTGTCGTAAGATCCGACAAAAGGAAATGACAAGGCAGATAAGCTAACAACATAAGATATAGACATAAAGCCGATAAGAGAATTAAGGATGGCCAGCATGGCACAGTAGGCTAATTACCCTCCCATGTAACTGGAGGGAGACCCGACTCGGCAGTGGGTCATCTTTGGGCTGAGTACTAGTTGTAGCCTAAAGCTGGTCTAACCATATAATTACGGGCGCAACTTGATGGGTCGCACAGAGCAGACAGCAAAGCTCCTTGTTGGGGTTGGATGCACCGCCTTTGGATCACGGGGTCCCGGGTTCGATTCCGGAGTCGGGCACGTGTCTTTGTCTAAAACAGAGCTTGGTCTGGGTCTGGGTGTCATTTGTGTTTGTGAATTTCATGTTTGTAAACTGCCCCCGCAATACCAAGAGCAAAGGGTAGCGTTTCTTAAAAACGGCGGCGGCTTTTGCTGTTAAAAAAATTAGACTTTTGACAGATGTTGATACGGCTAGAATAGTTTATTTCAGTTACTTCCACAGTATCATGACTTACGGGATACTTCTCTGGGGATGCGGTGCAGACCTTAATAGCATATTTATATTACAGAAAAGGGCTGTAAGGGCTATATACAACCTTGCTCCTAGAACTTCTCTCAGAGATACATTCAAGGAAATAAATATTCTAACTGTGCCATCTCAATATATATTTGAAAATTTGATGTATGTACATAAAAATATTAATAACTTTGGAAAAAACTGTGATATACATAATATTAATACACGAAACAAGAATAATCTTGCTGTCCATTGTACTCGTCTCCGCAGAATAAGTAACTCATTCATGGGTCAATGTATACACTTTTATAACAAATTGCCCCTGCATCTTAGAGAATTGCCTCGCAATGCCTTTAAAAAGACTGTTAAGACAAAACTTTTCAAAAAAGCATATTACCGCATTGCTGATTATTATTTAAACGACCCAGCTGCTTGGGACTAGGCTGTTCAGTGTCAGTGTATTTTTTATGTTCTTTATTTATGTTACTAGTCAAATAGGACCGCAATGAAAAAAAAACAAAATGACAAGCCCTCTGAGTTTCTTGCCAGTTCTTCTCAGCAGTGGTCGCGTTCCGAACTGGTTTTTTTTTTATTGTATAATATGACAATGAGTTGAGTTGACTATTTGTAAGTGTCCATCGTGACCCACACAAAATAAATGATTTGAATTTGAATAAAAAAAAATACTGAGTGTTTTCCGTGTGACGACGGATTAAGAATCCATAGTGTCGCCACCCCATTTCATCCTGAGGGGGTCGTAGGAGCCGACAAAAGCACATGTACGGCCGATAACCCAGCCGCAAGAGAAGGAAAACTTGATACGACAACCTGTGCCAACCCATATGGTCAGCATGGCACACTAGACTAATTACCCTCCTTCTAGTTGGAGGAAGCCTGACTCACCAGTGGGTCATTTATGAGCTAAGAAGAAGTTAACAACCTGATTCAGGTTATACTGCTATGGTGATGACCGCAATCGTAGTTTCAGCCCTTAAATTACCCACTATAGCGTCGGGCCTCCTCCAAATTCCTGGAGGGAATTTAGCCTACTATGCCACGCTGGCAAGACGGGTTGGCACAGGGTTTGTATCAAGTTTTCCTTCTCATACGCCTAGGTGATTTGCCTCTTACGACACCCTCAGTATAGTGTGGGTTGGTGATTGTGTATTTTGGTTTCTTTTCTCAGCGCTCCGTAGTGGAAGCGAACCTCGACCAGCTGCTGGACAAGTTCATGCAGCTCAAGATTAGCCCCAACAGTGGGAAACAGAAGCGAGTCAATCCCAAATTGGTGGACGTGAAGAACGTGTTCAAGAGCACGATCATACGATTTGCCGTGCAACAAGCCAAGCTGTGAGTCTTCTTTCTTCTTCTTAATCCGAGGTTTTTTTATCAGTGACTTGAATGCCTTTGACCCTAGCCTTTACGACAGACAGACATACAAAGACGCAAAACTTATAACACTCCTCTTTTTGTCGGTGTTCAGAACAGTGACGAAATCTCTCCCTGCGAATTCTCCCTGTTTTATATTCTGACCCATCCCCAAACAGGACAAATCTTCTTCTATAATATAAAAATGAATCGCAAAATGTGTTGGTAAGCGCATAACTCAAGAACGCCTGGACCAATTTGGCCAAATCTTTTTTTTTAAATTTTGGTTGAAGTTCAAGGATGGTTTTTCCGGCGAAAAAAAATCGAATAATTGCTTTTTTTTCTTTATTTATTTATCTTCTTCCCATACAAACGTTTTCTAATTAAAACATGGAGACAATTTGAGCTTTATTGCTATTATATAAAGTTGATATTAAATTACAACCACTCACTGTTCTCTAAGCATTGCAGGTGTGTTCCTAACGTCAAAGAGTAAATTTGCTCTTTGATTCCGCTATCTTTTTGACAGGATGAAGTCTGTCGGGACCGCAAGTAGTCTAATAATTAAAGTTCTGTTTCACAGATATAACAATAAACAATATTTCCGTGTATGTGTCAAATACACGAAGTGTGTGCAATATTTTTGTATTGATTTTATTTAGTTTTTACGCATAATTAATAAACATATTTACATACAATACATGAGCAGTTATCACGCGATACTGGCAAAAACTGCCGAATACTCCGGCAGATTGCAAAAAAAAAACATTAGCATGCTGCACTCCTTAACTATAAGTGTGGGAAATTACGTACCACAGCATTTTTGTCTCACGTAAAAATATATATAATACTAGCTGACTGGGCAGACGTTGCCCTGCATGATATTCGTTTACCGACTGCAGCGCAATCTGTCGGGCTCATTTGTGAATCTAAACCATCCTTGGTGCCACAAAAAAGGCATACAAACATTTTATTCAAATCAGTCCGGCCGTTTAGGTGGAGTTCAGTGGCATACACACATACAGTAGAATTATGTATGTACAGATACATGATGGATAATATATGTGATATGCTGACCAAATGGGTTGGCATACAGTATTGTGTCAAATTTTCCATTTCTTGCGACTGCTCGTCGCCTAAGACATCCTCACGAAGGAACGAGGTTGTGACACTCCCTCCTAAAAATGCCGTTGTTATTTACAGCCGCCAATCGGACCAGATACCGACCCCCAAGTTCACGGTGACCCCGGTGCGGCGCAGCCACCGGCTGAGCTGCCGCCGCACCCCCCTGCAGGCGTACCCCTCCCTCCGCCACGCCAAGGGGGGGCTCTGCGGGGAGGCGGTCTTTGTGCCCAACAACAACTTGTGCCAGACGCCGTGAGCTGCCGCTGGCAAAGTGCCAGTTTGAATTATTTGCCAAGAACTGTGAAATGAAAAGAAAAATAGTCTGGTTGTTAGGAATCTATGTTTCTTGGGGTTACTGTGCCCGCTTCTCTAGTTTCTATCTTCTCTATCTTAGGATTTTTGTGTCTTGGAATTCGATGAGCATCTATATTGGTACAGTCTTCGCCAATCTTTATTGGCCACTCTGAATGTAGTTCGAACCCACGAACTTGCGCATCGTACATAACATAACCAATACGAACGTAGCTCACTCACACTAACACGCGGCTGGCGAGGACTACATTCAGAGCGGCCATAAAGATTGGCGAGGACTGTATATGACTACTACTACTATTCTGCCCCTCCATGTGGTGACAAATTCAGAAATGTCACCACCCCATTCCATCCTGAGGGTGCTGTAAGTCCACCGATCGCAGCCGTCAAATCCAATCAAACCAATCAAATTGTTTTTTATTTGAAGAATTTTTTAAGAGTGCTTTAAAATAGTCAAATTATAAAAAAAACATTTAGTCTTTACCATCTGACCGGTCCGGATTGCCATTCTATGGGGAAGAGTGGAAAGAAACTCCATGGTTGCTCTTTTCAATAAAAGGTTACAACGATGGTGGTACAAACAAATTTGACATTTAAATGCCTGTGTGTTTCTACCTTGAAGATACCACTAATTCGGAATGCTGCGCCACAGAGAAGAGCAGACAAGAAACTTTGTTTTTGTATCTAGTATAGTAATTATTATACCATCAATCTTTTCGTTTTTGTTTTTCATTAGTATTTTCTCGGAAAATTGTGTTATAACATTATTTTGTAAATATGTTCATTTATGTTATTTTCCCAATTGAATATTTTATATTGTAAGATCATGTTGTATTTATATACAGAATTACATGTAGTGACGGATTAATCCGTGTGGTCACAAATTTAGAATACACAGTGTGACCACCCCATTTCATCCTGAGGGTGTCGTAAGAGGTGACTAATGGAACGAAATCACCTTGTCCCAGGAGAAGGAAAACTTGACATAAACCCTGTGCCAACCCATCTGGCCAGCGTGGCACAGTAGGCTAATTGCCCTCCATAGGAGGCCCGACTCAGCAGTGGGCCTTTATGGGCTGAATAGTAGTATGGTTTTATAGCATTTATCATCCACTGCTGAGTCGGCCCTCCTCCCATTACGTGGAGGGTGATTAGCCTACTGTGGCACAGGATTTCATATCAAGTGTTCCTCTCTTGCAACTAGGTTTTTCCGGTCTCTCCTTTTGTCGGGTTTTACGTCACTTGTATAAATTATTATAAATTAAATAGACATATCTCCTTGGACATTTCACACAACGCCATCTCGTCCCAAGCTAAGCAACTTAATGCTTGTGTTATGGTAACGAGATGGATGATAAACTACTTACATACATATTTTTTTTGTAAATACCTACATATTGAAGATAGAAAACACCCAGACCCGGAACAAATACTTGTAGGTCGTACAAATATTTCTTCCGTGCGGGAATCGAACCCGCGACATGCTGCGCAGCAGTCGATCGCTCAACCACTGCGCTAACCGTGTCGTCAAATACATATAGCATTTATAGTTATTAGTAATATATATTGCTTGTATTAGTAGATTGTTAGTGTTAATTAAACATACTTCATTATAAAAAACCAAATACTTTTTAAGAAATGTTTAGGTATTGTAATGATACTGTGATTTTGCTACGTAACTGCACTTGATTATTTTGTTGTAATGCAATAAAATACGCTACAAATCCTTTGTTTAATTTCAACTATGAGTGTGCTTCCCGATATCACCACCCTATTCTATTCTGAGGGTGTCGTCGAGAGTTGCAGGCACGCAAGAGATCAGATAATCTAGCTACGAGAGAAGGAAAACTTGATGCGAACTTTGTCTTGCAGGCGTGGTCTTATTAATTGACTCATTAAAGTTAGCCCCCCCAAAAAATGTTTTTTTTTTATATTTTCGACGTTTTTAATATTATGTCGTTTGTTAATTGTTTGTTTTTTTTTGTTAGCTGTTAATAATTGTTTGTTCTCCATTTATTAATTTTTAAAATAATAATTAAATATATACCTTCAACTTAGCCCCCCACTAGCAATTTATAATAGTTTTCCGTCAATAATGACTCGTAAATAATTATTTTCTATTGTTCGTACATAAAATACGTTTGTTCTCTTTCGAAATCACTTAGTTTTTGTTTAATTAACTACGAATTACTCTAGTGAATCGTTACATCTGTTGATTATGATTTTAAACTTTTTGTTAATTGGAGACAGCACTATCTACCGGCGTAATGAAAAATAACTTATTATTTTGTGTATAGTGACATCTATTAATGATACAAGCTAATACTTACTTACTCCACAAATGAGTCATTTTCCGTAAATTCTAAAAATGTATTTCTAAAAGTAATCGTAAATAAACTTTTATATTATTTATTGAATCTCTGTTCGATAATGAACAAATACTTAGTAATAAAAATACAATGCTTCATCTACTATTGTCACAAATATGTATTTTTTGCAATGGCAAGTCATTTACCTTCGCTATTTGTCAGCTGTTTTCCAAATTTCCTTTCATTGTTTCGTGGATTGTTGTCAAGTGTGCGTGCGATGACATCTGTAGAGTAGCGTACGTGAAAAATATTCGAAACCTGGTGAAATTGTGATAAATTATACACGTAAATATATTACAGTGATCGCAAATATAATAACAAACAAAATCATCAAGTCAATTTTGTGAGTGCCGTGGAACAGACCCGTGAATTATATATAAAATCTGTTACTTTCGAGAATTTTATTCGTATCTGGTAAGTTATTTGTATAGCTAGCTGTTTTCGTACGGTGACCGATTTAGAATATGCTGTGTAACCAGCCCATTCCATCCTTTATGTGTATTAAGAGCTGACTAAAGGATGTAACAAGGCTGATAACCCAGCCGCAAGAGAAGGAAAACTTGATACGAAACCTTTTTTTTTAATTATGGTGACCAACTGTACCCATTTACTTTTTCGCAAACCCATCGCAAACCGTACTCTTTTCAAATCCTGTACTCTGTAAGTACTTATTTGTATAATTTTTTAATCAGTTGTATTTTTAAATATTTTTTTAGAGTATTATATTTCAAATTTATTAATGAAATATTTATATTTTGATAGTGATTTGAATTTCACGCGCGCATAATATTGCTGCCTTTTTCATCACATTTTTATTGAGGGGCTGTAGTATGCACCTGAAGAGAAAGATAGATACTACAGACCTTTTTTATTTAGTATACTCTTTTTGAACACAAAATAGTTGGTCGCCTTATAAATAGTGAGGGGAACCTTAAAAAGGACAAGGCTGGGTATGTATGGGCTGTGGTATGGGTGAGATCAGAGGTGAGTAGATGGTGATATATGCCTGGGTTATCCTCTATTGTGCCGGCCAATCCACCTGCGGGAAATCTTCGTAAACATCATAGGTGGGGTTGGGATGACACGAAACTCTCTGCCAACCATTCTGGCCAGCATGACACAGTAGGCTAAGTTCCCTCCTTTTAATTAGAGGAGGCCCGACCAACCCAACAGTGGGTAGTTTAAGGGCTATGCTGATAATTGTCATATATTATTAAGAAGATAACATTTATTATGACTGAATAGAATAATAAAATTACCCTCACAATTAAATTAATAACCAATTAAAAATTGTTAGTTTTTTAACACAGCTGTACAGCAGCAGCTGTCTGTATTAGATTCCGGAATGTTCAATTCGTTAATTATGAAGTGTGCTATCTGTAAGTACTTATCAATGTTGATTGGCAGCGGAATGTTGTATGTAATACTAAGTATTTAACCAAGTGGGTAGTCAGAGAAATAAATACATGTACTTTTTATTAAGAACTCACTACAAAACAATTTTTTTTTAAATTTATTTAACACTTAATTCCTGCATGTGGTTTTGCTTGGCTTTTGGCCCTATACTTGTAAAGTTCTAGTCTGATTTGTTTACAACAACGAATTTTGAGATACCACTTATGAAAGTGGTACAAGAGGACCGTTTCCAAACAAGCATTTAAAAAAAAAGACTAGCCCACTGAGTAAATTCCGCCAGGTCTTCTCAGTTGGTGCATTTTGACCTGGTAGTATGTATTATACAAATTATGTATCCATTGATGATTGTGAATGCCATAATTGTTTTTTTCTATTCCATTTCTCTCCTCAGTTAATACCATAGCCAATACTTCCTCCTACTCTGCCATAATGTAGCTAGCTTTTTCTTTTTTTACTTGTCTCGTTTCAGCCCATTTATAACCCACTACTGAGTCGGGCCTCCTCCAAATTCAAGGAAGGAAATTAGCCTACTGTGCCACCATGGCAAGATGGGTTGGCACAGGGTTTGTATCAAGATTTCCTTCTCTTACGTCTAGTCTAGGTAATAAATAATAAATAAATATCGTTGGACTTTTCACACAACGCCATTTCGTCCCAAGCTAAGCAACTTAATGCTTGTGTTATGGTAACGAGATGGATGATAAACTACTTATATAAATTTTTTTTGTAAATACGTACATATCTATACTTCTATACTAATATATAAAGCTGCAGAGTTTGTTTGTTTGAACGCGCTAATCTCAGGAACTACTGGTCCGATTTCAAAAAATCTTTCAGTGTTAGATAGTCCATTTATCGAGGAAGGTTATAGGCTATATTTTATTTTCAAAAGAATTAGGGATCCGTATGAAAATTGCGATTTTGTAAACCAAGGTGTAAAATCGAAAACCTATTTATGCGTGCGCCGCAAAAACTATTGACAATAGAACAAAATGATGTACTACGGGTTTGTAGGTCTTATACAGATCTACAAAGTCCGCGAGAGCACATATCTAACTATCATAGTTTAGTCACAATAACCGATTTTATGTTCATAAAAAATATGCACGGGTACAAAGCCCACGCGGGCGAAGCCGCGCCCAAAAGCTAGTTATAAATATAAATGACACCCAGACTCCGGAGCCAGTGCCTCTAGTTTAGACAAAGACACTTGCCCGACCCCGGAATCGAACCCGGGACCCGTTGATCCAAAGGCGGCACATCTAACCTCTTGTTCCCTTAGTCGCCTCTTACGACACCCTCGGTATGATATGGGTTGGTGACACTGCGTATTCTAAATCCGTCACCACACGGACAATCGACGGTTTTGTTTTACTAAACAACCTGTATTGCCAGGACTATTTACAAACACAAAAGTTACCCAGACTCTGAACAATTGCCTTTGGGTTACACATGTCCAACTTTGGAATTGAATTGTCCCCAGTTTCACTGATCCAAAGGTGACACATTCTCAAGGTGGATGTTCCGGTCTGTTCTTAGCCATTGTCCCGAGAGATGGCGTTGAAGTCAACATTTACAGTTTATTTGGGCTGGTGTGTAATTGTGAAATTATTAAGACGTAGGAGTAGCTTAAGCGGTTATCGGACATAACGCTTTATTTTACTGGGTCATATCAGTGCCACAAAATACACCCAATTCGACACAAAGCCTCGAATTGGAATATGGTTTACACACACAGACGTGGGCGTGTAACCATTTTTATTCGTGTTAAAGCAGGACTCCTGCGGAATTTTGTATACGTATAAATAAATACATATATAGGGTATGTCGGTGTAACATGTCATATTTAAGTGCAAAAGGTTTATTCGTAAAAGCGGGACGTATTACACATACCTAACAAGGCAATCTTTTAGTACATACCTCAAATACATGAAGGTGTATTTATTTGAGACTAGCTGACCCGCCCGGCAAACTTCGTACCGCCTCGGAATCAATAAATAAAAGACTTGAATGATAATTCCAGAATGTTTCAACTTTATTAAAACATCTAAATTCTACAATATTATGCATGTATCATACATATAAACCTTCCTCTTGAATCACTCTATCTATAAAAAAACCGCTTCAAAATCCGTTGCGTAGTTTTAAAGATTTATATATATGTCGTGGATAACGATATCGTTTTATTAAGTTTCTCAATTGATTGTTGACACAGTAGTGCGGCAAACGCGGTGACGTCAGTTGTTTTGCAATGGCGGCACGTGGACAGAGTCGTAATGGAAAGTGAGGTTGGCTCGATCAGTCAGTCTACGTTGGGACACGGACCGAGACACTTCTCCGTTGCGAACCTGTCGGTTTGTCTATCTAAGTGTGTTAACTGAACATTGTTATTTATACTGTGGTTAATATTGTGAATTATAAAGTTACAAGTAATAAACCTCGAACCAAGTCAAGATGATGACGACTCTATCGCTCAGCCGTCGCTATCTCCGACATCAGAAGTGGGATGTAACTCATTCAGCCCACGTGGAGAAAACAGTGTAGTGATAATGTGTGTGCTTCTGTACGCGATGGAAATAACCGATAATGGCGATTCATTGTCACTATAAAGGAGACATTAAGCTACATGAAGATTGTTCTAAACTGAAGATCACAGGCTGCAGTCATAGTGCGGCGATGAACGAAGTGGGGATCACTTGCTTTCATTGTGATGGACAAGGACACTATGCGTCTAACTGCCCTGAGCGGAGCAGCAGGAAGGCGAGCAACAGTACTGCGGTCAGCCAGGTCAAAGAATAGTGAGTGGATCTGTAGTAAGCGCACCAGCTGCAATTTTACGTCACTCCGGTGAGCAGTTTCCATTTTTTATTACTCGGGTATATTGTATGGTATACGACTTTACGATAGTGTGGCTTTGACCGGTGTAAGAAAATATTATTTGAAATTCTTTTACATGTTTACCTGTTAATTACTTGCGATACGAAGTTTAGATTGCTGTGCTTGTTTAGCTTGACAGTTCATCGGTCTAGCGTCATATTTTCGGCAGGTTATATCAGTTTTCCAAGATTATGGCACCATTATATGCCTTAATTTGCATCGGTGAGGTAGATTGAGAGCATAAACATAAGGCGATAGGACAGCAGATCCAGACTTCAGGCGATCGAAGTTTCAGTCGGAAACGGTGAAATTTCACAACTGCGGTAAAATAGGTCACCGACCGTCCGATTGCCGTTCCAAAGGCGAGGTGAAAGGCAAGGCAGCCAGTGCTGTCACTTCGGCGTCAAGCTCTGCGGGACCGAGGCCGCGGTCGGACTTAATCTGTTTCAGGTGCGGCACCGCCGGACATTTGGCAACGAAGTGTCCACGTGGCAACAGCGGAGGAGCTGGCGCGGCAGTAGGCGCAAGCAGTTCGGAGCAGCGCCTGCAGCAGCGGCGAGTAACGAGAGGCATGTGGAAGTTTGCTAAGTTCACCGTTGCAATGCATTGGAAGCTCCGCGCTTCGTGTAACGCTGTTATAGTGCATTGGAAGCTCCGCGCTTCGTGTAACGCTGTTATAGTGCATTGGAAGCTCCGCGCTTCGTGTAACTCTGTTATAGTGCATTGGAAGCTCCGCGCTTCGTGTAACGCTGTTATAGTGCATTGGAAGCTCCGCGCTTCGTGTAACGCTGTTATAGTGCATTGGAAGCTCCGCGCTTCGTGTAACGCTGTTATAGTGCATTGGAAGCTCCGCGCTTCGTGTAACGCTGTTATAATGCATTGGAAGCTCCGCGCTTCGTGTAACGCTGTTATAGTGCATTGGAAGCTCCGCGCTTCGTGTAACGCTGTTATAGTGCATTGGAAGCTCCGCGCTTCGTGTAACACTGCTATAGTGTATTGGAAGCTCCGCGCTTCACGTAGCTCCGTTGCTGTACGTCGGAACTCCGTGTTTTGTGTAGCCCGTACTGTTACGTCGGGAGCTACGCGCTTCGCGTACAGTTGACCATTGAAAGCTTGGCGCTTTGTGACTCGGGGCACCCCGATAACCGTACGAGTTTTTCCTTTTATTACGTTTCACACACAACGACAATGAAAGACGCGCGAGAACGCGCTGACTGTCAGGATGGTCGTGTGGCGTATTGAGTTAACGTTTTAGTACTACTAGCGCCATCTATGCCGCCTCCGTGGCATTACTCGCGGATGGCGCTGCGCATAGATTCTGAAGAGCTGTGACGTATCGAACGAAGGAACGAGTAAATGGGTGGTTTCGCTCGCGAATGAAGTGAGTCAGTGGTTCGGTCATCGCAGGAGTGGATGAATGTTCTATTCATTCTGCCCTGGAACACCGACAGCACCGCACGTGTGCATCTTAGGTGGGCCTTGGTGCAGGCCTTTGATTTTCAAATCAGTTATCGTGAGGGACGTCGTATGGCTCGAGCTCGTAAGATCATCTGTTACCACTCGACATTTCCAACATGCGCTCAGGTGTCCTACATCGCAAGGTACAGAGAAATAATCGGACCCGGTGTCTTCCAATTGTTCCCCGGGCCTTCCGCTGGTCAGTAATTAACCACGTGCACCAATCACGTATGCACCTTGAATTTAAGAAGACTCTTGAAAGGGTTGATCACTATTGGTTCGAGCACATGGCTAAGTGCGTTCGGGACTTCATCCAATTCCTAACATAAGTATCCCGTGGCATACTGTGCACGTTGACTTAACTGGCAAATTAAGTGGAAAAAGCGATTGCAAGGAGTACGTCATAGTTTTAATTGATGCGGTCACAAAATTTGTTCCCTTATATCATACCCTGAGAATAGATTTGGCTATAACAATTAAATCCCTTAAATCAAGCGTCTTTAGTTGGAGCTCCAGTTAGTTATTGCAGATCTGGGACGATGCTTTGCCAACAAAGAATTCAAAGTTTTTTTGTCAGTTTCACGGTGTTTCTTTACGTTTGATAGCTAGTCAAGTCGCGCTAATTGCCAAGTAGAAAGAACAATGAGCGCGTTAAAAAGTATGCTGACCGCGGTAGAAGCGTCTAATAGGTCCCGGCATGAAGCGTTAGAAGACGTGCAATTAGTTTTGAATTCCTCTGTCCACCGTGTAATACAAGCGAGTCCACTCGAGTTTCTGATAGGACGTTTAGCTAGACCATTTAACCTATTAACTTTGAATGATTCCGGACCGGCAGTAGACATTAGTAAGACAAGAGAGCAAGCGGCCACGTACATAGAAAAGAGTGCCAGTTACGAAAAAGTAAAATTTGATAAAACTACAAGTTAAAGTGGTAAAGTTTGATGTTGGTAATTTAGTTTAAATTCAGAACGAAGAGAAACCCAACTAAATTAGACACGAAATACAAGGGACCTTTAAAAAAAAAAAAATGTGGAGTTACTTGATGGTGATCGTTATTTGCTGAAATCTTTGACCGGTAATAGAACATAAAAATACGCTCACGACTGTATAAGGAGGATTCCTCTAAGCAGTGTGTCCGTTGAGTTAAATTTGTCTGATGAAGATGGTGAGGAGGATGCCTCCAACAGTAAATAAGAACACATACCTTGGCTAGGTCGCACTACACGCACTAGTCTGTAGTCGTAACTGCAACTCTCAGAGTTGTACAGAGCGCGATGGGCAGCTAGTGGTGTGGCGGGGACCCGGGTTTCGAGAGAGACTATTTGTATGGTCCTGTGTGGCCTGGGAGTCGTGGACTCCAGTTAAAGTGTTGGTCGTATCGCTTGGAGCGATGTCGATATGGGTGACACGTGAATTGTCACTAGCTGCTGGGACAGCTGGGCCATGTGTTGTGTACTTATTGTCTTAAACTTACTGTTTTAAAGTATCAGTATTGAGATTTAAAGATTATGGGCTTAGAGGAACCTTTCGTGTTAAAGTTGTTGAAATTATTTGTATGCTAACGTGATCTCTGTTAACTTTATTCGTAAGATACGATTACGGACCATTACCATCAGGTTGGCCGAACGTGAAAATGTGCCTCAGTTGGTTATTTTGTTACAAGTACACACGAGGACGTGTGCTTCGTCAGAATGGCCGTGTCGTGGATAACGATATCGTTTTATTAAGTTTCTCAATTGATTGTTGACACAGTAGTGCGGCAAACGCGGTGACGTCAGTTGTTTTGCAATGGCGGCACGTGGACAGAGTCGTAATGGAAAGTGAGGTTGGCTCGATCAGTCAGTCTACGTTGGGACACGGACCGAGACACTTCTCCGTTGCGAACCTGTCGGTTTGTCTATCTAAGTGTGTTAACTGAACATTGTTATTTATACTGTGGTTAATATTGTGAATTATAAAGTTACAAGTAATAAACCTCGAACCAAGTCAAGATGATGACGACTCTATCGCTCAGCCGTCGCTATCTCCGACATATATATATATTTTCTCACCTTTTAAACCTTCCCTGGCCTTCCACGAATATTTCAAGACCAAAATTAGCCAAATAGGTTCCGTTGTCGAGTTTTAGTGAGACTAACGAACAGCAATTCATTTTTATTTATATATAGATAGATAGATAAATTGTTATATGTATTTGAGACACATAACAGATGGCGTCACGTCAAATTGCAACAAATACTATAAATCTCAGTGTATCAAATGTATGAGCCGACAAAAGGAAATGCCAAGACCGAAACCTTAGCCACAAGAGTAGGAAAACTTGATACGAACCCTGTGCCAACCCGTCTGGCCAGGGTGGCACAGTAGGCTAATTCCTTCCATCAATTTGAAGGAGGCCCGACTCAGCAGTAGATCATCTATAGGCCGCTAGTAGATAGTAAAGTAATTCCGTTAGTGTTTAATATCATTGTGTGATAACTGCGAAAACCTTAGACATAATATTGACAGTACAGCACAGATAGTACACTATACAATTGGCTGATATGAAGGAATAAGTGTTTTTTCAGTCACGTTTAATTTTATGTATGTGTATAGCTTGTCATGCGGCACCTGCATGGAACATTTTCTCACTACACATTCTGCAACGTGTAACCACAACCTTGAAATTAAAGAGCTATTTAGTAAGGTTATTGTTTAAACCCATCTTATAGTTCTGATACAATATTAAAATAGATAGATATTCTTCATTGTACACGTACACAAAGTAACAAAAAAAAAAGAAACTTAAACACTAACATTGAACAGTACAAATGGCGGTCTTTTTGCTCAAAGCAATTTCTTCCGGAAAACCGTCGCATGGACTTGGCTGGAACAAGAAACCAATATACATAGTAGTTACAGCGTACATATGATATACTTATATAGATAACTAGCGACCCGCCCCGGCTGCGCACGGGTGCAATTATGCATGTATTATACATATGTCGGAGATAGCGACGGCTGAGCGATAGAGTCGTCATCATCTTGACTTGGTACGAGGTTTATTACTTGTAACTTTATAATTCACAATATTAACCACAGTATAAATAACAATGTTCAGTTAACACACTTAGATAGACAAACCGACAGGTTCGCAACGGAGAAGTGTCTCGGTCCGTGTCCCAACGTCGACTGACTGATCGAGCCAACCTCACTTTCCATTACGACTCTGTCCACGTGCCGCCATTGCAAAACAACTGACGTCACCGCGTTTGCCGCACTACTGTGTTAACAATCAATTGAGAAACTTAATAAAACGATATCGTTATCCACGACACGGCCAGCCTGACGAAGCACACGTCCTCGTGTGTACTTGTAACAAAATAACCAACTGAGGCACATTTTCACGTTCGGCCAACCTGACGGTAATGTTCCGTAATCGTATCTTAAGAATCAAGTTAACAGAGATCACGTTAGCATACAAATAATTTTAACAACTTTAACACGAAAGATTCCTCTAAGCCCATAATCTTTAAATCTCAATACTGATACTTTAAAACAGTAGGTTTAAAGTAATAATTACACAACACATGGCCCAGCTGTCCCAGCAGCTAGTGACAATTCACATGTCACCCATATCGTCATCGCTCCAAGCGATACGACCAACACTTTAACTAGAGTTCACGACTCCCAGTACACAGGACCATACAAATAGTCTCTCTCGAGACCCGGGTCCCCGCCACACCACTAGCTGCCCATCGCGCTCTGTACAACTCCCAGAGTTGCAGTTACGACTACAGACTAGTGCGTGTAGTGCGACCTAGCCAAGGTATGTGTTCTTTTTTTACTGTTGGAGGCAACCTCCTCACCATCTTCATCAGACAAATTTAACTCAACGGGCACACTGCTTAGTGGAATCTCCTTATACAGTCGTGAGCGTATTTTTATGTTCTATTACCGGTCAAAGATTTCAGCAAATAACGATCACCATCAAGTAACTCCACAATTTTTAACGGTCCCTTGTATTTCGCGTCTAATTTAGTTTGGTTTCTCTTCGTTCTGAATTTAAACTAAATTACCAACATCAAACTTTACCACTTTAACTTGTAGTTTTATCAAATTTTACTTTTTCGTAACTGGCACTATTTTCTATGTATGTGGCCGCTTGCTCTCTTACTAATGTCTACTGCCGGTCCGGAATCATTCAAAGTTAATAGGTTAAATGGTCTAGCTAAAGGTCCTATCAGAAACTCGAGTGGACTCGCTTGTATTACACGGTGGACAGAGGAATTCAAAACTAATTGCACGTCTTCTAACGCTTCATGCCGGGACCTATCAGACGCTTCTATCGCGGTCAGCATACTTTTTAACGCGCTCATTGTTCTTTCTACTTGGCAATTAGCGCGACTTGAACCCGTAGCTATCAAACGTAATGAAACTGACAAAAAAACTTTGAATTCTTTGTTGGCAAAGCATCGTCCCAGGTCTGCAATTACTTACTGGAGCTCCAACTAAAGACGCTTAATTTAAGGGATTTAATTGTTCTAGCCAAATCTATTCTCAGGGTATGATACAAGGGAACAAATTTTGTGACCGCATCAATTAAAACTATGACGTACTCCTTGCAATCGCTTTTCCACTTAATTTGCCAGTTAAGTCAACGCGCACAGTATGCCACGGGATACTAATCTTAAGAATTGGATGAAGTCCCGCTTGTGGGCGACCTGATTGCGATTGAGATAGTTTACAAGTAATACAACCATAGACAAACTTACGAACGCACTTAGCCATGTGCTCGAACCAATAGTGATCAACCCTGTATATTTGGCCACCTCGCCCTTTATAGTTCACAGAGCCACCTCGCCCTTGACTGTATATTTGGCCACCTCGCCCTTTATAGTTCATAGAGCCACCTCGCCCTTGACTGTATATTTGGCCACCTCGCCCTTTATAGTTCATAGAGCCACCTATTACAATTGGGACTCGAAAATTAATCCAGCGTGTCGAGGCATAATTGCTGCTGACCACACCCTCAGGTATTAAAGGCGTGAAGTTACATAAGCACATAGCCATATGATGTTTTAATTAAAGAAACTATTAAACTAGTCCCAATATCTTACCGTCATTATTATCTAATAAGCATGGATCCAGCCCAGTAGGGACATATGATTGGGGGAGTGGACGTTGGCGTTCTCTCGAGTATTTGTAAGTGCGTTCAAACTCTTATGCTATCTGTCACCGTCAAGTACCTCAATGACTTCATAAGGTCCGTTATATTTAGGATCCAATTTGGTTTGATTCCGTTCATGATTTTCGACTAAAACATAATCTCCTACCGAAAATCTAGTCACATTTGCCTTATTTTTATCGAATCTTAATTTATCAGCTGTGCATTATTTTCCATTAATTTGTCAGCTTGTTCCCTAATCTCTCAAATTTATCTCAACCTCATGATCGTCAATAGTTAATAAATTTAGTGGCCTAGCTACTCTACCTATTAACAATTCTAATGGACTTGCCTTAGTTACCCTATGAATCGTGCTATTTATAGCAAGTTGGACATCATCTAACGCATCTTGCCATGACCTATTTGGACTAACTTCTACAACAGTCAACATATTTTTGAGGGTGCTCATAACTCTTTCCACTTGGCTTCGGCGCAACACAATGTTTGATGAGAGAGCACTCTGCACCAGAATCAGAATAAAATGGATACGACTCACAAGCGTTCATCAGCGCACCGCTGGGATTGCTAACATAGCAAGCTTCCACATGCCTCTCGTTACTCGCCGCCGCCGCAGGCGCCGCTCCGAACCGCCTGCGCCTACCGAAGCGCCAGCTCCTCCGCTGTTGCCACGTTGTTGCCACGTGGACATCTCGCTGCCAAATGTCCGGCGCTGCCGCACCTGAAACAGACTAAGTCCGACCGCGGCCGCGGCCCCGCAGAGCCTGACGCTGAAGTGTGCAGTGGCAGCACTAGCTGCCTTGCCTTTCACCGCCAATTTGATGCTCGGTGACCCATTCCACCGCAGCTGTGACATTCCACAGTTGCCGACCGAAAACCCGATCGCTTGAAATCTGGATCTGCTGTCCTATCACCTCACGTTTAGGCTACCTTACCGATGCAAATCAAGGCATACAATGGCTCCATAATCTTGGAAAACTTTGCTATAAACTGGCGAAAATACGACGCCAGACCGATGAACCGTCAAGCTAAACAAGCACAGCAATCTAAACTTCGTATCGCAAGTAATTAACAGGTAAACACGCAAAAGAACCTCAAATAATATTTTCTTACACCGGTCAAAATCACACTATCGTAAATTCGTATACCATACAATATACCCGAGTAATAAAATGGAAACTGCTCACCGGAGTGACGTAAAATTGCAGCTGGTGCGCTTACTACAGATCCACTCACTATTCTTTGACCTGGCTGACCACAGTACTGTTGCTCGCCTTCCTGCTGCTCCGCTCAGGGCAGTTAGACGCGTAGTGTCCTTGTCCATCACAATGAAAGCAAGTGATCCCCACTTGGTTAATCGCCGCACTATGACTGCCGCTTGTGATCTTCAGTTCAGAACAATCTTCATGTAGCTTAATGTCTCCTTTATAGTGACAATGAATCGCCATTATCGGTTATTTCCATCGCGTACAGAAGTACACACATTATCACTACACTGTTTTCTCCACGTGGGCTGACTGAGTTACATACCACTTCTGATGTCGGAGATAGCGACGGCTGAGCGATAGAGTCGTCATCATCTTGACTTGGTACGAGGTTTATTACTTGTAACTTTATAATTCACAATATTAACCACAGTATAAATAACAATGTTCAGTTAACACACTTAGATAGACAAACCGACAGGTTCGCAACGGAGAAGTGTCTCGGTCCGTGTCCCAACGTCGACTGACTGATCGAGCCAACCTCACTTTCCATTACGACTCTGTCCACGTGCCGCCATTGCAAAACAACTGACGTCACCGCGTTTGCCGCACTACTGTGTTAACAATCAATTGAGAAACTTAATAAAACGATATCGTTATCCACGACACATATATAAATCTTCCTCTTGAATCACTCTATCTATTAAAACAAACCGCGTCAAAATCCGTTGCGTAGTTTTAAAGATTTAAGCATACATAGGGACGGACAGACGAAAGCGACTTTGTTTTATACTATGTAGTGATAGTGATGACAAGCAAACATATAAATAATTAAACATATTGAGTACGACTTAAACAGAAGTACATGTAATGCTCCTTCACCATTCTTTTGAAGATCGTCAAGGATTTAGCGCACCTTACCGGCAATAGCAAAGCATTCCACAGATGTACAGCTTGTATAGTGAAATATTTATCGTAAAATCGCGTGGAATAAATATAAATAAATATAATAAATATCCTTGGACATTTCACACAACGCCATCTCGTTTCAAGTTAAGCAACTTAATGCTTGTGTTATGGTAACGAGATGGATGTTAAACTACTTATTATACATTTTTTTTTTGTAAATACATACATATTATAGATAGAATGTATTGGCATTGCCAGTGTTAAGCCCTCTGATGATCATAAGGAAAATAAATGTTGCTGCTTCTTCTTCTTCTTATGTGTGTCCGAGTTGCCTGGGACGCCCTCCGATAGAAGCTTGACCGCTTAGCGGGCACCACGTCGGGGCATCACAGTGGGTTTTATGCGTGCGTGGTAGACGAGTCATTTTCGGAGTCCCACATAATCGCCGACCCCACCCCCAAGGGTTGGTGCTTATAGCATTTCCCCAGCGAAACCCAAAACCAGAAAAAGGGGTTCTATCCTGTGCGGTTAGGAGGATCGCATCATTTTTTTTTAATCTTGTGGAACCTTCTCTAGGTGCCCAGCGGGACAGGGCTGGGGAATGTGGGAGTCTATGGGTAAAATATGGTAGAGTGTTACCCACTAAAACCTACCAATTAAAGACCGTACTCTTGCCATATGCCGCGCGGGAAACTTCTATACATTCTCGCTGCGGCAGTGACCTGTCTCTTGCGTTCCTTTAGTCGCCTCTTACGACACCCTCAGGATGGTATGGTTTGGTGACATTGTGTATTCCAAATCTGGCACCACACGGTCAACTGAGTCTCTTGTTGCTTAGAAAATATAATCGATGGCATCCAATCGAACTGCCGGCTGCTAACTGGCAATTAAACAGGGACTTTAGTACAACAACATTGCTATCGGTCCGAGGTCAACCTTCAATGGACGCGGATCAAGTGGTCTCGTTAAGGAACAGATAACCAATCAAAGGGTCCCTCCCCCCCCTAAACTGATTTGGGTAAGAGTAGGCGATGAGGTGCTGGCAGGCGGTGACGAAAAGAAATTAAAGCGACCGGCTTGTGCTCCATTTATTCAATTATCTTTATATATATAATTCTACTGAACTCCTAAACGGCTGGACCGTTTTGAACTCGGCCCGAAATAATCCGGTGACGGCGGCGGTGGACGAACGGCCTTAAACCAGTTATACCAAAAAGGCAGTCTGTTAACACTATACGTTGAACGTCCGTAATATAGGAAGGCCACGCAAGAGGAAGTCAAGTGACAGGCTGCCTTGTCACGACCCGCATTCGATACCGGCCCAATGTAGTAATTTCGCGCGGATCGAAATACAATTATATAACTGGTAATTAAAATGGTTAACGAGAATAGCAATCCTTGTTAGCAGACTACAAAAACGAAAAGGTTATCAGTGCGGCTCTACTACTAATACTCAGCCCATAGATGACCCACTGTGGAGTTGGCCCTCCCCCAGTTACGTGGAGGGTAAACAGTGTTTCGTTTCAAGTTTTCCTTGTGTCGCGGCGAGGTTATCGGTCTTGTCTGCTCAATTTATGTGACACAATGTATTCCATCCGTCACCATCACCACGTGGACAGTCAGTTTTATGCCCTTATTGTTAATGGCCCCCTGTGGGGACGGGGCAGAATATAAAACTTCCCCGCCGCCATCTGGGAAATAACGTGTGTTGTTAAAGTCAACAAAACCCAGCACGCTTGGTGGTAGGATCTAATGGTCCACCCGGCTAGCTACCACCCTCACATCTAAGTCCGGCGGCACTTTTAATGTGTTCCGCCGTGTGTACTTCGTACTCACATATTTCCATGAATTGCTTGCCTTAGACTCTGTCGTTGCTTTCCATCACGCAAGCCTAGGGTCAAAGGTATTCGCGTCAATGACTGAAAGAAAAAAAAACTATAGTGGTTTTGTGCGACCCAGTATTATCTTGTTTGATTCATTTAACACCAGAGATCGGATGTACAATTGTTGAACATTTTCGCAGTGTTATGTCAACATTGCTAACGGCTAACGCAGTGAACTGCTATTCGCAGGGAGAGATTTCATCGCTGTTCTGAACACCGACAAAAAGAGGGGTTCATAATTTTTAAACATCCAACGGGACTTATCGCGCCAGAATTAATGTAGGTTTTGCTAGACGTTTCAACCATGTTACAGTGGTCGCGTCGCGAGCTGAGTGCTGACTGAAGACCGCAAATTTTTGTCGACGAAAAAAAAGAGGGGTTTTTTTAAGTTTGAAGTCTGTCGGTCGTGGCGCCCAAAAGAATTGGCTCTACCGATCTCTATACTCTATCCACTTTACCAAAAAATAAAAGTTAAAAAAACAACGAGTACAGCTAGAATAAAAACAACATGGTGGGTATAATCCGTAATAATAAAACACTCCTTGCAATCGACAATAGTCCGTTGAACAGCACACTTATATTTAGCAGCATAATAAAACCAGAGAGATTTGGAAACATTATTTTTTAGGTTTTTTTAATGTCAGTTAGTTATTACAATTATTAATGTTGTAAACATGTAAATTTGATACACATTATTTATCATTGATAATGAAATTGAAAGAAATAAAACTATTTTATTTGTTTTTTCTAAAAGTAAGGAATAGTAATGTAAATAAATAAGAATATAGGAGAAATTACTAATAAATAATAAAACGTTGCTATGATAATTTTATATCACGTTGATCAATGTAAAATCGACATCCAAAAAACCCTTTTTACGATTTGTTAACATTTTATTTTTTGGTAAAACGGATAGGGTATAGTGGTACTTGGGTATAGTGGTTTCAAATTTGGTTAGTCATTCCAAGGTTACTCGGTCCGTATATGACCCACCGCTGAGTCGGTTGGCTCGAGCGTTAGAAGGTTACTATTGTTGACTAGATCTGGCTAGTTTAATTTTAAGGTGAATGTTCCAGGGTAGCCCGCGAAATTCAAATTTTCTTACGTTTTTTGCAATTTGCAGGTCAGTGCTAGGTTGTTTGTTGATTAAAATGTTATTCGCGGCTGTAAGACGTATGTAGTAATAGAATTATAATCATAATATAATCAAAAAGATCAATACAACCCTCCAAGCTCATAAAGATGCAAGAAAAACTTTTTCAAGCTCAGTCATTCTTGCACCTTTATGAGCTTGGAGGGTTTGAGGAATTTGATGATTATAATTCTATAACTACATACGTCTTACAGCCGCGAATAACATTTTAATTAACATATAACCTAGCACTGACCTGCAAATTGCAAAAAAACGTAAGAAAATTTGAATTTCGCGGGCTACCCTGGAACATTCACCTTAAAATTAACTTTTGACTATTTGAAAGCATTCGCAAGAATTTATTGGAATAAAAATCATTTTGTGTTTTGATTTAAAAATAAGGCTCTCATACTGTGTTTAAACATCGTTGACGCACATAGTCCTCAAGTTCTGTGATTATCATTATACAAACCGCTATTCACATAAATCGGCAACAACATTTTGTATCAAGGTACATGATATCATATTGTCAACACGTTGAAAGAACAGAGGTACAGTCTTCGCCAAACTTTATGGCCGCTCTAAATGTAGCCGTCGTCGGTCGCACACTGTGATATTTTTTAAATCTAGGTAGACATAATTATTTTATGCTCTAAATAAGTCATAACATTTGTTTCAGGCAATAAAACAATACTATAATTAGTGAAATATTAAAATGAGACATCATTAACCAAGATTTAGAACTTTAGAACTACTTAGAACAGATTGAAACGTAATACTCGAAATACACTCGAGAGCAATGTCCGGGTCACTTAAAGAATCCTAAAAATCTCGGAAACTAAAAATGCTAGGTTAATGCAATAAATCGTATTTAATAGACAATGTAATACTCCTTAAATGAAGGTATTAAAACTTCTTAGTTATTGTTAAGTTATATCATAAAAAAATCAAACTTGAAAAAGGGCCACTTTCGAAGATGGAACTACGAAATTACAGCATTTGGTTTTGCTTTTGTTTGTAATCTGTCATTTATGTGGGTACATAAACCATGTTGATAGTGCTCTATATTCATTATTCAAGCTGAAATTATGTCGCTTACGCCTTAAGAACGCACCAGAATACTTACAATGCTGGAAACCCGCCGGAGTCAGCGCGATACAGCCAGGACTGTCGGTGTGTCGCTGTCAACAGTACAAAGAGTTCTCCGACGTTACGAAGAAACTGGTTCTAACCTACGCAGACCAGGAACGGGCAGAACCAGGTGTACCACAGCACGAGAAGACCGATACTTGGTGAACACCATGCTTCGAAATCGCTTTCTCACAGGAACTGAACTCACAAATCAGTTTCGACGCCTCGCAGGAAGTAACCCAAGTGCATGGACAGTAAGACGTCGGCTTGCTGAATCTAACTTAAAACCCCTTAGACCTGCAAACGGCCCTAAACTGGAGCGTGGGCATCGTATTTCAAGACTAAGATATGCCCAGAGCCACGTAAATTGGAGTATTGAAGATTGGTCAAAAGTTATGTTCTCCGACGAATCAAAATTTATGCTCTACAAGCACGATGGAAGACACAGAGTGTATCGAAGACCAGGGGAAAGATTCAAGCAAGCATGCATCGAAGAAGAAGTAGCCTACGGTGGTGGGTCTGTACTTGTGTGGGCCGGAATTTCTTCTGAAAGTCGCACAGAGCTGGTGATCATAGAAAACTGCTCTTTAACTAGCGTAAGATATGTGGAAGAAATCCTCAATGATCACGTTGGTCCATTTATGGTCAATTTAGGTGAGGATGCTATATTTATGCATGACAATGCCCGACCTCATACAGGTAGGATTGTGAATGACTACCTTCAAGAGATGAACATTACTCGTATGGAGTGGCCAGCGCGCAGCCCGGATATCAACCCGATCGAGCATGCTTGGGACGAGCTAGGCAGATGCGTAAAACAACGAAACCCTCCCCCAATCACGCTTCGTGAGCTCAAAATTGCTCTCACAGAGGAATGTGAGAATATTCCCCAAAATCGTAAAGGAACTTGGTGTACAGCATGCCAAACCGCGTAAACGCAGTAATGGAAGCACGAGGAGGCAATACGAAGTATTAAAATTCAAGAAAATCGTAATAAAGTTCAAAAATTTCATGTTTCCTATTTTTGTTTTAAGGAGATATCAGCAGTTTTTTTCTTTATGTAATTTTGTGTTAATAAAATGTATGGTGACTTATATTTTTTTTACTTTCATTTAAGGGGTATTACATTGTCTATTAAATACAATTTATTGCATTAACCTATCATTTTTAGTTCCCGAGATTTTTAACATTCTTTAAGTGACCCGGATTCATTGCTCTCGAGTGTATTTACGTGTGTAGAATATTACAATGGATGATTAGTAAAGTACATAATACATAATCGTTTCGTCGTTTCAGCCCATAAATGACCCACTACTGAGTCGGGCCTCCTCCAAATTCATGGAGGGAAATTTGTCTACTGTGCCACGCTGGCAAGATGGGTCAGCACAGGGTTTGTAACTTTGCTTTCCTGTAGTTTTCCTTCTCGTGTGGCTAGGTGATCTGCCTCCTGCGTACTTTTAGTCGTCTCTCACGACCCCCTCAAGATGGTATGGGTTGGTGACATTGTGTATTCTAAATCCGTTATCACACGGAAATATTACAATAATACATAATAACATTAATACATAATATAATTGAGTAATTTATTCATTTTTGTGCTGATTTTACAATATGCTGGATACATATGTATTGGTATTTATTAATTTTGCTTGCTGTCTTCTTACATCATATTGATGGGTCGACAGATTGGCGTCGACAATCAACGCCACAGCCTGGTCCACGGAAAATTCATTTTTTTATTTGAGAAAAACAATGCTAGCTTCAGTGTAGTGCGTCTTCGAGGTGAAAACTTACACAGCTCTTTCACTATGTATCTCTTTTACCCTTCTTGCGAAGCTGCACTTCGGTCGCCAAATACAACTGTCCCTCACTTGATCAATCTAGAAGATGTTGTATACGTCGCATTTTGGTTTCATGGCTGGAACTGTCGTAGTCTTTTTGTGGTCTTCTGGGTCAGTTTCTAAGTCCATCCAATGAAATGTTTGTGACATTTTCTGTGATTATATTACTAAACGAAAAACTTGATTCTAACCAAGCACAATTCGTTTTTAAAAAGCGGTCTCAATGTCTGCCTCATTTCGTCCATTTTACAATTTTTTTGGACACAGCTTCTATTTTTGCCTGTAATTTATTTATAATTTCATCTGGGAAAGGTGGATTACCAAATTCTTGCAATATATGATGCAGCAAAGCATCCATTCTACATTCTGTCGCATTAGCGAACCAAACATCGCAAAATGTAATACGTGAAATCTCGAACGTCATTCTGCAAATGGAAAGAACATGTATGAGTGTCGCAACTTTGCGCCAGCAAATATTCAGGTTTCATAGAGTTTACAAGTGCTTCTATTAGAAAAATATGGCATGAGACTCGTATAGTTTCATTGTGTTAAAAGTTTATTACAAACAGTAGTAGGCATTTTGTTGAAGAAAAGATAACATACTACTTAATATTCCCTTCGCTCTGACTCTTTAATGAAACGATATTTTTAATCAAATGAATATGTAAACTTACCTCAAGGCTCAAACGAAGACTATAATAATAATTAGTCCCAACAAGCACACAGAAACACAGCGTATTCATCGAATAAACTCAGACGAATGACGCTACCGTTCACTCGTAGAGACCGTACAACCGCAGGTATTTGGCTGGCCTGACCCATTTTTTCTCTTGATCGACTCGAATTTTAGGAAAACAATTCTTGTATACTTAAAATATGGTTTATTGTTTCTTATTTTAAGTAAGTGGCATGCTGGTAATTAAAAGAGTGAATTTTTAATATTATCCTCCTAGATTTAAAAAATATCGCACTGTGGGTCGGTGCGAACTTGCGCATCGTACATTTACTACATTTCGTAACCAATACGAGCACACTAACGCAGTACCCACGGGAGCGAGGACGCTTGCGGGGTAGAAGGCGGCGGGTGCGGGCGTGCCATACACCTACATCCACCCCCCGCGTACGTCCCGCTGATACCTAATTTTGTGTTGTGCGCAGCGTAATGCGGCTACATTCAGCGCGGTCATATAGATTGGCGCGGACTGTACATCATATCATTTAGGCTGTTCAATTCCAAAATACAGCAAGGGACAAATTAAAAAAAAAACGTGTTTTTACTAGATGCTAATTAAAAGGACATTTTAATTAGCATCTAGTAAAAATACGTTAATAATAACAGTTTTCTTCTCGAGTATACATGCGCTAAAGTTCGCAGAGCCTATGTTCAAACTCGCCAAGATACGCCGGCCGTAATATTATTATGTTGATCAAATAAAATGCGGCGCATACACGGTAATTCAGAGGCGGGACCTCCCCGGGGTGCTCCAACTCGCGTCCTGATGTGGCATTGTGGGATCTGCCACGCCCGCCGCCGCAGACGAGGAGGCCCTCCTCTCCTCAGGCTCCTTACGAGCACTCAACATCCTGCCGTGAGCACCCGGCTGCTGAGTCGGGCCTCCTCCAACCACTCGGTGGGCAACTAGCTTACTGTGCCGCAGGTTTTCGTATCACATTTTCCTTATCTTGCGACTAGGTTTTCAGCCTTGTCAGTTCCTTTCGTCTCGGCTCATACGACAACCTCTGGATGGGATGCGGTGGTGACACTATGGTGACTCTAAATTAGTCATCTTTTTTGCCGGTGTTAAGCAACAACAATAATTTAAAAAAATCTTTATCTTACAACTTCATTCGTTTTTTTTTGCCAAAAATAGTTGCAACAAATATTATGACAGACATTTATGACCCACTGCTGAGTCGGGCCTCCTCCCATCACAGGGAGGGTAATTAGCCTTCTGTGCCAAGCTGGCCAGATGGGTTGGCACAGGGTTTCGAGTCAAGTTTTCTTTCTCACAGATAGATATTTTACATTGATTATTTCCTTTAGTCGGCTCCACGACACCCTCAGGGTGGTATCGTATAGTGTCACTACATACATACGTGTCACGCCGCTTTCCCGTGGGGGTAGGCAGAGACCACTTCTTTCCACTTGCTACGATGCTTACATACTTTGTCTTTGTTTCGCTTTGTCCACTTTGATTATTCCTTTCATACATGCTCTTCGGTTTAGGGTACTCTTGACCTGTCCTTTTTTCAAGACGTCCCTGATTTGGCCTTGAAACGTCCGCCTAGGTCTTCCCCTTCCAACACTTTCATTCACACTCGCCTTATACACTTTTTCGTCAGTCGTTCTTCATTCATTCTCTCGACATGGCCTTACTATCTCAGCATATCTTTCTTAATTTTTGTCAATACATCTTCCCTGCAATATGGTTGAGGAGGGCGTTGGCTGCCGCATGCGTCATGCTTCTGAACATGTGCCGTTGCTGGGGGTCGGTTGACTCGGGCGTTAGAAGGTTAGTGTTGTTGACTAGATCTGGCTGATGTTTGGCCCTTTGCGACTATTGAGCGAGTTTGCTCTCACAAATCTGTCCTATATTCAGTCTTGTAACCAAAAATGGCGATCTAAAAAGAGCAACTACAGAGTTTCTTGCTGGCTCTTCTCTATAGAGGTGAATTTCGAACCGGTGGTAGTTGGTAAATTTTAAATTGTATTTTATTGTTTGACTTATCAGAAGAGCTCTAATGAAGCAAATTGATTAAATGAGTTTTGAATTTGAATTTCAGACCACAACGTTTTCTAAATCCGTCTATACCCGAGGACTTTGTGACTACATAAAATAGTCATATTGATTCCTTTCACAACAAGTCTTTAGAGAGGCCTCACTCATGCCAAGGGCATCTTATTATCAGATAAATGTAGTCAATATTAATTAAATAGTGTTAGTTACATTGCGCGTGCACAGTTTGTTTAGGTACTTCGCCACCACTTGTGCAATAACCACTTGGGGATTTCCATTTGAATTTAATTCAAATAGTATATGCGCAGTACATGATAAACAGTAGTTCAATGCATGTATTATCCTCCTTTTTTGACCCTGGGTAAAATTCTTTATGGACTATCCCTGGCAGCCAGGGGATGCCAGCTTCGGTTCCCTAAAATATGGTTGTGCTGGGGGATGGCTGACACATGCATCCTGCTCGTGATCGGGTGCCGCAAGTTGGGGCCATTAAATGCTATTGTCATACCTACATAGCATTGTATTGATCTCCTGGACACTTCTGTTGTGCAATATGTTACATTGTGCTCACATCTTAGCTTGCTATAAATAAATACGAAATCAATGTAACCCAATCAGATGTTTGTAACAGAAAATATGATAAAAAGAGTGTCCATGGAGTTTCTTGCCTGTTCTTCTCCATAGGATCTACTTTTTGGAACATGCAACTAGATTCCTAACATCATTTTTGACTTTTCAAAAACACCAGTAAATAGGTTCAATTGAAATAAATGATTTGAGTTTGATGGCCAACAGGGGGTGTGTGGGAGTCCCCTCCGCCTCTGTGACGAGGCGGAGTCATACCCACTAAACATCCCCGGGGTGTACCGTCCTGTGCTTGCTGTCCTGTGGTCCCTGACTCTATCTCCATGGGCAACACCTAGCAGAGAACCTATTAATCTGTAGACTGATTGCGTTACGCACAGATTGGTTACAAGATATGATCAAACGCAAATTCGTGATATGTCAGTTGTTTTTCCTAATCCTATCGTTTTATCTGGTCAGCTTGTAGATAAAACTATTCTAATATATTCGTTCAGATGTTGCTCTGCGATATTAGATCGATAAAGTCTGAAATGACAATGATATTGACGAGAGAAGCTTTAGAAACGCTTAGGGCCTACGCGGCCAGGCCGCGCGGCCAAGCTTTGGTCGCGCGGCCAACGAAAAACATCGCGTCACATACGCGGCCTATTGGCCGCCGCGACCAATCCGCGCATTATGCGGCCAGGCCGCGCGACTGGCCGCCTAAATGCGCGGGGGCCCTTAGGGTGAAGCCAAACGAGCGTAATTTTGTGAGTGGCGTAAAGCCCGGTTTCCACCGCGAGCGGAACGGACTCATTAACTACTGTACCACCATCATTGTAACCGTTATATTTAAAAGAGCAACAATGGAGTTTCTTACCGGCTCTTCTCTGTGGAATGGCATTCCGAACCGGCGGTAAAAAGTAAATGATATTTTTTTGATTTTAATTTTAGTGTATTTATTATTTTGGTCTTTCAAATAGAGACAAAATATATTTTTGACTGTTTGAAAGCATTGGCACGAATTAATTCGAATAACAAAACATTTTGATTTCAATTGACTCCTTTTACCTCGCAATACAAAACTGCATGCATGTGTTTCCAACAACAAAGAGTCTAGTGTATTAACAACGAGGGCGAAAAGAGTAAAAATGACTCTATAGTAATTAATGGGCGTTCCGCTCGTGGTGAAATCGTTTTTTTTTTGTTTCGGTTGCAGAAATTCTGCCCAGCAGAAACCCTGTTGGGCTGCCAGACGGGCGCATTTTATTCTGTTGTCGACTTTGGGTCAGCACCCACCAGCGGAGTGGCGGCGAAGAGGCTATTTCAGTAACAATTTAATTTCAACCTTAAACGCTAAAGAATACAACTGTGTTTCTTACAACGAAATACAATTACGGCGAGCGGCGTAAAGCGCGGCCGAGAGGCGCGCGGAGGCGCTCGGAGTAGCGCGACGGCTCTCATAGCTATAGGCGCGGCTCGTCGACAAACGCGCGCCGCTTAGTGTGACCTCTGAACTGCTCTTCGCCCTTTCACGCAATCTTTACCTGACTGACACTTTCCTCGGTCCCCTCGCCCCCCGCGAACTCATTCGGCCGGATTATGCGTGTGAGTCGACAAACAACTCATTTTTCGTCGCCGTGTGGCACGAACTGGACTTTTGTATGAAACCGAATGCAGCAGAAATTACGCGACCGAAATTACGCGACTCAAAAAATTACGGTCGTTTGTCCTCACCCTTATCTAACACCTTGCTGTCGCGTGGATCTGGGCAACTTTAAATTTTACATTATTTGCCATTAAGGATTGGTGGGAATTCGTATCAGCCCATAAATGAGCCACTACCGAGTCGGGCCTCCTCCAAATTCATGGAGGGAAATTAGCCTACTGTGCCACGCTTGCAAAACGGGTTCGCACAGGGTTTGTATCAAGTTTTCCTTCTTTCCCGGCTAGGTGATCTGCCTCTTAAGACACCCTCAGGATGGTATGGGTTGGTGATCCTAAACTGCTAAATTAAATAAATAAATAAATATCCTTGGACATTTCACACAACGCCATCTCGTCCCAAGCTAAGCAACTTAATGCTTGTGTTATGGTAACGAGATGGATGATAAACTACTTATATACATTTTTTTTGTAAATACATACATATTATAGATAGAAATGACACCCAGACTCTGAGCCAGTGCCTCTGGTTTAGACAAAGACACTTGCCCGACCCCGGAATCGAACCCGGGATCCGTTGATCCAAAGGCGGCACATCTAACCACTAGACCAACGAGGCAGTCAATTCTAAATCTTCTGTCAATGGTGCGAAGTAGAATACGCTTGGGACAAAGAATCCTACCCTTTTTTACGCTAGAGTCATTGTCTATGACGGCAAATATATTAACAGTCAAGGCCTTGTCCAATGACTAAACCGTAGATAAATTTTGCAAGGTTTAATTGTGAATTTAACCATGACGGGCCAGATAACTGTTACCTTCATCCGTTACCCCGTGCCTAACATTGAATGCTATCTATCTATATATGCTATCAAGCCATTCCCTCCTGCGAGTGTCGTATAAATGATATAGACACAATACATACTCTTTATTGGCAAGAAAAATACAAAAGTAATAAAACTAGGCACTAAACTAATCGTATGGAATGCCTTCCTGCCACAAACCGCACTAAACTCGGCACGATGCTGGTTGCAAGCAACCAACGCTGGTCTTCCGTTAGGCGACGGTTAGGGCGGGTGACGTCACACATGGACACGATGTATGTTACAAAATTACCGACTTATATATTAAAGAGAACGCGTGTCATCGACATAGCCCATAGGACTAGCAAGCTGACTGAACTGACGGCCGCTGGGACAAACAGGTGCTACAGTCGAGACCACGTACTGGCAAACGTAGGGTGGGACGCCCCCCTGCTAGATGGAGCGACGATCTGCGACGGGCAGCCAGCAGCAACTGGATGCATTGAACCGAAGACCGGGTTCAGTGGCGAGCCATGGGGGAGGCCTACGTCCAGCAGTGGACTGAAATAGGCTGATGATGATGATGATATTAAAGTTTCTTGGTTCTTTGTGGTAAATGGGACATTTCCAATTGTAAATTGTATTGCTTGTCAAAAGAGCTCTAATGAGCCAACTTGGTAACTATGGGCTCCTTAGAAAGGCTCAGTTACCTAAAGGGCAATGGAGGGGGCTATGCTCGTAGTTTCCCTGCGAGATCGAATCAGAAAGGAGAAGATATGTAGGCATAATAGTGTTACCGACATAGCCGACAGGATTGCCAACCTTAAGTGGCAGTGGGCAGGGCACATAACTCACTGAACCGAGTCCCCATCGAACCCGCATCAATAGTTTTCCGTCGACCTTACCTGGTCGACTGTAGATATGACGACTGATAGGTGTGTATGGAGACTGCCACCTAGCGTGGGACATGGGTCGTTAGATGATAATGGTAATTTTGAATATGACGATTTATAAGAGTTTTGTAATAAAACCTACGTAAATAGCGTAAAAATGATGATGACCAAACTTGTAGGAAATAAAATGTCCAACAACTTTGGATAACACAATTTTTGCTCTAAAGTTGAAAATTAACGAGTTATTTCAGAAAAACTAAAAAAAAAAAACTTTAAAACAAGATGGCGGCGAACCTTCTACCGGGATTAGTTCGAAAATCGAGATTTTTACTTCCAACCATCCCCCCGACGTATAAAACAAAAATAACGCTCCCCGGATTTTTTTCTATTTAAATGTCTATTTCGACTGCACTACTGGGAAATAAAATAACGCGTATTGTAAAAGTCAACAAAACCCAGCACGCTTGGTGGTAGGATCTAGCTATCACCCTCACATCTGAGTCGGCCAAGCAGTTTTACTGTGTTTTGTCGTGTGTATGTGAGATCGTAGCCGGTGCCGGGCAGGGCATTTCCTTGAATTGTCTGCTCCATCTTAGACCCTGGCGTTGCTTTCCATCACGCAAGCCTAGGGTCAAAGGCATTCAAGTCACTAATAAAAAAATAAATTCCTCCATATGTCTTCCGTATAGTTGCCAATTTATTAATTAATCTGACAAACAATGAACCGCAATGTTCCATACATGATTCATCAATTGTAGGTTGACCCACATTGCCATTGAGATAAGAGATAACCGAGATCAACTTGTTCTGGATACTCCTTCGTACTAAACTATGTTTAGTTATTAGAGTGCCACTATTTTGATGTTAAGAATTCATCACACTCCACAGTCGACGCCAAATACCTTTTTAATACGCTTTTATTAGCTTCAGACGTATGTTATTAGTATGTAACGGAATCTTTGAACATGATTTTGACCCACTTCAAAACGTCGGATTAACTCGAAATTTGGCATACTTATTAAGGACCGATGACAATTCAATATTTTTAACATTTTGACCCGTTATCATCAATAGAATAATAATAATAACGGTGATCAAGGTTGAACACCGTTCTTCGATGCAATAGCTAATAGAGATGTAAATATCATAAAGCTATTGCTAAAATAATCACTAAAATAATTGTTAAAATAATTGCTAAAATAATCGCTAAAATAATCACTAAAAAATGAAAAATAAGTAATAGTTAAAAAAAACTAAAAAAATACGCTTTTGTAGAAATCCAACTAAAAAATAGAAAATAAATTTTCTATTTATTAGTTTTATTCTATTTTTTAGTTGTATTTTCTATAAAAGCGTATGTTTTTAGTTTTTTTTAAACTATGTATTATTAAACGAAAGCCCTGCTCTAGTTATAACCTGTATCGCGGGGTGCAATTCACAAACATGTAATTCATAAACACAAAATTACATCCAGACTCCGAGCAAGTGCCCTGGCTTAGCCAAAGACACATGGCCGACCCCGGAATCGAACCCGGGTCCCGTAATAACTTTAGCATCAAAAGTCGTTTGTGTCGCACGTTCGACGTTTTAAAATAAAAGAAAATAACGTCTTCGCCGAAGATGACCATGACTTCCCAGTCCTCCTCGCTGTCGAGGACTTTTCTGCCCCATCGGCTGTCGGTCCTGTGAGCTATGTCCCCTAGCTGCGAAGGGCAACTCTGTGGGCTGTGTCGGTAACTCTGGTCCGCCTGCGTATCTCCTTATTTCTTAATAGCTGAGCCCCGCGATGTTACCCGCGGTTTATTGTCGTGCCTCGGGTGACACCGCTGGGCGAATCTAGTCTAAAAAAGTAGCTTTAGTTACTTCTTATATCATCAGCTAACTATCGGTGAAAGTCCCGTCAAAATCGGTCCAGACGTTCCAGAAATTAGCCGAAACAAACAGATAGACAGACACAAATAAAAAAAATGTTATTTTGGTCTATGTACTGTGCATACATATTTACGCATTTAGTAAAAAGTGGTTATTTAATTAATTACAAGCGGCCTCACCTCGCGGCGTCACCCGCGGTACGACAATAACATCACACCCGTGCGAAGCCGGGACGGGCCGCTAGTATATAATAATAACTAGCTTTTGGGCGCGGCTTCGCTCGCGTGGACTTCGAACCCGTGCTTATGCATTTTTTTTATGAATATAAAAGTGGTTATTGTGACTAAACTATGATAGTTAGATATGTGGTCTCGCTTTTTTGTAGATTTTAATAAGACCTACAAACTCGTAGTACTTCATTTTGTTCTATTGTCAATCGTGTTTGCAGCGCCCGCATAAATAGGTTTTCGATTTTACACCTTGGGTTACAAAATCGCAATTTTCATACGGATCCCTAATTCCTTTGAAAATAAAATATAGCCTATAACCTTCCTCGATAAATGGACTATCTAACACTGAAAGAATTTTTGAAATCGGACCTACTGGTCCGATTTCAAAAATTCTTCCTGTTCCTGAGATTAGCGCGTTCAAACAAACAAACTCTGCAGCTTTATATATTAGTATCATCATCATCATCATTTCAGCCAAAAGACGTCCACTGCTGGACATAGGCCTCCCCCAAGGATTTCCACAAAGGCCGGTCCTGGGCCGCCCGCATCCACTGCTTTCCGGCGATCTTAACCAGGTCGTCGGTCCACCGTGTGGGAGGCCTACCAGCACTGCGCCTTCCGGAACGCGGTCGCCACTCGAGGACTTTTCTGCCCCATCGGACGTCGGTCCTGCGAGCTATCTATATATATATATTAGTATAGATATAGATTAATTAGTTACGTTTTAGTTAGAAAACGTTTGTATGGGAACAATAAAAAGGCTGTTTTAGGGTTTTCCGGCAATTATTCGAATTTTTCTCGCCGTAAAAACCATCCTTGAACTTCAACGAACATTTCAAAAAAAGAGTTGGCCAAATTGGTCCAGTCGTTGTTGAGTTATGCGCTTACCAACACATTTTGCGATTCATTTTTATATTTTAAGTAAGAAGATTACAAAGAGACACTCCAATTTTATTTATTTGTATAGATTGAATCTCGCAGTAAAACTAAAAGCATAGCTCTCTCCATTGTCCAATGCGTGACTTAGAGGACTACTGCTTCCATTAATTGTCCTGCGGTGAACTCACAATTAATTCCTATTTTTTCTTTGTTACAGATGAAGCAGCCATGTTTAGAAAAACTTAATTGAAAGTCAATTAACCTAGTGCCAAATATAAGATTTATATTATATAATATACATAATTATTCTATTATAATTAGTAATTAATTATATTTAAGCGATCATGGATCCTGGTTATTTTGATACGGAGAGAAAAGAAAATCCCAGAGTCCGAGCTAATGTTATATCGAAACTATTTTTCTGGTGAGTCAAAGTTACATAATCTTTTTAGCCAGATTTTCACTAACGACATTTTTTTAGACGATATTTAGACGTATTCACCATGGACACTTACAGTTGGTACGACAATTTACCACCAGTTCGGAAAGCGACTACTGCTGAGAAGAACTGGCAGTGTTAAGGACCTAACTAAAGGTATTTAAATAAGGCAAGTGGACTGTAAACACTTATAATGATGGTTCAAAGGGAACAGTACAATGTTGGAATAAACTATGTAAGACAAGTGTGCGCGCGCGTCGTCGGTGTTCGGTGATGGAGTTCATTGAGTGGTCGCGGGCAGCTAGGTGACGCGACGCCCCCTCCGCACGTCTCTCGGTGTGCGGACTATGATTCACGTCTTGTCTGTGTGAACAGGCAGGCAGCTTTTTTAAACGTGTGGGTACACAAATGGCACCCAGACTCAAAGCAAGTGCCTCTGGTTTACACAAATACACTTACTCGACCCGAGACTCGAACTGGCGGCTGGTGATCCATACATAAACCCCTAACCAACAAGGGAGGGCGGAGACCTTGGTCTTTTCATTTCGCCGATTAGGCGGGTATGTGAATGTAGACCAAGCATGACAAGGCTTTATGTTTAGTTACAATAGACTTTTCTTCCAGGTATACGCGGCCGCTCTTCGCGAAAGGGAGAAAGGGACAGCTCAGTATATCGGACGTATACAGGTGAGAAGTCAGCAGGTTAATAAATAATAATAAATAATAAATATCCTTGGACATTTCACACAACGCCATCTCGTCCCAAGCTAAGCAACTTAATGCTTGTGTTATGGTAACGGGATGGATGATAAACTACCAACATTTTTTTTTTTTGGAAATACATCCATATTATAGATAGAAAACACCCAGACCCGGAACAAATACTTGTAGGTCGTACAAATATTTCTTCCGTGCGGGAATCGAACCCACGAAATGCTGCGCTCAACCACTGCGCCAACCGTGTCGGGCGTCAACCGTTAAGAAACGTCACTTACTCGTAGGTATTTGATGGGTGTCCGATGTCCATTGTACAAGTTGTAACAAAGTAGTGAAACAATATACTGTATACCCAGCGATGTGTAGAATTTGGAATTAACTTCTCAGCCCTTAAATGACCCACTGCTGAGTCGGGCGCCCCCCAAATACATGGAGGGTAATTAGCCTACTGTGCGAGACGGGTTGGCACAGGGTTTCGTTTCAAGTTTTCCTTCTCTTGCGCCTAGCTTTTATAAATAAATAAATATCCTTGGACATTTCACACAACGCCATCTCGTCCCAAGCTAGGCAACTTAATGCTTGTGTTATGGTAACGAGATGATGATAAATTACTTATATACATTTTTTTTGTAAATACATACACATTATAGATAGAAAACACCCAGACCCGGAACGAATACTTGTAGGTCATACAAATATTTCTTCCGTGCCGGGATCGAACCCGCGACATGCTGCGCAGCAGTCGATCGCTCGACCACTTTTCGACCTTGTCATTTCCTTTTGTTCTGATTCTCCTGCGTATCTCCTCATTTCTGATTCGATCTCGCAGAGTAACTCCGAGCATAGCCCTCTCCATTGCCCTTTGGGTGACTTCGAGTCTTGATGGAGCAACATAGTAAGCGACCACGTCTGTTCCATATCTCATCACTGATTATTGATTTCAAACACTGCGATATTTTGGACGAACTCTCACGGCTCCTACGATGCCCTCACGATGGAATGGGGTGGTGCCAATATGTATTCTAAGTCCGTCACCACACCGATACTGTGTCGTTGTAACTGAACTCTTTCTCCTTATAATACTCTTTCTGTCCTTGTCAGGTGTATGTCTGGTCATCGCGCTACGCCCCGTGGAGACACGCTGGGTGTTAAGTGGAAGAAACAATTGGAGAAATTAGGTTGGTACTACTTTCTCATGTTAGGTCACCATCTCATTCCGTCCTGAAGGTGTAGAGCCTAGCCGCAAGAGATTCTTTCTTTCTTTTCTAATCTCCATGTTTCCGTGAGGCCCGACTAAGTTTACCTTTTCTTGCGGCTAGATTATCGGCCTTGTCAATTCCATTTGTCGGCACTTACGACACCCTCAGGATGGAATGGGATGGCGACACTATGTGTTCTGAATCCGTCACCACGCGGAATAATTGTCAACAGATTGATAAAAGTTATACGCGACCACCGCTGAGAAGAACAGGCAAGAAACTCTGAGGGTTTGTCATGATTATTTTTGAAAGCAACAAGGTAATGTTTGTTTTTGTTTCAGATAAAGCCAAGAAGCCTTCTCTTCTCACAGCCATACTTCAAGTTCACGGAATTACGTTTTTGGTTTGGAATGTGCTCTTCGCGATCTTAGATGTAGCGTGTAGGTAAGTGTAAATCAAATAATTTATTTTGTATGGGACACAATGGACACTTACAAATTGTCAACATCACTACATATTAAAAAAACAAAGTCGCTGTCGTCTGTCCGTCCCTATGTATGCGTAAATCTTCAAAACTACGCAACGGATTTTGAAGCGGTTTGTTTTATTAGATAGAGTGATTTAAGAGGAAGGTTTTTATCTATGTCATAATAGCACACCAGTGCGAAGCCGGGGCGGGTAAAGCAACCCACACACTATCCCGAGGGTGTCGTAAGAGACAAATCACCTAGCCGTATGATACAAACCCTGTGCCAACCCGTCTTGCCAGCGTGGCACAGTAGGCTAATTTCCCTCTATGAGTATTGAAGAGGCCCGACCCAGTAGTGGGTCACTCATGGGCTGAAACAACGACGACGAAACGACGAGCTGTTACCCGCGATAATGTGTTCCTCGAAAGCGCGAGGTATCAAACAATGAACCCATAGTTACTCCTAGTTACATCGGCTATCTGCCAGTGAAAGTCCCCTCAAAATCGGTCCAGCCATTTTTTTTAGACAACAATTGAATAAAAATAATGGTTTAAAAAAATCTAAGAAAATACGCTTTTATAGAATATCGAACTAAAAAATAAAAAATAAATTTTAATAAAAATAATGCCAGAAAAAATAATTTTATTGTAAAGGCGTGGGGTGCATGGTATCAATAGTTCTAAATATTTTATGAACAGATATGACTAGAAGGGTTATTTTGATAATATCCTGAAAAACACCCCACGCTTTTTACAATAAAATATTTTTTTCTGATACCATTTTTAATTCAAATTTATTAAAATTTATTTTCTATTTTTTAGTTCGATTTTCTATTAAAGCGTATTTTTTTAAACTATTATACTATTTTTTAATATTCACTAATTTTTTAATAATCACTAAAAAATAAAGCAATAGCTTTATGATATTTACATCTCTATTAGCTACTGCATCGAAGAGCGGTGTTGCACCTTGATCACCGTTATTATTATTATTCTATTGATGATAACGGGTCAAAATGTTTAAAATATTGAATTGTCATCGGTCCTGCCAAATCCATGCCAAATCGAGTTAATCCGAAGTTTTGAAGTGGGTCAATATCATGTTCAAAGATTCCGTTACATACATACGTCTGAAGCTAATAAAAGCGTATTAAAAATGGTAATTAATGATTTCCAGGTTATCTATCCCTTTGTGCCTGGAGGGCCTGATCAACTATTTCTCTTACTCTCACTCTGGTATATCGCGCTCGCACGCCATTCTCTACGCAGCTGGTATCGTGGGGTGAGTAGTCCTCCTTCGTTCTGCGACTATGGTCCATTGGGGAACAACCTCCACTCAGATAACATCATCTGTGGGGCACTGGGGGGGTTGACATCATAAATATCCTTGGACATTTCACACAACGCCATCTCGTCCCAAGCTAAGCAACTTAATGCTTGTGTTATGGTAACGAGATGGATGATATAAACTACTTATATACATTTTTTTTTGTAAATACATACATATTATAGATAGAAATGACACCCAGACTCCGAGCCAGTGCCTCTGGCTTAGACAAAGACACTTGCCCGACCCCGGAATCGAACCCGGGACCCGTTGATCCAAAGGCGGCACATCTAACCACTAGACCAACGAGGCAGTCAATAAAGGGTTGTGGGAGATTAAAAGAGATGGATGGATTGTAAGAATGAGGAATTGTGTATGAAAGGTGTGACTGTAGATATGACGACTGATAGGTGTGTGTGGAGACTACCATCTAGCGTGGAACAGGGGCCGTAAGACAATGGTAATTTTGAATATGATGATGTATAAGAGTTTGTATCCTCTCTTTTTAAATTTTGATGTTTTTAATCGAGTGTCTGTTCTTCATGTCATAAGTTCAGAAGAACAGTCGGTTTGTGAGCACACATCCAGCAAGGCCAACCAGTACATACACTTTGATAGACCTCAAATCCCTGAAAAACTCAAACTCAAAAGGAACTTTATTTCCGTAGGTTTCATCACAAAACTCTTATAAATCGTCATATTTATAAACACCATTATCATCTTACGACCCTTGTCCAACGCTAGGTGGTAGTCTCCATACACACATATCAGTCGTCATATCCACAGTCACACCTTTCATACACAATTCCTCATTCTTACAATCCATCCATCTCTTTGATCTCCCACAACTCTTGCGTCCACCCACATTCATGCTGAAACTACCACCGGTTCGGAATGCTGCTCTACAGAGAAGAGCCGGCAAAGAACATCATTACATTCCAAGAATTTTTCTATTTTATTTATTTATAATTACGTAACTAACACCATAACAGCTATAGCGCCAATGCGATATTACTACTATCAATACAAATAAAAAATCACAATTAAAAATACATTTTAAATACCTAACATAAAAAATTTAAGCACATATGTATAATAAAAAAAAATAAAAAAAAATCTTGTGTCATCGTCCAACACTATTTCATTCATATTGTCTACCAATTCTACTCTCTAACATGAACCTTCAGGGTGGTATATCTAGTTGACATTGTGTAAACCCACTGACGTAATTATTGGACGCCCCCTAATGGATATTTTTTTTAGTTTCATGATGATCAGCGCAGGCCTTATGCACCCGGTGCTGTTGTGGTTGTTAGAGATGGCAATGAAGATAAGAGTGGCGACTGGCTCGCTCATATATAGAAAGGTTGGTATAAATAAATTTTTAAACAGTTAATTCCCGTTTAAAAATAAATAAAAGGAAAGAAAGAAACACGTTTATTACAGCCACCACGGCTCAAAAACTAAACACACTAATACTAGTGATTAAAAATAACTTAATCTATAGACTTACAGTCCCCGCCAATCTTTATGGCCGCTCTGAATGTAGCAGTTAGTACGAACTTGCGCATCGTACTATTGATAACCAATACGAACGGAGCTCACTCACTCTAACACGCGGGTGGCGAAGACCCTTGCGGGTGTAAGAGAGGGGAGGGGGTGTGCCCTGCCTCACCGCCACGCGTACGTCCCGCTGATACCTCATTTTGTGTTGTGCGCAGCGTAATGAGGCTATATTCAGAGCGGTCATAAAGATTGGCGGGGACTGTAATAATATAAACTTATCTAACCTATACTAAGATGCAAAGGTATTTCAGATTCGGTAGAATAGAATACTCTATTGTAATACTACTGCTCGGCCCATAAATGACCCACTGCTGAGTCGGGCCTCCTCCAAATTCATGGAGGGAAATTAGCCTACTGTGCCACGCTGGCAAGACGGGTTGGCACAGGGTTTGCATCAAGTTTTCATTCTCATATGGCTAGGTGATCTGCCTTTTGCGCTCCTTTAGTCGCCGCTTACGACACCCTCGGGATAGTGTGGGTTGGTGACATTGTGTATTCTAAATGCGCCACCACACGGATGGGCAGTCTTATCGCACTAGGCGATTCCTTCCAGACAACTTTTGGATGAATCCAGATTTCTTTCATAAAGAGCCTGGTACTTTTAATGCGGCTGCGGAAGTCTTTATGGTGGGTCCTTCTCCAGTTTTCTCTCTTATACGTTGGCCCGAACCTCTCACCCGTCTAAGTTCTAAGTGACCTCCACTAAGGTTATGCGTGCCTGGTACTTTTAATGCGGCTGCGGAAGTCTGTAAGGTGGGTCCTTCTCCAGTTTTCTCTCTTATACGTTGGCCCGAACCTCTCACCCGTCTAAGTTCTAAGTGACCTCCACTAAGGTTATGCGTGCCTGGTACTTTTAATGCGGCTGCGGAAGTCTGTAAGGTGGGTCCTTCTCCAGTTTTCTCTCATATACTTTGGCCCGAACCTCTCACACCCGTCTAAGTTCTAAGTTACCTCCACTAAGGTTATGCGAGCCTGGTACTTTTAATGCGGCTGCGGAATTCTGTGTAGATCACCATCTCCAGTAAACCGAGCTGGTGGTCTTCCAAAATGATCTGACGATGTTGGACTGTTTTTCCAGCTTCTCCGCCTGGACCTGACAGTGGGTGGCAAGGCGACGGAGGGTCTGACGGGCCACGTGATCAACCTGCTGACGACCGACGCCCAGCGGTTCGATATGGCGTTGCTATTCATGACGGACCTGGTCCGGACGCCTCTCGAGAGCGCCCTGATCATCTGGCTCATGTACCGGCAGATAGGCGTGTCGACTTTGATAGGCGTCGCGTTTTTGCTCCTGTTCATACCGCTGCAAGGTAAGCTCAAAGTATTTATTTTATTTTAATACTTGATGCAAAATACATCATACATTGGCGGACTTAATGCCTAGAGGCATTCTCTAACAGTCAACCATAGGGTGGAGCAGAGTGCATTAATGGCATCGGGCATGAAATCAACCGCGGCGTGAACGTACAGCTGCAAGTCATCAGCATACAGATGGTACGAGCAATGAAGATAATCTAATATATACAATTCTCGTGTCACAGTTTTAGATGCCAAACTCCTCCGAAACGGCTTGACCGATTTTGATGAAATTTTGTGAGCATATTGGGTAGATATGAGAATAGGACAACATCTATTTTTCATCCCCCTAAATTTTAAGGGGGGGAATCAAAAAAAAAATTGTTTATATTTTAAAGTAAATTTTTTGCTTTTATTTTTTTAAGATTCAGCATTAAAAATTACAAACAACCCTAAATTTTCACCCCTCTAAGATCAACCCCTATTTAATTACATGGCAAAACAACGTTTGCGATAGGAGATGTTGTATAGATAGATTGAGTCATCACGATATCTCTGGAACCATAAGACCTAGAGGGTTGCGCGGGGGTTGCGCGGGGAAGGGGGTTGCGCGGGGGATGGTTAATTATTTGGCAAAACAACGTTTGCCGGGACAGCTAGTTGACTATAAAATTAATGAATAGTGAAAATAGTAGTGGAGATAGAATACCGCCTTGAGGAACGCCACTATCTAAGTTGCACCAAGAAGAGGATACCTCCTCTACGCAAACAGACTGCTACTACTCAGCCCAAAGATGACCCACTGTTGAGTAAGGCCTCCTCCAATAACATGGAGGGTCATTAGCCTACTGTGCCACACTAGCCAGACGGGTGACACAGGGTTTCGTATCAAGTTTTCCTTCTACATTCGTGTCTTTGGTATAGGTATTTTTATCCCCCTTTCAACCCTTTACAACTGTTTTTTCGCCTTAAAGTAGCATAGCTTATGCATGTCGTTTCTTAGGCTCTAGACTATTTTTAACCCCCCACGCAAAAAGAGGGGTGTTATAAGTTCGACGTGTCTGTCTGTCTGTCGGTCTGTCTGTCTGTCTGTCTGTGGCACCGTAGCTCGCGAACGGATGAAGCGATTTCAATATAGTTTTTTTTTGTATGAAAGGTGAGTTACGGATGAGTGTTCTTAGACATGTTTGTTGAAAATCGGTTGATCCGTTTAAAAGTTATGAGGGGTGAAAGTGGGGAAGAATAACCGAATGTCTGCAAATATAATCTAGAAACTCGAATGAGTTTATGTGGCATCTTATTATATTTGTCTATTGCCTGTAACTGTTTTAATAAATAAATAAATAAGTGTGTACCTATAAAAAGTATAAAATAAAAATTAAATTAAAAATAACCCCGACACAATAAATAAAAAATTTAAAAAACAACGCGTTGGGGGACCAGGCGTCAGGTAATAAATAAGTGGGAGTGGTCCCCCAATGCGATGTATTTATTTTTTACTTTTTAAAGGTTATTGTGTCGGGGTTTTTTTAAATTTTTAATTTAATTTTTTATACCAAACATTTAAACCAGCTCAGTAGTTTTGGCGTGAAAGCGCAACAGGCAGACAGTTACTTTTCCATGTATACAATTATTAAGAACTAGTTGACCCTGCAGATTTCGTACTGCCTCAATCGATAAATAAAAGACCTAAACGTTTGTATAAAATAAACTTAAAGGAATCGTCAAGCGTTTCTTCCGATTATTAATTCCTTATTTAATTAATTCCGAGCATTTCCATATTTTCTCACCTTTTAAACCTTCCCTTGTCTTCCACGAACATTTCAAGACCAAAATTACCCAAATCGGTCCAGCCGTACTAGAGTTTTAGCGGGACTAACGAACAGCAATTCATTTTTATATATAGGAGATACAGATAAAACGAAGTTAGATTTTCTCCATTGGTTAAAAAAAACTAAAGTAGAAGTGAGGCGTTATCCTTCTTCTCTGTTCTAGGCTACCTCAGCAAGATTTCGAGCAAGCTTCGTCGCCAGACTGCAGTTCGGACGGACAACCGCATAAGACTCATGAACGAGGTCATACAGAGTATAGAGGCGATCAAGATGTACGCGTGGGAGAACGCGTTCGCGCGGATCATCGGCGATGCAAGGAAGTGAGTGTCACCAACGTGTGCCGTCCTGAGTGTGTCGTTAAAGTTGGCTAAAGGACTTTAGTTAGTAGAGTTGTACATCTTGTATACACTATATAGGTAATTTTTTAACTTTTCTAGCTAAATATTAATTAAAAACAATTTTTTTTGATATTTACTTTTGCTATAGTTATAAAAAAATATACATTTATCGCAAGATCTTATGAAGTACTAGTGACCCGCTTATGAAGTACTATGCATGTAATATACTTATAAACGTTCCCCTTGAAATAGTCTATCTATAAAAAAAATGCATCAAAATCCGTTGCTTAGTTTTAAACATTTAAGCATACATAGGGACGGACAGACGAGAGCGACTTTGTTTTATACTATGTATTGATACATATATCTATAAGCATCCACGAAGTTGAAAATTTGTTGGCTATTTATTTATACCTTTTAACCCATTATTCATGCGAATGATGATTACAAAAAAAATATGCTACTTAACAATTGAATAACTTTTTGAAAAATGGTGATATAGCTTTTTTTTCCAAAGGGGTTTGATTCTCTCAAGTGCTAAGAAGATACAAGATTTTTTAATATGTTGTTTTATGGTAAATATTTTGGCGAAAGAAAATATAAATAATTGAGATAGAGTTCTGGGAGTGGGAGCATGTCATCGGAAATATTCTCATCCTTAAAGAGTTCTTCCAAATTGCTTCAATATCAATATTTTTATACTTGTAATTTGCACCATGTAATTTGTGTATTTTCACAGATTTTTATTTTCTAATTGTTTAATATACTATGTACTATACTTAACTTGTAGCAAGTTTATGCGTGATAATGCTCTCATTAATCTGTCAGACTTATTTGTACCACCATAATTGTACCCTTTTATTTAAAAGAGCAACCATGGAGTTTCTTGCCGGCTCTTCTCTGTGGAATGGCATTCCGAACCGGTGGTAAAAACTAAATCATATTTATTGTTATATTTCTTTTAAATTTAAATTATTCGTGTTATAAATTTTGTTTGACCATTTGAAAGCATTCGTAATAATTTATTCGTATTCGTATACATTTTGATTTTGATTTACTAACGAATAACAAAATACAATATTTTTTTCAGAAAAGAAATGAGCGTAATAAAGAAAATGTCCTGGCTCCGCGCGGTAATGATCTCCTGCGTCAAACTCAACACCAAAGTGGCCATCTTCCTCAGCGTCCTCTCCTACATCTCTTTCCAAAACCCCCTGACTGCTGCCAAAGTGTTCGTCGTCTTCTCCTATTATGAACTCCTGAAATACACCCTGGTAGACTTCCTTCCCCTGGCCATAACCTTCACACTGGAGGCCTACGTGAGTGTCACGAGGATCCAGGAGTTCCTACTCCTGCCTGAGGTAGACAACCAGGATGGAGTGGACCTCCTGAATTTGGAGGAAACAGTGGTTGTGAAGAAGAATGGTGTTTTCGAGAAGATTGGCAACGGGTTAGTGTTCTCAGTAATCCGTGTGGTGACGGATTTAGCATACATGGTGTCACCACCCCATTCAATCCTGAGGGTGTCGTAAGAGCCGAGAGAAGGAAATTGCAGGCAACAAGAAGGAAGAAGAGAAGAAGGAAAAATTGAAACTAAACCCTGTGCCAACCCGTCTGGCCAGCGTGGCACAGTAGGCCAATTACGCTTCCTTTGGTCCCCTCCTGTTGGAGGAGGCCTGACTCAACAGTGGGTCGTTTGAGGGTGGTAGTACTATACCCCGTTCAACATAGCTTGATCGATTTGACAGACAGGCTAGTGATGGCAAACAGAAAATATCTAGTAGTCCAAAAAATAACGTTTTAAAATACTTGTAACAGTGACGAGTTGGCGTGGGTGTATTATGTGTGAAATTCTTTATTGTACTAGACATATAAAACATTGGGATGGTGGGTCAATATTCATAATAAGTTCCTATTTAATATTACAGGGTTATTTTTTGACCTTCCGCCAAATTTTAATAGGTGGGTCAGACCATGAAAGTAAAAAGAAAAGAAAAGAAAATAAGAGCTAAAGCCAACGAATTTTATTTCAAAATGAAAATGTTTTTTATTCGAATATTGTCTTATAAAGTTAAGAAAAAGTGATAAAGAATTTCACACATAATACACCCATACCATCTCGTCACAGTTACAAGTATTTTAAACCGTTATTTTTTGGACTACTAGATATTATCTGTTTCCCACCACTATTCGCCATTGCAAAGTAAAGGTATGATTCCGAAGTACGCTGCACGCAGAAGTGCTACCACGGCACTACTGGCCCCCATTACCGTGACGTAGTTCGGAATCAAACCTTTTTGTCGATCAGAAAAATTGACATTTGTCAAATCGATAATGCTATCTTGACTAGGGTATAGTGTTCTTACTGTTATATCAAATCTATGTACCGGCTTGTTGGTCTAGGGATTGGAATGCGTTCACGCGAACCTGCAAAAGCATTTCCCCAGCGAAAGAAAAGGAAAGGGGTTGGATGCCGCCTTTTGACTTGGGTCACCGGTTCGAATCCGGGGTCGGGCAAGTGTCTGAGTAAACTAGAGGCACTTTCTCACAGTCAATGTCAACGTTGAATCCATTCAATTTGTATAGGACACGATGGAAAGTTACAAATAATAAATAAATATCCTTGGACATTTCACACAACGCCATCTCGTGTCCCAAGCTAAGCAACTTAATGCTTGTGTTATGGTAACGAGATGGATAGAAATTATATATATAATATATTTTTTATTTTTTTTGTAAATACATACCTATTATAGATAGAAATGACACCCACTCCGAGCCAGTGCCTCTGGTTTAGACAAAGACACTTGCCCGACCCCGGAATCGAACCCGGGACCCGTTGAGCCAAAGGCGGCACATCTAACCACTAAATAATGAGAGAAATAGTTAAGTTATTATCAGTAAATATTACATAATGAAAAGTATTCGACCGTTTACCATCAGTTCGGAACGCGACCACAGCTGCAAAGTGCAGGGGTTTAATTTTATAGAAGTACTAGTGATTTCGATTTTTTATTGAACTATTATGCGTCAAGCTGAAGACAGGGCGCCATGACGCTCTTTACGGGAGGACTAGCCAGGATTGAACTAGTATATGAATGAATTGATTGAGATCAGGGTGCTGGGTCAGCATACAATGCCCTTCGCCATGTCTTGTACCGCTTTGTTTTAGTAACTTATTTTTCTCCAACACCAATTTTAGCCCTAGCAGTCGTCAACTTCATCATTTCAGCTCATGTCCCACTACTCAGTCAGGCTTCCTCCAAGTTTATGGAGGGATAGCATAACAGTACTTGATCGTATATCTTCGATTCACATTTCAGCCAACAAGCCTACATAAGATCGGAATCGAACCTGGAACAGAGCAGACCCCAAGTCCTTATAGCGATGAAGGACTACACAGCATATTGGAAGAACGTTGATGATGCAGCAGTCGATGGAAAGATACCAGCACTCGCAGACATTAATCTCACTGTAAGTTTGTATTAGTAGATTGGCATGTGGCGACAGAATAAGAATACACAGTGTCGCCACCCCATTTCATCCTGAGGGTGTCGTAGGAGCCTACAAAAGGACCACGATAAGGCCGATAACCCAGCCGCAAGAGAAGGAAAACTTGATACGAAACGCTGTGCCTATAAGTCTGTTCAACGTGGCACATTGGACTAATTACCCTCCTTGTAGTTGGAGGAGGCCCGACTCAGCAGTGGGTTGAGAAGTAGATTTAGAATACACGATGTCACCATCCCATGCTGTCCTGAGAGTGGGAGACGCAACTAGAGGAACGCATCAAACAGGACACCTTGCCTCACAATGTCAGCACCCCGTTCTGTCATGAGAGTGTAAGAGGCTACTAAAAAAACTCATCAGGCAGACAACTTGGCTTACGATGTCTCCACCCCATTCTGTTCTGGGAGTATAAGAGGCAACAAAGGGTCAGCGCGCACTATCGAAGTGGTGGCGGCTTTTCAGTAACAATTTAATTTCAACCTTAAGCGCTTCAGAATACAACTGTATTTGGTACAACGAAATGCAATGACGGCGAGCGACGCGTGAAGAGCGTAATCTTCTAAATACAGTCGTATTCTGAAGCGCTTTAGGTTGAAATTAAATTGTTACTGAAAAAACCTCTTCGCCGCCACTCCAATAGTGCGCGCTGACCCTAAAGGAGCACATCAGGCAGTGCTACACTTGCTAACAGAAAAGCTATACCACATGCGGGTATAGTAGGCTATATTCCCTCCATAAAGTTGGTGGAGGTAATCAGGAGTGCGAAATTAATGGGCTTAGTAGTGACTAGAATTGAGAAAGGTATGCTTAGATGGTTTGGTCATATCGAGAGGATGAGTGAAAGTAGAGTTCCAAAAGAAATATATAGCGGGAGTGTGAATGGGAACGTTGGAAGGGGCAGGCCAAGAAGGACATTCCATGACCAAATATATATAATAATAATAATAAATATGGAAATATCCTTGGACCTTTCACACAACGCCATCTCGTCCCAAGCTAAGCAACTTAATGCTTGTGTTATGGTAACGAGATGGATGATAAACTACTTATACAGGGTGGTCAAAAAGTCGTGGATCAAACGCAACCAGCGGTTAGATGGGGTTATCAGCAGCAAAAAATTGTTCTACGGGAGGTCCCTAAGGTCAACCCCTGCAGAGTTATAATTGATTTTGTGTTTTTATGAGAAATTGTCTTTTTTTACTAAAACTTGATAAAATTCGAAAAAATCTACACCCTGTATCTTTTTTATAATTTTTACTAGATTGGTACTGATGAGCCCTTTTGTTAGACATGCTATTTATGGTAGTTTATTGGGTGTGTTGAAGATAATATTAAGTTTTACGAAACCAATAATTCTTAAATCAAAACTTGTTACTTACTTCGGACCCCACTGTGAAAAAAAAATACTCTACAGAAAAGTGCCACTGTATCACAATTTTTGGCGCATTTAATAGGGATTCTAAAAAGGTATTACACATGGCTATGCGTGGCTTCGATATCTTTCAAGGACGATCTTTCGTAGCAAGGCCAGAGTTAATTCATACATAAAACTCGGTTAGGCCTACTAATCTAACCTTACCTAAGCGTGATCGTTTTCCGGATTACAGGGTCTTTATCGTCGTTTCAGCCCATAAATGACCCACTACTGAGTCGGGCCTCCTCTAAGTTCATGTTGGGAGATTAGTCTACTGTGCCACGCAGCCAACACGGGTTGACACAGGGTTTGCTTCAAGTTTTCCTTCTGTTGCGGCTAGGTGATCTGCCTGATGCGTTCTTTTAGTCGCCTCTTACGACACCTTCAATATGGTATGGGTTGGTGACATTGTTTATTCTTTATCGTCTTCGTTTCCGCCCATAAATGACCCACTACTGTGTCGGGCCTACTCACAATTCATGTAAGGACATTAGCCTACTGTGCCACGCTGGCAAAACGGGTTGGCACATGGTTTGCTGACCCGGTAAGACTCCCTCCATGTACGAATTATGTACGCACATAAAGAATACAATTCTAATAAATTGTCCGTGTGGTGTCACCAGCCCATACCATATTGAGGGTGTCGTAAGAAGTGACTAAAAGAACGCATTAGGCAGATCACCTAGCCGCAACAGAAGGAAAACTTGAAGCAAACCCTGTGTCAACCCGTCTTGGCTGCGTGGCACAGTAGGCTAATCTCCCAACATGAACTTAGAGGAGGCCCGACTCAGTAGTGGGTCATTTATGGGCTGAAACGACGATAAAGACCCTGTAGTCCGGAAAACGATCACGCTTAGGTAAGGTTAGGTTAGTAGGCCTAACCGAGTTTCATGTATGAATTAACTCTGGCCTTGCTACGAAAGATCGTCCTTGAAAGATATCGAAGCCACGCATAGCCATGTGTAATACCTTTTTAGAATCCCTATTAAATGCGCCAAAAATTGTGATACAGTGGCACTTTTCTGTAGAGTATTTTTTTTTCACAGTGGGGTCCGAAGTAAGTAACAAGTTTTGATTTAAGAATTATTGGTTTCGTAAAACTTAATATTATCTTCAACACACCCAATAAACTACCATAAATAGCATGTCTAACAAAAGGGCTCATCAGTACCAATCTAGTAAAAATTATAAAAAAGATACAGGGTGTAGATTTTTTCGAATTTTATCAAGTTTTAGTAAAAAAAAGACAATTTCTCATAAAAACACAAAATCTATTGTAACTCTGCAGGGGTTGACCTTAGGGACCTCCCGTAGAACAATTTTTTGCTGCTGATGGCCCCATCTAACCGCTGGTTTCGTTTGATCCACGACTTTTTGACCACCCTGTATACATTTTTTATTTGTAAATACATACTTATAATAGATAGAAATGACACCCAGACTCCGAGCCAGTGCCTCTGGTTTAGACAAAGACACTTGCCCGACCCCGGAATCGAACCCGGGACCCGTTGATCTAAAGGCGGCACATCTAACCACTATATTATCCGTGATGTCCTAAAGAAAGTCCTAAAGAAAAGTCAGGTCAGAAGCACCCTAAAGCGAAGAGCATGCATGTAGAGGTTGATGAAAGTGGAAGAAGCGAAAGTTGTGATCCAGGATCGTAGCAAGTGATCTCTGCCTACCCCTGCGGGAAAAGGGCGTGACTTTATGTATGTATGAAGTAGTAACCTGATTTGCCTTTTGACCTCCTCGACCCATATAGCTATAAGGTTAGACCAGCTGTAACTTTTCATGCTACTGACAATGTGTAGCGACTGCCATGAATGGTGGAATGGCAGCCGTGACATACGCCTTCACGTCCCGTCCAGAGAAGCAGGGAAGAGATCAGATCTATAACTGCGTTTTTATAGGGTCTTCTGCTTTCTGTGCCACGATGGCCAGGCGGGTTGGCACAGGGTTTCGGTTCAAGTGTTCCTTCTCTTGTGGCTAGATTATCTACCTTGTCTTTTCCTATTGTCGGCTCTTACGACACCCTCAGGATGGAATGGGATGGTGACACTATGTATTCTAAATCCGTCACCACACGGATAATCTGGTTACACTGGAGTCGATATTAATGATTTCCTCCGCCTCTTCCTCTAGATCAAGCCAGAGACTCTGACAACAGTGGTGGGGACTGTCGGTTCAGGGAAGTCCACCCTTCTGCTGGCAATGCTCCGGGAGCTGACGCCCAGCAGTGGGCACTTGCAGATCAACTGCGCGATAGCCTACGCCTCACAGGAGCCTTGGCTGTTCGAGGCATCGGTAAGTCTGTTTAGTGACGTCGGCCACTTCCCTGTTTGAGAAGATTGATAGCTGCCTTTTGCGTTATGCTAGTGAACAGGCGTTGCTGTACGGGGTAGGGGTGGCTTACTGGATTCAAGAATAAAAAAACGTTTATTTTTTTAATATACGTTTTGTAAACGAAATCCCGCACTAGGTATAATCTGTATTACGGGGGCAGATTACAAACATATAATTCACGAATACAAAAGACACCCCAGACTCGGGGCAAGTGCCTCTGGTGTAGACAAAGACACTTGCGCAACCCCGGAATCGAACCAGGGACTCGTTGATCCAAAGGCGGCACATCTAGCCCCTAGACCAACGAGGCAGTAATGAATTTATGTATGGATGTGTTTCAGTAAGCATAGTTATTGTAAGCTGGTATAAAAACAAGAAAATCCCACTGAGTTTATCCTGGCTGTCATTTGTGCTCGTGAATTACGTGTTTGTAAACTGCCCCACTATACCTAGTGCAGGGGTTAAATTATTTTTAATAAAAAAAAAACTGAGTTTTTGGTGGTAGTCAGCCCTAAGCCCTCTGCAATAGTACCATTGTTGATACAGGTGCGACAAAACATCCTGTTCGGCCAAGACCTGGACCTGCGGAGGTACAAGCAGGTCATCAAGTGCTGTCAACTGAAGACCGACCTGGAGATATTGCCGCACGGAGACAAGACCGTGGTTGGCGAGCGAGGTGAGATGGCAGAGATCATTCGATTTAGATAGAGATAAATTTAGATTCAATACTTTTCTATTAGATTGTAATTGAAGTTACACTTTTTGACTCAAAAATTTTAAATAAAAAGGGATGCCTCGTTGGTCTAGTGGTCAGATGTGCGCCTTTGGATCAACGAGTCCCGGGTTCGATTCCGGGGTCGGGCCAGTGTCTTTGTCTAAACCAGAGGCACTGGCTCGGAGTCTGGGTGTCATTTCTATCTATAATATGTATGTATTTACAAAAAAAAAATAATGTATATAAGTAGTTTATCATCCATCTCGTTACCATAACACAAGCATTAAGTTGCTTAGCTTGGGACGAGATGGCGTTGTGTGAAATGTCCAAGGATATTTATTATTATTTATTATTGATTAAAGGTGAAAATTTAGGGATGAGTGTATTTTTGTATGTTTCTTCAGAGAAAACGAAAAATTTAAAAAATAAGACAAAAAATTTACCACCCTTATTAGTAAGGGGGATGAAAAATATTTTTTGCCCGAGTCGCAGACCTAACCGATATGCACAAAAAAATTCACGATAACAAACACCGTGGCACGAGAATTTTATATATTAGATTAAAAATATTTATTTAGCAACATGGTTTTATTAATTTAATCTCTTTTTTTCATTTTCGTTTTATGTCAATGATGTGGTTTCCTTTAATTAGAGAAGCATAAGAATTTGTTATGAATCATCTTTTAAGTGAATGGTGGAAATCCAAAATACAAAACATTTTTTTTTGCGAACCGCTTTTGAATCTTCACCCGTGACGCCACTGAAGATTCCTAATGCTATTATACAGAAAAGAGCTTAAACACCTTTTACTTTATATTTGAAACTGTCAAGGCCTTCCACCATGAAATTGGAGGAGACCCGGCTCCGCAGTGGGTTGGATTTGAATTGGTTTTCAGGTGCGTCTTTGTCGGGTGGTCAACGAGCGCGTATATCCTTAGCGCGTTGCGTGTACCAACAAGCCGATGTTTATCTGCTAGATGACCCGTTGGCTGCAGTTGACGCTAAGGTACCGAATCTACTTTTTCCTGGGCTACAGTCCGCGCCAATCTTTATAGCCGGTGTGAATGTACCCGTGGGTACGAACTTGCGCATCGTAAATTTCATAACCAATAGGAACGTAGCTCACTCACACTAACATGCGGGTCGCGAGGCTGCCCTGCCTCCCCGCCCCGCGTACGTCCCGCTGATACCTCGTTTTGTGTTGTGCGCAGCGTAATGCGGCTACATTCAGACCGGCCATAAAGATTGGCGCGGACTATACTTGTACTAACCCAAATGCTATTAATAGAATAAAATCGCCACAGATACAACCCGCTGTTATACTAGAACTGAAAAATAACTTTATTTGTATACTACTACTACTAATCAGTCCATAAATGATCCACTGCTGAGTCGGGCCTCCACCAATTACATAAAGCATAATTGGCCTGCTGTGCCGCGCTGGCCAGACGGGTTGGCACTGATTTTTGTATCAAGTTTTCCTTCTCTTGTGGCTAGGTGATGAGTCAGTATATAGGTGGAAGCCTCTAAATAGCTCAAGAATACAATTGGTTGTCATTTTCCAGGTGGCACAAGCGATCTACGAGGAGTGCATCAGGTCGTTCCTCCGGGACCGCGCCACGGTGCTGGTGACTCACCACGTGCAGTTCGCCCGCCACGCGCACAACGTCGCCGTCATGAGGCAAGGAAAGGTAACGAGTGCTTACCATCTAACTGAAAGCGTACTTAATTTACGCAGGTTTTATCACAAAACTATTTTATAACGTCTTAAATAAAACTAACATCGTCACCTTCCGGCGCTTGGCCCAGGATAGGTGGTAGTCTCCGTACACTCCTATCGGTACTCATATCTACATTCACACCTTTCATACACATTTCCTCATTCACACGATTCATCCATCTCTGGGTCTTCTACAACCCTTGGGGCTTGAAAAAAAACCGACATCAGAGTTTCTTGCTAAGCACAATATATGTAGTCATAGACTTGTTGTTCATATATCGCTCTCTAGTTAAACTCAAGTGTTTCTATGACTAAATTATTTATAAACTGTGTTGGTCCTATACTACAACCTTGGGGTACCCTGTATACGATTTTCAAAGTATGTAATTAATAGCATTAGTATTCACTAATTACTTGTGTTACAACGTGGCATCATTATGAGAAGTGTGAGTTCAATATTATATATTTAACTACTTTATCATATTTTTTTCTTTCATATACCTTTCTTATGTTACGCATTGTTGTCAAAGGCTTTGTTGAAATCCTACATCAATATTTTGAATGTAAAGAATGGGCTACCTATTTAGGATGTAAAGTTAGCTTGGCCACTATCAATTTGGAGGAGGCCGAAGCCATTATATTTATGAGAATAGAAGATGTTTTAAGATATTTTGTAATGTATGAATGTATGATAATGATATATTTGTAATGGGCATATCGTCAGCAGACCAAATACTAAAAAACTACTAAATACAAAAGTTTTTTAAATATGTAACTACAATCGAAGTTTCTTTTATAGATCGTAGCACAAGGCACTTATCAAGAATTGAAAAACAATGTGACGGATTTCGAGAAATTGATAGAAATGGGAGCGAAAGTTGAAGAACAGAAACAAAAAGCTATAACATACGAAAATCAAGAAAGCGTGGTACGTATTATATGTCAATTTATACAAATAAATGATTCCAGTTTCACCCCGAGGCTACCTTTAGCAATTAATATTTTTGCGCCAATATATCTATGTCAAGCAGCTGGATGCGTCAAGCTGAAGACAGGGCACTATGGTGCTCTTTAGGGGCGGCATATGTCCAGCAGTGGACTAATGAGGGCTGATGATGATGATATCTATGTCAACGTGGTGGCGGATTGAGGATACATAGTGTCACCACCCGATTCTACCCTAAGGATGTCGTAAGAGTCGACAAAAGGAGAATTCCAGGCCGGTAGCTGGTAGCCTAGCTGCAAGAGAAGAAGACCCTGTACCAACATGTGGCACAGTAGGCTAATTACCCTCCATGGGCCTGGAGGAAACCCGACTCAGCAGTTGCTCATCTATGGGCTGACTAGTAGTTATAGTACAGTCCGCGCCAATCTTTATGGCCGGTCTGAATGTAGCCGTGGGTACGAACTTGCGCATCGTACATTTCATAACCAATACGAACGTAGCTCACTCACACGTCACGTGCGGGAGGCGAGGACGCTTTTATGGGTGGAAGACGTGCCCTGCCTCCACGCCCCGCGTACGTCCCGCTGATACCTGATTTTTGATGTGCGCAGTGTAATGCGGCTACATTCAGACCGGCCATAAAGATTGGCGCGGACTGAAGTATCAATGAAATTGGAAAAAACGACGAGGATCTAATTTATGTTTCTCTTAAAGGTATATAATGTTATGGTCAAGACAGAGAACGGAAAGGCGGACGCTAAAAGGAGTGTTAGTTTACGAGTTTTAATATTTTGGTGATTCAAAGCCAGGAGAAAGACTAGCTGGCTGGTCTAGCTAGGGGTTGTTGTGCCGCCTTTGGGTCTAGTGTTCCCGGTTTGATTGCGGGTCGGGCAAGTGTCTTTCTGTAAACCAGAGGCACTTGCTCCGAGTGTGGGTGTCATTTGTGTTCGTGAATTACATGTTTTAAACAGCATCCGCAGTTATACTAGTGCTGGGGTTTCAAAATCAAAACTCATTGAATCAAGTTGGCTCATTAGAGCTATTTAGACAAGTCAAACAATAAAATTTACCATTTAAAATTTATTATTTACCATCTACCACCGGTTCGGAATGCACCTCTACAGAGAAGAGACGGCAAGAAAGTCTGTAGTTTCTCTTTTTAGATCGCCATTTTTGTGTACAAGACTGGATATAAGACAGATTTGTGAGAGCAAACTCGCCATCCCATTTCATCCAGAAGCTCTCATAAGGGCTGATGAATGGAAACAATATGGCCAAAAACATAGCCGCAAGAGAAGGATTCCTTAAACCCACAGAAGGCTAATTTGCCCTCCATGCAATGGGAGGAGGCCTACCCCAGCCGTGGGTCAGTCGGGAGTAGTATTAGTTTTACTGTAGTCCTGTAAAAATAACATTGGTTTACAAAATCAAAATCAAAACTCATTTAATCAAGTTGGCTCATTAGAGCTCTTTTGACAGGTCAAACAAAAAATAAAATTTAAAATTTACCATTTAAAATTAATTATTTACCATCTACCACCGGTTCGGAATGCACCTCTACAGAGAAGAGCCGGCAAGAAACTCTGTAGTTGCTCTTTTTAGATCGCCATTTGGGTACAAGACTGGTTTTAAGACAGATTTGTGAGAGCAAACTCACGCAATAGTTCCAAAGGGCCAAACATCAGCCAGATATAGTTGACAATAGTAACCTTGTAATGCCCAAGCCAACCGACCCCCAGCAACGGCACCTGTTCACAAGCATGACGCATGCGGCAGCCATCGCCCTCCTCAACCATATTGCAGGGAAGAGAACGACCCGCCGCACGACGCCACCACTGCCATGAGTCTTTAAGTGAGCATGATAACTCGAGCACCAAGGAATTGAACATTTCAAAAGTTATACTAATAACGTGTTAGGATGCTCTCACATACTGTGTATAAATATCACATAACAAGAACACTATTTCTAATTACTTTGTCAGTATTCTAAAAGTATTTAAATAAGAGCATCGGACTAGCAACAACACCGATCAGTTATTCCCAAGCATTTTTGTCTAAGATATAGTCGTTAACTTTATAGTACCCCTTAAAGATTAGCCGACTTTTAATGTGACACTTAAAGTGTTCTAAAGGCAAGTCTTGAATGCCTTTAGGTATTTTATTAAATAATCGAATACCAAGACCTGCAAAAGTTTTGTGAACTTTTTGCAGCCTGTAATAAGGGACTATTATGTGATGTCTATTCCTAGTGGACATTTTATTTTTATTGATATCGCCACTCTTTTCGTAATCGCAGATATTTTTACGAATGTACATTATATTTGTAAATATGTACTGCGATGCGACTGTAAGAATCCCAGTATCCTTAAAAAGTTCTCTTAGTGATTCTCTAGAATTAAGATTATAAATTGCACGCACCGCTCGCTTTTGTAAAACAAAAATGGTTTCAATATCGGCAGCATTTCCCCACAATAAGATACCATAAGACATAATGCTGTGAAAATAACTGAAATATATTAATCTAGCTGTGTCTACATTAGTAAGTTTTCTAACTTGTCTCACAGCATAAGCCGCAGAGCTCAGTTTAGCTGCGAGACACGTTATATGTGCCCCCCATTGAAGTTTAGGGTCTAAAGTAATGCCTAAGAATTTTGTTGATTCTACAATATCTACGCATCTATTGTCAATCATTAAATGGGTGTTACTAATTCGTACATTGGGCGTGACAAACTTAATACATTTCGTTTTTGAGCATTTAATGCAAGGTTATTCGTCTCAAACCAGTGGCATACTTGAGAGAGTGCGCTGTTTACATCGTCATATGAACTTTTGTCTCTGTCAACCTTAAATATTAACGAAGTGTCATCTGCAAACAACACAGTATTACAAATATTTTCCACAAAAAGGGGGAGGTCATTAATATATATTAAAAACAAAAATGGGCCTAGAATAGAACCCTGCGGCACGCCCATTAACACAGGTGAACCGGTCGACTGAACACCATTTACACTTACAAACTGAATCCTGTCATTTAGATATGAGGCCATTAATTTCAGGGCATGATCGGAAATGCCATAATGACGAAGCTTTCTCAACAGTGTATCGTGATGAACGCAATCAAAAGCTTTTGACAGATCGCAGAATACACCTATGGCATTTTGACCATTTTCCCAGGCACTGTAAATATGCCTCAATAGAGCGGCCCCTGCATCAGATGTAGACCGACCTTCAGTGAAACCGAACTGATTCTTGTGGAGTAAATTATTTGAATTGAAATGGTGAAGCAACTGTTTAAGTATCAGCTTTTCGAATATTTTACTTAATGCTGGTAGTATAGAAATTGGTCTATAATTCCCCGGTTCTTTTTTATCTCCAGCTTTAAATAAAGGAATAATTTTGCTGTGCTTCAATAAATTTGGAAAAACACCCATATTCACACATTGATTAAAAATTTTAGCAAGGTGTGGAGCTATATCAGGCAATATTACCTTAAGTATGTAGACGGAAATTCCCCACAGGAACACAGCTACAAGCTCCGTTCGCAGCGTTCGATGTCAGAAGCGTCGCAGTTATCTTTTAATCTAGATTTGGACAGTAACTTGAGTCCTGTATATGAAGGTAAGTGCTCCATTCCAAACTGAGGGTGTCGTAACAGCCGGCTTGACTGCCTAGTTGGTCTAGGGATTGGATGTGCTGCCTTAGGATCATGGGGTTTGATGCCGGGGTCGGTAAGTGACTTTGTCTAAACCAGAGGCACTTGCTCGGAGTCTGGGTGTCATTTGTGTTCGTAAAATTACATGTTTGTAAACTGCCCTCGTGATACAGGTTATTCGTAGTACAGGGGTTTATATTAAACTAGTGACCCGGCCCAGCTTCCGGTGCAATTATGCACGTATTATACATATAAACCTTCCTCATGAATCACGCTATCTATTAAAAAAACCGCTTCAAAATCCGTTGCGTAGTTTTAAAGATTTAAGCATACATAGGGACGGACAGACGACAGCGACTTTGTTTTATAATATGTAGTGACTAGCTGTCGAGATTCAGCTGTCGGCTCATACCCTCAGCACCCTCACTCTCACGGACGGTCAGCATAACGTTGAATGTATTTAATTTCGTCTGTAGGTGAGATCCAAAAGAAAGGCGCAGTCGGGACCGGAGTCTATGTCTCATATATCAAGAGCGGAGGCAGCGTGTTATCTATGACGATGTTGATATCATTGTTCCTGCTCGCACAGCTGTTCTACTCTGCCACTGACGTCTGGCTTAGAGACTGGTGAGTGATAGGGACACTGCCATTTTTGTAGCGGGCAAGAGAGGTGGACGACCCTGGTGCTGTCCGACTCATCAACTAACATTTCAGGTGTATATAGATGATCATCCAGCAAGACGAGATGATCATGTTATAATTGGTTAGGAAAATAAATATTTACGTTATTGTTAGTATGTAAAATACAAAAGGCCTTGTTATTTATTATTAAATTTTCCATCTCAACGTGTCCCGGAGTACCACATCACCCGGCCAGTATCCGAAAGACATGCAGAATGCGTTTTGAACGAAAACGAAGTGTATTCCTAGATGCAGGTTTGTCTAGGGACGAATCCCCGAAAAAAATAATGTAAAATATATCTTAGTTAATAGAGATGTTTTTTTCGTTCTCTTTGGTTATTCTCTCTTCTAAATTACGTTTGACCCCTACGTGGTCTCCACTCCCGAACCCATTTTCCTGAAGTCGATATAATTATCATTATTGGGCCTGAAGTGATAATAATTCGATTAAATCCTAGCTGAACAGTACGGGTCCTATATCCGTACCTTGCGGTATACCCCACAGTGGAATGTTTAGACAGTTGCTCAACATGACGAAATTTTATGGATAACATTTTTCAAGTTCACTAAATTTTATTAATTAACATTTGTAACTTCGCTTTGAAAGATTTTTTAAATAGTATGTTACCAATGTACATGTAATGATACACGGTCAAAGGCTTTATAAAATTTTAATGTCTATAGATTTCTTGTTACATTTATTGTGTGTTGTTTAGGTAATTAAATTGTGTTTGTCAAGGTGTATGCATTTTTTTAAAGGTGTATGCATTTTTTAGGGTAAATTTCGAGGAAGAGTATAGTGCCGTGTCAACTTCCGCGCAGAATGGAACTGGTCAGTAGAAGTTATGCTAAATATGATTTTGAAAAAGACATCTTGTCCTTACTATTTTACCTACATCCGTCACTGTTGTATCCATTTTTAGTGTCATTTTTAGTTTTAGTCTGTGTCTTTAACACAGCACTACTCCCCTAGTTAGTCTGTGGTCGATGACAATTAATAAGTTTTTGGTAGTGGGATAAATAAAAAGTGAATTACTGATTTATAAACTGGTCTATTAATTTATTACTGTCACATAATTAGCGATCCAACAGTCACCATACAGAAATTATATATAGCATTGCAAAGGAATCCAAACCAAATTCTAGCGTTAGCGTTGAATTTCCACCAGCCCCCATCCTCTTCGAAGACCTCTCCAACAACTACTTCCACTTGTCGCGTCAGAACTGCCTCTACATCTACGGCGGGCTCATTGGCGTCTGCATCTTCTTCACATGGAACAAGCTCGTGGTCTTCTACAACACTTGCATCAAGGCGTCCGTTTCTCTTCACAATAATATGTTCAGGTAAACTTACCCCTAGTTAGATCTATCGTCGTCTCTGCTCCCTACCACGACCGTAGCTTTTATGTCCATCCATATTTTTTAGTTATTTTTGCTGAAATGATGATGGTTAAAATATAAAATGGGCTTCATCACAAGGCTCATAGTCACCCACAGGGCAATGGAGAGGGCTATGCTCGGAGTTTCCCTGCGAGATCGAATCAGAAATGAGGAGATACGCAGGAAAACCAGGGTTACCGACATAGCCCACCGGATTGCCAAACTTAAGTGGCAGTGGGCAGGGCACATAGCGCGCAGGACCGACACCCGATGGGGCAGAAAAGTCCTCGAGTGGCGACCGCGTTTCGGAAAGTAGTGCTGGTAGACCTCCTACATGGTGGACCGATGACCTGGTTAAGGTCGTCGGGAAACGATGGATGCGGGCGGCCCAGGGCCGGCCTCTGTTGAAATCCTATGTTCAGCAGTGGACGTCTTTCGGCTGAAATAATGATGATGATGATGACTACACTTATACGCAATCCTCGATAACGTTTTGTTCCCAGCGTTAGGACTACATACTGACAAAACTCATAATCTTAAACAGAGAGACAAAAATTGAAAAAAAAAAAAAAAATGGACATGTACCGTGTATATGTCAACGGAAAACAACAAGAACCGGAAATTTATAAATTTCCTAGGAAATTTATAAACGTCCGTAGGATTCCAAACGAGAGATAAATTGTATTATTTTACGCCCACATTTTCGGAAATTTATAAACTTACGACGCGACGTCTCGTCGTAAATTTATAAACTAACGGATATCCATTCGTAAGATTCTAAACGGTTCGACCAATCACAGTAGAGCTTTTAATTTTACGCTTCTACAAGATACGGCAAATAACACACTGTTCTCTGATTGGTCGATGTTGATAGTGGCATGCTTGTGTCCATAGACATAGGTACAATTAGACTTGCCAAACTATAAATTTATCAGTACGTAACAGTATTTTTACTTTAAAACTAGGTAAGTACCTATAATACAGGGTTACTGTTTTACATAATATGCTAATGACCCCTACTTCACTCTACCAAAATAAAACAATAGAAATAGAGTGGTGCGAAGTTAAAAAGTTTTATTAAAAAGAAAAACAATCATAAAACAATAACGCCGGCCTTCTGCCAAAAAAAACCAAACATCATAAAGTTTAATTTAAAAAAAAAAACGCGAATTGCCAAACGCTAAGTAATAAAAAAAATGCTTAAAACCATGTAACAAATTAAACATACTAAAATAAGTATTTAACTTAAAAAACCCCTGACATCGGACTGCATTATGGCTGAGTACACACACAATGTTCACTACATTGAGAGTCTACTCAGCCATAAATGTCAGGTACCTAACTTTTTTATATCTGTTTCATTGATACCCTTACAATGAGTCCAAACACGATCATCTACTGTAATTTGGTAAGGAGTTGGGTATCCTATAGATTCCTGATGATGCAGCAGTATCAGGTCTAGGTTACCACAAGTAGACAATATCGAACAATGGCGGCGGAGAGGACGGAGAAGGAACACGTGACTTATTCAACCAATCAGAGCGCCCATGGCGTTTGGTTACTGCTACTTATTATTTTACGCGTGAGTTCAGTAAGTTTATAAATTTCCGAAAATGTGGGCGTAAAATAATACAATTTATCTCTCGTTTGGAATCCTACGGACGTTTATAAATTTCCTAGGAAATTTATAAATTTCCGGTTCTTGTTGTTTTCCGTTGACATATACATCAAATTGCACTTAGTAAAAGCGGTTATTTTTTTAATATTGCAAACAGATACTCCAATTTTATTTACAGTCCTCGCCAATCTCTATGGCCGGTCTGAATGTAGCCGCATTACGCTGCGCACAACACAAAATGAGGTATCAGCGGGACGTACGCGGGGCGGGGGGAGGCAGGGCACGCCCTCGCCACCCGCGTGTTAGTGTGAGTGAGCTACGTTCGTATTGGTTATGAAATGTACGATGCCCAAGTTCGTACCCACGGCTACATTCAGACCGGCCATAAAGATTGGCGGGGACTGTATTTGTATAGATACACCGATTTAAGCTTTCATTTCTAGCGTATGAAGTCGGCTTACATTATATTTCCAATTTTATTTGTCTCAGGGGTGTCACGAATGCCCCGATGTGGTTCTTCAACCACAACCCGTCTGGCCGCATCCTGAACCGGTTCTCGAAGGACATGGGGCAAGTCGACACCCTAATGCCGATTACCTTGGTCGACTGCCTTGGGGTGAGTGGAGTATATAACAAGGTCTATAATTAGAAAAAAAAAGGAAGCAACTACAGAGTTTCTTGCCGGCTCTTCTCTGTGGAGCAGCATTCAGTACCGGTGGTCGTTTCAGTAGGAAAGATGGCTGGATTGTGATAATGGGGAAAAGAGTATGAATGTAGATAGTAGTGTATGGAGACTACCACCTAACGTGGGGCAAGGGCCGAAACTTGATATTACTACTAACTACTCAGCCCATAAATGACCCGCTGCTTAGTTGGGCCTCCTCCGATCACAAGGAGGGTAAATATACACTTATTTCAAGTTTAATAGCTAACTACTGAACCGATTTCGATACAAATTGCACCAAGCACCAGCTTTCGAGTAGAAAAAGAATTTTCAAAATCGGAAATTTGTTCACCCAGTCCAAATCTGAAGTTTCTAAAAAAAAACATTCGATTTGAGGACTTCCTCCGTTTTCGAATTCAGTTAATAATTGAGCAGAGATGATAACCACGATAAAAAAAAACTAACTTCCCTCCATGTACTTGGAGGAAGCCTGAGATGGAGGCGTCAGGCAACTCCACGCAACTAATAAGGTACCATTGTTCCCAGTTCCTGCTAGAAGTTTTGGCGATCCTGGTAGTTGTATGCATAGTGAACTGGTGGCTGCTACTCCCGACAGCTGTAATAGCAGTGCTGCTCTATCTCTTGAGGAACATGTTCCTCTTCACCAGTCGAGAGCTGAAGAGAATAGAGGCTATTGGTACGTCAGTATTTATTTTACTTCATCGTAGTATTTACTCCATTTATTTAAGGTCGGCACTAGACTTTAACCTTTTTTAAGCTATTGTATAGCTTTAATCATGGACGCGGCGACCGAATCAAGAAATTCCGTTACGAAAATAAAACCTAACACCCCCCCACTCCGCCTACACACCCTGGGGAGGAGTTTCACTAGACGAGCAGTGCGGTGGTCGTCCAGTGAAACTATCACTACATATTATAAAACAAAGTCGCCTACGTCTGTCCGTCCCTATGTATGCATAAATCTTTAAAACTACGCAACGGATTTAGAAGCGGTTTTTTTTAATAGATAGAGTGATTCAAGAGGAAGGTTTATATGTATACTAAATGCATAATACATATATGCAATACATACATGCATGCATTGCACCCGTGCAAAGCCGGGCCGGGTCGCTAGTATCATATAAATCAAAACCATATCGGCGAGCAACTTGAAGCCAGCGCCATCTAGTTACATTAAATACAACTCGACATTAAACATACCGCCTACCAAGGACGTATATAATTAAAAAGAATATCCTTCACTTGTAATAAAAAATACTGCATATATAAAAAAAATATAATTGCATAAGTTGATAAAAAATGCTTATATGCAATAGCTTTACCGCGGCCGTCCCCGAGTGCCACAATTAGTTATTTTTTGTTTTCCTGGGAAAATGCTTTATGCCCTTCGGGAGGTGGGGTCGGAGGTTAGGTGGGATTTTGGAACACCCTACCCACTAAATCTCTAGCGGTATACTCTCACACGTCACGCTTCGTAAACGATCCATTTGACAGTGGCGCCTTGAGTATAGATAGATAGATATATAGATAAACTCTTTATTGTACAAAAGAAATAAAACAGAACACAATATATGCAACAATAATTTGTACGAGGGGCGGTCTTATCACAAAATGCGATTTCTTGCAGACAACCTTGAGATGGACATTAATAAGAAGAAGTTAATAAAGGGTAGTTAAGTACAATAATATGCAATATGAAAACATTAAAAAGAAAAGATAGTTTAAATACTATATTTTTAAGTTGACTAATAATTTTTAAGCCAATTTAAGTTGACTTCATTATGTGTGTCGGTTATTTTTCGCTGTAATTTTTTTATTGTTGTTTGTATCGGTTTAATTTAATTTCTTTTCTGTGCATATTTAGTAGGTATGTAAATTAATTACAAACTAGCCGCCAATAACTAAAAAATAAATTTGAAGGAAAGACATTACACAATTTTCTTCGTTCTTCGAGGGCTCATGCATGACACTTCGCTGAAAGCCATCAAATGATCAAATGCATAGTTTTTGATTCTTTATAGGACATACAGACAAACATTCATTTTTAACCCCCGACGCAAAAAGAGGGGTGTTATAAGTTTGACGTGTCTGTCTGTCTGTCTCTTTTGAGCTGCTTTTTTGAGCGTTGGGGGACCAGGGGTCAGGTAATAAATAAGTAGGAGCGGTCCCCCAACGCGATGTATTTTTTTATTTTTTGCTTTCACAGGGTACCTAGGTGATTGTGTCGGGGGTTTATTTAAATTTTTAATTATGTTTTTTTACAAACATTAATGCGGTAACACACTGTATACAAAAAATCAGACGATTGAGAACTTCCTTTTTAGAGTAAAATACCAACAAATTGAAAGATATCGAGTGTACGAAGGCGGCAATTTCAAAACAAACCCTTTGCTCGCAGCTCGCAGCCAGTCCTTGAACCACATATCGGCTACAGTGTCCGGTCTGCAGACAGTACGCGCCAGTGGGCGTCGCCAGCGCACCCTGGCCAGTGAGTTTGACAAGTTGCAAGATCTCCACTCGATGTGCTGGACCCTAGTGCTCAACACCAACAGAGCCTTTGGCTTCTGGATGGATATGGTGTGCTGTCTCTACCTTGCTTTCATCACGGCTAGCTTTTTCTTCCTCGATGGACAGAGTAAGTATTACTCTGACAATGTGACAACCATGTAATTATGATCTGATTACCACGTAGTTATGATCTGACCGCTATCTGATAACCATGCAGTTATGACCTGACCAATCTGACAGCCTTGTAATTAAGATCTGACCACTTTCTGATGGCCATGTAATTGTGACCACTATCTGACAAATATGTAATTACTATCTGATAATAATTATCTGACAACTATCTAATACTATGTAATTATGATCTGACGGCTATGTAATTATGATCCGACAACTATCTGACATCCGTTATTTATTATCTTACCACTATCCGACAGACATATAATTATGATCTGACCACTAGATATCTGATAACCACTTGATTATGATGTGACAAGTACGTAATGATGACCTGACATCTATCTGACAGCTATTTCATTATGATCTGACAGCTTTGTAATTATTTTCTGACTACTATTTGACAACCATGTTATTATGCTCTGACAACTATCTGATAACCATGTAATTATGATCTGACCACTATCTGACAGCCTTCTAAGTGATCTGACTACTATTTGACAACCATGTAACTATGACCTGACAACTATCTGACATAGATGTAATTATCATCTGACAAATATCTGATAACCATATTATTCTGATCTGACAACTGTCATCGCTCACTATGCGCTCCATTAAAAGATTTAAAGCCACCCAAAGGGCAATGGAGAAGGCTATGCTCGGAGATTACCTGCGAGATCGAATCAGAAATGAGGAGAGACGCAGGCAAACCAGGGTTACCGACATAGCCCACAGGAGTGTCTAAGTGTGCTTAAGCGGCAGTGGGCAGGGCACATAGCTCGCAGGACCGACGCCCGATGGGGCAGAATGGTCAGTCTTCAGAAAACGGGGGTGAAACCTTGGGAGAGGCCTACGTCCAGCAGTGGACGTATTTTGGCTGAAATTATGAACGTGTAATTCATGTATCTCCTCGGTTTTAAAGGCCAAGTTAATATCTGTGCAGACACCCTGGGCGGCAACGTGGGCCTGGCGATCACGCAGGTGATGGGCATGGTCCGCATGTGCCAATACGGAATGCGGCAGACGGCCGAGCTCGAGAACCAGATGACTTCGGTGAGTTGGAACCGTTTGGGTGCTTGGGACACTTGGAAACACCATTGGGGCTCTTAGGAGAGACAGATAGCGGATTCTTCGGGGAGGCTTAAGGTAGCTGGAAATCGATTGATGTGGTCGGCCCAGGACCGGCCTTTGTGGAGATGCTTGGGGGAGGCATATGTTTAGCAGTGGACGTCTATTGACTGAAATGATGATGATGATAGTTTCACCACCATTTTATTTTTACTTTTCACACAACGCCATCTCGTCCCAAGCTAAGCAACTTAGGGCCCCCGCGTATTTAGGCGGCCAGTCGCGCGGCCTGGCCGAATAATGCACGGAGGCCCTTAATGCTTGTGTTATGGTAACTAGGTGGATGATAAACTACTTATATACATTTTTTTTTGTAAATACATATTATAGATAGAAATGACACCCAGACTCCGAGCCAGTGCCTCTGGTTTAGACAAAGACACTTGCCCGACCCGGGAATCGAACCCGGGACCTGTTCATCCAAAGGCGGCACATCTAACTGCCCTAAAAACAGCCTTTTTCTTTTTCACATACAAACCTTTTCTAACTGAAACGTAGAGACTTAGAGCTTTATTGCTATTGTATAAAGTTCATATTAAATGACAACCACTCACTGTTGTCTAAGCAATGTAGGTGTGGTTCCTAACGTCAAAGAGTCAATGTGCACTATAATACCGGTATCTTTTTGACAGGACGAAGTCTGTCGGGTCCGCTAGTTACATTATAATAACTAGCGACCCGCCCCGGCTTCGCCCGGGTGCAATGATTAACATCTAAAATTATGAGTGTTTCTAAAATTATGATTATGATATTATGCATGTATTATACCTTCCTCTCGAATCACTCTATATATTTGTATGTCGCTTATGTACAATAAAGTGTTATCTATCTATCTACCTATCTCTCTATATTACAAAAAACCGCTTCAAAATCCGTTGCGTAGTTTTAAAGATTTAAGCATACATAGGGACGGACAGACGACAGCGACTTTGTTTTAAACTATGTAGTGATACAAAACTATTGTTTTAATTTATACAGTAGTTTCATTATCAGGGAATAAAAGGGTTTGAACGTTTTCATGACCTATTCTGATTCGGTCGTCAAATAGCTCATAGCCGGTTTGTTTGCCAGGTGGAAAGGATATTGGAGTACACCAGCTTACCAGCCGAACAGCCGGTGGAGGTGGACAAGAAGGCTCTCGACGCGAACCACCCCGGACTGGACTTCGAGAAGTGGCCTATGAAAGGTCAGGTATAATCTATCTATATAAAATTATCATGGGTTTGTTATTGAACTCCTCCGAAATGCCTCGACCGATTTTGATAAAATTTTATATTCACATTTGGTAGGTCTGCGAATCGGACAACATCTTTTTGTCATCCCCCTACCTGTCTAGGGTGGACCGACGATCTGGTAAGGTTGAGTTGAGTGGCAACCCTTCCCCCGCCCCCGCAATCTTACTGCCCCCGTCCAGCGCTGATTCTTCTCCATCAACAGGTGAAATAGTGTTCGACGATGTGTCTCTGGAATACGAGAAGCCGCCTTCCAAAGACGCTCCCGTCACCGAACCTGTGTTGGCCATCCGTGGAGTCACCTTCTCCGTGCGTCCAGCCGAAAAAGTGGCCGTCGTTGGCAGGACAGGCGCTGGCAAGAGTTCACTTATTAATGCTCTGTTTAGGTGAGTTTCTTGGCAGCTTTTCGTAATTATGCCCGCGAAACATGCTCCCCGACCCAGACGGGCCTTGGACTTCAACCCCACGCTATCGATATCAGTATGATATCTGCCCCGGACCCCCTGACCCACTCGCCTTGTGTTGCGGCAGTTTTGGCTCCAAGGAAATTGAGGACAGGCCGGACCTTGGAGCCTAAGGCCCGGTTTCCACCAAAGCAGAGAGGAGACGAGAGGAGAAGTGTTTTGAATAACCAATCAGATTTCGTTATTCTATTTCCATTCTGACATTGCTCACATCAGTCCACATTCTGCATGTCCATCAGTCACGTTAGCCAACATTCGCAAAGTCCATCAGTCACATCAGTCCACATTCGCAATGTCCATCAGTCAACATTCACGATGTCCATCAGTCACATCAGTCTACATTCGCAATGTCCATCAGTCACATCAGTCTACATTCGCCGTGTCCACCAGTCTTGTCAGTCAACATTAGCATTGTTCATCAGTCACGTCAGCTACCATCCGCCATATCCATCAGTCACATCAGTCAACATTCACGATGTCCATCAGTCACATCAGTCTACATTTGCAATGTCCATCAGTCACGTCAGTCAACATTAGCATTGTTCATCAGTCACATCAGTCCACATACGCAATGTCCATCAGTCAACATTCACGATTTCCATCAGTCACATCAGTCAACATTCACGATGTACATCAGTCACATCAGTCAACATTCACGATGTCTATCAGTCAACATTCACGTTTTTCATCAGACACATCAGTCCACATTTGTAATGTCCATCAGTCACGTCAGTCAACATTAGCATTGTTCATCAGTCACATCAGTCCACATACGCAATGTCCATCAGTCAACATTCACGATTTCCATCAGTCACATCAGTCTACATTCGCCGTGTCCATCAGTCACATCAGTCAACATTCACGTTGTTCATCAGTCACATCAGTCAACATTCGCCGTGTCCATCAGTCACATCAGTCCACATTCGCAATGTCCATCAGTCAACATCCACGATGTCCATCAGTCACATCAGTCTACATTCGCAATGTCCATCAGTCACATCAGTCTACATTCGCCGTGTCCACCAGTCTTGTCAGTCAACATTAGCATTGTTCATCAGTCACGTCAGCTACCATCCGCCATATCCATCAGTCACATCAGTCAACATCCACGATGTCCATCAGTCACATCAGTCTACATTTGCAATGTCCATCAGTCACGTCAGTCAACATTAGCATTGTTCATCAGTCATATCAGTCCACATACGCAATGTCCATCAGTCAACATTCACGATTTCCATCAGTCACATCAGTCAACATTCACGATGTACATCAGTCACATCAGTCAACATTCACGTTGTTCATCAGTCACATCAGTCCACATTCGTAATGTCCATCAGTCTACATTCGCAATGTCCATCAGTCACATCAGTCTTCATTCGCCGTGTCCACCAGTCTTGTCAGTCAACATTAGCATTGTTCATCAGTCACGTCAGCTACCATCCGCCATATCCATCAGTCACATCAGTCAACATTCACTTTGTTCATCAGTCACATCAGTCTACATTGGCAATGTCCATCAGTCAACATTCACGATTTCCATCAGTCACATCAGTCTACATTCGCAATGTCCATCAGTCACATCAGTCAACATTCACGATGTACATCAGTCACATCAGTCTACATTCGCCGTGTTTTTCAGTCACATCTGTCAACATTCACGATGTCCATCAGTCACATCAGTCTACATTCGCAATGTCCATCAGTCACATCAGTCAACATTCACGTTGTTCATCATTCACATCAGTCAACATTCGCCGTGTCCATCAGTCACATGAGTCTACATTCGCAATGTCCATCAGTCACATCAGTCCACATACGCAATGTCCATCAGTCAACATTCACGATGTCCTTCAGTCACATCAGTCTACATTCGCAATGTCCATCAGTCACATCAGTCAACATTGGTCGTGTCCATCAGTCACGTCATTCAACATTAGCATTGTTCATCAGTCACATCAGTCCACATACGCAATGTCCATCAGTCAACATTCACGATGTCCATCAGTCACATCAGTCAACATTCACGATGTCTATCAGTCAACATTCACGTTTTTCATCAGACACATCAGTCCACATTTGTAATGTCCATCAGTCACATCAGTCAACATTCACGTTGTTCATCAGTCACATCAGTCAACATTCGCCGTGTCCATCAGTCACATCAGTCAACATTCACGATGTACATCAGTCACATCAGTCAACATTCGCCGTGAACATCAGTCACGTCAGTCAACATTAGCATTGTTCATCAGTCACATCAGTCCACATACGCAATGTCCATCAGTCAACATTCACGATGTACATCAGTCACATCAGTCAACATTCACGTTGTTCATCAGTCAACATTCACGATGTACATCAGTCACATCAGTCAACATTCGCCGTGTCCATCAGTCACATCAGTCAACATTAGCATTGTTCATCAGTCACATCAGTCCACATACGCAATGTCCATCAGTCACATCAGTCCACATACGCAATGTCCATCAGTCACATCAGTCTACATTCGCCGTGTCCACCAGTCTTGTCAGTCAACATTAGCATTGTTCATCAGTCACGTCAGCTACCATCCGCCATATCCATCAGTCACATCAGTCAACATTCACTTTGTTCATCAGTCACATCAGTCAACATTCGCCGTGACCATCAGTCACGTCAGTCAACATTAGCATTGTTCATCAGTCAACATTCACGATTTCCATCAGTCACATCAGTCTACATTCGCAATGTCCATCAGTCACATCAGTCAACATTCACGATGTACATCAGTCACATCAGTCAACATTCGCCGTGTCCATCAGTCACATGAGTCTACATTCGCAATGTCCATCAGTCACATCAGTCAACATTCACGTTTTTCATCAGTCACATCAGTCCACATTTGTAATGTCCATCAGTCACGTCAGTCAACATTAGCATTGTTCATCAGTCACATCAGTCAACATACGCAATGTCCATCAGTCAACATTCCCGATTTCCATCAGTCACATCAGTGTACATTCGCAATGTCCATCAGTCACATCAGTCAACATTCGCCGTGAACATCAGTCACGTCAGTCAACATTAGCATTGTTCATCAGTCACATCAGTCCACATACGCAATGTCCATCAGTCAACATTCACGATGTCCTTCAGTCACATCAGTCTACATTCGCAATGTCCATCAGTCACATCAGTCAACATTCACGTTGTTCATCAGTCACATCAGTCAACATTCGCCGTGACCATCAGTCATGTCAGACAACATTAGCATTGTTCATCAGTCGCATCAGTCCACATACGCAATGTCCATCAGTCAACATTCACGATTTCCATCAGTCACATCAGTCCACATTTGTAATGTCCATCAGTCACGTCAGTCAACATTAGCATTGTTCATCAGTCACATCAGTCAACATACGCAATGTCCATCAGTCAACATTCCCGATTTCCATCAGTCACATTAGTCTACATTCGCAATGTCCATCAGTCACATCAGTCAACATTCACGATGTACATCAGTCTACATTCGCCGTGTCCATCAGTCACATCAGTCAACATTCACGATGTCCATCAGTCACATCAGTCTACTTTCGGCGTGTCCATCAGTCGCGTCAGTCAACATAAGCATTGTTCATCAGTCACATCAGCCACAGCATCCACAGATGTGGATATAACCAAAACTGATTGGTTATTCAAAACACGTCTCCTCTCCTCTCTGCTTTGGTGGAAACCGGGCCTAACCCTCCATGACGTGTGCCCTGACAGTGTATGGCCCAGTGGTTCTTGAAGGCATAGGTGGCGGGACGTTCCAGTGGCGACCAAAAATATGGCTTGCCTTAAAAACTGTATCTCGTTCTCTCATCACCTGTCTGTCTTCACCAGGTTAAGCCGCGTGTGGGGTCAAGTGTCGGTGGACGGGGTGACGGTGGCGCAAGCCGGTCTCCGGGAGTGGAGGTCGCGGCTGTGTGCCTTGCCCCAGCGTGCCGCCCTGTTCGCAGCCAGCCTCCGGGACAACCTGGACCCGGGAGGAAAATACTCCGACGAACAGATATACCGAGCCCTCGACCAGGTGAACACCAGGATGCTACAGTCAACCCCTTTCTTAAATAACAAAAAATGAGGGCGTGGAGTCCCTCCGCGCGGAGATTCGAAGAAACTCGACACCGCAGCAGGGTTCACCCATATCACCTGGAAACGATAACGTCCAGCACGGTACGCTTCCAGCGATCATTCCTACCACGCACGTGCAGACTCTGGAATGAATTACCTGCGGCGGTGTTTCCCGAGCGCTACGACATGTCCTCCTTTAAACGAGGTTTAAAAAGAGCACTCACTTCACGGTAGGCAACGGCTTGGCTGTGTCCCTGGCACTGCCAAAGTCCATGGGCGGGCGGCGGTTTACACTTACCATCAGGTGGGCCGCTAGTTCGTTTGCCTACAAAGGCAATAAAAAAAAAAAAAAAAACTTCGTAATGTGGAAATGAAAATAGGAAGGGGTAGAAATTTATTTTTAGTGAAATCATATTGTTTCTTGAAGACCAACTTTACGAGTATTAACATTGCTTACAATTCACAATTGATGGCATCTTTTCATTGGGGAGAAACATCCATATCTATGACTCACTCTCTTTCTCTCCCCTACTTTTTATCTTTGTGTATCTTTCTTTCTCTCTCCCTCTTGTGCGTTAAACGTTTAACGCAACCTTGTTGCACCGAATTCAAATATTGTATACGATAATAGAAAAAAAAATGCGTGCGTACAAATTACACATGTCAGAAGTAAAACTAATAATATATTTTTTTTTAAATTAAAATGTAGAACGGTATTTATGTAAAGTTATTACTTAATATTTTCAAAAAAAAAATATAATACTAGCTGTCCCGGCAAACGTTTTGCCAAATAATTAACCATCCCCCGCGCAACCCCCACCCCGCGCAACCCTCTAGGTCTTATGGTTCAGAGATATCGATCTCCTATCGCAAACGTTGTTTTGCCATGTAATTAAATAGGGGTTGATCGTAGAGGGGTGAAAATTTAGGGTTGTTTGTATTTTTGTATGCTGTATCTTAAAAAAATAAAAGCAAAAAAATTTCTCTAAAAAATATACAATTTTTTTTGACCCCCCCCCCCCTTAAAATTTAGGGGGATGAAAAATAGATGTTGTCCTATTCTCATACCTACCCAATATGCTCACAAAATTTCATCAAAATCGGTCAAGCCGTTTCGGAGGAGTTTGGCATCTAAAACTGTGAAATTTTATATATTAGATTATCATTAAATGACAAGTGGCAAATTAAAATGTTATTTGAAAATATTAAAACTTCCTAACCTTCAAACAAATTAAAAAACCTTCATTCTCCATCTCCATCCATCGAATAAAATGAATGCGAATATCTCAGGTGGAGCTCCGAGGCATGGTCTCCGCGCTGCCCGCGGGCCTGCACACCAAAGTGGGGGATGGGGGAGGCAACCTGTCCTCCGGCCAGAGGCAGCTCGTGTGCCTGGCCAGGGCTGCGCTTGCCGGCTGCAGGGTGTTGGTGCTGGACGAGGCCACCGCCAACGTCGATACAGAGTGAGTGTCAATAAGGTCACTCGCTATAAGGTCTATAAAGCGACCACCGCCGCCGATGAACAACCGCAACACCAGACGCTGGTAGTAAGATCGAAACGTTCCTGTCGTGGCTCTTCTCTGTAGAGATGGCGGGGGGTTGATTGGTTTATTGTGAAATACAAGGAGATTGTATTGTTCGAATTTTAATGTCTGTGTTTCTTTCAGTCCTGGCATTGTCTAAGCGCTTTGTGAAAAATCTTCGACAAATAAAATTGATTTTGGAGACGCAATGGAGACCTTTATTCGCGGATTTGTTTTTTGATTGGCCCTCTCAAGGTCTATCCGTCATTCATTCCGTAAACGTGTAGCGTGTTTCTCTCATCTTGCGAACTTGCTCTCACTATGCTGTTTAGTGCTTTTTGTAAACAACACCAATAATTTAAAAAAAATAAGCAACTACCTAGTTTCTTGCCGGCTCTTCTCTGTAGAGCAGCCTTCCGAACCGGTGGTAGTTTCGGCATGAATGTGAGTGAACGCAGGGATTGTGAGCGATAAGGGGAGATGGAGGGATTGTAGGAGTGCGGAGTTGTGTGTGAAAGGTGTGAATGTAGGTATGACGACTGATGGGTGTGTGTGGAGACTATCACCTAGTGTGGGACAGGGGCCGTAAGATGATAATGGTTTTTATAAATATGACGATTTATAAGAGTTTTGTGATGAAACCTACGTAAATAAAGTTCCTTTTGAGTTTGAGTTTGAGAGGCAGTTAAATTGGAAAAGGATTTCTGTGTTGTGACGGATTTAGATTACACAGTGTCACCACCTCATTCTATCTTGAGGGTGTCGTAAGAGCTGACAAAAGGAAATGAAATGACAAGGCCGAAAACCTAGATGCAAGAGAAATAAAACTTGTCAAACCCTGTGCCAACCCGTCTGGCCAGCGTGGCACAGTAGGCTAATTTCCCTCTATGAATTTGGAGGAGGCCCGACTCAGAAGTGAGTCATAAATAAATATCCTTGGACATTTCACACAACCCCATCTCGTCCCAAGCTAAGCAACTTAATGCTTGTGTTATGGTAACGAGATGGATGATAAACTACTTATATACATATTTTTTTTGTAAATACATACATATTATAGATAGAAAGTCAAAGTCAAATCATTTATTTTGCATAGGACATGTGGGGAATGGACACTTACAAATTGTCAACATATTAATAAAATTAATACAAAGCAAAGTAATATAGTCTACCACCCAGAAAACACCCAGACCCGGAACTAATACTTGTAGGTCATACAAATATTTCTTCCGTGCGGGGATCGAACCCGCGACATGCTGCACAACAGTCAATCGCCCAACCACAAGTATGAGAACTTGTATGTTTTTTTTTCTAATCGGAACCCCTTTTTATAGTGGAGGAAACCTTTTGTAGCCGGGGGACGGGGCTGGGGTATGTGGGAGTCCCGGTCGCGATGAGATGGTGATATCAAAACCAAAATGTTTTTTATTCGAATAAATTCTTGCGAATGCTTTCAAATAGTCAAAGATTTTAAGAGAAATATAAAAATAATAAAACAAAATAAATAATTTAGTTTTTACCACCGGTTCGGAATGCCATTCCATAGACAAGAGCCGGCAAGAAACTCCATGGTTGCTCTTTTAAATAAAAGGGTTACAATGATGGTGGTACATACAAGTCTGACAGATTAGTGAAAGCAATAACACGCATAAACGTGTAGCATAGTCAAACATTAGAATAATATAAAAATCTGTGAAATTACTCAAATTACATAGTGCGTGCTGAAACTGCACTCACATACTGTTCACAAACCTTCACATAAGTAATGGCTGAAAGATCAGAGCTAGACCATAACATAGCCGACGTTACTCCCATGCGTCACTATCTGATAGATAGTCATTAACTTGATAGTACGCTTTTTAATTAAACCGGACTTAACGTAACATTTGATTTTCTCGAACGACCAATCCAAAACTGCTTCCGGTAATTTGTTGAACAGGCGAATTCCCAGAATTCCTACAAAATAACCATGTGCGACCGGTTTACCCACTTAAACCTACCACTATTTGTCTGGCCTAGATATAATCTGTATCGTTGCGTTACGTTATGTTTACGATTTAGCCCGTGAATGACCCACTACTGAGTCGGACCTCCTCCAAAGTTTTGCCTCTTGCGTTGGGCAAGTGGTTAGATGTGCCGCCTTTGGATCAACGGGTCCCGGGTTCGATTCCGGGGTCGGGCAAGTGTCTTTGTCTAAACCAGAGACATTGGCTCGGAGTCTGGGTGTCATTTCTATCTATAATATGTATGTATTTACAAAAAATAAAATAATGTATATAAGTACTTTATCATCCATATCGTTACCATAACACAAGCATTAAATTGCTTAGCTTGGGACGAGATGGCATTGTGTGAAATGTCCAAGGATATTTATTTATTATTATTTATTACGACACCCTCGGGATGGTAAGTGTTGGTGACACTGTGTATTCTAAATCCGTTACAACACGGAGATCGGTATCGCGGGGAAGTCAACAAAAATGACATTCTCGATCACAAATTACCCATGTATCCCTCCACAGAACGGACAAGCATATCCAAGAGACGATCCGCAATAAGTTCGCAGACTCCACGGTCCTGACCATCGCCCATAGACTAAACACTGTCATGGACTACGATAGAGTCATCGTCATGGACAAGTGAGTTATAAATAATAATAGAAGTTTTATTTGTAACAATTACACTCATGACATACAGTTACAAAATTAAACCTATGAAAATGCGATGTTGTCATTCACGTAAGACTCGCATTAACAATCACGACTTTGTTGAATGAGAAGGATGAAAACTGAAAAATAATTCACATACCCTAAGGTTATGGAATACAAGAAAACAGGTTATATAATTTACTAGCGTGCGAAGCCGGGGCGGGTCCCGGCTTCGCACGGGTGCAATGATGAACATCTAAATTTAACAGTGTTTCTCTACAATATTATGCATGTATTATACGTATAAACCTTCCTCTTGAATCACACTATCTATTAAAAAAAGCCGCTTCAAAATCCGTTGAGTTTTAATGAATTAAGCATACTTAGGGATGGTCAGACGACAGCGACTTTGTTTTATCCTATGCAATGATGATGCAGCGTAATGGTAATTGTAAATTATGTAGCACTGTCCATCTAGGGGTCGCGTAGTAGAATCCGGTCACCCGTACGAGCTGCTGACACAAGCTTCTGCGCAGAAGAAAGACGAGGTGCTGCCCAGGCGATCGTTGCTGGCTAAAAGTCAGGTGAGAGCTTTGAGTAAATCAACATATCAACAACACATTGTAACAGTATACATTGTGTCATCTCTCCATTCCATCCTACGGGTGTCTTATGTGGTGACTAAAGGAAATGTCAAGGCCGCTAACCTAGCCGCAAGACAAGGAAACTTGTAACGAAACCCTGTCTTACCAGAGCGACACAATAGGCTAATTACCCCCATGCAATGGGAGGGGGCCCATCCCAGAAGTGCCTGTAACTTCTTGTTTGACATTATTATTATGCCAATGTTAAATAAGTTAGGCGTATAAGTTGAAGCTATATTGTTATCCCACTTCTGACTACTAGGTAATCTCACTTCTGAGTACTAGATTATCCCACTTTTGAATTCCAGGGTATCCCACTTCTGAAGTCTAGATTATTCCACTTCTGAATACCAGATTATCCCACTTCTGAATACTAGGTCTCCCACTTTTGAATACTAGGTTATCCTACTTCTGAATTCAAGGGTTTCCCACTTCTGAAGTCTAGATTATCCCACTTCTGACTACTAGGTAATCTCACTTCTGAATACTAGGTTATTCCACTTCTGAACTCCAGGGTATCCCACTTCTGAATAATTGTTTTGACAGGCCCCACTGGCGATTCCTGAGAACTTCACGTACGAGACCGTGAACGAGCCGACGGATCACAATGAAACGTTAATCCTGTCCAGAGATAGAATTCGGACATACTCCAATAGGTAAGGCTGTCCTTTGGATCAACGGGTCCCGGGTTCGATTCCGGGGTCGGGCAAGTGTCTTTGTCCAAACCAGAGGCACTTGCTCTGAGCGTGGGTGTCATTTGTGTTCGTGAATTACATGTTTGTAAACTGCCCCAGCGATACAGGTTATACCCAATGCAGGGGATTTGTTTAAAAAAAAAGGAAAAAAAATCATCAACCCAAACCTCTGTGTGTCCGAAGATGGAATGGGTTGGTGAAACTTCATACATAGATAAAATGGCGATTGTTGTTATTTACAGGTCGGAAATGTCGGAAAGCGATGGTGGGGGGATGTTCAAGTCACTAGTGGAACAGACTGGCACAGAGACATCAGCCATGCTTTACCAGATGGCTGAGGAGGTGAGACACTTTTGCACCATTAAGGTGGTAACCGGTCTCATGGTAAGCGCATGTTGTCACCCATGCACGTTAGCAACAGAAGATTATGCCCTTTTTTTGGTGATGCTACGGAAATGCTTTATGCAGTGGAGTCGCCTCCTCCTCTCCAGCCTCCATCTGTGGCCCAGGTCACCCCTTGCAGGGGATTCGCTTAGAAAAGAGAAGAGAATCTAGTTTCTCCCGACAAACGACTGCTACAAAGCATACGATAAGTCGGGAATTAAATAATGTCGTAAATAATGATGTAAATTGTATTCAAGTGTCTAGTCTCTCTTTAACTTTTCTTTGAAGTATGTATTTAAGTTGTTTCTTTTTAATAGTTTTATACAATTCTAGTGGCCAGCCCGGCTTCGCCCGTGCAAAGCGGGGGTGGGTTATATTTAAAAACCTTCCTCTTGAATCACTATCTATTAAAAAAAAACGCTTCAAAATCTGTTGCGTAGTTTCAAAGATTTAAGCATACATAGGGACGGACAGACCACATCGACTTTGTTTTATACTATGTAGTGATTATGATACCAGTCGTTATTTGTTAGAAATAAAGAATTGAATGCTTTTCTTTTCAGAGCTACAAGCGATTGCAAGAAAAAAAGAAGTGTTGAACGGGAACAAAACATTCCAGGACATTTGGCTTTTATTCACAGTATTGTACTTAAGACCGTTATAAGACAGATTTAGAATACTTAATGACCACCTCATTCCATCCTCAGGTTGTCTTAAGGGCCGACAGAAGGAAATGGTCAAAGTACGGACTTGAAAAATAAACCATTAATGTGTAAGTTTTCCTTTAGGCAGCTTACAACACCCTCAGGGTGGAATGAGGTGGCGACACTGTGTATTCTTAATCCACACCCTGTTGCCTGGTATTTATAGTTTAGAACAAATGTTGTGGCAGTTATTATTTCCAGTGACCTAGAAGAAGACGAAGTTAGTTAATAATGCAGTACGCTCCTCCAAATGCATTGGAGGGATTTTGATCCTATCAAAGACTGTCAATTATCTTGAAATTACTTTAAGTACAGTCCTCGCCATTCTTTATGACCGCTCTGAATGTAGCCGCATTACGCACAACACAAAATAAGGTTTCAGCAACAAGTACGCGGGACACGGAGGCAGGGCATCCCCCCTGTCTTCCACCCGCAAGAGTCCTCGCCACCCGCGTGTTAGTGTGAGTGAGCTACGTTCGTATTGGTTATGAAATGTACGATGCGCAAGTTTATACACAGGGATACATTCAGAGCGGCCATAAAGATTGGCGCGTTCTGTAACCATGGACGTAAATTTTAATTAAAACTCATCAAAAATCTTTCCTATCATATTTTACCCCAATTATTTATTATTGATGATATTTTCGGTACCATGGATTTTTGTTTATTATTTTTAAGCTAGCTATTTTGTCCATTTTATACACAACTTTTTTTTCTTGTTTAGAAACCTTCCCAGGCTCACTTTGCTGCAGATCATCACATGATCAAATGCATAGTTTACGATTCTATTAAGGTCACACAGACAAACATTCATTTTTATTTACAAGAAGATAACATGAAAAATAACATGCTGCATAGATTTAAGAATCTAACATAAGTTATGTTAAACGCGTCCAAATTATTAATGTTACCATTGTCGATTATTTTCTATAGAGAAGTGTCGCCAAGAGACTAGGTTGATTGGTAAACGTATGCACAAACTTGTATTAGTAATGTAATGATGCAAATCTTTTACCGTCTCTTCTCTTGAGAAGTCAAATATAAAATACATTTTAAATGTAAGGTGCTTAATGAGTTTTTATATAACTCACAATACATGTATACAACATTGCATTGCAACCCACGGTTGAGTTGAACTTCCTCCATTTAGGTGGAGGGTGAACTTTGTCAGGGTTTGATATCCATTTTGTAGGCTATCAGTCTTTACAGTTCACATTCGACACCCTCACGAAGGAATGGGTTAGTGATTCTATGTATTTTGAAACTTACTTAACTTAACGACTTTGTTACTTAAAAGCGTCTACTTAATTCATATTAATTTATGAAATTATTATTTTTTATGTTATAATTATGTTAACACGCAATGGTTAATGGAATTTTAATATTGTGATAAATTGAATTTACTAATTATAATAGTAAAAAGGCATTTAATTGTTGGAATTTTAATTCAAATAAGAAAAAACATATATTTAATAATCATCATCGTGTCATTTATCTTGTTTTTTTCCTAATTTTATTGCGGCATAATCTTATTTGCATAACTACCCGTATTTACTCGGACTTGCCGCTTGCCCTCCGAGTGGTGGGACTACCGGTATTTGGTTAGACCAGCATATCGTATTGCAATTTGTACAATAAATATTGAAATGGTGCTTGATTAACTAAATGGCTATGCTAAATCTACGTATTTACATAAATGGCTATGCCATATATATGTATAAATGGCTATGTTATATCCATGAAGAAAATAACGTAAGACTTAGGTCAATTGGTGCTATGCTTACCTTCTAAGGTTCTAGGTTCGATATCTGGATTCAGATTTGTACATTGATTTTGGAGTATGCACTGCGAAATAGTGTTTGGAATAACCCAGTAGAGAATATGAGGTTATTACTGGGGTACCTCATCTTAGATCAAGGGTAAACATGCCCTGAAAAGCTATTGTGAAAAATTATACGTACCCATGTAAAAAAAAGTCTTCTGAAGTTTTTTCTCGAGGCGTTAGCGAATTAATATTTTATAATTAAAATTTACCCTCGAATTTATTATTTTGAAGTGATGATTGTAACTAGTTAATTGTTTAAATGTATATTGTAATTAATTAATGAATTAGTTAATGATCCTCGTATTGGTGAGAAATAATGTAGGTATAATAGATTCCTTTTGCCGGCTTTCCTCAGAAAGAGACAACATTCTGGTTGGAATGGGCTGGCGACACTGTCTTGGAACTCAGTATGATGGTTCTTCTTTCTAACTCTCTCCCAATTCCACTGGGCTGGTATTTAGTGATGGATCTTTCTAGAGGAACAATCGGTATTGACTATTTCACATCAATACGTGGTTAAGTTTTATGAGTGCTGTTTAAACGACCGAGTTCACTGACGGTAACTTGAAGACCAAGTTATATTGAATATTTGAATAAACATCAGCGGTGGTTTTACTAGCAGGCTGAGTTAGGGCGGTATTTTAGGGTGCGCCAAATTTTAACATAAACTCTCCTAATCTGAAAAATAAAGTTTTTCAACGGTAAACAAGTCGATATGATTGTGAACAAGGGGTAGCTTTTACACGAAAATTTGATCTATTCAAATTAAAAAATAATGCCTGCAAATGCGATATTTAAGAAACGTCCTACATCGCGATGGCGAAGTTTACAGAGAAATTTGCACGGTTAAGAAATTATCGGCGAATATGCACACCCTTCCTTTTTTTGTTGGCAATCCTCATGATAACCTTGCCTTGCCACTACGCTTAGCGAGCCAGGTTATGTGGGACTCCAGGGCGCGGAATGATGGTAATGCCCTCTAAAACCAACGTCGTACCTCATCTGCCAGAAATAGGGCCACGGGCTCTGCGACCACCGTGATGAGTTACGCACATTGCGTCTCATAACAGAAGCCTTGTCATCTTCCAGTTAATAAGACTCATAGTGCGTTGTTGATCTAGGGGTTGGAAGTGCCGCCTTTGGATCACCAGTTCCCGGTTCGAGTCCAGGGTCGGGCAAGTGTCTTTGTATAAGCCAAAGGCACTTGCTTAGAGTCCGGGTGTCATTTGTGTTTGTAAACTCGATCTCGATCTTCAAATCTTATATGAAGTAACATATATTTTATTACCTGTAATATGTTTTAATGATCTATTCAAAGATAATATTCAATGTATCGCCTTAATATTACTATTACACTAATTAAAGGACACAAATTATATTGGCACAGATACTGTCTGTGAATTCGGTACGTACTGAAAGCACTACTATGTGATATACTTAATATCGAATAAAGAATTTTTTTTTAACAATTTAGTTTTATTTCTTATACCATAGAATGACCTAGTGTTACGACCCCATTCCATCATGAGGGTGTCGTAAGAGCCGACAGAAGGAAATGATAAGGCATTGATGATATGATCTAGCTACAGGAGAAGAAAACATTAATACGTCACACAGTATATACGTCCTACGTCCATGCAACAGGAGACCTGACTCAATAGTTAGACTGGCTACATTATGCCAACTTTGGATTACAGGTCCCTACTTCGATTCAGGTGTTTGTGTAAACTAGAGGCACTACCTCCGAGGCTGGGTAATGACAGCCGGCCTCCGAGCAAGTGCCTCTGGTTTAACAAGTGTAACGCCACTGGGGTCACCGGTGACCTCATGTTGTTTACTTTCAGGCGCCATGGGGGTCACCGGTGGCCTCAAACATAAGGCATATATTTGAAATGTATTTCTGGGCCACCGGTCACGCGTATCGTTTATTAAAAAAAATTTAGGTTAAAAAAAATTAAAAATTAAAAAAAACCCCGACACAATAACCTTTAAAAAGTAAAAAATAAATACATCGCGTAGGGGGACCTACGCGATGTATTTATTTTTTACTTTTTAAAGGTTATTGTGTCGGGGTTTTTTTTAATTTTTAATTTTTTTTTTTTTAAATTTAGGTGTGTACACTTGAAAATTATTACTCTAGAGCGCCACGCCGGCCACTTGCATATACAAAATAAACGATACGCGTGACCGGTGGCCCAGAAATACATTTCAAATATATGCCTTATGTTTGAGGCCACCGGTGTGTTTTTTGAGTAAAAAATAAATACATCGCGTTGGGGGACCGCTCCCACTTATTTATTACCTGACCCCTGGTCCCCCTACGCGATGTATTTATTTTTTACTTTTTAAAGGTTATTGTGTCGGGTTTTTTTTTTAATTTTTTATTTTATACTTTTTATAGGTACACACTTAATATAATGTAGATTTTGTTAAATTGCAAGTGATCCGCTTTCATTTGAGACCCCACTCGATTATATTTGCAGACATTCGGTTATTCTTCCCCACTTTCACCCGTCATAACTTTTAAACGGCTCAACCGATTTTCATCAAACATGTCTAAGAACACTCGCCCGTATCTCACCTTGCATACAAAAAAAACTATATTGAAATCGCTTCATCCGTTCGTGAGCTACGGTGCCACAGACAGACAGACAGACAGACAGACACGTGAAACTTATAACACCCCTCTTTTTGCGTCGGGGGTTAAAAAAATATGGATAAAAATGTCAGGATTTGTTAAAAAGTTGAGAAAACGAATTATAAATCATGACAAAAAAAAGTTTTTTTTTAACAAAACTATTTCTTGCAATCTCGTTTGTCGTGCTATTAATTGTGTTCGTGAATTACATGTTTGTAAACTGCCCCCACGATACGTAGCGCATATATGGCTATTCTAAATAAAAAAAAACAGTCGCCGACACGAGGTGGTGATAATGTATACTAAACGCATAAGTACTGAAAAAAGACAGTATAATTTCAATATATTTATTCATTTCCCATCTTTGAACAAACCTACCCGCACTAATAAATAACAGATTTATATTACAAGAAGATATACAGACAAATCGACCTCCTCCTCCATTTTTAAGTCGGTTTAATATATCCTACTATAAAACAGGGAAGGATTTTTACTGCAAGTGGGGTTTAACCATTAATTAATTTCTTATAGCGCGTTTTAACTTGATGGAGGCGACAGCCATTTATAAAGGTAGTTTCGATTTGTAGCTGTCATAACTAGATGGCGCCACCGTCAACTTAGAAGGAGGTATGATTAGTTTTGCATATTTTGAACGATTAACTTAAGATATCCGGCTGCTAGTTTAAGTTGCAGTAAAAATGGTCTCACATTACACAAACAGAAGTTTTAGACTCTCAAACGACCTTCAGAGATCACAAAAGAAACACCAAATATTTTTGGAAATGCACAGTACACACAATTTTTTATGACAACCTTTTTAAACGCATCGATAAAACATACACACAATTCTTGATTTTTACACTACATTTATAGTAATATAACAAAGATTTACAAAAAAAAAATGTAACAACTCACTATAAAAACATAATTGGTCCCATTACAATCATAATAAAAATCTTTCAATACACCAAATAGGTTTAATGGTTTCCCTAGCCGAGTAACAATATTCGCATAGATTATAAAAAAAAATTTTTTTATTTGTGTACAGTCGTCGCCAATTTTTGTGGCCAGTCTGAATGTAGCTGCATTACGCTGCGCACAACACAAAATCAGATATCAGCGGGACGTACACGGGGCGGGGAGGCAGGGCACCCTCCTGTCTTCCACCCGCAAGCGTCCTGGCCACCCGCGTGTTAGTGTGAGTGAGCTGCGTTCGTATTGGTTATAAAAGGTTGCGCAAGTTTGTACCCACGGTTACATTCAGAGCGGCCATAAAGATTGGCCAGGACTGTATATGTATCAAACCACAATCGAATGGCATCTTATGGGACGCCTGGCAGATAAGGAACATCGAAAAGACTACGTACACAACATCATATCCAGCCAAAATATTTCCACTCCTGGACATAGGCCTCTCCGAAGGGTTTCCACGAAGGCCGGTCCTGAACCGCCCGCTTACATTGCTTTCCAGCGACCCTAACCATGTCGTCGGTCCACCATGTGGGAGGCCTACCAGCACTGCGCCTTCCGGAACGCGGTCGCCACTCGAGGACTTTTCTGGCCCATCGGGCGCCGGCCCTGCGAGCTGTGTGCCCTGCCCAATGCCACTTAAGTTTGGCAATCCTGTGGGCTATTTCGGAACCAGTGTTCTTCTATTATTTTGTACGAATGTATGTAACTGTCCCTCTAAACGGCTGGTCCGACATTAGTGTTCCACAATCTTTTCGGCGTTTAAACAAACTGAAGCCTATTTTATCGATTACTTATCAAATGGAAAGTATCGGAATGTTATGAGCATAAATTAATAAATATATATATATATATATATATAAATAGCTTTTCGTAATCATTTTATATTAAGTTTAGCCACGTAAGTTCCATTTTGTGTGTAATTTGTCTTTGTTTGTGGAAAGAAAATAAAGAATTATTATTATTTTAAATCCTTAATATTTCTTTTCATCTACCTTTTCCTTGTGTAACCCCATTTAACTACCAGTATATATCTAGTGGGACTATCGGTAATAATATGGTTAGACCTGCTGTCAGTACACAAGCTGACGTGACTTTATGTATCAACTGCTATAGATATTAAAATGACAGCTGTAAATTCAAAGCAGCCTCTAAACAAGAATAGACGCGATAGTTTATAAGAATGTATGTTTTGTTAGGTGTTTAATTTCAATGTGTAATAATCGCAAAAACATAAGACATCATCACCGTAATATACTAAACTACTACCGCGGTTTCACCCGCGCGATGATGAGATTTATTTTTTCGTCAGATTTTTTTTCTACTTACTTGACAATTATTGTTATATTTCGGACAATTCACACGATATCTTTATAAATTGTAGCCTATGTGTTATTCTGATGTATAAGATTAACATAAAAATCCATTCAGTAGTTTTTACGTGAAAGAGTAACAAACATCCCTCCATCCATACTTACAAACTTTCGCGTTTATAATATTAGTAGGAAGTCGGATTGTATTCCCGAAACCAGGTCCCGTATCGAAATCGTGGTAGTAAGCTTACAGTGTTGCCATCGACATAAAAAAAGTGTATAAACTCAATATGGAGCTAATTGCGTGGCAATCGTGCCAAACTGACACGATTCTGTTAGTAAAAGGGGCTGTCCATTAATCACGTGAGGTTTTTAAAAAATTTTAACCCCTCTCTCCCTCTTGTTGATACGTGGTGAGGTTTAAGACTACCCCCCATTAAAAATCACGTGTATTTTTTAGTACCTACAAAGAATCTTTTACTACAAAGAAACACGCCGCTTTTCGTTTTAGAAATCACGCGTTTGACGAAACAATAAATACACGCGATATCTTACTATACCCCCCTCCCCGCTTGTGATATTACGAGATTTTTGCCGAATCCCTTCCCCCAATTCGGACCTCACGTGAATGGTCAACCCCAAATATTCACGCAGTTATTATTCACGATTTCGTCTCAATTAGATTAGCGGACCAGCAGGCATCAGAAAAATTGCCTGAGAGATAAGAGTACAGATTTGGCTGCAGCAAGATTATAATCCCAGTCAAATCTGTACCTAATTTAATTATAAATTTTTGTTCATGATCTTTTTATCTCTAGTGCATTCTTGAAGTTGCCGCAAAACCGCTTACAATCTTGTGATCAACGGAAACTTAAAATAATCCAACAAATTCACCTTTCAAGGCAAAATAAAATTCGAAGCCATAAAACAAAATACAAATTATACTAAACATTGTCATGATCACTTATTTCATCGATGTGAAACAATAAATTTTATTGCTATTCTCATTATTATAAACTAGATTCTAAAGGCGTACCGTCTGTCTGTATGTAGACTCCAAAACTGTCTAAATATAATATATAGTATATATATATATATAGTATATGTGAAAAAAAATGTCGTCGTTTCAGCCCAAAAATTACCTACTGCTGAGACGGGCCTCCTCCAACTACAAGGAGGGAAATTAGCCTAAAGACGAGCAGGGTTTGCGTCAAGTTTTCCTTCTCCTGCGGCTAAGTGATCTACCTCTTGCGTTCCTTTAGGCGCCTCTTACGACACCCCCAGGATGGCATGGGTTGGTGACCTTGTGTATTATAATACCGTCACCACACGGACCAAAGAACTAGTAAAGAAAAAAAAAACCTTATTCTTCAGCTGCATAAATCACTCTTCACTCACATTCATGTTCTTCCTTTGGTTGCATAGATATTTATGCGGTTATCATTGTGTAGCCACCCAATTCCATCCTGAGGGTGTCGTAAAAAGCGACAATTGGAAATGACAAGGCCGATAACCTAGACACAAGAGAAGGAAAACTTGATACCAAACCGTGTGCTAACCCGTATGGCCATCATGTCACTGAAGTATAATTACCCTTCATGTAACTGGTGGAGGTCTGACTCAGCCGTGGGTCATCTATGGACCGAGTACATCTGCCTCGTAAAATTTGTGCGTTTCCGACGGATGAATTCAAATACTACTAAAAAATATTATTATCCCCGAGTAACTACGGGCAAACACGCGCGCTTAAGCTAGCAAAGTACATACAGACAAGTTTAAGTCCTATACAGACAGACAATATGTAACAGTCAAAACTCCTAACCAGTCAAAAGTAGACAAACAACAAATAGATTATACATAAGGGGCTGTCCATTAATCACGTGGTTAAGAAATCATCTGTTTGACGAAAAATATCACGTGATATCTTACTATAATTGTGATATTTCGTGAATTTTTACGGAACCTCCCCCCCCCCCCCTTTGCGAACCCCACGTGATTAATGGACAGCCCCTATACAGATTTTTGTGACTATTTTCCACCTTTTAACTGACCCGTAACTTGTGTTCACAAATAGCCCAATGTCAAATATGCCAAATACGGACAACCAAGCCATTGCGAGTAAAACCATAAAAATTGGCCGCCTAGGATGGGCTGGACATATTGTTAAGCGCCTCCTCCACGATAGATTAAAATTACGGAGATCGACTCTCATAGGGCAATCTACGACGTGTACACATTAGGGAGACTACCCTAGCTAATGTGTCACTACAGTCTACGTAGACAGGCTCGGTTACTCTCGGAAGGCGTGGACGCAGGTACGAGAGCGAGACAAGAGATGCGAATAGAGAGCTCTCGAATAATCTACATGCCATAGATACGTCTAGCTATAGTCGTATTTTTAATTAGACATACTCAACTGACGTGTACTGTTTTATATATGAATATCTAGTCTACGAGTATTGTAGTCTACGCAGGCCAAAATGTCACTATGTTACAGCAGGCAAAGAACTGCAATAGGGCGCTCTATTGATCTCTACGTGTACGTAGAAGTTAGAGTATAGATTAGATTAGTCTTCAAGCTGTCTAGCTCTATTCTTTTTCCGTGGACGACGCGCTTAAGGCCTAAGATGATGGTAAAGCAATTACGAGTCAGTTAAACTAAATTTGACTGGTTAACTTTAACTGTAACAACACTATATAAAACATATTTTACATACATACAAACATTCCCCAATAAATATAGCCCCACAAGCCTCGTTACAAAGGAAACGGTTTACCATGGAACAATTCCCAATTAGGTACAGCAGTTTACGATTGTTTACATACAAACATACACAGCCCATAGATGACCCATAGCTGAGTCGGGCCTCCTCCAATTACATGGAGGGTATTACAATTAAACCGGATTCATGTTCGGTTAAACCGTTTCCGTTAAACTAGGCCCAATGATTTAACTACTCTGTTAAAATAAACCTATTGTTTAACTTATATGTTATTGCTCCATTTCTAGTGTCGACAGTTTTCGTATAAACTCGGAACGCTGCGACGGCGTCAATTCCTGTTGAATAATAATCATAATTATTATTTATAGAATATTGAATCCAATTAATAAATTATTGTAAACAAATTGACGCCAATTAAAGATGCACCTATTGACCCCAAGAATCAAGTGTCCAGACCGACCACACTATATTATTAATTAACTGACCCCAATGTAGATGCCCTATTTATTCCAGAATTCTTAATGACCAGAACAGCTACATTTGACCCTAACTAGAACCACGCAATTCACCCAAATCGATCTACTATAACGAAATCCAGTAAAACAACAATAGATTAACCCCTATTAAAATTGCCCACCGACTTTCCCATAGTCATACGTAAATTTTAGTATTCTGATTTCTACAGACCATCAGTGAACATAATCTGCACTAAAACACCTATAAATTGACCCCAACTTAGAATTTACCTTATTGACCCCAACTTAGACTCTACGTCATTGACCCCAAGTCAGACTCTACTTTAGTGACCCCAAAGGGAAAATCTACTAACCAGTACTAGTGAATTGACGGCCTGAAGAGTGGCGTCTTGTCTGATGGCTCGCAGGTTCTTTTCCAGTACGGAACCGTCGTCTCCCGCTTGTGCCTCCAGCCAGCGGCATACCGCTTCATTGTTGTGTTCCCACTGGTGGGACTAAGGAGGGAAACGAAATACTTAATAGAGGTAATAGCGGAAAACCTCTGCTGGAAATCCCCCACTAGAGAAGGACTAGAGATAGGTTGAGGAGATTGATGGCTGCCAAATGCGTTATGCTTGTGAACAGGTGCCGCTGTTTGGGGTTGGTCAGCTCACTGGATTAAATTTTTAATTATTCTGTTTATTTTATATATAAAATTCATATTTTAGTTGAGCGCCTTTGTACATAGTCATTGTGATATGGCGTTTAAAAAAAAGACAAGCCCACCGAGTTTCTTCCACCAGGTTTTCACAGACGGTGATGGGTTCCAACCTGGTAGTAGTATTATAAAAAATATGTATCCGTTGACGATTGCGAACGCCATAATTGGTTTATTCTATTCTAACCGATATAGCCCACCGGATTGCCAAACAAAGTGGCAGTGGTTCGCAAGACCTGGAAGTCCTGGAGTAGCGACTGCGTCTGCGTCGCGAGTAAGAGACCGTACCTGCGTCTCCCCCCGGTCCTCGGTGAACCACCTCCTGAGCGTGGCCGCGGCCGCGCCCTGGTCCACGAGCCCCGCCTTGGCCATGGCGGCCTGGACCCGTCTCTCCTGCTCGTTCTGCCGCAGCAGCCGCAGCAGCCGCCAGAACAGGATGCGCCGGGACTCGCGCCACGGGACGATGTCCTATACGGGAACAACCCACTTATGATCTCTTAACGTTTTATTAACACGTTACAGGGATTTAGAACCTTCTACTTAAAGCAATAGAGTCGAGAATGGCGAAATTCTCAGAACTAAATAATAACGTTTCGTCGTGAATGTGCGTGACGTATGCTGATTTTTTTTACCCCCCACCGCAAAAAGAGGGGTGTTATAAGTCTGACGTGTCTGTCTGCCTGTCGGTCTGTCTGTGGCTCCGTAGCTCGCGAACAGATGAAGCGATTTCAATACAGTTTTTTTCGTTTGACAGGAGTGTTCTTAGACATGTTTGATGAAAATCGGTTGAGTCGTTTAAAAGTTATGGGGGGTGAAAGTGGGGAAGAATAACCGAAAGTCTGCAAATATAATCGAGTGGGGTCTCAAAGGAAAGCGCATCACGTGCGCATAAGGCACACAAAGGGAACTTAGTTCGGTGTCAGGGGTTTATTAATTTCTTTTTTAAATATACAGGCTGACGATAAAACGATTATCCATATTATAAATAAATAAATAAATATCCTTGGACATTTCACACAACGCCATCTCGTCCCAAGCTAAGCAACTTAATGCTTGTGTTATGGTAACGAGATGGATGATAAACTACTTATATACATTTTTTTTTTGTAAATACATACATATTATAGATAGAAATGACACCCAGACTCCGAGCCAGTGCCTCTGGTTTAGACAAAGACACTTGCCCGACCCCGGAATCGAACCCGGGACCCGTTGATCCAAAGGCGGCACATCTAACCACTAGACCAACGAGGCAGTCAAAATTGAAGGAAACTATAATAATATTAACGTTCATATTTCGTCGTCGTCGTTTCAGCCCATAAATGACCCACTACTGAGTGGAGCCACCTCCAAATTCATGGAGTGAAATTAGCCTACTGTGCCACGTTGGCACAGGGTTTGTATCAAGTTTTCCTTCGCTTTCAGCTACATAACTAATAAAAATATAATAAAAAGAGAATACTGAAAAGATGGTGCTATTAACTCGGAATCTTTGCTAGCTGCCATGCAAGTATAGAAGCCACTATTTACCGCCCGCGGCTTTTCTCGAGTGGACCTAGTTCTGGATATCATAATATGATAATACATAGACATGTGCTTAATAAACCATACTCACAAATATGCACCCTTTCTCCAACATCCTCTCGGCCGTGTCGTGAAGATCGGCGAATTGAACGGCAACCTAAAAAAATACTATATATTTATATGTGAAGCAAACACTTTGTACGCCTCTACTATAATTGCATAGACATAGGAGTATGAAATTAAAAGAAGGACATAATGATTTCTTAGGATACAAGAAGGACAGCAGAATGCATATTTTTATTATGCTTAAAAAAATACTTTATACCATGTACAAGATTGATTTGACCGACGGGCTAGTGATGGGAAACGGAAAATATCTAGTAGTCCAAAAAATAAATGTCACTTGTAACTGTGACAAATACACCCAGTATTAAGTGTGAAATTTTATATTGCATTAGACTTATAAAACATTGGGTAGATAAGCGATGGTGGGTCAATATTCATAATAATTTCCTATTTAATATTACAGGGTTATTTTTGGACCTCCCGCCAAATTTAAATAGGCGCTTCAGACCATGAATGTAAACAAAAAAGAAAAAAAGAATAATTGTAAAAGTGTCAAATTTCAATGTGCGGAAGCCAACGAATTTTATTTCAAAATGAAAATGTTTTTTATTCGAATATTGTCTTACAAAGTGAACATACCTTTATGTCGATCAGAAAAATTGACATCTGTCAAATCGATCAAGCTATCGTGTACAGGGTATAGACTAATATATAAAACATTAGATTATGCAACACGTATTTGACACACGCATATATACTCTTTTGTTTATTGTTAGAGTCTGTGGTTAAGATGAGAATTTTGATATATATAAATTAAGCGTCACATTATTCACGATGGACTCCTAAACTGCTTCATCATCATCATCATTTCAGCCAAAAGACGTCCACTGCTGGACATAGGCCTCCCCCAAGGATTTCCACAAAGGCCGTTCCTGGGCTGCCCGCATCCATCGTTTTCCGGCGACCTTAATAAGGTCGTCGGTCCACCGTGTGGGAGGCCTACCAGCACTGCGCTTTCCGGGACGCGGTCGCCACTCGAGGACTAAACTGCTTAACCTATTATGATCAAATTTGCACACCGTGAGCAGTTTGATCTAACTTAAAAGATAGCTTACATCTCAATTTATAGTCGCAATATTATTTTATTGCAAATTATTTGACAGTCACAATTATCTGTTAGCTCCAAACGATTCTAACAGATGGCGATACCTGTTGACTGGATTGAGTACTCTTCAAAAATCTTACCTCGTGGTAGATGGGACTCAGTTCCTTCTCTCGCGCCTTGGCTGCCTTCTCTGCCGCCAGGAGTTCCGTCTCCAGCTCGCGAGCCCGCGCTTCGGCTGATTAAAAAACATAACACATGTATAACTCGGCCCACAGATGACTCACTACTGAGTCGGGCCTCCTCCAAACTCATGGAGGGAAATTAGCCTACTGTGCCACGCTGGCAAGACGGGTTGGCACAGGGTTTGTATCTAGTTTTCCTTCTCTTGGGGCTAGGTGATCTGCCTCTTGGGTTCATTTAGTCGCCTCTTACGACACCCTAAAGACGGTATGGGTTGGTGACATTGTGTTTACATGTAGCTGTATTAGCCTGTGGCATGTTACTCACCACACGCCAACCAACTTTCACACAGACAGACATACAACTACTATTCAACCCGTAAATAACCCACTGCTGAGTCGGGCCTCCTCCAAATTCATGGAGGGAAATTAGCCTACTGTGCCACACACTGTACTAGGTTTTCGGCCTTGTCATTTCCTTCTATCGGCTATTACAACACTATGTATTCTAAATCCGTCACCACACCAGCAATGGTAAGATATGTACTTTGCTTTCCCATACCAGGACCCCCCAGATCCAGAAACATTCCTCTGACCACGCCACACGGGGCCAACAGTACACTCCCCCGACTAGGTGGGAGAATACAGTCCGCGCCAATCTTTATGACCGCTCTGAATGTAGCCGCATTACGCTGCGCACAACACAAAATGAGGTATCAGCGGGACGTACGCGGGGGATTGAGGCAACCCCCCCTGTCTTCCACCCGCAAGCGTCCTCGCCATCCGCGTGTTAGTGTGAGTGAGCTACGTTCGTATTGGTTATCAAATGTACGATGCGCAAGTTCGTACCGACGGCTACATTCAGACCGGTCATAAAGACTGGCGCGGACTGTACTAGTTTTAGATGCATACCTTGTTGGCCCGGTTCTGTCCGAACAATTTTGTCGTCGATGGACCCACGGCGGTCGAACGCTTTCGTCATTTCTTTGATCTGGTCTTTCAGTTCTGCAACAGATAATAAAAAAAGGAGAAATCAAAAACTGTTTTATAACGGAAACTTTTTAAAAGAGACATGTTTACATCGTGCTTCTAAACGATCAGACCGATTATGATGCGACTTTTATTTGAAAGCAGATGACTTGTTGGTCTAGGAGTTGGATGCGCCGCCTTTGGATCAACTTTGGTCCCAGGTTCGATTCCAGAGTCGAGCAAGTGTCTTTGTCTAAACCAGAGGCACTTGCTCTGAGTCTAGGTATCGTACGTGCTCGTGTATTACATGTTTGTAAACTGCCCCCGCAACACAGGTTATACTGAGGGCAGGTACGGGCTATACTAAGACGATGACTGCCTCGTTGGTCTAGTGGTTAGATGTGCCGCCTTTGGATCAACGGGTCCCGGGTTCGATTCCAGGGTCGCGCAAGTGTCTTTGTCTAAACCAGAGGCACTGGCTCGGAGTCTGGGTGTCATTTCTATCTATAATATGTATGTATTTACAAAAAAAAAGTATATAAGTAGTTTATCATCCATCTCGTTACCATAACACAAGCATTAAGTTGCTTAGCTTGGGACGAGATGGCGTTGTGTGAAATGTCCAAGGATATTATATTAGGATATTATTATATACAAAAAAAAAAGTGCGAACGCCATAATTGGTTTGAGAAGTAAAGAATTGTGTACTCCATTACCTGATATCCTGGCGTCGAGTCTCATAAGCCTTGGGTCCAGCCGGTGCATGGTCTTCAGTGTGTCCTTGGCCTTGTACTTGACCTCCACCACACCCTCGGGCTCCAGGATACCACCCCTAGTGGTGATAAGGTCCAATATTATTATTTTAATACATAACGTGTTCTTGAATTTAGAACACATACAGTCGCCACCCCATTCCATCCTGAGGATGTTATAAGAGCCGACAAATTGTATGGAAACGTTGTTAGGTATATCAACGTGCGCGACTGACTTAAGGCCGCTGCATACGTGACGGGTCTTTATACGGACGGGACGGGACGGGAATTATTGCAAACATCGTTTTGATACAAAATGTATATGAAAGTGCATATTTCACGGACGTGACAGGAACGTGGCACTCACGGTACGTGCTAAACATCGTCGGCGACGATTTTATATACATTTTGTATCAAAACGAAGTTTGCAATAATTCCCGTCCCGTCCCGTCCGTATAAAGACCCGTCACGTATGCAGCGGCCTTTAGTACTACTAATAATATCAACGTGAAAGTTTGTAAGTATGGATGGATGTTTGTTAGTCTTTCACGTAAAAACTACCAATGAATTTTAAGGAACCTTTACTATTATATAGCTTACTAGTGGCCCGCCCCGGCTTCGCCCGTGCAAAGCGGGTGTGGGTTATACATATAAACCTTCCTCTTGAATCACTCTATCTATTAAAAAAAACCGTATCAAAATCCGTTGCGTAGTTTTAAAGATTTAAGCATACATAGGGACGGACAGAAAACATCGACTTTGTTTTATACTATGTAGTGATACATCAGAATACAATTTATACAGATATTGTGTGAATTATCAAAAATATAACAATAAGTTTCAAGTAAGTAGAAAAAAAAACAGACGAAGAAATTAATTCCTTCAACACCCGGGTAAAACCGCGGGACGCAGCTAGTTTACTAATATTTCTAAACAATGTCTTTTTTGTCTCAGGTAAAGCCGGAGGACAACGGCGGTTGTGCGGACGAACCCGCAAAACCAAAAATATGGAACTACTACCAAACAGAAAAAGTAAAAAAAATGGAAAATCTAGCAAAGTCTGTAATTATGAGCTCCTGAAAAGCGGGGGAGGTGTCAATCGACGCGCGGCGTCGAGTCAAGTAAATTGGCACCACCCCGTCTAGAAGTGCGGTCGGAGCAAAAATCTAATTATACTCAGTCGTTCTCGTCGTTTCAGTCCCTAAATGACCCACTACTGGGTCGGGCCTCCTCCAAATTGATGGAGTGAAATTAGCCTACTGTGCCACGCTGGCAAGACGGGTTGGCACAGGGTTTGTGTCCAGTTTTCCTTCTCTTGAGGCTAGGTGATCTCTTACGCCACCCTAAAGATGGTCACCAGTACAACGTGGGGACCGACCTGGCGTCGGGGTCCGCGTACATCTCCATGCGCGCGGCGTTGACGCTGGGGTCCACCACGGCCCACGCGCCGCCCCGCAGCTCGGCCCCGGGGGGGATGTACACCAGCACGGGGGCCGACGCCCCGCGGAGGGCGCGGACTATCTCCGCGCCGAACTTCAGGATCTGCTCGTACATGTCTGCAAGGAACGCCGCCGTGAGCCACGGGTCTTCCGGGCAGAGAAGCCCACAAGCAGGCAAGTAACCGCACAAGAAGCCCACGTAAAACTCCATTTTTGAAGTTATACTTCATGGCGCGTTAGGGAAAATTTATGAGAATTACTAGCGACCCGCCCCGGCTTCGCACGGGTGCAATTATATTATACCTATAAACCTTCCTCTTGAATTACTCTATCTATTAAAAAAACCCGCTTCAAAATCCGTTGCGTAGTTTTAAAGATTTATGCATACATAGGGACGGACAGAAGAATGCGACTTTGTTTTATACTATGTAGTGATGATATAGTTGTGAATATTTTTTTTATAAATTCAAATTCATGAACACTTACAAATAGTCAACACATTGTCATATTATACAATAAAAAAATCGACCGTCTACCACCAGTTCGGAACGCGACCACTGCTGAGAAGAACTGGCAAGAAACTCAGAGGTCTTGTCATTTTGTTTTTTTTTCATTGCGGTCCTATTTGACTAGTAACATAAATAAAGAACATAAAAAATACACTGACACTGAACAGCCTAGTCCCAAGCAGCTGGGTCGTTTAAATAATCAGCAATGCGGTAATATGCTTTTTTGAAAAGTTTTGTCTTAACAGTCTTATTTAAAAGGCATTGCGAGGCAATTCTCTAAGTTGCATGGGCAATTTGTTATAAAAGTGTATACATTGACCCATGACCCATATAGTTGCCGCGTGTGTTAGTTGTCACTTCTACCGGCAATCTCACTACCTGTTGTTCTTTTTTTTAAGAAAACTTATCCCCTGCACTACTTATAGCCTTTATCGCGGGGGCATTGTACATACAATGAAATTCACCAATACAATTGACACCCAGACTCAGAGCATGCGCTTCTGGGTTACACAAAGACAATTGGCACGGTCCCGGAATCGAGCCCGGGACCTCTAGAACAACAAGGCAATCAAACCCTATACATACACATAACAACATTTCAGCCAAAAGATGCCCACTGTTAAACATAGGCCTCCCCTAAAAGCGTGGCGGTTATACACCGCCACGCTTGGCAGGCGGATTGACGACGGCAGTATCAGATGGTGATAATAAAGTGAGGGTGTCTGTAAAACTATGACTAATAAACAGTTGTTCCTAAGACGTGGTTTAACTCGCATCATCTATTACTACAGTAGTATTCTTACTCCGCTACCACACCGGGAAGACACATAATTATAGCATACACGAAACGCGTGAGAAATTACTGCTGATCTAAGAAGCAACTACCGGTAGTCCCACTGGGTGGGCCAATCGCTGCGTTTAAATACTGGTATTACTGGTATATTTGTGTAAACCAGAGGTACTTATTCCGAATCTGGATGTCGTTTGTCAATTAAATATTCGTAAAACCCCTCGCGATACAGGGTATACTTAGTGCAAGGGTTCGTTACTAAGCCACTGTCGAATGGATCGTTTACGAAGTGTACCAAACGAAAGATGGCCCACGCAGACACATAGTGGTAGGTTTTAGTGGGTCCAGTGGTACACCCCGGGGACGTTTAGTGGGTATGACTCCGTCTCCTCACAGAGGCGGAGTCCCACACACCCCCTGTTGGGCATCCCCAGGCTGGCAGGGATAGACCATAAAGGATTTTACACCGGGTCAAAAAAATCAATTAAAAAGTTTTAATGGGTAAACCGGTCGCAATCCCCATCTCATCGCGACCGGGACTCCCACATACCCCAGCCCCGTCCCCTGACTGGGGACCTATAAAAGGTTTTCCCCACTATAAAAAAACTGTTACTGACTTCAATTGAACTTGAGGCAAGAAAATGATCAGTACCTTTCTGCCCTCCACTGAATCCTCGCCAGTTGGCGAAGATTATGATGGGAAGGTTCTCGCGGGAGAAGTCGTTGATGGCCTGCGCAGTCTTGTAGGCCGAGTCCGGGAACCAAACCTGGGATAAAACGAAAAAATCAAACATCTTACCATAAAATTAGTTCAAACCAAATAAAAAAAACTTCAAGTAGCTTAATTATACGTGTGGCGGATTTAGAATACAAAGTGTCGACACCCCATTCCATCCTGAGGGTGTCGTAAGAGTCGTCAGAAGGAAACGACAAGGCTGAAATCTCAGCTGCAAGGGAAAGAAAACTTGATACGAAACCCTGTTGTGGAGGACACAATGAAAATTCCGTATTTTTCAATTCAATATGGCGTCCTCCATTGGGAGCAGCGACAAATACGGCCGTAGCGCACCGCTCTATTTCATAGACGACATTAGCTGTCAATGTCAAAATGGAGCTCCATGCTAGCGCCACGTTATTTTTCGCTGCTCTCAAAAGAGGTTGCCAACTTTATTGCCAACCATCCTCTACACCATTTTTTTTTTGTTTGGCGGGAAAAAATGCCTAACCGCGCATCCCGCGTCCAGGGAGACTACGGGTTAGTGTGGGGCCCTCACCCACAAAACAACCCGCCGTGGACCACGGGTACCGCGTACGTTGCTACCGTGGTCCGCAGGCGGCAGCCCCGTCGGGCACCCTCTCCCGTGCGACGCCCCGAGCACTACGGCGTCACACCTTCGCGGTAGGCTATACGGGCGGACGGTGGGCTATCCCCGACCCAACCGTCCGCAGCCTCGGCTAGGGCGGCATCAGGCGCAATCCATCTACACCTGTGCCAACCAATTAGCCTCCATATAATTGGAGAAGGTCCGACCCTGCCGTGGGTCAGTTATTGGCCGAGTACCAGTAAAAATAAAAAAAATATATCCTTAGACATTTCACACAACGCCATCTCGTCCCAAGCTAAGCAACTTAATGCTTGTGTTATGGTAACGAGATGGATGATAAACTACTTATATACATTTTTTTTTTGTAAATACATTCATATTATAGATAGAAATGACACCCAGAATCCGAGCCAGTGCCTCTGGTTTAGACAAAGACACTTGCCCGACCCTGGAATCGAACCCGGGACCCGTTGATCCAAAGGCGGCACATCTAACCACTAGACCAACAAGGCAGTCGAAGTAGATGAATAATATCATCCAGAATCACTATCACTACATAGTATAAAACAAACTCACTGTCGTCTGTCCGTCCTTTTTTAAATCTTTAAAACTACGCAACAGATTTCGATACGGTTTTTTTTCATAGATAGAGTGATTCAAGAGGAAGATTTATGTGTATAATACATGCATAATTTCACCCATGCGAAGCCGGGGCGGGTCGCTAGTGGTAAATACTTTACGCAATTTGAATGATCGCCATCAGAAACATCGCGCGAGCATTATCAACCATTGTTGTTGAAATTACACAACATTGATAAGGGTCTAAATAAAAATTAACTTGATCCAAATAGGTTTTATCCGGGTGGTGAAACGGCAATGCGGGTTTAGAACGCATAGTGTCACCAACCCATTCCATCCCGAGGGTATGTAAGGCTTCAAAACACCAACTACAGTGTTTCCTGCCACCAACTACAGTGGCCCATTTAGCGCTACATTCGAAACCACCGGTAGCTTTATCGGTAGCCCATAAAGACCCACTATTCAATCGGGCCTCCTCCAAATTCATAGAGGGAAATTCGCCTGCTGCGCCACGCGGGCCAGACGGGTTGGCACAGAGTTTGTATCAATTCTTCCTTCTTTTTCGGTTGGGTAATCTACCTCTTGCGTTCCCTTATTCGCCTCTTCTTCTACTCTCGTATCAAGCTTTCCTTCTCTTGTGACTAGGTTACCGGCCTTGATATTTCCTTTTAACGGCTCTTACGATACCCTCAGTATGGAATGGGGTGGTGACACTGTGGATTCTAAATCCGTCACCAGCACCACACGTACAATGTTGACATGATAACAAGGCCATATGGTTTCGTAATGTTATCCGCGTAAAAATAGGTGAGTCATGCGTAAAAACATATCGCTGCGGACACAAGATTGTGTTACTGCGGGGAACGAAACAAAGCGTAAATATAGGGGAAAATCCCCCTATCGTAACAGCAGGCCAGTGGCGTAATAAGTTTGGCTTGTCTGTGGCAATATAACGAGGGTTTTGCCGTTGGACAAATAGTTAAAATCAAAACTCATTTAATCAAGTTGGCTCATTAGAGCTCTTTTGACCAGTCAAACAACAACATAAAATTGATTATTTACCATCTACCACCGGTTCGGAATGCAGCTCTACAGAGAAGTGCCGACAAGGAACTCTGTAGTTACTCTTTTTAGATGGCCATTTTTAGGTACAAGACTTGTGAGGGCAAACTCGCGCCATAGTCGCAAAGGGTCAAACATCAGTCAGATCTAGTCAACAATAGTAACCTTCTAATGCCCGAGCCAACCGACCCCCAGCAACGGCATCTGTTCACAAGCATGACGCATGCGGCAGCCAACGCCCTTCTCAACCATATTGCATTATGTTCACTTATATTAAGATTCATTGCAAATTTCAGGCCGATTTTGATAAAAAATCTATGGGAGCAATCCGAATAGAATAATCATCATAATTTCAGCCAAAAGACGTCCCCCAGAGATATATTTCCGAATGTATTGTACATGACGGAGAAACAGCCTCGGTTGCATTTTTAAAAAGTGTGACGTCAGCAATGCTGACGTCACGAATGTTTTCTATGCGATCACTAATCTTCTATTTTCAAAGAAAACACCAAAAGTATTACCAAAGCTTCGTTTACTCAACTGACAGCGTAACGACTTATGAGAGAGGTCCGCACTGTCCAACGGCTCGAGCAAGTATGCCTCGATAGTGGGCTGTGCGGTCGTATTTATATTGTCAGAGCACGTGTTTACAATGTTCAGGTTGAGTACTGAACAATGTGAATTTACGTTATTTTTACATTGTAATAATCGTAATTAAATTAATTAACGGGTTATACACTAGTTTTAACTCGAACTTCCTTAAAAAGTGATGAACCGTTGTTGTTGCACGATATACACATTCTTTTTTTCATAAATTGTTTACTGTATGTGTGGCTGGCTGGTATGAGGTCTTTTTAAAATTTAAAAATGTTTAATTATTTAAGTTTGACGGATTTTATTTTGCTTGGTGGTCTTTGGTTGTTTTGCCCATGCCGTGTGTATGTGTAGTTACGTATTTTTATTATTATATTATCTACTGATCACCATCGTTTTAATTTCACCGTCCATATATACAGTCCACTCGCTCGTTAATAGTATGTGAAAAGTATATGCATATTTATGAAGCATTCGAGACACGCGATAAATCCGTTAAAAAGAGTTTAATTTGAATGCGTAATAATCGCGAAAACCTAAGAAATCATTATTTATATTTTTGTTTTAGTTTCAATATTTTAATATGTTTTTATTAGTTAAAATAAAATTAATCTAAAAGAAAATACTAATTTTCAAAATCTGTTTATATATGACGGAGTTATGCGGTAACACACATACACAATTGACATAAGAACTCTGAGCAAGTGCCTCTGGTTTACCTAAGGACCATTGCCCAACTACGGAATCGAACCAGGGACCAGTGATCTAAATGCGGTACAACCAACTCCTAGACCAATAAGGCAGCGAAAATTAAAGAACACTTCCTCTTTGCCGCTGCCAATGCGGTTCCGCTGTTTGGGGTTGGTAAAGACTGGATTCATCAGATCATTTTTAATTATTCAATGTTTTTTATAAAAAAATATTATTTCGATTCAGCGCCTTTTGGATTCAAACGAAACAAGTTAGTTATATGTACATGGCCATGGAGATATAGCGTTTGAAAAAAAAAGACAAGCCCACTGAGATTCTTCTGCCAGGTCTTCGCGGTTGGCGCCGCGTTCCGACCTGGTAGTTGAATTATAAAACTGAAATAAAAAAATGTATTCGTTGACGATTGTGAACGCCATAACTGGTTTTTAAAACAAATCATTTTTTCTATTCTATTCGAAGTCAGTTAAAAACTAGTTCAACACCAAAATTCACACGCACGTCATATCAGTCGATATGTATACAGCCATTTTGTTCCACACACACACACACACACACACACACAACGACGATAACCAATATATGAAACACTCATAGTATCCGCCACGCGCAGCGATAAATCTTCCTGGCAATACATACATCATATATTCACATCAAGACCGCCATACAGTCCACATCTATACCAAAATCCCCGTAATTTTTTAACAATGACTTCAACGACTAACATCGTCAACGTCGAAGCTGTGGTACTCGACAACCTGTTCAACTTAACTGTGCCAGTAATGAGCGCTCTTAACGAAGACCTGGATAAGAACACGGTGAACGAAATGAGTGAAGTGATCACGACCATAGAGGAGAGCGAAAGCAGTCTTTTAAGTGACAGGGGCGCATCCAATTATGTTGGGATTATATCTGTGATAGCGGTTTTGTTCGTTGTGGTTGGGGCGCTGGTGCTGTGGCGCCGCATGAGGCGGGAGGCGCCGGAGGACAGCCACAGCGAATGGCAGCAGGTGGACTTCACCGCCATGGCAGCGGTTCAAGAGAACGGCGTTGGGAAAGCGAGAACCAATCAGGAAGTTGCTAATGTGTAAACTTGAATATATTTCATACATGCGGTATTTATCTGTTATTGTTACATAGTATTACTGATAAGTATATTTGCGTTCCGGAAAGCGCAGTGCTGGTAGGCCTCCCACACGGTGGACCGACAACCTGGTTAAGGTCACCGGAAATTGACGGATGCGGGCGGCCCAGGAAAATGATGATGAATGAATGATGATATCTGATCATCATCACAGCCAAAAGACTTCCACTGCTGGACATAGACCTCTCCCAAGGTTTCACCCCGTTTTCCTGTGACCTTGACCAGGTCCACTTTGTGGGTCTCCAGGACTTTTCTGCCCCATCGGTAGCTCTGGTTCTCCTGCGTATCTCCTCATTTCTGATTCGATCTCGCAGGGAAACTCCGCATAACCCTCTCCATTGCCCTTTGGGTGACTTTTAACCTTTTGATGGTACCCAAAGTACAGGGTGACTTTTCAAATGTTACCACCATAATTGTACCCCTTTTATTTAAAAGAGCAACCATGGAGTTTCTTGCCGGCTCTTCTCTGTGGAATGGCATTCCGAACCGGTGGTAAAAACTAATTGATAAATAATTTATATATATTTTTTTTAAATTTTGATTTAGTGTTTTTATTTTTTTTACTATTTGAATCATTCGCAAGAATATATTCGAATAAAAAACATTTTGATTTTGTTAAAACGTCAAAATTAAAACTATAGATATAGCTATAGATAGCGAAAAACGCTAAACGTAGTTGAAAAATCATGACCCCGGCGATGGATTTTTGAAAATTACACCCTGTATTTTTCTATTATCTACTAGCGACCCGCCCCGGCTTCGCACGGCTGAAATTATGTATGTATTATACTTAAAAACCTTCCTCTCGAATCACTCTATCTATTAAAAAAAACCGCTTCAAAATCTGCTGCGTACTTTTAAAAATTTAAGCATACAAGGGACGGTCAGACGACAGCGACTTTGTTTTATACTATGTAGTGATAGTGATGTAGTGATTCGGCGTGGTGAAGGATTTAGAACACAGAGTCGGCACCCCATTTTATCTTGAGGGTGTCGTAAGAGCTGACAAGTCTAGCGGCAAGAGCGGGAAATCTTTATACGGAACCCTGTGCCAACCCCTATGGCCAGTGTGGCATAGTAGGTTAATTACCCTCCATGTATGTCCTTCGGTAAGTTACGAGAGTTCTCGTCGTGTACCTCAATTTAAGTAAGTTAAAATTCATTAAAGTGTAGAACATTTGGAGATCTATGCGAGAATTAAGCTAGTTTAAACATAAGACAATATTGTTTTATCATTTAAGTTAAAACTAATTAAATTTAAAATTGTGTACAAACTTAACTAATTATGAATTAAATATTATTATTAAATATATATTGGCGACCGTTTCTTTTCTAATTTTAAACCTATTTTATATTTAAAAAAATATAGATATTGAACGACCCAATACATTGAAAATACAATTGATATCTATCTATTCATTACGTATTCATAAACAATAAGATAAATTAAAATTACACTTAAGGTTTGTTATTCAAACCTTAAATGTAATTATAATTTCACAATCGGGGTTTGCAAACATTAAATTCACGAACACAAATGACACCCAGCAGGTTCCTCTGCTTTTCACAAAGACACTTACCCAACCGGAATGGAACCTGAGTGCCGTGATCCCAAGGCGGCTCGTCCAACCCCTTTCTTTTTTTTTCGCTGGGGAAATGCTTTACGCATACCACCGCCCCTCGGGGCTGGGGTCGGCGATAGTGTGGGACTCCGCAAACGACTCGTGTACCCACTAGAACCCCAGCGGTATACCCTCACACGACACGCTTGGGGCGCCAGAGGTTCGCGTAAAGGCATTCCACTGTGACGCCCCGACGTGGTGCCCGATACGCGGGCAAGTTACTATCGGAGTGCAACTGGGACGCCCTCGTCGCGTTCGTCGGTGGTAGGTGTTTATAGCCTTTGGTCCAACCCCTAGGGGCTGTCCATTAATCACGTTAGTTTCGAAAGGGGTGCCGAAAGGGTTCGGCAAAAATCAGGAAATATCACAAGGGGGTACTATACCATAGTAAAATATCACGTGTATTTATTTTTTCGCCAAACGCTTGATTTCTGGACCGAAAAGCGCTGAGGTTTAGATTCTTTGTGGGTACTAAAAATACACGTGATTGTAATGGAGGGGGGGGGGGGTAAACGTCACCACGTATCACCAAGGACTACCTCGTTGGTCTAGTGGTTAGATGTGCCGCCTTTGGATCAACGGGTCCCGGGTTCGATTCCGGGGTCGGGCCAGTGTCTTTGTCTAAACCAGAGGCACTGGCTCGGAGTCTGGGTGTCATTTCTATATATAATATGTATGGCTTACAAAAAAAAATATATAAGTAGTTTATCATCCATCTCGCTACCATAACACAAGCATTAAGTTGCTTAGCTTGGGACGAGATGGCGTTGTGTGAAATGTCCAAGGATATTTATTTATTTATTTATAAGGGGGAGGGAGGGGTTAAAAAAATGTTAATAAAACGAATTTCAATCGCTTTCATTGCAATCGATTGATTAGAATGAACTCACCTGCCCGGCCTGCTGCACAGTCTTGGCCTCCGAGTCAAGGTTGGCGGGGTCCGCGGGGAGGGTTATCTCCACGGAGCGGGTCTCCACGGCCACCACGCCTACTGGGATGCCACCCAGACGGGCGCGGCCTGGGGGCAAAGGTCAAGGGTACTTTAGGCGTTTCTGCTAAAATTCCTTTCCACCATACAGACGAATTTCTTCACTTCTTCACACAATATTTATGTATTGCGCTTACATACACATCCTTCAATTAAATAAAATCCTTTTTTTGAAAAGCCTCAATCTAAAATGCCTCTCCACCATCCACACCAATTTCTTCACTTGTGAAGAATCACACAATATTTATTACGTACACAAAAATGACAATTTATATTACATAAAAATTTGCAGAACTATTACAATTATTTATTGTTATTATTTTATTGCCTCTCCTACGCCGCGCCGGTCTACTCTTACGTCTTACGAAATTTCCGTCAGGTCACGTGACCTGACGCGAGTTTGACATTTTATACCTAACCCAAGAAATGAGCCCAACGCCGCAAAAAAAGGTTTTACTTCAAAAAAAATATTACGTATCAACCGTTCCGTAATCTATACAAATAAATAAAATTTAAGTGTCTGTTTGTAATAAAAAAATACCACTTTTTACTAAATGCGTAAGTATGTGTATGCGTACACACTGTGTGCTACATAGACCAAAATAATATATTTTTAATACGCTTTTATTAGCTTCAGATGTACGTATGTATGTATGTTTGTAACGGAATCTTTGAACATGATTTTGACCCACTTCAAAACGTAGGATTACCTCGAAATTTGGCATACTTATTAGGGACCGATGCCAATTCAATATTTTAAACATTTTGACCCGCTATCCTTACTAGGATAATAATAATAACGGTGATCAAGGTGCAATACCGCTCTTCGATGCAATAGCTAACAGAGATGTGAATATCATAAAGCTATTGCTATATTTTTTAGTGATTATTTAGCAATAGCTTTATGATATTTGAACTAAATAATAAATTATAGTTTAAACAAAAACTAAAAAAATACGCTTTTATACAAGATCTCTTTCACGCTATTTTTACAATAACATCATTTTTTTGACACTTTTTATAATTCAAATTTATTAAAATTTATTATTTATTTTCTATTTTTTAACTATTATTTATTTTAATTTTTGTCTGTTTGTCCCCCCTAAACTCTGGAACGGCTCGATCGATTTTGTCGGGACTTTCACTGATAGGATGATATAACTAGGTTACTTTTGTTGACTAGCTTCGCCGCTAGCCTTGAAATAAAAAGGGTAATGACTACTGACCCGTGATGACAGTCGGCGCCCACGGCTTCATGACCTCGTCGAAAGTTCCGTGGTCGAAGAACCCTGGTCTACTGGCGTCTCCCGTGAGCATGAAGCGGGGGTCGTGGGCAGCTCTGGGCGGGACCCACTCCACCGGGCGGTCCACCGGGTCCGACGGCCGGAGTATGGGGACCATGCTAAGCTTGTCCTGTGGGAAAACTGCTTTCTGACAATCACGGAAACCATGGCCCTGTATTGCGGGGGCAGTTTCATCATAATCATCATTTCACCGAAAAGACGCCCACTGCTGGACCTAGGGTCGGTTCACATCTGACGGAAAATGCGTCGCGTATAATCGGTCGCGTAACGCCAAAACAGACAAATGTATGATAAAACATTCAACCTTTCACACCTAACCGATGATGCGTTAGTGCGTCGAGCGTACAGCGTCTGTTCCGTTTCCGTCAACGCATTGTCGGTCGACGTACAAGTGGCAAATTTCGTTATGTTTATTTATGTAACATTTCATAATGGTAAGGAGTCCATCAAAAGATTCTACGGGCCTACGGTAATACTGAATACATTTTGTTGGATACTCTCTTAAAGTTGCACATAGACAATGAAATTGGCCACTTGATATTCTTTTAGTATTTAAAGGATGCATCCAATGTTGACGATTCCTTCTTCGATCTTGTTCAAAAGCCTCCCAAATAGCTATTATTTCGATGGGCTGCATTTAAAAATTCAATATCACACAACACAACCGCTCTTTAAATGCTGAACGCAACTGACTAGACGCGTAATGTGAAAGGTCTAATTGGACCGAATAGACGCGACCGATGATACGCTCGACGCATTTTCCGTCAGAGGTGAACCAACCCATAGGCCTCCCCGAGGATTTCCACAAAGGCCGGTCCTGGGCCGCCCGCATCCATTGTTTTCGGTCGGTCCACCGTGTGGGAGGCCTATGTCTGCTGCCGTAGTTCTGCAATGAGTGCAAAGACCCACCTTGGGCACGTAGGCCAGCCAGGTCACGGCCTTGTGCACGGCCTCCAGGTCGGAGGGCGCCACGCAGTGCGAGACCCCGTTGTTGTGCATGACCTGCACCCCGCCCAGCTGGTTGTTGCTGGCGTACACCGCGCGGCCCAGGACCTTGTTCAAGGCCGCGTGCCCCGTCAGGATGATGTACGACGACTCCACCTGGATCACGCGGTGGCCCAGCCTACGTCGGATATTAAGTGGAATAGAATTTGTTAATACAGTTGCTCAAAAAGTGCCATATTGCAGGGCCGTATAGCGTTCGGGAAGTGGGCTATTACACACGCGTGCTTTTTCTTTACCATTCCCGCACTAGTGCGTTTTCTTTCCCAACTGTCAAAATAATGTCTATTATAAGGAAAAACCAACCATGAAGTTATAAATCATAGAAGTTTTTATGATTCTTAAATTACGTATATTTATAAAAAGAAACAACTTACTCATTTGTTTCAATATCAGATTTAATGATTTGATTGAATGAGTTAGGTTAGGTTTCATTTCAATTCATCTCATTAAATTTCATTTTCATTTCATATCAATAAAAAATGTCTACTGAAGACTTGGCTGTATTAATAGTTGCTTTTGCCTACTAGAATGAGTGAAGAAAAAAATATCTCTGCTTATATTCTACGGTTGGCGCCATTTTTGTTTATAAGTCATAAATGATTAGTTAGTTGAGTTTATTGTGTTTTTAGTATTTTATTAAATTGCTTCATTTTTTCGCAACTGTATTAAAAATAGTCGTTCAGTACACGTGCGGAACCGTCATTGCAACTTGTTCCGACTGTCAACCCTCGCCTTCGGCTGCGCCTCGGCTCGGGTAGACATTTGTCGGAACTCTTTGCAATTACAGCCTTTCCGCACTTGTAATGAAATATACTATTATAGCTCTACTACCGTCCGTACCTGTCCATGTGAGACACTAATTATATAACATGGCTAAAATAAAAAGTCGCCCCCTAATTGGTCAATTCGTTTGGCAGCTGCGATGCCACAGACGGACTCGCAGATACGTCAAACTTACAACACCTACTATGCTGAGCTACTTTCAGTTATAATAATAAATAATAATAAATAAATATCCTTGGACATTTCACACAACGCCATCTCGTCCCAAGTTAAGCAACTTAATGCTTGTGTTATGGTAACGAGATGGATGATAAACTACTTATATACATTTTTGTTTGTAAATACATACATATTATAGATAGAAATAACACCCAGACTCCGAGCCAGTGCCTCTGGTTTAGACAAAGACACTGGCCCGACCCCGGAATCGAACCCGGGACCCGTTGATCCAAAGGCGGCACATCTGACCACTAGACCAACGAGGCAGTTACGTATAACACTGTCCGAACGCGAGCTCATCGTTGCAGGCGTTGAGGAAGAGAATTCTTCCAGTGCTAATTGCGACATTCATGGACTAGATTTTAGGTTGTTTTTACAAAACACGATTATAGAAAACGAAATCCCCTGTATTTGTATAACCAGTATCACGGCCCCGCGACAAGTTCATGACGTCAACATTCTTTAAAATCGCTTGTTCATCTTGGGATTGGATTGGACGCAACAACCTATGGACCACGACTCCTTAGTTCGATTCCGGGGTTGGGCATGTGTCGTTGTGTAGACTAGAGGCACTTGCACCAAATCTGGCTGTCATATTAATGAACCAAAATGTTTTTTATTCGAATAAATCCTTGCGAATGCTTTCAAATAGTAAAAAAACATATCACAAAAAAAAATAAAAAAATTTTACAGTCATTTAGTTGTTACCACCGGTTCGGAATGCCGTTCCAGAGAGAAGATCCGGCAAGAAACTCCATGGTAGGTGTTTTAATAATAATATTTTTTTTAAACATAACCCCTGCCGTAGGTTACCCTGTGTAGCAGGGGCAGTATACAAACATGAAATTCACGAACACAAATGACGCCGACTCAGAGCAAGTGCCTCTGGTTTACACAAAGACACTTGCCCGGCCCCGGAATCGAACCCGGGACCCCGTGATCCAAATGCGGCAAATACAACCCCTGGGGTAACAATGATGGTGGTACAAACAAGAATGGCTCAGGAGGGCTTTTTTTATCTATTTTATTTATATTAATAAGGATCTCCAACAAAAGATATACACAATACATGATTCATTGTTAAATGGCAACATCAGGTATTAAATAGTGTAATCCTTCACTTAAAGGAGACCACAGCATGCACAATAAGTTTAAATTTAAAAACTAAGCCAAAGTTATATCATTAATATTAAGTAAAATTTGGAAAATTTTGGTTCTAAAGAAAAATATAGGAGCTCGCGCGCGTACTGTACATAAAATTTATTTATTTATATATTCATAGCAAATACATAGGTTAGTTACATTGAGTGGAATAGCGCAACATAAACTCATTCGAGCTTTCCTGTACACTGGTGTTACCCAGGTCAAAGGTTACTCACCTCACAATATAAGCACCGATGCCGATAGCCCTACAGCTGACTATGGACAACGTGACGACATCCTCGTAGGCTTGGGCAGTTTCGCCGGCAATCAAGCCGGCGTCCCGGAGACACTCCACTCCAATGCCGTCATCTTTGCCTGTGGGACGCAAGGTTTAGTAGAACTAAGTGCATCACCAACAGTTCAACCGATAAATTACGCACTAATTCAAACTCAAACTCAAAATGAATTTTATTTACGTAAGTTTTATCACAAAACTCTTATAAATCGTCATATTTACAGTTACCATTATCATCATCTTACGACCCCTGTCCCACGCTAGATGGTAGTCTCCACACACACCTCTCAGTCGTCATGTCTACAGTCACACCTTTCATACACAATTTCTCATGCTTACAATCCTGGTGCAAAGCCGTAATAGTGCCATTATATAAGGGAAAAGGGTCACGGCAAGAGTGCATAAATTACCGCGGTATAAGCCTTCTCAGCGTCGTCGGTAAATTGTACGCGAAAGTGTTAATTGAAAGGGTTGTGAATGAAACAGATGAAAAAGTGTGGGATGCACAAGCGGGATTTAGAAAGGGAATGGGATGTACGGATCAGGTCTTTTCCTTGCGGTGCATAGCCGAAAAGTGTTTGGCTAAAACCAAGAAGGTCTATTGCGCGTTCGTGGATCTAGAAAAGGCCTATGATAGAGTGGTGCGGAATGAATTGTGGTCAGCATTGGCCGTGAACGGTGTGAGCAGTATCCTTATACGAGCATTGCAATCTCTTTATAGGGACTCCAGTGCTTGTGTAAGGATAAACGGGGCATACACTGAATTGTTTAATATCGAAAAGGGTGTTAGACAGGGATGTGTAGCGTCACCGTGGCTGTTTAATCTGTTCATGAACAATTGCTTGACAGATTTAAAAGAGAATGAAAGTGGGTTGAGAATGAATGAGTTACTCGTCAAATGTTTTCTCTATGCTGATGACCAAGTATTACTTGCGTCTTCGGCCGAGGAGTTGCAGGAGATGGTAACTGCTATGACTGGAACTTTTGCTAGAAAGGGAATGAAGATTAATGTTAAGAAGACGAAAGTGATGGTGTTTGAAAGAGATGAGGCAGTGACAGTCTGCAATATCGTGATTGGAGATGAACAAGTTGAACAGGTGAATGAGTTTGTGTATCTGGGTTCAAAGTTTACAAGAGATGGAAAGTGTGAGAGTGATATCGAAAGAAGAGTGAATGCAGGGAACATGGTGAACGGAGCTTTGCACTCCTTTATGAGCAGTCGGAAGGTGTCTAACAAGGCTCGTTTGGCTGTGCATGAGGGAGTGTTGGTTCCGACACTCATGTATGGAAGTGAAAGTTGGGTATGGCAGAAGAAACATGAAAGCAGAATAAATGCAGTTGAGATGAGAGCGTTAAGAAGTATGATAGGAGTTAAACTGAGTGACAGGATAAGAAATAGAGAGATAAGGAAGCGTTGTGGTCTGAAAGAAGATGTAGTGACGAAAATTGAGAAAGGTATGCTGAGATGGTTTGGCCATGTCGAGAGAATGAATGAAGAACGATTGACGAAAAAAGTGTATAAGGCGAGTGTGAATGAAAGTGTTGGAAGGGGAAGACCTAGGCGGACGTTTCAAGACCAAATCAGGGACGTCTTGAAAAAAGGCCAGGTCAAGAGTACCCTAAACCGAAGAGCATGTATGAAGGGAATAATGAAAGTGGACGAAGCGAAACAAGTATGTATGGATCGTAGCAAGTGGAAAGAAGTGGTCTCTGCCTACCCCTACGGGAAAGAGGCGTGATTATATGTATGTGTGTACAATCCATCAATCTCTCTTGATCTCCCACAACCCTTACGTCCACCCACATTCATGCTGGAACTACCACCGGTTCGGAATGCAGCTCTACTAAGAAGAGCCGGCAAGAAACTCTGTAGTTGTTTTTTTTTTTTTAAACAATGGGTTTGTTTACAAAAAGCACTAAACAGCGGTAATAAATCGGGCCTCCACCAAGTTCGTGGAGAGACATTAGCCTAGTATGCCACGCTGGCCAGACGGGTTGGCACAGGGTTTGTATGAAGTTCTGCTCTTGCGGCTAGGTGGTCCGCGTCATGCGTTCCTTTAATCGCCTCTTAAGACACTCTCAGGATAGCGTTGGAGACATGTGCGGAAAATGCCGCTAGATTCAGGTGCATGCTGATACTACAAAGGGGCTGTCAATTAATCACGTGCGGTTCGAAAGGATGGGGAGGGATTCGGCACAAATCACGAAATATCACAAGGGGGGAGGGGGGTATAGTAAGATACCACGTGTATTTATATTTTCGTCAAACGCGTGATTTCTAAACCGAAAAGCGGCGTGTAGTGTAACCTATGCGTGTAAGATTCTTTGTAGGTACGTAGGTACTAAAAAATACATGTGGTTTAAAAGGAGAGGGGGGGGGGGTTAGTCTTAAACCTCACCAAGGGGGAGGGAGGGGTTAAAATGTTAAATAACATCACATGATTAATGGACAGCCCCTTAGAGAGGGAGGGACTCTTTGATTGGTAAGTCGGGGAATTCTTAACTATGCGAATTGCTGTTGAAATTTCACTATCGCGGTGTAGGACTTTTTGGTAATTCTCTCGTTTGTAGGCGATATTTCTTCATGCAATTAGTTCAGATTTTTCGGGTAGATTGTGTAAAACTACACAGCTACACAGTTGTAAACAAACCCATTGATTTGAAAAAAGCAACTACAGAGTTTCTTGCCGGCTCTTCTCTGTAGAGCAGCATTCCGAACCGGTGGTAGTTTCAGCATGAATGTGGATGGACGTAAGGGTTGTGGAAGATGAAGAGAGATGGATGGATGGATTGTGAACATGAGAAATTGTGTATGAAAGGTGTGACTGTAGATATGACGACTGATAGGTGTGTATGGAGACTACCACCTAGCGTGGGACAGGGATCGTAAGATGATGATGATGATGATAATGGTAACTGTAAATGTGACGATTTATAAGAGTTTTGTGATAAAACCTACGTAAGTTAATTTTGAGTTTGAGTTTGAGTCATCTGCCTGCTATTACATAAAAAAAGGAAAAAAAGGATGCCGCTGGTAGGCGTCGGGTCTGCTTACCAATGATGTCTGTGATCCTGTACCGGGCTTCCCCCTCGTCGTCAATCAGCTGTGCCTTGACGGACCCGAGGGGGCTCAGCTTGGAGTACGCTTCCGGAGTGAGGTACAGGTATTTGAAGCCTCGATCTGGCCTCTCCGAGTCCACCCACGCCACGTTGAACTCGGACTTCACTTCCTCGGCAACTCCGATGCGAGCGCCCGAGTTCACGCTGACGTAGACCTGGATACAGGATATATATTGTTTATGCAATCAAAAAATGATATTTTATTTTCTAGTCAACCTTTCGGCAATACAGATAAACAACATGGTATGCGCAAACAAAAACAGGGTGATTTTTGGACCACCCGCCAAATTTAAATAAAAAAAATAATAGATCGTCCAAAAAAAGATAGGACGAAAAGTGAAAAAAAAATTTGACCCCCCCATAGATAACTGCTCGATCACGTGGTCGATTTCGTGTTTCATTGGGAAATTTGTTTACTTTCATGGTCTGAACCACCTATTTAAATTTGGCGGTGGTCCAAAAATCACCCTGTATAAATACTTATAAAACTAATATAATCAATTATATTTCATCATCATCGTTTCATTTTATTTATTTATATCAGAAATTTACAATACAATACTTCAAGGAAAAGCTTAAAAAATATGTTACGTAAGCATTATTTGTCTACGTGTCCTTAGTTACGACGACTAGTGTTTTTCTTTGTATTATTTCTCTGATACTATGGTAACCTTTAATTCTATTGGTATACAATAAAGAGTATTCTATTCGAAGTAACTCCTTATATCATCAGCTACCTATCAGTGAAAGTCCCGTTAAAATCGGTCCAGCCGTTCCAGACATTAGCCGGAACAAACAGACAGCCAGACAAAAATTTAAAAAAAATTATTTTGGTCTGTGTACTCTGTATACATACTTACGCATTTAGTAAAACGTAGTTATTTTATTACTACAAACAGACACTCCAATTTTATTTATTTGTATAGATAGAATCTATTAGTTACAAATTTTTATTTAGAAACACATTTTTTGCGTTAAAGTAAATACGTGCGAGTTAAGACGAGAACACTGACGTGAAACTGTCAAGCAGTTTGGCAGAAGGTTTTATTTTAATAATATAAATACCCATTAAATATATCTGACATTAAAATGTAAACAGAAAATCAAAAAGTTTGGAAAATTCAAAGATTTGCAGCGATTGGTTACGGGGTATGGCTAAGCGGGCAGTCAATGATGGCTCACCGCATTCTTACCGCGAACGAAGTATACTTCAATAAGGACTCACCCTGGGTATCTTCCGTTCCCTGGAGTAGACAGACGCCTTGTAGTAAACCCAGTCCTCCTGGGGCCCAAACGACCCAATTTGGTGCGTCATATCATTGGCAATGATCACCACGTCGCGGCCCTCGGGACATTCTGGCGTGTACAGAGTTAGCCGCCACGCGACCATCCCCACCTGTAGAGAAAACCCCCCACTTTTACAAGTAACTCAAACTCAAAAGGAACTTTATTTACGTAGGAGTTATTTAAAATAATATGACGGCTGGCGCAGTGGTTGAGCGATCGACTGCTGCGCAGCATGTCGCGGGTTCGATTCCCGCACGGAAGAAATATTTGTACGACCTACAAGTATTTGTTCCGCGTCTGGGTGTTTTCTATCTATAATATGTATGTATGTATTTACAAAAAAAAAACATGTATATAAGTAGTTTATCATCCATCACGTTACCATAACACAAGCATTAAGTTGCTTAGCTTGGGACGAGATGGCGTTGTGTGAAATGTCCAAGGATATCTTACGACCCCTGTTTTGTCATGGTATATTATGTCTTAGTAAAAAGCGGTTATTTTAATATTATCAAGCAGACACCTCATTTTCATTTATTTGTATAGATACATGCCCAATGTCGAAATATTGTGACTAATCGTATTCAGATAGATATAATGCCGGCTGTACACACTCGTAGAGACACCCCGAGACAGACCGAGAGCGAGTGTGTACATGGTGCTCTCGTCTTGTCTCGCTCTCTCGCTTCTCGCCTCGCTCGCTTGTCGGTATTTTGCGCCCGAGTCATAGAAGTCAAAGGATCTGAAGTCTGAAGAATGAATTCAGTACAAATGAACTATGAGTATGTACAGGGATGCTCTCGTCGAGAGCCATATCGGCCGAGACTTTCAGCGAGATGTTCTCGGCGAGTGTGTACAGCCGGCTTAAGACTTTTGTACACTCACGTTATTTTGGCCGGGTAGACGGGTCACTTCCACCAGGTTCCTGTCCCCATCCTGTTCCACCACCAGTTCCACACTAGTCATCACCACGTCAGGAACGGGGCCTAAATGACGGAAAGACTTATTAAAAAAGCGTAGTGATAGCATTCCCACTTCCGAGGCGGGCCTCCTCCAACTACATGGAGGGCAATTAGCCTACTGTACCACGCTGGCCAGACGGATTGGCACAGGGTTTTCCTACTCTTGTGGGTAGGGCGACCTTTACATTTCCTTCTGTCGGCTCTAACGACACCTTCAGAATAGAATGGAGTGGAAACACAATGCATTCTTAATCCGTTACCACCCGGATAAGAATTTGAAAGCATAAAGATACAGAATTTTCAAGAGCAAGGATTTTAAAAAAGGTTAATATATCTGGGATCCGCAATAACGTACCGTCAACGCTGCCCTCTTCGATGCACTCCCTCCAGCGTCGCTCCACCACTTGCCTGAACATGTCCGGGAGGTCGTACACGTATGTGCTGCCTTGCGACGTCGCCTGCGCACAATCATCATCATCATCATTTCCACCCACAAATGACCCACTATTGGCCTATTCCTATTTCATGGAGGAATTAGCTTAAAATGGCTATTTGACTGCCTCGTTGGTCTAGTGGTTAGATGTGCCGCCTTTGGATCAACGGGTCCCGGGTTCGATTCCCGGGTCGGGCAAGTGTCTTTGTCTAAACCAGAGGCACTGGCTCGGAGTCTGGGTGTCATTTCTATCTATAATATGTATGTATTTACAAAAAAAAATGTATATAAGTAGTTTATCATCCATCTCGTTACCATAACACAAGCATTAAGTTGCTTAGCTTGGGACGAGATGGCGTTGTGTGAAATGTCCAAGGATATTTATTTATTTTATTTATTTATTGCACCCGTGCGAAGCCGGGGCGGGTCGCTAGTTAATATATATTAAGATTATTTACCGTAAAACGTTTCTGTTGAAGGTAGTCTTTGGTGACGTACGGCGTGGATATCGGCAGCCCGTGCATTGGGCCTTGGCGGCTGCCAAACGAGTGGAACATTATCTGAAACAAGAAAACGTGTGAAACACCCGTTGTTGTGGCGATCCTCTCATATCCCATAGCTTTGGATATTACGTGGGAACATGACGACAAATATTTTGAAGGCGGAAAGCTTCCAAAATTTGCTCGCATAAAAAATAAAGATTTTGAATAAAGTCCTATATGCTGTAATTAGTACAAAGAGATTTTGGTTGCAAATGCACCAACACCTATACATAAATGCGGTGCAAAAATATCATACAGTGCGTCTTATTTGCCATTTGCCACCAGTCCAAAAAGCTGGTCTTCAGAGAAGAGTCGGCAAGAAACATTGTAGTTGCGTTTTTTTTTTGTATACAGAGACTGTTAAAACAGATTTGTGACAGCATGCCCGCACAATATTCAGAAAGAACCAAACAAACATAACAATAATGTAAACATATTATAACCAAAGCAGGGGGTCAGTGAAAAAATAATAAAGGTTATACTCACCACACCCGTCCTAGGGTCGGACACCTCTTCGTATGTGTATATGTCGAGCGTATATCCAGAACCGTTGGAGAGACAAAGTCGGACGTTCTTAGTAGGAGCTCCTGAACCTACGAAGCAAAAATGCACTCTGAAATCTACCCATGTACGATTTATGTGAGTTTATATTTAAAGAAATCTATTTGAACTGAGTTTATCTATATAGAAATCCCTTTGAACAGAGTTTATTTCTAAAGAAATCTAGTTGAACAGAGTTTATCTTTAAAGAAATCTATTTTAACAGCGTATATTTTTAAAGAAATCTAGTTGAACTGAGTTTATCTTTAAAGAAATCCCTTTGAACAGAGTTTAAAGAAATCTAGTTAAACTGAGTTTATCTTCAAAGTAATCTATTTGAACGGAGTTTATCATTATAGAAATCTAGTTGAACTGAGTTTATCTTTAAATGAATCTATGTGGACAGAGTTTATTTATAGAGAATGCTAGTTCAACAGAGTTGGTCTTTATAGAAATCTAGTTGAACAGAGTTTATCTTCAAAGTAATCTATTTGGCAGAAAAGTCCTCGAGTGGCGACCGCGTTCCGGAAGGCGCAGTGCTGGTAGGCCTCCCACACGGTGGACCGACGACCTGGTTAAGATCGCCGGAAAGCAGTGGATGCGGGCGGCCCAGGACCGGCCTTTGTGGAAATCCTTGGGGGAGGCCTATGTCCAGCAGTGGACGTCTTTTGGCTGAAATGATGATGATGATGAATCTATTTGAACTGAATTTATTGTTAAATAAATCTAGTTGAATATAGTTATTGCAATTTGACTCACCAATACGCAGGGTAAATCTGATCTCAGCTTGCAACACCCTGAGCTTCCATAGCCGGGGTCCATACCGCATAACCATGCCCAGAACAGACTCCTCAATCTAGAAGATACCCATTATGATTCAACCAATGATTAGGTTTTTACCAGATAGATCCAGATAAATATGATTTGGTGCATATGTAAGATTCCAACAAACCCCCTCCTAATATTATACATAGTGTCGCCACCCCATTCCATCCGGAGGGTGTCGTAAGAGCCGACATAAACAAATGACAAGACTGCTAATGACCTAGACGCAAGTGAAGGTAAACTTGAAACGAAACCCTGTTGTAGCCCGTCTGGCCAGCGTGGCACAGTAGGCTAAGTGCCCTCCATGTAGATGGGGGAGGCCCGACTCAGCAGTGGGTCATTTATGGGCTGAGGAGTGAAACTTCTACTGCGACTTCCAACAAGGTTGCGTTAAACGTTTAACGCGCAAGAGGGAAAGAGAAAGAAAGACACACAAAGGTAGAAAGTAGGAGAGAGAAAGAGAGTGAGTAATAGATTTGGATATTTCTTCACTCGAAAATTATAATTAAAAGATGCGATCAATTGTGAATTGTAAGCAATGTTAATGAAGTTCGTCTTAAAAAACAATATGATTTCACTAAAAATCCATTTCTCATCATCATTTTCAGCCAATAGACTTCCACTGCTGGACATAGGCCTCCCCCAACGATCTCCACAGAGGCTGGTCCTGGGCCGCCCGCATCCATCGCTTTCGGGCGACATTAACCAGGTCATCGAACATGGAACTACCAGCACTGCGCTTTCCAGAAGTAATTTTCTGCCCCATCGGGCGTCGGACCTGCGAGCTATGTGCCCTACCCACTGCCACTTAAGTTTGGCAATCCTATGGGAAATGTCGGTGACCCTGGTTTGGCGGCGAATATCCTCATTTCTGATTCGATCTCGCAGGGAAACTCCGAGCATAGCCCTCTCCATTGCCTTCTGGGTGACTTTAAGCCTTCTGATGGATCCATCCTATTTTCTTTTCCATATTACGAAGTTTCACTTTTTCCGCGCGGAGGGACTCCACACCCTTTTTTTTTCTATTGTATCCTATTCTTCAGAAAGTGTACCTTGGCGGGATCCATGATAACTGTGGGGCCGAAGTTCAGGAATATGTGGTTGCAGTCAGTCCTCTTCGCCAGCGGGTGGGAGTATGCCACTTCCAGCTCATCCATAGCTTCTAACAACACCCTGTAACAAAAATCAATTCGATTTTCAACCGACTTCAAAAAAGGAGGGAAATCATTTTCAACCTGCATCGCGGCGTCAGTTGTCTAACATGAAAATCACGAACACAAATCAAACTCAAAAGGAACTTTATTTACGTAGGTTTTATCACAAAACTCTTATAAATCGTCATATTTAAAATTACCAATATCATCTTACGGCCCTTGTCCCATCCTAGGTGGTAGTCTCCACACACACCTATCAGTCGTCATACCTACAGTCACACCTTTCAAACACAATTTCTCATTCTTACAATCCATCCATCTCTTATGATCTCCCACAACCCTTTCATCCACCCACATTCATGCTGAAACTACCACCGGTTCGGAATGCTGCTCTACATAAAAGCGCCGGCAAGTCTCTGTAGTTGCTTCATCATCATCATCATTTCAGCCAAAAGACGTCCACTGCTGGACATAGGCCTCCCCCAAGGATCTCCACAAAGGCCGGTCCTGGGCCGCCCGCATCCACTGCTTTCCGGCGACCTTAACCAGGTCGTCGGTCCACCGTGTGGGAGGCCTACCAGCACTGCGCCTTCCGGCACGCGGTCGCCACTCGAGGACTTTTCTGCCCCTTCGGGCGTCAGTCCTGCGAGCTATATGCCCTGCCCACTGCCACTTAAGTTTGGCAATCCGGTGGGCTATGTCGGTGACCCTGTAGTTGCTTGCTTTATTCAAATCATTGGTTATGTTTACAAAAAGCACTAAACAGCAAATGACACCCAGACTCTGAGAAAGTGCCTCTGGTTTACACAATCTCAGTTATCCGACCCTGGCTTCGGGAAAAATCTCGAAATATCACAACGGGGAGCGGGCATAGTAAAATATCTCGTGTATTAATTTTTTCGTCAAACGCGTGATTTCTAAACCGAAAAGCGGCGTGTTTCTTTGTAGGTTTTATACATATAAACCTTCCCCTTGAATCACTCTATCTATTAAAAAAACCGCTTCAAAATCCGTTGCGTAGTTTTAAAGATTTATGCATACATAGGGACGGACAGAAGAATGCGACTTTGTTTTAACCTATGTAGTGATTAAATTAAAAAAAATATATGAAAAAAAAATAAAAAAACAATTTAAATTCAACCTAAAACGCTTCAAAATACAACTGTACTTAGAATACGTTCGCCGCGCATTATGTCTCTCATTGTATTTCATTGTAGTAGTGTGAACCACATACCTCTCTCCTTCATTCTGCAGGTACTCGAAGCTGGCCTCTTTGGTGATGAGGTCCTGGTGCCTGATGATGGAGCGAATGAAGAAGCGATAGTCCGTCACCACTTGACCCTTCTTCACCTGTTGGGGATCAGCTCATTATTGACATGACATTTTCGTCCAGGGTTTTTTTTAAACGTAAACCCTGCACTTTGTATAACCTTTATCGCGGGTGCAGTTTACAAACATGTAACTCACGAACACGAATGACACCCAGACTCGGAGCCAGTGCCCTATACCACCAGTTCGCCACTATACCACCAGTTCGGAATGCAGCCATAAAGAGAAGAGCCGGCAAGAAACCCTGTAGACGCTTTTTTTTGATCGCCACTTTAAGGTACAAGGAGCCAACAAAACGATTTACTTCTGAGTGTGTAATTTTAGAAGCCTATATGTAATACTAGCGACCCGTCCCGGCTTCGCACGGGTACTATTATGCATGTACATACATATAAACCTTCCTCTTGAATCACTCTATCTATTAAAAAACCCGCTTCAAAATCCGTTGCGTAGTTTTAAAGATTAAAGCATACATAGGGACGGACAGACGACAGCGACTTTGTTTTATAATATGTAGTGATAGTAAATAAATAAATAAATATCCTTGGACATTTCACATAACGCCATCTCATCCCAAGCTAAGCAACTTAATGCTTGTGTTATGGCAACGAGATGGATGATAAGCTACTTAAATACATTTTTTTTGTAAATACATACATATTATAGATAGAAATGACACCCAGACTCAGTGCCTCTGGTTTAGACAAAGACACTTGCCCGACCCCGGACCCGTTGATCCAAAGGCTATATTATTATGTCCGTGTGGTGACAAATGTAGAATATATAGTGTCACCACCCCCTTCCATCCTGAGGGTGTTGTAAGAGCCGACAAAAGGATATGTCAAGGCCGATAGCCTAGCCGCAACAGAAGATAAACTTGACACGAAACCCCGTGCCAACCCGTGTAGCCAGCATGGCACTGTAGGCTAATTTCTCTCTATATGACGGGAGGAAGCACGACTCGGCAGTGGGTCATTTGGTCTAGTGTTTAGATGTGCCGCCTTTGGAGCAACGGGTCCCGGGTTCGATTCCGGGGTCGGGCAAGTGTCTTTGTCTAAACCAGAGGCACTGGCTCTGAGTCTGGGTGTCATTTCTATCTATAACTAGCTGACCCGCCGAACTTCGTACCTACCGCCTCAGAATGAATAAATAAAAAACCTAAATGATATTTTTTCATACTTTAAACCTTCCCTGGACTTCCACGAACATTTCAAGACCAAAATTAGCCAAATCGGTCCAGCCGTTCTCGAGTTTTAGCGAGACTAACGAACAGCAATTCATTTTTATTTATAAGAAGAAGAAGAAGATATGTATTTACAAAAAAAATGTATAACTTTAGGTAGTCCATCTCGTTACCATAACACAAGCACTAAGTTGCTTCGCTTGGGACGAGATGGCGTTGTGTGAAATGTCCAAGGATATTTATTTATTTATTTATGGGCTGAGTAGTAGTAGTGGATAAAGCAGCAGGCAAGAGAAGGAAAGCTCGACACAAATTAATGTGCCAACCCGTCTGGCCAGCGTGGCACTGTAGGCTAATTCCCCTCGGCACAATTGGAGGAAGTCCGTCATTGCAGTGGGTTTTTATGGCCTGAGAAGAAGACAACAGAAGAAAAAGGGTATGTCCTTACCTTAGCTTTACCCAAGTACAGATGCATCTTCTGATTGCTCGTAGGCAGTGCTTCCAGGTCATAACTCCTCATGCGGTACAACTCCAGCTGGAAGGCGGACGCGGGTTCCAGATGGCGATAGATGGTGTCCTCTGTGAAGTCGTTGCGGGCACGGTACGTGAAGAACTTGGGGAACTGACGTCTGGGGAGAACGAATGTGTGAATGATATTTAGTTTGGAGCTGTCATTCCTGGACTCATGGGGGTAAATTTTTTTAAAGTTGTCCTGAACTTGTTATCACCTGTATCGCGGGCGTTGTTTACGTTATTCAAGGACACAAAAGGCACTCAGAATCGATTCAAGTGCCTCTAGTTTACACAAAGACACTTCGAACCAGAGACCCCTAATATCTACGATACTATCGTATATCTCGGAGATCGATTCGTACATGGTAATATTTCAATGATATTTGAATTTATTCAAGTGGCAACACTGTACTCATACATCGATACTCTACATCGGGAATTAAATAATGTAATATACACGCGATAAATCCGTTAAAAAGTGTTTAATTTCAATCTGTGGTTTTTGTCCAAAACTCCAAAGTGAAGTTGTCTGCATCAACGTCATATCTGTCAGTTCATTAGTGCCTTCGGTCGAGTCGTCCAATTTCTCCCGAGACAGCGCCTGCGCACTGATAAATAATTCCTAATCAAGATGGCGGACACCAACGACGACCATGTGGATTAAAATCTGCGAATATCTATACAAGCTGAGAGAGAGAGGGAGATCGAGGGAGAGTGAGAGAGAAATAGCACTAACTTGACGAGCAGCATGAAGGTGAGCCGCCGAACGCGCTTGAGGTGGAGCTCCCTGCGGTGCGCTCGGCAGAAGTTTCCGAAGCGGCGGGACGCGGCTGCGTCGTCACACTCGCCGTTGTCGCACACGCCGATCATCAGGATGTGGATCGGCTCCAGGACCTGGTGGTAGCAGGCAGTACACACTTTCAACGGACCTCTGACCTGGCTTGGGCGTCCACCGGACCAGTCGGCCCAGGGTATCGGAGCATGTTCCTCTGAACCCCGCAGGTCAGGGCGGTAAATATCATCTTTCCGTGCCACGCACCATGGCTGTCACCTAACGGCAACGTAAAAATATTGCGTGTGGTGACGGATTTAAAATACATAGTGTCACCACCCCACTTCATCCCGAGGCTCGTAAAAGCCGAGAAAAGGAAATTATAAGGCCGAAACTTAACGGCAGGAGAAGGTAAACTTGATAGGTGACCCCGTCTGGCCAGCAGCGTGGCCCAACTCAGAAATGGGTTATTTATGAGTGTAAAACTAACCACATCTTCGGCATCAGCAGGCTTGTAGTCTAGACCTACGTTGATACTCGTGCTATCGCGGTTTTCGCTGCCCTCTTGCAACGCAGCCAAGTCCTGGTGACAAAAAATCATAATGTACAGGGTGAACATGATATACAGGATGAACAGCATGGTGAAACTGTACAGCGTGCTCGTAACATAATAATTATTTATTTATTAAGAATTTCCAACAGATAATACAATACACATTCAAATATTAGGAATAATTCAATAACAAATTCTTATGCTTCTCTGGTTACAGGAAATCACATCAAATATAACAATAAGATTAATAAAACTATTTTGTTAAATGACTAGGTTTTTTAGAATATATATAAAAAAATGCATTTAAGAGAAATTAGACGAACAGAAAAATAAATAAAAAATGGACTCAGTGAAAACATTACGTCTCTATGTATGCTTAACTCTTTAAAACTATGCAACAGATTTTGAAGCGGTTTTTTAACGGATAGAGTGATTCAAGATGAAGGTTTAAATGTATAATACATCCATAATATTGTAGAGAACCACTGATAAATTTAGTGGTTCATCATTGCACCCGTGCGAATACGGGGCGGGTCGCTAGTTATAAAATAGACCTAAGGTCTTTGGTCGAGTGCAACTACTTCGGGATTCGGGATTTGCGCGGTATCGCCGATTTTGAGGAGAGGTTGAGGCAGGCGTGGGATTCTCAAACTCAAAAGGAACTTTATTTACGTAGGTTTCATGACGACACGGTTAGCGCAGTGGTTGAGCGATCGACTGCTGCGCAGCATGTCGCGGGTTCGATCCCCGCACGGAAGAAATATTTGTACGAGCTACAAGTATTTGTTCCGGGTCAGGGTGTTTTCTATCTATAATACGTATGTATTTACAAAAAAAAATGTATATAAGTAGTTTATCATCCATCTCGTTACCATAACACAAGCATTAAGTTGCTTAGCTTGGGACGAGATGGCGTTGTGTGAAATGTCCAAGGATATTTATTTATTTCATCACAAAACTCTTATAAATCGTCATATTTATAAACACCATTATCATCTTACGGCCCCTGACCCACACTAGGTGGTAGTCTCCACACACACCTATCAGTCGTCATACCTACATTCACACCTTTCACCCACAACTCCTCACTCCTACAAGGGTCGTTATAACCGTTACAAACCGCACTATCTAATAGAACCCCTCTTAATTCATTTTTAAAGACCGCTAACGTATTTGCTTCTTCTGGGTTGCGGTGATCTCTCCGTCGTTTCAACCCATGAATGACCCACTACAGAGGGCTGACCCACTAATAAATAGGACAGCAAAGTAATAAAAAAAAGTATGACAAGCCCTCAGAGTTTCTCTCAGCAGTGAACTAAAATATATTACTTTCATTTCAGCCCATAAATGACCCACTACTGGGTCGGGCCTCCTCCAAATTCATGGAGGGAATTTAGCCTACTGTGCCACGCTGGCAAGACGGGTTGGCACAGGGTTTTTATCAAGTTTTCCTTCTCTTGCGGCTAGGTAATTTGCCTCTTACGACACCCTCGGGATGGTATGGCTTGGTGTCACACACGGAATACCTTGTGTGGGAGGTGATCTCTTACCAACAGATAAAGCGCATTAGGGGAGGCATTAGTGATGATGATGATGAACTCACCTCTCTCCTAACAGTGGCGGAACTGGCAAAGTCGTGAACCAGGTCCAGTAGCTCATCAGCATACTCCACAAACTCGTCGAAGGACTTGAAGGCGGCCAAGGCTCCAGTCCGATGGTGGCACTTTCTCATGGCTGCAGTGCAGAGCTCCGCCGGTATACCCTCCTGGTCCTGGGAGGCTGTTAGCTCGATCTCCGATTGGCTTATGGGGATCCTGGTAGAGAATAAAAGTCATGTATGCAATTTGTCGGATCCTACCTGGCTGGGCAGCGTTCTGGAAACTGAACGATATTCTCGTCCACAATACCGCAGTGTCTGAATACAAAAGTAAATAATAAATAAATATAAATAATATCCTTGGACATTTCACATAATGCCATCTCGTTCCAAGCTAAGGGACCCGTTGATCCAAGGCGGCACATCTAACCACTAGACCAACGAGGCAGTCGAAGTCTTCAACCAATGTGTGATGACATATGGAACAGAGACGTGGTCGCTCACTATGGGCTCCATCAGAAGGCTCAAAGTCGCCCAAAGGGCAATGGAGAGGGCTATGCTCGGAGTTTCCCTGCGAGATCGAATCAGAATTGAGGAGATACGCAGGCAAATCGAAGTTACCTACATAGCCCACCGCCACTCCAGTTTGGCAATCCTGTTGGGATTGCCAAACTTCCTTGGGGGAGACCTATCTCCAGCAGTGGTCTTTTGGCTGAAATGATGATGATAATGTGCAATTCCACCCAAAAAATTTAATCGCGGCCCAGCTCTGTGGTGAGCCATTGAAGGGCCGACTGGCTTATGGGGATTCTGGTAGAGAATATAATAATAATATAATATCCTTGGACATTTCACACAACTCCATCTCATCCCAAGCTAAGCAACTTAATGCTTGTGTTATGGTAACGAGATGGATGATAAACTACTTATATATATATATATATGTTTTTTTGTAAATACATACATATTATAGATAGAAATGACACCCAGACTCCGAGCCAGTGCCTCTGGTTTAGACAAAGACACTTGCCCGACCCCGGAATCGAACCCGGGACCCGTTGATCCAAAGGCGGCACATCTAACCACTAGACCAACGATATAGGCAATTGCCCTCCACGAAGTCCAGCTCTTACTGATGTTGGTGGTGATAATTGGCCAAAGACTTACCTGTTTGGATGTCCAGTGGGCAAAATGAACTGGAAGTGGACAACCCCCAACTCTCCGGACAACGCCAAGTGTTGCAGACACGTGATGTCGTAAGACGTGTATGCGCGTCGGACGTACACCTCTAGCGCTGCGTTGCACACCTGCCGAGGACCGCTCGAGTTGGTGAATAGAAGAAATAAATAGTTTTAGGCGCTAGGGATGATCATCCAGCCAGACGTGGCAGGGGACGTGTAGTCGGGGATTACTAAACTGTGCTAATTGCTTTTGGTAATTCTTGCATTTGTAGATATTTCTTGATGTTTATATTTGGGATTTTTCTGATAAATTGTGTAAAGTATGTAGCTTTGGGTAACCCACTTTTTAGCAACACAATGAATTGGAGAACATGTAAAGACCATAAATTCTTTCTACCATCTTTCTTGCCTTCATTAGAGTCGGCAAGGAAGATGGTAGTTTTAGTATTGACGTGGATGGACGTAGGGGTTGTGGGAAAAAAGATGGACGGATTGTTTGGATGAGACCATGGATATGAAATACATGGATGTTGATATGATGTCGATAGTGTGTGGAGACTAGCGTGGGGCTAGGTGATAGGCTTTGGCGAAGGCCAAATGATGATGATGATGGTAGTTTTAAACATAAAGATTTATAAGAGTTTTGTAATAACCTACACCAATAAAGTCTCTTGTGAAGATGAAATTTTAAAAATTAACGGCAAACAGTATCCTTCATTTTTAAATTTCAAATAGCCTTCAGAATTCATTTAATATTTTAATTTCATATAATTACATAGCACCTATACAAATAAAATTGAAGTGTCAGTTTGTAATGATAAAATAACCGCTTTTTATGAAGTGCGTTTGGATGTATACACGTTACATATACCAAAATAACGACTATGACTTTTGTCCGTCTCTCATCGTTTAGGCCCCGTATAAAAATTTATTTGTGGGACCGTATACAAAGATTTCTCACAAAAGAAAAAAAAAAGTGTGTTAAAAAAAATAACCGATGTAGCGTGTTGCCAACTATCGAACGCACGCTCCACGTGAGAAGAAAGAAATTACTTTTCTTTACTTTTCTCATTTCTGAAATAATAAAAAAATTGGGAAGTTTTTATTAATTTTTGCTTACGCACGTCGGGGGCCCCGTGGCCCGGGGGCCCTGTATAATTGATGCGGCAGATACGGTGGTAGCTACGCCCCTGGCTAAAAATCTCTCAAATGGCTGGACCGACTTTCACGGGACTTTCACTGCCAAATAGTTGATTTAACAAGTTAGGCTACTTTTATTAACAGTTTTCAACATTGTAAAATAGTTTATAATAAAAAAAAATATCGCTAAACTACAGTTTGTTGACGTCGCAAAGATACTACATTTTGAATAGTCGAGTCTGAACTTACTCAAAATTCAAACTCAAAAGGAACTTTATTTACGTAGGTTTCATCACAAAACTCTTATAGATCGTAATATTTATAAATACCATTATCATCTTACGGCCCATGTCCCACGCTAGGTGGTAGTCTCCATACACTCCTATCAGTCGTCATATCTACACTCACACCTTTCATACACAATTCCTCATTCTTACAAGCCATCCATCTCTTTGATCTCCACAACCCTTGGGTCCACCCACATTCAAACTGAAACTAGACGTAGACGAGTTGTTGAGTGGAGACCGCGAATCAGCAAGCGTAGTGTGGGACGTCCCTCTGCTAGAAGGAGCGACGATCTGCGAAAGGCTGCGGCAGCAGCTGGATGCGTCAAGCTGAAGACAGGGCACCAGGGGACAGGGTAGACAGGGTCCAGCAGACTAATGTGGGCTGATGATGATGATGTACAAAAAGCCCCGCTGAAGACTAGAAGAGAAACGGGTCAATATTAAAACTCACCGCCGCATTCATGTGATAGAAGAAGTCGTGCAGTATATCGAAGATGGACGCCTCCGAGAGTATCAGCTTCTGAAGATTCTCCGGGTGGAAGTCGTGGCCATACATGTCCACCGCCGAGAGGAAGATGGACTCCATCTGGTTGTGGCGGAGCTCGTACGCCGGCTGATGAGCTGCTATCAGGACCTGGAGACAAAAAGCATCATGACTGCCTCGTTGGTCTAGGGATTAGATGTGCCGTCCTTGGATCAACGGGTCCCGGTTTAGATTCCAGGGTCGGGCGCTTTGTCTAAACCAGAGGCTCTTGCCCTGAGTCTGGGTGTCATTTGTGTTCGTGAATTAGATGTTTGTAAACTACCCACGTGATACAGGTTATACCAAGTGCAGGGGTTTAATTTTATATAAAAACTAGCTGACCCGGCGAACTTTGTTCCGCATTATAAATATTTAAAACAAAAAGAAAGTTGGACATAGGTAGGATACCTGAGATTTTTATCCCGTCCATATAAAACCTACTTTAACAAAACGCAACTGACAGCGAAACGTTAAGTTGTCTATAGTTTAATATGGCCGAAAATTTGACAATTAGGAATTTTGAATTCGACTTGTTTATATTGTTGTAATTCACATAATATCTTTATAACTTGTAGCCTATGTGTTATTCTGATGTATAAGCTATATTATTGTAAAGTTTCATTAAAATCCATTCAGTAGTTTTTACGTGAAAGAGTAACAAACATCCATCCATCCATCCATCCATCCATCTATCCATCCATACTTACAAACTTTCACGTTTATAATATTAGTAAGATAACATGTTTTAACCGACATCGAAATAAAGGGGGAGGATTTTTATGTTCGTTCCTGAGGGTGTCGTAAGAGGCGAGAGAAAGGCTCATTACCCTCCATGTAACTGGAGGAGGCCCGACTCAACAGTGGGCCAGTTAAGTTGTCCGTGTGGTGACGGATTTAGAACACATAGCGTCACCACCTCCCGAGTGCCAACCCGTCTGGCCAGCGTGGCACAGTAGGCTCATTACCCTCCATGTAATTGTAGGACGCCCGACACCGAGACCACCGTCTCCGTGTGGTGACTGATTTAGAATACACAGTGTCACCAACCCTTTAGATGACCCCGGGCGCCGAACGAGAGTTTGGGCTGCAACCGGGATACAAGGCTAAGATGATGATGAATGTCACCAACCCTTACAATCCCGTTGGTGTCGTAAGAGGCATATCACCTAGCCCTAAGAGAAGGAAAACTTGATACAAACCCTGTGCCAACCCGTCTTGCCAGCGTGGCATAGTAGGCTAAAAACCCTGCATGAATTTGGAGGAGGCCCGACTCAGTAGTGGGTCGGTCACTGCCTCGTTGGTCTAGTGGTTAGATGTGCCGCCTTTGGATCAAGGGGTCCCGGGTTCGGTTCCGGTGTCGGGCAAGTGTCTTTGTCTAAACCATTTCTATCTATAATATGTATGTATTTACAAAAAAATATGTATATAAGTAGTTTATCATCCATCTCGTTACCATAACACAAGCATTAAGTTGCTTAGCTTGGGACGAGATGGCGTTGTGTGAAATGTCCAAGGATATTATTTATATTATTCATGGGCTGAAACGACGACGCTGCCGTGTCTTGTAAGAGTCGACGATAGTATACCTGTCTCGCTCGCAGCGCCACTCGACTATGCTCGGCACGATGGAGAGAAGTCAGCTCGTTGAGGGTGGCAGCCAGCTCGTCGGTCAGACCAGGCTCGTTGGACCAGAGGTGGTCTATTAGGAGAGTTACCTGTGCAACGAAAGAGACATTAAATCAACTGCATTTTGTGGATTGCCTGGAAGAGATTGCTCTTCCGCGATATTGCCTATTGCCCAAGTCAAATATTTATGTACAGTCTGCACCAATCTTTATGGCCGCTCTGAATGTAGCCGCATTACGCTGCGCACAACACAAAATCAGGTATCAGCGGGACGGACGCGGGGCGGGGAGGCAGGGCACACCCCCTCCCCTCTCTTCCACCCGCAAGCGTCCTCGCCACCCGCGTGTTAGTGTGAGTGAGCTACGTTCGTATTAGTTATCAAGTGTACGATGCGCAAGTTCGCACCGACGGCTACATTCAGAGCGGCAATAAAGATTGGCACTGACTGTATACTGTTGTAAGTTGTTAATACTGTTGTACAATACAGAGATTTCCCATTCCTTCTTGAGGGTGTCGTAAGAGTCGACAAAAGCAAATGACGGCCGAAAACCTAGCCAGCGGAGAAGGAAAACTTGATACGAAACACTGTGGCGCAGTGGTTGAGCGATCGACTGCTGCGCGGCAGGTCGCGGGTTCGATTCCCGCACGGAAGAAATATTTGTACGACCTACAAGTATTTGTTCCGGGTCTGGGTGTTTTCTATCTATAACATGTATGCATTTACAAAAAAAAAAGGTAGTTGGAGGAGGCCCAACTCAGCGGTGGGTCATTTATGGATTGAGTAGTAAACTGCAACCGCGATACGAGTTAAGTTTTTGTTTATTTTTTTTATTATTTATTTATTAATTTTACTAACCGCCTAAAATATTTTTTTATTTACTTCAAGAGCACATCAACAACATAAATTACATTCATATTATCATCATGACGTTTAAAGTATCAAACATTGCTATAGTAATTATGTTAATTACAGGTACGCACACAAATGAAGAAAGCTTACCAGCAGATTCTTCTTGGCGACCTGGTTGTGGGAGAAGATGATGTTGGCCACGGTCTGCATGTCGTCCTTGTATCTCTCGCGAAGAGCCATCACGCACTTGTCATAAGACCCTGGGGAGGCAATGGACGTCAACCACGGCAACACGGTAGCAAATAAACCCCCCAAGGATTTTCAAGGAAGCCGGTCCTTTTTGGCAGCGAAATTTTCTTTAGCGGCGTAGAGCACATTTTTGCGATGTATATAAAATGTTAATCTCGCGTCAGGACACGTGACCTGATCGAAAATGTGTAAGACGGAGCGAGAGTATTGTATTTCATCACTATCACTACATATTATAAAACAAAGTCGCTTTCGTCTGTCCGTCCCTATGTATACTTAAATCTTCAAAACTACGCAACGGATTTTGAAGCGATTTTTTTAATAGATAGAGTGATTCAATACATCCATAATATTGTAGAGAACCACAGACAAATTTAGAGGCTCATCATTGCACCCGTGCATAGCCGGGGTGGGCTAGTAATCACATAAATGCTTTTATACTGATAAATAAACAATTCGTGCGGAATTATTCCCTTAATTGGTTTTTGATACGCGGTCGCCACTCGAAGACTTCTATATCGGAAAAAATACTATTAATGTCTTTTTACATGGTTGGCGCAGTGGTTGAGCGATTGACTGCTGCGCAGCATGTCGCGGGTTCGATTCCCGCACGGAAGCAATATTTGTACGACCTACAAGTATTTGTTCCGGGTCTGGGTGTTTTTTATCTATAATATGTATGTATTTACAAAAAAAAATGTATATAAGTAGTTTACCATCCATCTCGTTACCATAACACAAGCATTTAATTGCTTAGCTTGGGACGAGATGGCGTTGTGTGAAATGTCCAAGGATATTATTACGGAAAATTACGGGGGCAGAGCATAAACCACTGCTGAGTCGTGCCTCCCCCAAGCAATTGCAGATTAATTGGAAATCATCCTCCTGTGCCCCGCTTGCCAAACGAATTTAGCAAGTTCAATCATAAGGCGTAACACTCACCCAGTTGGAAATGGCTTTCGACTTGATAGTACTGCTTCAAGAGATCGTGAACGGCCGCCTTCATCCGACCACGGATACCGTTTCTATGATAATAAAAATAAAAAAAATTTCAGAACACAATATTATACCTTAAAATACACAAAAAAAAACGAATAATGGAGAAACCGCTGTTATTTTTGTATCCAGTTAAATATAAAAAACGCGCAAGTTTTTAAAAATGTATGCATATTACTCTTTCACGCGAAAACTACTGAATGGAATTTGATGAAACTTTACAGTATTATAGCTTAAACTCAAACTCAAAAGGAACTTTATTTACGTAGGTTTCACCACAAAACTCTTATAAATCGTCATATTTATAAACATCAGAATAACACATAAGGTATAATTTAAAAAGACATATGTCTAACTATAGCAGATTTTTGTACTTTTTGTAACCCGTGGTGTGCCGCCAGTATTTAACATACTCACTCACCTGTATCTCTGCACTAGTAAAACCAAAGCTTGAGTACTCATGAAGAAGACATCTCGATCGGCTCGCTTCTGCAACGAGGCGGCATGACTGGAACAATAAGAACAACATATAAGAGCTCTGTTAAAAAACTATCGCGAATTTCGAATTTCCGCGGATAAGGATATTCGATTTTTTTGTAGCGTTATGTTGGTATTCAAGTCCTCTACTTAGGCCGTTTGTCCACCGTCGCCGTCACCAGACCGTCACCGAGAACGAGATGACGGCGCCGATTTAGCGATCCATACATTTACTACGGCCACGTGTCCACCGCAAGCCCGTCACCCGAGAGCCGTCATCCCGGCCGCCGATGTTTCGAATAGTTCGGCGTGACCGCTAGAACTCGGCACGGTTTTATGACGGGCCGATGTGTCGGCAATACAAAACACACACTACCGTCACACCGCGTCGTTAGCCTGGTTTTTTTTTTAACTGGACGAACGATATATCGGCGCGGTGGAGAAACGATCGCCGTCACGTCCTCTTTAACTCGGCCCGAAATAATCTAGTTCTCGGTGACGCGATGACGGCGGACGGTGACGGCGGGCGGTGGACAAATGGCCTTAGAATGACCATTTTGCCTAGGGTCGGCCATTTTGAATGATTAGTTAATTTTTGACAGTTGTTTTGCTAGGATGTGTTTTGGCCCGTCCTCGATTTTTGACCATTCCAAAGAATGGATCAAAGAATCTGTATCAAATTTCGTGTGAAAAACTAAAGAAAGTTCGCGGACGCGTTCCGAATGTTGACTGTGGCATACGGTGAAGCTACCTTGGACCAAAGCAACGTTTATCAGTGGTACAAAAAGTTCTCAGAAGACCGAGAAGATGTGAACGACGAACAGCGTGTCGGCCTTCGAGCACGTCAACATCCAATGTATTGTTTTTTTTTTTCATACACTAATGATAAAAAAAAATACTATTCTGCACGTATGTAATGATTAAGGAATCATTCCAGTAGTAGATAGTATTATGGGGATGGTGCATACATTTTGGACTCCCCACTGAGTTTTAATTTCTATCGATAGATCTGTATACTTAAATTATATATTTTTATCAGTATTTTTTTTTTGTGGTTGTGACCTAGGGCTGGCCTACTTCCAGTGTCGCTGTGGCGTGCTATTTTTGGGATACCCCGTATATTAAGATGTTAAAGAGTCAGCGACCCTTAAGTGACATATCGGATGTTTCAAATGGCTACGAGAACCCTCAATGGCATAAGAATGGAAGCAAAGATACTGACTGGTCGATGACGCTGGCGATCTGCTGACTCGGGAACTGCGCCAGCACGCTGGTAATGTTTCGCTCGTACAGCGCCATCAGCTTGCGAACCTTCTTCTCCACGGCAATGGGGATGCGGCCCGAAGTCGACGAGAGAACCTGCGAACCAAAGCAGGTTACAGTAGACCAGACGTGGTTCGCTGGGAAGAAGCTTTATGTATACCGCCGCCCCTCGGCGGTTATGTGGGACTCCGGAAACGACTCGTCTACCCACTAAAACCCCAGGGGTATACCCCAGGGTTCTGACGGATTTAGAAAAAAAAAAAAAAAATGTTGAGGGCAGCAGTGATTGCATCAGGATCTGCTAGTGCAATTAGTTAATGAGGTCCCTAAGTATTCGAAACAGAAATATCCTTGGACATTTCACACAACGCCATCTCGTCCCAAGTTAAGCAACTTAATGTTTGTGTTATGGTAACGAGATGGATGATATACTACTTATTATACATTTTTTTTTTGTAAATACATACATATTATATATAGAAAACACCCAGACCCGGAACAAATACTTGTAGGTCGTACAAATATTTCTTCCGTGCGGGGAATCGAACCCGCGACATGCTGCACAGCAGTCGATCGCTCAACCACTCCGCCAACCGTGTCAATACATAGTGTCACCACCCCATTTCATCTTGAGGGTGTCGTAAGGCTGGAGTCCTAGCCGCAAGAGAAGGAAAACTTGAAACAAATCCCTGTGCCAACAGTAGGCTAATGACCCTCCATGTGGCCCGACTCAGCAGTGGGTCATTTATGGGCTGAGTAGTAGAGAGTAGTATACCCTCACTTGTCACGCTAGGGGAGCCAGAGGTCTTTTGCTTAATGGAACCTAATGCTAATGGAACGAATGCTTTTTGGAACCTAAACGACAAAGCAATAAGGTCTCACCTCCTGCAGCTCGAGCAGCGGAAGCGACGGGTCGCGGAGGCTCTGCATGAACTTCTCAACAATTTCGCGAAGCCGCGGCGTGTTGTACGGCTCGGAAAGGCAATACCCTGAGAGAGAACAAACATACTACTAAAACACAAGCGGAGCTGCTTTACGCCACGCTTTACGGCAAAACTACAAGTCCCATGGACAAATTCAATTACAAAGTTGTAGGTGATAAAAAGATCTACAACTTTTGTACTAAAAAAAAAGTGATGCGGTCTGCACGAGATCCACAATGTGCGATCTCGTGCAGACCGCATCACTTTTTTTTCAGTACTTTTTTCACATGTACTCAAAATTGAAAATTCATTTGCCGGAAATCGAGATAAGCCGCGTTTACCCTTAAAATCTCACCCCTCCCCACTTCCCAACCTCAGGTCACCCGTAAATTAACTTGCCTATATTTTTGGTTATATCCTCTTTCTTTTGAAACGGGTTTCAACCTATCGACACTGGTCTACAGGTACCCTACCCCACCTGGAGGAGGAGATGGACAAATACCGAATGATGGTAAATCTACTTAGTCATTCATAGACATAGACATATTCTTTATTGTGGCACAAGACAAAAAAGTCCAAGTCATAGTCATTTGGGCAGAATATTACACATCCCCACCGCACGCTGGGAAACAACGCGTGTTGTAAGAGTCAACAAAACCCAACACGCTTGGTGGTAGGATCTAATGGTCCGCCCGGCTAGCTACCACCTTCACATCAAGCAGTTTTACTGTAATTCGTCGTGTGTATACGAGAGCCGGTGCCCGACGGGGCATTTCCTTGAACTACCTGCTCCATCTTAGACCCTGGCGTTGCTTCCATCACGCAAGCCTAGGGTCAAAGGCATCAAGTAACTGATAAAAAAAAGCGCTTACCAGCTAACGTGTTCTCCAAAATGGTTTTGTACTTGTTGTGGGCGTGGTTCAGCTTCTCCGAGACGACCTGGTTGTCCTGGAGCGGGAACTGGCCCTTGTACGGCTGGGCGGTGGTCACTAGAGACGGGTCATCCAGCTCTGGGAACAATTGCAAAAATGGAGGAGGCCCCACTCATCTGTGGGTCATGTATGGGCGTAGAGGAAATTGGGGGCTGTCCCCTCCCTCGCCCTTGGTGATACGTGGTGAGGTTTAAGACTATAAAAACCCCCCTCCCCCCATAAAAATCACGTACCTACAAAGAATCTTACACTCAATGGTAAACACAATACACGCCGCTTTTTGGTTTAAAAATCACGCGTTTGACGAAAAAATAAATACACGTGATATCTTACTATAAACTCCCCTCCCCCCTTGTGATATTTCGTGATTTTTGCCGGACCCCTCCCTTCCCCGTTCAAACCTCACTTGATTAATGGACAGCCCCTTGGGACTAAGCCCATGTGATGTCACCCGTGAGGGTGTCGTAAGAATCGACAAAAGGAAATGACAAGGCCGAAATCCTAGCCGGAAGATAGGATAACTTGATATGGAACCCTGTGCCAACCAGATTGGCGTGGCATGGTGGGCTTATTACCCTCCACGTAACTGGAGGAGGCCCGACTCATCAGTGGGTCTCTAATAGGCTCAAATGAGATGATGATTATGAGACAATTGTGAATGTTTTAGACACTGTCAGAACTAATGGGAACTGTTACAATCGTTGTTTTAGTGACGTCATTAATAAGCAGAAACTTGTGACTTACTGAAAGAAAAACAGTTATAAACAGAAAAGAGAGTCAGAAATTATGTCATTTCTTATTTTTTTTATACTAAATTAGCTGACCCGGCAAACTTAGTACCGCCTCAGAATCAAAAAATAAAAAAAACGTATGATATTTTTTTCATATATTCTCACGTTTTAAACCTTCCCTGGACTTACACGAATATTTCAAGACCAAAATTAGCCAAATCGGTCCAGCCGTTCTCGAGTTTTAGCGAGACTAACGAACAGCAAATCATTTTAATTTATATAGATTACAAAATGACGCGAGCAAGTTCACCAGTAAATCTTTGCTGTACAGAGAAGAGCCGTGTGCTTACCGAGAGTAGCGATGAGTGACCCCTGGTCCAAGACTGCTCCAGGGCGCAGAGACCAGGTCAGATTCCCAGCCTCAGGGGCCGCGAGAGTCATCACCATTTTCATCACCTGTCAATAATAGATAATACATGTAGCGAAGCCAAGACATATCGCTCGCCATCTTGAGAAACAACAAGTCCTAATCCGTGATAGCAAATTTTACAGATTCGATTCGCACGACGATGCATTCGTGCGAATCGAATCGCATCGTCGTTTCGCTGGATGATCAGATATAATAATATAATATAATAATAACATTTCACACAACGCCATCTCGTCCCAAGCTAAGCAACTTAATGCTTGTGTTATGGTAACGAGATGGATGATAAACTACTTATATACATTTTTTTTTGTAAATACATACATATTATAGATAGAAAACACCCAGACCCACAACAAATACTTGTAGGTCGTACAAATATTTCTTCCGTGCGGGAATCGAACCCGCGACATGCTGCGCAGCAGTCGATCGCTCAACCACTGCTATTATAATATATTTGTCCATGCAATTGGGATGGATTTTTAACTGCAGCAAGGAAGCCTAATTTTAAATACCACTAATGAAAAGGGGGAAACCTACTAGAAAATTCTCACTACATATTAGCTCATAAATGACCCACTACTGGGTCGGGCCTCCTCCAAATTCATGGGGGAAATTAGCCTACTGTGCCACGCTGGCAAGACGGGTTGGCACAGTGTTCGTATTAAATCCTCCTTTTCTTGCGTCATTTCCTCCTGTCGGCTCTTCCGACGCGCTCAGGACGAAATGGCGTGGCGACTAAGGCTGCCTGTGGACTAAGGCGGAGCGGAGATGTGTACGGAGCTTAGTACCTACGCGACTATGGCGGCACAACGCGCCCGCACTCGCTATCCCGCTCCGCTTCCTGGTTTTTAACCCCCGACGCAAAAAGAGGGGTGTTATAAGTTTGACGTGTCTGTCTGTTCTGTATGTCTGTGGCTCCGTAGCTCGCGAACAGATGAAGCGATTTCAACACAGTTTTGTATGACAGGTGAGTTACGGGCGAGTGTTCTTAGACATGTTTGATCAAAATCGGTTGAGTCGTTTAAAAGTTATGGGGGGTGAAAGTTACATCATAATAAGCGTGTACCTATAAAAAGCAGAAAATAAAAATTAAATAAAAATTTAAATAAACCCTCGACACAAGGGGACACACCGACCCCCGACACATTTAATTTTTATTTTCTGCTTTTTATAGGTACACACGCTTATTATGATGTAACTTTCATCCCGAAAAAAAAAATGAAATGAATCTTATTGGCTCCGGTGGACAGGCAGCATTAACGTGTTATAAACTCGTCACCACCTGGAAAGACCCACCTCGATCTCAGCGTAGGGCTGTCCCTTATCAACATGGCCGCCATCTTCTATGAGCGTGTTGACCAGCTTGCCGGCAGATGGCGCGCGCAGCTTGGAGGGGTCCTTCTCCTTCTCGAACACCACGGTTTGATTCCCGATCACGATCCGGTACTTGTCCACCTCCTCCTTCAGGTAGCAGGTGAACGACGCGCCGTCCACGGAAAGCAGGGTGCCTGGAGAAGAAGAGGAAGATAGTAGAAGACTGCCTTGTTTTTGTGGTCTAGAGTTAGGGAGGAGGATGTTCTGGTCGACCCATGCATGACGGAGGGCGAGGAGGAATAGGCGACTCTACGCATACAGCCCGCCCCCCCATCGAGGTCCGGTGGACCGATGAAAGCCGTTTGCCTGCATAGCGGGCACTACTTCGGGGCGTCACAGAGGCATGCGTTCACGCGAACCTATGGCGCCCCAAGCATGTCGTGTGAGGGTATACCGCTGGAGTTTTAATGGGTTCACGAGTAATGCCGGAGTCCCACATAATCACAAACCCCACCTTGTGGGGCGGCGGTATGCATAAAGTACTTCCGCAGCGTCACTTGCTCAGTCTCCTATCAACATACAGCAGAACCAGGTCGCTTACTACTTCTTTTTTTTATCGTCCCATAAATGACCCACTGCTGAGCCGAGCCTCTTCCAACTACATGGACTGCAATTAGCCTACTGTGCCAGGCTAGCCAGACGGGTTGGCACAGGGCTTCTTATCCCTGACCTCCGCCCGCCGTAAGTGGGCCTGCGGGCGATTGACCTGGGAAGTCAGTCGCCTGCGCAAAACAGGCCCCGGGAGGATAGCGCGCCGCAATTCGCGTGCGCCCCCCAGCGGTGGAATGGGGGAGGGCAATACTGCCCCCCCCCCCCCTCCTCATAATCGGAGGGGCCCGCCTAGGAGCATGGGACTCCACTAGGTTTAGAGGCGGGCCAAGGCCCCCAGGGTCACGGAGCATGCTCCCGCAATGGGAGTAAATCCCGTGGCCCTGGTTTGGGCAGTCGAGGATCGCCGTCGGTTTTAGTGGGTAGGTCGGGGCGCAATTCACCATCTCTACGCGCCTCGGACTCCCAAATAACCCGGCCAGCCCCAACGGCCGGGTATCCAAGAGGATCTCCGACGTTAAAAAAAAAGGGTTTCTTATCCAGTTTTCCTTCTCGTGCTAGGTTTTCGGCACTTCCTCTTGCGACACCTTCTGGAATGGGGTGGTGACGCTATGTCACCACACGAACTGGTCGAAAAGCACATACCTCCATCGGTGAGCTTGTGCACCTCCATCTCCTTGAAGCTGCCGTTGAGGGCCACGAAGTAGGAGGTGGGTCCCGACTTGGTCACGGACACGCGGTACTTGAGCCCGCCGTGGATGAGCTCCACCTCCAGGGAGCTGGACAGCTGGCTAGAGCCCTGGATCTGACCCCTGGGAACGAAAGAATGAATGGATCATTTTATTGGAAGCTAAAAGGTGTGCCGCCTAAGGATCACAGAGTCCAGGTTCCATTCCGGGGTCGGGCAAGCGTGTTTGAGTAAACTCGCTGCTAGTTTGGATGTCATTTGTGCAATGCCAGCAATACACGCTGGCCGAGCTTAGGCCAACGCGAGCGTAGGCAATTTAATACAAGGCAAGTGCTACTGCCTACACGTTGGGCAAGTGTATCGAAACCAACTTGGCGAGCGACACCGAGCGATGGCCAGACAATGCAAATATACCGTCTATACGTTGGTATTGGCGTTCACTCGGCAATGCTGGGCCAACGTATATTGCTGGCTTTAAGAAATAACATTTTTGTAAATTTTAAACGTATCGCTTTTAAAAAGAGACAAAAAATTTATTTATTTATTTATTTTTATACTTTATTGCACAGACATACAACATTATCACTATCATTATGAAACATATATGAGTATTTGTACAATGGGCGGCCTTATTGCAAACTGCAATCTCTTCCAGGCAACCTTAGGATGGAAAATTGAGAAGAGAGAAGTGGGCTATTCTTGTGCCGACATAAAGTAAACTATAATACTGCATGTTTTATAAGTATATATATATATATATATATACATATATAACTTAAATAAATAGAATATACACATACTATAAATAAATACTTTAACAGAATACATATATATATTAACTATTATATAAATACATACACAGTAAATAATAATTATTATTATGGTTAGAGAGATGTATAGTGATCCTTCAGTAATTTTTTGAACTGCAGAAACGATTTAGCTTGTCTGACCGTCTCAGGAAGGGCCTTCCAAAGGCGAGCAGCCTGCACCGTGAAGGACTTGCTATACGGTCCAATTCACACATTCACACTCACAATTGTGAGTTGTTGGTCTAGGGAAAGGTCTTTTTAGGAAGAGCAGGCAGATGACTGCATTCCACCTCATGATGAGTAGAAATGCAGTCCAGAAGTGGGGAGACTTCTACAACTACTCAGCCCGTATATGACCCACTGCTGAGTCGGGCCTCCTCCAGATACATGAAGGGTATCAAACCCTCCTTCTCTTGCGTCTAGGTTATCGCATTTCCTTTTGTCGGGTCTTACGACACCCTAAGGATGGTACGAGACGGTGACAGTGAGAATAATGCAAAAAACAACGGGTAACAATTAGACCATAATATCAAAAATAAAGGACCAAGATCAGACCCTTGCGGGACACCTGATTTGATCATAACAGGAACCGAATGAAATCCTTTGCGCGCACCTATTTGGCGTCGGTTCTCGTTTTTTTTTTAGTTTTTTAAAAAAGACAAGGTAATTCATTCTCGGTAGCTTACTTTTCCAATGCACTCTTGAACTCCAGAAAGTGGGTTGTAATGATGTTGTCGGCGATGAGAATCGAACCGCAGATAACTCCCAACATGACGTCCGGCTTTTCTGATTGCATCTGAACGCAAAATTTAATCAAACAATAAGTCGAATTGATGTCGAATTTACCAATAGCAATAATAAGCAGAAATTGATGCGAATGAAGTATTAACTAATTGAATATTAAAATTTATCGAAATTAAACAATTGAGTGTTAAAATTGGCGAGTTTAACTAATCTATAATATAAAAATGAATCACAAAATGTATTGGCAAGCCCATAACTTAACAACACCTAGACCAATTCTTTTTTTTTTTTACATGTTGAAAAACCCTAAAACAGCGTTTTTCTCAACGTTTTCTAACTAAAACGTAGAGACAATTTGAGCTTTATTGCTATTGCATAAAGTTCATATTAAATTACAACCGATCACTGTTTTCTAAGCAATGTAGTGTTCCTAACGTCAAAGAGTCAGTTTCTTTGACCGGGCGTAGTGTGTCGGGAAACACTGATAAATTTAGAGGTTCATCATTGCACCCGTACGAAGCCGGGGCGGGACGCTAGTGGAATATAAAAAAAATGAAATTATCTAATTAAGTATTACACTTTGTCGAATTTAACAAATGACATATTACAATTTATCGAATTTAGGGTCGGGTCACATCTGACAGAAAATGCGACGCCGTCGTCGTCTGTCAGGTGTGAACCGACCCTTACCTAATAACCTAATAGTATTATAATTTGTCGAATTAGCCCAATAAAGTAATACAAATTGTCGAATTTCATCTATTGAGTATTACTGCTTAGACTGCCTCGTTGGTCTAGTGGTTAGATGTGCCGCCTTTGGATCAACGGGTCCCAGGTTCGATTCCGGGGTCGGGCAAGTGTCTTTGTCTAAACCAGAGGCACTGGCTCGGAGTCTGGGTGTCATTTCTATCTATAATATGTATATATTTACAAAAAAAAAATGTATATAAGTAGTTTATCATCCATATCGTTACCATAACACAAGCATTAAGTTGCTTAGCTTGGGACGAGATGGCGTTGTGTGAAATGTCCAAGGATATTTATTTATTTATTTATTATGTCAAATTTAACCTATTGAGTTTTAAAAAGTGTCAAATTGAACTTCTTGAGTATTACAATTTGTCGAATCTACCCAATCAAGTGTTAGTTGTATCAGGATTGCCTAAACTGTTACATTTTGGTTGTTCGACTCACCCGCTCGGCGATGAGGGCGTCGAGCCAGGCGGTGTCGATGTTGTTGTCCTGGAAGGCCGGCGTCTCCAGCAGAGTGATGAGGTACTCCACCGTGGTGCGGAAGTCTCCGCGGATGCTCAGTTCCTTCAGGGCTATCACCAGGTTCCTGGACACGCATATTCGGTACATTTCCCTACCTGGTTCTTTTTAAAACACTGGGCAGGTGCTGGAGCTTAAATGCCAGCTGATAGAAAGCGGTTACAAGTGACGATGTCACTTGTAATATTTTTACACGCCCGCAACCCCCCATTTTTGGTATTTTATAAAATCCGCTAAACTCTACTCGGTGAAAAGAATATTCATACCGAATTTCGAGTCTAGGTATTATGGTTCCAGAGATATCGTGATGAGTCAATCTATCTATAGAACAGCTCCTATAAATGTGTACATTTATACGTATTCATACTCAAATCATTTATTTCAATTGAACCTATTTACAGGTGTTTTTGAAAAGTCAAAAGTGAAGTTAGGAATCTAGGTGTTTCTAGTTGCTTGTTCCAAAACGTAGATCCTATGGAGAAGAACAAGCAAGAAACTCCATGGACACACTTTTTATCATATTTTATCACATGCATTGGTCCGCCAGAGGGTCGAAGTCACCGACGAAGCTTAGAGAATCAGCGGACTGAAGTGGCAGTGGGCTGGTCATATCTGTAGAAGAACCGACGACCGCTGGGGTAGACGAGTTCTTGAGTGGAGACCGCGAATCGGCAAGCGTAGTGTAGGACGGCTCTCTGCTAGATAGAGCGACGATCTGCGAAAGGCTGCGGGCAGCAGCTGGATGCTTCAAGCTGATGTCCAGTATATCCAGCAGTGGACGAGAGTGGGCTGATAATGATGATGATCATGTATTGGTGACACTTCACTTCGGTATTGGTATTCGCGTATTTGACATACACTTGCGGCTACATTATCTGCGACTCCCTGACACCCTCAGGACAAAACACGCTGGTGACAAGTCTAAAACTATTACTCACTCTCTAGCCTGCTCCCTGGTCTCGCCCCATGAGAAGCAGTGTCCAAATTGGGAGTCCGCGAACTCGTGTAGACCACCAGATGCAGCCACGCTGAAGTAGCCCCACACATTCTTGGAAGACCTGAAGTTGAGCTCCTGTACCGTGCCCGAGGAAGGTTTGAAGCCTGTGAACCAAAATATTGAGGAAAGTTCAGAAAGGAGAAGAATGAATAAGAATTTTAAGAAAGAACAAGCCTTTGTTTGACTTACCAAAAGTGTGTTTGTAATATTACAAAAAACTGCCTTTTAATAATTGAATATACATAACAATACATACATGATTTAACAAAACAATTTTTTTTTTATTTTTGTCTGTTTGTATCTTTCAGCTAAACTCCGAAATGGCTGGATCGATTTTAACGGGGCTTTCACTGGCAGATAGCTGATGTAACAAGGAGTAACATAGACTACTTTTATTGACACACTTCGCTTTTCATGAGCAAATATTTACTGAGTTTTGCACATTGTTAAATACCACGCCGACGAAGTTGCAACAAAAAACATATCTTGAAAGCATGTGCCAAATCGTGTACCTCTCATGGAAGTGCTCATATGCCTCCTTAGTTTTCAGAAAACACGTACCTTAGATGAATAGCTTAAAAAAATAGGAAGGTTTTTAAAACGAAATGCCTTCATTAGGTAAATATTTATGACGGGGGCAGTTTACAAACATGTAATTCACGATCGAAAATGACACCCAGACTAAGAGCAAGTGCCTCTGGTTTACTCAAAGACTTGCCCGACCCCGGAATGGAACCACAGATCCGTGATCCAAAGGCCAACAAGGCAGTCCAAGTCTAAAAGATACAAAAAGTATATCTTATCCGAAAATCGAATGCTCACCTTCATCAGGGTTCTCCGAGGTGATACGGGCAGCAATCACGTGACCCCATGGGGTGGGCCGCTGCTTGGGTTCATCCAGGTCTATGGGCGTCATACCCCAGGGGGACTCCCCGTATAGGAGGCGGATGTCCTTTATGTGGTAGAGGGGGAGTCCCATGGCCACCTGAAATGGAAGGTAAGACAGTTTATCCACCACCGCCTCTACTCTCAAATATTAGCTTTCTCCTATAATGTATTTAATTTAAATGATGTCTTAGGTTTTCACGATATTTGCACATTGTAGCAAATGATTTATTATTATTTTAAATTTTACGTTAATTTCGTAAACTTTACTTAAAATTCATAACTGTCATCTACTCGGTGAAAAGAACATTGCTACCAAATTTCAAGTCTCTACGTCTTGGGGACAAAGCACACTTATCAACTCGGAAAGGGATCGGCACCGTATCAACTCGAGGCGTTCAGTATTATTTGTATGAAACTCCGTCCTGCAAAGCACACTAATCTGATTAGGGCCGGATTTAGGGGTCCAGAGGCCTCGGGGCAACAAAGGAGTGGAGGCCCCCTTGCCCCAAATTATTTTCCAAATAATTCAGTCGAGTTTTTCAATAAATAATTTAATTAAGTAAGAGACAAGAATTATTTGAAATTAAATTTTAGTGTTAACGAAAGGAACCTTTCGATCTTTTTTTGCAGAAAAATCGTTGATGATTTCGCTTTTTTCGGAAAAAAAGATGTTTACTAGTTGAAATTTTTGAAATTTTTTTTTTCCGAAGTCTATTGTGGAGGCCCCCTGCTTGTGGAGGCCCCGGGGCTTTCGCCCCGGTTGCCCCCCCCCCCCCCCCTAAATCCGGTTCTGAATCTGATTCGTAACGTACACGCCTCGCCTCGGGACAAGCTCACGAACGCCGTACGGCGCGTGTTCAACCTCCGCCGATGCGCTTGCGGGACATAGCATATTCGTAACATTATCTTTATTATCTAGCGCGGCGTCGCCTATCCGTAGCCGAGGCGACATATCGGAGCAGCTGATACGCTTTGGCTACGTGCTTACGTTACGTTGACGCCTGTTTGACGGCGATACGGTGCCTTTCCCTTTCCGAGTTGATATGTCTGCTACGTCCCTTGTCAGTCGCGTGATTTCGTTCGCGTAATTTCTGCTGCATACGGTTCCATACAAAAGTCCAGTTCGTGCCACACGGCGGCGCAACATGAGTTGTGAGCCGACTCACACGCATCCGATCCGATCGAATTGAGTTCGCGGGGGGCGAGGTAACCGAGGAAAGCGTCAGTCAGGTAAAGATTGCGTGAAAGTCGACAACTGAATAAAATAAGTCCTTCTGGCAGCCCAACAGAATTTCTGCGACCGAAATTACGCGACTGACAAATACGCTCATTTGGCTTCACCCCTAGGGTTCCAGAGATATCGTGATGAGTGACTAAATACGTGGAACAGTTTTAGTGTTTATACTCCTCCGAAACGGCTTAACCGATTTTGATGAAATTTCATATGTATATTTAGTAGGTATGAGAATAGGTTGATAACAAATTTTTACACCCCCAAGTGTTAAGGGTGATTCACCCCAAAAAAATATTTTTATTTTTTGGTCAGTTTTTTTTATGATACAACATACAAAAATACATACAACCCTAAATTTTCACCCTCCGCCCCTTTTTAATTACTAGCTGACCCCGCAAACGTTGTTTTGCCATGTATGTATATAAAATGGCGATATCCTGTTGATTGGATTGAGTAAGTACTCAATAATAAATAAATATAAATAAATATCTTTGGACATTCACACAACGCCATCTCGTCCCAAGGTAAGCAACTTAATGCTTCTGTTATGGTAACGAGATGGATGATAAACTACTTATATAATTTTTTTTTTGTAAATACATACATATTATAGATAGAAACGACACCCAGACTCCGAGCCAGTGCCTCTGGTTTAGACAAAGACACTTGCCCGACCCCGGAATCGAACCCGGGACCCGTTGATCCAAAGGCGGCACATCTAACCACTAGACCAACGAGATGTACCAATAGATGGCGCTATGTTAAAATTAATAAATATTAAATGTAATATAACAAAAGCTACGCGTGGCCAGTTTACCTGCAACTGCGCCGCGGGCAAGTTGACATCGGCCACCATCTCCGTGCACGGGTGCTCCACCTGCAGCCGAGGGTTCAGCTCCAGGAAGTAGTACGAGTCAGTGGCCGGCTCGTACAGGTACTCCACCGTGCCGGCGCTCACGTAGCCCACCATCTTGGCCAGGCGCACGGCCGCCTGCCACAGACCACACACACTGCAATTACCTACCTACTCATTTAAAACTACTACTGAACTAGCTCATTTAAAAGAGCAACTGTTGGCTACTGGCTGATAAGAAAAGAGTATATTAATATTAGTGTTATTTTTATAAAATATTGTCTTTGTTATATGTCAAACTAGTGGCCCGCCCCGGCTTCGCCCGTGCAAAGCGGGGGTGGGTTATACATATAAACCTTCCCCTTGAATCACTCTATCTATTAAAAAAAACCGCTTCAAAATCCGTTGCGTAGTTTTAAAGATTTATGCATACATAGGGACGGACAGAAGAATGCGACTTTGTTTTATACTATGTAGTGATAGTGATATGCTCGTTTATTACAGTCTACTGATTTAAACCGAACGGACGTTTTTATTAGCAACCATGGAGTTCCTTGCCGGCTCTTCTCTGTGGAATGGCATTCCTAACCGGTGGTAAAAACGCAATTTTTATTTTTTTATTTTTGTGTTATATTTTTTTACTATTTGAAAGCATTCGCAAGAATTTATTCGACAAAAAAGAAACATTTTGATTTTGACTAACAATATCAACGAGATGTTTTGTAAGAATACATAGTGTCACCACCCCATTCCATTCTGAGGGTGTCGTAAGAGCCGACAAATGGAAATGATAACATAAGTAATGCTGTAAGAGAACGAAGACTTGATATGAAACCCTGTGCCAACCAGTCTGACCAGTGTGGCACAGTAGGCTAATTGCCCTCCATGTTATTGGAGGAGGCCCAACTCAGCAGTGGGCCATCTACGGGCTGAGGAGTCAGTAAAAAAGAGATATGATATATGCTGGATGTCTCCGGCATCACAGCTCCTAAAGTCCTAGACCAATAGACCGTTTCTTTTATCATTGACTTTAATATCTGTGACCCCAGCCTTGCGCGATGGAAAGCAACGCCAGGGTTTAAGACGGGGCAGACAAATCAAGGAAATGCCCCGTCAGGCATCGGCTCTAGCATACACACGACAAAACACAGTAAAACTGATTGGCGCCGGACTTGGATGTGAGGGTGATAGCTAGCTGGACGGACCTACCACCGAGCAAGCTGTTTTTTTTTAAAACGAAACCCCTTCTCTGGGTATAACCTGTAATTCACGAACACAAATGACAGAGAGCAAGTGTCTATAGTGTTGGAAATACTGCATTGTAATTACACTGTTACATTTATTTGTAAGTTGGCAACAATGCTAGATATTTTTTATTATTATTATTTTATTTTTTACGCTACTACTGTCTTGTGCGTGTGTAAAATTACAGTTGTGAAAAATAAACCAAAACATTGAACAATTAAAAAAAAATCTAGGGCTGTTGTTGGGTTGAAAAACTTAAAAATAAATGTAACAGTGTAATAACATTGCAGTATTTCCAACATATAGTTTAAAAAAAGACACTTGCCCGACCCCGGAATCGAACCTGAGACCGGGTTATCCAAAGGCACATCCAACCCCAACGACCAACGAAGCAGTCCTACAACACACGTTATTTCCCCTCTAGCGTGCAGTGGGGAAGGGCTGAGACATGGTAGAGTACCTTCTCCATCTCGATGAAGACATCTGGCTTGGCGATGGCGGCAGGCGCTTCTTCTATGATCTTCTGATGCCGACGCTGGATGGAGCAGTCACGGCCGAACAGGGATATGGCATTACCTGCAAACGTACAACATTACCTTCCTTTTCTGAACTAGTAATTAATAGTCATCGAGGTTAAACACATGTACATTTAAATCAAACACTTTTTGACGGATTTCTCACGTATATATACATTATTTAATTATCGACGGTTCATAACGATACATCCGTTAAAAAGTGTTTAATTTCAATCACTATCACTATACATATTATAAAACAAAGTCGCTGTCGTCTGTCCGTCCCTATGTATGCTTAAATCTTTAAAACTACGCAACGGGTTTTGAAGCGACTTTTTTAATTGATAGAGTGATTCAAGAGGAAGGTTTATATGTATAATACATGCATAATATTGTAGTGAAACACTGATCAATTTAGAGGTTTCTAATGTTATGTCGTACATAAACACATTTTTTGCGCTTATATTGCAAGGGTATATTTAGTATCAGCATTGCACCCGTACGTAGCCGGGGTGGGTCGCTAGTATACAATAAAGCATCTGTCTTTCCATTTAAACTTTACTCTATTTTATTCATCGGTTTTTTGACTGAATGTGTGACCAGCATGCTACATACAATTTACCCGAAAAATCTGAACTAAAAACATCAAGAAATATCGCCTACAAATGCGAGAATTACCAAAAAGTCCTACACCGCGATAGCGAAATTTCAAGAGCATAAATAAATATAAAATATCCTTGGACATTTCACACAACGCCATCTCGTCCCAAGCTAAGCAAACTTAATGCTTGTGTTATGGTAACGAGATGGATGATAAACTACTTATATACATTTTTTTTTGTAAATACATACTTATTATAGATAGAAATGACACCCAAACTCCGAGCCAGTGCCTCTGGTTTAGACAAAGACACTTGCCCGACCCCGGAATCGAACCCGGGACCCGTTGATCCAAAGGCGGCACATCTAACCACTAGACCAACGAGGCAGCAATTCGCAAAGTTAAGATTTCCCAGACTACAACTAGCGGGCGATAGGCGCTGCGACCCCTAGCCGGACCTTATCTGGCTGGACGATCATCCCTTTGCGCCTAAAAATGTAAATGAAGCTTACCATACTGATCAGCCAAGAGTTGCACTTCCAAATGGCGGGCGGACTGAGCGAGGCGCATCACGAAGATGGGGGACCCAGGCACCTCAGCTTGCACCTGCAGATTCATATTATGCTCATTTTACAGACCACATTATTTCCATGATACAGTTCGAAATGTGCTTTAGAGATAAGATTTAGGCCCGGTTACCACCAAAGGAGAGTGGAGAGGAGACGAAAGGAGATGTGTTTTGAATAACCAATCAGGTTTCGTTATTCTATTTCCATCGAAGCTAAGCGGGGAAGAGATGTGGAAATAACGAAACCTGATTGGTCATGCTTGTGAACAGGTGCCGTTGCTGGGGGTCGGTTGGCTCGGGCATTCTCTTCTCTTTGCGTCGTATTCCTCAATGTTGAGGGTCGTGACCACCCTTCAGCATCACTTTCTCTTGTATGATGTTCTTCCATCTGTTCCTGTTTCTGGCGGTGTGGAGCGCATGGTGGACCGTAGAATTGAGAGTGGTGCGGATTTGATCGGACCAACGTGTAGGGCTGCGTCCTCGAGGTCGTTTTCCATCTACTTTGCCGATCACAATGAGCCTTTCGAGGTTATCACCATCTTTCCTTGCAATGTGACCGAAGTATTCGAGGACTCTGCGTAGGCATTCAGAAGATAACCGCGAGGAAATCTTGAGCTCGTGTAATATAGAAACGTTGGTCCGAAATGCTGTCCAAGGAATGCGAAGCATCTTTCTCCAGCACCACATCTCAAAGGCGTCGATGCGTCTGCGGTCTGCAGCTTTCATCGTCCAGGTTTCAGCGCCATACGCAAATATTGAGAACACCAGGGACCGCACCAGTTTGGTCTTGGTCTTTTTCGAGATGTTGTGATCTCTCCAGACTTTCTGAAGTTGGGACATGGCACTTTTAGCCATGCCAATTCGTCTGCGCACTTCTCTCTCGCACGAACCGTTGTTGCTGATGTTGGAACCCAGGTAAATGAAGTTGTCCACTATTTCTAGGTCTAACGCACCAGTGAGTTCCAACTTTCCAGATCGATCTACCACCATGACCTTCGTCTTAGATCTGTTTATGGAAAGTCCCATCTCTTCACTTGTATTCTCTAAACGGTCAAGAAGTGTAACCATCTCCAGCTCACTTGCCGCAAGAAGAGTGCTATTAGGGTGCTTAGGTTACTATTGTTGGCTAGATCTGGCTGATGTTTGGCCCTTTGAAACTATTGCGCGAGTTTGCTCTCACAAATCTGTCTTATATCCTCTTGTCCTTGTCCTAGTCTTGTACCCAAAAATTGCGATATAAAAAGGGCAACTACAGAGTTTCTTGCCGGCTCTTCTCTGTAGTTGTGTATTCCGAACCGGTGATAGATGGAAAATTTTATTTTATTGTTTGATTTGTCAAAAGAGCTCTAATGAGCCAACTTGATTAAATGAGTTTTGAAATTGAATTTATGTGACACCCCTCTCTATTTTTGGTTGGTGAAACATTACGCACCTGTCTAAACATGTTGTGGAAGTCATCCGGGTTGCTGACCTTCCTGATACCCTTACCACCGCCACCTTCAGAAGCCTTGATCATCACGGGGAACCCTGGATAGGAAGAAAAGTTGATACCAACAATCATTCAAAAATGTTTACCCTTCGGCATTTTACAAATTTCATTGTGTTACCGGTCTAACCTGGTTTGGATAACTACCGGTATTTCCACACATCGATTACCGTCTGCCACCGCGCCCCTAAGAGTGGCTATTTGGTTACATGCCAGCTTAATGATGTCTTAGGTTTTGACGGTCTTTGAACATTGCGGTAAATCTTTTAGGCCAGATTTTTATTTTTTTTTTTTACTAGGTATAACTTGTATCGCCGGGGCAGTTTACAAACATGTAATTCACGGATATAAATGACACCCAGACTCAGAGCAAGTGCCTCTGGTTTACACAAAGACACTTGCCTAGCCCATGAATCGAACCCGAGACCCCGTTATCCAAAGGCGGCTCATCCAACCCGTAGACGTTGGTCTAATCAACAAATTAGAATATAATAGTTTTACAGTACTACTGCCAGGTCGGAACGCGGCACCAACCGAGAAGACCTGGCGGTAGAAACTCGGTGGGCTTGTCTTTTTTTATACGCCACTGTACGGGCTCGTACATTCGACTGACACTAAAAAAGTAGCGTCAGCACTTTACGGCACATGGCTTATTTTCACAGCATTGAAAGCAGTGCGTTCTGTGCAAGAAAAAAAAAGAAAAAAAATATCACCCTATTATTTATCATCCTATCAATCAGCATTTTATCACTTAGCATAACCTATCAATTAAACTACACATTAGTAGTAAACTATCAATTAAACTGTCGATAAACAATATATTATAAAGTCTTCCGGTTCTATCATTTCTATGAAGCATAAAACACCGTAGTACGGGTTATCCACGTCCCAGCCCGTACAGCCACATTACAATGATCGTATACATATAACTAGTTTTGTTTGGTTTCAAAGTTCGAGTTGTTTTAATTATACAATTCCAAAGACATTTCTTGACATAAAACTTGCTTACCAATTTTGTGCGCGGCTTGCAGCCCCTCTTCTGGGCTGGTGACACACCCTTTGGCGAACAACTCTGAAGATATCTTGATCTTCTTCGACGAATACTCCGCTTTCAATTCTACAACAATCACAATCATTATTACAGTCCATAGATGACTACTGACTACAAATCGTACATTATCGTAAGATGATAATGGTAATGTAAAAAAAAAATGATTTATAAGAGTTTTGTGATAAAAGGAGAGTGAATGCTGGTAATATAGCGAATGGTGCACTTTGTGAATAGTCAGAAGGTGACCAAAAAGGCACGTCTGGCGGTTCACAAGGGAGTGCTGGACCCGACACTAATGTATGGAAGTGAAAGTTGGGTGTGGCAGAAGAAGCATGCAAGTAGGATAAACGCAGTGGAGATGCGAGCACTCAGGAGTAAAGTTGAGTGATAGGATTAATAATGAAACTATAAGAGAGCTTTGTGGTTTGAATGAAGATGTAGTGACTAGAATTGAGAAAGGTATGCTTAGATGGTTTGGTCATATCGAGAGGATGAGTGAAAGTAGACTTACAAAAGAAATATATAGCGGGAGTGTGAATGGGAACGTTGGAAGGGGCAGGCCAAGAAGGGCATTCCATGACCAAATAAGTGATGTCCTAAAGAAAGGTCAGGTCAGAAGCACCCTAAACCGACGAGCATGCATGAAGAGGTTGATGAAGTGGAAGAAGCGAAAGTTGTGAGCCAGGATCGTAGCAAGTGGAAGGATGTGATCTCTGCCTACCCCTGCGGGAAAAAGGCGTGACTTTATGTTTATGTTATGTTAGTGATAAAACCTACGTAAATAAAGTTCCTTTTGAATTTGAGTTTCAGTCTTTGCTAATCCTACCGACTGCGCTAGTCTAATGATGAAACAATTACACAACGAATAGTCTGGTCGTCAATCACCAGTCTTAGAATTGCTAATGTCAATAATCAACAAAGTATGATTACAGTTATATATGCCCAGGACACCTTAGTTTTTAATAATCCTACCGACTGCGCCATTTTCAAAAAAAGATACACACAGTAACAATTAAATATAAAGTAACGACACACGCATTTTATAGTGGGGCAGATTTTCAACACGAAAATAACACGCGCGCATTCCTTTTGTCGGTTCTTACGACACTCTCACGATGAAAAGGGATGGTGACTTTGTATTCTAAATTCGTCACCATTCGGTGATGTCATACTACAGTCAATAGACATTCAAAACATTAAATTCGAAGGTACATTTTATAGGAAACACGCCTTACCACTTCCACTCCACGCCAGCGTGGGTATATTCGCGGTCTGGGCCACGATGGAGGAGGCGATCTTGTCTCCTAACGCCCACATGGCCTTCTCCGGGGGACCGATGAACACTATACCAGCACGGTGCAGCATTTCCGGGAGCTTCGGGTTCTCGGACGCGTGACCCCATCCCGCCCAGACGGCCTAATAACAGCCAAATGACAGTTTTTATACTACTACCCAGCCCATACATGACCCACCAGAGTCCCCTGAGTCGGTCCTTCTCCAATTACATGACACGTCGAGTCAAGTCAGGTCAAGTAAACTGACGTCAAGTCAAAGTTAAGTCAAGGTCAAGTCAAGGTCAAGTCAAAGCCAAGTCAAAGTCAAGTCAAAGCCAAGTCAAAGTCAAGTCAAAGCCAAGTCAAAGCCAAGTCAAAGCCAAGTCAAAGTCAAGTCAAAGTCAAGTCAAAGTCGAGTGTAATAATTTATTTTGCACCATTGTGTCTTACAATTGACACTTACAAATTGTCAACATTATTAATAAAATGTGTACAAACTACAAAGTAATATATTTTTGATTACCACCATGGAGGGTAATTAGCCGACTGTGCCACGCTGGCCAGACGGGTTGGTAAATGGTTTCGTTTCAAGTTTTCCTTTCATGCGGCTAGTTATTTCCTTTTGTCGGCTTTTTCGACACCCTCAGCCTGGAATGGGGTGGTGACAATATGTATTCTAAATCCGCCACCACACGGAAAACACTTTTTATAATTGACTTTAAAAACAGACGAGGTTTTCAATTCGTTGTTGTTGTTTCCCAAGCTCCGAGGTAGCCCCTCCCCCCCGCTTTTTTTACGTCGGGGATCCTCACGGATGTTCGGCCGTTGGGGGCTGGTCGAGTTATGTGGGATTCCAAGGTAAATTACCCACTAAATCCGACGGCGATCCCCGACTGCCCGAACCAGGGCCACGGGATTCACTCCCAACGGGGGAGCATGCCCCACGACTCTTGAGTCCGTACCTGCACTTGAGTCCTGATGGCGATATCCACAATCAGCTCCACATTGGCGTAGTTATTGTTGTTCGACCCTCCAGGCACAGGCACGTAGTGGTCCGCCATTTTGATGTACTCCGCGTTGGCTTTCAGGTCCTCCGGGGTCACCTGTGTGAGAGACGCAGACCACATTAAGTTGAGTTTATTACGGAGATTTAAATGCTCACGCTACGATATCGTTACGAGAGCCAAATCCTCAGCCTTCTTTAATAAATTTTTATCATTTTTTTCCGTAAAACGCCTACATTTTGACTTGACATCACACTTGAATTGAGTGATTTATTTTAACGAAACCTCTGCACTGTACTGCGAGGGTAGTTTATAAACAAGTAATTCACGAACACAAATGACACCCAGACTCTGCGCAAGTGGTTTACTCTAGTTTACACAAAGACACTTGTCTGTCCCCGGAATCGAACCGGGATTCAACGGCGGCACATCTAAGCCAAACAAACAAGGCAGCCAGAGCGTGTGCCCTGTCATCCGGGCACATAAAAAAATCCAAAACACGAATGGCTTTCTTTAACTAAGGCTTTTCTGACGGGCCTACCGACTTTCTTCCATGTCGTCACGGTTGACGCCAGCTTCCGACTTGGACCTAAATAACATCCTTACAAAGAGCCCCTACGTCATAGGAGACACCTAGTGAGGCAGTGTTGCTAGCCACAATAAAAATAATTCAAAGAATGACTTACCATCACAACAAAACGCACTGCGCGTTCGTTCTTGAACATCTCGTACGACCACCGACGGATTGATCGCATACATTTTACTGCGCCGATGCCGTTGTTTGCAATGAGAACCTGAAAAAATAAAAAACATCTAACCTCTATGCTTCAGCCATAGATAAACATAGAAAAAAAACATAGACGATAGCCGTTACACCATTTATGAGTAGACAGCAGTGCGATAACCGACAGCTAGCATGCAACCAAACAATTACAGGATACGCTCCATGTAACCACTGGTGGTTAGACCAATCAGGTTAGATTGGTCCTAATAACATTTAGAAAAAGGCAAAAGAATATCGCGACGAAGAGACGTGTCAACGTCGTACGGGTTACAATTGTTGACCTAAATTAATTATGATTGTTATCTTCGAAAATATGCATTTTTGGACATATTTCTTTTACCACTGTTGGACATATGCCTTCCCCAAGGATCCATCCTTTTCGGGCGACCTTAACCAAGCCATCTGTCCAGCGAGTGGGACGCATAGCATCATCATCATCATCATTTCAGCCAAAAGACGTCAACTGCTGGACATAAGCCTCCCCCAAAGATTTCCACAAAGGCCGGTCCTGGGCCGCCCGCAGCAGTGGGCTTTCCAAAACGCGGTCTCGAGGTCTGGTCTGCCGCATCGGGCGTCAGCTCTTCCCACCACCAGCTATGTAGTTATCGTTAGTTTGTCCATCCGTATCTGCTCATTTCCGATTCGATCTCGCAGGGAAACTCCAGAGGATAGTCCTCTCGATTGCATTTTGGGTGACTGAGCATTTTGGTGGAGTTCGATTGAGTTATCTTAGGAATTTCCAACACGACACGCTGTAGTGTGTTGTTTTCCTGCACGTGAGTCCTGTCTCAAGAGCTGTGTCAGTTACGCATGATACGGAAGGAATCCTTTGCCTCTGCTGCCTTCCCCATACTTCCACTCCTTACAGGGTCAGGTTCTAACGGGTCACAAACGTCCGTAGGCGGTGGTAAGAGCTAACCATAATGTGGGCCCTGCTGAGAAACTGGACAGAACTAGTTGCAAATGTAGTACGCACTTTGTTAATAGGTTTTGTCCCTTGGAACCTCCGCACAAACTCTTCCGGAGTAGCGACGGTGAAGTCCTTTTCCTGGAATCTGTGGCTGTGGATCACCGTTCCTTGAGACATAGACGGCCTGGAAAAATATGGTACAATAATGTTAAGATACATACAGCAAGCAATAATCTACAATAAGTTCCCATCGATAAGTTTGTTTGTTAAATTGATCAAATCTCAAGCTCAAAACTCATCTGCAATCTCTGGACACCGTGAGCAATATCTGGGTGCACAGGGGACGTTATTAATAAAACAAAATTATAAGCTTTTTTCCGGAAATACTAATGGTTACTCGACCGCTAAACGCCAGCCAGGTTATGTGGGACTCCGGGGCGCGTAAAGATGGTGACTCCGCCCCAACCTACCCACTAAAACCAACGGTGTCCCTCAACTGCCCGAAACGGCCACGGGTTTCATTCCCCAGTGGGAGAGCATGCTCCGCGACCCTGATGACCTTTGGCTCACCTATCATGGGGCCCCGCGCTGTGATGGGGCGCTATGAACACTTCCCAAGCCATAGAGAGGCACATACGGGACATTGCACGTGCCTCCATATCAGGCGTCCGATTTGTTTATGGCTAACTAACTCAGTTGCGGCAGTTTATGGCTCCCGAGTAACTCTAAGGACAGACAAGTCCCCAGAGCCAAAACCCACGACTCTGTGTGCCGTTCTTCGTCTGGCCTCTCCCCGTAGGCCCACCGGGCATGGGTGACCCTGAGCCGCGATGGCTTCAACATATCCTAAAGGCACGCAAGCCCCCTCACCACAACAAGGTGGCAGCACTGTCGAGGAGGTGGTACAAGCCCTGTGCCAACTCGTCTCGTCAGCACAGTGGACTTATTTCCCTCCATGAACTTGGAGGAGGCCCTACTTAGCGCTGGGTTTTATGGGTTGAAATGATGATTGTTGTCAGGTGGGACAGTGGGACTACCAGTGTTTTCATGCTACTGTCTTCATGTACAGACTGCTATAGATGTAAGAATGGCAGCTAGGTGAACATGCCTTCCAAAGACTGGATGTCAGATGTAATAGTGATCGACACCCACCTTCAGGCAGATTCAGATGTCTTTTGAGCTGCAGACCAATTGTCTACAATATAATAGAAAACTGCAGAATAAACCAATTCTGCCTACTTGGTCTAATGGTTATTGCCACCTTTGGATCAATGGGTCCCGGGTTTGATTCAGGGGTTGTACCTCATTCATTTCGGTGTGGTGTAGTTTTTATAAAAATAAAAAAATGTGTTTACAATCTCCAACAGATTCATCATTTTATAACCTAATTTAATAAAATAGTAGTAGTAGACCAGGTTGTAATGCAGCAGCAACTGAGAAGACCTGGTGGAAGAAATTCAGTGGGCTTGCCTTAGTTTTAAAAGCCATAGTACAACATCAGGGCTGTTTAGTCATATATCAACACAATGTAAACCTTGAACAAGCACAAATTAACAATTACAAATATTTTTTTTTCCATATTTTCCATATTTTTAATTTCCATTTGTGTACAAAGTCCTTTTTTTTACTACTGTAACTATTTAATAATAATGCATATTTTAAAAGAAATGGGTATTTTAGGGAAATATTTCCCGACTGTTCATATACAAATAAATAAAATTGGAGTGAATTTGTTGTTGTTTGGAGTGCCACATATTACTAAGTATGTTTGGATGTGTACATGTGGTTATACCAAAACATTTATTTTTTCTAATTTTGTCTGCCTGGGTCAATTTTGATGGGACTTTCACTGGCAGACAGCTAATGTAACAAGGACCCATAGTTAAATATCAACGATGTGGACGAAGTAGCGGGTAACAGCTAGTAGTGTTATAAAGAGATGTTTAAATACATGTTTGTGAATAATAAACTCCAAAACTACATAAACAATTACAAAAATTCTATCACTATTAGAGTGTTAAATTAGCCCTGAATAACAAAACCTATATGAGTAGCCGAGGTAAGCTCAGATTTGAGGCTTACGCGGGCAAACCCGCACGCAATACTAGCTAGTAGTTTAATTAGAGTTAGATTTAATAAAATTTAAAGACATAAAAAAGTATGAAGTTTACAGCTGGTTATAAAACGTGAAATTATGAGCACAAATATCATAAGAAACTAAGCTCAGGCATAAAATAAAATATTAATTAATATTCAAAACAGAGCAGCTAAGTGAAATCAAATAATGTTATAAGAATGACATACTTATCATGTTTCTTTATTTATAAGGCGATTTTAAGCTATGCAACATTTAAATAAGTTTTATATCCACAATCTAAGAGAATAGACAACCTACCAATTGTATTTAAATACGAATTTTAAATAAAAACTCGCTATTAATTTAAATTTTCTAACCTGTAAGTGGAGTCAGAATAAACTCTGTTCGTCCCTGGATACATTTTGTACAACCAAAACAACACGGAAATCAGTTTGGCAGCAAAATATTACATTTAGTTTAAATTAAATACATTTACAAACTACTTTAATACAATTTAAAATCAATCAGCGAAATTGAATGTAATTTGTTTTCATATGTTTTTGACGTTTCTATCTATACAAAGTTCCGTTTAAAATCGTCGTATGACGATCGTACGATCATGGCATCTCGGTTACTCTCCTCAATTATGCTACGTGTAAAAGAGATGGGTATAGTATTTACAGAGTTGCCAGGATATTACACATCGTAAAGGATTCGGCAAAAAACCTTATGTTGTAAGATTAATAGTTACGAAAGGTCAACGATAATGGCAGTAAACACGATAAAATAAAGTGGATATTATAATTTGCATTACACCATGTCGGTACTTGGTTATACATAATTTGCATACTTCATCTTGGTACTGGTCGAATTAATTGTGGAAACATTTGTGGTGTAATGAAGATTTTCTTAAAATGATCAAAACAAATAATGAATTACATGATCAACTATTATTGACATGTTTACATCAGATTTATCTATATTACATCGTACAGGGCAATTAAGCCTGATAACGTAGCTTATATTTAACACTTATCTTTGCTCCATGTGGTGACGGCTTTAGAATACATATTGTCACCACCCCATTCCATCCTGAGGGTGTCGTAAGAGCCGGAAAACGGAAATGACAAGGCTGAAAACCTAGCCGCAAGAGAAGAAAAACTTGATACGAAACCCTGTGCCAACCCGTCTGGCCAGTGTGGCCCAGTAGGCCAAATACCCTCCCTGTGATTGAAGTAGGCCCGACTCAGCAGTGGGTCATTATGGGCTGAATAGTAGTGGTATTATCTTTTCTCATCACACCAATCAAGCTTATAATATTAACCGCTCAGTATCGTTATCATGTAATTAGTCAACAAATTGGTCAAAATTACCTAAATTATATTGATTTGCGATTGACGATATTCATATTGGCATAAGTTAGAAAAGCATAATTGGTTTTCCGCACTTATGAGATAAATTGGTAGGATCTAATGGTCCGCTCGGTTAGTATAGCTACCACCCTCACATCTAAATCGGCGCCACGTAGTTTTACTGTGTTTCGTCGTGTGTATGCGAGAGCCGTTGCCCAACAGGGCATTTCCATATTTGCCTGCTCCAGCTTAGATTTTTGTCGTTGCTTTTCATCAAGCAAGCCTATAAATAGACCAAAAGCATTCAAGTCACGGATAAAAAAACATAGATAACAGAAAAATCTGATAATTTAGGTCACATAAAAATTGTTCCAAGTCGGTATTATTACATCATTTACTGATTCTTGTTGGTCTAGGGTCTCAATGTAGCGCCTTTGGATCACTAACCCGTGATTAAACTTAGGACCAGAAATGTTTTTGGTTAAGACAGATACTCAATCTGGGTCTAGGTGTCGTTTGTGGTCTTTATATTGTGTGGGTCGGGCAAGTGTCTTTGTCTAAACCAGAGGTACTGGCTCGGAGTCTGGGTGTCATTTCTATCTATAATATGTATGTATTTACAAAAAAGAAATGTATATATGTAGTTTATCATCCATCTCGTTACCATAGCACAAACATTAAGTTGCTTAGCTTGGGACGAGATGGCGTTGTGTGAAATGTCCAAGGATATTTATTTATTTATTAATTTTATGCACCGAAACACACATGCAGTCGTTTAAAAGAAAGCAAAGGGTATTCGAAGTGTTTTGCTGACTCTTATCTCTAGGGCAACTTTCCAAACTGGTAGTACTGGGTACTATTACGTTTCGAAAATACATTATGAATGCGACTGAAAGACTCTGTATCTATGGTCATGAATAAATAATATTAAAAAAAAAAATTATTACGTTTCGAAAAAGTTAAAACAAACCTATTTGGATGAAGGAATATACATTTAATTTAATGCCGTCAATGGAAAATAAGTTTAATTACGTTATTTTTTATCGTTGTTGTCCTTGTGCTGACGAATTTAGTATGCATAGTGTCACCACCCCATTCCATCCCGAGGGTGCTTGCTGCCGAAAGGAAATAACAAGGCTGATAACCTGGGCACAAGAGTAGGAAAACTTCTTAAGATACCCTGTGCCAACCCGTCTGCCTAGCGCACTAGGCTCATAACCCTCCATGTAACTGAAGGAGACTCATGCAACAGTGGTTATCGAGACATTTCCGGGCCATTAAACACTACAATCGATATCTCGTAAATGCAAGGTACTGTAACTTCAACAGGAAAATACCAGTATGACTATCGTAACTTTATGTATATTTAAAGGATAGAAATATCATTGTACACTACCGTATGAGTAGAATTCTCCAAGCAGAACGGCTAAGACCGTAAAATAAGGAAAACTTTATGTTAAACACTTGTACAAATTGGAGAAGATTCACTACGGTACTGGTAGTAAATGTGGTGAGGGTGTCATAAGGGCTGACAGAAGAAAATGACCAGACTTAGCCTTATAATAAGCCGTAAATTCACGTCCTGTAAGCTGTAAGTTAGCTTGCCGTTTTGAATTAAACTAGCAAACTAAACATGTTTCGTTCCATGATATATTTCATGACATGAACTCGAGCAGCTTAATCCCAGGGGTCACTCAGATATTCAGTAACGCTAGCTGTTCTTACAAAGTTGAGATTAAGCGGTCTTTTTTAATCTATGGATCGGTAGTCCTCTTAAATTTGTAGGGATATTAAGTACCAACACACTGCACACAAACTTATTACTGCACTATTTTACCATCATCATTTCGGACCACAAATTACCCACAGCTGGGCTTTGTATCAAGTTTGCTATTGCTTAGAGCTAGATTGTATTGTATGCTTCAGCGTTTCTTAATTGTAATGGAATGGGTCGTGTATTTTAACTCCACCAAACAAGCCGACACACGAGCCGATAATGTAAAAAGTCACCCTGTACAATTTAACTACATAACTAACTTCTTATCATTCGAGAGACGTTCGTGAACAATACAAACTTTATGTAGTCAAGAGCGAGATCCAGTGGCCGTTAGTGCAAGGTTACATTTATTACGTATAATTTGAAACATTATGGACGTTAGAGTCATTTGTTTACGTGTAATCCACAGAAATTTCAGACAAGTAAAGTTGGTTGAAATATTTTTTATTAAGTCGAAATGTATTAAATATCACGACTATATTTTGAAGCCACCCATCACGGTAACCCAGAAACTCAACCGTCCAACGGGTTCATTATCTGAGCTCCAAAATGAACCATCACTGAGTCAAACTATCTCCAATTTTAAGATGGGAAATTAGTAAATACTTTAATAGTCTACGTCACCTTCGAGAACCTGTCTGACTTGAGCCGGAAAGTGCACTACTGATATGGCTCCTACATGGTGAAGCGAGGACCTGGTAAAGGTCGCCGCATTAATTGGATGCAGGCAGCCCAGGACCACCCTTTATGGACATCATTGGGCCTTTATCCGACAGTGAACTTCGTTTGGCTTTTAGGACGGTCCATATGAAGACTTTATTTTTTTTATCAGGGACTTGACTGCTTTTGAGTGTCCATGGAGTTTCTTGCCCGTTCTTCTCCATAGGATCTATTTTGGAACAAGCAACTAGATTCCTAACTTCACTTTTGACCTTCCGAAGACACCGTAAATAGGTTCAATTGAAATAAATGATTTGAGTTTGAATTTGAGTTTTGACCTTAGTCTGGCTTGATGGAAAGCAACGACAGGGTCCAAGATGGAGCAGGCAATTCAAGGAAATGCCCTATCGGGCACCGGCTCTCACATGCACACGATGAAACACAGTTAAACTGCTTGGCGCCGGACTTACATGTGAGGGTGGTTGTTAACCGGGTGGATCCTACCACCAAGCGTGCTGGGTTTTGTTGATTTACACGCGTTATATCTCAGCGTGTGGTGGGGAAGTGTAATATTCTGCCCCGTCCCCACACGGGGGACCGGCCTAGGGACTCTTAGAACGTAAAGGATTTTTTAAATAAAAGGGGTTCGAGATTTAACTCAATTACAATATATGTACCACAGAAGAAAAATGTTCTACCCAAAATCATGTGAGTAGACATACCACTCGTGTAAAGAAATACATAATTATGCAATTTATTTACCAAGAGTCGTCATTGGAATGCTCAGACCTGTAGGAAATATTTAATACATACAACAATTACAGTAATTAAGTGCATTGAAATTTTTTAAAGTGCTTTAATATCCGAGACACGTGTAAACCCACAGAATAAGTAGTTATTGTAAAAAAAAATTGTATCTTAGTTACTAGCAATAGTTACTGTAATCAAACTTAATCAGATAAAATGATAAAGAAGATAAATTCAATACGGCATATTAATTTATATTCAGTAAAAAAAAATACCGCTTTAGTAAAAATGGGAAAATGATCCTCGGAATAATAACTACAATATTTGAAATATTATGTCTTAGAAAGATAGAAAAAAGTATTATCATAATTAAACATGTTTTTGCGAGTACTAAATTGCATTCGATTACTCTGCCTGAAATTGCAAACAATTGAAATTCAAAATCTTACTGCAGTGTCCCAGTAGTCGGTGGTTTTAACAGTCTGCTATCCTGCTGTTTATCTTGTTGGTCTCCAGTCTTAGCACACTCCTCAGGTTCAGCTTGCACTGTCATTTGAAATTTACTTGCATCGGGTAGCACTTCGATCGAGTCTTCATCATCGAAATTCTTCTGTTCTCCTTCCCCGATAACAAAACGTTTCGACGTCCTTCGTTTGAGCATATTGTATACACTTCTCAGGTAATTAATCGCGACTTTTCACAAAATACTAATCGTTTAAAGTTTAGAGACTAGTATTAATTACACCATTTGTGAATCGGAACTTGTGTAATACGTCACTATTTTGTGGTTCACTTTTTATTTTTACACATTGTAACACTTCTTCCTAGGTAATTCAAATTGTTTATGAATTTTATGACTTAAAATATTTAAATGAAACTACAAAAATACGACACGCGTGAATGACGATGTGAGAAATCAAATATTTTCCTAAGCAAATGTTTGAATGTGAGCCCTCGCTGAAACTTAATTCTGTGTGCCTGCTAAACAGACCAATATGTAAATTTAATGCACACCTAAGACGGTTTTATTTATTTGAGTAAAATCGTATCGCTTTCTACTAATAATCAAATGGCCATGGACGTATAAAAAAAGGCGGACGGAACTCTCGCTAAGACAAAAGTGAGACGCCAAGATGGCGGCCGCTCTTTATGTGTGAGTTAATTTTGGGGTGGCCAAGTTACACAAAAAATTGCCATTAAAACACGATCAACGTAATAAAAAAAATGTATTGTTCGAAATTGTAATGTTTAAGGCAAAGTCAAATAATTTATTTTGTATAGAACACAATGGACGATTACAAATTGTCAACATATTAAAAAAATTATAGAATGCAAAGTAATATATTGTAGTTTACCACCAGTTCGGAACGCGACTGCTGAGAAGAACTGGCAAGAAAATCAGAGGGCTTGTCATTATTTTTTTAATAATTTGCGGTCCAATTTAATTTAATATCCCAAATGCCGAGTATTTTTTTTTATAATAATGTCTTTTACTTTGAGAGGTTCTTGAAGGTTCTTGAATTTCCTCTAATTTCGAGATGTAGTGAAAATGTTTCTAAATTAAAAAAAATGCTTTCATTACCAAACATTTTTTTGTTATATATTTATGTTGTATAAATTTGAAAAAGTAAGCGGCATAGGTTCAATTTTTTTTATAATAATCATGTCTTGGTTGATTGCTAATTTACCTTTTGAGGTACTGCATAAGTAACAACACGCCGGAGTCCTCCTTTAGTTGTATTTATGTCATCCGCATCAAAATATATACTGCAAATGACTCTGTATTTGTTTGGAATCCAATCGTTTTCACCATTACAATTTCTAAGTATTTGAATTCAATCATTTCTCCATACTTCATTTTCCTTAGAAAATCTAGCAAAAGGAATCACTACATAGTATAAAACAAAGTCGCTGTCGTCTGTCCGTCCCTATGTATGCTTAAATCTTTAAAACTACGCAACGGATTTTGCAGCGGTTTTTTTAATAGATAGAGTGATTCAAGAGGAAGGTTTATAGTATGTATAATACATGCATAATTGGACCTACTTATGCAAACAGGAACCAATCCACACTATTGCTAAAATCGAGTTAAGTACACAGAAGGTTTCAAAAATGAGCCTTCTATCGACACAGAACAAATTATTTGGGACAATATGGTAATATAACTTTATTGAAAAGAACAATACAATTATTTGTATACACAATTTTGACAAAAATGACTGTATCTCAAAACTGTCTTAGTGTGGATTGATTCCTTTTTGCATAAGTAGGTCCAATTGCACGCGTGCGAAGCTGGGGTTGGTCGCTAGTATAAAATAAAATACCCTGTAGTAACTATTAAATAATTAACCATAATAATATGTATATTGATTTTAATAATAAAAGAATAATTGCCCATATTTCGGTTAATTTGCACACGTGAATATTGGCAACACTGAACTGAAAATTAATTGTTTTGTTCTAGCAAATGCAAATTGGTTTTAGTGTCTATAATCTGGAAATAAGTGATTAAATTATTCATTTACGTATGAAACGTAATTCCTGGATTGTTTTTCTTTCGGTCACTACGGTTTTTACACCATTTTAATACTCAAGACATGATTTATATTTATATTTTTTCACCGCATATTGCGTCTCGATGCATCGATGTTTGCGCGCGTAATGGCCGACTAATGTGTGAAAGTGTGCGTACTGGCGTGTACATACAGGCGAGCTGGCCGACTATGATGTCACAGTTTTTAGTTAGCGAGACTCTGTCCGACTTTTTTTATACGTCCATGCAAATGGCTTAATCGCACCATTTGTTAATTGAATGTTGTGCAATATTAATTATGTAGGGGCATCACTATTTTGTTGATGGATCTAAGAGCGCAACAAAAAGATTATATACATCCAAAATTATCACAATGAACGCTTGAAAATGTTAAATTTAGTTAGTAAAAAATATGAAATTGACACCGCCGTTGCTCAGAGCCCCAAGTCTCCTAATTCAATAGAATATAGTTAAGGTTTTGGTGATATTATACAATCTCATCAGTTCGACAGACATGCCACACGATTCATACACTAAATTTGACAGGGGACGTTTTTGAATCCATAAAACTTCTTCATAAATATAAAAATTAATTTTTGTATGTGTGTCCTATAAAGAATCGTAAACTATGCAATTGATCATGTGATGATGACACTATCCTACTTCCTACTAATATTATAAACACGAAAGTTTGTAAGTATGGATGGATGGATGGATGGATGGATGTTTGTGACTCTTTCACGTAAAAACTACTGAAAGGATTTTGATGAAACTTTACAAGAATATAGCTTGTACAACAGAATAACACATAATATATAAAGATTTTATTTTTTAATAATTACTAACTCGTCATATTTAAGCGTGTTTTTGCTCTTACTAATATGTCCGACTTCGAAGTAAGTAAAGATTAAATATAAGCCAGTTAAATTCAAATGTCGTTTGATCCCCGACATATATCTACCCAGTTTGGCATGGCCATTGGTCAATTTGACTTGCAAATATGAAAAATTGCGTCAACTACATAGACAAGGTACGTACGGGGCAAAATTTGTTTTTAATTTTAGTAAGACGAGTTATAATGAATGAGCAAAAGCTTACGTAAGACTGCCATTCATTTACATTTGATGAATACCACTATTCTATTTGTAACAAGTTGGAGTAAATAACATATTCGAATTATTAAAAACATAATAAACAACATATTCGGATTTAGGATACGCAATATCACCAACCCATATCATCCTGAGGCGAGTAAAAGAACGTAAGAGGCAATGCCTCATTAGTTTAGGGGTTTGATGTGCTGCCTTTGGATCAACGGGCCCCGGGTACGAGGTCGGGCAAGTGTCTTTGTCTAAACCAGAGGCACTTGTTCCGAGTCCAGGTGTCATTTGTGTTCGTGAATTACATGTTTGTAAACTGCCCCCGCGTTACAGGTATATATACAGGGTGGTCAAAAAGGTTAGGTTAGCTTAGGTTAGTAGGCCTAACCGAGTTTTATTGTTGGATTAACTCTGAATGATAGTCCTCGAAAGATATCAGAGCCACGTATGTGTAATACCTTTTTAGAATCCCTATTATATGCGCCAAAACTTGTAATAGAGGGTCACTTTTCTGTAGAGTATTTTTTTTCACAGTGGGATCCGAAGGAAGTAACAAGTTTTGATTTAAGAATTATTTCTTTCGGAAAACTTAATGTTATCTTTAACACACCCAATAAACTACCATAAATAGCATGTCTAACGAAAGGGCTCATCAGTACCAATCGATTGAAAATTATAAAAAAGATACAGGAAGTAGATTTTTTCGAATTTTATCAAGTTTTAGTGAAAAAAAGTCAATTTCTCATAAAAACACACAATCAATTATAACTCTGCAGGGGTTGACCTCCCGTAGAACAATTTTTTGCTGCTGGTGACCCCATCTAACCGCTGGTTGCGTTTGATCCACGACTTTTTGACCACCCTGTATAGTGCAGGCTTTCCGTGTTTAATTTTAAAAAAAAACACTTAGACACAAGAAAAGGAAAACTTTTTGATACTTGTCGGTCTCGATAAGACGAGCCCCCAGTTTCGAATCCGCTTCGCTAACTACTCCTCTCCTACTCGTCGGTCCTTAAATGACCCACTACTGAGCCGGGCCTCCAATTATTTGGAGGGAAATTAGTCTTTTTTTTTTGTTTGGCGGGAAAAAATACCTGACCGCACATCCCGCATCCGGGGAGACTACGGGGTAGTGTGGGGCCCTCACCCACTAAAATAACCCGCCGTGCGCCGACACCCGCACTCACGCGTGGACCACAGGGAAATTAGCCTACTGTGTCACGCTGGTAAGACGTATCGGCACAGGGCTTCGTTTCGATTAGTCCTTCTGCTGCGGCCCTGTAGGTTTTTACCACATACGACACCCTCAGGATGGAATGTGGTGGTGACACTATGTATTCTAAATCCGTCACCTCCGTGTGGTGACGCCTTCGCTAACAGGGAGTGGAAAAAATCATGCTAATTCTATGTGGTTTAGTCAGAAATCTTTACACAATATTGCATTTGGCAGAAGAATGTTTGTCACAGTTTAGTCGAATGATCAAAAATCACTAACACGAAATATAAAACGGTCACCAACTAATAATTTCGATTGACGAGTAAATCACATCACTAAATTACGATGCAAATTTAAAACTAAATAAATATTGAATGCGCGCTAACAACGTCGCTATACAGCGAATTCCGATAAAACACTAAGCAAACATAGATTATGACACTGATAGAAATAATCGCGCGAAATGTACACTATCTTGAAATAAAATAGCAGTCTATGATAATGACCCTAATAATGTATTTTTATGAATTAGAAACGCATTAGAACTACCTGATCTTTATTTTAAGCGAAGCAAAATGCACATACCCATTTGTATGAGAATTACGCGGACGAATAGATCTTGATAAATTGCATCAAAAACAGTCGACTCCACGTTTAGAAGCTACGATGCACATCAAGACAAATACAAGGACAGATCAAACATAAAACACTTCAGTTTTTTTCGGAGGTTATAAACCATCTTCGATCATACAATTTTATACAAAATAATGTTTACGGAAACAAAATCCTGTGAAACCAACTGTGTAACATATTTTTTACTGAACTAATTGCTTTAGTAAATAAAATACCAAAAAAGTCTACGCGTTCAGCATGAGGTAATGTCATAGATACATATACTTCTATGTCATCCCGCCTGGTAGTCTAGCCAACAAGTACAAAAACATGAAAAATAAGGGTCCTAAAAATATGAGCGACAGCTCAGATTCGGAATCACCTCTAGAAAAATGTTTTTGAAGGATTTTGGTACTGATAAAAATGGATACTAACAAAAGAAGATGAAAAAAGGTGTATTTAGTTTTTCGTTCCTATCTCGAAAATTAATATTATAGGCAGGGCATATTTCTCGCAGGACTAACGCCCGATGGGGTAGAAAATTCCTCGACTGGCGACAGCGTTCCGGAAACCGCAGGGCTTTAAGGGCGGTGGATTGACAACCTGGTTAAAGTCGCCGTGAAATGATGGATGCGGCGGCTCAGGACCGGCCTTCGTGGAAATTCTTGAGCTATTAGGCTCCATATGTCCAGCAGTCCGTGTGGATTTAAAATCCATATTGTCACCATCCCATCCCATACCATCTTGAGGGTGTCGTAAGAGCGATAAAAGGAAATCACGGCTGATAATCTAGCCGCAAGAGAAGAAAAACTTGATACGAAACCCTGTGCCAATCTGTCTGCCCAGCGTGAGACTGGGGGCCAACTGCCCTCTATGTAACTGGGAGAGGCCCGACTCAGCGTTGGGTCATATATGGGCTGATTAGTAGTAGTAGTATCCAGCAGTAGACGCCATATGGCTGAAATGATGTGATGAAGAATTTATAATTTAATAAAAAACCTAACCATAACTCTAAAAAACTCGCACATAATTTAATGAGCAAAGTGTAAAGTTCTCTGTAGCGAAGGTTAAACTAAATTGTTTGCTTTTGGATCTAAATGCTAATGTATGACATCTTGTCATTATGATGTAATACACACACTTGTTTATGCTGTACGGTGACGGATTCAGAACACAAATTATCATCACCCCGTTACATCCTGATGGTGTCGTAAGAGCAGAGTAAAGGAAACGGCAAGACAGTAATCGGCAAGAGAAGGAAACCTTCAAAAATATTACCCTGGTTTGATGACGATAACCAGTTCCTCCGGTTTAATAACTTGATGATTCATTATTTTAGAGTTCATCATTTAATATTTTAGAGGAATTAGATAGTTGTAGATGACAACATACTATTTCTTGTTTATATATCAAAATATCGGTGAAATTATAATATGCATAGTACCTACACAAAAGCTTAAAATGGTGAATGAGTAATATTTTCTATCTGTATATATATGAATTATAAATAGCCGAAGTTTTATTTAAAAATAATCGTTATTGCGCATTAACTTCTCCGTCCGATGTATATACCTATTTTCTTTCACCTTGTGTACCGTGAATAATAATAGTTTGTCAAAAACTTATAAATTCAACCAATAATCATTTTATGTCGTTTGTTGTTTACATAAATAATGTCTTTATTGAACCGCTAATTATAAATGACGATATTCTGACGTAGGTAGAATCATACGTTATATATGTTTTCCAACAAGTTGTGTAAATTAAGCGGCGTCATGTCATTTTGTGACAGATTTCGAATATATTGCGGCAAGAGATAGAAAACTTGATTCAAATCCTTGTGGGTTGGTACTGTAATATTTATCAAGGGATTTGAATATTGACGAATCATCAATTATATAGTACAAAATGTTTTTTTTTATTAGTACCCATGGACGTATAAAAAAAGGCGGACGGAACTCTGGCTAAGACAAAAGTGAGACGCCAAAATGGCGGCAGCTCTGTATGTGTGAGTTAATTTTGGGGTTGCCAAGATACACAAAATTTTGCAAAAAACATGGTTAAAATATTAAAAAAAAATTGTTCGAAATTGTTATGTTTAACTTTAACATCCTAAATGCTGAGTATTTTTTTTTTATAATAATGTCTTTTACTTTGAGAGGTTCTTGAAATTAAAAGAAATGCTTTCATTACCAAAAATTTTTTGTGATAATATATTTATGTTGCCTAACTATAATTATAATTTATTGCGCACCTCTTGAGAAGCACTGGTAATATATGGTACAGTAACAGTTTATTCCTCTGCCACGTGTCTTGACTCAAACAAATATTATAACGAAATAAAGCACTGGGGATTAAAATAATGTATGAATATTTTTACGATTCGACGACACGGTTGGCGCAGTGGTTGAGCGATCGACTGCTGTGCAGCATGTCACGGGTTCGATCCCCGCACGGAAGAAATATTTGTACGACTTACATGTATTTGTCCCGGGTCTGGGTGATTTTCTATCTTTAATATGTATGTATTTACAAAAAAAAAATGTATTTAGGAGTAAGTAGTTTATCATCCATCTCGTTACCATAAATAAAACAAGCATTAAGTTGCTTAGCTTGGGACGAGATGGCGTTGTGTGAAATGTCCAAGGATATTTATTATTAGTATTATATACCGACACAATAGCTACAATGTACATAAAAATTTTGAAAAAATTAGCGGCATAGTTTCATTTTTTTTTGTATTATCCATGTCTTGGTTGATTGCTAATTTACCTTTTAATGTACTGCATAAGTAACAACACGCCGCCGGAGTCCTTTAGTTGTTTATAAGTCATCCGCATCAAAATTTATACTGCAAATGACACTGTATTTGTTTGGAATCCAATCGTTTTCACCATTACAATTTCTACTATGTAATTTTAATTCAATCATTTCTCCATACTTAATTTTCCTTAGAAAATCTAGCAAAAGGAATATAAAATAAAATACCCAGTAGTAACTATTCAATAATTAACCATAATAATATATTGATTTTTATAATAAACGAAAAATTGCCCACATTTCGGTTAATTTGCACACCTGAATATTGGCAACACTGAACTTAAAATTAATTGTTTTGTTCTAGCAAATACAAATTGATTTTAATGTATATAATCTGGAAATAAGTGATTGAATTATTCATTTACGTATGAAACATGATTCCTGGATTGTTTTTCTTTCGGTCACTACAGTTTTTACGCCATTTTACCACGCAAGACATGATTTATAGTTTTTATTTTTTCGCCGCATATTGCGTCTTTATGCATCGATGTTCACGCGTGTAATGGCCGACTAATGTGTGAAAGTGTGCGTGCTGGCCTGTACATATAGCTGATCTGGCCGACTATGATGTCACAGTTTTTAGTTAGCAAGACTCTGTCCGACTTTTTTTATACGTCCATGATTAGTACCTTAGCGTTTTATTACTTCTCTTGGCTTAACACGATTTGTGAATGAAACTAATAATATTGCATGTTGTTTTCATTTTCAATTAAAAAAGTACTACGGAACCATAACCTAAAAAGATATGTTAACGTAAACAAACAGCTATTTACCACTATGACGAGGAAAATAATCATTTTATCGATTTCCTGAACTATTGACAAGCCCACAAACCGATAATGGGTTTATCAAACAATATATGTATATCCAGATCACGATAACATGATAAAGACACATGGTATAAGCAAGTTTAAACATCTTTCGTATAAAAACAATGAGGCAAGGCCAAAATAAATAGAATGATTAATTTTTTTAATATGAATTTAACTTAATTTATTTATTTTGTAGGTAAACGTATTAATTTCATTAATTTACGCTATTGTTGTTAGGCTAATTTCCCTCCATGAAATTGGAGGAGGCCCGACCCATTAGTGAGTCATTTATGGGCTGTAACGACGACGCTAATGTTGATAGATTATTTTGAAATCTTCGATTTGTACTTGAAATTAGCAGAATTATCCAACAATAGTAGTTAAGACCGAGGAAGAAAATAATATTTATTTATTGATATTGGTAATTCTTGGGGGAGTCCTTATGTCCAGCAGTCGACGCCTTTGGGTTGAAATGACGGCGATGATGATTTGTAATGAGTAAATATTTACACTTATTGATACTTAAAATTATTATTATTTGTCTACACATAAAACTAGTACGTTATCGATAAATGTATTCGCACATCACTTAATCGCAGCACACACTGGCAACATTACCAACAAAAAAACAAGAACGTCACGTCAAAAACAATGCAAATTGGCGGGAAAATCACCAACACAAACAAAGCACTTTTCGTATTTTTTTATTCACTAGCGCGCGATTATTTAAAGAAATACGCGTGCGTTGGTTATTTCGTGCGGCGAAGTGCACTTGACGAAGGTCAGCAGTTCACTGAATTATACGAAGGCTTCGACGGTGGCGGCTCGTTCGGTTAATCGACTATCTTAACGACACCAAAGCCTACATCGGGGTGGCACAGGGTTTCGTATCAAGTCACAGCAGACTGCGTTTACGCGAACCTGTGGCGCCCCAAACGTGTCGTGTGAGGGTATATCGCTAGGGTTTTACCCACATAATCGAAAAATCCCACCCCCGAGGGGCGGCGGTATGGTCCGATTGCGAGGTCGGGCAAATGTCTTTGTGTAAACCAGAGAATGAAAAAAAAGCCATAGCGCCGTCTTCAGCTTGACGCACACTTTACTATAAGTATTTTTTTTTTCTGTATCTTTTACTTTGGTGTGCAATAAAGAGTTTATAAATAAAATAATCGTCGCTCGATCTAGCAATGTCCTTTAATGGTTCAATTAACTATGTCACGTGATTAATTTAACTAAAACGCGGTAAGCCGACCGTCCACCAGCCAGTTTTTCATACATGTGCGTCCACCGACACGGTGAACTAACATTTATGAACTAAACTAACTTATGCTTGTGAACATGTGTGGGGTTGGTCGGAGCAATGGATTTAAGACTTATAATTTTATTTTTAATTACCTATTGTATCTTTTTTTTATTCTAGTACATATATTCATATTTCAGTTGAGCGCCTTTCGAAACCAAACGAAACTAGTTAGTTATTACACGGTCATTATAATATGGCGTTTAAAAAAAAGACAAGCCTAATGAGTTTCTTCCGCCATGTCTTCTCGGTTGCGGCCGCATTCCGAACTGGTAGTAGTGGTCTTTAAATGATGTATCCGTTGACGATTGTGAACGCTCTAATTAGTTTTAAAACCGGAGTATAGAGTTTGAGGTCAATTTAGTGCTAACACAATTAGGTGCAAAATATGGTTCCCAAATTTGTTCTTATAAATTTTACTATTTATTTTTCCACTAAGCAGTTTTATTAATTTACCTACAGGGATTGTGTTGACGGAATTAGTATACATAATGTCACCTAGTACGCATCCAAAATTGAGATTGTGAGAGACGCAAAATTATTTCTTTGTTCGTTAGCTCCCAGAGTGGCCCAGTTCCAGACTACGTAATTTCCATAGTTAGATATAATCTTTGTTTGGGAATGTGGTAGAAATAAAAAGGCAGTACTACAGAGTTTCTTGCCGGCTCTTCTCTTTCCGACATTCATTTCCATTATTTGGTATTTTATGTTAGTTGCGTTTTAAACTAGACTAGATGATCGCTCACTATGGGCTCCGTTAAAAGGCTCAAAGTCACCCAAAGATCAATGGAGGGGACTATGCTTGGAGTATCCCTGCGAGAACGAATTAAAATTAGGAGATACGCAAGCGAACCATGGTCTCCGACATAGCCCACAGGATTGCCAAACTTAAGTGGCAGTGGGCAGGGCACAAATCTCGCAGGACTGATGGCAGAAATGCGTAATTAGTTGACCTAGTTATGGTGGATGCTCCAGGGTAGCCCGCGAAATTCAAATTTTCTTACGTTTTTTGCAATTTGCAGGGCAGTGCTAGGTTGTATGATGATGAACATTTGATTCGCGGCTGTAAGACGTATGTAGTTACAGAGTTATAATCATCAAACTCATCAATACAACCCTCCAAGCTCATAAAGGTGCAAGAATGACTTTGACGTTGAAAAAGTTTTTCTTGCACCTTTAAGAGCTTGGAGGGTTGTATTGATGATTTTGATGATTATAATTCTATAACTACATAAGTATTACAGTCGCGAATAACATTTTAATCAACATACAACCTAGCACTGACCTGCAAATTGCAAAAAACGTAAGAAAATTTGAATTTCGCGGGCTACCCTGGAGCTTCCACCATAAGGTCGCCGGAAAACCATGGTTGCGGGTGGCTCAGGACCGGCCTTCGTGGAAATTGTTGGGGGAGTTCTATGTCCAGCAGTGAACGCCTTTGGCTGAAATTTTCCTGATGACATGCATGGTTATTCTGCATAGATAAATAAATAAATATCCTTGGACATTTCACACAACGCCATTTCGTCCCAAGCTAAGCAACTTAATGCTTGTGTTATGGTAACGAGATGGATGATAAACTACTTATTATACATTTTTTTTGTAAATACATACATATTATAGATAGAAAACACCCAGACCCGGAACAAATACTTGTAGGTCGTATAAATATTTCTTCGAACCCGCGACATGCTGCGCAGCTTTTTAAGTTATTGGGTACATACTTGAGTCTACTCCTCTTCTCAGCCAGCGCCATCTGTTGGGCGGGAGTCAGCCCTCTTCTAATGTTAACTGGGGGGGCAGACGGGAAGGAGTCTCTCCCCTCTTGATACTGACCCTCAGTCATAAGGTCTGGGTCTTCTTCAACGTCACCAACAGTGAAACTGGCGGTCCCCTGAAATTTAGTCATTTCTTTCAGCCAAACTTTTTTAAATCTACCTTTGCCGGTTAAGTTATAATACGTCAGTTGGTATGCCGGTGTCTCCACCCATTTCATCCTGAGGGTGCCATACGACCCGACATCATGATTTTCACGACCACAAATGTCACCGACACCTACGAGAAGAACGTCTGGCATACACAGACACTTGGCCGACCCCGGAATAGAACCGGAGACCCGTGATCGAATCAAATGTTTATCATCATACAACCTAGCACTGGCCTACAAATTACAAAAAACGTAAGAAAATTTGAATTTCGCGGGCTACCCTGGAACTTTCACCTTAAGTAGGTTTTATCACAGAACTCTTAAAAATCATCATATTTAAAATTACCATATCATCTTACGGCCCCTGTCCCATGCCAGGTGGTAGACTTCATACACACCTATCAGTAATCACATATCTACATTCACACCTTTTATCCACAATTCCTCATTCTTACAATCCATCCACCACATTCATGCTGAAACAACCACAAGTACGGCATGCTGCTTTACAGAGCCGACAACTGTTGAAGGGCAGCTCTGGACGCGCCCCAACCCCACAAAGAGACACGTGCGAGACATTGCATTGATGGCACCCGATCCACTGCCGTTAGCAGCGGCAGCACTGGCCTCAAAGTTTGGCCGCATCTCTGGCCTCCATGTTGCTCTTAATACAGCTTGGACCACGCCACAACCATGGCGTTGTGTCGCGGCAGTTAAGATGTGGAATGTTTTTACATGGTCGCCATAAGTGTTGCAAACGTCTTATGTGCCTTCATAATCTGTTGGGGCCATATCGGAGGGCCCACGGGGAGAGGCCAGGCGACGAGCAGCACACGGTTTCGTAGCGGGTTTGGGCTTCAGGGACTCCTCTATCCTCAGAGTTGCCCTGCGAGCCCTAAACCGCTGCGGTGCACCAGTGTCCACGTGTTGGCGGTCAACCTGGTTGGTCGCTAAGCCGAGGGCTGGCGTGGCTTCCTTCTGCGAGGCCGTTATGTCACAGAAGGGGGCGGCGCCGCAGCCGGAGGCTGGGGGAGGGACGTTACGCCTGTGACAAAACTGTGGCGCTAAACCCCCAGGGTTATAGTCAACCATCGCTAAGCCGAGGGTTGGCGTGGCTTCCTTCTGCGAGGCCATTATGTCACAGAAGGGGGCAGCGAGGCTGGTCCCAAAGGAGCGAGCTCCGGCTGACACGCGGATGGAGGCCGCGGCGAGAGGGACGTGACGTTACGCCTGTGACAACCCTGTGGCGTATACCCCTGGGGTTTTAGTGAGTACCAGAGTGTTTCCGAGTCTCACATACCCACTGACCCGCCCTCGAGGGACAGCGGTATGCATAAAGAATTTCCGCAGCGAAACCAAAAAAAAAGCCTAGCTTTCCCGTAGGGGTAGGCAGAGACCACTCCTTTCCACTTGCTACGATCCTTACATACTTGTTTCGCTTCGTCCACTTTCATTATTCCCTTCATACATGCTCTTCGGTTTAGGGTACTCTTGACCTGGCCTTTTTTCAAGACGTCCCTGATTTGGTCTTGAAACGTCCGCCTAGGTCTTCCCCTTCCAACACTTTCATTCACACTCGCCATAGACACTTTTTTCGTCAATTGTTCTTCAGTCATTCTCTCGACATGGCCAAACCATCTCAGCATACGTTTTTCAATAAAAAAACTGCTATAAAACTTACATTGCCTGTCTGCAGAGCCTCTTCAGTCTCTATTTTTTCAAAGTTATCACTGTCACAGGACGAATGCTGCTCCGGTGACTCTGCCATGACTTCTGTGAAGAAGGAGAAATAAAATTTTACTTGACTGCAATACACTTTCAGCACCCCATTCAATTCTGAGGGTGTCGTAAGAGCCGACAAAAGGAAACAACAAGACCGAAATCCTAGCCGCAAGAGGAGGGAAACTTGATACAAATTCAATTTCAAAACTCATTTAATCAAGTTGGCTCATTAGAGCTCTTTTGACAAATCAAACAATAAAATAAAATTTACCATCTACCACCGGTTCGGAATGCACCACTACAGAGAAGAGCTCTGTAGTTGCTCTTTTTATCGCCATTTTTGGTTACAGGACTGGATATAAGAGAGATTTGTGAGAGCAAAGTCGCGCAATAGTTGCAAAGGGCAAACATCAGCCAGATCTAGTCAACAATAGTAACCTTCTAATGCCCGAGCCAACAGACCCCCAGCAACGGCGCCTGTTCACAACCATGACGCATTACTGCCTTTGATTGGAGACAGTTCCCTGGTTCGGTTTCCGGGCCCGAGAACTGTCTTTGTGTGACATTGGAGGTCCTGATTACATGCTCGTAAAAAAAGTTTCGTGATTTAAAAAAAAGTCCTGGGGAACGGAGCGTGGGACGACCCCCGACTAGCTAAACGGACTTAATAAAGGTCGCCGGAAGTCCGTGTACATAGTGTCGCCACCCCATTCCATCCTGGTGTCGTAAGAGCCGACAAAAGGATATGAAAAGGCCGAAAACATAGTTTAGGCGCAAAGGGATGATCATCCAGCCAGGCGAGGTGTCATGTCTGGCTAGGGGTCGCAGCGTATTCCTCCCGATAGTTGTAGTCGAGGATATCTTAACCTTGCGAATTGCTCTTGAAATTTCGCTATCGCGGTGTAGGACTTTTTCGTAATTCTCGCATTTGGAGGCGATATTTCTTGATGCAATTAGTTCAGATTTTTCGGGTAAATTGTGTAAAGTATGTAGCGAAACCCGTTTAGCCAGACTGGCACAGTAGGCTAATTACCCTCCATGCAACTGGAGGAGACCCGACTCGGCTGTGGGTCATTTATGGGCAGCGTAGTACATAGTAGTAGAATCAACTCGGCAGTCCCTTATCCTTACTCAAGTTATTGTTTCATATTACACCTTATACATACCAAATTGCTCCTTCTGTTAAGCACATTAGACGCATACGATATTTTGAAGTCCTATGACAGATAGGCGCATATTCAGCAGTGGGTGTCTTATCTAATAGTTTCATTTTAATGTCAAATAAAAAGCTCCTTATATAAATATCTTAGCGATATGTGTATGTCGCGTTGCTATATGTGAGGCCATTATTATGTGAGGCATTATTGATAATTTTTCGACCTGCCTTTGTGAGACATCGTAAGATTTTCCTCAAATCCCTCCCCTCTCCCTTAATCTCATGCGAAATTCTTCAAGCATTCTATAAGGTCTGTAAACGTGATGGATTATTGAGAAAAAAAAACTTGTGTTATTACTTATAATGAAGATAGCATTGTGCATTTGTGAATTAACTCAAACTCAAAAGGAATTTACGTAGGTTTCATCACAAAACTCTTATAGGTCGTCATATTGTTATTTATAAATACCATTATCATCTTACGACCCCTGTCCCACACTAGGTGGTATTCTCCGCATACACCTATCAGTCGTCATACCTACATTCACACACAACTCCTCACTACTACAATCCCTCCATCTCCCCTGATCGCTCACAATCCCTGCATTCACTCACATTCATGCCGAATCTACCACCGGTTCGGAAGACTGCTCTACAGAGAAGAGCCGGCAAGAAACTCTGTAGTTGCTTTTTTTTAAAATAAAATATTGATCTAGTTTACAAAAAGTAAATTGAAATCACAATCACGCAATTTTACACCGTTTTCTGCGAGAAAAATAATTACGTGATATTTGCCAAGATCCCCCCCTCCCTCATAAGTGAGATTTGGATAGATTTAGCGTGATACCCTCCCCTTAGAACGAGCTTTTCAATTTAATAGGTTAAGATTACCGACGCATAAAAATGTTTTTTTTTCCATTTTCCTTTTTTAGGGTAATGTGGGACTCTGGGCGTGGAAATAGAATTAGCGCTCCGACCTACCCATTAAAAATCGACGGCTACTCTATGGCAAATTTACGCGAAGGATCCTGTGAGCTCTCGTCGTCGTTTCAGCCCATAAATGGCCCACTACTGAGTCGGGCCCCTCCAAATTAATGGAGGGATGGCCTTCTGTGCCACACTGGCAAGACGGGTTGGCACAGGGTTTGTATCAAGTTTTCCTTCACTTTCGGCTAGGTAACCTGCCTCTTGCGTTCCTTTAGCCCCCTCTTACGACACCCTCAGGATGGTATGGGTTGGTGACATTTTGTATTCTAGACCCGTCACCAAACGGAGTATCTAGTGAGCTCTACCTACACTTTATATTTCTAATGAACACTACGCGGACAGATACATAAAGGCATTTGTAGAGATATAATATTTTTCTGGAATGTTCGATCCGTCGCGTCCGCGTCTATCGGTCTCATTGGGCGGCGCGAATGGAATTTTATAATGAAATCGATGGAATTTCATTACGGACGCCATCTTTCCCGTACAGGTAGAGATGGCTAGGATAATTGCATTGTGGGTACGGATTTAGATCTTTATATGAAACCCTTAATTTGCATCGCGAGTGCCGTTTACAAACATGAAATTCACGAACTCAAGTCAAATCATTTCATTTTGTATTGGACACAATGGAGGCTTACAAATTGTAAAGAGAAAATAATTATACAATTTAAAATATTATAGTACGCCACTTGTTCGGGATGCGACCACTGCTAAGAAACTCCGAGGGCTTGTCTTTCACGTATTTATTTAAAAACTAGCTGCGCCCCGCGGATTCACACGAGATGGAAAGTTTGATAATGATGATAAAAAAAAATTTTTATCTACTTGCTTGACACTTATATCATTATATTTTGGATAACTCGAACTTTGTCTTTAAAAAGTATAACCTACTAGCGAGAGCCTACCCGCCCCGGCTTCGCACGGGTGCAATGATGATATAGATAAAAACCTTCCTCTTGAATCACTATCTAATATAGAAAACCGCTTCAAAATCCGTTGCGTAGTTTTAAAGATTTAAGCATACATAGGGACGGAGAAACGACAGCGACTTTCTTTTAAAATATGTAGTGAGTAGTGATGTGTTATTCTGATGTGTAAGCCGTTTTATTGTAAAGATTCATCAAAATACATTCAGTACTTTCCCCGTGAAAGAGTAACAAACATACATCCAGACATCCATACCATAAATTCTTACAAGCTGTCGCGTTCATAATATTAGTAGGATTTTGGTTTTTAATTGTTTTCCAATTATCCTTAATATTTTCAGCCAAATAATACACTTCCTTGAATATTGATGTGGATTTGGTTTTGTATCTAGAACGAGATCTTCTGATGATCTCAACCTTGAGTGAAATGAAGCCGAAAACTTATTTTTCTACTTCTTCACGTTTTTGCAAATTTCATTGAAGTTGTCAGCACCGTAAGGCAGGTTAGCTTATTTGGCTAAATACCAAGGCCCCAAAACTTGCAAAATCAATGAAGTCAAAATGGAAAGAAAGCATGTTTATTGTCCATTTTGTCTCCAACAAAATATTTGAAGTTATACTATTCATTTGATTGCCGTTGCAATTATCGATTAAAAGTAATCGAATTGTAATTTTTATTAATTGCAACACTGTAGTTATTGTCAACATTTAAAATATTTTCGAAAATTATAGTGATGTAGAAAAGTCAGCGATAATGTGTCGATTCCAATACTCATTGCGCGTCGCATTTATCGTAAAAATGGGTTATCGATGTCAAAGTTCAAATGTCAATGCGGTGTCATATCTTAATATTCTCATGAGTGGCAAATTTGCGAAGGTGAAATAGGACAAACGATAAAATAAAGGAAGCGGACGGGACTGTGAATGCAATTTAAAAATGTTATGTTATTAAGATAAGTAAGCAGTTTTGTAAATTGATTTCAATTGTAATATTTTTTAAAATATTGTGCTCTATTTATTAATAAGTGTTGTCAAATTTAAATTGTAACCAATATTATTAGTCCTACTAATATTATAAACGTGAAAGTTTGTAAGTATGGATGTTTGTTACTCTTTGACGTAAAAACTACAGAATGGATTTTAATGAAACTTTACAATAATATAATAACTTAATATATATGTCAACGGAAAACAACAAGAACCGGAAATTTATAAATTTCCTAGGAAATTTATAAACGGCCGTAGGATTCCAAACGAGAGATAAATTGTATTTTTAGGATATAAAGCCGGATTTGTATAAAAAAAGAACATTTGAACTACACAAATTACAATGATTTTATTAACTTATAAGATTTAAACCTATTTAAAGCAATTTTTAACAGTAACCAATATTTTAACGGTAACTAATATTTTAACAGTAACTAATATTTAATCAGTAACCATTATTTAATCAGAATTACAATCGAAATATATAAACAGCCTTTAATTATGATCGATACCTCACGACAACCTTCCCGTCCGAACGCCGGCGAGCAAATGCCTCGATCGACCAAATAACCTCCCTTTTATAGAAGTCGTGCAGTGACGTCACCGCAATGCAGTAGACAATTTGTGATTATCCTAACACGGCCTCTCCTGACCGTGTGCCGTCCTCGGACACATCTTCAGCGACGTCCGCAGTAGCAGGCGATGGATCTGCAGGAACTGACGAAGGTCCTGCAATCTCATAGTCATTTCAGTCTTCTGTGCCTGAAATTGTTAATTCGCTAGATATTGCCTACACTTTCATACTTCACGCTACCAAGGCCCGCTGTCATAGATTCATACGAGTACTTAAATAACGTTTGTCTTTCACTTCTCACAAGCTTCAGAGGCACACACACAAACATACATCTACGTTTTAACACGCACTCGCATTCTCTTCCCCATTAAGTTAAAGCGTTTTGTCTTCTAGATCTTTTATACGCGCTACACGCTTACACGTGGAACGTGTCTACCGGGGTGCGGTGCCCACACATATTACAATGTGTATTGCCAGGCCGAAGCCCATACACGTGAAACGTGTCTGCCGGGGTGCGGTCCCCACACATAATACATACGTGTATTGCCAGGCCGAAACCCATACACGTGAAACGTGTCTGCCGGGGTGCGGTCCCCACACATAATACATATGTGTATTGCCAGGCCGAAGCCCATACACGTGAAACGTGTCTGCCGGGGTGCGGTCCCCACACATATTACCATGTGTATTTCCAGGCCGAAGCCCATACACGTGAAACGTGTCTGCCGGGGTGCGGTCCCCACACATAATACATATGTGTATTGCCAGGCCGAAGCCCATACACGTGAAACGTGTCTGCCGGGGTGCGGTCCCCACACATAATATATATGTGTATTGCCAGGCCGAAGCCCATACACGTGAAACGTGTCTGCCGGGGTGCGGTCCCCACACATATTACACATGTGTATTGCCAGGCCGAAGCCCATACACGTGAAACGTGTCTGCCGGGGTGCGGTCCCCACACATATTACATATGTGTATTGCCAGGGTTGCCTGAGGAGATTCTCCTTGAATGCTCCGATCTTTCACAACTTCTTATCCAAGCAAACCCTCAGATACATTCATTTGCATATTTTGGAATATATCTAAAAGCTGTAACATAGGACTTTTGTTAGGAATACAACAAATAACAGTACTCACTTTCATACAAAGCCGTACAACTCTCGAGACACCACTCCCCTTTCCATGGTACCATTTGCTGCCCTGCTGCTTGCGTTGTTTTCCGCGTGCACCACTCAAGAGTTTTTAATACACCGGCGGAAGTAACCAGCCAGGCATAGAAACTGCCCGACCTGTTTTAAGTTCCTTGGTACGGGGGCGTTTGCCAACGCTTCCATCTTCCGAGAGCTCGGTCTAACCTGACCATGATTTATGACGCGGCCAAGATACTCCATTTCGGTAGTCCTAGTTTCGGTTAATGTTTTAACACCTCGCGCAACAAGCTAATGCCTTCATTGACAGTCATACTCACAATACGAACGTCGTCAATAAATATGAGTACCTGGCCTGCCTTAATTGCATTTCGAAGTATTCGTAATACCCCTCAGGGGTAACGAAACCCGTCATGTGGACTGAACCCTCATCTATCAGGATCTGGTGGAAGCCTGATGCCATAACTTGACCTGTGAAGAACCTCAAGCATCCAAGAGATTAGAATACCATCGTATAGCAATAACTCAATACGGCCAACCTTTTGCAATAAGTGCTTTTTACAGTTTTAGATTTTCATTAGGTTTAAGTTTTTAGGACAATTGATACGGAGATGTCCCGTTTCATCGCATGAGTAACACGAATTGTTATCGCTACTCGTGGGTATAGGTGTTCGTTTAAACGTTAAGTTAGGTTTATAACCTGAACGGTTGTCAAATTTGCCACGGCTAGGTTTGACATAAATCGCTAAAAATGTAAATAAGTTATCAACTTGTTAACTTGGCATTCGCTGCCGCAGCTTGGACTTGAGCATCATTAATGCCCCGAACCACTATTTGAACCATCAGTTACAGGCCTTTAACAATGCGCAGTCGCAGCAGCGAGCGTCGAGCATACTCAGCGTATGTATTGAATTTATCGAAGTTAGTATTCATGACTTCAAAAAGTATATTCGCGTAATCCAGATCATGTGGGCATAAAGATCTAAATAATTCATAATAAATTGATAAAATTACTCCAAGAACGGTCATTAGTGACCCATTCATTCAACCAGATCTTAGCATCCCCTTTTAAGCAATGGGCCACCTGAGATAAACACTCTAAATCGCCCCAATTATTTGTCAATTTTGCCCGCTCAACCTCGTCGTACCATACCACAAAGTTGTGTACCGCGGGATCGAAATTAGACACGTAGTAGTTATTCGGCCTTACCTTATTTATCACCACGTTGAATGCATCAGCCAACTTTTCAGCCGCGGATGGTATATCGCTACTACAGTGAAAAGCGGTGTTACCTGCACTACGTGGAGGTGTATGCGATGAGCTGGCCGTCCTTCCCATTATAGCATCCAGTCGCTTCGTTATGGCTGCTAACGCTTGCACTACTGTACCTTCGTTGCTGCGGGAGCGCGCATTCTCCACTAGAACTCGACGGTGAGCGCGAAACGGAGTCGCGACACAATCGAGAATTGCGGAGGCGTCGACGCGATTTGCTACGCTTGCGCTTTGCTTTATGATACACTGACGTATCAGATACGACACGAGATGAACGAGGCATTTTAATTTTTAACCACAAATTAACGGCTGTTTTTCTAAAACTAACTCAACAAATTAATATATGTGGGCCCCTGAGCCAATCCCACTTCTGATTTTAGGATATAAAGCCGGATTTGTATAAAAAAAGAACATTTGAACTACACAAATTACAATGATTTTATTAACTTATAAGATTTAAACCTATTTAAAGCAATTTTTAACAGTAACCAATATTTTAACGGTAACTAATATTTTAACAGTAACTAATATTTAATCAGTAACCATTATTTAATCAGAATTACAATCGAAATATATAAACAGCCTTTAATTATGATCGATACCTCACGACAACCTTCCCGTCCGAACGCCGGCGAGCAAATGCCTCGATCGACCAAATAACCTCCCTTTTATAGAAGTCGTGCAGTGACGTCACCGCAATGCAGTAGACAATTTGTGATTATCCTAACAGTATTATTTTACGCCCACATTTTCGGAAATTTATAAACTTACGACGTCTCGTCGTAAATTTATAAACTGACGGATATCCATTCGTAAGATTCTAAACGGTTCGACCAATCACAGTAGAGCTTTTAATTTTACGCTTCTATATGATACGGCAAATAACACACTGTTCTCTGATTGGTGGATGTTGATAGTGGCATGCTTGTGTCCATAGACATAGGTACAATTAGACTTGCCAAACTATAAATTTATAAGTACCTAACAATATTTTTACGTTAAAACTAGGTAAGTACCTATAATACAGGGTTACTGTTTTACATAATATTCTAATGACCCCTACTTCACTCTACCAAAATAAAACAAAAGAAATCGTGAGATGCGAAGTTAAAGATTTAATTTAAAAAAAAACAATAAACCCGGCCTTCTGCTAAAAAAAAACAAACATTATAAAGTTTAATTTCAAAACAATCCGTTGGCCTGAGGCGAATTGCCAAACAGACGCTAAGTAATAAAAAAATGCTTAAAAACATGTAACAAATTAAACACGATAAAATAAGTATTTAACTTAAAAAAAACCTGATATCGGGCTGCATAACTTTTTTTATACCTGTTTCATTGATACCGTTACAATGAGTCCAAACACGATATATTTACTGTAATTTGGTAAGGAGTTGGGTATCCTATAGATTCCTGATGATGCAGCTGTATCAGGTCTAGGTTACCACAAGTAGACAATATCGAACAATGGCGGCGGAGAGGAAAGAGAAGGAACACGTGACTTATTCAACCAATCAGAGCGCCCATGGCGTTTGGTTATTGCTACTTATTATTTTACGCGTGAGTTCAGTAAGTTTATAAATTTCCGAAAATGTGGGCGTAAAATAATACAATTTATCTCTCGTTTGGAATCCTACGGCCGTTTATAAATTTCCTAGGAAATTTATAAATTTCCGGTTCTTGTTGTTTTCCGTTGACATATATAATAATAACAGAATAACACATAGGCTACAATTTATAAAGATATTGTGTGAATTGTCCAACTTATAACAATAAGTGTCAAGTGGGTAGACAAAAAATCTGACGATAAACTAAATTCCATCACCACGCCAGTAAAACCGCGGGGCGCAGCCAGTACCTAATATTGGTTACAATGTTTAAATTCTGATGAAATTGTTTAACTTCTTCAAATTTGACAATTTGAAGTCCACTTTATTTTGCTAAGAGGTTATTTAAAGGTATCCATTTTAGTTTTAACAGATGTTTTAAGGCCTTGAAAAATGTAGTCTACAGCGCCATAATTATAAAAAGAAAACTTTATTTACGTTCAATAAATATATATTTACATAAACACCATGTTTCATTACTGAAAATCCTTGTTGATATCATCATCATCATCAGCCCACATTAGTCCACTGCTGGACATAACTAGGCCTTCTCTTGCCTAGGCTTTCTCCTTCTCAGCAATGATGTTTCAAGTAAAAATCATTGCTTCTCAGCCCATACCCACTGTTAAGTCAGGCCTCCTTCAACTACATGGAGAGTACTGTGCCTCGCTGGCCAGTCGGGTTGGCATAGGGTTTCGTATCAAGTTTTCCTATACTTGCGGCTAGGTTATCGGCCTTAACATTACCTTTCATCGGTTCTTACGACACCCTCAGAATAAAATGGGGTGGTGACACTAAGTATTCTAAATAAGTAACCTTAAAAATATTATATTGTACTTTTGTTCGAAGCCAGGTAGAGTATGCGTCAGAAATTTGGAATCCTTGTTACCAAAAATATATTGATAGAATTGAAAGCATCCAAAAAAGGTTCATAAAATTTTTATGTTTCCATCAGAAAGTTCCATATAAATCCGAAAATTACCTTAATCTTTGTAAAAAGTATCACTTACTACCTCTGTCAATTCGTCGTGGGATCTCTGACTGCATATTTCTATTAAAAATTTTCAAAAATGACGTTAATTGCCCCGAACTTTTATCTAAATTCAATTTTAATATACCATCCAGAACCCGCTCTAATCCACCTATTTCTGTGCCATTTGCGTCAACGAACTATAGAAAAAACTCATGTATTGTGCGTGCAAGTAGAAATTTAAATAAGTTATGTAAACAGCATGATATTGATGTGTTTAATACTAGTATAGTCACGGCCAGGCGGCGCCTAAGTCTTGGGTTTTTCAGAGACCACGATGTGGAGTAAAGAGTTATGTATGTTTTTTATTATATTAACTACTAAGTAGGTACTGTTTCTTAGTAATTTTTATTCTTCTCTTTCGAAATTGTAAGTTCATGGTTATGTTTTTTATACTCTAGTGTTAAACGTGAGGACTTGTTATTGGCTGTCTGACTACCGTTCAAAATTATTAGCATGTGTTTTATCTTGCTGTAAGTCTTCCATGCTGTATAAATAAATAAATAAATAAATCCGTCACCACACGGAACATGTCTTTACATGTAGCTAATGTACACTTCTACAAGACGAGATTGATTTTTTTAGCTTTAACGTTACGTTTTAGTCTTTAGTACCTAATGATGTCTTAGGTTTTCACGATCTTTACACATTGCAGGGTTCTAATCGTTTTATTAACCCCCGACGCAAAAAGAGGGGTGTTATAAGTTTCACGTGTCTGTCTGTCTGTCTGTCTGTGGCACCGTAGCTTGCGAACGGATGAAGCGAAGCGACAATAAAGTTTTTTTTGTATGAAAGGTGACATGTTTGATGAAAATCGGGTGAGCCGTTTAAAAGTTATGAGCGGTGAAAGTGGGGAAGAATAACCGAATGTCTGCAAATATAATCGAGTGGGGTCTCAAATGAAAGCGCATCTCGTGCAATTTAACAAAATCTACATTATAATAAGTATGTACCTATAAAAAGTATAAAATAAAAATTAAATAAAAATGTTTAATAAACCCCCGACACAATAACCTTTAAAAAGTAAAAAATAAAAATAAATACTTCACGTTGGGGGACCAGGGGTCAGGTAATAAATAAGTGGAAGCGGTCCCCCAACGCGAAGTATTTATTTTTATTTTTTACTTTTTAAAGGTTACTGTGTCGGGGGTTTATTTAAATTTTTAATTTAATTTTTATTTTAGTTTATTTATTTTAGTCCCAACGTTTCAGACCCTTTGCAGTGTCCGTGGTCGCGGGATCGCGCTTGGAACCTGTTTGACAAACTCTATAGAGATAGTTAGGAAAAGACCTAAGATTAATTTCAAAATCGACAACAATTTTTCTTTTTAATAATATTTCACACGTGTGTTGTATTATGTTATGGTAAAGCGTGCGATTCACGTGACTAAACTAAATCCACCAAACTATAATACTAAACGTAAAAATAACGATTATCCGGTAAGTTTCCACACCGAAACTGATAATCCAGTTTTGACAAATTTTGCTAAAAGCCTTGTAGAGCGAGGTATTCAACTTTTCGTCGTCAGAAAAGTTATTGAGAGAGACTAGAATAATAATTGGCAGGCTTTAAAAGTTATTTGAGGAATTCATTCCAGACTTCCTGATACGCAATTTTACGTCGGCAATATTAATACGATTGCCCTTGAGGTTATTGTACCCTAATTTCTAGGGCCATGCCACCAATTGCCGAACAAAACACAAACGTATAAGTGACCCACTATAATAATATGCACGATGTTGAAGGTCGTATGCGTGCGGCCGAATAACACAAGAATACTTTGTTATATAATCGGCATCTTAAGACCATACTACTACTACCCATCCGAGCCTCCTCCCATGCTGGCCAGTCTGGTTGAAACAGGGTATTGTATGCGTCATGTTTGTGAACAGGTGCCGTTGCTGAGGGTTGGTTGGCTCGGAGGTTAGAAGGTTACTATCTTGAACTAGATCTGGCTGATGTTTGGCCCTTTGCAACTATTGCGCGAGTTCGCTCTCACAAATCTGTCTTATCACGGCCTTGTACCTAAAAATGGCGATCTAAAAAGAGCAACAGTTTCTTGCCGGCTCTCCTCTGTAGAGCTGCATTCCGAACCGGTGGTAGATGGTGAATTTTATTTCATTGTTTGCTTGTCAAAAGAGTTTTACTGAGCCAACTTGATTAAATGAGTTTTGAATTTGTACCAAGTTTCCCTTCTCTTGTGGCTAGGTTTCCAGTCATGTCGTTTCCTTTTTCGGCTCTTACGACACCCTCAGGATTGAATGGGGTGGTGATACTGTGTATTCTAAACGGCCATACGTTGTAGCTTAAATGATTGGGTGGAATGTAATTGATCTTCAGCTTAAGCAACATCTGGCTTAGCTAGTTCATGGTTGGGCAACTCTAATATAGCTCAGAGGGCAAGTCAAGCCGTTCGGCTCCGGTTGTCAATCCACGATTTTTTGGTCAGGAACGAGAAAAACAGATATTATTATATAGTCTAAAAAACAAATCCAGTTAGCCAAATCAGATTAAACCGGTGCTGACTTTTATATCAATTGAAATTCAATTGGAAAAATGGTGGGAGACTAAGTTCCCGTCAGGTCTTCTCGTTGGGTGCTGCGTTCCGACTTAGGGGCTTACTCTTGAATCCAATTACAATTTATTTTTTTTGGAATAAAATTGAAATTGGATTCAAGTGTAAGTTATTCCGATCCAATTCATTTTAAACGCTGTCAAATTACCGTACTCTTGAAAACACCGCTGACAGCATTGGATCGGAAATGTTTTGTATTGGATAGCGATTCTGTCATTAGACATGAAGTTAGCTTGCACATAATTTGCTGTCAAGTTGCTGTCAAAGTCGCATGAAGAGTACCGATTTTGGATTCAATCCAGTAGTGATTAATTAGTACAGTCCGCGCCAATCTTTAAGGCCGCACTGAATGTAGCCGTGGGTACGAACTTGCGCATCGTACACTCACACTAACGTGCCGGATGGGAGGGCGCTTGCGGGCAGGAAAAGGCGTGCGCGGAGTCGCCCTGCCTCCACGCCCCGCGTAAGTCCCGCTGATACCTGATTTTGTGTTCTGCGCAGCGTAATGCGGCTACATTCAGAGCGGCCATAAAGATTGGCGCGGACTGTACATCCAATGGTTACACAATATTGAAACAATTATATTTAGCGAAAATCAAATTTATCGTGGATGTTGACTTGACATTTGAGATAACATTTTTTATTGATTGTAGATATATTATATTTGTGTAATTATCATCATTGCAGCCAGAAAACTTCAATTCTGTTTTTCTACAAATGTAATAAAAAAACACAGGGAGGGCAATTAGCCTACTGTGCCATGCTGGCCATGCGGGCTGGAACAGGGTTACAAATCATGTGGTCCTTTTCTTGTGGCTCGGCCTTGTCATTTAGTTTTGTCGGCTCTTACGACACCCTCAGGATGGAATCGGATGGTGACACTATGTACCTATTCTAAATCCACCTCACTGAGTTGAGTTACTAAAACACACGTTTTTACCACAAGCCGAGTGCAAGAACTTTTGAGTCAAACTCAAACTCAAAAAGAACTATGTTTATGTAGGTTTTATCACAAAACTCTTAGGGTCCGTTCACACAGACCGGCTCGGAGAGGAGAGCAGATTCTTATCACGTTGAAAACAGAGTTTTTAGTATTTGTATTAAGGTTTATTTTTGCATGTGCACTGCTTTTGTGATTAAGAATGCTTGAAGGCGCTTGGTGTGAAATAATAAGAGGAGCTTACCGGCTCCGATCGCGTAATTTTTCTCGATCGTGCAGCCGTTTGGCTCATATTGCGTGCTCTTTCTCGCTCGCGCAGCCGATCGGTTCCGATTGCGTCCGCGCTTCTCCACGCCGACCGTCATTTTGATAGCACAATCCTTTCAACGACCAAGCGAAAGCCGGCTGTCGCGCTGCTATTGTCGCGCATCCGACCGGCTTCAAGTGCATCCGACCACCTCCGAGCGTATCCGACCGGCTGCGAGCGATTCCGACCGGCTGCGAGCGCATCCAACCGGCTCCGAGCGCATCCGCTTTCAGGTCGCTTCCAGCCGGTCTATGTGAAATAGTTGGCGGCTCCGCTCCGACCAACTCCAAGCGCATACGATCCGGTCTGTGTGAACGGACCCTTAATAGTCATATTGGGTGGACACCAGGGTTGTGGTCGACCAAGAGATGGATGGATTGTAATGAGGAATTGTGTATGAAAGGTGTGACTGTAGGTATGACTACTGATAGGTGTGTATGGAGACTACCACCTAGCGTGGGACAGGGGCCGTAAGATGATAATGGTAATTTTGAATATGACGATTTTCAAGAGGTTTGTGATAAAACCTACGTAAATAAAGTTCCATTTGGGTTTTAGTTTGAGTGGAGTTAAATAGAGATACTACCAGCATAAGAATCGAATGCCAGAGCCAACTGACCAACAGCTGGGCTGACCATAACTGACACAGTCATCTACATTGCAGGGAAAAGACCGCGACCGCGTCGCCATCGTTTGCGTAGAATTTAATTAAATATACTAGCTATGTACTGTTAAGCTATTATATGTAAATAAGCGATTCCGTCGACATCAAGTTCACTGAAGTCAGAATGACATTTGTAATTCTGATCATGCTGTTTCGCTGCTTTAATTAAAGTAATTTGACGTAGTGATTTTCAAGAAACATCCAGCTTTCATAAATTGTAACAAAACGAAGGAAGGATCTACTACTTAACCCATAGATTACCCACTGTTAAGTCGGGCCTCCTCCGGTTACATAGAGGGCCATTATCGTACTGTTTCACGCTTGCCAGACGGATTGGCACATGGTTTCCCATCAACTTTCCTTCTCTTGTGGCTAGGTTATATGACTTTTTATTTCCTTTTGTCAGCTCTTACAACACCCTCAGGATGGAATAGGGTGGTGACACTATGTATTCTAGATCGGTCATTGCATGCATTGTATATTTTTTATCAATATGTTGACACTTTGTTAGTGTCGATTGTATCATAAACAAAATAAATGATTTCACATTGATGCTAAAACACTATGTAAAAAGTTAGGTTACTTCAATCCAACAGGAAGATGAATCAGAGGATATTAAAAGGGCTGACAAAATGATGGATGGAATACCAGGCCATTTCTTCGCGATCTGCCTGCTTTCACCACGGCCGCTAATCGCGAAGAAGTTCGTCCCCAAGAATGCCTGAGCTTTCGGACTGTTGAAATGAATCACCGTGCCATCATCTCTGATCATATCCACATCTTCGATGCTGTTTAGGGTGTTCACTGACAATTTTCTCAGCGTTGCCTGGAGTTTTCTGTCATCAGTCGCTGCAGTAATGTGCACATACTTTCTCTTTCGTCTCGGCGTGCCCTTACCACCAATCCGGACTTGTGACTCCAGCTTCTTTAGCTTTTCGGTGTTCATTCTGTTATTATACGCCACGGTGACTATTGTAACACGACGCACACTTTTACGCACAGAAATTAATCAATCGTCCAATATACTTAATCTTTCTCACAATGTTTTGAACATCGGTTAATATAAAACTACGTGTAATGACGATTTAAGAAAGTGTCACCAACATATTTTACTACAATAAGTGCAGAAAGAAGAAGGACAGAAAATAAATATGAGAAAGAAATCTTGAAACAAATCTCTATCTCCCAGACTAATTAGTGGAGGCTCGAGTATGTAACGATATAGCCCACGATTATTGAAAAGTTGCAGTTTATTCTTGATCGTAATGTAAATTAAAAGTTACTTATACATAGAAATTGCAATTATTATACTAAATAAACTAGATAATCGAAATTTAATAACACTTACTTATTAGTTTGTCAGTGCTCCACACCAAAATCTTAAAAATATAATAAGCGAATATAGCTCCGACCCCCAAAAATATCGTTAACATAAAAACGAACCGAAGTTCACATCACAACACTATCACAGCAAAACGCGGACTGGTCAAAATTGCCGCCAATCGACTGTCACCAAATTGACATGCGGGCGACGTAATAATAAATCAAAATCGACACTTTGAACACATTTTACTCACTATCCAACATTATTACTCACGTGATAATGTCAAAAACATTAAATTTGTTTTATCAGTGACCAATACGACATATTTTGTACAGAGCGTCGCGCTCATGCATTAACCACGCGGTGACAAAGATACTGAAATAAAGCGCTTTGCAACCTTGCGTTGAAACGCCGTCCAGTTATACTGAGAAATAAAAAGCAATTCGAAGCGCTGTATTGCTTTTTTACTGTATATCGTATGATCTCTGAACCCAAGATGTGTATCATATGTTGTGTTTGGCGTTTGCTACTTTTAGAAAGAATGGTTCAAGAATTAATTTGGTTGTTAATACGCATGAGTGTCTAAGTTAAAATAAGGAAATTGGAACCGGTTGGATTAACTAGCTACTTAGGTTTTCGTTAACTGATTTAGTTACATAATTACATTCCAGGACAACAAAAACGAGAACTACCTTTCTCGAACCACTGTAAACAAACTGTAAAAGCACAGTAATAACTTCACTTTGAGACCATTCATATTGTCACAGAATACACGTTTAAGACGTAGAGACTGGTTAAAAATAGATTGTTTCTCTAGTTATTTATAAACAATATGTTTTGGAATCAATTCACTGCAAGCGGCTAATGATATTGTGCTCTAAAAATCATTCGACACAATTTTGATTTTCATGGAATATGTGTGAAACATACACTTATATCCGCTGGTGTAGACGAGTTGTTGAGTGGAGACCGAATCGGCAAGCGTAGTGTTGGACGGCCCTCTGCTAGATAGAGCGACGATCTGGGCAAGGTTGCGGGCAGCAGCTGGATGCGTCTAGCTCAAGACAAGGCGCTATGGCGCTCTTTAGGGGAGGCCTATGTTCAGCAGTGGACTAATGTGGGCTGATGATGATGTGTGAAATTAAATCTCGCCCCTTTTGGCAATTGAATATGGCAAAATATGTATTTGAGAGCATAATCAACAATAATCAAGTACCGATGGCCTACTGGAAGGAAGGATTTCTTTGGTAGCATACATATTTTATGTTCGTGTAGTGACAGGTTTAGAACCCACACTATCCTGAGGGTGTCGTAAGAGGCGACTAAAGGAACGCGAAAGGCACATCACCTAGCCGCAAGAGAAGGAAAACTTTATACAAACCCTGTGCTAGGCGGTCTGGCCAGCGTGGTACAGTAGGCTAATTTCCTCCCTTAATTTGGAGGAGGCCCAACTCAGCAGGTCATTCGTAGGCTAAATTGATGATGATGAAATAACATCTGGAAAGTCGTTTCAAGACATGTAATTATTTAGTGCTTAAAATACCTACTGCGAAGTTGAAAAGGTCATTACGACATGCGTAAAAATCTTATAATAAATAAAACTTTAATATTATACTAGCGGCCCGTTCCGACTTCGCATGGATGTGATGTTACACGCAGGTGTAGCCGCGGCGCGAAGCTAGCCAAAAAAGCCTAAGTTACTCCTTATATCATCAGCTACCTATCAGTGAAAGTCCCGTCAAAATCGTTCCAGCCGTTCCAGAGATTAGCTGGAACAAACAGACAGACAGACAAAAATAAAAAATAAAAAATTTCGTCTATGCATACATACTTACGCATTTAGTAAAAAGTGGTTATTTTATTATTACAAACAGACACTCCAATTTTATCACTACATAGTATAAAACAAAGTCGCATTCTTCTGTCCGTCCCTATGTATGCATAAATCTTTAAAACTACGCAACGGATTTTGAAGCGGTTTTTTTTAGTAGATAGAGTGATTCAAGGGGAAGGTTTATATGTATAACCCACCCCCGCTTTGCACGGGCGAAGCCGGGGCGGGCCACTAGTTTATTTATATAGATAACTGTAAAGAACAAGAACAAACATCAGAAGGCTCAAAGTCACCCAAAGGGCAATGGAGAGGGCTATGCTCGGAGTTTCCCTGCGAGATCGAATCAGAAATGAGGAGATACGCAGGAAAACCAGGGTCACCGACATAGCCCACCGGATTGTCAAACGTAAGTGGCAGTGGGCAGGGCACATAGCTCGCAGGACCGACGTCCGATGGGGCAGAAAAGTCCTCGAGTGGCGACCGCGTTCCGGAAGGCGCAGTGCTGGTAGGCCTCCCACACGGTGGACCGACGACCTGGTTAAGATCGCCGGAAAGCAGTGGATGCGGGCGGCCCAGGACCGGCCTTTGTGGAAATCCTTGGGGGAGGCCTATGTCCAGCAGTGGACGTCCTTTGGCTGAAATGATGATGATGATGATGAAAGAACACAAAGAATAATAATTACTTTTATATGTATTTTTTCTTAGATGCTCTTTTAAAATTCTTACACGTCAATTATTATCGACTTTGACATTATTGAAAAATTAGAATATCGATAAATATGATATCTTATGGATTTTCCCAACATTATACGAAATATCGGTCATGTCATGAATTCTAAAAGAAACTAATAAATGTTTTAAATTATGTTCCTCAAATGAAACAGATTAGAGGATAAATCGTATTAATTTTTCTGTAATAAAATGCTTTTGGTTTTTATTACTTATGTCATAAATTACCTGTATGTAATCTTAATTATTTATTACTAGCGACCCGCCCCGGCTTCGCACGGGTGCAATTATGCATGAATTATACATAAAAACCTTCCTCTTGAATCACTCTATCTATTAAAAAAAACCGCTTCAAAGTCCGTTGCGTAGTTTTGAAGATTTAAGCATACATAGGGACGGACAGACGACAACGACTTTGTTATATACTATGTAGTGATAGTGATAGTGATGTAGTGATAGTGATGTAGTGATAGTGATGCAGTGATAGTGATGTAGAGAAGTCATAAATGACCTTTACGTAATCTTAACATAATCTTAATTATTTATTATGCAAATGAATAAATAATCTAAAAACTAGATGCAAATAACATTTCAACGCGTTCTACGAAAAGTTTACGATTTTATTTTAGTACGTGAAAGATTTTTATTAGATAGGGTCGCCCCATTCCACTCCAACATTGTCGTATACTGTGCTTAAAGAAAAGCTGGCCACAAAACAAGGAAACCTTGATACAAAACCGTGTATAGCCAGCCTGGCAGAGGCATTTATTTATGGAAGAGAAGAAAAGCGAAGTAACCCTAATATGGAATAACGCAGTCAAAGAAGCATCAGGGTATTGTGGCTACATGCCCTTATCAGACCGCCTGCTGGGTCGAGCGTCCTCTAATTGTATGGATGGTATTAAGCCCACTGTGACACGCTGGCCAGACAGGTTGGCACAGGGTTTCGTATGACTCCCCTCAACTGTTCTGCTACCTTGCCGTAGTGAGAGGGCTTGTGTGCCTTCATAATCTGTTGGGGCCATATCGGAGGGCCCACGGGGAGATGCCAGACGAAGAGCAGCACACCGTTTCGTAGCGGGTTTGGGCTTCAGGGACTCCTCTGTCCTCAGAGTTGTCCTGCGAGCCCTAAACCTCTGCGGTGCATCGGTGTCCTCGGGTTGGCATTGAACCTGGTTGGTCGCTAACCCGAGGGCTGACGTGGCTTCCTTCTGCGAGGCAGTTATATCGCTCCGGGTGACCCGCGCCGCGGATGGAGGTGGGGGAGGGGTGACGTGACGTTACGCCCTGCTACCCTCGCCTTAGAGGCCGGTGGTGGGTCGGGATACCTACCGACGACACAAGCCTCATTGGCTGAGGGCGTCCCAGTTGGTCACAGTGGAATGCGTTTACGCGAACCTGAGGCGCCCCAAGCGTGTCGTGTGAGAGTATACCACTGGGATTTTAGTGGGTAGACGAGTGTTCTGGAGTCACACTTATCAGCTGACCGCGGTATGCACTAGGCATTTTCCCACCAAAACAAAAATAAAAGTGTATTTACCAAGTTTTCCTTTTAGATAGGTTTTCGGCCATGTTTACCTTCTGTCGACTTTTACCGCACCCTCAGGATGGAATGGGGTGGTGACACTTTGTATCCTTAATCAGTCACCACACCGCCAACCTGCTATTTTCTATTGTGGCTCTATTGCTCGCCTACTATTGCTACTATTCAGCCCATAAATGACCCACTGCTGGGTCGTGCTTCCTCCCACACAGGGAGGGTAATTAGCCTACCGTGCCACGCTGGCCAGATGGATTGGCACACGGCTAGGTTGTATTTGTAAAGTCTTTAAATCACCTTAGTTACTTTTTTTGTAAATAGATGGCGCTGTTGAAAATGACGCGAAGTAACTATTTAACAAATATTGTCAGATAGCACGGAATTAATAATTGTCGTTCAGTCACTTTCAAAATTATAATGTCTGTAGGATCTTCCCTACCTAAAACCCCCACTAAAAGACACTGCTGCTTCCCCCACGTCTATTGGCAAAAAAGTAACTAACCCGATTAAGTTTCAAATTTTTTTCTTTCTGCGGACACTGGAAATGCTTGATCCTTAACGCCGCTCCTCACGGATATACATGATGGGTGACCAGTACGACTGTGAACAATGCAACAACCCAGTAAAACCGTATTTCGATGCAGTTAAACATCTTCTACTCTAACCTTTTGTTGGGACATTTTGATATGGCAGAAAGGTTTGGAGGAAAGGAAGGCCTTGGGTGGAGATCGCGTACCGAAAAGCGTAGAACTGGTAGCCCTTCCTCATGATGGTTGTGTTAAGCCCGCTCTACACTCGCGCAGTGAACGGCCGCGAAAGCCCGCGACAACTGCGAATCACGAGTGTAGATGTTGTTCACGCCTTCGCGTTCGCGCTTCGCACCGTTCCCCGATCAGTCCGCGTCAAAGGATTTGCTTTAGAAATCGCGCCGTCGTCCATCATAGTCGGAAACACGCGGATCACGGCGTTTATTCACGGCGTGAATTCGCGGCACGACGTCACGCGTGAGTGTAGAGCCGACATTAGGCAGTTTACGTCTTTTTGCTGAAATAATGTTGTAACGCACCTGGATAGCCGGGTTAGCACAAAATGTCAAATTTATATTCCTTTCTATTGTTCCTTTTATTTGGATGTACGTATTCTAAATCCGTCACCACACAGGCACTCATACATTATGTGGTGGGTAACGCCATCTATGGATCACCTAGTTATAATTCTGAAACGAGTTGAACGAGGGTGAAAAACACTACACTTACAATTAATTATTAATATTCAATTTCCCATTTTTAATCGATTAATGTGCTATTATTAAATTGTTACTATTACGTGTTATTTTTTAAGAGTGGTAATAATTGGCATAGATAAGGAAACAAGATGTTGCCGGCGTTAAAACTTACAATTAAATCTACTAAAAAATTGGTTGTAGGTAAGGCTACAACAAAAATGAAACACTTATCTAAATTTGAGTCACAACTTGACGAAATTTTAGATATCTTTTATCAGGTTACTTCTGAATGTTTTTAAAACTTATGATTTTTGTATCAATGCGATATATCGCATCAAAAGCAAATACACCCCTCCAAGCTCATAAAGGTGCAAGAATGACTTTGACGTTGAAAAAGTTTTTCTTGCACCTTTATGAGCTTGGAGGACTGTATTGATGATTTTGATGATTATAATTCTTTAACTACATACGTCTTACAGCCGCGAATAACATTTTAATCAACATACAACCTAGCACTGACCTGCAAATTGCAAAAAACGTAAGAAAATTTGAATTGCGCGGACTACCCTGGAGCATCCACCTTAAAAATTATTCAGTTATTAATTTGAATTTTTTTATTAAATTCGCTCTTAGTGTGGGCGTCAACTGTGTTCGTGAATTATATCAGCCCCCGCGGTACATGTTATACATAACGAAACTTTATTATTTGCACCCAAGACCCAAGCCAATATGTTGAAATGTAACGAAATGTTAGTCTCAAGTTTCATAATAAAATAGTAGCCACTGTCATCGCTAGTAGTCCCGAATAGTTACACAAAACTGACGATGATGTAACGCATGTGAGTTTTCATGCTCACATGCGTTATCGTTGTGAAGGTGCTGTTGTTTGGCGTTCGTTGGCCCACTGGACCAAGGAAGTTTTATTTTATTATAGTTTATTTTGTATTGTTTTATTATTCACGTTTCAGTTGAAGTTTCAGTTGACGATCCAATGGAACAGTTTGTTCTATGGAATTTGTTGAGTAAATTTATATTAAATTAATATATGGGACCGCAAAGTAAAAAAAAAAGAATGATAAGCCATCTGAGTTTCTTGCCAGTTCTACTCAGCAGTAGTCGCGTTCCGATCTGTTGGTAAATTAAAATATATTACTTTGCTTTGTTTAAATTTTATTAATATGTTGATAATTTGTAAGTGTCCATTATGTCCTATGCAAAATAAATGATGTGACTTTGGCTCTGACTTTGATAGTTGTTATAAATACTACTAAATAGTAATGAAATATATAATAAAAATATATTATACTCTTCATTTTTTTGTGTTGGTGTGGAATACCCTCCAAATTGTGTGCGTCGTTTTCCATACTAATTTAAACAATACATTGCTGTACATTCTACGTTTTATTTCATACCATATGAACGCCCGCTAACGTGGCAACATTCGAACGAAAAGTCGAAAAAAGTGAAGTTTCTGTGATACGTGAAGGACGTATTTTTATTTTCAAGTGACTTTAAATCTATTATAATTTTACTGTAACTATACGCTTAAACTAAGTGCATTGTGAATGGATAATTGTTTGTGGACAAACTAAGTGTTCAAACGCGATGATTATTGAAAATCCTGACGCTTTCAAATCATGGCTGACCTCCATTTTGGAACCCCTGTGAGTGTTTCTACTGCCAAATATGCACGATCCCTTTCTAGAAAATAAGATAAGACATGGATAAGACCATACCTTTCTATTTGATCATTGAGTATTGCATTGTAATTGAAATATTTTCAGTTAAATATTAAAAACGTTTGGAGAATCTTCAGTTTTCAATGTGTCAGAATCTTGCTATCTGTCAATGTTCACATGGGGTTTATTTTTGCAAAATCTCTACTTCAGACGCGTGATTTCACTCCCTGTAACCTTTCAATGACTTTTCAGTCACGTAAAATTACTTTTTCCATTGTAAACTGTAATTAATCTTCTCAATAATAACATATCGTCCCTCGATGATTTCGGACGATATTGTTTTTAGATTCTAATGTAATTTTGTAATGAATTTATTACTGAAAGTCCATGTTCAGGTTATATTTTCTTTCCTGTCACATCCCTATTGCGTGGCACTATTAGTTGGCTATTTATTAGTCAAAACATCAATAGAAATTGATGCTAAGCTAAATAAAATTATAAAAAAATCCGGTAATACCAGATTAAGTTTGGAATTTTTGGATACTTGCATAGTTTGAATTTGGATAATTGGGCATTATTCTTATTTTTCTGTAGCCAAAACTTTTTTTTTCCTTTATAAGTGTTTACAAGTATGAACAAGCATCTAACAATTTGAAGAAAAACATTAATCAACTTCAAGCATAAATAGCTTTGTCAGATCTGTTGAGTCACATTTTGCGTAGAAAGTGAAAAGCCTTTTTTGTTTCACATTCTATCTACTGAACAGTAAAATCGAATGTAAAACCACTTTAAACAATGAACATAATTATGTTTCATTTATCTAGAAATAAACATTAAAAGTCTCTTAATTACTCTTCTCTGTGCAATGGAACTCTGTTTATTGTCTACCAGGCCTTCTTAGTTGGTGCTGCATGCTGAACTGGTAATAGTTATAAAAATGTCTTTTTTTGATGATCTATAGAACCTTAAAAACATCTTGACCTAAAATTTATTGTGTGCAAACGATAATAATGGTTTTTGGCAGAGAAGGGAAAGGCACAGAATAGAGCGAAGTAGTAGAAAGCAGTGTAGACGTTTAGGTGGCGAAGTTGGCATAGGGATTCATTTAAAGATTTTCTACTCTTGTAGCTAGGTTTTTGGCCTTGACATCTCCTTTTGTTGGTTCATACCTAACGAGACCATTTTTTTATGTATTAGATTGGGACACCACTTTATTTTGTATATGAATAAATATATATATGTCAACGGAAAACAACAAGAACCGGAAATTTATAAATTTCCTAGGAAATTTATAAACGTCCGTAGGATTCCAAACGAAAGATAAATTGTATTATTTTACGCCCACATTTCCGGAAATTTATAAACTTACTGAACTCACGCGTAAAATAATAAGTAGCAATAACCAAACGCCATGGGCGCTCTGATTGGTTGAATAAGTCACGTGTTCCTTCTCCGTCCTCTCCGCCGCCATTGTTCGATATTGTCTACTTGTGGTAACATAGACCTGATACTGCTGCATCATCAGGAATCTATAGGATACCTAACTCCTTACCAAATTACAGTAGATGATCGTGTTTGGACTCATTGTAAGGGTATCAATGAAACAGATATAAAAACGTTAGGTACCTGACATTTATGGCTGAGTAGACTCTCAATGTAGTGAACATCGTGTGTGTACTCAGCCATAATGCAGTCCGACGTCAGGGGTTTTTTAAGTTAAATCCTTATTTTATTATGTTTAATTTGTTACATGTTTTAAGCATTTTTTTTATAACTTAGCGTTTGGCAATTCGCCAATCGCGATCGCTCGCAATTATCGTTTTTTTTTTAAATTAAACTTTACAATGTTTGGTTTTTTTTGGCAGAAGGCCGGCTTTATTGTTTTATGATTGTTTTTCTTTTTAATAAAACTTTTTAACTTCGCATCACTCTATTTCTATTGTTTTATTTTGGTAGAGTGAAGTAGGGATCATTAGCATATTATGTAAAACAGTAACCCTGTATTATAAGTACTTACCTAGTTTTAAAGTAAAAATACTGTTACGTACTGATAAATTTATAGTTTGGCAAGTCTAAATGTACCTATGTCTATGGACACAAGCATGCCACTATCAACATCGACCAATCAGAGAACAGTGTGTTATTTGCCGTATCTTGTAGAAGCGTAAAATTAAAAGCTCTACTGTGATTGGTCGAACCGTTTAGAATCTTACGAATGGATATCCGTTAGTTTATAAATTTACGACGAGACGTCGTAAGTTTATAAATTTCCGAAAATGTGGGCGTAAAATAATACAATTTATCTCTCGTTTGGAATCCTACGGACGTTTATAAATTTCCTAGGAAATTTATAAATTTCCGGTTCTTGTTGTTTTCCGTTGACATATATATACATTGGTGTAAGATGTCATATTTATGTGCAAAGGGTATAAAGGTTTATTTACAAAGCAAGGTACAAAAGTGCAACATTATTGTTCTCGTTGGGAACAGCTGGATAGACAGCCTAAAAGCGGGACAATCCCTGAGGTAGTAACAGGCAGTTACTGAAACCTTATTTTGTTTGCAACACATTTAAGCTGGTGTTGGAAGGAACTTTAGGTTTTTTTACTTTCAACTGGAATGCACAGTATTCCCTGATTGAACTCTGACAACCTTAGTCATGCCTGCAGCAACGGCAAGATCCCTAAGACCCAAGGGTGATGATATTTGTCTGCAGCATTCTATGAAGTTCCACCTGATAACCAGTACCATTGCAGCTGAGTTGGGACCATTTGCAGCCTCACAGCCGAGAAACTATACTTTAAAGCATTTACGTAATGTAAGAGTGTAATTTCTTATTGACAAAATGCATCTTAGTGTAGGTTAGATAAGTTTACATGTAAGTCTATATGAATTAAGTTTTTTATTTATTGTTTTTGAGCCTTATTGGCTGCAATAAACAAATGGAAGTTCATCCCTTTCAACTAGCTTATCTGCTTTGTCCAATAATATAATCGTACTAAACTCCCAAGATGACGTAAGTCTGTGATCATATTCTACTGTGCATGAAGTATGGAATTTCCCACACTATAGTTTAAGAGAATGAGTGCAGAATGAATTAATGTATTAAATTATGCATAAAAATACATCAAATCAATAATACAATAAAAAATCTGATAATTGTCTATGTTATACAATAAAATGTACAAGATAAGAACTGTCAAGAAATAATTTAATGCAATGTGCCAAGATTGTGAATACCTAGAAAGAAATAATGAAAGATATATTTTATTACAGGACAAGAAATAACAAATTAAATTATAAAAATAACAATTTAAAGGTCCCGTAAGGCATGCCTAAGACATCATTAAAACAATCATTACACACAGTACCATGTATTTGACATACACTCATATACATATACTCTTTTGTTTATTGATGAAGTCTGTGGTGAAATTGAGTATTTTATAGTGTTAGTACATTAATAGTGTAAAGTGTATTTTAATACAGGCGAAAACGTCGCATACGGTAAAAGAACTATAATTTAAATTAATTATGGTTGAATTTCGACCGCTGAGCAACCACTAGTATTTTTTTTATTATGTCATAGTGTTTCAAAACAATTTGAAACTTTATCAGGTAGTTAGGTTAAGATAAGAAACATTATGTCAATATGTTGCACAGTCATTGGTACCAATTTTACGTGTCGTGTCGTGTGTATGTGAGAGTCGGTGCCCAACAGGGCATTTCCTTGAATTGCCTGCTCCATCTTAGACCCTGGCGTTGCTTTCCATCACGCAAGCCCAGGGTCAAAGGCATTCAAGTAATTGGTAAAAAAAGGAGTCTAGCGTGGCCAATTGATACCTAGTGTAAATAATATTATTTCATCTGCATGTAAGAACATTCTATAATTAGACTGAATCCCTGTGAGGTAACGGCAATAGTGGATCAGTGGAGGTTGCTATAAATATATTTGGAACACACAGACATTTATAATCGGACCGTTGGTCTTTGGACGTGCAGTGTGGAAATTGAGCACTTACCGATTCACGTTGGTTCACTTCCGCGTGGTGACGCATTTACAGTACACAGTGTCACCATCTCTGTCCGTTCTGAGAGTGTCGTATGAGCCGACAAAAGGATACGACAAGGCCAATAACCTAGGCGTAAGAGAAGGAGAACTTGATTTGAAACCCTGTGCCAGCATAGTAGGCTAATTAGTAATAATAGTAATAATTAGTAATTTCCCTCCATGTAACTGGAGGAGGCCCGACTCAAGACTGGGTCATATATTGCCTGAGTAGTAGTAGTTAATTCACTGATTATTCCAGGACCAAAACCGGCTAATTCAATAGCGTACGCTACTAACACACGGTTTCTCTGTACTTTTGAAGACAACTGACATATATATAGCACTGCCCTGCAAATTGCAAAAAACGTAAGAAAATTTGAACTTCGCGGGCTACCCTGGAGCATTCACCTTAATAGTCATAATCACTCATTACAAACACGTACCTCCAGGAATGACAAAATAACCTATGCATACGTTGATGTTGATATTTCGCTGACATGAGAATCAAGAAGTCTTTTTTTTTCTCAGATGCGACGCAGACCCCGCGGCGTTGGCCAAATACGTGTATGCCCTGGTGAAGAAGGACAAGCCGGTGGACGAGCTGCGCGAGGTGATGGTGGACCAACTTGATGTGTTCCTACAGCATGGTACGTCTCAGCAACATCATCTTTAGGACTTCCTGGACATAACTGCCACTACTAGGCCTATAAATGTAGTGTAGCGACCAGCCTGCTTCATACTTTACACAATTTACCTATCTCTCTAGAAATCTTAACCATCAACACCGAGAAATATCGTCTACTAATGCGAGAATTAACAAAAACTCCTACACCGCGATAGCTACCGCCCGGGTCCTCGGTTCCCTAAAATATGGTTGAGCTGGGGGATGGCTGACACTTGCGTCATGCTCGTGATCGGGTGCCGCCAGTTCAGGGCGGTCATCTCTTAACTGCTATTGACATATATTATAGCTTTGTATTGATCTCCTGCACACTTCTGTTGTGCAATATGTTACATTGTCCTCACATCTTAGCTTACTATAATAAAAACGAAATCAATGTAACCCAATCAGATGTTTGTAACAGAAAATATGATAAAAAGAGTGTCTGTTGCGGCGGAGCGCCTTACATATTATTCAAAGCAAAACGATGATTGAAGAGGCAATCCGTGGAAGATTTTTACCCCAGTTGCATTGTATAGAATCAAATCTCATTCAATTGGCTCACGACCACCTCCCTGTTAACACCTAAATAAATTCAAGTTATAACCGAATTTTGGACTAGTCATTTACTGGCCCAGTGTATAAAAATATACATGCTGGTGGCCCATGAGGGGAACATAATAAAAAAAAAAGAAGATTAGAAGAAAAGAAGAAAGGACATCAAACTGAAAATATCTGGAGAAAATTGCACCCCCGGCGTGACGGAGGATCCAGTGGCAGCTTGAAGAGGAGAAGAAAGGCGTCGAAGCTTAGAAGGTGTGGCCATAAGGCGCAGCCAGCAGGATCATCAACGAGTCCTGAGCTGTAACGAGCAGTGAGTCGGCGAAAGTCTCACATCGTGCATCAGACTTCTGAGCTAAGATAAGTGTCCTGTGTTTCCTAACTGTCCTATTCACTAAAATCCTTAAATACAATTCCCAAGCCTGTAGAGAATCAAATCTATTAGTGCAAAGAAAGGTAATTGTGCAATTGGTGCGGCTTTGGTAAAATAGTAGAATCAGTAGAGTAGGGTGGTAGATTTTTAAATATAACTGAACCTTTTCAAATCATAAAGCTTATATCTATATTTATTGTACATTTTAGTTTGAAGAAGTTAAAACCAATTTTAAATTATATTTATAATCCTAACTATCAGGTAGTTAAATACATAGTTGTAAAAATAATTACTAATTACATTCCTACAACTTCTACTTGGTAAATTGACGGCATATTCTAACATAAGTTGTAATAATTTCAGATTGTCGTTTAATCGCCGTGAATGCAAACAGCTGTCCGAGCAGAACCGGTTTGCTAAGGGACGCCCGATAACTACCATTGAACTGAGGAGCGTGAGCCATTCATTATTTATTCAAAACTACAATATATCTATTAGCTAGTCATTCAGTGCTTTCGTTGACTTGTTGAGTTTTATATCTTCTTGCGCATAATGCCTAACGAATACGTGTCGGACAAAGGTCGTTTAAGAGAGTTGATGACTAAACGCGCGTCTATCAAAGGTCAAATCACTAAATTTAAGAATTATTTAGACATTGTTTCTAAGGTAACCGAGTTAAGCAGTATACAGTTAACAGAATTAAGACTAAAATTAATAAAGTTCGAGGCATTGTCCGTCAGAATAGATGACTTGCAAAATGAGATTGAGGTTTTAAATGAGACTAATTTGGACCAGGAAATTGATGAGCGTGACAATATCGATAGAGATATCATTTTAAATATCGCCACTGCAAAAAATATTCTAGATGAATACGCTCAATTAGAAAGCGAGCAAAGGCGCGCTTCTACACATGAAAATCTTTTTTCATCCAGCCATCAATTCCCTGGTCTAAAGTTGCCTCAACTCCAAATAGCCAAATTTGATGGGGCATATTTTCGCTGGTTAGAGTTTCGTGACACATTTGAGACTTTGATACACAATGATGCACATATGACATCGATACACAAGTTCCATTATCTACGATCCTACCTGGAGGGTGAGGCCGCGAGAATAATCTCGAACTTGGAGGTATCTTCTGCTAATTATACGGAAGCGTGGAGCTTGCTTTGCAATCGCTACAACAATAAACGAATGCTAATAAATCATCATTTAAGTTCATTGTATAATGTGAGGCCTATCCAACGAGAATCAGAGGGGTCATTGCGATTTCTAGTTGACCACCTAAATAAAAATTTGCGTGCTTTATCCAGTCTAGGGCAACCCACAGAAAGCTGGGATGTGCTTATAATTTTTATGTCGTCATCAAAGTTGGACGCTAACACCCTCACTAAGTGGGAGGAATACCGAAATAATTTAGAACAGGAAACTCCTACATTAGATCAATTTTACAAATTTCTGGTTGACCGCGCAGATGTGCTGGAGTCTTTAAATCGCAATAAGCGTGATAGTGGACTGCCAAAAAATCAGTCAACTAGTGTCCGTAACAATAGTGCACCTAATACCCTTAGCAAACATAATCAAAGTATGCCTGTCAGATCATTATCAGTTAGTACTAAATCAAGCAAATTTAATAATACTAAAGTGTCTAATGTTTATTTATGCATTATTTGCAATGAAAATCATAGAATTTACGATTGTCCCACCTTCAAAGGAAAGGCGGTAGGTGAACGATTAAAGGATGTACACAAATATAAGTTGTGTTCCAACTGTCTTAGACAGGGTCACCATTCGAGTGCATGTCGAATGGGTCCGTGCCGAGAGTGTAACAAAACGCACCACTCATTGCTGCATCGCCCCGATGCCTCGTCTGAACATCATAATATCGCTACGTTAGATGAGCAACCGGATTCTAATAATGAAACCATGGTTAACTTTTCAAAACGTAGTTCAACACAAGTGTTGTTGTCAACCGCGAAAGTTATTGTCTCGAATCCACTGTCTCAGCAGCGCGTGAAGGTTCGAGCACTGCTTGACTGTGGAAGTCAATCCACTTTTATTAGCGAAAGAATAAAAAATATACTTTCCTTAAAAACATTCCCAAGTGACTGTCTAACGGTCATAGGAATAGGAAATACAGTTGCTTCCAAATTGACGAAGGGCTGTAACATTAAGTTAAGTTCTCTAGATGAGAAGTATAACACTAGTTGTTCGTGTCTTGTATTAAAGGAACTGACCGGACAAATGCCAAAGTCTACGGTTAATATAAATTCACTAAAGTTACCTAAAAATATAGTGCTTGCAGATGAAAACTTTTATCAGCCAGGTCCCGTTGATATCATAATTGGAGCTGACTTATTTTGGGAAATTTTAGATACAGAGCAGCGGTCCGTCGGTCTTAAAAATCCAAATTTAAGAAGCACAAAGCTAGGCTACATAGTCGCTGGTCCGATAGGTCCGCATGTCAATGCTACTAAAATTAAACAAGCTTTTTGTAGTTCTCTTGCGAGCCAGTGTGGCATAGAAAAGTCACTTGCCAAGTTCTGGGAGATAGAAGAGCTTCCCGAAAAACGTATTATGAGCGAAGGCGAAAAATTTTGTGAGCAGCATTTTATTGCCAACACTCGTAGAGAAATTACAGGTAGGTTTTGTGTGAAACTACCTTTAAGGGACACGCCGGATTGCCTAGGGGATAGTTATAGTCTAGCAAAACGGCGCTTACTTTGCTTAGAAAAACGGTTCAGAAAAAATACGACACTAAAGGCTGAATACACTAAATTCATTAACGAATACTTTGAGTTAAGACATTTATCTTTAGTTAACGACAAGCCACTTGTAGCATACCATTTGTGTCACCACGCCGTGATTAAACAGGAAAGTGAATCCACTAAGCTGCGGGTAGTGTTTGACGGGTCGGCAGCTTCGACTTCGGGCTACTCGTTAAACGATATTTTGATGGTGGGTCCTACCCTACAAGATTCGCTTTTTGCAATTCTCATACGAGCCAGACAATATAAGTATCTCTTGACCGGCGACATTGAGAAAATGTATCGGCAAGTAATCGTAAATGAAGAAGACCGTAGCTTACAGAGAATTTTATGGCGAGAAAATGAGTCTCAGCCTATTCAAACGTTAGAGCTAAATACGTTGTCATACGGCACCGCGAGCGCGAGCTACTTAAGTACTCGCTGTTTATGGCAACTAGGTGAAGAGCATAGTGACAACTTAATTAAAAATATAATTCAGAAAGATTTTTATGTTGATGACCTAATCACGGGTGCAAATGATGAAAAGCAATTAATTTACATACAACAAAGTGTCACTAACGCATTATATAAGGGTTGTTTTAATTTAAGAAAATTCAAAACGAATAATCCATCGATATTTAAAAATCTCAATCTTAATGAAGAAAATTTAACATTTAGTGACTCCTCCAATACACTTGGTCTGGGATGGACTCCGTCTAGCGACACGTTATATTTTCCAATGAAGGGTTTTTGTATAGATAAAGAGGCCGACGTAACCAAAAGATTTGTAATGTCAAACTCCTTTAAAATTTTCGATCCCTTAGGTATTTTAAGTCCGGTAATAATTCAGGCTAAAATGATGTTACAAAAAATGTGGCAGCTAAAGTTAGACTGGGACGAGCCTGTCACCCAAGAACTGCGTAATGACTGGGACAAATTTGCAAGAAATTTGCTTTGTTTAGATACATTTCAAATCCCGAGATTAACTTTGTGTGACAACCCTAACCAAATAGAATTGCACACCTTCAGTGATGCCTCTCTTAGTGCAATGGGTGCATGTGTATACCTAAGGTCGGTAAATAGCAATGGTGACGTCATGGTTAGGTTGCTCTGCGCTAAATCGAAACTGGCGCCTCTAAGACCGTCTACCGTACCTCGTCTCGAATTGGTGGCTGCATTATTGGCAAGCAGGCTTTGTAAATTGGTTTTGGAATCCCTCCGGCACCGGCCGGGAAGAATAGTCCACTGGTGCGATTCTAGTGTTGTTTTAAGCTGGATAAATACCGATCCGGCGAAGTTAAAAATGTTTGTCGCCAATCGTGTTTGTGAAATAGGTGAATTAACTCAGGCGTCATCATGGCGTTACGTTCCTACGGCTATGAACCCTGCTGATCTGATTTCTAGAGGAATAGATGCCAAAGATTTGTTGTTAACAGCCATATGGTGGAATGGCCCAAGCTTTCTCTTACAAAATGAATCAGTTTGGCCAGTAATAAACGTAAATCGAATGGAAAATTTACCTGAGGTTAAGTCGCATAGCGTAGTTGTAAATAGCGATCCATTAATTAGCTTTGAAAACTGTTCCTCATTCAACAAACTTTTACACACACTTGGTTATGTGCGCAGATTCCTGTTTAACATGAGTCATCCATATGATAAGCGTGTAGGCATGTTTACGTCTGAGGAGCTATTAGCTTCCTTTCATACGTTGTGTCGCATCGCGCAGCGAGATTCATTCGAGGAATACGATTTACTTATAAAAAATAAACCGTTGCCTGCTAAAAGTAAAATTTTATCACTGTCTCCGTTTATAAACGAGGATAAATTGATTCGTGTTGGTGGTAGAATAGATGCATCTGCGTGTAGCTATGAAAAACGGCATCCTATACTTTTGCACGCGTCGCATAGGCTAACCAAATTGTATTTTGCCAAAGAGCATATTGCCAACCTACATGCGGGGCCGCAGTTGTTACTAGCAACGGTTAGGGAAACCGTATGGCCAGTGAATGGCAGGTTGCTTGCCCGCCGCACCGTAAATAATTGTGTTCGGTGTAGAAGGTTACGTGGCAAAACCTTATGCCCTAAAATGGGTAACTTACCATCCCCACGAGTAAATCCAGATTTTCCATATTTAACAGTAGGATTAGACTTTGCAGGCCCATTTATGATTTTAAGTAAAAGGGGACGAGGATCAAAATTAATTAAATGTTATATGTGTATCTTTGTGTGTTTTCGGTACAAATGTGTTCATTTAGAAGCGGTCAGTGATTTAACCAAGGACGCATTTGTAATGACTCTGAGGCGTTTTATTGCACGTCGTGGTAAGCCTGTAGAGATTTTTTGCGATAATGGTCGCAATTTTGTTGCCGCGTCTAAGGAAATTGGCATTTTTATAGATAAGGCCAAGGATCACCTGACTGATTTTGCAAGTCATCAGGGTATTAAATTCAATTTTATACCAAGCTACGCTCCCCATTTCGGTGGTCTTTGGGAGGCCGGGGTCAAATCGGCGAAATTTTGCATAAAGAGAGTTATCGGCAACACTCACTTAACTTTTGAGGAGATCACAACTTTGTTTGCACAAATAGAGGCGATTCTCAATAGTCGTCCCTTATGCCCCCTTTCTTCCTCGCCTGATGACCTCCTCTCCTTGTCCCCAGGACACTTCATCATTGGTCGGCCACTAACCGCATTGCCTGCACCCAACACAGATGAAGAAAGAGTCACAACCCCCAAAAATCGCTATGAGCGATTGGAAACCATAAGACGTCATTTTTGGAATAGATGGCAACGGGAATACTTGTCCGAGCTGCAGCAGAGAACGAAATGGCGTAAAGGCGAGGCTACGCTCGAAATTGGCACTATGGTGCTGTTAGCGGAAGACAACACGCCCCCATTATGTTGGCGATTGGGGAGAGTTCTTCGGCTATTTCCTGGGCCTGATGGTTTGGCTCGAGTTGCAGAAGTGCAAACATCAAGAGGTTGTGTGCGGCGCCCTTTCACTCGCCTGTGCCCACTGCCTACTGCTGAAGAATTGAAGTGTTGAAAGCGGATGCTTTCAACGGCGGGGAATATGTTGCGGCGGAGCGCCTTACATATTATTCAAAGCAAAACGATGATTGAAGAGGCAATCCGTGGAAGATTTTTACCCCAGTTGCATTGTATAGAATCAAATCTCATGCAATTGGCTCACGACCACCTCCCTGTTAACACCTAAATAAATTCAAGTTATAACCGAATTTTGGACTAGTCATTTACTGGCCCAGTGTATAAAAATATACAGTGTCCATGGAGTTTCTTGCTTGTTCTTCTCCATAAGATCTACGTTTTGGAACAAGCAACTAGAAGCACCTAGATTCCTAATTTCACTTTCGACTTTTCAAAAACACCTGTAAATAGGTTCAATTGAAATAAATTATTTGAGTTTGAATGATTTCTTAGGTTTTCGCGATTATTACACATTGAAATTAAACACTTTTTAACGGATTTATCGCGTGTTTTTTTTTTCATCATCCAAATTTCAATAGAGAGGATGGTTGGCAAGTACCACCTGCCTGGGATCCAGTCATTAAATTGATCAAATCTAAAGCAAAATACTCATCTGCAAGACCTCTGGACACCGTGAGCGATTTCTGCGTGCACATGGAACGTTATCAATAAAACAAAATTATAGGCGGTAGATTTTAAGTGTTTCTTTGTACTTTTGAAGACAACTGTCATCTAGTCTCTCCCGCGACCACGACTGCTGCAAAGCATTCGAAACGTCGGGAATTAAATAATGTAATATACACGCGATAAATCCGTTAAAAAGTGTTTCATTTCAATATTTGAGTTTGAGCTAGTGCTCGTTTGGCTGGAAGATCATCCCTTTGCGCCTATCGAAGCATTGCTGAGTCAGGCATCCTCTCATTACATGGAGGGTAATTGGCCTACTGTGCCACACTGGCCAGACGCGTTGGGACAGGGTTTCGTATAAAGTATAACCTCTCTTGCGGCTATGTTTTCGGCCTAGATTTCCTTTTGTCGGCTTTTACCTTGTTCTTTGATTGTGTCGGTTTGATTACGGGGCCGGGCAAGTGTTTTTGTGTAAACCAGAGGCACTTGCTCCGAGCCTGGGTGTCATTTGTGTTCGTGATACAGGCCCCGCGAAAGAAAATGACGGAAGTAATGTGTTCCACAGAGACTAAGCCTTTCGTGGAGATGCTGTTCAAGTCTCTGGAGACGAATGAGTACCTCAAGGCTAGCGTAGAGCTAGAGAAACGGCCTCCCACCCCACCAGCGGACCACCCTGTGGAACCGGACCACCACAACGAGAACCACGGTGAGATATTTCAGCGGGTAATTTATCGAAATAATACTACGAAAAGGGTAATCTCCCTAAATGTGTCTCTTTATGGTATATACTCTAGAACCAAGAACCAGCTTTTGATTTACTTGTATTTTTAGTTACATACCTATATTTCTTATAGATAGATACAGGGTGTCTCAGAACGATCCAACTACTTGAAACTACAGTTAAAAAAGATGCTCTTTGTAATTACTTAATTATGTTTACCAGATATTTTACTTTTTGAATATTCCATTTGATAAATGACGACCGATTTTTTGCCGACACTCTTCAAATCCTATGCGGACGTTATTAAAGATTTTTCTAAGAAGTTGTTGAGGAATCAATGTCATCTTCTCTTCAATATTTATTTTCAAATCTTCCAAACTTTGCGGATTGTTCTCGTAAACAACACTCTTTAGATAACTCCACAAGATAAAAATCAAGTGGGGTTAAATCAGGGCTCCGTGGTGGCCCCCTCGACTGTGCTGCTACCTTGCCGTGGTGAGGAGAGGGCTTGTGTGCCTTTATGATCCGTTGGGGCCATACCGGCTCAGGGTCACCTATGCCGGGCGGGCCCACGGGGAGAGGCCAGACGAAAAGCAGCACACGGTGTCGTAGCAGGTTGGGGCGTCGGGGACTCCTCTCTGTCCTCAGAGTTGCCCTGCGAGCCCTTAACCGCTGCGGTGCATCAGTGTTCTCGTGTTGGCGGTCAACCTGGTTGGTCGCTAACCCGAGGGCTGACATGGCTTCCTTCTGCGAGGAGGGTCTCTAAGGAGGTACCTCCGGCTGACCCGAGGGCGGCGGTATGCATAAAGCATTTCCCCAGCGAAACCAAAAAAAGGGCTCCGTAGTGGCCACTCAATGTCAGATCTTCGAGAAATAACCTACTCGGGAAACAACTCTTGCAGTGCTGCTCGCGAGTAGTTAGTGGTATGCGCCTCTTTGTAAATATTATTTATGTATTTATACATATTACTATATAAAAATAAGTTATGACAATAAGCATTTTTTTAACTGTTGTTTGAAATAGTTGGATCGTTCTGAGACAACCTGTAGATATTCTTTATTGTACACGTACACAAAAGAAACTTATTTATAGAAAGTTTAAGATTGCTTATACTATTTCTGGTAGCACAACCACCTCGACCTTAAAATTTGCAATCTTATTTTTACCCGCTAGCGCCCAACGGTAGCACGGGGGATTTGGGGGCGGGTCCCCGAGCGGGGGCCGAGTCCCGGGGGCGGTCCCCGACGGCGGCGAGCGAGCCTCCTGCGCCTGCCAGGAGGGTGGTGGTCTCACGGGGGGCGAAGCACCCGCCGCCTCAGAGGCATCACACGCATGAGCAGACGCTCGTCAAGGTAACCAGCCATTTTATTACGCCTGTACTGATGCCTATCTGAAATGTTTTATAAGTGTGGTGACGGATATAGAATACATAGTGTCACCACCTCGTTCTATTATGAGGGTGTCGTAAGAGCCGACCAAGAGAAATGACATGGCCTAAAACCGAGCCGCAAGAGAAGGAACACTTTAAACGAAATCCTGGCACCAGTCTGGCCAGCGTGGCACTGTAGGCTAATTAGGGTCCGTTCACACAGACCGGCTCGGAGAGGAGAGCAGATTCTTATCACGTTGAAAACAGAGTTTTTAGTATTTGTATTAAGGTTTATTTTTGCATGTGCACTGCTTTTGTGATTAAGAATGCTTGAAGGCGCTTGGTGTGAAATAATAAGAGGAGCTTACCGGCTCCGATCGCGTAATTTTTCTCGATCGTGCAGCCGTTTGGCTCCGATTGCGTGCTCTTTCTCGCTCGCGCAGCCGATCGGTTCCGATTGCGTCCGTGCTTCTCCACGCCGACCGTCATTTTGATAGCACAATCCTTTCAACGACCAAGCGAAAGCCGGCTGTCGCGCTGCTATTGTCTGCTATCTCCGAGCGTATCCGACCGGCTGCGAGCGATTCCGACCGGCTGCGAGCGCATCCAACCGGCTCCGAGCGCATCCGCTTTCAGGTCGCTTCCAGCCGGTCTATGTGAAATAGTTGGCGGCTCCGCTCCGACCAACTCCAAGCGCATACGATCCGGTCTGTGTGAAAAGAAAAATGCGCGCCGATGCTCTCCGAGCCGGTCTGTGTGAACGGACCCTTACACTCACTCCCTGTGACGGGAGGAGGCTCGACTCAGCAGTGGGTCATTTGGGGGCTGAGTAGTAATGGTAGTATCTATGTTTTAATGTGTGATGAAGCAAGATAATTAGAATTTGTATTTTTTTCGAAATTCGTTTATCACACCATCACTACATAGTATAAAACAAAGTCGCTGTCGTCTGTCCGTCCCTATGTATGCTTAAATCTTTGAAACTACGCAACAGATTGGAAGCGGTTTTTTTTTATAGATTGGTTGATTCAAGGGCAAGGTTTATATGTATAATGCATGCATAATTGCACCCGTGCGAAGCTGGGGCGGGTCGCTAGTATATTATAATTGACTACATACATATTATAAACAAAGTCGTTGTCGTCTGTCCGTCCCTATGTATGCTTAAATCTTTAAAACTACGCAACGGATTTTGAAGCGGTTTTTTTATGAGTGTTTCATGAGGAAGGTCTGTAGAGGTTCATCATTGCACCTTTACGAAGCCGGGGCGGGTCGCTAGTTTAAAATAAAAAGTGCGGAATGCTAATATGCATTACTACAAAATACGGGCTAGAAATGAGTCGAAAGTAATAGTTAATTTTAATAAACACATTCCATTTTGTTTGACTCAATATTTTTTTAGTAAATGTCGTTCCAAGATCTATATCATAGTGGTCACTGCACTAAGGAGGTTAAGGTTTTGACACCCAGTACAAAAATATACGTGTTTATCTATGGCATAATAGCTCCTACAAGAGTAGTATATATATTAGATGCTTATGTGCATCAAAATATGTCATTTTATGTTACAGGTGCTACCACTTACTGAACTCCTTGAAGAACCAGTCGACCAACCGCCTAGAAGGCGCGACAGACGCACAGATTCTGTAAGTAAATCCGAATGAAATTGAATTGTGAATTAACGTAAGGCATTTGACTAGGGTCACCACGAAATATTGAACCAAATTATGTGTTTTGCAACCTTAGAACAGTATGTTTTATATTTCTTTCTTCCGTTACTAATATTACCTCAACAATTTACTCAAACTATCGGAGTAACGATGGAACTGGACCAATGTCATGGTGGGTGTAGCGCAAGGCTCCGCTTTAGGGCCAGTATTAGGTTTGTAAAAGTGACATGTGCTGCCGACAGACGCGCGACAAAGACGACCGGCGCAGACGTCGCTCGCGCTCGTGGGAGAGGCGCGCACGCGCACGCAGGCACGCGCGCGACTCCGAACACAACAACGACAGGCGCTACGACAACAGGTGAGCTTGTGGCGATTCTAAATGCAATGTTGTACCAAAGTGTGGCTGCTCTGCAGACGCGAGCTGGCAACACACAAGTTGTACACAAGATTTATAGCAGTAAGCTATCTTTAGTCACAAAAGTCCGATCATTAGTAAAAAAATTCTTGCAAAATTGGCTTAATGTATTTTGGATAAATTTAAGCATTTAGAAAATGTGATATCAATATACTGTACACTCGATGTGTGAGCAATGGCGCAATGGAGACATATTTATTCGTGGATTTGTATTTGATTGGCCCTGTCAAGGCCTATTCGTCATTCATTGCGTTAACGTGTTGCGTGTTTCTCTCATCTGGCGAACTTGCTCTCACTATGTTGTTTAGTGCTGTTTGTAAACAAGACAACAACCCGTCTGGCCAGCGGGGCACAGTAGGCTAATTATCTTACATGTAGTTGGGGGAGGCCCGACTCAGCAATGGGTCATTTATGGGCCGAGAAGTTAAAATAAAAATATTACATTATCTATACTCTATACCACTAAATAAAATTGGAGTGTTTGTTTGTATTACAAACAAAAAATAAATAACCGCTTTTTACTAAGTGCATTGTAAAGGCTTCGTCAAACAGAACGCGTACAGTCCGCGCCAATCTTTATGGCCGCTCTGAATGTAGCCGTGGGTACGAACTTGCGCATCGTACATTTCATAACCAATACGAGCGTAGCTCACTCACACTAACACGCGGGTACCGAGGACGCTTGCGGGTGTAAGAGAGGGGAGGGGGTGTGCCCTGCCGCCCCGCCCCGCGTACGTCCGCTGATACCTGATTTTGTGTTGTGCCCAGCGTAATGTGGCTACATTCAGAGCGACCATAAAGATTGGGAAAGACTATACTTAGCGCGCGTCGGAGCGCTAAACTGACGGCGCGCTATGACGCCGCGATGTGTTGTACTACTATGGTAATATACTGTCAAACAGAGCGCCAGCGCTAGCAGTACGCAACGCACTGCTCCCTGTTGAACAGTATATTATCATAGTAGCGGTGCCGTCATATAGCGTAATATAACGGTGAATGACGTCGCTATACGAACACTATATGACGGCACCTCTATCCTAATAATCCAAACCGCTCTCTATGAAACCGCGCGATTTCGTTTATATGTACAACTTTCAAGGGACGTCAATATTACGGCCGCTATATGACGACACCGCTATCCTAGGAAATCAAAGCTTTACTACGCGTTCTGTTTGACGAAGCCTCTAATATGCGTGTATTTGACATTATTTAATTCCGTAGTTTCGAAGGCTTTGCCGCAGTCTGTCCGCTGTGTGTTTAATTTTGTTTTGTTCTCATTTGCCCGTGCGTGCTAGTTCTGTTGTAAATCCGTGCTTGACGGCTCATAGTGGGGTTGTGCCTAGACGCGCGTCCCGGTCTCCGTCGCCGCGGGGCCGCTACCGCAACCGCAGCCCCCCCGCGCCCCTCGAGAGGCCCCCCACTCGCTCCAGGTAACCACTACTACTAATACTCAGTCCATACGTGACCCACTGCTGATTCGGGCCTCCTCCAATAGCCTACTGTGTCATTGTGCGGCTAGCTCAATCGCCTTGTAATTTCCTTTTGTCGGCTCTTACGACACCCTCAGGCTGGATGGGATGGTGACAATATGTATTCTAAATCCGTCACCACACTGAAGACTCCAGGTCAATTGGCTAATTTCCCTCCATATAAAAGAAAGGCGAATGTTTCCCCCTTATGGAGCGTAACCCGTGGCCCTTTGGACAGTAGAGAATCACAGTGGGTAGATCAGGGTGCAAATTAAAATTCATTCTTCAACTGACCTCAGAAAGGATATGGTTCTCAATTCTTTTGAATGTTATTTTATGTTTGTAACCCTGTAATTTTTAAACTGATTCGAATCATTCTTGTTTGGTCCCATATCTATTTTATCGAAATTGGTTCAATAGTTTGGCATATATCACTTGAAATGAGTGATGAACAAATATTTTATAGAAGGCGGCATTTATATTATTTTGACTAATTTGTTATCAGAGTTCCCTTTACAAGGCAAACAAAATTAAACAAAAAGTTGCCATTTTAAATGAAACTGTTGTGACATGTTCATTAGGATTAAGTATCTCTAAGATACTGACTTCAAATCGTTGTTTATTTTTCGCTTTTGAGTGCCAATTTTGACGTCAGTTTTCAAAGGTTGTGTGACTTTTTATCAATTGTTTACAGATCAAGGTCTCCTGCCCGCATAGAACGTGACCTCGAGCGCGAAAGAGACAGGCTGCGCGTGCCCCGCGAGTTGGAAAGAGACAGAATATCGCGTGACAGAGACCATAGGGACAGGGTGTCTCGCTCTAGAGATAGGGAACGGTACGTTTTTTGTATCCTTGGACATTTCACACATTATGGTTACGAGATGGGTGATAAACTACTTATATACATTTTTTTTTGTAAATACATACATATTATAGATAGAAATGACACCCAGACTCCGAGCCAGTGCCTCTGGTTTAGACAAAGACACTTGCCCGACCCCGGAATCGAACCCGGGACCCGTTGATCCAAAGGCGTCACATCTAACCACTAGACCAACGAGAGACCAATTTTATTTTAATTTCAAAGGCGTAATGTGTGTTGAAGTAACTAAGTCTAGGGGTTGGGTGTGCTGCCATTGGATCTCGGGTCTCCGGTTCGATTCCCGGGTCGAGCAAGTGTCTTTGAGTAAACCTGAGGCACTGGCCCACTGCTGAGTCAGTCCTCCCTCCAGTTACATGGAGGGTAATTAACCTAACAAACCACGCTGCCCAGACGGGTCGGCACATGGTTTCGTATCAAGGTTTACTTCTCTTGTGGCTAGGTTATCGGCTTTGTCATTATCTTTTCTCGGCTCTGGCGACGCCCTCAGCATGGAATGGGGTGGTGACACTATGTATTCTAAATCCGTCACCACACGGATACTGAAGGCAGATGCCAATTAGTGTAAATATTGACAGTTTACCAAATGGGTCAGACTGGAATTAGGGTAAAAGACAAAAATTGATTACTAAATTGATTGAAGGAAAGCAACCTAGAAGTTTCTTGCTAGCTATGCTCTGTAGAGTTGCAAACCGAACCGGTGCTAAAGAAAAAAATGAACCTATCTGTTATTCGAATGTAAAGAGAATGATTTTGATAGTATATACAAGGTTGATACGACATTGGGGCATTTTTTTAACTGCCTATACTAGGTATCATTTCCAGGCTCTGTACCAAAAATAAATTAAATTGGAGCAATAGTTTAGCCGCAAATGATTTTTTTATATTTTTGCCTCATTTGAACATGATGTATCTTTCCTAACAGATGTTATGCCTAACGCATCGTTTATTAACCTTAGGGGCTGTCCATTAATCACGTGATGTTTTTTTAACATCGTTGCGCGGGGAAGGGGGTTGCGCGGGGGATGGTTAATTATTTGGCAAAACAACGTTTGCCGGGACAGCTAGTTTCTGTATATATGTATTTTGCCAGGTCCCGTTCGCGTTCCCGTTCCCGCTCGCCCACCCCTGCGGAGCTGAGGGCGGACCATGCCGACACTTACAAGCGACGCTGCCGGGACTTCGATGGTGAGTTGCTTATTCTAACTACTACCATTACGGAGTCGGCCTCCTCCAATTACACGGGGGGGTGATTAGCCTACTGTACCACGCTGGCCAGATGGGTTCAGTATAAAATTTTCCTTCCCTTGCGGCCATATTTTCCTTTTGTTGTCTCTTACGACACCCTCAGCATGAAATCCGTATTATATATATTAATTTTCTTTTGTCATTATTCACCCGAAAATTATGATCTTTAAAATGAATTTACAATTGTATTTACTTGAAACGTAAAATATTGAATGTATAAACACATAGTCATTTAGTATTTTTATTTAGTATGTGAGAGAATGGTGCTCGTATCGGCTCGGCAAGAAACTCCATGGGTGCTCTTTTAAATAAAAGGGTTACAATGATGGTGATACAAACAACTGTTGGCAACAATGTGACCTTTGTCCCCACAGAGAAGGGCTACTGCATGCGAGGTGACCTCTGCCAGTGGGACCACGGCAGCGACCCCGTGGTGCTGGAGGATGCAGCTGCCGCCATCTCCACGGTCCTGCAGCTGCCCCCGGTACCCGGTGAGTGCTTTGAACTCGTTGACAAATGATGTTGATGATGGTTTCAAAAGTACGGACCCTATATTGAAGCTATAGAGAAAATAACTTCATAATTATGATATGAAACCCCAATGCTAATCATGTTTTTCTGCAAAACCGCAAGACTAGCAGGTAGGATCGAATGGTCCGCCCGGCTAGCTACCACCCTCGCATCTAAGTCCGGCGCCAGTTTTACTGCCTGCTCCATCTTAGACCCTGGCCTTGCTTTCCATCATGCAAGCCTAGGGTCAAAGGCAAAAAAAAGAAGAGGAATAAAATGATGTGTTATTGAATGTTGACGTGTGTATGCCCCAGAGTACAACCCTCTGACGCCGGACATCTGGTTCGGGCCGTATGCACCCCACGCGCCCCACGGGCCCCACCCCATGCCGCCCCACGGACACGCGTTGCCGCCCCGGGAGCTCATTCCCATTCCCAGGTACGCTCATCACGCTTTCTATTGTTGTGTTTCTACAACGTATGATTTTTTTCTGTATACTTCGATATCGCAATGTAGAATTTTCGGATATTTTACCGTTTATTATTATAGTAGCTGACCCCGCAAAACTTTGTTTTGCCATATAAATATCGTTATTAAAAATAGAATGATCGTAGAGGGGAGAACATTTACGGTCTTATTACAAAAAGCGGTTTAACTAAAAACCCAGGTTTAAACTTCTATAAACCGTGGTTTACACAAAAATGTTATTACAAATAGTGGTTTAGCGATAAACCATAGACTAAATCATGGTCTAACGCTAAACCTCGGCTGCCCCTAGTTTAACAATGGTCTAAATCGTATCTGTCAAACTTTCTTCTCTAAGATAAAGCATCTTTTTCGTTGTTGTGTTGTGTTTAACCGAAAATGGATATTAACATGGTCGATTTAATTGATATTGAGGATATTGAAGACGTTGAAATGTTGGAAATGCCACGCCGGCATAACCGAAATCGTGTTCGCATCAATCCCTTTAGGGAATTATCCGATGAAGATTTCAGGCAAAAGTATAGGTTCAATAAACGTTTTGCACTGAGAATATTGGACTTATTAAGGGAAGATTTAGCAAGAGATCCTCGAGGATGCCCTGTGTCTCCCGAAATACAAGTGGTTTGCGCATTACGATGCTGGGCTCGACATGAAGTAAGTAGAATCAAAGCTTGTACTGCATTTGTCATAACAATGGCAGCAATTTATACTAAATTATTTCATAAGTTCCAAACATTGATATATAAAAAAACCCGTTCCAAACTAATATTTTGTTATTGTTTTACTAGATCCAGGATGACACAGCCGATTTGCACGGAGTCTCACAGCCTTTTATAAGTAAGATATGCAAAAAAATTGCAGAAGCCTTAGCCCGAATGTCACACAGATTTATAAAAATGCCTGCTACATTGGCAGAACAAGAGGAAGCAATGCAAAAATTTCGCAGAATTGCAAATTTTCCTACGGTTATTGGTGCAATTGACTGTACCCATATTAAAATAAAAAAGTTAAGTGAAGATGGTGGTCAACTTTATATTAACCGCAAAGGATTTCCATCAATTAATGTCCAGGTATTATTGATTTTACATCCATATTTTTCTTTTAAAATAAAGGAACAACAACTTGTCCTTAACCCCATTCTTGATGAGGTGTTGATTATAGTGTTGAAAAGTATTATAAGCTTCCAGTGCGTTCATGGTGTCCTTAAGTAGTGTGTCATGGTGTCCTTATACAATAAATAATAATAGCACCCTCTGGCTTTGCATGGAATATGGATGCAGTGGAGTAGTATAATTAGGATGTTTTGTGCCTACAAAACTTTCTTTAAAATATTTAAATAACAATGAAAACCATTTTAAAATCCAGTGGTATAGAAGGAGTAAGCAGACATAAGACAGAAGTGTACAGTGACTTTGTTCTCTTATATGTAGTGATAGTGACTACTCATGCTTATGTGATTAACACTAAAATATTTAACTATTGTTTCAGGTAGTTTGTGATGCATTTAAAAATCATGGACATTGTTACTAGGTGGCGTGGAAGTGTTCATGACTCACGAATATTTCGAGAAAGTCGTTTGAAGCAGCGATTTGAGGCTGGTGCATTCACAGGCATATTGCTAGGAGACAGTGGCTATGCTTGCACACCATATTTGTTTACTCCATTACTGAATACTACAACACCTCAAGAGGAACATTACAACAGTGCTCACATTAGAACTAGAAATGCAGTGGAAAGATGTTTTGGGTTGTGGAAGCAGAGGTTCCGCTGTTTATTAAGAGGCCTTTACTGCAACATTGAAACTGCAAAAAAGACCATTGTGGCATGTGCTGTATTGCACAATATTGCCATAGATATGAAAGAAGACGTGTTTCATAGGGGGTTTGATGACAATGAAGTTGATGCACAAAGGCCTGTAGCATTAGTCTTTCCAGTTGAAAACAATGTACGTGGAAATATTAGAAGACGGCAATTCATTGAAAGACACTTTTAATTAAAATAATATATTTTAATCCTTAAGTAATTCTAATTATTTAACATTTTACAATAAAATTTCTCTTAATCATATGTTTCTCTTGTAACTTCACTGTAAATCTGAAAATAAATATAATTTGTGTATTTCTGTAATCTGTTATAATTATAGTGTACTTTTTTTTTGTATTTACCAATTATTTTGGGTTTTTGGTCTGTTATGTATACCTAATATTTTTGGTTATTTTTTTTACGATAATAATAAATTGTAATTATAAATTAGTATAAGATAATAATAGTATTGTAAATAAAGTTTATTTCTTTCTGATTTTAATCGGTAGATTTTATTGGAGTAGAAAATATATAGATATTTTTGATGAAAATATGTACCTATGTTAAAACAAAATTTCACTCACCATTTATTATTTACTAGAGTTAAGTACTAGAGTCCTTTCTGTTTTCTAATAATTCTATTTCCAGTTCCAATTTTTTTATTTTTAGTTCAGCTATTTTAATATTGTACTGGTGCTCCACTTCTAGCATTTCAATTTGTTTTTTTTTAAATTCCGTGTTGCTCTGCAGTAATGTTTCTTGCATTGCATTTTTTCTGTAAAATATTTACACTTTACATTTTATACTAAGTTAGTAAATAAATATATATTCTAAGGTAATCTTGCTTACATGTTTTGAGGGCTCTTTTTTCTTTGAATTTTCTCTTTTTTTCTAGATATTGTGGCCACATTTACCTTTGAGGTACCTGAAATTATTTTAAATAAATCTAGACTAGAAAGAAAATAATAGCCTTTAAATTCATGTTTATGTTTTTTTCCTTTATATTAATTTTATTATTTTTACCTTGGTCCAATATAGTAATATATTTTGTCTCATCATTGAATTCAGAAGATATTACTGGAGAAAAGTCTGTACTAGGACCAGCTGTTATTTCATTATCTTCTTTATCTTCTAGGGGGTTTAATTCAACCTACAAGTATTGATTATTAAATATACTGTTAATTAATTTCCAGAGTATTTTATTTTTATAAGTAAAACACATTATTGTACTTACCACTTTTATAGCATCACTGTCATAGTTATTGTATTCCACAACAAAATCATTTGGAGCAATAGCCATAATCGCCAGATCTTCCTGAGAAGGCGACTTGGGCTTTTCACCACCCCCTGTCCTCATCTGATATTGCCTATGGGCGGACAAGTTGGCTTTGGACGCAAGTTTCATTCTCTTCCAAGCCAATTTAACTTCACCATCAGTCCTATTTTTCCCCGTGAGTTCATTAATTCTGAAAATATTTAATTAATACAGTTAATTTGAACTGATAACAGGACACACAATAAGAAAAAACTAAACGCTTACTTCTTTGCTACATTCTTCCACTCTTGAGTTTTCTTAATATTGGAGGAAGCGTTCGTGCTTTTGTCCTCGATTATGTGGCTTGATTGTGCAATCAGCTCGCGTAGTATATCCTATAAATTTGGGTTAGCTTAAAATCAATAAATTAGAGACGGATTTCAAGTTAATCGAAGTAATTTATGTTTACTTACTTTTTCCTCGGTACTCCAATTCTCAGATCGTTTTTTCTTTTCCATCACAATAAAATCTATTATTATTAACAAAGACGCAATTGTTATATTATACTTCGTTATCGTAAGAATTCCAAAGCTAAATGAACTTTGTTCAACTTGCGATGGTTTTGTTTAATGTTATGGTTTCATATAACGCGCCAGGTTTTTACGTTTCATTACACGTACGTTCATGTATTATTAGTAATTAATACGACATTAAAAAATGTGCTTAAACCTAGATAAAACTGCAACTAATGAAATAACTAATGTTTATATTCGTGCAAAATAATATTCTGAATATTTTTAACACTCCTAAACATCATTTAATCCCTATCGTATAATCAAAACGTTTTCTTTTCTGGGCATAAGGAACGTTGCAATGGAATGATATAATGGTGAATGAATGAGATTTGTATTAATCTGTGGTTGATCTAAAGACCATGATTCAAATGACGGTACTAAGAAGTCCATGGTTTATTTATGTTTTGTAATACGGACAAAATTTAGACCATGGTTCTGCAGATAAGCCAGGACTTGATAGTACAGGTTTAAACTAAGGTTTATTTAGTTTTTTGTAATGAGACTGTTAGGGTTGTATGTATTTTTGTATGATGTCATAAAAAAAAAAAATTTGGCTAACAAAAAAAATATTAAATTTTGGTGTGTACCACCCTTGACATTTAGGGAGATGATATTTTGTGCATACAAAAACATCACGAAAATCGGTCAAGTCAATAACAAACACCTTGACACGAGAATTTTATACATTAGACTAGCGACCCGCCCCGGCTTCGGACGGGTGCAATGATGAACATCTAAATTTATGCATGTATTATACATATAGACCTTCCTCTCGAATCACTCAATCTATTAAAAAATACCGCTTCAAAATGCGTAGTTGCGTAGTTTTAAAGATTTAAGCATACATTGGGACGGACAGACGACAGCGACTTTGTTTTATACTATGTATTGATAGTGATGTAACTGTATGGCATGATTTGTCAAATATTTAAGGGTTCCAACATATTATAAGAGATTGAATTACTTGTTCAGTCGCCAGTTGATGCCTGTTTAGTTGTCCTATCCTATAAATAAATGAAATGCTGTTTGTTTCGTCCAGAATCCGTCACGAGATGCCCCCGGCGGCGCCCCACGGCCCGCGGTTGCCTCCCCCCCACCGTCCGAAGAACTTTGACTACAACAGAATAGGTTAGTACTTGTCTATCTTTGTCATCAATACCTCTGCCCACAAATGACCCACTGGTGAATCGGGCCTCCTCCGATATCATGGAGGGAAGATGGCTAACTGAGCGTTAGCGTACGCAGATGCGTTAGTACTGGGTTTGTTAGTCAGCATGGCATGCGAGATCGAATCGGAAATGAGGAGATACGCAGGAGAACCAGACCTACCGACATAGCCCACAGGATTGCCAAACTTAGTACGCAGGGTATGTAGCTCGCAAGTCGCAGGGCAGAAAAGTCCGCGAGTGGCGACCGCGATCTGGGAAGCGCAGTGCTGGTAGGCTCCCACACGGTTCTTGCCGGCTCTTCTCTGTAGAGCAGCCTTCCGAACCGGTGGTAGTTTGGGCATGAATGTGAGTGAACGCAGGGATTGTGAGCGATCAGGGGAGATGGAGGGATTGTAGGAGTGAGGAGTTGTGTGTGGAAGGTGTGAATGTAGGTATGACGACTGATAGGTGAATGGAGGCTACCACCTAGTGTGGGACAGGGGCCGTAAGATGATAATGGTGTTTATAAATATGACGATTTATAAGAGTTTTGTGATGAAACCTACGTAAATAAAGTTCCTTTTGAGTTTGAGCTGAGTAGGCTGGAGCCAAGGGCGGCAGATTTAGGACGTCTAAAAAAATGAGTGGACGTCTAAAAAAAAGGTCGTCAAAATAGTGGACGTCTGTCGCAACATCAAAGCGCGTCTAAAAAAGGTCGTCTCAAGAACTGTAGAGGCGGCATAAAGGCATAAAAAGCCTAGCGGCAAATTGGTATATCTGCCACTGGTCACCACCCCATTCCACCCGGATGGTGTCGTAGGAGCCGACATCGGGTGACTAGGCCGATAACCTAGCATGAGAAGGTAAACTTGATGCGAAACCCTGTGCCAACTGGTCTGGCCAGCGTGGCACAGTAGGCTTATTACCGGATTATAATCTGAGGAGGCCTTAACAGCCGCCTTAACAGTGGGGCGTCATATATGGGCTGGGTAGTAGTAGTGATAGTGTTAATCACACTGGTGGATGTTCCCCGCAGGTGCCCCCAGACCCCCCCTGCCAGCCAGCGCCGCGAACTGCTCCCTGCAGGTGAAAAAGGTGCCCCGAGGGCTCAACGACATTACGCATCTCAACAACCACTTCAGCAAGTTTGGCAAGATCGTCAATATACAGGTATGCTATGCTCGTAGTAAATCAAAGGAATCAAAGGATTATCATCCTACGCCTGGCCAGGGGTGCCGCTCGTGTCGTCTCAATGGCTGAAGATTTTTTATTTGGTACATATATATATCTCACAAATCTGTCTTATGCCTTTTACCTATAAATGGTGACTACATAATTTCTTGCTGGCTCTTCTCTGTAGAGCTACATTACGAACCGTGACGTACAAGTATGATGTATGTGGCAGTCCTATAACAGGATTGAGAGAGAGACAGTAAGAGTTTTTGTTTTCTTTGGTCGCTCAAAATGTTTGTAAACAGCCCCGGTGATGTAGGGGTTTTGAAGTGAAAACTTCTTTAGAGGCGTTGAGCCTTTTTCTTGGGATGGGTATGAAATGTCAAACTCGCGTCAGGGCACCTGATCCAAAACTCGTAAGACGGAGTTAGAGTAGACTGCTGACGCGTAGTAATATAATAATCTATACAAACTTTGACTAAATGCGTAAGTATGTATACACAGTACATAGACCAAATTTTTATTTTTATTTTGTCTGTCTGTTTGTTTGTTCTGGCTAATCTCTGGAACGGCTTGACCGATTTTGACGGGACTTTCACTGATAGGTAGCTGATGATATAAGGAGTAACTTGGGAACCGTGCGAAGCCGGGACGGGCCGCTAGTAATAAATAATTGTATATAGTTCGAGAAGTGTTGTGACATGCTCCTGGTGTCTCTTCCACCAGGTGTGCTACGAGGGTGACCCTGAAGCCGCTCTTATAACGTTCTCCATGCCCACGGAGGCCAGCGTCGCTTACAAGAGCACGGAAGCGGTTCTGAACAACCGGTTCATCAAGGTCTTCTGGCATAACCCAGAGGTAAGTAAGCAGGAGCTGTCCCGGGTTCGATACGGGGTCGGGCAAGTGTCTTTGTCTAAACCAGAGGCACTTGCTCTGAGTCGGGGTGTCATTTGTGTTCGTGAATTACATGTTTGTAAACTGCCCCGGTAATGAAGAGGGCTATTCGGAGTTTCCCTGCGAGATCGAATCAGAAATGAGGAGATACGCAGGGAAACCAGGGTCACCGACATAGCCCACAGGATTGCCAAACTTAAATGGCAGTGGGCAGGGCACATAGCGCGCAGGACCGACGCCCGATGGGGCAGGAAAGTCCTCGAGTGGCGACCGCTTTTCAGAAGGCACAGTGCTGGTAGGTAGTGCACGGTGGAACGACGACCTGGTTAAGGTTGCCGGAAAACGATGGATGCGAGCGTCCCAGGACCGGCCTTTGTGGAAATCCTTGGGGGACACCTATGTTCAGCAGTGGACGTCTTTCGGCTGATGTTACTGCGCGGGAGTAAGTTCTATTACTACTCGGCCCATATACCACCCACTGCTGAGTCGGGCCTCCACCCAGCTAGAGAGTAATGGGGCTACAGATGGAGGCCAGACCCTGGTGTTGCTTTCCATCACGCACATGGGTGACCTTGAGCCCCCGTCACGCAGGGCAAGCAGGAGGGCGGGCAGCAGAAGGGCCCCGAGCGGCACCCGTACGCGCCCGCAGCCGCCCAGGGGCAGCACGTGCTGTCCCACAACAAGGTGCTCATCAACCGGGACAACATGCGCGCCACGGCCGACAGCAAGCTGAACAAGGTACGCTCTCACTCGCCTGTCTCATCGGTATTATATTCTTGCCGGCTCTTCCAAACCGATGGTAAATATTAGTAATAATAAATCCCCCTTTTTTCTTTTTCTGTTCATGTTTATTTGTGTTCTTACTCTCATTAATTAGTTGGACTTGTGCGTCCACAACTGTGACTTACGGGCTGCTGTTCTATCATCTATGGCAGCCCTTAAATGACCCACTGCTCGGTTGGGCCTCCTCATTATTACATGGAGCGTTAGCCTACTAAGGGACGACGGCCAGACGGGTTAGCACAGGGTACACATGCGCGTGGTTCTGCATCAGATCCCACAATGCCGCAACAGGACGCGAGTTGGTGCACCCCGGGGAGGTTTAGTGGGTAGGCCCCTATGGGGGAGAGTCCCACACTCCCCTCGCTGGCCATCCCCGTGGCCGGCGAGGAAGTCGATAAAGGATTTTACCCAGGGCAAAAAAAAAAAAAAAAGCGTATACACATGCAAATGCACTTAGTATATAGCGGTTATTTCATAATACAACTTTCCACACACACCTATCAGTCGTCATACCTAAACTCACACCTTTCATACACAATCCTCACTCCGTTTTCACAATTCCTCAGTGTGTGTGACATAGCCGCCGGTTTCAACTTGTTTATGGTGACATTATCATCACGGTATTTGGTGTTCCAGGAGAAGGAAGTGGCCAACGGGCAAGAGTTGAAGAAGGAGACCGTGAAGCCCGCCGCCGCGAAGAGCAACCAGGTGATAGAGATGCGCGAGAGGGCGCAAGCACTGCTTGAGTCGCAGCTGCAGCAGCAGGTGCTGCTCATCGAGCGCTTGGAGTCAGGTAAGCACTACAGGTCCCGGCAAACTTGTTAGAATCCCTTCACTAGTCTTTGGGTGAAAGAGCAAAGAATATCCATACAAAATTGTGCAAGATCACTTCACACCCAATGATTTTTTATATTATTGTTTTGAAATTACAGCCATTGGCATTCTGGGTGGTGACGCATGTAGAATACATAGTGTCAGCACCCCATTCCATCCTGAGGGTGTCGTAAGGACATGTCAAGGTCGATAGTGCCTAGCCGCGAGTGATGGAAAACTTGATACGAAACTCTGTGCCTACGTGACAGGCCAGCGTGGCGCAGTGGGCTAATTATTTAACCTCCATGTAGTTGGAGGAGGCCCGACTCAGCGGTGGGTGTAATTTCAAATTCAGAAAAATATCATAACACGAAAACTATGAAAAATCGCAGAACATACATGAAGGTAATTCGGGTACCCCAAGGGGTGCTCTATCTTTGGACTTCCACTTGACCCTATTTTTTTGACACCCTGTATAATTACCGGTAGTACAGTGCTTACACTGTAGTTAACCAAATTAGGTTAGCTTTGTGCCGATCCCAATGAAAATGCGAGGACGAAGAAGATTTTACTGTATATACAGTTCTAGAAATAATAAACAAGCAGCAATGTTTTATTAAAAATCTCTCGTGCCACTCCTTGGATCACTTTTGGATGCCTGATGAAGCCTGTTCTTTCAGGTCAAGTGACGGGGGCGCAGCGGGCTGCCTTGATGGAGGCCATCGCGTCCGCTCAGAACGGCATCGAGAACCTTCGAAAGGAGCTCTTTGCTTACAACGACGCCATCAAACAGATGCAGGTTGGTACACTCGAGTAGACAGGGAAGGTTCAGGTGTAGAACAGGGACCGCACTTTGGACCCGCACTGCGGTCTCTTGCTTGCTTTAGGTCAAACCTTGGACCGCCAAATATTGTTAACTAGCCTTTCTCATAGATTTGGTCAATAAATTAAATCTGAATTATGAATTAGGTGCTTCATAATAGCCGGCAAACTAGTTGGACATTGATCCTGATAATCTGTCGTCCTTATGCTATAGTACCGTTAATTGCAGCAACCTTGTTATATTGGCAGTAAACTTACTTACTTTACAAAACCGGTAGAACGGACGAAAATGTGAATTAACTTATTTATTGATATTTTTTTTACTGACTGATATCATTAAACAAATATTTTAATTGTTGCCATGTTAATAAACGGCAATTTTAGCAAGGCGATGGTAGTAATTTTAGTCAGGAATGCCAATAAACGACTTTATCTTGCTGCCAACCTATACCATCCTGAGAGTGTTGTAAGAGGCGGCTAAAGGAACACTAGACACTAGCCGCAAGAGAATACTACAAACCCTGTGACAACCCGTCTGGCCAACGTGGCACAGTGGCATAATTTCCCTCCATGTACAGTCCGCGCCAATCTTTATGGCCGCTCTGAATGTAGCTGCATTACGTTGCGCACAACACAAAATCAGGTATCAGCGGGACGTACGCGGGGCGTGAAGCTGGGCACGCCCCCCTGCCTTACACCCTCAAGCGTCCTCGCCACCCGCGTGTTAGTGTGAGTGAGCTACGTTCGTATTGGTCATGAAATGTACGATGCGCAAGTTCGTACCCACGGCTACATTCAGAGCGGCCATAAAGATTGGCGTGGACTGTATTTGAGGGAGGCCTGACTTAGAAGTGAGTCTTTTATAGGCTCAGATGTAAAATGCAAGACGAAAAGTTTGTTTGAAATCTTGAGTTCAAGCTTCGAGTTGACGAATTATACGAAATGGTAGTTTAAACTGTAGTATTGTGGTGTACAGGAAGATTCGGTAGCTCGGATGGCCCGCCTACAGCTCACGCAGGTACATTGGACGGGTTGCGTATGCGCATGACGCGTTGTTTGGCGGAATGAACATATCTAGTTGATGCGTTTGTTTCATTCGTTCATTTATACAGGGTGTATGTGCCCTTAAAATTTTTGTGTGTCTAAAAGGTCGCATATTGTACTGAATTGTTACGGCAATATATTGTTACGTCTTCTGTCATTGCTCGTTCGTGCATATAAGTGTAAGGGAAGTTAATTATACGCCATTAACAATAATATTGGGGTGGAATGCTCGTTGAACGAACATATTTATCTAGTAGATGCGTTTATTAAATACATTCGTTCGTTCATAATTACGTGAGACGTATACAACGTGGTTTTTTTCATATCCCACAACTCTATTGTTAATTCAATTTTTGTGACGTTGCCAAACTTCCCAGCGGTTTTATAGTATGTAGCGGGATAATGCAGCTTCTTAAAATATTTAAGTGTGTAGGTTTCCCCATACGAGTAATTCAAACCGTTCATTCATATTTAAAGCTAAGAAAATGCAACGTTTTCAATTTTTGATGAAAAGTTTAAATAAAAACAAAATTGATTGAATGATAATTTATATGCCAGTTGATTCTTTTTTAAAGTATCATTCATACTCTTAGAGTTATGGGATATTAAAAAAAAAACGGTTTGTGTATGGCCAATACTAAAATTTTAACGTGTAGTGAATTCGGTTCTTTGATACATCCGGTTTTTTTCATATATTCACTATATTAGCAGAAATTATGTGGGACAGAATACTCGCGGAATGAACATGTATGCCTAGAGGGATCGTTCATTTCATTCATTCAAACTTCCTTAGTACATATTGTATTTAAGTAGCTTTAATGATATTGGCTTGCATTTTGCATACACTGTAAGTTACCGTCCGTAGCTAGGCTTGCGCGGTCTGTGTACCTGTTTTTATTGCCCTTAATTGGAGAATGTTTTTTCTTCTCGAGCCCAACCACAATCTTAGAGCATCTTGGATTGAGCATGCGTTGCTGCGCGCACTTTAATTTTCTTTCTTTTTCCTTATCACGATTTTACAATCTTTAAAATTACTCCTACATTCAAACCGTATGTGGAATAGCCTGTTAATGGCGCCGCCAGTATATCATAAGTCCCTAGTTCAATTTCTTAGTCGTATCTTTATGTGTGATAATGGGTCCCAGTGTCAAGATAGAACCGCTTGATAATATAGAGGTCTACGCTGGCGAGTTAATTAAAAGCTAATAAGAGATAAGTCTATAAAACATTTACACAAAGGGTTTATAAGAAAATTATACATATAATTATTTTAAAAATTGCTTATTAATAAAAAAAATTAAGTCGTTTTTTATTTTTATCGGCTCCACGTATGCGCATCATGCAATTCCCGTCCAATATCTTTGTCTATGGTCTTGCAGTTCTGTAAAAAAATATCTTCACCATCTTGTATTAATGTCGATTTTTTTTTATCTGTAGAAATAGCGAACCTTCCGTTATAATAAGAGAAGTGTTAATCGCTTGACGAGCGTGTCTATGGGGTCATAGATTATAAAGGGATGAACCGGATTTTGTTTCTTTTTTTTTAAACATGTAAGAGTGTTCTTGTCTATGTTTGAAGAAGAATATAAACTCTTATAATTGGATGGGTGGTTCATGAAAGCTTTAAATTCTCTCTATTGTTTTTTGCTATTTCTCTCCTTGATGTTTTTTTATACGCTGTTTCATTGACGCTCTTATTAATGACGATATAGAGGGAAGAGAATGCGATGCTTTTAATTTTAAAGGGCCTTTTAAGTGATTGTGAAGTTACTTTTTGCAGTATTGCAATACAATGTTTTTATCATCTTGTTGCTCATGTCATTAGATTGTTATTAATGATATCATGTCATGAATGTCATTAGTTGCCTATTTGTGTATTTGGTGAGTACTTTGCATTACTTATAGAACAATACTTACTTAGAAACGCCAAGTATACCTCGGTCGCGCTAAGAATGCAGTAGACATACACGCTATAATTCTTCAAGGCGGTCAATATATGGCTGCCGAGACCTCTTTACGTGTTTTCTGAAGCTACTACTTCAACTTAGCCAATAACTGACCCACTACTGAGTCAGGCCTCCTCCCATCGCAGGGAGGGTAATTATCCTACTATGCCACGCTGGCCAGACAGGTTGGCACAGGGTTTCGTTTCAAGTTTTCCTTCTCTTGTCGATGGGTTTTGGCCTTGTCATTTCCTTTTGTCGGCTCTTACGACACCCTCAGGGTGGAAGGAGGTGGTGGGTGACTCTATGTATTCTAAATCCGTCACTTCAAGGTTAGTTTTCTGAAGGGCGAAATTGACATTTACGGAAAGTACTCACTAAATACAATTATTGCTTTGGACATTAATTTCATGTAGCATTTTACAAAGTCCATCACATAATTTTTGGTTAGTGTATGTAAATAATTAGGGTAGTCACAGACTTGTTTTAATGTCTATAATCTGTGTGTATATGTATATACATAACAATTGTGTTTTGTATTTGGTACAGTTAATAATTGCTTTGTATTATAATCGTGTATTGCATTGTTGAATTTGTGTCTGGTTTTATGAACTGTGTAACTCGTTTAGAGTCTCACTGATTATACTCACGAGAAAAATACCTTGGTTCAATATTGTCCCACAACTGGTTCTTCTCAAATCGATCTTAGTGTCACCTTTCAACTTTCACACTGTTTATTTATAAACTCTTTGTTGCACAACAAAACAATACCGATACACAAATTAAAATATTGCCTCGTTGGTCTAGTGGTTAGATGTGCCGCCTTTGGATCAACGGGTCCCGGATTCGATTCCGAGGTCGGGCAAGTGTCTTTGTCTAAACCAGAGGCACTGGCTCGGAGTCTGGGTGTCATTTCTATCTATAATATGTATGTATTTACAAAAATAAAAAATGTATCTAAGTAGTTAATCATCCATCTCATTACCATAACACAAGCATTAAGTTGCTAAGCTTGGGACGAGATGGCGTTGTGTGAAATGTCACACAACGCCATCTCATGATATTTATTTATTTATCCTTAACGTAAAGTGTATATTGGGCGGCCTTGTAGCCCGATCTTTACCAGGCAAACTTTTTCTTATTTATTTTAAGTAGCTTACTGGTTATTGACTTATACCCTTAGGCCAGGATATTTATATTTATTTATAATTATCAGACTGTAAATATAAAATAAATATAATAAATATCCTTGGACATTTCACACAACGCCATCTCGTCCCAAGCTAAGCAACTTAATGCTTGTGTTATGGTAACGAGATGGATGATAAACTACTTATATACATTTTTTTTGTAAATACATACATATTATAGATAATATCTCCCACAATCGTATCTCTCTCTCGTTTTTAATTGGTCATATTTAACCAGTAAGACAGGCTTTCCCACAGCAGATTACATCTTTAAGTAAGAGTAGTTCTCACAGTTGTAATCTACCACGCTTAAGTCAATGCGACTAAATCTCTCCGACCATATAAGCTTGACACCTGACGCTTTGCACATAGCAACTGTACGCTCGGTCTATTTGCGTTTGTCAGCAGGCCAAGAAGCCGAAGACCAGGGAGGAGGCACAGAAGGAGATCCTCGACGCTGAGCTGGACATGTTCACTAAGCAACAGGTGAGGTCTTCTCATATCTCTTTTTACCCACGGACGAAGAACTACGGTTTTTTATACCACCATTTTTATTAACCCCCGACGCAAAAAGAGGGGTGTTATAAGTTTCACGTGTCTGTCTGTCCGTCGGTCTGTCTGTCTGTCTGTGGCACCGTAGCTCGCGAACGGATGAAGCGATTTCAATACAGTTTTTTTTGTATGACAGGTGACTTACGGGCGAGTGTTCTTAGACATGTTTGATGAAAATCGGTTAAGTCGTTTAAAAGTTATGGGGGGTGAAAGTGGGGAAGAATAATCGAGTGGGGTCTCAAACGAAAGTGCATCACGTGCACATTACAAAATAATATGTTCCATGAAAATCAACTGACAACCTACAAAAAGCAGAAAATAAAAATTAAATTAAAATTTCAATAAACCCCCGACACAATTACCTAAGTTCCCTTTAAAAACTTTATTGAAATTTTTTATTTAATTTTTATATCAGTGTGGATTTAGAATATGTATATAGTGTCACCACTGCATTGCATCCTGAGGGTGTCTTAAGAGATGTCAAAGGGAAATTACCAAGGCCGAGAATCTAGCCGCAAGAGAAGGAACACTTGAAACGAAACACTGTGCCAACCAGTCTGGCGAGCGTGGCACACTAGGCTAATCAATCTGCCTGTGTTGGGAGGAGACCCGACTGAGCAGTGGGTCAATGTGAGCCAAGTAGTAGTAGTTATATCGTTGACAGTTCGCTTGATGGTAAGAGAGTACGACGCTTGATGGTAGCCAATTGACGTTTGAAGGTGCCACAAACGTGACGCCAACACTGTTATTCGACAGAATTCCGCATCGCCGGTTTATGTGGGAATCCAGTGTCGTCGTTTCAGCACCCACTACTGAGTCGGGCCTCCTCCAATATCATGGAGGGAAATTAGCCTACTGTGCCACGCTGGAAATTTTCGGGTTTTCCTTCTCTGGCGGCTAGGTTTGTCATCTCCTTTTGTCGGCTCTTACGACACCCTCGGGATGGAACGGGGTGGTGACACTATGAATTCTAAATCCGTCACCACATGGAATTAGCTATACCCATTGACAAAGGTTATGATTTACCACCATCAGAGGCAACTAAAAGAAGGCAACAGGCAGATTATTGCGTGCTTTTAGTGCCTCTTACGACACCATCAGGATGGCATGGGTTGGTGACATTGTGAATTCTAAATTTCTAGAATGTATTTGATGTTGTCATGACAGGAGGGACTTGACGTCACCGACTTGGCGAAGAAGATTGGCGAGCTGCGTAGACAGTTGGCGTTGCAGTTTCCTACGCATCTCACAACGAGGAGGCCTCATGGAAGGTAAACTTGTCTATATTCTGGATCTTGCTATTCGCGCGGTTAGTAGGTTTAACTACCATAGTCAAATCATAAACGACGGAAACTACCATCTCTTAAAGGACTTTTCTAGTTACCTGGTTAATGGTTAAATAGGTTGTCATTTGGTAACTGGTTAAGTCCTTTAAGAGTTTCCATTTAGGACTGGTTTGGTTATGAGCACCGTATGCCAAACTTAACTATATTCAAGATGGACTTAGAAGTTTAAACAAAAAGGTTTTTTTGTCTATTTTTTATGATTTTTCCTTCATTCAATGCCAATGGTTCAATCATTATCAACACAAAAACAGTGAGCTGAACGAATAGGGTCGTTGTAGACGATCGATATTTGGGAATACATTAATTAGTGAAAACAAAAAATCTTTCCGACATTTAAATAATGTTATGTCAGTTTTCCTGCAGCTTTAAATATCTATGTTTATTGGCTATCCAACGGAAAAATCCAATAGAAAAAGTGACTTGGGGTGTCTGAGGTGTGTGCTAAACAATAGATCACATTGCCTCGTTGGTCTAGGGGTTTGATGTGCCGCGCTTTTGGATCAACGGGTCCCAGGTTCGATTCCGGGGTTGAGTAAGTGTCTAAACCAGAGGCACTTGCTCTGAGTCTGGGTTTCATTTGTGATCGTGAATAACATGTTTGTATACTGCCCCCGCAATACAGGATATACATAGTGCACGCGTTCCGTCTCTTTTAAAAGAAAAATAAGACATTGGATATTCCAGAATTATTGCATATTTTAAACTGAATAATTTAATGTTTCAAGCTATCGCATTGTGAAGCGAAAGATTAGGTAAGAAATCTACACAATACACATAGTGTTATGATCTTACCTCCAATATGAATATTTGAAATTAGCAATACTACTATTCGGCCCATAGATAACCCACTGCTGAGTCGGGCCTCCTCCAGTTAGTTGGAGGGTAAATAGCCTACTGTGCCACGCTGGCCAGACGGGTTGGCACAGAGTTTCATATCAAGTTTTCCTTCTGTTGTGGCTAGTTTATCAGCCTTGTTATATCCCTTTGTCGGCTCACCCTCAGGATGGAATGGGGTGGTGAAACTATGTGTTCTAAATCCGTCAGCACACGGAATTAGCAATACCCACTGACAAGGGTATGATTTACCATCTCAGATTGGTCACGCACTGCTCAACCCGCCACCTTTCGCACCTACGGAATCGCAAGTAATTATAGCCCTGTACTTTTGTGCTACGGATACGAGTCACTTAGGCTCAAAACACCGCCGTAATTCAAGAAATATTTTTTGTGATACTGACTCTTTTTAAAGTGGGACAGTCTGTGGGTCATTTAGCCCATAAATCCTCCATGGAGGGCAATGGAGTCGACAAAAGGAAATGTGAAGGCCGATAACCCAGCCGCGAAGAGAAGGAAAACTTGATACGAAACTCTGTGCCAAATGACTGGCCAGCGTGGCATTAACGGAATCCGGATCCTAAAGGTGCCATAAGACCCGGCAAAGGGCAACGATAAGGCCGAAAACCTGGCCGCAAGAGAAGGCAAAATTGATACGATACGGTTTTTTTTACCTCGGGGATCCTCATGGATTCCCGGCCGTTGGAGACTGGCCAGGGTATGTGGGACTCCGGGGCGTGTAGAGATGGTGAATTGCGCCCCGACCTACCAACTAAAACCGACGGCGATCCTCGACTGCCCAAACCAGGGTCACGGGATTCACTCCCATTACGGGAGCATGCTCCGTGACCTGATACGATACCCTGTGCCAACCCGTCTGGCCAGCGTGGCATAGTAGGCTAATTACCCTCCGTGTAGTTGGAAGAGACCGCACTCAGCAGTGGGCAGGGTTCCGCCCTGCACAGCAGAACTGCTCGGCGCTGGCTTCCAGTGGGACTTTCACGCTGATGGTTATGTTATGTCCAGGGGCGGTCGCTTCAGCTCGACGCCTCGGTTCGCTCGCGGCGGCGCCAACATCGCCAAGCCGTTCGGCGGCAGCCAGTCGGTGGACCATCGGCCGCGGGCGCTGCTCATCTCGGGATTCGAACCCGACGACCTGGACGCGCTAGTGAAGCACTTCTCCGTGAGTCCGTTTGCGTAATCTGTGCCGATCGATGCGAACGCTGTCTATCAGAGATTTCTCTATCCAATAGTAGTTAATCGCCTTTTCAGAAGAATAAAGTCTTAAAGTTATTTCATAGCAAATAAGTAATTTATTCTTAAATATATCGTCCATTATCAATTTGAACGCATACTTTAACAATAAACAAAAGAGTGTGTGTGTGTCAAATACATGGCAGTGTGTGTAATGATTTGTTTTGGGAAAATATTAAAAATAAAATTGCATTTTGCACTCCTCTACTACATATTATAAAACAAAGTCGCTGTCGTCTGTCCGTCCCTATGTATGCTTAAATCTTTAAAACTACGCAACGGATTTTGAAGCGGTTTTTTTAATAGATAGAGCTTCAAGATGAAGGTTTATATGTATAACTAGTGGCCCGCCCCGGCTTCGCCCGTGCAAAGCGGGGGTGGGTTATACATATAAACCTTCCTCTGGAATCACTCTATCTATTAAAAAAAACCGCTTCAAAATCCGTAGTGTAGTTTAAAAGATTTAAGCATACATAGGGACGGACAGACGACAGCGACTTTGTTTTATACTATGTAGTGATACATCCATAATATAGTAGAGAAACACTGAAAAATTTAGAGGTTCAATATTGCACCCGTGCGAACCCGGGGCGGTTCGCTAGTTTTATATACATTTCATACTCCTCCGTCCGCGCATATTTCGTAAAAAGGCATACAAAGTTAATAATATATAGATGATTCTTCATATTAATATTACAATTGAAGGAATTTTTGTGTCTTCAATATGGTACAAGTGACTTTATTCTTTGGGACAGAGTATTATAAATGTGGGTATTGCTCGATCACTCACAGGTCTGCTACAGGGACCAGTTCTAGATCTATTACCGTTTGTAATGTATAAAAATAATTATACATGTATAAATAGTTTAAACTGGCCATGGCGCGGGGAGTTAACCGACATGTTCTTTCAGCTATTTACTGGAAATTACCCAACACCGGGTAACTCCTGTTGTCGATCCCAGTGAATTTGGGAAACGGCAAGAATGAAAGTCCTTTCAGCCATTTACGTATGGGCAGGTGCTTTGGTAATGTGTACTTTTTTAATTGAAATTTCCAGTGTTAGTTATTGTTAGGTCACTTTGACACTTTTTAATTTGTGTAGATAGTTTGCTCTGCGACTTAACAAAATCCGATCTGTCCTGTTGCTAACGTCATGGTGTGTCGTCTAGCAATACGGCGAGGTAGTGAGCAAGCAGGTGGAGCTGTCCGTGCCTCAGCTGGTTCTGCAATATCGGTCGCGGGCGCACGCTGAGCTGGCAGCCGCCAGTGGACGCCACTACGGGGATCGGACGCTGTCGGTGAGTACCCGCCGGCTTTCAGGTGTACGTGAACATCCTTGCTGGAGGGCTTGGGAGAGCTGACCACGGCTGGCGGTTTTTGACTAGTGTGGCGGATGACTTGATAGTGCTGCATGGATAAGGGCGCCCGCCCGGCTTACCTAATAAAAGGCCTCCCTGTATTCAGGGGAATGCTAATTCTTGTCTATGCGGTACTAGAATATGACATTGTACTTTATAGGGCCTCATGATTCTACTACTACTCGGTCCGTAAATGTCCTACTGCTGAGTCGAGAGAGGGTCTCCCATCACAGAGAGGGTAATTAATAGAGATGAAACGGATATCCGGTAACTATCCGGTATCCGGCCTATCCGGCGGCATTAATACTATCCGGCCGAATACCGGATAACTAAATACTATTCGGCAGGACAGGCTTGACGGCGAATTAAAAAAAAAATGGATAAAATATATATTTTAAGTAATTATTTGTTTTTTTTTTATTATAATTATATTTGATTATAATTACTTATGAATTATAATTAGTTTTAGTTGTAAAATTTTAATCACACAATAGTAAATGAATGTAATAGAAAGAAAACGAATTAATCAGTACTCATACTGCACTAAGGGCGAATTTTGGTGAATAAATTCTAATTTCTCTGTATTGAAGAAGACGGCGGTTTCGCTTCTCTTCATAAATAAGGCCAGCTTCAGAAAAGTCTTTCGCTGTACACACTACTACAAGTTGTGTGTGTGTGTGCGATGCACCAAACGGCTAAGTTCCACCGGATATTCGGCTATTCGGCCACATAGTTGGCCGAATATTCGGTATCCGGTATCCGGCCAAACTGCTATCCGTTTCATCTCTAGTAATTAACCTACTGTGCCACGCTGAGCGGACGGGTTAGGGCAGGGTTTCGTATCAAGTATTTCGTTTCTTGCGGCTAGGTTTTTCGGCCTAGTCATTTCCTTTTGCTGGCTCTTATGACATCCTCACATTGGAATGGGGTGGTGGCACTTTGTATTCTAAATCCATCACACGGGAATCCGAAGTATAATAATAACTAGTTCTGGTCATTACCATAGGAATCGTTACTAGAACATGAAATTTTACAATAGTGAGGCTCCATGATCACACCGTCTGCGCCACTTTGGAACGTGACATTTGTAATCATATCGGCTGCGCCATTATTAATAGCATATGAGCGTTTTGAAATATGTGGCAACACATTTTTGCGCGCAGATAACTTGGGTGGCGAACAACAATACGAGCACCGCCAAGACGCTGCCGAGCCCCGTGACCCCCTCAGTCCCGACGGCCTCCGCTGCCCCCGCGATCCCAGTCGCCCCTCAGCCGGAGGCCAACGGCGACTCGACAAACAACGAAAACGAAGAGCCGGCACTAATTGTAAGAATATTATGAAAGTTCCGAAGAATAAAGACCTAACTGCAATACTGCTTTGAAACCATTTTGAACTTTATATATGAAGAATAGAGTTCAAAATGGTTTCAAAACAGTATTGCAGATAGGTATTTATTCTTCGGAACAGTCGATTACTCAATCATTTTGTAACACCGCAGATCATTCATAGTAACAGTTATTATATATCAGGGGCTTGATGTGGCGCCTTCGGTTCGGTTCTGGGGTTGGGTTATCTTTGTGTAAACTAGAGGCACTCTCAGAGTCTGGGTGTCATTTGTGTTCGTGAATTACATATTTGTAAACTGCCCCCGCGATAAATGTCAAAGATATTGCATTCGTTTAAAAACCTGTATAACTTGTTTTGCTTTCTTTTCATACAAAATAATTCGACCGTATTTAGAGTGACACTTTCCCATCACTTTTTGGATCACAAGTTTTCTAGAATTTTCTGTAACGGAATGATTTCCCTTAGCGGCCGGGTAGTCCGCTCCGCTTCGACGAGGAGGAGGAGGACGAGAGAGAGGAGGAGCGCTCGTGGCGCCGTTGACACAGCGCCACGCACCCGCGCCGACGCGAGGGCTAGCCCCGGCCCATGGTCCACCATGGTCCACCATGGTCCACGGGCCACGGGCCACGGAACACACGCCAATTGCGCCTCTTTGGCCTTTAGCATATTTTTATTTATACAGCGTGAAACAAAGATCTTGTAGCCATCAGAAACAGTGCCTGCCTGCCGTCTAGCCATTGTCAATACAGTCCTACAAGCTTCGTAATGATTAGCAATGTTTCTTGGGGTTTCTGCTCTTGATTCTCTAGTTATGTTACCAAAATGTTAAGAAAACAAAAGTGTCATTTAACAGACTCCAATTAAGGAAGTGGTTCTCAATTCGTACGCGTAACTCCGATGAAATCATTTTGGGAAAATAATTGATATTACATATTACCTTCAGATTGGTGCTAGTGAAATTTTAACGAACACTGTTCAGTATATTGCAAATTTTATGGCACACTAGGCCAATTAATCTCCATGTAGTTGGAGGAGACCAAGAAGTGAACAAAACCATCTGTCGAAAAACAACTTTCATTTCATCAAAATATTCTTGCACTACTTGTTGGTTCTGAGTTTACTAAAAAATACAATTATCACTACATAGTATAAAACAAAGTCGTTGTTGTCTGTCCGTCCCTATGTATGCTTAAATCTTTAAAACTACGCAACGGAGTTTGAAGCGGTTTTTTAATAGATAGAGTGATTCAAGAGGAAGGTCGCTAGTTTAAAAATAAACCGTAAAATCAAAACAACAGACAATCACTTGAAGACAGACCTCGACGTTAATTAGGATGTAGGTATACCCAAGACACCGATTTCAAATGGTTACTACTTCTACATAACCCACAAATGACCCACTGCTGAGACGGGCCTCCTCCCATCACAGGGCCATTAGCCATTCAAATGGTTGTTACTTATTGACTGTTCAGAATATATAACTTCCCCACCGCACGCTGGGAATTAACGCGTGTTGTAAAACTCAACAAAACCCAGCACGCTTGGTGGTAGGATAGAATGGTCCGCCCGGCTCGCTACCACCCTCACATCTAAGTCAGGCACAAAGCAGTTTTACTGTGTTCCGTCGTGTGTATGTGTGAGCCGTTGCGATTTGCCTTGGATTGCCTGCTCCATCTGGTCAAAGGCATTTAAAAACTGATAAAAAAAACCTTTATTTCAATTTAGTGTTACCCCCCTAATTATTAAGTTTCATAACTTTAAAAACAAGTACTCGAAACCTAGATTACTAAGCTTTGGCAACTAGTTGGCAATTAAGTTTGTAACATTCTGTAAAAGGCAAGGGCATTTAAGATGGCGCCAAGTCTGAAATTAATTTGGCATCGCAAGCGGGAATCGTACCAGCGACTGGCGTGCGTTACGTGGACCAGACGTGGACTGTCTAGTAGTTACTGATATTATCTCGCGTCATTTCGCGAGTGCGCTACGGAGAAGAGCCGGCAAGAAAGTGCACAGTTGCTTTCTTGCACTGAAACTGGGTAAAAATATTACGGTGACGCACATAATTATTTTTTAAGGAAATGTTAGCGTGCGCCGCTACCGTAGCGCACTCGCGTCACGCTACACCGACGCCAACAATGTTACATAATATTATTATTATTGTTTGTTTTTTTTTTCTAATTCCTAAGTTATAGTTTTAACTTTTAGTTTTTATTTTCTATCTACACAATGAAATACGGTAGATTGACGTGTTTTGAAATTGTCTGTCTCTTTCTCTCTTAGAGTGTATCATCGAGAAAATATACTCTGTATAAATATACAAGCATTTAGAATCTAATTCACCTTAATCCACAACAAACCCATTACTAAGAAGAGCCCCCTCCAACTACATGGAGGAAAATTTGTTATTTTTATTTACAATTTTATTTGTTTTCACAGACACGTTTGGCTTTCAAGGCACGTCAATAGATTTGAAATGGTTTTTGCTTACTTGTATCATTTCGTTACGATGGTCAAATGTAATTTGGGCTGTATTGTGTGAGGCGTAAGGTCTAAAGTGATACCGCGTCACAGTCAGAGTTGCGAGAACCGCTAAATTGCTAGATTGATGGATAGCCTTAACGCTGGTCGAGGTTTCTGAAAGCGATTTTCAGGCTGTGACGTCATTGTTGTAGGAAAAAAAAGCAAACGCGTGGTCTCACAACGAATTTTTTTTACCGAATAAATTCTTTATTTGCAATATACTCTGCACGGGCTAATATGCTGGCTAGCTGGGTTTTTGGCGAATTTGTGTATTGATTTGTTGTTGTTTCAACCCATAAATGGCCCACTACTGAGTCGGGCCACCTCCAAAATACTGTAGGGATATTAGCCTACTGTGCTACGCTGGCAAGATGGGTTGGCCCAGGGTTCCGTATCAAGTTTTCCTTCTCTTGCGACTAGGTTTTCGGCCTTGGAGTTTTCTTTTGTCGGCTCTTACGACATTCTCAGGATGGGATGGGGCGCTGACAGTATGTATTGTAAATCCGTCACCACGCGAAAGAAGAGGAGGAGAAGGAAAAGGAAGACTTGATACGGATCCCTGTGCCAACCCGTCTGGCCACCGTGGCATAGTAGGCTAATTACTCAACAGTGGGTCATCTATGGGTTGAGTAATAAAAGATATAATCTGAGATCGTTTATAAATTAATGATTTATCAGTTCAAAACATAATACCTTGTTTTTGTTACCGGCTACGTATGAGATATCGAAAGCTATTACTATGAAACATATTTTATAAATGATGCAGTCTCAACGCAATCTTGGCCTTAGTATATAATATGCCTTAATACGTTAACTTCAGCCGTAGAGTTTATAGGACTTTGCGCTTAAGCACAATGTGACGAAGGTACAAAATTCGTTGTGAGCGCACACGGCTTGCCGCTGGTCGCTCGTCGTAGTATAGTTGCGATAGTCAGGATTTGGACGTATGGTGGGTTTTCTCATGTCTTGTCTCGATTTCATCGTGTGGGGATGATTCCTCGATACCACCAACACTGACTACGCTACTTAGTTTATTAGTAGTTGATAGTTATACAAATACAATTTAAATTTAATACAACAATCGATGTAATACGTTTTCTTTTGTGAATTCTTGTTTTGATTTTGTACATATTGTTGTATGTTAGGGTTAAGTGGAGGCCCGCGCACACTCTTTTGTGGACACAACTGGATCGGACGCAGCGGGGGGTTCGCTTTGATCAACCAGGTTGACTATGAAACAAGAGAAGGGCATCTTGATAACAGGCCAACGTGGCGTGTAACACTGCTTTGCAATAATAACGTGACATCTTCAAACAATAGTTCATTTTATTATAGGCCTTGTTGAATTAAAATTTATTTACGCACGCTTTACTTGGCTAAGCTGGCGAATGCGTGACGAGAGCGTTACGAAAAGTGTGACTGGGCGAAGCGAACGGAAGTTGAGAGGGAGATGTTAGTTAAGATAGAAAGAGAGATAGTTACGTTTAGTATACAAATGTAGGAAAAAAAGAGAGCTTTCTCTCTTCCTATCATAGCCAGTGCATGAAATGTGTATATCTCAGTCAGTAGTTAGTTTGCGAGTTTGATAGCGTTACGCGAACGGTGATATCAAGATTATTTCGTAGTTTAATTTCGCTCTTGAACATATCTATAGTATAATATTTTGTTCAATACACTAAATATTCTACGTTTAAGCGAATAAAATTGTAAATTCTTTGAAGTTTACATTTACTTTACTATGTTTTAATTCAGTCGTGTGTGTCTAAAGCACTTTGACTTTTTTTTAATGATTGTAAAATGATTCCTTGTAGGACAGTGAATTTTAAGTCGTCACGTTGTTCTTGCAAAGAGGCGATAAGGCCAAATTACTTAAAATATACAAAGAACTTAAAACGTAGCAATGATTATTTTAAAATACCCACACTATACAATGGCGTGACAAAGTAAAGCTGTCCCGCTGATGATTACGTCCCTCCCCCCGCTGTGGCTGGTTCTGGCCATTCGCGTGACGTTTATATATGGCGGTCTTGACGTATTTTTTTTGCGAATTTTGTCTAGAAAAAGCAAACATTGCTTGCGATTTGATTAAGAGTGCTAATCTCGGGATATTTTTTTTCCCGTAACGCCAATTTAGTGTCATTTGTTTGACAATAGATGGCGCTGTTTCGTTAATTAACAACATACTTAATAACACAGCGAGTAAGCCGAAAATGGCTTCAATCAGCGAAATCTAGTCGGCTTTTAAGCTTATTAGTGATGTTTATGTAATTTTGGATGCGGAATTTGATGACTGGGCCGATCACAAAGCAATAATTAACATGAGAGTGTGCGCGACGCCGCAATGTACATAATATACTAGATATAGTGGCTTGTTTAATTGTATTTGTTTTAGAACGACTGTCGAGTGGTCGCGGGCATGTCTAGATTTTGAGCGGTGTTCATACACATACGTTATATCTTGCGTAGGGTCAAGCATATGCCTCGCCTGTTGGTAAACCGCTGCCCAAGGACCTATGCGACATTCCAATGTCCACTGCCAGGTGAGAGTATCTCACTGGCAGCAAATTCCTTCGCTGCCAGCAAGTTTCCCTTGCGCAGGACCACAACACCTAATGATGATGTTATTCTCCGGTGTTCTGTAAGGTCCTCGCAAGTGGAACAGCTACAGGGAGCGAATGCTGCCAGCGTCTTTGACCTCGAATGTCGCTAAAGACCTTTCTTGATACGAGGACTGTTCCGAAGAATAAAGACCTATCTGCAATACTGCTTTGAAACCATTTTGAACTTCATATTATATTTATGAAGAATAGAGTTCAAAATGGTTTCAAAACAGTATTGCAAATAGGTTTTTATTCTTCAGAACAGTATTTTCAAGCTGCTTGAAAATACTTAAAAAAAATCAGTTTGAAATCTAGACAAACCCACGCCATGCGGCAATGTTATTGTAAAAACTATTGTATGTATGTACGAACGATGCAAAAGATTTTTTTTTGAAAAAGAAATAAATATACTGTACGCCGTAAAAAAGATCCCCCAACGGCGCAAAAGATATTTTTTCAAAGCGAGTGGAGGCGGCTCACGTGATGTGTGACAAGAAAAAAATGCCTTGTTTAATTTTGTTTGTAAAAAAAGATGGCCGCCGTAATAAAAAAAAAAGATGTGTCCCTGTTTCTGAAGCTCACACAAATCGATATGGCGCTTGCGCAAATTTTTTTTCAGCTGGAGGAATTCGTCGCTGCGGAAGTCTAGCGTAAGTCAACGGACAGTGCGATACGTAATCTATCTGATTTACATACATATTATAGATAGAAATGACACCCAGACTCCGAGCCAGGTTTATACAAAGTCACTTGCCCGACCCCGGAATCGAACCCGTTGATCATTCATTTGTGGCTTTTCGCCCTTGTTATATATCCTTTTCGCGGCTCTTACGACATGCTTCAGCGCGGAATGGGGTGGTGACACTATTCTAAATCTGTCTACAACGTCGAGATATAAGAAAACTAGAATACGCTATAATCTTTTTATTAGTGAAATATAATTTCTTAATCTACTACAGTAATCAAGTAATACTAGATATCCGATTAAAACCAAAAAACCGCCCGAGAAATTAAGATTTCACTTTGTGGTCTTGTTTCGACGAAACCTCTTATCACAGACCAATGTGTGTATGTTGTGCAGTCTCGGCCGGTTTAATGTCCACGTATTTTTCTTCTTGAACTCTATACAGATATTGTTACTAACATAATTCATCTTAAATACATTAACATCGATGCATATACAGAGTGGTTTATGGTATAGCGAACACCTGAAAGTAGTTTGTTTAAATTAGTTTTTATTTTAGTCGTTAAATAGAACTAATGTAACAAACAATAAGACTGTCCGCGCTAAAGTCTATCACACGCAGAACGCCTGATTATGGGGAGTAAAGCAGATACTAGGTAAATTATTACTAGGTGACCCGGAAAACGTTGTATTGCCATATAAATATAGCTATTAAAAATAGGAGTTGATCGTAGAGGGGTGAAAATATAGGGTTGAATGTATTTTTGTATGCTGTATCCTATATTTTTTGTCTTTTTTACATGAAAGATATTTTTTTGGTTGGACCACCCTTTACATTTAGGGGGATGAAAAATAGATGTTGTCCGATTCGCAGGCTTAACCGACATGCACAGAAAATTTCACGAAAATCGGTCGAGTCATTTCGGAGGACGAGAATTTTATATATTAGATTTAAAGTGTTATCTATTTGATACTGTCGAAGTTAGTGCTATACAATAAATCACGTTGTATATACATACTTGTCAATAGTTTAAATATTGTAATTCTCTCATTTATATTTCTTCCTCTCTGGATGGAACCATATTACGAAGGTGCGGATCTGTGTGGGCCTTAGCGTGATGATGTACTCTGTATCCTGGGATGCCTCGTCTTCAGCGCTGGTCTCACGCTCAGACTTGCTTGACCTCTTCCTCCGTCTCCTGACTCCCTTTTCCACGTCTCCACTTTCCTCAGATTCCTCGGAATGCTCATCGCTATAATTTCTGCGCATGGTCTTGTGTGAACGTCTTTCTTTCGGTTTCTCTGAAATTACATTTTTCTATAAAAAACTTGATCCGTGTGGTGAAGGATTTGGAACAAATAGTGCAGCCACCCTATTACATCCTGAGGATATCCGACAAAAATTCGTGACGGGGCCGGAGACCTTGCCACAAGAGAAGGAAATCTTGATACGAAACCCTGTGGGTTTGGTCTGGTGAGCGTGGCACAGTAGGCTAATTACCCTCCATGTGATTGGAGGAGGCCCGACTCAGCAGTGGGTCATTATGGGCCGACTAGTATAAGTAGTATTCGTAAGTGACCATTGTGTCCTATCTGTGTAGTGACGGATTTAAAATATATAGTGTCATTCCATCCTTTTTTTTTTATTTTTTTTTTGTTGTCGCTTTGGAAATGCTTTATGCATACCACCGCCCCCCGGGGGAGAGGTCGGTGATTATTTTGGACTCCGACAAGGGTCGTCTACCCAAGAGTCGTCTACCCACTAAAACCCCAGCGGTATACCCACACACGGCGCGCTTGGGCGTCACAAGTTCGCGTAAACGCATTCGACTGTGACGCCCCGGCGTGGTGCCCGCAACGGGCAAGGGACTGTCAGAGAGGGCATCCCGGTACACTGAGACGCCCTCAGTCATCGAGGCTTTCGTCGGTGGCGGTTAATTGGTTCGTCAATTTTCTATATTATTAAATAATAATTTAACAAAAATTCTTATTTTTTAAAATCTTATAGTGACGATAGACTTGGGGTTTCTGAGGTTTGCACTATACCTACAATAGATCACGGTGTATACATATACCTTTCTTTTCCATCTCATAACTCCCATCAGCGAAATACGAAGCACCTTTTTCTTGCCTCCTCTTCTTAGCAAGACGACCCTTTCTAACACTCCCGACATTTTCCCTAAAGTTCTGAGGTCTCTTGCTATTCTTTCTCGGTATATTTTTGTTGTTGTCCTCTCTAAAGGGACTCGCTCTTGGTTTGTGTCTGTAATACATATCGTATATGGACTTTGTGACACCATCGTCCAATTCTTCTGTTGACTGTTGATGTATCACTAAAAATATAATAAAGAAGAATTAAAACAAAACAACTACCACTCGGTTCATAATTAATGACCCAATGCTGAGTCGGGCCTCCTTCAAATTAAAACTATTTTTATTTTATTCGAAAAAATTATTACGAATGATATCAAATAGTCAAAATTTAAAAAGAGAAATAAATATAATAAATCATTTACTTTTCCGGTTCCATTTAGTAGCACCGGTTCGGAATGCCATTCCACAGAGAAGAGCCGGCAAGAAACTCCACGGTTGCTCTTTTAAATAAAAGAGTTACTATGACCGAGGACTGGGATGGTGACCTTATGTGTTCTTAATCCGACACCACATGGCCATTAAAACAAACCACCCTAATTCCTTTGGTCAGCGTTACATCATTATCATTTCAGCCTCTTCCAAACTATTGGAGGGAAATTATCCTTCTTTTGTTTTTTTTTACACGGTGTCCTTTATGGACTTTCCCTGCCAGCCTGGGGATGGCCAACAGGGAGTGTATGGGAGTCCCCCCACCTCTGTGAGGAGGCGGAGTCATACCCACTAAACGTCCCCGGGGTGTACCCTCCCGCGCTTGACCCGTGGGCTCTGACTATCTCCACGGGCAGGGAAATTAGCCTACTGTGCCACTCTGGCCAGACGGGTTTGCACAGGGCTACGTATCAACTTTTCCTTCTCTTGCGGATAGGTGACCAGCCTCTTGCGTTCTTTCAGTCGCCTTTTACGACATTCCCAGAATAGTGTGGGTTGGTGACATTGTGTATTCGTCCGTCACCACACGAACTCGATAATTCACATTAGATCTCTTACCATCACTCTTAATCTTCTTCGCGCTGCCATCTCTTAGTCCGCTCTTTGATTTCCTACGTTTATAAATCTTCTCCTCAGATGATGTCACCTCAAGAGAGTCAAGTCTCTCTAATTCTGGTCTTCTTGTTGTCATTTTACTACTCGCAGGTCTCGATGTTATCTTAGTGGTAGCTCGATCTACTATTAAGCTGGAAGTCAAAGGTTCTTTTTACTAATACGCTTATTTAAAAGCTGTATATAAATAATAATAAATAATAAATATCCTTGGACATTTCACACAACGCCATCTCGTCCCAAGCTAAGCAACTTAATGCTTGTGTTATGGTAACGAGATGGATGATATACTACTTATATACATTTTTTTTTGTAAACACCTACATACATATTATAGATAGAAATGACACCCAGACTCCGAGCCAGTGCCTCTGGTTTAGACAAAGACACTTGCCTGACCCCGGAATCGAACCCGGGACCCGTTGATCCAAAGGAGGCACATCTAACCACTAGACCAACGAGGCAGTCAAATATATATAGATAGATAGATAGATAGATATTCTTTATTGTACTTGTACACAAAAGAAACTTAAACATAACCTAAATACAAAATTACAGTACAAATGGCGGTCTTATTGCTAAAAGCAATTTCTTCCAGACAACCGTTGGATGGACTTAGCTGGAACAAGAATCCGTTTAGGGTAATTATAGTGTACATTTATAGATAATAACAAGAAAATATAATATACATACTTAAAAATAATTAAACATATTATTATGTACGACTTAAACAGAAGGTCAAGTAATGCTCCTTCACCATACTCTTGAAAATCGTCAAGGATTGAGCGCACCTCACCGACAATGGCAAGGCATTCCACAGACGTACAGCTTGGATAGTAAAAGATTTATCGTAAAATCGCGTGGAATGCATTGGCATTGCCAGTGTTAAGCTCTCTGATGATCTTAAGGACAATGAATGTGTATCACAGGAGAACTGAAACCGTTCTTTGAGATAATATGGGGTAGTGGGAAGGAAAAGAATACTGTAAAGTAGTGAAAGAATGTGAGTATTCCGACGAAGACGAATTGGGAGCCACTTGAGCTTGTCACGAAATTCCGATACATGATCATATTTGCGTAAACCAAATATGAATATATACATCCGAATCTCCTTTTTAACCGACTCCAAACATAATTAGGTTCTCATTTATATGTCTGTCAGTCCGTGTGGTGACGGATTTAGAATACACGGTGTCACCACCCCATTCCATTCGATAACAGGAAATGACTAGGCCGAAAACAAAAAAAATATTACAGACAGTAGTCGGTATTTAAGAAAACATACCTCGGGTTTATCGTATCATTACTATAAAGAATTTTCGTATCATTTCTCAAAGTGACTCTCTCCGTATCATTACTATTGGAATCATTATTGGTGTCGTTAATGATGTTTTCATTGATATTCTCGGTCACGTTAAGCGATCGTTTCCTTCTGTACTCTTCTGGGTTACGCTGTTTCGTTCTGAATCTTCTTTTCTTTTGCTGCGCACGCGGAGTAGGATTTTGGTCGTCTTCATATGATGAAGGGTCTGAAATTTAACTGTTAATAATACTACATTTATCCATATACTAGCGACCCGCCCCGCTTCGCACGGGTGCAATGATGGACCTCTAAATTTATCAATGTTTCTCTACAATATTATGCTTGTATTATACATATCAACCTTCCTCTTGAATCACTATAACTATTAAAAACAACGCTTCAAAATCCGTTGCGTAGTTTCAAAGATTTAAGCAAACAAAGGGACGGACAGACGATAGCGACTTTGTTTTATAATAATACTACCGACCCGCCCCGGCTTCGCACGGGTGCAATAATTAAGCTCTAAATTTATCAGTGTTTCTCTACAATATTATGGATGTATTATTCTTAAAAACCTTCTTAGTGAATCATTCTATCTATTAAAAAAACCGCTTCAAAATCCATTGCGTAGTTTCAAAGATTTACGCAAACATAGGGACGGACAGACGATAGCGACTTTGTTTTATAGGTACTAATATGTAGTGATGATGTACCTAGTGATATAAATAACTAGGTCATGATTTTGAATATATGATACTTATATTTACCTGACTCTCTATTTTCAGACTGCCTGTGGCTTACGTCGCGAGTCTCCTCAGCGTCTTCGGGAAGCATTCCATCGTCAGCGCCTGTGTACATGTACCTGACAAGAGAATTTAACCCCTTTAACCATTGTGCCGATTTGAGGGAAGGAAGGACCCCCCTTATCACCACTGGTAGGGGGCTTATTCACGTGATGTTTTTTTAACATTTTAACCCCTCCCTCCCCTTTGTGATACGTGGTGAGGTTTAAACTAGTCTCCCCCTTTAAAATCACCTGTATGTTTTAGTACCTACAAAGAATCATGTACTACAAAGAAACACGCCGCTTTTCGGTTTAGAAATCACGCGTTTGGCGGCAAAATAAATACACGTGATATTTTACTATACCCCCCCCCTTAACTCTTGTGATATTTAACCAACCCCTCCCCCCTTTCGAACCTCACGTGATTAATGGGTAGCCCCTAGGCGAGAATAATGAAGCCTTTTTTTTTGCGGTATCGGACTTTTTTTTTTAATTGGTAGTAGTAGTGGACAGGTGATAAATAAATATATCCTTGGACATTTCACACAACGCCATCTCGTCCCAAGTTAAGCAACTTAATGCTTGTGTTATGGTAACGAGATGGATGATAAACTACTTATATACATTATATTTTTGTAAATACATACATATTATAGATAGAAATGACACCCAGACTCCGAGCCAGTGCCTCTGGTTTAGACAAAGACACTTGCCCGACCCCGGAATCGAACCCGGGACCCGTTGATCCAAAGGCGGCACATCTAACCACTAGACCAACGAGGCAGTCAAAATGATGATGGCGATGATACAATAATCAGCCTAGTCGAACAGACACACAAACAGGTCATTATCTGCCTTGTCATTTCCTTTAGTCGGCCCTTACGACACGCTCAGTATAGAACCACCCTGACACTACTAATCAGCCCTTAACAGACCCACTGCTGAGTCGGGCCTCGTCTAATTACATGGAGGGTTTTCCTTGTGTCAAGTTTTCCTTCTCTTGGGATGAGGTGATTTGGCTCTTACGCCTCTTACGACACCCTCAGGATGAAATGGGGTGGTGACACGATGTATTCTAAACATGTCCGCTGGTATACCTGGTACTCCAGTCCATCTGCCGTGCGTCGTCAAGCCACTGGTTGGCAGCCAGGGTCGTCTCCCGAACCTGGCGGATTTCCAGCGAGAGGAACAGCTTCCTGAGGTCTACCGTCACGTGGGTGGGGGTAGCGTTGAAGTCTTCCGGGTGGTTGGCGCCATCAGACTTGTACATGTCTTGGAAAAGTAATGAAATTAAAAAAAATCGCTTTACTTAGACCATAAATATATATTAAAAAACTAGCTGTCCCGGCAAACGTTGTTTTGCCAAATAATTAACCACCCCCCGCGCAACCCTCTAGGTCTTATGGTTCCAGAGATATCGTGATGACTCAATCTATCTATACAACATTGTTTTGCCATGTAATTAAATAGGGGTTGATCGTAGAGGGGTGAAAATTTAGGGTTGTTTGTATTTTTTTATGCTGAATCTTAAAAAAATAAAAGCAAAAATTTTTCTCTAAAAAATAAACAAATTTTTTTTCGATCCCCCCCCCTTGAAATTTAGGGGGATGAAAAATAGATATTGTCCTATTCTCATACCTACCCAATATGCTCACAAAATTTCATCAAAATCGGTCAAGCCGTTTCGGAGGAGTTTGGCATCTAAAACTGTGACACGAGAATTTTATATATTAGAAGAGAAGATAGAATGATAATTTATTGTCTACGTTCATGACGGATTTAGAGATACATACAGTCACCACACCATTCCATCCTGAGGGTGTCATAAGAGCCGACCAAAGGAAATCAAAGGCCGAAATCCTAACCTGAACATAACAATTGGTTTAAACATTAAACTACCTACTACTCAAACGGAACTTTATTAACGTAGGTTTCATCACATAACTCTTATAAATCGTCATAGTTAAAATTACCAATATCATCTTACGACCCTTGTCCCACGCAAGGTGGTAGTCTCCATACACACATATCAGTCGTCATATCTACAGTCACACCTTTCATACACAATTTATCATTTTTAGGCGCAAAGGGATGATCATCCAGCCAGACGAGGTGTGATGTCTGGCTAGGGGTCGCAGCGCCTATTCCCCCGATAGTTGTAGTCGGGGATATCTTAACCTTGCGAATTGCTCTTGAAATTTCGCTATCGCGGTGTAGGACTTTTTCAGTAATTATGGCATTTGTAGGCGATATTTCTTGATGCAATTAGTTCAGATTTTTCGGGTAAACTGTGTAAAGTATGTAGCATGTGGTCGCTACACATTCTTACAATACATCCATTTTATTTTCGGAGTCCGTCCACATTCATGCTGGAACTACGGTTCCAACAGCTGTTCTACAAAAAAGAGCCGGTACGAAACTCTATAGTTGTACTGAACTTAAACACTTTTTAACGGATTTATCGCGTGTATATTACATTATTTAATTCCCGACGTTTCGAATGCTTTGCAGCAGTCGTGGTCGCGGGCTCTCCCGCGACCAGATGACAGTACTACCTGCTTGGGATCCAGTCATTAAATTGATCAAATCTCAAGCAAAACACTCATCTGCAAGACCTCTGGACACCGTGAGCGATTTCTGCGTGCACAGGGAACGTTAGCAATAAAACAAAATTATAGGCGCTAGATTTAACTGTTTCTTTGTACTTTTGAAGACAACTGTCATCTAGTCTCTCCCGCGACCACGACTGCTGCAAAGCATTCGAATCGTCGGGAATTAATTAATGTAATATACACGCGATAAATCCGTTATAAAGTGTTTAATTTCAATGTGTAATAATCGCGAAAACCTAAGACATCTATAGTTGTATTTTTTTCAATGTATTGGGCTGTGTAGCCCATAAATGACCCACTTCTGAATACAGTGTGTAATTAGCCTGCTGTGCTCGTTAACCAGACGGGTCAGCACGGGGTTTCCTATCTAGTTTTAATTCTCTTGCTGCTAGACTTTCCGCCATGTAGCTTCCTGGCTCTTACGACACCCTCAGGATGGAATGGGGTGGTGACACCATGTATTAACAATGTAACATCGACAAGAAATCATTTTAAACGCGCACACAACCTCACTCTTCTGTAAGGTGGAGATTCTTCCCCAATGTGACAGCTCCTGGGTCACCTTTAATGGAACTTCTCTCACCTCTGATGGGGGTCTCCAGGGTGTTCTCGAGACGCAGCAGTACGGACCCTGACTTCCATGGCTCCAGGGTAAGCACGTGGACATGTCGGGGGAGACCGTGCAGCTTCAGGGCTGAGAACTGAACGAAAAAAAATTAAAACCGTGCTGCGTGACGGTGCTTCCGTGTCACCAGCCCATTTCATCCTGAAGGTGTCGTAGAAGCCGACAAAAGGCACGACAAGACTGAAAACCTAGCTGCATGAGAAGGAAAGCTGGATACGTAACCCTGTGCCAACCCATCTGGCCAGCGTGGCACAGTAGGCTTATTACCCTCCCTGTGTTGGGAGGAGGCCCGATTCAGCAGCGGGTCATTTATGAGCTGAGTAGTGTATTGTGTTTTTTCTATATGGAGTTGAAACGTGGACGATACGAGCTCGAGAGAGGCAAAGGATCGATGCTCTGGAGATGTGGTGCTGGAGACGCATGATGAGGATACCCTGGACCGCAAAACGCACCAATCAATCGATACTCTCTTGCCTAAAAATCAATACCCGCCTGTCCACAGTGTGCCATCAACGAATTCTCTCGTATTTCGGTCACATAGTGCGAAGAGGAGACGAAAGTCTTGAAAAACTGATCGTAATCGGGAACACTGATGGCAAACGAGCTCGAGGTCGATCCCCAACAAGGTGGACCGATCAAATGAAAGACACGCACTCCTCAAAACTTTGTTGTATTGCAAGGGAAGCCATGGACAGGACTCGATGGAGGCACATCATCTACTCCAAATGTAACCCATCCACTGGTGACCACGATCCTCAGTCATGAGGGACCGACTAGAGAGAGAGAGAGAGTGTATTGTATTTGTGTATTTACTCACTCTCTTATTTCTCACGTTCTGCCATTTTCTCCTATTGAGCTTGTCTCCGGACGCGAAGAAGAGCCACGGCTCAAACTTCCATCGACGTGCAGCCGCAGACACCTTCTCTGAAAACGTCTGGTCTTCCACTGAAATGACAGTACAGTTTCAATAGCAGTGCTATTAGGAGAGTGGTATCACAATGGAAATAAATAAATAAATATCCTTGGACATTTCACACAACGCCATCTCGTCCAAAGCTAAGCAACTTAATGCTTGTGTTATGGTAACGAGATGGATTATACTTATATACATTTTTTCTTTTGTAAATACATACATATTATAGATAGGAAACACCCAGACCCGGAACAAATGCTTGTAGGTCGTACAAATATTTCTTCCGTGCGGGATTCGAACCCGCGACATGCTGAATAAAATGCATAGAACGACCAGGTTGCGATAGTCGAATTAGCAGTACAACTATTCGAATAGCAGTGCTATGGTAATGACAGCGCTATTCTAATAGGCACTATTCTAATAGGACAGTCCGGCTTATGTGGGACTCCGGGCGTTTAGAGATGGTAAATTGCGCCCTAACCCACCCACTAAGACGGTGAACCCCGACTGCTCGAACCAAGGCCACGGGATTCACTCCCAATCCGGGAGCTTGCTCCGTGACCCGGTATAGTTATGAGGATTTAGAATACACAATGTCACCAACCCATGCCGTCATGAGCGTGTCGTAAGAGGCGACTAAAAGAACGCAAGAGGCAAATCACCTAGCCGAAAGAGAAGGAAAACTTGATAGAAACTCTTTTTTTTTTTTTGCCCGGGGTAAAATCCTTTATGGACTTCCTCGCCGGCCACGGGGATGGCCAGCGAGGGGAGTGTGGGACTCTCCCCAGTAGTGGGGACCTACCCACTAAACCTCCCCGGGTGCTCCAACTCGCGTCCTGTTGCGGCATTGTGGGACTTAAAACGAAATCGTGTGCCAACCCGTCTTGCCAGCGTGGCACAGTAGGCTAATTTCCCTCCATGAATTTGGAGGAGGTCTGACTCAGTAGTGGGTCATTTATGGGCTGAAACGAAACGACGACTTAGCCTACTGTGCCACGCTGGCCAGACAAGTTGGCACAAGATTTCGTTTTATATTTTCGTTCTCATGCGGGTACTAGCTTAAAAATACACACATCTACCTTCATGCTTGTAGTTCCCGAAGAGGATCCTATGCTTGCCACGGACCACCAGGCCTGAGCCATGTTCTTCTTCATTAAGAGTCTCCTCGAGACCGAATCCGTCATCAGTCAGAAGTCTTCTGTGAACCTATATTTTTGTTATGTGAATTTTATTTCACACAAATACAAAATAAAAGTACATTGCAAGACTTAAAACTTTGTTATGTTAAAAAAGAAACTACTGCGTCTGCGTCGCAAAGGAATGATCATCCAGCCAAACGAGGTGGTATGTCTGGCTAGGGGTCGCAGCGCCTATCCCCCCGATAGCTGTAGTCTGGGAATATTTAACTGTGCGAATTGCTCTTGAAACTTCGCTATCGCGGTGTAGAACTTTTTGGTAATTCTCGCATTTGTAGGCGATATTTCTTGATGTTATTAGTTCCGACTTTTCGGGTAAATTGTGTGAAGTATGTAGCATGCCTAGTTAAGATCGCCGGAAAGCAGTGGATGCGGGCGGCCCAGGACCGGCCTTTGTGGAAATCCTTGGGGAAGGCCTATGTCCAGCAGTGGACGTCTTTTGGCTGAAATGATGATGATGATGTAGCATGCTGGTCGGTACACAAACATGACTTTTTGCGCAGGGGTTCAATGTGCCACCTTTGGATCACAGTTGCCCGCTTTGATTCCGAGGTCGGGCAAGTGTCTGTGTAAACCAGAGGCACTTACTTTGACTATGGGTGTTTTTTGTTCATATTATTATACACTACTATCGGCGTTATATCTACATTCATGTCTTTCATAATGCATGTTCTCATTCACACAATCCATCCATCTCTTTTCCCACAACCCTTACGTCCATCCACGTGCATACTAAAACTGCCACTGGTTCAGAATGCCGCAACACAGAGAGTATCCGGCATGAAACTCTGTAGTTGCTTTTTTAAAAACGATCTGTCTTGATTAAAAAAACAGACATTGAGAGAGCTTTTGGGCTTCAGACTCGAAAAATCTTCGCAATTAATGTCAGTTTGTTTTTTGGTTTTACTTCACTTACCATGAGCTCAATTTCTCCTTGGTTGTACGACGTTCCCCCTTGGGGCCTGTCAGCCATCACGCACACTTCAGCACTGCTATTCGTGGAGTGTATACAAATACGGGACGACACCGGGTAATAGCAAGACGCTACTGGTTTCTTCAACTTTTGACCTGCTATGAACATCATCATCAATATAACACATAAATGGCCCACCTCTGAATCGGACTTCCTCCAATTGTAGGGAGGGTATACAGTCAGTGTGGTGACGGGCTTAGAATACACCTTCCCATTCCATTCTGAGGGCACAGTAGGCCCTCCATGTAACTGGAGGAGGCCCGCCTAAGCAGTGGGCGGAGTATTATTAGTAATAGTAAATGAGCTGTCTCGTTTCGTATGGAGTTTTCCTTCTCTTTAGGCTTGGTTGTCTACAATGGTTTCTTAGGTTTTCGCGATTATTACACATTGAAATTAAACATTTTTTAACGGATTTATCGTCTGTATATTACATTATTTAATTCCCAGCGTTTCAAATGCTTTGCAGCAGTCGAGATCGCGGGACACTTTTTTTTTATAGGAAAACGAGGCCACTGCACTAGATAACCTGTATCGCGGGGGAAATTTACAAACATGAAACTCACAAACACAAATGACACCCAGACTCAGAGCAAGTGCCTCTGGTTTACACAAAGACACTTGCCCGGCCCCGCAATCGAACCCGGGACCCCGTGATCCAAAGGCGGCAAATCCAACCCCTAGGCCAACAAGGCAGACTAGATGACAGTTGTCTTCAAAAGTAAAAATAAACAGTTAAATCTACCGCCTTTAATTTTGTTTTATTGATAACGTTCCCCAAAGAGTATAATAATAATATGGGAGACGTTCCCTGTGCACGCAGAAATCGCTCACGGTGTCCAGAGGTCTTGCAGATGAGTGTTTTGCTTGAGATTTGATCAATTTAATGACTGGATCCCAAGCAGGTGGTACTTAAATCCGTTAAATGGTGTTTAATTTCAATTAGTTCTCAGTGCATGCAGTGGTAGGTTGAGCTCTGCCACTGCAAATTCCGTCAAAATTGGTCCAGCCATTTCAGAGCCCAAACATACAGAAAGACAAAAATGTTGTTTTGGTTTATATACCGTGTATACATCCAAATGCAATAAAGCGCCTCGTCCACGATAGATTAAAATTACGACATGTACACATTAACGAGAGATGGTCGGTCTCAGAGAAGTCATCCTTATTGGCATCGGTCTCGACGTCGGTCTCAGAGTAGACATCCTAATTGGCGTCGGTCTCAGAGTAGACTTCCTTATCGGCGTCGGTCTCGGCGTCGGTCTCATTGTAGACATCCTTATTGGCGTCGGTCTCGACGTCAGTTTCAGAGTAGACATCCTAATTGGCGTTGGTCTCAGAGTAGAGTTCCTTATTGGCGTCGGTCTCGGCGTCGGTCTCCGAATAGAGTTCTTTATTGGCGTCGGTCTCGGCGTCGGTCTCAGAGAAGTCATTCTTATTGGCGTCGGTCTCGGCGTTGGTCTCAGAGTAGACATCCTTATTGGCGTCGGTCTCGGCGTCGGTCTCAGAGTAGACTTCCTTATTGGCGTCGGTTTCGGCGTCGGTCTCAGAGTAGACATCCTTATTGGGGTATGTCTCGGCGTTGCTCTCAGAGTAGACATCCTTATTGGCGTCGGTCTCGGCGTCGGTCTCAGAGTAGACATCCTTATTGGCGTCGGCCTCGGCGTGGGTCTCAGAGTAGACATCCTAATTGGCGTCGGTCTCAGAGTAGATTTCCTTATTGGCGTCGGTCTTGGCGTCAGTCTCATTGTAGACATCCTTATTGGCGTCGGTCTCGACGTCGGTTTCAGAGTAGACATCCTAATTGGCGTCGGTCTCAGAGTAGAGTTCCTTATTGGCGTCGGTCTCGGCGTCGGTCTCCGAGTAGAGTTCTTTATTGGCGTCGGTCTCGGCGTCGGTCTCAGAGAAGTCATTCTTACTGGCGTCGGTCTCGGCGTTGGTCTCAGAGTAGACATCCTTATTGGCGTCGGTCTCGGCGTCGGTCTCAGAGTAGACTTCCTTATTGGCGTCGGTTTCGGCGTCGGTCTCAGAGTAGACATACTTATTGGGGTATGTCTCGGCGTTGCTCTCAGAGTAGACATCCTTATTGGCGTCGGTCTCGGCGACGGTCTCAGAGTAGACATCCTTATTGGCGTCGGCCTCGGCGTTGGTCTCAGAGTAGACATCCTAATTGGCGTCGGTCTCAGAGTAGATTTCCTTATTGGCGTCGGTCTTGGCGTCAGTCTCATTGTAGACATCCTTATTGGCGTCGGTCTCGACGTCGGTTTCAGAGTAGAGTTCCTTATTGGCGTCGGTCTCGGCGTCGGTCTCCGAGTAGAGTTCTTTATTGGCGTCGGTCTCGGCGTCGGTCTCAGAGAAATCATTCTTATTGGCGTCGGTCTCGGCGTCGGTCTCAGAGTAGAGTTCCTTATTGGCGTCGGTCTCGGCGTCGGTCTCAGAGTAGACATCCTAATTGGCGTCGGTCTCAGAGTAGAGTTCCTTATTGGCGTCGGTCTCGGCGTCGGTCTCAGAATAGACTTCCTTATTGGCGTCGGTCTCAGAGAAGTCATTCTTATTGGCGTCGGTCTCGGCGTCGGTCTCAGAGAAGTCATTCTTATTGGCGTCCGTCTCGGCGCCGGTCTCAGAGTAGAGTTCCTTATTGGCGTCGGTCTCGGCGTCGGTCTCAGAGTAGACTTCCTTGTTGGCGTCGGTCTCTGAGAAGTAATTCTTATTGGCGTCGGTCTCAGAGAAGTCATTCTTATTGGCGTCGGTCTCGGCGTCGGTCTCAGAGTAGACTTCCTTATTGGCGTCGGTCTCGGCGTCGGTCTCGGAGTAGACATCCTTATTGGGGTATGTCTCGGCGTCGGTCTCAGAGTAGACATTCTTATTGGCGTCGGTTTCGGCGTCGGTCTCAGAGTAGACATCCTAATTGGCGTCGGTCTCAGAGTAGATTTCCTTATTGGCGTCGGTCTCGGCGTCAGTCTCATTGTAGACATCCTTATTGGCGTCGGTCTCGACGTCGGTTTCAGAGTAGACATCCTAATTGGCGTCGGTCTCAGAGAAGAGTTCCTTATTGGCGTCGGTCTCGGCGTCGGTCTCAGAGAAGTCATTCTTATTGGCGCCGGTCTCAGCGTCGGTCTCAGAGTAGAGTTCCTTATTGGCGTCGGTCTCGGCGTCGGTCTCAGAGTAGACATCCTAATTGGCGTCGGTCTCAGAGTAGAGTTCCTTATTGGCGTCGGTCTCGGCGTCGGTCTCAGAGTAGACATCCTAATTGGCGTCGGTCTCAGAGTAGATTTCCTTATTGGCGTCGGTCTTGGCGTCAGTCTCATTGTAGACATCCTTATTGGCGTCGGTCTCGACGTCGGTTTCAGAGTAGAGTTCCTTATTGGCGTCGGTCTCGGCGTCGGTCTCCGAGTAGAGTTCTTTATTGGCGTCGGTCTCGGCGTCGGTCTCAGAGAAATCATTCTTATTGGCGTCGGTCTCGGCGTCGGTCTCAGAGTAGAGTTCCTTATTGGCGTCGGTCTCGGCGTCGGTCTCAGAGTAGACATCCTAATTGGCGTCGGTCTCAGAGTAGAGTTCCTTATTGGCGTCGGTCTCGGCGTCGGTCTCAGAATAGACTTCCTTATTGGCGTCGGTCTCAGAGAAGTCATTCTTATTGGCGTCGGTTTCGGCGTCGGTCTCAGAGTAGACATCCTAATTGGCGTCGGTCTCAGAGTAGATTTCCTTATTGGCGTCGGTCTCGGCGTCAGTCTCATTGTAGACATCCTTATTGGCGTCGGTCTCGACGTCGGTTTCAGAGTAGACATCCTAATTGGCGTCGGTCTCAGAGAAGAGTTCCTTATTGGCGTCGGTCTCGGCGTCGGTCTCAGAGAAGTCATTCTTATTGGCGCCGGTCTCAGCGTCGGTCTCAGAGTAGAGTTCCTTATTGGCGTCGGTCTCGGCGTCGGTCTCAGAGTAGACATCCTAATTGGCGTCGGTCTCAGAGTAGAGTTCCTTATTGGCGTCGGTCTCGGCGTCGGTCTCAGAGTAGACATCCTAATTGGCGTCGGTCTCAGAGTAGATTTCCTTATTGGCGTCGGTCTTGGCGTCAGTCTCATTGTAGACATCCTTATTGGCGTCGGTCTCGACGTCGGTTTCAGAGTAGAGTTCCTTATTGGCGTCGGTCTCGGCGTCGGTCTCCGAGTAGAGTTCTTTATTGGCGTCGGTCTCGGCGTCGGTCTCAGAGAAATCATTCTTATTGGCGTCGGTCTCGGCGTCGGTCTCAGAGTAGAGTTCCTTATTGGCGTCGGTCTCGGCGTCGGTCTCAGAGTAGACATCCTAATTGGCGTCGGTCTCAGAGTAGAGTTCCTTATTGGCGTCGGTCTCGGCGTCGGTCTCAGAATAGACTTCCTTATTGGCGTCGGTCTCAGAGAAGTCATTCTTATTGGCGTCGGTCTCGGCGTCGGTCTCAGAGTAGACTTCCTTATTGGCGTCGGTCTCGGCGTCGGTCTCGGAGTAGACATCCTTATTGGGGTATGTCTCGGCGTCGGTCTCAGAGTAGACATTCTTATTGGCGTCGGTTTCGGCGTCGGTCTCAGAGTAGACGTCCTAATTGGCGTCGGTCTCAGAGTAGATTTCCTTATTGGCGTCGGTCTCGGCGTCAGTCTCATTGTAGACATCCTTATTGGCGTCGGTCTCGACGTCGGTTTCAGAGTAGACATCCTAATTGGCGTCGGTCTCAGAGAAGAGTTCCTTATTGGCGTCGGTCTCGGCGTCGGTCTCAGAGAAGTCATTCTTATTGGCGTCGGTCTCAGCGTCGGTCTCAGAGTAGAGTTCCTTATTGGCGTCGGTCTCGGCGTCAGTCTCAGAGTAGACATCCTAATTGGCGTCGGTCTCAGAGTAGAGTTCCTTATTGGCGTCGGTCTCAGAGAAGTCATTCTTATTGGCGTCGGTCTCGGAGCCGGTCTCAGAGTAGACATCCTTATTGGCGTCGGTCTCGGCGTCAGTCTCATTGTAGACATCCTTATTGGCGTCGGTCTCGACGTCGGTTTCAGAGTAGACATCCTAATTGGCGTCGGTCTCAGAGTAGAGTTCCTTATTGGCGTCGGTCTCGGCGTCGGCTCAGAGAAGTCATTCTTATTGGCGTCGGTCTCAGCGTCGGTCTCAGAGTAGAGTTCCTTATTGGCGTCGGTCTCGGCGTCGGTCTCAGAGTAGACATCCTAATTGGCGTCGGTCTCAGAGTAGAGTTCCTAATTGGCGTCGGTCTCAGAGAAGTCATTCTTATTGGCGTCGGTCTCGGAGCCGGTCTCAGAGTAGACATCCTTATTGGCGTCGGTCTCGGCGTCGGTCTCAGAGAAGTCATTCTTATTGGCGTCGGTCTCGGCGTCGGTCTCAGAGTAGACATCGTTATAGGCGTCGGTCTCGGCTTCGGTCTCAGAGTAGAGTTCCTTATTGGCGTCGGTCTCGGCGTCGGTCTCAGAGTAGACATCCTAATTGGCGTCGGTCTCAGAGTAGAGTTCCTTATTGGCGTCGGTCCCGGCGTCGGTCTCAGAATAGACTTCCTTATTGGCGTCGGTCTCAGAGAAGTCATTCTTATTGGCGTCGGTCTCGGCGTCGGTCTCAGAGAAGTCATTCTTATTGGCGTCGGTCTCGGCGCCGGTCTCAGAGTAGAGTTCCTTATTGGCGTCGGTCTCGGCGTCGGTCTCAGAGTAGAGTTCCTTATTGGCGTCGGTCTCGGCGTTGGTCTCAGAGTAGACATCCTTATTGGCGTCGGTCTCGGCGTCGGTCTCAGAGTAGACTTCCTTGTTGGCGTCGGTCTCTGAGAAGTAATTCTTATTGGCGTCGGTCTCGGCGTCGGTCTCAGAGTAGAGTTCCTTATTGGCGTCGGTCTCGGCGTCGGTCTCAGAGTAGACATCCTAATTGGCGTCGGTCTCAGAGTAGAGTTCCTTATTGGCGTCGGTCTCGGCGTCGGTCTCAGAGTAGAGTTCCTTATTGGCGTCGGTCTCAGAGAAGTCATTCTTATTGGCGTCGGTCTCGGAGCCGGTCTCAGAGTAGACATCCTTATTGGCGTCGGTCTCGGCGTCGGTCTCAGAGAAGTCATTCTTATTGGCGTCGGTCTCGGCGTCGGTCTCAGAGTAGACATCGTTATAGGCGTCGGTCTCGGCTTCGGTCTCAGAGTAGACATCGTTATAGGCGTCGGTCTCGGCGTCGGTCTCAGAGTAGACATCCTAATTGGCGTCGGTCTCAGAGTAGAGTTCCTTATTGGCGTCGGTCTCGGCGTCGGTCTCAGAGTAGAGTTCCTTATTGGCGTCGGTCTCAGAGAAGTCATTCTTATTGGCGTCGGTCTCGGAGCCGGTCTCAGAGTAGACATCCTTATTGGCGTCGGTCTCGGCGTCGGTCTCAGAGAAGTCATTCTTATTGGCGTCGGTCTCGGCGTCGGTCTCAGAGTAGACATCGTTATAGGCGTCGGTCTCGGCTTCGGTCTCAGAGTAGACATCCTTATTGGCGTCGGTCTCGGCGTTGGTCTCGGAGTAGACATCCTTATTAGCGTCGGTCTCAGAGAAGACAAATTCACAAAAAAAAACTGCTCTTTTTTATCGTGGGTTAAAAACTTACCGGTAGTAACGTTCAAGCAGGATCGCTTCATCATCTGTCTTGCATTGGAATCCGTGAAGAATTCTCCGTCATTGGAAATGTTCGTGGCGAAAATAGTCACTATCTCTTTGCCTAGGTCACTTCTGCGAACAAAAGTACCACCTAATTTATAAATGTACTGCCAATATTCAACCTTATTTAATTGCAGATTTAATTAAAAAAATTCTGCTCAATTTTAAAAACTTACTTGACTTACTTACTTGACGATGATAGACGACCAACTACTGAGTCGAACCTCCTCCCATCACAGAGAGGGTAATAAGCCTTTTTTTTATGAAAGAGGGAGACAAACGAGCATGCGGGTCACCTGATGGTAAGTGATCACCGCCGCCCATGGACACCCACAACACCAGAGGGGTTGCAAGTGCGTTGCCGGCCTTTAAGAAAGGAATAGGCTCGTTTCTTGAAGGTTGCCATGTCGTACCGGTTCGGGAATACCTCCGCTGGTAATTGATTCCACACAGAGAATGTGCGCGGTAAAAAGTTTCTTGAAAAACGCACGGTGGTGGACACCCATTCGTCCAGATGAAATTGATGGATTTCTGGCGGGTGGATCTGTGGCGGAAAGAAGCGGAAGGGACAAGATCGAACAATTCCTCTGAACACTCCCCGTGATAAATGCGATAGAAAATACATAGAGACGCCACGTCTCTACGCAGGGCTAGAGTATCAAGCCGATCATTGGGATTACCGCTATTGACATTGGATGCGATCAAAAGGAAGATTTTCTTCTCTTGCGGCCAGTTTATCAGCTTTGTCATTTCCTTTTGTCGGCATGTAGGACACCCTCAGAATGGAATAGGGTTGGCTATGTATTCTTAATCCGTCACTATACGGACGGTGTGTGTGTTAACTCATTTATGGCTAAAACGGAACCGTGTGCTTGGCGCCGCGCCGTGCAGTTGACAATAAATGGGTTAAAAATATTGAGGTTTCCCTTTATTTAAAAGAGCAACCATAGAGTTTCTTCTCTGTGCAATGGCATTCCGAAGCAGTGGTAAAAACAAATTGATGAATATTTTTTTTTTTTCTTTTAAAATTTAATTATTTGTGTTGTAATTTTTAACCCCCGACGCAAAAAGAGGGGTGTTATAAGTTTCACGTGTCTGTCTGTCTGTGTGTCTGTCTGTCGGTCTGTCTGTCTGTCTGTCTGTGGCACCGTAGCTCGCGAACGGATGAAGCGATTTCAATAAAGTTTTTTTTGTATGAAAGGTGTGTTACGGGCGAGTGTTCTTAGACATGTTTGATGAAAATCGGGTGAGCCGTTTAAAAGTTATGAGGGGTGAAAGTGGGGAAGAATAACCGAATGTCTGCAAATATAATCAAGTGGGGTCTCAAATGAAAGCGCATCACGTGCAATTTAACAAAATCTACATTATAATAAGTATGTACCTATAAAAAGTATAAAATAAAAATTAAATTAAAAATTTAAATAAACCCCCGACATATTAACCTTTAAAAAGTAAAAAATAAAAATAAATACTTCGCGTTGGGGGACCAGGGGTCAGGTAATAAATAAGTGGGAGTGGTCCCCCAACGCGAAGTATTTATTTTTATTTTTTAAAGGTTATTATGTCGGGGGTTTATTTAAATTTTTAATTTAATTTTTTGAGTATTTGAAAGCATTCGCAAGAATTTATTCGGATAAAAAACATTTTGATTACCCCAATGGCACTGGTCCTATGATCCACTCCAGCTCTACATACTCCTCGCCCCTGTGCAGCCTGATGGATTGGCTCAGCCAGTCAGTGAACCGTTGCCTTATCTCTTTCACCAGAGACCCACGGATTGTGTTATACGTCACTGACTCGGCTATCTGGAAAAGCCAAATATTTGAGACTGTGTAGTGGTTGGATGTGCCGCCTTTAGATCACGGGTCAGTTCGATTCCGAGGTCGGGCAAGTGCTTGTTTAAACCAGAGGCACTTGTTTGAGTGTCATTTGTGTTCGTGAATTTCATGTTTGTGATAATGATGATGATGACACTGCCCATCTGATACAGATTACATTTAGCGTACAAAAGGTAATCCCTTGTAGTAAGAAGAGTCAGATTAATAGATCCAATCCCATCAATTAATAGACACCGACCGTTACTTCATGAATAATTTATTTTGTTGGAAATACTGCAATGTATAATAATTACACTTTTACATTTATTTTTAAGTTGGCAACAATGCTAGATTTGCTTCTTCATGTGTCATGGCGGATACGCAACTACTGTCTTGTGCGTGTGTAAAATTACAGTTGTGAAAAATAAAACAAGACATTGAACATTTGAAAACTGCATTATTAATTGAAGTATATCTTGACTGCCTCGTTGGTCTAGTGGTTAGATGTGCCGCCTTTGGATCAACGGGTCCCGGGTTCGATTCCCGGGTCGGGCAAGTGTCTTTGTCTAAACCAGAGGCACTGGCTCGGAGTCTGGGTGTCATCTCTATCTATAATATGTATGTATTTACAAAAAAAAAATGTATATAAGTAGTTTATCATCCATCTCGTTACCATAACACAAGCATTAAGTTGCTTAGCTTGGGACGAGATGGCGTTGTGTGAAATGTCCAAGGATATATATATATATATCATCAAGCTGGAAGGAACTCTATGTAAATCGTCATATTTGATACAAAAACGTATAAGCCACTTGCAGCTCATAGTACAATTATTACGTGAGATGATGATCGTCATCATCATTTAAGGCTTCCTCCAAATACTATCTCAGCCATAAATGACCCACTGCGGAGTCACTTCCTCCAGTTACATAGAGGCTAATTAGCCTACTGTGCCACGCTGGCCAGACTGGTTGGCACAGGGTTTCGTATCAATTTTTCCTTCTCTTACGTCTAGGCTTTCGGCCTTTTTATTCCCTTCTGTCGGCTCTTACGACTAGAAACCATAATTCATAATAAAGTATCCAACTTTATTTTTGGTAATTATACTTACCAGTAAAGTATGTGAAAATATGTCAAACAAACTTAGAATAGAATAGAATTCATTTATTTGTATGGATTTTGGGTACATTGGATTAGATGTTGCTTATGATATTGGAATTCCTTGCAAAATCTGCTATAAATAAGCTATTTTTTTGTTAATATTATTAAATATTTGTTAATATAATATTATATTTTTTTGATTATCTTGTCATAAATGTCAAAAAATCATTTCATGTAATGTTATTTTGTGTATGTTATGTATGTTAATGTTACATGTCAATTATTAGAAATATTTAATTATGTTTAATTGATTACAATATTTTTATGTCAGCAATATAAAAATATGTTACTACATCACCAAACCAGAACCATTAACCAGACCAGTCATTTTTGAGGGTTATCTGAAAAGTATTCCTTAATTGAGTAGTGGCATTTTTCAACTAGCCATTTATGCAGTTTGGTCCTAAAGCAACCACCGGTCTGACTGCGGATTTCGTATGGGAGAGCATTATATATTTTGATAGCCATGTAATATGAGTTTTTCTGTGTTAACGTGAGCTTTACTATCGGTATTATTTTCCTATGCGCCTGTATCTTACGCGTTGCTTTAGATAAGTTAGTATTTTTCTCTGCGAAGTAGTTATTCGGGGTGATCTCTGACAAAGATGCACATTTGCTTAATATATAGATCCGTTATTGTTATTGTAAGTAAATCATTTAAAGATTAAAAAAAGAATGTGTGTTTGAGCTAAAAGCACATAAGAACATTTTATTGGAAAATACTTTTTTTTTAAACCCTTCTATTCTTTTTTTGTCAAAAATGTTGGCAACCCTACTTACGACACACTCAGAATAGGGTGGGTAGACCATTGTATTCTTATGTACGTCACCACACACATTTAGTTAGACGGCTGGTGTACCTAAAGCATTACCGGTTGTACCACTAGGGTCGCAGAGAGCTCACTGGTAATGCTCCGAATAAATCGTCTGTTCCGAAGAATAAAGACCTATCTGCTGCTTTGAGACCATTTTGAACTCTATTCTTCATATATCTATACTAATATATAAAGCTGCAGAGTTTGTTTGTTTGTTTGAACGCGCTAATCTCAGGAACTACTGGCCCGATTTCAAAAAATCTTTCAGTGTTAGATAGTCCATTTATCGACGAAGGTTATAGGCTATATTTTATTTTCAAAAGAATTAGGGTTCCGTATGAAAATTGCGATTTTGTAAACGAAGGTGTAAAATCGAAAACCTATTTATGCGTGCGCTGCAAACACTATTGACAATAGAACAAAATGATGTACTACGGGTTTGTAGGTCTTATAAAGATCTACAAAAAAGTCCATGAGAGCACATATCTAACTATCATAGTTTAGTCACAATAACCGATTTTATGTTCATAAAAAATATGCACGGGTTCGCAGCCCACGCGGGCGAAGCCGCGCGCAGAAGCTAGTATAATATAATATGAAGTTCAAAATGGTTTCAAAGCAGTATTGCAGATAGGTCTTTATAATTCGGAACATTCCAAATACTGGTAGTAAGCTAAAAAAATGGAAAACCCAGCTCATCCCCAAAAGGCTAGGTATCCATGAGTAGAGTCTTTTTTATTTAGATGAGCTACGCGACTTACAGACGTAGGTATCTGACGTTCTGGCCTGAAGCTGTAGGCACCAGATTGAAGAGTGCTTTGTTTCTGGCTGTAGTAATAGAAGTTCTGGGATACTTCTATCCTCATCCCGTCGACATGCTGAATTGACTCCAGAAGACCAGTCTTGCGATTCACCGTCACTTTGAGGAACTTGAAACAAGGTAACATTGGGGTAAAAGTCAAATAATTTATTTTGTACTAGCGGCTCGTCCCGGCTTCGCACGGGTGCGATGTAACCCGCGAGTGACGCCGAGTCAAAAAAAGTACCTATCAGTGAAAGTCCCGTCAAAGTCTGTCCAGCCGTTCCAGAGATTAGCCGGAACAAACAGACAGACAGACAAATATATAAAAAATAGTACATTTAATTACAAGTGCGGAAAGGCTGTAATTGCAAAGAGTTCCGACTACCCGAGCCGAGGCGCAGCCGAAGGCGAGGGTTGACAGTCGGAACAAGTTGCAATGACGGTTCCGCACGTGTACTGAACGACTATTTTTAATACAGTTGCGAAAAAATGAAGTCTGCACGTACCTCGTTTGATATGTAAGGAACTAATTCCGAATCGATATCAAGCTGGTCCTGTGATGACTTCTTGGCAAAATTATTCTCTTCCTGGCAACAAGAGATACATAGTAAGTATTTTGAACTACTAGGGAGCTCGTGCCAACGCCTATAGATGCCCAAGACCCAAGTGAGAACATGACGCTGTAACCTTCAAAGAATGGACGTGTTAATTATTGAAGTTAAACACTTTTTAACAGATTTATCGCGTTTATATTCGCGTGCATTATTCTGCGTGCACAGGGAACGTAGTAAATAAAACAAAACTAAGCGGTAGATTTAACTGTTTCTTTATACTTTTGATGTCTACAAACTGTCATCTAGCATTCAAGACCTGAGGAATCAATGTAATACATTCGTTACGAAAAAGTGTTTAGTTTCAAAGAAAGAAAGAAAAAAGAAAGAAAACTTTTTATTCTGTCTTCGTACACAAAATTACAAATAAAAACTACAATAACTCTGTACGAGATCAGAATAGGCTCCTATCTCAGCATAATGCTGCGACATGCGACATTCAATGTGTAATAATCGCGAAAACCTAAGAAATCGAAAAGAAATTAGAAAGAAAGAAGAAGAAAGAAATCAAGAATTAGATTTAGAAAACATAGTGTCGTCACCCTATTTCATTCTGAGGGTGTCGTAAGAGCTGACAGAAGGAAACAACAAGGCCGATAACCTAGCCGCAAGAGAAGGAAAACATTATAGGACACCCTGTGCCAACCCATCTGACCAGCGTGCCACAGTAGGTTAATTACCCTCCATGTAATTGGAGGAGGCCCGACTCAGCAGTGGGTATTTCATGGGCTGAATAGAATATATTAGTTAAAAAAAATACTACTTAAAAAGTTACCAGCTGATCTCTAACTGGTGCGACGTAAAAGACAGTGAAACCTAACGGTGGAATATTCTCTGCTTCGAAGCACAACTCCTGGAGGGCAGCGGAGTTGCGACCTGGAGCATTGGTGATGGCTGCGGGCAGAGGCACCAGCTGGTATTCCACCTCTTCGTCTGCGAAACGAAATAGACTAGAATAGAAACGGTTGGCGCAGTGGTTGAGCGATCGACTGCTGCGCAGCATGTCGCGGGTTCGATCCCCGCATGGAAGAAATATTTGTACGACCTACAAGTGTTTGTTCCGGGTCTGGGTGTTTTCTATCTATAATATGAATGTATGTATTTACAAAAAAAAAGTATATAAGTAGTTTATCATCCATCTCGTTACCATAACACAAGCATTACGTTGCTTAGCTTGGGACGAGATGGCGTTGTGTGAAATGTCCAAGAATATTTATTTATTATTTAGAAAAATGCTTTACTGTTTATGCTAATAGTATTTAGTATTTTAAACGTGAAGGTTTGTAAGTATGGATGGCTGGATGGATGTTTGTTACTCTTTCAATTAAAAACTACTGAATGGATTTTAAATCGGTATTATATCGACAATCGTCGACGGATACATCATTACTATCACTACATTATTATAAAACAAAGTCGCTGTCGTCTGACCGTCCCTATGTTTCCTATTAAATCTTTAAAACTACACAATGGACACGATTGACACAAAATAATTTTAATTCGTTGCTGGGCGAGTTGTAGTAATTACCACTCCGTGTGGTAACAGATTTAGAATACACATTGTCACCAACCCACACCATAATGAGCGCGTCATGAAAGGCGACAGGCAAGTGAAATAAAACTTCATACGAATTCTGTACCAACCCGTCTTGCTGGAGGCACATTAGGACAATTTCCCGACTGCAGTGGGTTATTTATGGGCTGAAATTGAATTACCGTTGTAGTCTCGAATAGAGTAGTGAAGAGCTATTGCTGGTAGTCTCACGTGAAAGTATGTCTTCAATGACAGGGGGTTGTAAACCATAACTAGCAGACTCTCCTGTGTCTCCGTGAACTGCAAAAAAAAAACAATTGTTACAATCATTCATTAAGGTGGATGCTCCAGGGTAGCCCGCGAAATTCAAATTTTCTTACGTTTTTTGCAATTTGCAGGTCAGTGCTAGGTTGTATGTTGATTAAAATGTTATTCGCGGCTGTAAGACGTATGTAGTTATAGAATTATAATCATCAAAATCATCAATACAACCCTCCAAGCTCATAAAGGTGCGAGAAAAACTTTTTCAACGTCAAAGTCATTCTTGCGCCTTTATGAGCTTGGAGGGTTGTATTGATGAGTTTGATGATCATAACTCTGTAACTACATACGTCTTACAGCCGCGAATCAAATGTTCATCATCATACAACCTAGCACTGCCCTGCAAATTGCAAAAAAGGTAAGAAAATTTGAATTTCGCGGGCTACCCTGGAGCATCAACCTTAAGCCAAAACACGTCCACTGTTGGAGATAGGCCTCCCGCATCCGTCGCTGTCCGGCGACCTTGACCAGGTCGACAGTCCACCGTGTGGAAGGCTACCCAGCACTGCGCATTCCGGACACTCGAGGACTTTTCTGCCCCATCGGGCGTCGGTCCTGCGAGCTATGTACCCTGCCCACTACCACTTAAGTTTGGCAATCCTGTGGGCTATGTCGGTGACCCTGGTTTGCCTGCGTATCTCCTCATTTCTGATTCGATCTCGCTAGGAAACTCCGAGCACAGCCCTCTCCATTGCCCTTTGGGTGACTTTGAGCCTTCTGATAGAGCCCATAGTGAGCGACCACGTCTCTGTTCCATATGTCATTAAATACAAATAATTTATTTTGTTTGGGTCACGATGGACACTGGCACACAAAATATATTTAGTATAATATTAATAATTAGGCCAATAACTTTATTATTAGTATTATTAGAAAGACGATATTTACCCTGCACTGGCTAATGTTCAGATGGTGGCAGATCACGAACTGTTGGCTGTTCTTTGAGCGTCGTGTGGCGCCCCAGGTCGGCGTCAAACGGCTGACACACAATAATTCATTGGGGTGAAAGCAGCCTTTTTAGTCCCGCGACTCGTATACCCGACCCGGGCATGGTTCGTGGGACTAAATAAGTCTTTCACCCCGGTGTAAACACTGTGCTTTCTATTACAAATTCTACTACTCAGCCTACTACAAACAATAGTATTTTATTTTACACATACGACTTCGTCCTCGTGATATTTAACAATGTGGAAAACTCAGTAAGTATGGGGTCCTGCAAGCGGTGGGGTGTTGCTCCTTGTTACATCAGCTATCTGCCAGTAAATGCCCAGTCAAAATCGGTCCAGCCATTTCCGAGATTAGAGAACAAACAGATAGAGATAAAATTGGAAAAAAAATGAATACACGGTACCTACACCGAAATACACGGTAGTAACAAACGGTTATATAAATATTGCAAACAGATACCTACTCTAATTTTATTTATTTGTTTATATAAACCATTTTAAATCAATAGCTTTGCTCTAACTTTCCCGCCTATTTTGATTTTTTTCTACAGCGGGGCAGCTATTCGGCCAGTATTTTTAATTTTCTTCATTCAATAAATGGCAAATATATTGCCCAAATCTATTTATTTTAAAGAAATATTTAAAAAAGTAAAGTTAACATTCCTTGTCCTAAGGGTTGTATGTGACTTTGGATTACGGGTCCCGGGTTCGATTCCGGGGCCGGGTATCTTAAGTATCTTTGTCTAAACCAGAGGCACTTGCTCTGAGTCTGGGTGTCATTTGTGTCTATGAATTTCATGTTTGTAAACTACAGGTATTACAATACTTATTGAACATTTTTTTTTTATATAAAATAAATTAAAATCTTCTGTAACGCTGGTAGATAGCCAGATCAGGATCAGATTTAATCGACGCTAACAGATAATTAAAAAAAAAAACATTTTTTTTTAAATGAATTGGTTTCACCTTAGGAGAGTTGAAACCTTCTTGGAGCATCCTTGGATGGCATCAGAGAGCATCCTTATGTAATCGTTTGTAACATGCTGCTGACTGGTACCTGTCGATTTAATTATATTTTGGATTTAGAACATATAACCACCCCATTCCATCCTGAGGGTGAAATTGGGTGGTTAAAGAAGAAGAAGGAAAAGGAAAACTTGATACGAAACCCTGTGCCAACCCGTCTTGCCAGCGTGGCACAGTAGGCTAATTTCCCTCCATGATTTTGGAGGAGGCCGGAATCAGTAATGGGTCATTTACGGGCTGTAACAACGATGACGAAACTGCCCCCGCGATACAAGTTATTCCTAGTGCAGGGGGGTTCCATTATTTAAAAAAAAATACATGATGATGATTACCAGTGATTGCATCATGGTGGAGTACCAGGCTCACAGCGTGCCTAAGGAAGTGCAGTTCGTAAGAATCGCTTGTCCTAGATATTACTGTCAGTTGTTTTATAACCTGTAAAAATAAAATATTAATAATTAAAAGTGCTCTAATTTTGACAGGACAAACAATAAAATAAAATGTAAAATTTTACTTCACTTCTCATCAGAAAAATCGAGAGAAGTTTATGTTTTCTAAGGATTATCAGAAAAATGTCCAATATCGGTTAATCTATCTTCTATCTTCTTCTTCTATCTATCTATACTTATAATAAATCTGTAGAGAGGTCAATTCTGTACATGAAATATTTTTCCAAAATAACTATCAGCGGGTGATTAGTGATCGATACTGACGCCAAAAATGCAATCAGTAAAATTTTTGTCTGTCTGTCTGTCTGTCTGTCTGTCTGTCTGTCTGTCTGTCTGTATGTTCGTTATAGAAACAAAAACCACTCGACGGATTTCAACAAAACTTGGTACAATTGTTCTTCATACTCCTGGGCAGGTTATAGTATACTTTTCATCACGCTACGATCAATAGGAGCAGAGCAGTGAAGGGAAATGTTGGGAAAACAGGAGAACTTACTCCATTTTTTAAGCTTCCGTCGCGTGTGCAGCCTTAATAGTTAAAGCTACACAGAAATCATGTATGACGGAAATGTTCTCCTTAAAATTATATAAAAAATATTCCAAGACAGCAAATGTCTATCTTTTATGGTTGACTCACAATAACACGTGTAACTCCCGATAGCTTAGCAGTTCAGAGCTTTCTGATTATATTTGTCTACTCTTACGTTTATAACACTCTCAATCATCCCTAATTAATAAATTTTAACATTATTACCTATTTAATAAAAAAAGAATCATAGAAATCGGTACAGAAACACCAAAGTTATTCATGAAATACGCTAATAAACCATCGCGCGTGATTACTGAATCATGCTTTAAGGATTATTTTTGTGTAACCGTCGCATCGGGTCGTCGCGGGAGGTTTAAAAGGGCGGGGGATCCAAACGCGAACTTCATACAATATTTGGATTTGGCTGATGATGCGAGTAGACGTTCCGAGTATTCGCCCTTATTGACAGGCAATATTGTTTATCAGCGCGACTTTTAGTCTTTACAATAATTTAGTTTATTTAATTTTCTTTTGTTGTTATTTCATAAAATAGGTATTAGTTATTTTGGTGGCGTGTTATATTCGTTCAAATTACAAATTATTAATAGTTATTTCTTTTTAGGTGAAGTTAAGTAGTAGTTAGTTAGTAGTAGGTAAGTTTTGGTTAATTTATGTTCAGTTTTTTTTAATAATAATAATAAGTAAGTAAAAGCGTAGGTACTTTTATTAATTAAAGGTATAGGTATTATTAATTATGTTATAGGTATTTAGTTTTAAGTGAAGTAGGATAGTTTACCCGGAAGCTATGCGCTGAAGTATTTTCGTTGTATAGGTACTTAAGCCTCATGTGAACGTGATCTAAACAATATTACCAATACATTAACTTAATAATACACAAGGAATTACACACTGATGGAGTTGCGGGCACAGCTATCTATATATATAAAACTCTTCCGTTAATGAGTGACTGACAGACAACGCACAGCGGAAACGAATGGCAGTAGAGAGCTCAAATTTGGCCTGTGGGTTTGTTGGGAGGAGTAGGCTACCACTAAGAGAGGATTATTGGAAATTCCCTCCCAACGGGGTGAAAACGGGGATAAATTGTTTTTTTCCGGAAGTCATTATTCCACGCGGACGAAGTCGCGGGCAAAAGCTAGTAGTGAATAATATGGGGATTTCAAATCCTAATGTTACTGTTCTAAATTCAAATTAAATTTTCATAGGTTTCGTATTTTGTATGACAAGTAATTTTTTTAAAACACAATTTGTGACACAGTTTGTAAAACTCAATTCCTCATTCTTACAATCCATCCAATCCATCTCTTTCATCATCCACCACCCTTGCGTCCACCCACATTCATGGTGAAACTACCACCGGTTCGGAATGCTACTCTACAGAGAAGAGCCGGCAAGAAACTCCATATGGCTTTTTTTTCAAATTATTAGTCTTGTTTACAAAAAGCACTAAACAGCATAGTGAGAGCAAGTTCGCCAGATGAGAGAAACACGCTAAACATTTACGCAATGAATGACGAGGCCTTAAGGTGAATGTTCCAGGTGAAAATCATCAATACAACCCTCCAAGCTCATAAAGGTGCAAGAAAAACTTTTTCAAGCTCAAAGTCATTCTTGCACCTTTATGAGCTTGGAGGGTTGTATTGATGAGTTTGATGATTATAATTCTATAACTACATACGTCTTACAGCCGCAAATAACATTTTAATCAACATACAACATAGCACTGACCTGCAAATTGCAAAAAACGTACGAAAATTTGAATTTCGCGGGCTACCCTGGAACATTCACCTCAACAGGGCCAATCAAATACAAATCCGCGAATATCTAAGTCTCCATTGCGTCATTGCTCACACACCTATACATAAACTCTGTAGTTACTTGAAGGAATACATGAGCCCTCCTGATGAGGTATTTAAGAGCAGGTCGCGATGAGTAGAAACCTGTCCAGTAGGTCAGGGAGTCACTCCCATACGGGAATAGGTCACCCTGTCAAAGAAAAAATCATTTTTAAAGACTATTTAAAGTTTCGGTTCGTTAAGTTTCGTTTTTGAATGCCTTTGTCCCTAGGCTTGCATGATGGAAAGCAACGCCAGGGTCTAAGATGGAGCACGTAGTTCAAGGAAATTGTCGGGCACCAGCTCTCACATACACACGACGGAACACTATAAAACTGCTTGGTTAGATGTGAGCGTGCTGGGTTTTATTGACCTACACAACACGCGTTATTTCCCAGCGTGCGGTGGGGAAGTTTGATATTCTATTTAATTAATCTTTGGGATTCGGCTTGTATGAATAGAAAACTCACCCGTTCCGTATATATTGCCTTGTCCCGTCGTCCATAGAGGTATATCGATTTGAGATAGCAAGATGGCGTTGAATAAAATATATTTATATCTGATATGTTAGCCGGATGTGTTGTCACGTGGCTGCAAAAACATTTCACTATTTGTATCTACGCATCTACAGAACTATTGAGCAGTTTGGGATTTTTTTGTTCTACGAGGACTGAGGTGGCAATCTATTGTTAGGACGAGAACTAACAATACATAGACAGCACTCCATTTTATCCTGAGTGCTGATAAAGGGGGATGACAAGGCCGATCCCCTAGCCACAAGAGAAGGAAAACTTTATTCGAAACTCTGTGCCAACCCGTCTGGCCAGTGTGGCGCAGTGGGCTAATTACCGTCCATGCAAAAGGTGGGGCTCGTCTTACCAGTGGGTCATGCATGGGATGATTATTAGTTGTTAGGAAGAACTATATTAAAATTGATTAAAAAACGTTTAATTTAATTTTAGTCCATAAATTACCCATTTCTGAGCCAGGCCTCCTCTTAAATAATGAGGAAAATTTGCCTACTGCGAGGGCACGACGAGTTGGCTCTCTACCCCGGGCAAAAAAAAAAAACGATAAAAAAACGGTCTGTACCAAGTTTCTCTTTTGCGGAAAAATTTTCTGCAATGTATTTTTTTTTAATATGGAAAAACGTAGCCTCTGCTCTAGGTGTACCCTTACCAATGATGGAAAGCATTCGTGGAAAAGTGCTGTGTCCGAAATAATGGAAGGAAACTCACTTGATTAGCTTGTCCATATTCATGAACCAGTTGGCAGCACTCTGGTAGGTGAAATCTCCCCCCATAGTCAGTATGATATTGTCGTGGTCATAATACTTGGCTTGGCGCTCTATTTGGGCAATCAGGTCGTTCATCTGAAATGACAGGGTGCACAAACATTTAGAATACATAGTGTCCCCATTTCATCCTGAGGGCGTTGTGGCAGAAACGCTAACCGCAAGAGACTTGATTAAAACCCTGTGCCAACTCGTCTGGCCAGCGTGGCACAGTAGGCTAATGACCCAACTACTACTCAGCACATACATGCCCCACTGTTAAGTCGAGCCCCCTCCAATTACATAGAGGGCACTTAGCGAACTGTGCCACGATGGCCAGACGGGTTGGCACAGGGTTTCGTATCAAGATTTCTTCCTCTTGTGGCTAGGTTGTCGGCTTTGGCGATTCCTATTGCCGAATTTTACGACACGCTAAGGATGGAATGGGGTGGTGACACAATGTACTCTATAACGGCCACCACAAGGAGAGTTACTAATTAACTGGTGGTAAACAACACACAACCGGGATTGACGTGGGAATTTTGACACATGATTCGTAACGTCATATTAAAGATCTGTGCTAAAATCCAGCATAAAGAGAATGCAAAGTCCATGTCTACTTTGTCTGGACAGGAGTTACCCTGAGAGATCGAATCGGAAATAAGGAAATACACAGGAGAACCAGAGTTACCGATGTAGCCCATAAGATAGCCAACCTTAAGTGGGTCTTAAAATGGATGACGCAATGGAGAACTAGGTATTTATTCGCATATTTGTATTTGATTGGCCCTGTCGAGGCCTATTCGTCATTCATTGCGTAAAGGTATAGCGTGTTTCTCTCATCTGGGGAACTTGCTCTCACTAAGCTGTTTAGTGTTTAACGTAACCAAGACCAATAATTTAAAAAAAAACAACTACATAGTTTCTTGCCGGCTCTCTGTAGAGCAGCATTCCGAACCGGTGGTAGTTTCAGCATGGATGTGGATGGAGGCAAGCGTTGTGGGCGATCAAAAGAGATGGATGGATTGTAAGAGTGAGGAATTGTGTTTGAAAAGCGTGAATGTAGGTATGTCTTATGTCCTACATTCACGCTTATCACGGCCTTGTACCTAAAAATGGCGATCTAAAAAGAGCAACTACAGAGTTTCTTGCCGTCTCTTCTCTGTAGAACTGCATTCCGAACCGGTGGTAGATGGTAAATTTTAAATTAAATATTATTTTGTTGTTTGATTTGTCAAAAGATCTCTAATGAGCCAACTTGATTAAATGAGTTTTGAATTTGAATTTGAATATGACGACTACTAAGTGTGTATGGAGACTACCACCTAGGGTGGGACAAGGGTCGTAAGATGATATTGGTAATTTTAAATATGACGATTTATAAGAGTTTTGTGATAAAACCTACGTAAATAAAGTTCCATTTGAGTTTTACGGGTCCAGAAGCAGAAGAGAGTTGTCCTGTGATTCAATACTTACTCTAGCATCAGCGTTATAAACAGTGGAGTCAGGGTCGTCAATAATTGGTTCGTCATTGCAGAGGAAGTCAAAGCAGAATCCATCCGGGGCATTGTACAAATTGAAGAGGACGTGGGACATTATGTCCGACATTTTACCTGGGGAGTAAAGAACTTTTTGAGATTGAAATAAAACACATTTTAACGGATTTATCGCGTGTATTTTGACTGCCTAGTTGGTCTAGAGGTTCCAGGTTCGATTCCGGGGTCGGGCAAGTGTCTTTGTGTAAACCAGAGGCACTTGCTCAGAGTCTGGGTGTCATTTGTGTTCGTGAATTACATGTTTGTGAACTGCCCTCGCGATACAGGTTATATCTAGTGCGGGCTTGTGTGCCTTCATGATCCGTTCGGGCCATACCGGCTCAGGGTCACCCACGCTGGGTTTTATTGGCTTTTACAACATGCGTAATTTCCCAGCATGAGTTGGGGAAGTTTTATATTCTGCCCCGTTCCCACACGGGGTCAACCCCACACCTCGTGTAACTGGATGATCATCCCTTTGCGCCTAAAAGTGTATGCCATCTACTCACCCAGCACATCACTGCCTCTCCACATAAACTCCAGTCTGTCTTCCGCTATCATAGATTCCCTTTTCTTATGATCTACGCGACCTGGATAAAAAAACTAGAGTAAAAAATCATCATCATCATCATTTCAGCCAAAAGACGTCCACTGCTGGACATAGGCCTCCCTCAAAGATTTCCACAAAGGCCGGTCCTGGGCCGCCCGCATCCATCGTTTTCCGGCGACCTTAACCAGGTCATCGGTCCACCGTGTGGGAGGCCTACCAGCACTGCGCTTTCTGGAACGCGGTCGCCACTCGAGGACTTTTCTGCCCCATCGGGCATCGGCCCTGCCCACTGCCACTTAAGTTTGGCAATCTTGTGGGCTATGTCGGTGACCCTGGTTTTCCTGCGTATCTCCTCATTTCTAATTCGATCTCGCAGGGAAACTCCGAGCATAGCCCTCTCCATTGCCCTTTGGGTGACTTTGAGCCTTCTGATGGAGCCCATAGTGAGCGACAACGTCTCAGTTCCATATGTCATCACTGGCAACACACATTGGTTGAAGACTTTTGTCTTCAGAGTAAAAAATAACTATTGCCTACTATACCCATGAGTTTCTCACGTATCCTTTTGGTGACGAATTTAAAATACACAATGTCACCAACCCAACCTGAGGGTGTTGTAAGAGGTAGAACGCAGAAGGCAGATCACCTAGCTGCAAGAGAAGGAAAACTTGATACAAAACCTGTGCCAACCCGTCTGGCTACCCTGGCACAGTAGGCTAATTTCCATTTGGACTTAGTAGTGGGTTCTTAATCCGTGTGGTGACGGATTTCAGTAGTAGGTATTCCTAGTGTCGCCACCCCAATTCTTCCTGAGGGTGTCGTAAGAGCCGACAAAGGGAAATGATAAAGCCGAAAACATAGCGCGCGGTTGGCCCAATGGTTGTGCGATCGATCCCCGTGTCGCGGGTTCGATTCCCGCGCGGAAGAAATATTTGTACGACCTACAAGTATTGGTTCCGGGTCTGGGTGTTTTTAACCCCCGAAGCAAAAAGAGGGGTGTTATAAGTTTCACGTGTCTGTCTGTCTGTCTGTCGGTCTGGCTGTCTGTCTGTCTGTCTGTCTGTGGCACCGTAGCTCGCGAACGGATGAAGCGATTTCAATAAAGTTCAATCAATATACTTTATGAAAGGTGAGTTACGGGCGAGTGTTCTTAGACATGTTTGGTGAAAATCGGTTGAGCCGTTTAAAAGTTATGAGTGGTGAAAGTGGGGAAGAATAACCGAATGTCTGCAAATATAATGGAGTGGGGTCTCAAATGAAAGCGCATCACGTGCAATTTAACAAAATCTACATTATAATAAGTATGTACCTATAAAAAGTATAAAATAAAAATTAAATTAAAAATTTAAATAAACCCCCGACACGGGGGACCACTCCCACTTATTTATTACCTGACCCCTGGTCCCCCAACGCGAAGTATTTATTTTTATTTTTTACTTTTTAAAGGTTATTGTGTCGGGGGTTTATTTAAATTTTTAATTTAATTTTTTCTATCTATAATAACAATGTGTTTACAAAAAAAAAGTATATAAGTAGTTTATCATGAATAGGGTGGTGACCATTATGTATTCTAAATGTCACCTCACGGGCGCCCTAGGATTCTTCTTTTTTTTTTTTTTGACATTTCACACAACGCCATCTCGTCCCAAGCTAAGCAACTTAATGCTTGTGTTATGGTAACGAGATGGATGATAAACTACTTATATACTTTTTTTTTGTAAATACAGCACTGCTGGTTATAGGAACACCTAGCGTGGAGTTGCCTTTTTATATCAGTTTCTTGAATGCCTTTGACCCTAGCTTTGCGTGATGAAAAACAACGTCAGGGTCTAAGATGGAGCAGGCAATTCAAGAAATACCCTGTCGGGCACCGGCTCTCGCATACACACGACGAAACACAGTAAAACTGCTTGGCGCCGACTTAGATGTGAGGGTGCCAGCTTGCCGGGAGGACCATTAGGTTCTTCCACCAAGCGTGCTGGATTTTGTTACCAAGAAACAGTCCATCGAAGCCCATCTGTGCCAGCAACGACGCTTGCTCCCTGGAGTGTCCGTACGTATCAATCTGCCAGGCTGCTTTGGGCTTGCCACAAGGTCCCAGCGTGTCATTCAATTTCCTGGAACATATCCAACTTGAAGTAGTAGTAGTGAGTGAGGAGTCTCACACATATTTGTAGGACTACTACCCAGCCACTGCGGAGTCGGGCCTCCTCCCATCAAGATTGAGGGAGAAGATCTTTCGCAGTTTCCCGAACGCTGCCCAGGCCAGTTAGATTCGACGATTGACCTCTTTCTCGAAGTTGGACTTACCTAACTGCCTAACTGGAGAAGACAATGATAATATCTAATATCCATGTTCAAGCCACTCCTGTTAACATCGGAGGTTCTACCCTCGAAGTTGTTGACGATTGACCTTTTTCTCGAAGTTGAACTTACCTAACTGGACAGTGTGTCCCAGGTAAAAATAATTTGAAAAAAATAAATAAATAAATAAAAAATAATAATTAAACAACTTGAAGGATAGAACTTCCGATGTCAACAGAAGTGGTTTGAACATGGATATTAAACGTTAGTCTTCTCCATGTTCATCTAACATCGAGCATGGTTGTGAGACCCTCCATGGTCTCAGCCATTACGACTATGTCGTCAGCAAATCGAAGGTGAGTGATGTAATCGCCGTGTACGTTAAAGCCCAGCCCTTTCCAGTCCAGAACCTTGAGAACATCTTCCAGTGCAGTGGTGAACAGTTTCGGAGAGATAACATCTCTCTGTCTCACATCTCGACGTGCTCCCCGGACACGAAGTAAATGCTGTGTTCAAATAAAAAGCTCTTGCCGAGTACTTGTGTCAACATAGAAAAAGTATCTTATACTTGTCCGAAACCTGGATGAGGACAGAAGCTTCAAATAATGGCTGCCTTGTTGGTCTAGGTTAGATATGCTGCCTTTGGATCAATGGGTCCCGGGGTCGATTCCGGATCGTGTAATTAAGTGCCTCTGCTCAGTTTTGTAAGCTGTCCCCGCGATACAGGTGATATCGTGATAACTAGTAGAGGGGTTTCGTTTAAAAAAAAATAGCTACCTCCAGCAAAGCCCGATGCAAAATATGTATAATCCTTTCTTAGTCTTTTTAATCTTACCTGAGCCCCCAAGTGTACTGATCGATGATCTGTAGGTAGTCGGTAGTAGCCTCGTCATTCTGCACCCAGCCACCTCCAGCGAACTCCAATCGCCCCTCCTGCACCAGCATTCGGAACGTAGCCCTCGTAGCAGGTCGCTGCTCCTTCCACCATCGCCAGAAGTAGCCTGTTTCTGATAGGGTGAACCTGTGCAGATTGTTTAATGTTGCCTGTTGACTTTAAGGTCACAATGTGCGGAGTCAATTCTACTTCTTCTCTGCCATTTCCCAATCCCATTCCTAGGAATTCAAACTCTACCTTTATTTTTAAACGTCCAGGTTGAAACTACCACTATGTAGAGGTGTAAATTGAAGCGAGATGGATATTGAGAACACAAAAAAACAGGCAGAGAGAAACAGTGGGTGCGTAAGAGTTAGAGACTGTTATGAGAACTCACCTCCTCCGCTTATCGTGAAGCAGTTCCGAAAGCACGGAATGGTATATGAGTTGCACATTTGCTGTGCTAACAGACGTTTTGGCTGGAAAAGAAACTCAGTTTATTTAGCTATGAAAACCGCAGTATAAGAAGAATATGGCATAGCACATAGGGTTTAGCTGATAGATAGGTGTAGCAGATAGCTTGGATCTTAGCTGGAACTGCCCGGTTGGGGGAGGGCCTCCACCTTAAAAGTACCAGGCTCGCATAACTTTAGTAGAGGTCACTTAGAACTAAGATGGGTGTGAGATGTTGTGGTCAAGGTATGGGAGAGAAAACTGGGGAAGAAACTTCAGCTTACAGAATACCACAGCCGCATTAAAAATACCAGGCTCGCATTAACTTAGTAAAGGTCACTTAGAACAGAGACGGGTGTGAGAGGTTGTGGCCAAGGTATTGGAGAGAAAACTGGGGAAGGATCTTCAGGTCGGCTTTAAGTGCTAAGTGCAACTGTTATTAATGATGAATGACCCATCCCCGTCCAACATTCAGCAGAGTTAGAGGTTGGTTAATCTGTGGTTTGATTGCGTCCGGCACTCTCCGCTAGGCCTCCTACCCTCCAATAGTCGCGTGCCTGGGTAACGTTCACCTCTTCGGGGCGTCGCGTGGAATGCGTTTACGCGAACCTGTGGCGCCCCAAGCGTGTCGTGTGAGGGTATACCGCTGGGGTTTTAGTGGGTAAACGAGTGTTTTCCGGAGTCCCACATAATCGCCGACCCCACCCACGAAGGCGGCGTTAAGCACTAAGAATTTCACAAGAGAAACCAAAAAAATACTTCCCTGGCTTAGAAAGAAAGAAGAAAGAAAATTCATTTATTGACACTAATTCAACTAAGTTAACAAAAAATATAAAATCAAAATAAGTATTAGCGCCAAAGGTCACCAGCTCAGCTTTATGTTAAGTATTGGCACAAGTACAAATACCCAACGCTGATTTTCAGCTGTGACCACCAGTGCCATACGCTCCAAACTGACAATTATTGTACACAATTGTATACAATAATTGTACACAATAAATACATGCTACCGTACTTACTCCCGTAATAGTATTCGTCAAATGTCTTGACCCATCCAGCGTCCATGTGTGAGTGAGGTATGAGATGGACGTTCAAGGCTCCATCTCTGGATTGAGGGCATTGCTGAAATAGGGAAAGAGTAAAACGGAATCTGTTACTGAAATTAAAAGGTTAACCCCGATTTTCATAAACTACTAGTCAGCCCATAGATGACCCAATGTTGAGTCGGACCTCCTCAAATTACAAGAAGGGAAATTAGAATACTGTGCCAGCTGGAAAGACCAGGCAGAGGGTTTGGCATAAATATTTCCTTCTAGATTTATTGCCGTGGTGACGTATGTAGAAAACACAGTGTTACCACCACAATCCATCCTGAGGGTATGAAGGCCGAAAACCTAGTCGCAAGAGAAGGAAAACTTGGAATGAAATCCTGTGCCAACCCGTCTGGCCAGCGTGGTACAGTCAACTAATTACCCATGTAATGGGAGGAAGACCGATAGTTCAGTGGCTTATTAAATAAATAAATAGATATCCTTGGACATTTCACACAACGCCATCTCGTCCCAAGCTAAGCAACTTAATGCTTGTGTTATGGTAACGAGATGGATGATAAACTACTTATATACATTTTTTTTTTTTGTAAATACATACGTATTATAGATAGAAATGACACCCAGACTCCGAGCCAGTGCCTCTGGTTTAGACAAAGACACTGGCCCGACCCCGGAATCGAACCCGGGACCCGTTGATCCAAAGGCGGCACATCTGACCACTAGACCAACGAGGCAGTTATTGGTGAGTAATAGTAGAATTATTGCCGTGTCTTTTCTTTTTGTCGGCTCTTACGACACCCTCGGGATGTAACGGGGTGGTGACAATATTGATTCTAAATCAGTCACCACACAACCAGCACAGTAGGTTTCCCTCCATGTTTGAAGGAGGACTAGGTGTTGGGTTGAGACGAAGAATTTGCATACCGACCTTGTATCCGCATTCCACTGTGGATTTTGCACTCGTTAATATATTTAGTTTTAATAACAAAATGGTCGAAGCGTAGAATACTTTTAAGTTCATGTTTGAATAGTTTTATTACATCTATTTGTTAAGCAATAAAATGCATATAACATAAAAAAACACTAAACTAAATGACTAAAGATTTAAGATGTTTAATTGATGAATATAAAGAATAACTATGTATTGTTTTATCTTCTTTTTCAATAGGTTATTTAAGTGATAGAATTCGACTGTTTCAACGAATCCCATATTTGCACTGAATTCTAAGGTAGATTAAACAATTCCATTATTACCATTGTTTGATATAAGGCATTGTGTTTAAGGGCACAATGGGAAGGCATTATAATTTTGCAATAACTACATATTTAAGCTATCAAATATTCAGTTCTGTTCAATCAAAACTCATTTAAGAAGTGAGTTTGACAAGTCAAACCGTTTTCCGATTTAACACTGGTTCGGAATGCACCTCTACAGAGAAGAGCTGGTAAGTCAAAATCTAAATAAGAATCAAAACTCATAATATTCAAGATTCTCATTAGAGCTGTTTTGACAAGTGAAACAATAAAATAAAATTTACCTTTTAAAATTGATTATTTACCATCTACCACCGGTTCGAAATTCAGCTCTACAGTGAAAAGCCGGCAAGAAATTCTGTAGTTTCTTTAAATTAAAATTTAAAAACAAGATATTAACATAATTAATCACTTATTTTTTACCACTGGTTTGGATTGCCATTCCACAGAAAAGAGCCGGCAAGAAACTCCATGGTTGCTCTTTAAATAAAAGTGTTACAATGATGGTCCGCGCCCTACAATACGGCGTGTATTTTTTTTAATGAACGGTTCACAAAACTGGAATGTTTATACACGTTTTATAGGCAATGGAAATAGACATTTATCGGAGGACAGTGTATCCGTCCTACTCGATGCGTTAAATATATCAAAGGTATCTCGAAACTTGCTGGACTTTGTGCTCAAACGATATATGGGAGTGTGTTCAGTCATGATTATAATAGCAGTGTACCAGCCAGATGATCCACTACTGAGTCGGGCCTCCTCCAAGTTCGTGGAGGGAAATTAGCCTACTATGTCACGCTGGCATAAGGTTTGTATAAAATGTTCCTTCTTTCGCAGCTAGGTGATCTGCCCTTTGCGTCGACTTTTACGACACCCTCAGGATAGAATAGGGTGCTGACATCGTGTATTCTTAATCCGTCACCTCGCAAAACACTACCAGTCTGTCTAAGCCCTTATGAAGCACAATGGGAGTTGGGAGTCAGGTTGAGTAACCGACACTAAGTTCAACAGTTTGATTCTACAAACAAGGATATGATTACGCCTTGGTTAAAGAGGGTTGGCAGGTAAGGAGCTGTTGCGGGCCCTGGCGGCACAGGTCGGAGGAGACCTCTCGCTGTCGGGCCTTATCGGACGGATGCTCGACAGCGAGGAGGGGTGGGAAGCAATGGCCTCCTTCTGCGAGGACGTTACGTCGCAGAAGGAGGCGGCGGAGCGGGTCAGGAGGAGGACGTCCTGGCCAACCCACGCCGCAGACGGAGGCCGCGCCGTCGGTCTACTCTCTCTCTCATTTTCGATCAGGTCACGTGTCCTGACGCGAGTTAGACATTTTATACCCATCCCAATAAAAGTGAATAACGCCGCTAAATAAGTTTTCACTACAAAAAGAAGTACTAAGAACTTGGTTCAGGTAGTGATTTAGAACATATAATGTCACCAATCCATACCATCCTGAGGGTGTCTGTAAAGGTGACTAAAGGAACGCAAGAGGCTGTTGTTATGCCAATAGGCTAATTACCCTCCACGATGATGATGATGATGATTAAGAACTTCGTTTTTAGAAGTCGGTTAATGCAGCCTACGCACCGGATGTTGCCAACCGAACACCGTGCGTGTGACGTCACACAATCACATCCTTGACAGTAAAACAATCGAAAAATTAATGTGATAAAGTAATTTTTAGGGTCCCGTAAATCGTTAAGGTAATCTAATTAATTAAATGGTTCTATAATGTCCTGTGGAAATCCTTGGGGGAGGCCTATGTCCAGCAGTGGACGTCTTTCGGCTGACATGATGATGATGATAATAATGTCACCGACGTATTCCTTCTTGAGGGTGTCGTAGGATACGACTAAAGCAATATGCAGAGGAGAAAGCTGCAAGAGAACAAGTAACTATGTCTACTTCTCAGTCCTGAAATGACCCACTGGTGAAACGGGCCTCCTCTAACTACATGGAGGGAATGGATGCCCTCAGCGTGGCACAGTAGGCTAATTCATCATCATCATCTTTGCGATGTATCCCGGTTGCAGCCCAAACTCTCGCTTCGGCGCCCGGGGTTCGTCTTCCGACTTTTTCTTCTCCACTTCGCATGGTCTTCAGCATCCCTGGTAGTGAGCCCATTGGCACCCTTTAGGACGTCAAGCCAGCACTTTTTGGATCTACCCCTCCTGCCGGGGCCTGGTGGAGGCGGCATTTGTTTCCCACGTACCCTCCACAAATTTGGAGGAGGCCCGCTTCAGTAATGGGTCATTAATGGGCTGAAACGAACGAAGCCAAATCGAGATACTTGTGAGATACAGAACTCTTATTGTAATTAGAATGGGTTAATTACTTAGTTCACTTGGCAAAGTACAATGCACCACGTCACTGCCAGTCACCCTTCAAGGGTAGGCGTGAATGTTGCATTCCCAATTCGGCGTTACCAATATGAGCAAAAAAATGTGCTAAGAGAAAAAATAATTATTATTTATTATATCTAGGTAAAACCCCAAACTTAAAATAGAATGAAATGCAGAAAAATTATATACACGGACATATTTACGGATTTAAAATAAATAGTGTGACCACCCCATTCCACCCTGAGCGTGTCGTAAGAGCAGACAAAAGGAAATTTCAAGGCCGATAACCTAGCCGCAAGAGAAGGAAACCTTAATACGAAGCCGTCTGGCCAGGGAAAGCTTTATATTCTGACACGGGAAACCTGTGAAGTGATTTCGATAAAATATATATGGGATGAATCTGGGATCAACACCACTCGCATTTCACAAATGACAGAGTTATGGGGTACCAGTAAAAATATTTCTGTGCTTCATTACGAAGTTGCCCATTTAAAAATGCATGAATGGGACTTTAAATGACATCATAACATTTTTATTGCAGTAATATTGTTTTACGCAACCTCCTTATATGGCTTCCTATATGGTTTATTATAATCATATTTAGTGCTTAAAGTTAAGTGGTTCGGCTTTTTAAACAATATTTATATTTACACGTCGTTTCGGGTCATAACTTTTCGCGGAGGCTTTTTACAAACATATAATTGACTGCCTCGTTGGTCTAGTGGTTAGATGTGCCGCCTTTGGATCAACGGGTCCCGGATTCGATTCCGGAGTCGGGCAAGTGTCTTTGACTAAACCAGAGGCACTGTCTCGGAGTCTGGGTGTCATTTCTATCTATAATATGTATGTATTTACAAAAAAAATGTATATAAGTAGTTTATCATCCATCTCGTTACCATAACACAAGCATTAAGTTGCTTAGCTTGGGACGAGATGGCGTTGTGTGAAATGTCCAACGATATTTATTTTATTTATTTATAATTCACGCAGACAAATGACACCCAGATTGAGAAAGTGCCTCTGGTTAACACAAAGACGTTTGCCCGACCCCGAATCGAACCGGCGACGGGTAACCGAGGTGCTTTTTTCCCCTGAAATTTTGCTTACAGTGTCTATAGGCAGTACTATCTAGGCATGTCGTAAGACCCGACAAAAGGAAATGACAAGGCCGAAAACCTATCCGCAAGAGAAGGAAATCTTGATACGGAACCCTGTGCCAACCAGTTTGGCCAGCGTGGCACAGTAGGCCAATTACCCCCCATGCAGTTGGAGGAGGCCCCACTCCGCAGTGGTTAATTTATCGGCTGAGAAGTAGTAGTATATCTATCTATCTATCTATATAAATAAAAATTAATTGCTGTTCGTTAGTCTCGCTAAAACTCGAGAACGGCTGGGCCGTTTTGGCTAATTTTGGTCTTGAAATATTCGTGGAACTCCAGGGAAGGTGTAAAAGGAAAGTGAGAAAATAGGAAAAGAAAACATTTTTTTTTTTTCAAGTACGATTTATTTTTGTTCCAGTAAAAGTTTGCACATCATCACTACACAGTATAAAACAAAGTCGCTGTCGTCTGTCCGTCCCTATGTATGCTTAAATCTTTAAAACTGCGCAACGGATTTTAAAGCGTTTTTTTTTAATAAATAGTGTGATTCTAGAGGATGGTTTATATTATATAACACACACAATAGTAGAGAAACACAGATTAATCAAACACATTGTACCCGTGCGAAGCCGGGGTGGGTTGCTACTATTTTAATAAATTTGAAACATTCTGGAATTCAGGTTTTTAATTTATTGATTCTGAAGCAGTACGAAGTTTGCCGGGTCAGCTAGTCTATTAAGTTTCATCATCATCATTTCAGCCAAAAGACGTCCACTGCTGGACACAGGCCTCCCCCAAGGATCACATCCACTGCTTTCCGTCGACCCTAACTAGGTCGTCGGTCCACCGTGTGTGAGGCCTACCAGCACTGCGCCTTCCGGAACGCGGTTGCCATTCGAGGAATTTTCTGCCCCATCGGGCGTCGGTCCTGCGCGCTATGTGCCCTGCGCACTGCCACTTAAGTTTGGCAATCCTGTGGGCTATGTCGGTGACCCTGGTTTTCCTGCGTATCTCCTAATTTCTGATTCGATCTCGCAGGGAAACTCCGAGCATATACCCTCTCCATAGCCCTTTGGGTGACTTTGGGCTTTCTTATGGAGCCCATAGTGAGCGACCACATCTCTCGACTAGTCTATTATGTTTATGGTGGACGCTCCAGGGTAGCCCGCGAAATTCAAATTTTCTTACGTTTTTTGCAATTTGCTGGTCAGTGCTAGGTTGTATGTTGATTAAAATGTTATTCGCGGCTGTAAGACGTATGTAGTTATAGAATTATAATCATCAAAATCATCAATACAACCCTCCAAGCTCGTAAAGGTGCAAGAAAACCTTTTTCAGCGTCAAAGTCATTCTTAATTTGATTGTTTCACAATCAAATTATGAACCTCCTTTTTTAAAGTCGGTTAAAATACCTAATAATTTTATTGGGGCAGGTTATGGCAGCTCATGAATTATTCAACAAGGCTTCGTTCATATGTTATTCAAATACTTCCTATAATTATTATTGTATCATTTCCTATATTATTTGTAATTGCTTGTAGGTGTACAAATACGTTTGGTGTTGGATTTGGAATACACAAAGTCACTAACCCATTCCGTCTTGAGGGTGTCGTAAGAGGCGACTTAAAGAAGCAGAAGCAAGAGGCAGATTACCTACCCGAAAGAGAAGGAAAACTTGATACCAACCCTGTGCCAACGCGTCTTGCCAGCGTGGTACAGTAGGCTAATTTCCCTCCATGAGTTTGGAAGAGGCCCGACTCAGTAGTGGGTCATTTATGGGCTGAAACGACGTACAAATATTGATTGGCGCTCTATTGATTGACGACACGGTTAGCGCAGTGGTTGAGCGATCGACTCCTGCGCAGCATGTCGCGGGTTCGATTCCCGCACGGAAGAAATATTTGTACGACCTACAAGTATTTGTTCCGGGTCAGGGTGTTTTCTATCTATAATACGTATGTATTTACAAAAAAAAATGTATATAAGTAGTTTATCATCCATCACGTTACCATAACACAAGCATTAAGTTGCTTAGCTTGGGACACGAGATGGCGTTGTGTGAAATGTCCAAGGATATTTATTTATTTATTGAATTAGTTCCAAATATTGGTCGTTTGCGTGGTGACGGATTTAGAATAAATAGTGGCACCAAACCGGTTGGTTTCGTAAGAGTTGACAAAAGGAAATGATAATGCAGATCTGCTAGCCGCAACAGAAGGAAAGCGAACCCGTCCGGTCAGGTCAATATCCTTCCATGAAACTGGAGGAGGCCCCACTGGACTATGGGCTGAGTATTAGTAGTAGTAGTTCTTTTTTTTTTTTTTTATTGTATTTAGAAGATATTAGCTGCGCTCCGCGGTTTCACCCGCGTGTTATTGACGCTTAACGTTACATTCTGAATAATTCACAATATCTTTTCTAAAATATATTTTAAATTATAAAAATAAATTGCTGTTCGTTAGTCTCGCTAAAACTCGAGAACGGATGGACCAATTTGGCTATTTTTGGGAAAATATGTCAATGCCTTTTTTTCTAATACGCATTAATTTTGTTCCACCTATGGTTTGCACATCACTACATAGTATAAAACAAAGTCGCTGTTGTCTGTCCGTCCTTATGTATGCTTAAATCTTCAAAATTACGCTACGGAATTTGAAGCGGTTTTTTTAATAGATAGAGTGATTCAAGAAGAACGTTTATATATCAATATTGCACCCGAAGCCGGGGAGGGTCGCTAGTATTTTAATAAAATTGAAACATTTTGGAATTATCATTCAGGTTTTTTATTTAACCATTCTGAGGCGGTACGAAGTTAGCCTGGTCAGCTACATAGTAGTTATCTTTATAAATTCTATCTTATGTCTTCTTCTGATGTATCACCACTTAAAACTTCGCAACGGATTTTGAAGCGGTTTTTTAATAGATAAAGTGGTTCAAGAGGAATGTTTCTATGTATAATACATCCATAATATGGTAGAGAAACACTGATAAATTTAGAGGTTCATCATTGCACCCGTGCGAAGCCGGGGTGGGTCGCTAGTAAGCTATATTTGTAAAGTTTCATAAAAATCCATTCGTAAGTCTTTACGTGAAAGAGTAACAAACATCCATCCATCTATACTTACAAACTATCGCGTTTAATAGTAGGTTTAAACAAAATGATTGTTTCTACACACACTGATATGCGCTTTCTGTCAACGCCAAGGCGATCGACTTCTTTTGACTGGACCCAAAATGGTAAAACTTTGAAAGGCGACTGACCTTCACATGCGTGTGCAGATGTCGATAACATCTGACATATGTATAATGGCATAAAGCCAAATTCAGTTCGATGTGATAGGTAGTCAAAAAAGGAGACGATTTCCAAATATAATCTATTATACAAAAGTCTCGTGTCCCGGTGTTTATAATTAAACTCCTCCGAAATGGCTCGACAGATTTTCGTGAAATTTTGTGTGCATATCGGTTAGGTCGATATACGATGCGAAACGGTCAACATCTATTTTTCACCCTCCTAAATGTTAAGGGTTGTCTACCCTTAATTTGTTTTTTATTTCATAGAGTTTTATTGTTTTATTTTTTTATGATTCATCTCTCTACGATCTAACCCTATTTTTTTTATGGCAAAACAATCAGAAACATAGATCTAACCCTATATTTATATGGCAAAACAATCACATAGTAGTTAATCGTATAATTGTGTCGTAGGTTCTTTTATTTTCTTGAATCATTTCCTGCAACATAATATTATTTATTGGTGTGTGTAATCAACAAATTAAGACATTCCTTCAAATTGATTTTACTCCATGTGGTGTCGGATTTAGAATACATAGTGTCACCATTCTATTCCATCCTGAGGGTGTCGTAAGAGCCGACAATAGGCCCGTATTGTGGGGGCAGTTTACAAAAATGTTATTCACGAATACATATATCACCCGGACTCAGAGCAAGTGCTGATTTACACAAAGACACGAAACAAAGACAAGAACGAGGCAGTCATTACGCAGATTTTTGCTGCCTCGTTGGTCTCGGGGTTAAATGTGTCGCCTTTGGATCAACGGGTGCCGGGTTCGATTCCGGCGCCGGGCAAGTTTCTTTGTGTAAACCAGAGGCACTTGCTCTGAGTCTGGGTGTCATTTGTATTCGTGAATTTCATGTTTGTGAACAGCCCATGCGGTACAGGTTACACCTAGTGCAAGGCATTCGTTTTATAAAAAAACCTTTTCTCGCATTGATACCATAGAAACCGATATTGAAACAGAGACGTGGTCGCTCACTATGGGCTCCATCAGAAGGCTCAAAGTCACCCAAAGGGCAATGGAGAGGGCTTAATCGGAGTTTCCCTGCGAGATCGAATCAGAAATGAGGAGATACGCAGGCAAACCAGGGTTACCGACATAGCCCACCGGCCTCCCACACGGTGTACCGACGATCTGGTTAAGATCGCCGGAAAGCAATGGATGCTGGCGGCCCAGGATCAACCTTTGTGGAGATCTTGGGGGGGGGGGGTCTAATGTCCAGCAGTGGACGTCTTTTGGCTAAAATGATGATGATGAAACCAATAATAGTCAGATCTCCATAACAATCCAACGAAATAACTCGATACGAAGTTGAATAACTTAACCTTCTAGGTATTATAACATCTATTATCCAATCTTAGTTATTGACATTTGTTTAGGTTTTTTGCTTATACCCTACGAATGTAGGTTTTACGGTAATTTGTGACAGATGCTATTGTTGCCAAGTTTCAAACTTTAGAAGGTCATCTACTCTATCAATTTAATATTTATAATCTGTACTATAAAGCGGATAATGCTTTTTATTGTTTTCTATAGCGCTACCTGCTAACATTTAACTTCTTAACTCTAACGCAACTTATAACCAATTAATTTAACTTTCATAATCACACGAACTTTTCTAACACAACACACTTGTCATTGGCAAAATCATCGGTATAACGATGGAAGCCAAAACCTAAAAGGGCTGGCAGCGCTGCGGATTCTGCTGAATCCATCAAGCGGCGCAAATATAGTCAGCTCGATTCGAGTTACATGTTTGTGCCGCTTGGGGTGGAAACTTTTGGTCCGTGGGGCACGGAATTTAAATCTTTTTACAAAGATTTGTCCCGGCGTCTCCTAAATTTAACCGGTGACAAGAAGGCTGGTTATTACTTCGCTCAGCGAATTAGCATTGCCATTCAACGTGGCAATGCTACCAGCCTTCTTGGCACCGTACCCGATGACAGCGATCTGGCGCAAATTCCTTCGTTGTAAATTTAGTTATTTTAATTATTTAATTCAGTGTTTTTTTTACTTAAGTTAGTGTTTATGGAATAAATAAAGTCTATTGGAAATATGAAAAAAAAAAAAAAAAAAAAAAAAAGAAGAAGGTCATCTAGAATGTTCTGTTTTATATGTCTATACAAAAACATACTTATGCAGGGTGATTTTTTGATAACCCGCCAAATTTAAAAAGGTGGTTCAGACCAGATGTGTGGCAAAAATCACGAAATATCACATGATGCAAAGAAACAGTTAAATCAACCGCCTATAACTAATTTAGTTTTATTGACAACGTTCCCTGTGCACGGAGAAATCGCTCACGGTGTCCAGAGGTCTTGCAGATGAGTGTCGAGCTTGAGATTTGATCAATTTGATGACAAGCAGACCACCTGCTTCTAAAACAAAATTATAGGCGGTAGATTTAACTGTTTCTTTGTACTTTTGCAGACAACTGTCATCTGGTATCTCCCGTGATCACGACTGCTGCAAAGCATTCGAAACGTCAGGAATTAAAATAATGTAATATACACGCGATAAACCCTTTAAAAAGAGTTTGATTTCAAAAACTTCAATGTAGGTAAATAATACGCATTGTCACCAACCCATAATATCCCGAGGGTGTCGTAAGAGGCGCTAAGGGAACGCAATAGGCAAGTAACCTAGTCGCAAGAGAAGGAAAACTTGAACGTCTTGCCAGCGTGGCACAGTGGGCTAATTTCCCTCCATGAAGTTGGAGGAGGTCCGACTCAGTAGTGGGTCATTCATGGGCTGAAATGAGGTAAACAATACAACCTCTTTGTCGCCTTTTTCTCCATTTTATTGGAGTCGGTACCAGTCTACCCTACTCGTAATTTGGCTAACTAACTGTTTTTGTTATCAGAAAAGTCACGTGACAACGTTTCATCAAAGCATCTTGAACTTCCTCACTTCAATGGGTCCTGTGAAGAATGGTTAGCCTTCAAGAGATCATACGAAGATACGGCCGCTTCTTTCAATAACAATCAGAACCTAGCACGCTTTAGAATATCAATCCAAGGGAAAGCTAGAGAAGCCGTCCAAAGCCTCCTGTTCACCGCTGAAGACCCACGCGAAGTAATCAAAGGACTGGAAGCAAGATTTGGAAGACCTGGAGCACTGGCATTAGCAGAAATTGAAAAGATGAAAAAACTGTCAAAAGTCGGCGAGAACCCAAGCGACATTTGCGTATTTGCAAGCAAAGTGAAGAACGCCGTCGAGACAATCAAGGCCCTGAAGAAACCGCAGTACTTATCTCAGTTCTCCTGAAACACTGAGAATTATAGTCGACAAAATGCCAACATCCATGAAATTTCGTTGGTTCGCCTACCACAGAAGGCTAACTAACTGTTGGTTGCACCGCAGTCGAAATTCGACCGTAATAAATTCAAATTAAGGTGAATGTTCCAGGGTAGCCCGCGAAATTCAAATTTTCTTACGTTTTTTGCAATTTGCAGGTCAGTGCTAGGTTATATGTTGATTAAAATGTTATTCGCGGCTGTAAGACGTATGTAGTTATAGAATTATAATAATCAAAATCATCAATACAACCCTCCAAGCTCATAAAGGTGCATGAAAAACTTTATCATCATATCAATCAAATGTTTATCATCATACAACCTAGCACTGGCCTGCAAATTGCAAAAAACGTAAGAAAATTTGAATTTCGCGGGCTACCCTGGAACATTCACCTTAAAGTTCTTTTGTCAATTTTCCTAGAGACTGACAGTAAACAAGAGCATTTAAGCGTGTGTGTAAAATAAATGGACCCCCAGCGGTGGCTAGTGTCGCAGAGGTTGCGGATCGAATGCGTTCCGCACTGTAAACCAAACGTAAACAATAACAGGTATTATTTAGTGTCACGTATTTGGAACAGAGATAATCGTACACGTACTAGTTTCAATATCATTCAGAATTAGCTATTTATGCAAGGCCTGAAAATTCTGTAGTATGAACGCATTCGATCGCAACCTCTTTGGTGAATGTTGCTTTATCTACTACTTTATATATTAGTATTAGATTAGCGGCCCGCCCGGGTTTCGCACGGGTGCAATCATTAACATCTAAACTTAACAGTGTTTCTCTACAATATTATGGATGTATTATACATATAAATATTTCTCTTGAATCACTGTATCTATTAAAAAACCGCTTCAAAATCCGTTGCGTAGTTTTAAAGATTCAAGCATATATAGGGACGGACAGACGACAGCGACTTTGTTTTATACTATGTAGTGCCTAGCGGCCCGTCCCGGCTTTGAACGGGTGGACAATATTCAGTAGTCATCCTTATTTTTTCAAGCAATTAAAAAAAAAGCCTATATTAATCAGTGATAAAGTAGATTCAAGGGTAAAATCTTTTTTTAAACCGGTCTAGTACTTATTGAGCCAATTCGTTACAAACATACTTCATCATCATTTCAGCCAAAAGACGTCCACTGCTGGACATAGGCCTCCCCTAAGGATCACTACAAAGGCCGGTCCTGGGCCACCCGCATCCACTGCTTTCCGGCGACCTTAACCAGGTCGTCGGTCCACCGTGTGGGAGGCCTACCAGCACTGCGCCTTCCGGAACGCGGTCGCCACTCGAGGACTTTTCTGCCCCATCGGGCGTCGGTCCTGCGAGCTATGTGTCCTGCCCACTGCCACTTAAATTTGGCAATCCGGTGGGCTATGTCGGTGACCCTGGTTTTCCTGCGTATCTCCTCATTTCTGACTCGATCTCGCAGGGAAACTCCGAGCATAGCCCTCTCCATTGCCCTTTGGGTGACTTTGAGCCTTCTGATGGAGCCCATAGTGAGCGACCACGTCTCTGTTCCATATGTCATCACTGGCAACACACATTGGTTGAAGACTTTTGTCTTCAGACACTGCGGTATTGTGGACGAGAAGATCTTTCGCAGCTTCCCGAACGCTGCCCAGCCGAGTTACAAACATACTTACATACAAATATTTGCTCTTTATAATATTAGTATAGGCTATTACTACTCAGCCCATAGATGAGCCACTGTTGAGACCGGCCTCCTCCAGTTACATGGAAGTTATAATATACTAGCTGTTGCACGCGGCTTCGCTCGCGTGGGCTTCGAACCCGTGCTTATCTCTATGCATATTTTTTATGAACATAAAAGCGGTTATTGTGACTAAACTATGATAGTTAGATATATGCTCTCGGCGACTTTTTTGTAGATCTTTATAAGACCTACAAACCCGTAGTACATCATTTTGTTCTATTGTCAATAGTTTTTGCAGCGCACGCATAAATAGGTTTTCTTTTTTACACCTTGGTTTACAAAATCGCAATTTTCATACGGATCCCTAATTCTTTTGAAAATAAAATATAGCCTATAACCTTCCTCGATAAATGTACTATCTAACACTGAAAGATTTTTTGAAATCGGACCATTAGTTCCTGAGATTAGCGCGTTCAAACAAACAAACAAACTCTGCAGCTTTATATATTAGTATAGAAGTATAGATATATTATAGCCTACTGTGCCACGCTCGCCAGACGGGTTGGCACAGAGTTTCGTATCAAGTTTTCCTTATCTTGCGGTTAGGTCTTCGGCCTAGTGATCCAACGGCGGCAGATTCAACTCCTAGACAAGTGGTGGGCAAAGTTTAATAATGGCGGACCACAAAGTTTAAAAAAATCTAGAGTAGGCCCAGAATACATTTTGTGTTATGGCTTTTATGCTGTATGTTTCGGCGGGCCGGATTAAATAATTACGCGGGCCGGAGTTGGCCCGCGGGCCGTACTTTGGCCATCACTGCCCTAGTAGTTAGTTGGTGAAACGATGTCATTCTAAATCTCGATATGAATGAGTGAATCAAATTGGTCTGTGATTAATATGTCTGTCAGTTAAAAGGAAGTAGGTCAGTCTAATAACCAAGTACCTTGGTCACATTTTTTTAAATAACGGAAATAATATCGAAGGTCACATCCGGTGCTGAGTAATCATTCAACTCTTAATAACTTATTAGACTGATTTTGATGACGCTACGAAATGTTATCATCATCATCATCATTTGGCGACCCACTGTTGATTCAGGCCATAACAGGGAGGTTACTGCTTCCATTGACTGCCTCGTTGGTCTAGAGGTTGTAAACAAGACCGGTAATTTTTAAAAAGCAACTCCTGAATGTCTTGCCCTCTCGTTTCTTAAGATCAGCACTCTGAACCGGTGGTAGTTTCAGCATGAATGTGGGTGGACGCAAGGGTCAAAAGAGATGGATGGATTTTAAGAGCGAGGAATGAAAGGTGTGACTATAGATATCACGACTGATAGGTGTGTGTGGAGACTACTACCTAGTGTGGGAAAGGGGCCGTAAGATGATAATGGTTTTTATAAATATGACGGTTTATAAGAGTTTTGTGATAAAACCTACGTAAATAAAGTTCCTTTTGAGTTTGAGTTAGATGTGCCGCCTTTGGATCAACTAGTCCCAAGTTTTTTTATCTCCGATTTAAATGCCTTTGGCCCTAGGCTTGCGTGATGGAAAGCAACGCCAGGGTCTAAGATGGAGCAGGCAATTCAAGGAAATACACTGTCGGGCACCGGCTCTCACGTACACACGACGAAACACAGTGTAACTGCTTGGCGCCGACTTAGATGTGAGGGTGGTAACTAGACCGCGGACCATAAAATCCTGCCACCAAGTTTGCTGCGTTTTGTTGACTTTTACAACACGCGTTTTTATCCCGGTGGGTTTTCCCGTGCGGTGGGGAGGTGTAATAGAACATTTCTTTTCGATTGATGTCTTAGGTTTTCACGATTTTCGCATATTGCAGGGAATTATATCTTGACAGTTCAGATCGTTTTTTCCGGTATGCAGCGTCAAGGTGCTAGTCCGTATTAGTAGTCCTATTTAACAATATTAATTATATTTTATTATTATTATACTTTTGATTGCTTTTCTTTTGTTGGATTTACGTTATTGTTTCATTAGTTTTATTTTATTTTTTATGATTTATTTGTTGTTGTTGGTATTTTCATCCGTGTCCTCACCAAATTGGTCCCTGGCGGAAGAACAGCGCTGGACTTAGCTGGGCAGCAAAATGCTGAGCTTGGGCCCAATTACAGGACCATTTAAATCGTTATTTTTATAATTTAATTTGTTATTTCTGGTCCTGTAATAATATATTTCTTTCTTTCTTTCTAACTAATATATTTGCTTTTAAATATTGTCTGGACTTTAAAAGAGACCATGATTCTCTGAGATTGTTTCGGCATTTCTTCTCAGAGGTCGTCAGTTAGGAAATGCCGGAGACATCTAGTTAAAAAAATATATGTAAAAACATTGACTTGTAGAAGTGTCCTTAAAAGATCTATTTACAGAAATAAACATCATTAATCATTTATGTATATGTATTTTATTTGAATCCCAACGTTTCACACACTTTGCAGTGTTCGGGGCCGTGGGACGACTGGTGGCGGCTGTCGTTGCGCTAAGGATTAAAATTTAAATTAAAAATCGTCTTCTTCTTACATTCAAAAATGAATGTTAGTCTGTATGTCCTATAAAGAATCGAAAACTATGCATTTGATCATGTAATGATCTTCAGCAAAGTGTTGTATATGACCAAACGTAGGTATCTGAACAAAAAAAAAATTAAAAATTGTGTAATGATATTCCTTTAAATTTATTTTAGATAACTTTGCAGAGATCCTTTCGCTATGGCTATTGATTTTCTGTTCCACCCTGTAGCATTTATTGTAGTTTATGCAATTTCCTGTTTATATAGTGTAAATTGTAATTTTTTTTTAGTTTTTATATAATTTTTGTGTTATAATGTATTATGTTATATATGTGGCAAGGAATAAATAAGTTTTTAATACAGTTGCTCAAAAAGTGGCATATTACAGGGACGTATAGCGTTCGGGAAGTGGGCTATTACACACGCGTGCTTTTTCTTTACCATTCCCGCACTAGTGCGTTTTCTTTCCCAACTGTCAAAATAATGTCTATTATAAGGAAAAACCAACCATGAAGTTTTTACTAAAAAAAATCATAGAAGTTTTTATGATTCATGCAAATACGTATATTTCTAAAAAGAAACTACGTACTAATTTGTTTCAATATCAGATTTAATGATTTGATTGAATGTGTTTTATTTCATCTAATTAAATTTCATTTCATATCAATATAAAAATTCTACTGAAGACTTGGCTGTATGGGCATTGTTCCTTTTGCCTACCAGAATGGGTGAAGAAAAAAAAACCTGCTTATATTCTACGGTCGGCGCCATTTTTCAGAAATGATTAGTTAGTTGAGTTTATTGTGTTTTTATTCAATTGCTTCATTTTTTCGCAACTATATTAAAAATAGTCGTTCAGTACACGTGCGGAACCGTCATTGCAACTTGTTCCGACTGTCAACCCTCGCCTTCGGCTGCGCCTCGGCTCGGGTAGACATTTGTCGGAACTCGTTGTAATGACAGCCTTTCCGCACTTGTAATGAAATATACTATTATTATACAGATCTCTTTATTAGTATTATTTTACACATATTTTTTAAATAATCTAATTATAAAAAACATTTATTTAAAAAAAATTACAAATAGAATAGAAAACACCACCCATGGCGGAGCCGAAGGCCCAAACCACCGGTGGTCAGGGATCCAGAGTGAGGAACCTCCTCACAAGACGTGCCGTATCCAAAAGTACTGCCTTTTGGATCAGGCTCTTCACCCAGGAGCCTAGCGAGAGCTTCTGTAGATGTTGGTCAAAGCTCTTCGCCATCAGTCCGTGCACTGATATGACTATCAGTAAAATGATTGTCGAATTCATACTCCACATGGCACGAACCTCGTGAGATAGATCTAGGTACTTGCTGATCGTCTCATGTTCAGCCTTCACGAGGTTGACATCATGGGGAACAGTGATATCGATAACCACGATGTCAGGCTAAACAATAAATAAAATAAATAAGTAAATATGCTTTATTATTATTATTACCCCGTAGCATCACTATCACTACATAGTATAAAACAAAGTCGCATTCTTCTGTCCGTCCCTATGTATGCATAAATCTTTAAAACTACGCAACGGATTTTGAAGCGGTTTTTTTTAATAGATAGCGTGATTCAAGGGGAAGGTTTATATGTATAACCCACCCCCGCATTGCACGGGCGAAGCCGGGGCGGGCCACTAGTATACATATATTCGTGAATCGATGTTTTTCATCTCTAACCCTGAAAATCGCCGCGACCTATATTCGTATGTTTTTGTGCGATCTCGAGAACGAATGTACAGTAATTAATTGGGTTTTTAATTATTATTTTTTTAACTGTTCATGGTTGATGGTGGCCAGTGGAGTGGTAACGAGACGCGGATGGGTCGCCAGTTCCATTCCTGGGTTGCAAAAAATTGCGTCTAAAATTAACTTACCTATGTGTAACTCTTTAATTTGTCTTCCTCCATTTTTTCAGTTTGATTGGGGTCAACCCCAGTATAATTTACTTTTAGCTAGTTTTCTTTTTTATCCACAACTTGAATGCTTTTGACCCTAGGGTTGCGTGATGGAAAGCAACGCCAGGGTCTAAGATGGAGCAGGCAATTCAAGGAAATGCCCTGTCGGGCACCGGCTCTCACATACCCACGACGACACAGGAAGACTGCTTGGCGCCGGACTTAGATGTGAGGGTGGTAGCTAGCCGGGCGGACCACTAGATCCTACCACCAAGCGTGCTGGGTTTTGTTGACTCTTACAACACGCGTCCCAGCGTGCGGTGGGGATGTGTATGAGGTGATGGGTTAAGAATACATAGTGTTACCATTCCATCCTGAGGGTGTCGTACATGTTGTAATTGGAGGGACTCAGCAGTCCTGAATAGATTAGTTTAACTATAAATAAATATCACATCTTAAAGTACAGACATATTTATTTCGACTGATCGTCATATTCAAATTCAAATTCAAAACTCATTTAATCAAGTTGGCTCATTAGGGCTCTTTTGACAAGTCAAACAACAAAATAATATTTAATTTAAAATGTACCATCTACCACCGGTTCGGAATGCAGTTCTACAGAGAAGAGCCGGCAAGAAACTCTGAAGTTGCTCTTTTTTAGATCGCCATTTTTAGGTACAAGGCCGTGATAAGACAGTTTGTGAGAGCAAACTCGCGCAAAAGTCGCAAAGGGCGAAACATCAGCCAGATCTAATCAACAATAGTAACCTTCTAACGCCCGAGCCAACCGACCCCCAGCAACGGCACCTGTTCACAAGCATGACGCATGCGGCAGCCATCGCTCTCCATAGTTCGAATACAGTTTGAATCACACACGTCGTATGTGACAGATTATTATAAGTAGCCAGTTTTACTTGGATATACGACCTTCAACAGTACAAGCCGACAAAAGGAAATGACAAATCTGATAATCTGGCCGCAAGAGAAGGAAAACTTGAAACGAAACCCTGTGCCAGCCCGTCTGGCCAGCGTGGCACAGTAGGCTAATTGCCCTCCCTGTGATGGGAGGAGGCCGGCCTCAGCAGTGGGTCACATATGGGCTGTGTAGTAGTAGTATTCTATTTATAACAGAAAAATATCAGGAATATTACAAGTGTAAAACAGTCATGACAGCAAATGTTGGTCTTGACTGCCTCGTTGGTCTAGTGGTTAGATGTGCCGCCTTTGGATCAACGGGTCCCGGGTTCGATTCCCGGGTCGGGCAAGTGTCTTTGTCTAAACCAGAGGCACTGGCTCGGAGTCTGGGTGTCATTTCTATCTATAATATGTATGTATTTACAAAAAAAAATGTATATAAGTAGTTTATCATCCATCTCGTTACCATAACACAAGCATTAAGTTGCTTAGCTTGGGACGAGATGGCGTTGTGTGAAATGTCCAAGGATATTTATTTATTTTATTATTATTTATTTATTAACTCAAACTCAAAAGGAACTTTATTTACGTAGGTTTCATCACAAAACTCTTATAAATCGTCATATTTACAAACACCATTATCATCTTACGGCCCCTGTCCCACACTAGGTGGTAGTCTCCACACACACCTATCAGTCGTCATACCTACATTCACACCTTTCACACACAACTCCTCATTCCTGCAATCCCTCCATCTCCCCTGATCGCTCACAATCCCTATATGTTCACTCACATTCATGCCGAAACTACCACCGGTTCGGAAGGCTGCTCTACAGAGAAGAGCCGGCAAGAAACTCTGCAGTTGCTTGTAGCAAATTCTCAATTTCAATAATGTGGTATTGAAATACACGTGCTGGATCCACGGGTATATATCTAAGCATCGGAATCATAAACAAGACCATAATAGTTTTTAAATAGCCCATTGACCATGCAGGAAGTATTTTTTATTAAACCCGATACACGAAGCGATTTTTTTTAATGTTAAATGTCAATTTACAGAAATAAATCGTTTATGATTAAAATTTTGTACAGATTTATTATGCGATGTCTCGATTGTGTATCTACAGTAATTGTTTTATTATTTATTTGATTTATTACCATTATATTACGGAAACGACTTGGAATGTAATGTAACATACATAAATTATAATATTCTATATATGGTCTCCGTGTGGTGCCGGATTTTGAATACATAGTGTCAACATCCCATTCCATCCTGTGGGTGTCGTAAGAGTCGACAGTAGGAAATGATAAGGCCGAAAACCGGAATCTAAGTCCGGCGCCAAGCAGTCTTCCTGTGTTTCGTCATGTGTATGTGGGAGCCAGTGCCCGACAGGGCATTTCCTTGAATTGCCTGTTCCATCTTAGACCCTGGCGTTGCTTTCCATCACGCAAGCCAAGGGTCAAGGCATTCAAGTAACAGATAAAAAAATACAATTTAACTAATAACTTTAAACACATTTAAAGTCCTAAAACTAAATTAACTATATTATTATTTGATATTCAGTTATAAATAATTTGAGATGTTAAATGTTTTGTTTTTGTAAGCCTTGTCTTGTCCACTTAACTTCAGAACTTCGTTATGCTACGGTTTAAATAAAACAAAACTTTTGTTTAAATTTATTCATGAAAGGTGCAAATGTCTTTACGGAATGAAATGTCATTGTCTTTATTCGTAGCAAAAAGTTCTGTCCTATCAGTCAAATGCTACTAATATAAACTAGTTACGTTTAGCGCGTGACTTCGCCCGCTTGGGCTTCGAAACTGTGCATATCTCCGCTTCGCATATAAATAGCCTATGTTACTTAGAGATAATATAAGATTTAAATTGTGAATGGATGATGAATGGATGGTGAAAATAAATTTGTACACCTTTTCAGGAAATGATCAGACACCACGGACACTGCAAAGTGTCTGAAACGTTGGGAATAAAATAAAACGATCATAACCGTGAACAGATAATTTCCTGCAACGTGTAAAGATCGTGAAAACCTAAGACATCATTGTACACCTTTGGTTACAAAATCGCAATTTTCTTACGGATCCCTAACTTTTTTGAAAATATAATATAGCATGTAACCTATATATATATATAGACAAATAGATAAATAGAATAGCGTGGAACAAGGGTCGTAAGATGTTAATGGCAATTTATTGTAAATATGACGATTTATAAGAGTTTTGTGATAAAACCTACGTAAATAAAGTTCCTTTTGAGTTTGAGTTTGAATATCCAACCCTGAAAGATTTTTTGAAATCGGACAAGTAGTTCCTGAGATTAGCGCGTTCAAAGGTCCCTGGTTGGATTCCGGGGTCGAGCCAGTGTCTTTCTGTAAACTGGAGGCACTTGCTCTGAATCTGGGTGTCGTTTGTGTTCGTGAATTACGTGTTTATAATCTGCCCTCGCGATACAGGTTATAACTAGAGCCCGTTCCGTATATTAAAAAGAAATAATAATAAAATAAAAGAGGCAGCTATGGAGTTTCTTGTCGGCTCTTCTCTGTGGAACGGCATTCCAAGCCGATGGTAAAGACTAAATGATCATTATCATCATCATTTCAGCCAAAAGACGTCCACTGCTGGACATAGGCCTCCCCCAAGGATTCACTTCCACCAGCCTTTGTAGAAATGATCAAATATTTTGATATATTTTCTTTGTGTTATTTATATTTTTTTTTACCCCCAACGCAAAAAGAGGGGTGTTATAAGTTTGACGTGTCTGTCTGTCTGTGGCTCCGTAGCTCGCGAACAGATGAAGCGATTTCAATACAGTTTTTTTTAGTCATGTATACATATAACATAAAAAAATCTTAAACTAACTAAATAACAAAAATTGTTAAAAAAAAACTACTTTAATTATGTTTACGTTATGTTACCTTTTTTACTAAAAATATTTGGATTTTTATTTTGACAGCTTAGTCCCGAATAGGTCTATATATAATACCTCAATTGAGGTAGTATGCCCAAAATCATTTGATATCTAATCATTCGTTTAATATGTGCATAGGCGGGTCAAGCTAATTTTGCTGCACTGTGAGTAAAACCTTCGCTGGTTTATAAAGACTGTTGCACAATGAATGCTATCATTTAATGCAGAGATTTACCCATGGCAAAAAAGGAGGGGTAATGTATTTGACATCTCTGTGGTGACGGATTTAGAATACATAGTGTCACCTGTGTCAGTGACGGGTTGGCACAAGGTTTTGTATCAAGTATTCCTTGCGTCTTGCGGTTAGGTTTTCGGCCTTGTCATTTCCCTTTGTCGGCTCTTACGACACCATCAGGATGGAATGGGGTGGTGACTCTATGTATTATAAATCCGTCACCTTACGTATAGAAATACTGATTAGCCAATCAGACACAAATTTATAGAATTACAGGAGGCTTTTATTTTCCTTACACTGATTTTTATAAATATAATTTCAAATACATGCAGTTTTTTTAATGATAATGTACATAGACATATTAGTAAAGTGGTTTCGTGTGGCAACGGATTTAGAATACATAGTGTCACCAACCCATTCCCCCCTGAGGGTGTCGTAAGAGTCGACAAAAGGAAATGACAAGGCCGATAACCTTGCCGCACGCGAAGGAAATCTTGAGACGAAAGTAGTCTTGGTAGTTTCAACATGAATGTGGATGGACGTAAGGGTTGTGGAAGATCAAGAGATTTGGATGGATGGATTGTAAACATGAGAAATTGTGTATGAAAGGTGTGACTGTAGATATGACGATTGATAGGTGTGTATGGAGACTACCACCTAGCGTGGGACAGGGATCGTAAGATGATGATGATGATGATAATGGTAACTGTAAATATGACGATTTATAAGAGTTTTGTGATAAAACCTACGTAAATAAAGTTAATTTTGAGTTTGAGTTTGAGTTTGAAACCCTGTGCTAGCTAACCCATCTGGCCAGCGTGGCACAGTAGGCTAATTACCCTCCCTGTGATGAGGCCCGGCTCCGCAGTGGGGTATTTATGGGCTGAGTAGTATTGGTAAGTGATGTTTGTCATGAAAGGAATCAAATAAAAAGCTTTTTTTTTTATTTTTTTACACAGGCACAAATTGACATTGAAACTATAACATTGTCTCACAAAACTGCGTAGGCAATTTGTCTGTGAGATCGTAATTTTTAACACAGTCTTTATAAAAATTAACTAAATTAAAAATAAAATAAACTAAATTAAAAAAATAAAAATAAATACTTCGCGTTGGGGGACCACTCCCACTTATTTATTACCTGACCCCTGGTCCCCCAACGCGAAGTATTTATTTTTATTTTTTACTTTTTAAAGGTTATTGTGTCGGGGGTTTATTGAAATTTTTAATTTAATTTTTTTTTTGTACTTTTTATAGGTGCATACTTATTATAATGTAGATTTTGTTAAATTGCACGTGATGCACTTTCATTTGAGACCCCCACTCGATTATATTTGCAGACATTCGGTTATTCTTCCCCACTTTCACCTGTCATAACTTTTAAACGGCTCACCCGATTTTCATCAAACATGTCTAAGAACACTCGCCCGTAACTCACCTTTCATACAAAAAAAACTGTATTGTAATCGCTTCATCCGTTCGCGAGCTACGGTGCCACAGACAGACAGACAGACCGACAGACAGACAGACACTTGGAACTTATAACACCCCTCTTTTTGCGTCGGGGGTTAAAAATGTTCCTAAATTCGAAGTGTGTTATGGTAACATATTAATTAGGTATTTCTTAGATTCTAATTTGAATTTGTTTGTACACTTTTCGGTTCTGATATTTACGGGTAGGCTGTTCAGTAAATACGGTATGCGTTTTCGCAGAGTTCTATCTCCATACATATTGTTTACTCTTGGGACAACATAATACCTACTTGTGCTCATCGCTCTAGTAGTATATTTGTTAATCATAGACTGGTGTTAAATCCAACGAAATTGGGAGGCGAGGAAGATATATTGTTAATATTATAGCTTGCAGTGTCCAAGGGGCATAACGCACTTATTTAAAAAGCAAGGCTAGTACATTCGCGTTCAGTAGTAGTAGACGCCGCGCCGTTGCGTTTACTCCAAGTTACAAGTAAATGTACTAACTATAGTATAGTACTTGTACTAAAAAGTTGTAGTAAAAATAGTGTAGTCATTTCTTCGTTCGAGTTTACCCCTTTCAAATAGCGAACGAACGAGATAGCTTTGTGAGTGAAGTGTTCCAGTTTTTGAAAATTTGAACTTCGAATACCGTTTCGGAAAGGGAACTACGGTGAGTGAATGAAGTTATGCATTTTGGACAAAGAACAGGATTTATTAGTAAATCTGTTTATTTATGTTAATTATTGCGTTATGATTTTTAAATTTAATGCAATTATTTTGTGTTAAGCAATTTGAAATTTAATTTTTTAACAAAATCGATACTCACTATAACTGCCCGTTTATGACTGAAATACATTTCTTACAATGTCTCATAAAACTGTAATAGTATAAACATTTCAAGCGAATTTAGTTTCCGATATAAACACACAAAAAATACAGTTATTTTTATAAATTTGAAGAGAATATGTCCGTGTGGTATCTAATTCGTAATACGCAATGTCATCAACCTATTCCATGTTGAGGATATTATAAAAAACCCAAAAGGCAGAAAAACTAGCCTCAAGAGAGAGAGAGAAAAAACTTGATACGGAACCCTAGTCTGGCGAGCGTGGCACTTTCCCTCTGTCTCTCTAAAGAAGGGACAGAGGATTAAAAGCAATTAATAAATTATTGCTTTGTAAACATATGTAATATTTATGAAATTCCTATTTTTGTATTTTATTATCATCGTTTTATGATTTACATAATTTTTAGTAGGTTACGCTATCTATATTCTAGTACACGTTAATTCAAACAAACAGTTATTTAAAAAAATGTGGCGTTTAGTTAGATGTAAGCCTCGCGTGGAAGGACATCCACCTTACAGAACAGCGCAGCTGCATTAAAAAGTACCAGGCTTGCATAAACTTAGCGGAGGTCATTTAGAACTTAGACGGGTACGAGAGGTTGGGGCCTTAATATAAGATTGAAACTGGGGAAGGATCTTCACCCTACAGAATCCCGCAGTCGCATTAAAAAGTACCAGGCTTGCATAAACTTAGCGAAGAACACTTAGAACTTAGATGGGAGTGAGAGGTTAGGGCCAAAATAAAAGAGAGTAAACTGGGGAAGGATCCTCCACCTTACAGAATTACGCAGGTGCATTAAAAAGTACCAGGCTCGCAAAACCTTAGTGGAGGTGACCTAGAACATAAACGAGAGTGATAGGGCCAAAGTATAGGATAGCAAACAAGAACTACCCGCCAGAACACAGAACAGTGCCGCCGCAATAAGAAGTACCTACCAGGCTCGCATAACCTTAATGGAAGTGATATACTGCCAGCTGTTGTAGGGTTGGCGACATGTCAGTGGCACCTCCGGTATTACAAACATATCATTAAGCGAGCTTAAGTACAATAATAATAGTACAAAGGAATTTACAAACCTATTATACTGTAAAGTCCTGGCGAGATATTCTCTGCTTCTAAGCGTATAAATGACCCACTGCTGAGTCAAACCGAAAGGTAATTAGCCTACTGTGCCTTGCTGGCCAGACGGGTAGGCTAAAAGTTTTCGACCTTATTTCCTTCTATTGGCTCTTACGACAGTCTCAGGATGAAATGCGACGGTGACACTATGTAGACGAGAAACTCTCGATTTTTTAAACAAATACAACATATCGTATGCTGTTTGTAACAAAGATACAATTATGATATACATAACTTAATTCAAGGAAATATCAATTTGGGCTTGCTCGGAAACGAACCTCTAACAACCGCTAGTTCCGCACATTAATAAGCTATTAAACTGAGTTTAGTATAGTTCAATGGACCAAATCATAAATTACCCCCGATTGCATTGGGCCTCCTCTAAAAAGGGAAGTGGGAGTAATGTTCTAGCCAGATTTGTTGGATTATCAGTATATCTTCCTTGTTGTTAGATCATTTGCAAATTTTCTGACATCCTTGGGATAAAGGATGCTAAGCTATCTCATAGCTAAGTGGGGTGATGTGTCTGGCGTGAGCCGTGGCGCCTATCCCCCCAATGCCTATCCCACAATATCTGTTGTCGGGGATTTCATACACGTGAGAATCGCTTTGTATACTAAGCTATTCCAATGTGGGATATTTGTAGTTGTTCGTTTTTATACACATCTAAGTAACATTGTAACATTTTGAGATTATATTTACTACTAGCGGCCCGTCCCGGCTTCGCACGGGTGCGATGTTACCCGGGGGTGACGCCACGGCGGGAAGCTAGTAAAAAAAAAGTAGCCTTAGTATCTCCTTATATCATCAGCTACCTATCAGAGAAAGTCCCGTCAAAATCGGTCCAGCCATTCCAGAGATTAGCCGGAACCAACACACAGACAAAATGTGTAAGAAAAAGTTATTTTGTGTTGGGGTTTATGTACTGTGTATTTAGTAAAAGAGGTTATTTTAATAATACAAACAGACACTCCAATTTTATTTATTTGTATGTATGTATACATTTTTGTGTGTTGCCAGTGATGACATATGGAACAGAGACGTGGTCGCTCACTATGGGCTCCATCAGAAGGCTCAAAGTCACCCAAAGGGCAATGGAGAGGGCTATGCTCGGAGTTTCCCTGCGAGATCGAATCAGAAATGAGGAGATACGCAGGAAAACCAGGGTCACCGACATAGCCCACCGGATTGCCAAACTTAAGTGGCAGTGGGCAGGGCACATAGCTCGCAGGACCGACGCCCGATGGGGCAGAAAAGTCCTCGAGTGGCGACCGCGTTCCGGAAGGCGCAGTGCTGGTAGGCCTCCCACACGGTGGACCGACGACCTGGTTAAGATCGCCGGAAAGCAGTGGATGCGGGCGGCCCAGGACCGGCCTTTGTGGAAATCCTTGGGGGAGGCCTATGTCCAGCAGTGGACGTCTTTTGGCTGAAATGATGATGATGATACATTTTCGACAATTCACACAATATCTTAATTTATTGTAGCCTAGTTGTTATTTTGATGTATCATCACTACATATTATAAAACAAAGTCGCTGTCGTCTGTCCGTCCCTATATATGCTTAAATCTTTAAAACAACGCAACGGATTTTGAAGCGGTTTGATTTAATAGATAGAGTGATTCCAGGGGACGGTTTATATGTATAATACATCCATAATATTGTAGAGAAACACTGATAAATGTAGAGATTCATCATTGCACCCTTGCGAAGCCGGGGTGGGTCGCTAGTATGCTATATTATTGTAAAGTTTCATCAAAATCCATTCAGTCGTTTTTACGTGAAAGAGTAACAGCCATCCATCCATCCACACTGACAAACTTTCGCGTTCATAATATTAGTAGGAAATAGAATTACTCAGCCCATGATATAACGAGCCACTGCTGAATGGGTCCTCTTCCCTTTATATGGAGGGTAATTAGTGTTTAGACGGATTGGCACTGCGTCTACTATCAAGTTTTCCTTTTCTTACAGCTTAATTTTCATATTTGTTATTCCCTTCTGGCGACTGTTACGACACCCTCCGGATGGAATGGGATGGTGACTCTATATATCGTATGTCTGTCACCACATAGGCATTTATATGTACAACACAATATTTTTTTATTTTTTTTTATCCTTGGGCATTTCACACAACCCCATCTCGTCCCAAGCTAAGCAACTTAATGCTTGTGTTATGGTAACGAGATGGATGATAAACTAAATATAGTTATATTTTTTTTTTTTTTTTGTAAATACATACATATTATAGATAGAAATGACACCCAGACTCCAAGCAAGTGCCTCTGGTTTAGACAAACACACTTGCCCGACCCCGGAATCGAACCCGGGACCCGTTGATCCAAAGGCGGCACATCTAACCACTAGACCAACGAGGCAGTCAAATTATAATGGGGTTAAGACATCCGAAGCTATCGAGACGCTCAAGTGATATTATTATGAAACTATGTGTTACTTTTTGCATTCCGTCGCCTGTCACACAATAAACGATCAGTTAAAAGTTAACTACAATTTGGCGGTCAAAACCGGCGCCTTAACCTTCTTGGTTCAGTTAACTGACAAAAACCTCAGTCATTGGTACATAACGGAATAAAATTAATTTTTAACTTCAAATTGTTCCTTGATAAGAAATAGCAGTCTATTGTCAGAAGGGTTTAGAATACAAAGTGTCATCACCCCTTTCCCTGCTGAGGGTGTCGTATGAGCCGACTAAAGGAAATTACATAGAAAAACTATCTATCTAGCCTCAAGAAAATCTTGAAAGAAAACCTTTATTTTTCGATTCGTTGGGGAAATTCTTTGTGCTTAACGCCGCCTTCGGAGGTGGGGTCGGCGATTATGTGGGACTCCGGAAACTACTCATCTACCCACTAAAACCCCAGCGATATACCCTCACACGACACGCTTGGGGCGCCACAGGTTCGCGTAAAAGTTTTTTTTTTAAATGTATGTCCTGTATTGGGGCCGTTTATGAAATTCACGAGCACACATGCCACCCAGACTCAGAGCAAGTGCCTCTGGTTTAGACAATGACACTCGCACGACCCCGGAATCGAACCCGGTACCCGTTGGTCCAAAGGTGGCACATCTAACCCTTAGACCAACGGCGCACAACCTTTTTTGTTTTTGCGGTAAAATATGCTTTACGACACCCTCAGCAAGGAATGGGGTGGTGATAGTATGTTAAAAAAAACCTTCACCACTCGGACTATACACGAGTAGTTAATACCAGTCAGATATTGCATCAAACATAATTAACTACAAATTAAATGATTATTTCGTCACAATCACTCATGTATCTTAATTGTGAATTAATAATTGGAATGAAAATTTAAATTCGTCGACTGATTAAATCTTATTTATTGCCAATTAAAACACAGGGGGTCACACAAATGAGAATATGCGTCTAATGGGCTTATCAGAAGGAGCAATTTGGTGTATACAGGGAGTCGTCGCCAATCTTTATGGCCGGTCTGAATGTAGCCGCATGACGCTGCGCACAACACAAAATCAGATATAAGCGGGACGTGCCCGGGGCGGGGAGGCAGGGCACGCCCGCGCCCTCCTGTCTTCCACCCGCAAGCGTCCTCGCTACCCGCGTGTTAGTGTGAGTGAGCTACGTTCGTATTGGTTATGAAATGTACGATGCGCAAGTTCGTACCCATGGCTACATTCAGAGCGGCCATAAAGATTGGCGTGGACTGTACGGTACGGATAAAGGATTGTTGTGCTGGTTCTACTATTACGACTACCCAGTCCATAGATGCCAGATCCAGTTACATGAAGGGTAATGGATGGTAGGTTCGTTCGTTTCAGCCCAAGAATGACCCACTACTGAGTCGAGTCTCCTCCCATCACAGGGAGGGTAATAAGCGTATAAGGCGTATAAGGCAAGAGGCATTCCCTTAGTCGCCTCCGACATCCTCGGGATGGTATGGGTTATAATTTTTTTTTGTTACATATATTTATCTCTGAAATAGCTGGACCGATTTTGACGGAGATGGCACTGGCATCTAACTGATGTAATTAGTAACTTAGGCTACTTATATTGACATGCCCCAACCCCCACTTTTCAGAAGCCCATAGTTATCGAGTTTCCAGTTTTTTATACACCACCCGGCCGAAGTTGCGGGTAACAGCTAGTTCCAACATAAAAACAAATATTGAGTATGTTAATCACAATGTCAATCTTAATAAATAAAGTAGTCTAATGTCTCATAAAACATTTCCTCATTGCAATAGCAAGGTCTAAAATTATACTAGTTGACCTGCTTTTAATTATTCTACCAAAACTTTATTAATTCAACATTGATAACCTCCCGTTTCTATGTGGTGCTCGATAAACAAGCTGGTTTTTTATGTCCCATAACTCCAAGGTGTGGGGCACATCAAAGAATCAACTGGCATATTAGATTTTATGCTATTGAAATGTGGTATCAATAGTTATAAATATTTTATTAACAGATATGAGTTGGGTTATTTTGATAATATCCTGAAAATAACCCCACGCTTTTTTACAATAAAATATTTTTTTCTTACACTATTTTTAAAATTTAAATTTATTTTCGATTTTTTATTTGGAATTTCTATAAAAAAAAGCAAATATTCCGTTGCATACATACGTCTGAAGCTAAAAAAAGCGTCTTACCAAGTGGTTATTATAATATTACAAATAGGCACTCCAATTTTATTTATTTCTATAGATAAAATTCCACAAGGTCCCTGATCAAAAATGACAACGTCGTATTTTCTTAGATTTAAATATGAATGAATGATGTATTCACGCACATCATTCATTCACTCTTATCTAACGAAACATTCCTTTCACTAGCAGCTACAATTAGTGATCTAAATTAATTATGATTGATTAATTATCCTGAGAGTCTCGTAGGAGCCGACGAAAGGACGAAAGGCTGGTGACCTAGCTGCAAGAGAAGGAAAACTTGATACGAAACCCTGTGCCAACCCGTTTGGCCAGCGTGGCACAGTAGGCTAATCACCCTCCATGTAATTGGAGGAGGCCTGACTCAACAGTGGGTCATCTATGGGCTGAGTAGTAGATATAGGTCTAGTGGTTAGATGTGCCGCCTTTGGATCAACGGGTCCCGGGTTCGATTCCGGGGTCGGGCAAGTGTCTTTGTCTAAACCAGTGGCACTGGCTCGGAGTCTGGGTGTCATTTCTATCTATAATATGTATGTATTTAAAAAAAATATATTATTTAAGTAGTTTATCATCCATCTCGTTACCATAACACAAGCATTTAGTTGCTTAGCTTGGGACGAGATGGCGTTGTGTGAAATGTCCAAGGATATTTATATTTATTTATTATTTACGCTCATTCCCATTTTGTTAGTGTTTGGTGGACGCATGACTAGTAGGTATTTATACAACAAGACAACATTTTTATTTAACGGCGACTTTACTAAGGTCGATCTTTGCACCCGTATAATTCACGAGCAACAATTACATTCTAAATTGTAAGTATCTTTGGCTTACACAAAGACATTTACCGAACCCGGAATCGAACTAGGAATCCGTGATTTAAAGTGTAGGACTTAATATTTTCAGTCAGTCCCCACGGTGATTATGACGAAAAGCACAAATAACTAAATGATTTTTGTGATGTCACTTTATTAAACAAAAAGCTAACCATTGTTTAAACAATCGTTTAGCTTAATTTAAACTCGATTATTTAACGATTTCACACTAAAAATATTCTTTATTACCGTAACATTAAGATTTAGTTCACAAAAACCTACTAAACAATGTCAAATAATAAACATAGTTCAGGACGTTCGTGAAATGAACTATAAAACTTAGGTGATAGAGTCGTTTTTATTTAACCGCTACATGTATAGTAAGCACCAGTATTGATGTGACAATGACCTGTTTTAATACTAAGGTAATTGCACTTAAACAATTATGTACAGCGCATTGAGCCGTGAATGAATGGATAAGACATTATTAAAATTATACTACGATACTATTTTCACTTTAGCTAAATTCTCATTTTACTAATCATACTTCGTACTAATCTATAAATTTATACGTGAAGTAAACTATGTACCCTTTTTTATGAAAATTGTGCGGACGGAAGAGTATGAACTGATACTGATACTTTTGCTGTCCATTGTACTCGTCTCCACAGAATAAGTTACTCATTCATGGGTCAATGTATACGCTTTTATAACAAACTGCCCATGCAACTTAGAGAATTGCCTCGCAAAGCGTTTAAAAAGACGGTCAAGACAAAACTTTACAAAAAAGCGTAATACCGCATTGTTGATTATTTAAACGACCCAGCTGCTTGGGACTAAGCTGTTCCGTACCAGTATTTTATGTAATTGTACATGTTTTTTAACGCAACCCCTGCCTGTCTCTTTACAAACATGTAATTCACGAACACAAATGACACCCAGACTCATAGCAAGTGCCTCTAGTTTAGACAAAGAAACTTGCCCGACCCAGGAATCGAACCCGGACCCGTTCATCCAAAGGCACATCCTACCCCTAGAACAACGAGGCAGTTAGTATTGTTTTTGGGTTTTCGTGAAAATATCTCGGAATATTTTGAAGCTCGTAACAGCTTGCTTATTTATGCCGCATCCATGTATTATAAGTTGTTGAATTCTCAGATGACTGGACTTCGTGCGTAAGCTTACCTTGTGTTAATAACTTCATTATGTGTACATAATATTGCGCTAACAGTTGGTCTAGGTGTCTAGTGTCGGTGCTAGGCCCCCCGACCCAGCACCGTCCTCTAAGGCGAGGGTAGAAGGGGGGCGTAACGTCCCCTCTCCCTCCCCCCGGCCTCCGTCTGCGCAGTGGGTCAGCCAGAGCTCCCTCCTTTGCGCCCCGCTCCGCCGCCCCCTCCTGGTTGGTCGCTAAGCCGAGCCACGCCAGTCCTCGGCTTAGCGACCAAGCAGGTTGATCGCCAGCCCGAGGACACTGGTGGACCGCAGCGTTTTAGGGCTCACAGGGCAGCTATAAGGAAAAATTAAATTAAAAATTTAAATAAACCCCGACACAATGACCTAAGTTCCCTTTAAAAAGTAGAAAATAAAAATAAAATACATCGCGTTGGGGGACCGCTCCTACTTATTTATTACCTGATCCCTGGTCCCCCAACGCGATGTATTTTATTTTTATTTTCTACTTTTTAAAGGGAACTTAGGTCATTGTGTCGGAGTTTATTTAATTTTTTTATTTAATTTTTATTTTCTGCTTTTTATAGGTACACGCTTATTATGTTGTAGATGTATAAGTTGTCAATACATAGATTCTTGTCGCTTTCTAATTTTCTCCCCACCACATATATTTGCAGATATTGGGTATCCCCCCCCCCTTGTTTACCCCTAGAGCTTTTTCAGGGCTCAACTGATTTTCGTGGAACATATTATTTTGTAATGTGCACGTGATGCGCTTTCATTTGAGACTCCACTCGATTATATTTGCAGACTTTCGGTTACTCTTCCCCACTTTCACCCCCCATAACTTTTAAACGACTTAACCGATTTTCATCAAACATGTCTAAGAACACTCGCCCGTAACTCACCTTTCATATAAAAAAAACTATATTCAAATCATTTCATCCGTTCGCGAGCTACGGAGCCACAGACAGACCGACACGTCAAACTTATAACACCCCTCGTTTTGCGTCGGGGGTTAAAAATGAGTCCCTGGAGCCCAAACCCGCTACGACACCGTGTGATCTTCGTCTGGCCTCTCCCCGGTGACCCTGAGCCGGTATGGCCCCAACTGATCATGAAGGCACACAAGCCCCCTCACCATGGCAAGATTGCAGCACAGTCGAGGGGGAATACATGCTCTAGGCAGTGAACGTGAATTAATCTATGTTTGGACATAGTCAAGAATGTCCGTTCTACTATGTCCTTGTTAGTGTTGCTTAATGCCTTATCATTTCTAGGTTCAGCCCATTTATAATTCACGGCGTGTAGACTGATTCGGAATATATTGTGGCGTCACTTGCATAAATTCTTATAAGAGACAAGCTGCGCCCCGCGGTTTTACCCGCGCTTATTTATTGTCGTACCACGGGTGACGACGCGGGGCGAAGCTAGTCTAAAAAAAGTAGCCTAAGTTACTCATTACATCATCAGCTTCCTATCAGTGAAACTCCCGTCAAAATCGGTCCAGCCGTTCCACAGATTCGCCGGAACAAACAGACAGACAGACGGACAGACAGACAAAAATAAAAAAAAAAAGATATTTTCGTCTATGTATGGTGTATACATACTTACGCATTTAGTAAAAAGTGGTAATTTTATTATTACAAACAGACACTCCAATTTTATTTATTTGTATAGATGTATAGATATGTATAGATATAGATGACAAAGGTCAACGAGGCAGTAAACCTGGGCTTTTTTTATAGTCGTCGTCGTTTAAGCCCATCAATGACCCACTACTGGGTTAGGCCTCCTCCAAATTCATGGAGGAAAATTACCCTACAGTGCCACGCTGGCAAGACGGGTTGGCAAAGGGTTTTGTTTCAAGATTTCTCTATCGGCTAGGTTTTTGGCGTTGCTTTGGTCGGCTTTTACGAACACCCTCAGATTGAAACAGGGTGCTGACACTGTGTATTCTAAATCCGTCTCCACACGGAATGTATTTTTGATAATGGTGGAAACCTTTTAAAGGTCACCAGCCAGGGGATAGGCTAAGGTATTTAGAAGTCTCACAGTAGACTGCTTTTACGCAAACCCGTGGCGCCCCAAGAATAGAATAGAATAGAATAGAATAGAATAGAAAAATGCTTTATTGTATAAACCAATTATGGCGTTCACAATCGTCATCGGATACATCACTTATAAAATACTACTACCAGGTCGGAACGCGGCACCAACCGAGAAGACCTGGCGGAAGAAACTCGGTGGGCTTGTCTCTTTTTTTAAACGCCATATTACAATAACCGTTATCTTATAACTAGTTTCGTTTGGTTCCAAAAGGCGCTCAACTGAAATATGAATTTTATAATAAAAAAAGAATAATTAAAAATGAAATTATAAGTCATGAATCCAGTGAGTCGACCAACCCCAAACAGCGGCACCTGTTCACAAGCATAACGCATGTGGCAGCCATCGATCTCCTCAACCATATCAAAGGGAAGTGTTCGACCCGCCACATGTCGCTACCACTGTTCAAAGTATTTTAGTGAGCATGACAACTCACAGGATTGACGCACAAAATTAAATGAGGTTAAATTCGAATATTCATTTCCAGTAAGCTTGCCGCTTTGAATCCAAACTAGTAAAAATATATGATTATTTTTCTATTTTATATGTGGTAACCAAGCGTGCCGTGTAAGGGCTGGGGTTTTAGGGGGTAGCCGAGTCGTTTTCGGAGTCCCACATAATCGTCGACCCCACCCCCGGGGCGCCGCGCTATGCATAAAGCATTTCGCCAGCGAAACCAAAAAAAAAGATGTATCTGGAAGTCCACAGGCGGGAGACGATGGTACAGTGCGCCCAGGTTATCAACTAGAACCTACCACAATTATTGTTCCGGTCTCGAGCCAAAACACCTGCGGGAAACTTCCTAAACTTTTGAATCTATACAAATAAATAAAATTGGAGTGTCTGTTTGTAATAATAAAATAACCACTTTTTACTGTATCCGCAAGTATTTAAACACAGTAAATAGACCGAAATAACTTTTTTTTTAATTTTTGTCCGTCTGTCCGTCTGTCTGTCTGTCTGTCTGTTTGTTCCGGCTAATCTCTGGAACGGATAGACCGATTTAAACGGGACTTTCACTGATAGGTAGCTAATTATATAAGGAGTAACTTACGCTACTTTTTTTTAGACTAGCTTTGTCCCGCGGCGTCTCCCGCGGTACGACAATAAGTAAGCGCGGGTGAAACCGCGGGGCGCAGCTAGTCAATTATAATATTGATACAAAGCTCTCAATTCACTTCTCAGCCCTTAAATGACCCACTGCTGAGTCGTAAAGAGGGTTATTAGTTTACCATAATTGCCCTCACCACCTCACCAGGAGGGTTCCATGTAATCGGTGGAGGCTCTATTATGAAATTATTAGTCAGAGGATTGTATCTGTGGGTCCGCAATATAATTGCGTTCCAAATAAATAGTTGTTTTTCCTGATTAAAAAACAGAACTAATATTAGAAGCGCATTCTTCAAAGACACAGATACAATCAAATTAATCGTCTTGATTGGTTAGTTATTGAGACCAATTATGTAATTACGTCATAAATTATAGGTTTAGGAATTGTAGTATAGTTAATAATCATAAATCAAATTTGTAGCGTATCCTGTCGGCTTAAGTCTGTATGTATGTATGTATGTATTGAAGGCTCCCAAAGGGCAATGGAAAACTAAGCTCGGAGTTTCCCTGCGAGTTCGAATCGGAAATAAAGGACGGAGGAGAACCAGAGTTACCGGCATAGCCCTCAGGATTGCCAAACTTAAGTGGCAAAGGGCGGTCCACATAAACTCAAACTCAAAAGGAACTTTATTTACGTAGGTTTTATAAAAAAACTCTTATAAATGGTCATATATTTAAGATTACCATTATCATCTTACGACCCTTGTCCCACGTTAGCTCTTCATACACACCTATCAGCTGTCATTTATCTACAGTCACAACTTTCATACTAGTTGCTCATTCCTAAAATCCTAATATCTCATTAGATCTCCCAAAACCCATGCGTCCACCCACATTCATGCTGAACTACCATCGGTTCGGAATGCTGCTCTACAGAGAAGAGCAGGCGAGAAACCCTGTACTTGCTTTTTTTTTAAATCATTGGTCTTGTTTGGTGCAGAAAAGTCCTTAAGTCGTTATCGTATCAAGTTTTCCTTCTCTTGCAGCTAAGTTTTCGGCCTTGTCATTTCCTTTTGTCGGATCTTACAACACTCTCAAAATGAAATAGGGTGGTGCCAGTATGTGTTCTTATTTCGCCACAACACGGAAAAAACGCAGAGAGATTCGAGATGAGCACGGATTCGAAATCCACGCGAGTAAAACTGCGTGTACCATCTAGCTAAATTGTTATTTATTGAAATGCCAACTATTTTGTGGTATTTTCCACAATCACTCAATATTAATAAGACGTCAGGTATATTATTAATTTATCTTTATCATCCTACTAATATTATAAACGTGAAAGTTTGTAAGTATGGATGGATGGATGGATGGATGGATGTATGGATGGATGGATGGATGTTTGTTACTCTTTCACGTAAAAACGACTGAATGGATTTTAATGAAACTTTATAATAATATAGCTTATACATCAGAATAACACATAGGCTACAATTTATAAAGATATTGTGTGTACATTTATAGAGATATTAAGTTAAATTTTAATTTCTAATTGTCAAATTTTCAGCCATATTTAATTATAGACAACTTTTGGTTTCGCTGTCAGTTGCGCTTTGTTATACCACGTAGGTATTATATCACATTCTACGGGAACGGGATAAAAATCTTAGGTATCCTATGTCCGACTTTCTTTTATAATTTTAAAAGATGTTGGACAATTTACAAAATCATACTTCACTACATAGTATAAAATAAAGTCGCATTCTTCTGTCCGTCCCTATGTATGCATAAATCTTTATAACTACGCAACGGATTTTGAAGCGGTTTTTTTTAATAGATAGAGTGATTCAAGGGGAATGTTTATATGTATAACCCACACCCGCTTTGCACGGGCGAAGCCGGGGCGGGCCACTAGTAAAAGTATAAACTTAATAGTTATAGTATAGATTATTACTCAAAGATTACAATAATCAAAATCAAAACTCATATAATCAAGTTGTCTCAATAGAGGTCTTTTGACAAGTTAAAACTAAAACATAAAATATACCACTAAAATAAAAAAATTATTATTCACCATCTACCACCGGTTCGGAATGCAGCTCTACAGAGAAGAGCCGGCAAGAAACTCTGTAGTTGCTGTTTTTAGATCGCCATTTTTGGTTGTAAGACTGGGTCTAAGACAGATTTATGAGAGCAAACTCGCGCAATAGTCGCAAAGGGCCAAACATCAGCCAGATCTCAACAATAGTAACCTTCTAATGCCCGAGCCAACCGACCCTAGGAACGGCACCTGTTCACAAGCATGACGCATGTGGCAGCCATCGCCCTCCTCAACCATCTCCTACTTCCTACTACATAATATTATAAACGCGAAAGTTTGTAACATGGATGGATGTTTTTTACTCTTACACGTAAAAACTACTGAATGGATTTTAATGAAACGAAGAAAAAGAGAAGGAAAACTTTATACGAAACTATTTTTTGATTTCGTAGTAGGCCCGTGTCCATATAACTACCTACATTTATACATTTAAAGAGAATACTACGCTATCTGAAACAGAATTTATGCGTTTTAAAATAAATTTGGTATTTCATATTTTCTTTAAAAGGTTTTTTCGCCTTTTATTTGCTTTACATGCTCGTAAATATAAAATGAAATAAAAATATAAAATCAAAACAAAAAATTACAGTTTTCTTAGACTCAGATACTAATAGATAGAATAAGAATAGAACTCAAATATTTTTACGTATGACAGCTTTTCTTCATCTGCATACATAATAAAAAAATAAAACTAAAATAGTTATTTGTTATACAAGAGTGCAAAGTTGCTTTTTAACCGCGTGTTCAATTTTGATGACCGAGCAAGCGAAGGATTCTAAAATTGAATCACGAGCGCAGCGAGTGATTCAAAATTAGAATCCTGAACGTTAGCGAGGGAATCAAAAGAGCACGAGGTGAAAAATCTTTGCACTCGAGTGCAACACGTAACTTTTCATTCCACCTCAGCGAGGAAATGACTAAATGCCAAAAAAAAACGTTTACAATCACAAGATAGGTACACTTTTATTTCAGTTTAGGTATTAATTACTACATTATGACAGGTAAGTATTACAGAATAATCTTTACTTTATTCTCTAGCGAATAAAAACGGCTTTTGCACTCAGATATCGAAGAGCAAAAATACTTTATTCTCTAGCGAATAAAAACGGCTTTTGCACTCAGATATCGAAGAGCAAAAATACTCTTTCCGAGATGGGGGGATGAAAATACATTTTATTCAAGCATATTAACACGTTAAGTGCGAAACGAGGCCTAATTCACCCCTCATGCAACTTCCTTGTGTTGCGGCAAGGAAAAACGTGAACATCTCTGTCGTGCGAAGGGCATAGCTTTGGTTTGGTCCAGTATAGAAAAGAGATAAATGTATATTTGAGATGCGCTAATGGTCCCGGACTCGGTGGTATACCTACCTTGGTACCGGATGTCTTAGGCCTCGTACCGCACTGAATTAATATAATTTTATTGCAGTGCGGAACGAGGCTAAAACGTCCCATAACCCCCCGGACCTCGTACCGCACCCAACGCGAGCTTCCTGCGACTAGTGTTGTGCATCACGTCGATTGGAGAGCACGTCCTTTTACATCGCCCAACATGTCTAAACGATGTCGGAAGAAGTTAGACATTCAGTTTGGAGCGGAAACAAATTGTATCGAAACGAATTTATTTCTTCAGTAATGACAAAATACAGATTTTTACTGCTACTTAAATGCAGGCATGTCAGTGATGTAAGTAATGAAGACAAAACTGACAAACTCTATAAAATTAGAGATATGTTCACAAAAAATCTTATTGTCTACCCTGTTTCAATGACAAAATACTCGTATATATTGCGATTTTTTATATAAAGTATATAGTTACTGATTTTTTTATGTTAATACAAGTTCTAATAAGTGTATTTTTTTAAGTCCGAGGCAGAATAAATAGGATAGTTTCTTTTCTACTTCTGGTTTTCTTTTTCTTCTATTCTGTGAACCGCAGTAAGATTTTCACACAAAAATAGATAAACGTCGTTACGTTGATATTATTTTTCCCATCACTAATCTTAGAGAAAATTTACCCTATTTCAGTGCGTTACGAGGTGTATAAGATCCCGTAATTTGTTTTGCCAATAATTCCTAAACTAGCTATCAGATCCCGGGGCGACGGTAGATTAGGGTTCATCAATTCACTGTCTATATCGATAAGGACCAAAATTTAAATTTATCTTTGATTTCGCGCCAGAAAATGGATTTTAGTCTGTTAAAGGGGGTGGGGTCTAATAGACCGCGTGTCGCCCTAACGTCTGGTCACGGTGCGGGCCGATAATACCTCGTGCCGCAGGAACGGAAAGTTTGCAAAAATTGGTGCCGCAGCTAACGTGTTAAATACCGGCTTTGGCCGCTCACCGTCGCAAAAAGTCGGTTGTAACCCGGACACTTTTCTTGTCAGGGGAAATTATTTTTGTATACCAGCTTGTGTTTCGCAGTGCTGGTAGGCCTCCCACACGGTGGTCTTTTGCCTGAAATTATGATGATGATTGATTTTTCGCTAGTCACGCAGCAATTCTTGGAGTTTCTCTGAAAGATAGGCTCCGTAACGAGACTATCCGACACATAACCAAGGTCACCGACATAGCTCAGAGAATTAGCAGACTGAAGTGGCAGTGGGCTGGTCATATCTGTAGAAGAACCGACAACCGCTGGGGTAGACGAGTCCTTGAGTGGAGACCGCGAATCGGCAAGCGTAATGTGGGACGGCCCTCTGCTAGATGGAGCGACGATCTGCGAAAGGTTGCGGGCAGCAGCTGGATGCGTCAAGCTGAAGACAGGGCGCTATGCCGCTCTTTAGGGGAGGCCTATGTCCAGCAGTGGACTAAGGTGGGCTGATGATGATGATGATGATGACGCAGCAATGGACGAAACGAGAAACTCGCTAACAAAAGAAAAACTGTGTTTTTTATTTGTTGCAAAGAAAATCTTTTTCAGAGGTGATCGGGAAAAAAAGGGGTTGGAGGTGCCGCCTTTAAATCACGGGGTCCGGGGTTCGATTCCGGGGCCGGGTAAGTGTCTTTGTGTAAACCAGAGGCACTTGCTCTGGGTGTCATTTGTGTTCGTGAATTTCGTGTTTGTAAACTGCCCCCGCGACACAGGTTAACCTACTGCAGGGGTTACGTTATTAAAGAAAAAAAAATGTTGCCCTAATGTCCTGGATTTACTTATGCTACATGTTTTTGCGTGTTAGTGCTCTCACTAATCTGCCAGACTTGTTGGTACCACCATCATTGTAACCCTTTTATTTAAAAGAGCAACCATGGAGTTTCTTGCCGGCTCTTCTCTGTGGAATTGCATTAATTATTTTTATATTTCTTTTAAATTTAATTTTTTGTGTTATTTTTTTTTGACTATTTGAAAGCATTCCCAAGAATGTATTCGAATAAAAACATTTTGATTTTGACTTTTGCCGTGTTTATCCGGGGCGTCGGCAATTTAGATGAAGGCAGTCCTATCTACATCCAGCAGTAGACGTATCAAGGATTAGGAAAATAGAATACAGAAAAATATCGTTGGGCTACCGACAAACACAATAACAACATCAAGAAATAAAGCCTACAAATGCGAGAATAAATAAGAAAGTCCTACATCGCGATAGCGTAGTTTACAGAGCAATGCCCCCTGAGCTTTATTTCGGTAGTCAGGTTATGTAGGTACTAGCGTGTGTCTAACAATAGTAGATTTGTTTCAAATTCCGGACAAGCGAGACGTGACGTCAAACGGCATTTCTTGTTGACACATTACACGGGCTTTAGCGTCGGTAATAAAGGTGGTCACCCTGATGTCGTATCTGCGTATGCTCTTCTCTAAAGAGCAGCATCCGAATCGGTGGTAGCTTCAGTCTGAATGTGGGATTAAAGAAAATTAAATGGCAGAAAACCAGAAATTTCCCTTCTTTATTTGGAGGAGGAGGAGTATGTCGTCGTTGGTCTAGTGGTTAGATGTGCCGCCTTTGGATCAACGGGTCCCGGGTTCGATTCCGGGGTCGGGCAAGTGTCTTTGTCTAAACCAGAGGCACTGGCTCGGAGTTTGGGTGTCGATTTCTATCTATAATATGTATGTATTTACAAAAAAAAATGTATCTAAGTAGTTCATCATCCATCTCGTTACCATAACACAAGCATTAAGTTGCTTAGCTTGGGACGAGATGGCGTTGTGTGAAATGTCCAAGGATATTTATTTATATTTTGCTACACGTTGTAGAGACAAGGCCACTGCCTGTATTAGAAGCATTGCCCATGGTCATTTCAAACATGTTTTTAATAATTAATTCAAGTCTAATTTCAACTTGATCGATCGATTACATATTTAATATGAACTGACCTTTCTCTGTATGCTACTAATATTATAAACCCGAAAGTTTAAAAAAATGTATGTTTGCTACACTTTCGCGCAAAAACTGCGGAAGGGATTTCGATGAAACTTTAATAGAATACAGCAGACATCAGAATAACACATAGGCTATAATTTATAAAGAACTAGCGACCCGGCCCGGCTTCGCCCGGGTGCATGTATTATACCTTTATATGGGGGTCGGTTGGCTTGGGCATTACAAGGTTACTATTGTCAACTATATCTGGCTGATGTTTGGCCCTTTGGAACTATTGCGTGAGTTTGCTCTCACAAATCTGTCTTAAAACCAGTCTTGTACCCAAATGGCGATCTAAAAAGAGCAACTACAGCGTTTCTTGCCGGCTCTTCTCTGTAGAGGTGCATTCCGAACCGGTGGTAGATGGTAAATAATTAATTTTAAATGGTAAATTTTAAATTTTATTTTTTGTTTGACCTGTCAAAAGAGCTCTAATGAGCCAACTTGATTAAATGAGTTTTGATTTTGATTTTGATTTTATACATTCCTGTTGAATCACTCTATCTATTAAAAAAACCCGCTTCAAAATCCGTTGCGTTGTTTTAAAGATTTAAGCATACATAGGGACGGACAGGCGACAGCGACTTTGTTTTATACTATGTAGTGATAGTGATTATAGTGTGAATTATTCAAAATACAACGTAATGTGTCAAGTAAGTAGGAAAACAATCTGACTGAATCTTTAACAATTTTTATTATATTATCATTTTTATACTTGCAGTCTGAAAGAAGATGTAAGTAGTAACAAAAATTGAGAAAGGTATGCTGAGATGGTTTGGCCATGTCGAGAGAATGAATGAAGAACGATTGACGAAAAAAGTGTATAAGGCTAGTGTGAATGAAAGTGTTGGAAGGGGAAGGCCTAGGCGGACGTTTCAAGACCAAATCAGGGACGTCTTGAAAAAAGGCCAGGTCAAGAGTAGGTACCATAAACCGAAGAGCATGTATGAAGGGAATAATGAAAGTGGACGAAGCGAAACAAGTAGGTATGTAAGGATCGCAGCAAGTGGAAAGGAGTGGTCTGTGCCTACCCCTACGGGAAAGAGGCGTGATTATATGTATGTATGTATTTTCATACTTAAGTTTGTCGTCATCATCATTTCAGCGAAAAGACGTCTACCGCTCGACATAGGCCTCCCACAAGGATTCTTAACCAGGTCATCGGTCCACCGTGTGGGAGGCCTACCAGCACTGCGCCTTCCGGAACGCGGTCGCCACTCGAGGACTTTTCTGTCCCATCGGGCGTCGGTCCTGCGATCTATGTGCCCTGCCCACTGCCACTTAAGTTAGGCAATCCTATGGGCTTTGTCAGTAACTCTGGTGGTTTTATCACAAAACTCTTATATCGTCATATTTAAAATTACCAATATCATCTTACGACCCCTGTCCCACGCTAGGTGGTAGTCTCCATACACACCTATCAGTCGTCATATCGTCGTTCGTTTCAGCGCGTAAATGACCCACTACTTGGTCGGGCCTCCTCCAAATTCATGGAGGGAAATTAGCCTACTGTACCACGCTGGCAAGACGGGTTGGCACATGGTTTGTATCAAGTTTTCTTTCTCTTAGTTTAATTGCACGATTTAATTCCACCATCCCCTTTCCATCATTGGACATCCAGGCGTGGGGAGCGACTTCATCCTTATGCAGTTGAAATTCCACATATTCGCACTAAGCGTTTCGCTTCCTCTTTCTTGATGCGGACTGCTAAGGAGCGGAACTCGCTTCCTACGTCCTTTTTTTTTTTTTTTTTTTTTTTTTTTTTTTTTTGTTTCGCTGGGGAAATGCTTTATGCATACCACCGCACCCCGGGGGAAAGGTCGGTGATTATGTGGGACTCCGACAAGGGTCGTCTACCCAAGCGTCGTTTACCCACTAAAACCCCAGCGGCATACCCTCACACGACGCGCTTGGGGCGCCACAAGTTCGCGTAAACGCATTCTACTGTGACGCCCCGGCGTGGTGCCCGCAGCGCGGGCAAGCGACTATCAGAGAGGGCGTCCCGGTATACTGGGACGCCCTCAGTCATCGGAGGCTTTCGTCGGTGGTGGCTCCCCCGAACCACCACCGGCCTCCTAGGCGAGAGCAGAAGGGGCCCGCATCGTCACGAACCCCCCTCCACCCCCGCCTCCGTCCGCGGCGCGGGTCACCCGGAGCTCCCTCCCTTGCGACCCGCCCCGCTGCCCCCTTCTGCGACATCGGCCCCGCAGAAGGAGGCCCGTCAGCCCTCGGGCCGGCGCCAACCAGAGGACACCGGCGCACCGCAGCCGTCCAGGGCCCGCAGGGAAACCCTTAGGACAGGGTCCACCGTCAACCCAGGTCCCCGGAGCCCCCGTCCAGGGCTCGCAGCGAGACACTGGGGACAGGGTCCCCATCCACCCAAGTCCCCGCAGCCCCAATCTACCGCGGCGCACCAGCGATCCGTCCCGGAGCCCCCTTCTGCGACATACGGCCTCGCAGAGGAGGCCCGTCAGCCCTCGGCCGGCGCCAACCCGAGGACGTTTAGTGAGGACTCGGTTTGACGGCCAACTAAGTTGAGCGCCAACCCGAGGACCTCATGATGCGCCGCAGCGGTTTACGACTCGCAAGGCAGCTCTGAGAACAGAGGAGTCCCTGGAGCCGCAACCCGCCACGACGCTGGGTGCCGCTCTTCGTCTCACCTCTCCCCGTGGGCCCGCCCGGCATGGGAGGCCCTGGCCGGTATGGCCCCACGGATCATTGAGGCACTCAAGCCCCCTCACCACAGCAAGGTGGCTCGCTTCCTACGTCCTACGCCAAGTAAATATGACTTGGACGCCTTCAAGTCTGGTCTGGCTTTTACTGTCCCAGCGGGTTACACCGTCGGCCTCATCGTCACTTACCATCAGGTGAGATTGAGGTCAACCGCCGGTCAGTTAATAATAAAAAAAAAAAAAAAAAAGGTGATCTGCCTCTTGCGTTCTTTTAGTCGCCTCTTACGACACCCTAAAGTCGGTATGTGTTGGTGACATTGTGTATTCTAAATCGGCCAGCGCAAAGGGATGATCATCTAGCCAGACGAGGTGGTATGTCTGGCTGGGAGTCGCAGCGCCTATCTCCGATAGATGTAGTCGCGGAAGTATTAACTGTGCGAATTTCTCTGGAAACTGCGCTTTCGCGATGTAGGACTTTATGGTAATTCTCGCACTTGTAGGCGATATTTCTTGATGTAAATAGTTCAGATGTTTCGGGTAAATTGTGATAAGTATGTAGCATGTTAGTCGTTACAACACCTTTCTTAAACAATTCCTCATCCTTTGCAATCCATCCATCTCCTTCAATATCTATTTATTCTAACCCACATGAAATCACTTTATAAATGATTACGAATGCTGTGTCCGCGCTCACGCCAAGGTATTTCTTAACTTCTAACCACTCGAAGGTGACTGGCAGGTTCACGGCCTTTAACTACACCTAAGTAACGCACTTAAGATGCAAAGCTGTCACGATTGACAACAACGTCAACCCATTCAATACTGAGGGTGTCGTAAGGGGTGGCTTCAAGGACGCAAAAGGCTTGAAGTTAAGGTCAAAATATGTTGGATTACAAGAATCGCACACGAATAGTCAATTTAACTACTACTACTAAGCTTATATATGACCCACTGCTGAGTCGGGCCTCCTCCAGTTACATGGAGGGTTCTTCGTGTGGTGACGGCTTAGAATACATGTTGTCACCACCCCATTTCATCCCGAGGAGGTAAGAGCCGACAAAATAAATAAATAATATAAAATATTATCCTTGGACATTTCACACAACGCCCTCTCGTCCCAAGCTAAGCAACTTAATGCTTGTGTTATGGTAACGAGATGGATGATAAACTACTTATATATATTTTTTTGTAAATACATACATATTATAGATAGAAAACACCCAGACCTGGAACAAATACTTGTAGGTCGTACAAATATTTCTTCCGTGCGGGGATCGAACCCGCGACATGCTGCGCAGCAGTCGATCGCTCAACCACTGCGCCAACCGTGTCGTGATAAACCCGAAAACCTAACCGCAAGAGAAGGAATACTTGATACGAAACCCTGGCGCGGCACAGTAGGTTAATCCCTCCCTGTGATGAGTGGAGGCCCAACTCAGCAATGGGTCTTTTATGGGCTGAGTACTAGTAGTAATAGTAGTTACATTTATTGTTTTATGTTTACGGTTTACGGTTTTATTTCCTGCCTGATATACGGTTTTAGATATTCATTTTCTCAAAAGATTCACAATCACCTATAGAGAAAATACTTATATTTTAGTTTTAAATTCTATATATGTAGAGTTTCGGATATGTTTAGCTGTGGTTTCCCCATCAACTTTGATATAGATTAAAATTAACCATTATCTTTCTTTACAGATAACCTCAAAACATTGGAGTATGCAACACTGCTAAAAATGGCGCCACAAGAACGTAACTACGCTGAAGAAGAAGAAGGAGGAGAAAACACGAACAATCTTACAAGCATAGACCTCTCCAACGGTTTCACGAACAAATCCTACCAAAGCGACCCAACCGATGTTGCCACGCCAAAAAACGATGTGGTAGAAAGGAAAAAAGCTACCGACTTCGACGATTTACTACCGCACGTGGGAGAATTTGGTCTCTACCAGAAGATTTTATTTCTACTGATGATACCCTTCGCGTTTTTCGTCGCATTTGTTTACTTCTCGCAGATTTTTATGACACTCGTTCCTGAACAGCATTGGTGTTGGGTTCCGGAGTTGGCCAATTTGACTGTGGAGGAGAGGTGAGTTATCCTTCTTCTTTCACACACCTTTTTTTATTACCTTTGACCCTAGGCTTGCGTGATTGAAATCAACGCCAGGGTCTAAGATGGAGCAGACAATTCAAGGAAATGCCGGAACACAGTAAAACTGCTTGGCTTGACTTAGATGTGATAGTGGTAGCGTAAGTTGGCGCATTAGAGCACTTTTGACAAGTAAAAAAATAAAATAAAAAATAAAATGCACCATATACCACCGTTTCGGGATGCAGCTCTACAGAGAAGAGCCGGCAAGAAACTCAACGTAGTTGCTTTGATAAGTCCCTAATGTAATCGTCAAGCAATGTTTTTTTTTTGAGCCAATGCCACTAAAATTGATCAGTCATGGTGCACAGTGCATCCGTGTGTTACAAAACACAGATCGTGATCAATACACCGCATTGTGTATAGAAACATAGATCGTGATTCAATGACAAAGGTTCGTGAGTAACCGTGTCGGTATTGCCATAAAAACACGATGAGGATTTGCCAGATATAAAAAATATAGAATTCAACATGGGGTTTCTTGGATTTTTTTGTTGACTTGCGGTTGTTTGTGTTTGTGGTATTCACTGATGCCGATGTGGTATTTCTTAGTACTATAAGAGATGGTGCTATAATATATCTTTAACTACACGGAAAAATCATCATCATCATTACAAATTAAATCAAAACTCATTTAATCAAGTTGTCACATTAGAGATCTTTTGACAAGTCAAACATCAATATAAAATTTAAAATTGATTATTTACTATCTCCGGTTCGGAATGCAGTTCCACAGAGAAGAGCCGGCAAGAAACTATGTAGTTGCTCTGTTAAAAGACAGATCTGTGAGAAACTCGCGCAATAGTCACAAAGGGCCAAACATCAGCCAGATCTAATCGACAATACTAACCTTCTAACGCCCGAGCCAACCGACCCCCAGCAACGGCACCTGTCCACAAGCATGACGCATATGGTGGCGATCGGCCTCCTCAACCATGCAGGGAAGAGAACGTGGCATGGCGCTCCCTGAAGATGGATGCTCCAGGGTAGCCCGCTAAATTCAATTTTTCTTACGTTTTTTACAATTTGCAGGGCAGTGCTAGGTTGTATGATGTGGAAAATTTGATTCGCGGCTGTAAGACGTATGTACTTACAGAGTTATAATCATCAAACTGGTCAATACACTATGAATATACTAGAATGACTTTGACGTTGAAAAAGTTTTTCTTGCACCTTTATGAGCTTGGAGGGTTGTATTGATGATTTTGATGATTATAGGAATTCTATAACTACATACGTCTTATAGCCGCGAATAACATTTTAATCAACATACAACCTAGCACTGACCTGCAAATTGCAAAAAACATAAGAAAATTTGAATTTCGCGGGCCACCCTGGAGCATCCACCTTAAGGATTTCTACAAGAATAAATAAATAATAAATAAATATCCTTGGACATTTCACACAACGCCATCTCGTCCCAAGCTAAGCAACTTAATGCTTGTGTTATGGTAACGAGATGGATGATAAATACATACATACATCTCTCTTTATCTCTCTCTTATCCACTTCTTTAAGATTCTGGCGACTTTAACCAGGTAGACTGTCCACTGATCCCCATTTTCTCGGCATGTGGTCGCCACTCGACTGCTCTCCCCCATCCCAGCACCAAGTTCATTGTTCAAGTTATTTTGCGGCAATCTTTCAGACACAAAGTTAAGACATTAAAGGCTGCCGACTGGCCACCAGTTAGTTTAACCAATTAATTAAGTTAACCAACCCATTAGGAAGCACACACTTATTGTTTTGCATATTCAACGATAATTTGTGTTAAAAGGCTGTAACCTTCATTATTTATCAGATTAAAAATATAATTTCGATTGTATTATTCAAAGACGTAACTAACATTTATGCCTTTGTGCAATAAATCAAATAATTGAATCCGTCGAATTAAAAAAAACAGATGGATGGATTGTAAGAATGAGGAATTGTGTATGAAAGGTGTGACTGTAGATATGACGACTGATGGGTGTATGGAGACTACCACCTGGCGTGGGACAGGGGCTGCAAGCTGATAATGGTAATGATCTATAAGAGTTTTGTGATAAAACCTACGTAAATAAATAAAGAAATGACGAGATACACAGGAAAACCAGAGTCACCGACATAGCCCACAGGATTGCCAAGCTTAAGTGGCAGTGGGCAGGGCACATAGCGCGCAGGACCGACGCCCGATGGGGCAGAAAAGTCCTCGAGTGGCGTCCGCGTTCTGGAAAGCGCAGTGCTGGTAGGCCTCCCACACGGTGGACCGATGTCCTGGTTAAGGTCGCCGGAAAACGATGGATGCGGGCGGCCCAGGACCGGCCTTAGTGGAAATCCTTGGTGGAGGCCTATGTCCAGCAGTAGACGTCTTTTGGCCGAAATGATGATGATGAAATAAAGTTCCTTTTGAGTTTGAGTTTTGAGTATTAAAATGAGTTGAATATCCACCTGCCTAATAAGATGGCAAATAAAACACTAAAGCCAGCCAGTTAATTCGGTCGTTTATTGACGGATTAAGACTACACAGTATCATCACCCCATTCCATTCTGCGTGTGTCGTAAGAGCCGACAAATGGAAATGACATGGCGGAAACCCTCACCACACTAAACACTGGTCATTATGACTTGTAGGTCGATTTTTTCTCATCCTTCGATTCCGGACCCGACCTAAATTGGTCTACGGAAACAATTACTTGTACTTTATGAGGCTAATCACAAGTTCTACGCGTAAATAAAAAAATAATGAATGATTTTAACTACGTATTGTCAGTTTGGTGCCCTTTCTCCCTTAAAATTTCATATGTATATTCAGTGGGTTTGAGAATAGGTTTTTAACTACTTTTTACACCCCTAAGTGATAAGGGTGGTTCACCCCAAAAACACATTTTTTATTTTTTGGTCAATTTTTGTTTTGGTTATTATTTTATGATGCAACATACAAAAATACAAACAACCCTACATTTTCACGCGATCAACCCCTATTTAATTACATGGCAAAACAACGTTTTCCCCACCGTACGCTGGGAAACCACGCGTGATGTAAACGTCAACAAAACCCAGCTCGCTTGGTGGTAGGATCTAATAGTTCACCCGGCTAGCTACCACCCTCACATCTGAGCCCGGCGCCAAACAGTTTTACTGTGTTTCGTCGTGTGTATGTGAGAGCCAGTGCAAAATCATTCAAGCCACTACCAACAAAAAAAGTCTATAGTTGTGTACACGGAAACTTATTAAATAGCTGAGCCAATTATGATAGGACTTAGACTTCTAACAGCCTTGATGTCGCATGCACGAATTCTTTGACCTCTCGTTCTCTGACCTTTGTTGTAAGGTCAAGTTAAGTGCGGGATAAAGACTAGTTTGTAACCGACTTCAAAACGGAAGTTCGTAGATCGGTTGTATACATTTCGTCATTCTCAAAATCCATCCATTTTTGAACTTCCTATAATGTTTCACGTGATAAAACACGATGCCACGACCAACTGATATGTGTGTCCACCGAGCCACGGAAGAGGTCCAATCCAATCATAAAATGCAGTTAATTATAAAAAAAAACGTTCAATAGAGATAAAAAAAATCAATAGAGGTTGAAAATACAGTATTATAACTTTAAAAAGGATTGCCAAATTAGTATTTATAAAAAAAACACATTTTATTAACCATATTTTATTAGCAATAACCCGCTTGACTGACTACCAATTGAAAAGAAAAATAGAATTATTGAAATATGATTGACAAAAAAGGTCATTCACACAGATCATATTTTTTTACTACCTCATTGGTCTATGGGTTGGATCCGCCTTTGGATCAACGGGTCCGGGTTCGATTCCAGGGTGGGGCAAGTCTCTTTGTCTAAACCAGAGGCACTTGCTCTGAGTCTGGTTGTCATCATGTATGTAAACTGCCCCCACGATACGGAACCTCCACACTGTGTAGAAGTGTGGGGGTTCCGTATTATTAAAAAAAAAAAAGATTAAGAATCGCAGATTTCATTGTGGGAATTCGATGCCCTGTCTACTACCTACCTAACCCTACTCGTTGGTCTAGTGGTTAGATGTGCCGCCTTTGGATCAACGGGTCCCGGGTTCGATTCCGGGGTCGGGCAAGTGTCTTTATCTAAACCAGAGGCACTGGCTCGGAGTCATTTCTATCTATAATATGTATGTATTTACAAAAAAAAAAGTATATTTATAAGTAGTTTATCATCCATCTCGTTACCATAACACAAGCATTAAGTTGCTTAGCTTGGGACGAGATGGCGTTGTGTGAAATGTCCAAGGATATTTATTTATTTATTTAGTTCCCCCCACCAACTGCAGGGTATCCACGAGCCTCCACAACATTGCCATCGTCATCCGGCGCCTAAAACAGGTGCATGCAATGTCACATAGCTACAGAGCTATGGGGTTAGGGACTCTAAGACTAAGATCCCTCGTTGGGAGCGAAATCCGGGTATCCATGAGAAATTCACAAGAAAAAAACAAAATAGTGGTTTTATTATATCCGAGTGGTTTAACTGGCTTACAGAAATACACTTGAATCGAACCCGGGACCCCAATCAAAGCGCCATTGATGAAGAGTTATCCCCGCTCTTTTAAAATTCTGCAACAAATATTTATCTGATCTGATCTCATTTCATCTTTAACTCCGTCTTTAATCAGGATTAATTTCAATTTGGTCAATGTAAGCTTTTTTCGCCATTCTTATCGTGGCGTGGCAAAAACCGTTATGCCACAAGAATAGATTTGTTTTTGTTTACATTTTTTTTAAAGTATCGTCTGGCTGTGCCGGAAATAGCCGTCTGGTAAGACTGTTTCCTGTAAAAAAACTCAAGAGTTTAATTAACGAGTTTAACGAAGGACTGCACTGTTGTAGAAAAAAGAGTTTAGGCGCAAAGGGATGATCATCCAGCCAGACGAGGTGTGATGTCTGGCTAGGGGTCGCAGCGCCTATTCCCCCCCGATAGTTGTGGTCGGGGAATTCTTAACTTGCGAATTGCTCTTGAAATTTCGCTATCGCGGTGTAGGACTTTTTGGTAATTCTCGCATTTGTAGGCGATATTTCTTGATGCAATTAGTTCAGATTTTTCGGGTAAATTGTGTAAAGTATGTAGCATGTGGTCGCTACAAGAGCTTTTCAAAAAAATGTTAACCAACGTCGAAATAGGCAATCCTATAAGTACGCATATTACTCAGCCCACACAAAACCCACTGTTGAGTTGGCCCCCCTCCAGTTACATGGAGCGTAATTAGCTGTGTAACGCTGGCCAGACGGGTTGACACAGGGTTTCGTATCAAGTTTTCCTTTTCTTACAGCTAGGTTATCAGCTTTAACATTTCCTTTTGTGGGCTCTTACGGCACCCTCAGGATGGAATGGGGTGGTGGTGGAATACATTAACGTTAATAAATAACTAAATATCCTTGGACATTTCACACAACGCCATCTCGTCCCAAGCTAAGCAACTTAATGCTTGTGTTATAGTAACGAGATGGACTACCTAAAGTTATACATTTTTTTTTGTAAATACATTCATATTAAAGATAGAAAACACCCAGACCCGGAACAAATACTTGTAGATCGTACAAATATTTCTTCCGTGCGGGAATCGAACCAATCGAACAACCACTGCGCCAACCTATTCCCCGTTCACACTCCCGATCTGCTCTCAATGGGAACGTTGGAAGGGGCAGGCCAAGAAGGACATTCCATGAAGAAATAGGTGATGTCGTAAAGAATGGTCAGGTCAGAAGCACCCTAAACCGACGAGCATACATAAAGATGTTGATGAAAGTGGAAGAAGCGAAAGCTGTGAGCCAGGATCGGAGCAAGTGCAAGGATGTGATCTCTGCCTACCCCTGTGGGAAAAAGGCGTGACTGTTGACCTGGGTTCGATTCCGGGTTTTTCGAAACCAGGCAGGCTTTGAGTCTGGGTGTCATTTGTGTTCGTGAATTACATGTTTGTAAACTGCCCCCGCGGTACAGGTTATAGTGCAGGGGTTTCGTTTATAACACGGAAAGGCTATGTAGTTTCCCGTACTGCAGAATGACACGCGGTGACAACAGTGGTAGGTTTTTTTTGTGGGTAAACCGGTTCGCAACTCACCATCTCAACGCGACCGGGACTCCCACATACCCATATAAAACATATATACACATATAAAAAGTTTCCCCTACTATAAAAAAGGGGTTTCGCCGGCTGGGGACGTCTAGAAGGCTTCCACGTCTATAAAAAAAAAGAAGGTTTTCGTTTATAATCTAAGTATTAGATAGCACATAAGTCGCACTCAGGGGTCCCATCGCACAAGCTTAGCTTAGTTTGAGACCCACTGTTATCAAATTTAAAGTTGTCCCTGTTTGCTTATCACTATAACTATCATCATCACTATCACTATCACTACATATTATAAAACAAAGTCGCTGTCGTCTGTCCGTCCATAAGTATGCTTAAATCTTTAAAACTACGCAACGGATTTTGATGCGGTATTATTTAATAGATAGAGTTATTCAAGAGGAAGGTTTATAAGTATAATACATCCATAATATTGTAGAGAAACCCTGATAAATTAAGAGCCGTGCGAAGCCGAGGCGGGTCGCTAGTTTATTAAATATTTTTTTAATTTTCAGACGCGCCCTTGCCATTCCCCCCTCGACCGGCCCCTTCTCCCACGACAGGTGTCGCATGTATTCCACTGACTTCGGCAAGGCATTGGCTGAAGGCAGAACCACTCCTGATGATGAATGGCCTGTGGTTAAATGCACGAGTGGGTGGGAGTACAACCGAAGTGATGTTCCATACGATACAATCGCTTCACAGGTACTGTGAAATAACTAAATTTATATTACAACTAGCGGCCCGTCCCGGCTTCGGTTGCTGTCGTATTGTGGGTGAGGCCGCGGGCGAAGCTAGTCTAAAAAAAAGTAGCCTAAGTTACTCCTTACATCATCAGCTATATGTCTGTGAAAGTCCCGTTAAAATTGGTCCAGCCCTTCCAGAGATTAGCCGGTACAAACAGACTCTGATGACGATGACTCTAAACCATCTCTTTTCTTCCTACAGCTGGATTGGGTGTGTGAAAAGGACAACTTGGCAGCTACAGCCCAAGCTATTTTCTTCTGTGGAGCAATTGTCGGTGGTCTCGTGTTTGGGTGGATAGCAGATAAATATGGAAGGATACCAGCTCTCGTTGGTAAGGTTTTATTAGCAGCAATATTTCCCACCACGAACTAGGAAGAGGCCTGACTTAGTAGTGGCTTTTGTATAGAAAGAAATAAAAATGGTTTATTCGGCACAATTCAAATTATTGTCTGGCTAGGGGTCGCAGCGCCTATCTCCCGATTGTTGTAGTCGAGGATAGCTTAACTGTGCGAATTGCTCTTGAAAATTTCGATATCGCGGTGTAGGACTTTTTGGTAATTCTCGCTTTTGTGGGCTATATTTCTTGATTTAATTTAGGACAGATTCTTCGGGTAAATTGTGTAAAGTATGTAGCATTTCACGATCTGCGAAAGGTTGCGGGCGGCAGCTGAATGCGTCAAGCTGAAGACAGGGCGCTATGGCGCTCTTTAGGGGAGGCCTATGTCCAGCAGTGGACTAATGTGGGCTGATGATGTAGCATGTTGGTCGCTACACTTGTATAGTGAGATCTACGACGACACGGTTAGCGCAGTGGTTGAGCGATCGACTGCTGCGCACCATGTCGCGGGTTCGATCCCCGCACGGAAGAAATATTTGTACGACCTACAAGTATTTGTTCCGGGTCTGGGTGTTTTTTATCTATAACATGTATGTATTTACAAAAAAAAATGTATATAAGTAGTTTATCATCCATCTCGTTACCATAACACAAGCATTAAGTTGCTTAGCTTGGGACGAGATGGCGTTGTGTGAAATGTCCAAGGATATGTCCAAGGATATTTACTACTACTGTGAAGTGATATCGAAAGAAGAGTGAATGCAGGGAACATGGTGAACGGAGCTTTGCACTCCTTTATGAGCAGTCGGAAGGTGTCTAACAAGGCTCGTTTGGCTGTGCATGAGGGAGTGTTGGTTCCGACACTCATATATGGAAGTGAAAGTTGGGTATGGCAGAAGAAACATGAAAGCAGAATAAATGCAGTTGAGATGAGAGCGTTAAGAAGTATGATAGGAGTTAAACTGAGTGACAGGATAAGAAATAGTGAGATAAGGAAGCGTTGTGGTCTGAAAGAAGATGTAGTGACAAAAATTGAGAAAGGTATGCTGAGATGGTTTGGCCATGTCGAGAGAATGAATGAAGAACGATTGACGAAAAAAGTGTATAAGGCGAGTGTGAATGAAAGTGTTGGAAGGGGAAGACCTAGGCGGACGTTTCAAGACCAAATCAGGGACGTCTTGAAAAAAAGGCCAGGTCAAGAGTACCATAAGCCGACGAGCATGTATGAAGGGAATAATGAAAGTGGACGAAGCGAAACAAGTATGTATGGATCGTAGCAAGTGGAAAGAAGTGGTCTCTGCCTACCCCTACGGGAAAGAGGCGTGATTATATGTATGTATGTATGAACTACTACTGAGTCCGGCCTCCTCCAAACTCATGGAGGGAAAGTATCCTACTGTGCCACGCTGGCCAGACGGGTTGGGACAAGCTGTCGTATCAGGTTTTCCTTTGTTGTTGTTCTGTTGCCCACAATTTACCACCGGTTCACAAGGCTACAGAGAAGAGCCAACAAGTAATTCTCAAAATAAAACTCAAAAAGAACTTTATTTACGTAGTTTTTATCACAAAACTCTTATAAATCGTCATATTTACAGTTACCATTATCATCTTACGACCCCTGTCCCACGCTAGGTGGTAGTCTCCATACACACCTATCAGTCGTCATATCTACAGTCACACCTTTCATACACAATTCCTGATTCCTACAATCCAATCTCTTTTGATCTCCCACAACTCTTGCGTCCACTCACATTCATGCTGAAAGTACCACCGGTTCGCAAGGCCGCTCTACAGAGAAGAGCCAGCAAATAATAATAGGTTTTCCTCTTTTCCAGGAACGAACCTTCTCGGCTTCATCGCTGGCGTGGCCACGGCGTTCTGCGACAGTTTCTGGGAGTTTGCCCTGTGCAGGTTCCTGGTGGGACTGGCATTTGATAACTGCTTCACAATGATGTATATACTGGGTAAGAACAAGGCATACACTATGTCACCAACCCATACCGTCTTGAGGGTGTCGTAAGAGGCGACTTAAAGACCGCAAGAGGCAGATCACCTAGCCGAAAGAGAAGGAAATCTTGATGCAAGCCCTGTGTAACTTGCCATAGTGGCAAGATAGTCTAATTCCCACCATTAATTTGGAGGGGGCCCGACTCAGTAGTGGGTCATTTATGGGTTGAAACGACGACTACTACTCAGCTCATACATGACCCACTACTGAGTCGGGCCTCCTCCAGTTACATGGAGGGAAATTTGCCGACACGTAATTAAATACAATACTATATGTATATTATAACTAGCTGCGATGGAATTAACTTCTTCTTCTTTTTTTTTTCTACTTACTTAACACTTATTGTTATATCTTGAACAATTCACACAATCACTACATCACTACTTAATATAAAATAAAGTCGCTGTCGTCTGTCCGTCCCTATGTAAGCTTAAATCTTTTAAAATAGGCAATGGGTTTTGAAGCGGTTTTTTTAATAGATGGAGTGATTCAAGAGGAAGGTTTATATGTATAATACATCCATAATATTGTAGATAAACACTGATAAATTTAGAGGTTCATCATTTCATCCGTGCGAAGCCGGGGCGGGTCGCTAGTAGTATATAAAAATTAAATTAAAAATTAAAAGAACCCCCGACACAATGACCTAAGTATCCTATAAAAAGTAAAAAATAAAAAAAATACATCGCTTTGGGGGACCGCTCCCACTTATTTATTACCTGACCCCTGGTCCCCCAACGCGATGTATTTATTTTTTACTTTTTAAAGGTTGTTGTGTCGGGGTTTTTTTTTAATTTAATTTTTATTTTATTCTTTTTATAGGTACACACTTAATATAATGTAGATTGTGTTAAATTGCACGTGATGCGCTTTCATTTGAGATCCCACTCGATTATATTTGCAGACATTCGGTTATTCTTCCCCACTTTCACCCGTCATAACTTTTAAACGGCTCAACCGATTTTCATCAAACATGTCTAAGAACACTCGCCTTTCATACAAAAAAAACTATATTGAAATCGCTTCATCCGTTCGCGAGCTACGGTGCCACAGACAGACAGACAGACACGTCAAACTTATAACACCCCTCTTTTTGCGTCGGGGGTTAAAAACAAAGTCGCTCTCGACTGTCCGTCCATATGTATGCTTATATCTTTAAAACTACGCAATTGATTTTTAAGCGGTTTTTTTAATAGATAGAGTTATTCAAGAGGAAGATATAAACAGTAGTTATATAATACATCCATAATATTGTAAAGAAACACTTTTAAATTTAGAGGTTCATCATTGCATCCGTGCGAAGCCGGGGCGGATCGCTAGAATCTTTATAAATTGTAGCCTATGTGTAATTCTCATGTATATGCTATATTATTGAAAACTTTCATAAAAATCCATTCTGTAGTTTTTACGTGAAAGAGTAACAAACATCCATTCATACTTACAAACTTTATAAGTAGGAATAACATACAACGATTACTAAAAAGAGGTTGTGAAGATAAAAGTTATCAAAATGACGTGGTAATTAAGGAGATGTTTAAATAAAAACTTGGAATACCGACAACGTAATAGATGACTGACCATGCAAGGTTAAGCGACGGCCGTGACCGAGTGCTCCTTTGCATTTGGATCTCTTTCAGAGTTCCGTGTGCCTCGGATAAAATTTATTTTCATTGACTACAATCCTGAGAATACTGAAATTCAACCTTACCGCATTGACATTAAACACATTTTAACGGATTTATTGCGTTTGCCACGTGACGACTGCTGCCAACCGGCAACACCACATTGAAACTACTGTGTACATGTTAGATGTCGCTTCTTTTACATTAAAACCTGTTTTCTGTCAAACTATATTTTTTACAATTTATTATTAAAAATGCGTTCAAGATTAACTCTATGGGGGTATGCATCAAGGACACAAATGACACACACATCGCAAATAATTCGACAAAGTCACAGAAATATTATTAATATTATAGGTTAAAAACCTTACGTGGAAAATGCCAACATCGCAATCTCTTAGCTTATAATACATGATAGGTTTGAATAACTTGTATTTTATCAATGAAACTTGGATACGTTAGAAGTTTGGCAACGTCGCAACTGTAAAGACTCGTCATACGGAAGAATTTTTTAATTTAAATAATTTTCATGTAACTATATAATCCGAAGCAAGAGCTATATTAAAATGAACTATTTAAACATAATTTATAAAACGTTCAGTTGTGCCCAATCGCTACCACTTAGCCAAGTTCCCAGAAGACTAGCAGCGTTCCCGCGCTGGATAGCTAAGCTAATCCTTTGCGCGAGATACGTGCCAGCCCTCTGGTCACCAGAAGTATCGACCACCTGTCGCGTAGGTTGGTCGATACTCTCTGAACAGAAATAAAATAATGAAACTAAATAATAAGAACAGAACCTAAATAATTAATTATGTTGCTATGCACATTTTTATTTATAAACCGACAGGCAAATTGTAAACGTTTATGTTTTGCTTATTTAATTCATCATCATCATTATTTTAGCCAAATAGCGTCCAGTACTGGCCATATGCCTCCCCAAAGAATCTCCACGAAGGCCCGTCCTGGGCCGCCCGCATCCATCGTTTTCCGGCGACCGAAACCAGGTCGTCAACCATGCCGAAAACAGGATTAAAGTTAATTATTAATTTGTATGTCGTGGATAACGATATCGTTTTATTAAGTTTCTCAATTGATTGTTAACACAGTAGTGCGGCAAACGCGGTGACGTCAGTTGTTTTGCAATGGCGGCACGTGGACAGAGTCGTAATGGAAAGTGAGGTTGGCTCGATCAGTCAGTCGACGTTGGGACACGGACCGAGACACTTCTCCGTTGCGAACCTGTCGGTTTGTCTATCTAAGTGTGTTAACTGAACATTGTTATTTATACTGTGGTTAATATTGTGAATTATAAAGTTACTAGTAATAAACCTCGTACCAAGTCAAGATGATGACGACTCTATCGCTCAGCCGTCGCTATCTCCGACATCAGAAGTGGGATGTAACTCATTCAGCCCACGTGGAGAAAACAGTGTAGTGATAATGTGTGTGCTTTTGTACGCGATGGAAATAACCGATAATGGCGATTCATTGTCACTATAAAGGAGACATTAAGCTACATGAAGATTGTTCTAAACTGAAGATCACAGGCTGCAGTCATAGTGCGGCGATGAACGAAGTGGGGATCACTTGCTTTCATTGTGATGGACAAGGATACTATGCGTCTAACTGCCCTGAGCGGAGCAGCAGGAAGGCGAGCAACAGTACTGCGGTCAGCCAGGTCAAAGAATAGTGAGTGGATCTGTAGTAAGCGCACCAGCTGCAATTTTACGTCACTCCGGTGAGCAGTTTCCATTTTATTACTCGGGTATATTGTATGGTATACGACTTTACGATAGTGTGGCTTTGACCGGTGTAAGAAAATATTATTTGAAATTCTTTTACATGTTTACCTGTTAATTACTTGCGATACGAAGTTTAGATTGCTGTGCTTGTTTAGCTTGACAGTTCATCGGTCTAGCGTCATATTTTCGGCAGGTTATATCAGTTTTCCAAGATTATGGCACCATTATATGCCTTGATTTGCATCGGTGAGGTAGATTGAGAGCATAAACATAAGGCGATAGGACAGCAGATCCAGACTTCAGGCGATCGAAGTTTCAGTCGGCAACGGTGAAATTTCACAACTGCGGTAAAATAGGTCACCGACCGTCCGATTGCCGTTCCAAAGGCGAGGTGAAAGGCAAGGCAGCCAGTGCTGTCACTTCGGCGTCAAGCTCTGCGGGACCGAGGCCGCGGTCGGACTTAATCTGTTTCAGGTGCGGCACCGCCGGACATTTGGCAACGAAGTGTCCACGTGGCAACAGCGGAGGAGCTGGCGCGGCAGTAGGCGCAAGCAGTTCGGAGCAGCGCCTGCAGCAGCGGCGAGTAACGAGAGGCATGTGGAAGTTTGCTAAGTTCACCGTTGCAATGCATTGGAAGCTCCGCGCTTCGTGTAACGCTGTTATAATGCATTGGAAGCTCCGCGCTTCGTGTAACGCTGTTATAGTGCATTGGAAGCTCCGCGCTTCGTGTAACGCTGTTATAGTGCATTGGAAGCTCCGCGCTTCGTGTAACGCTGTTATAATGCATTGGAAGCTCCGCGCTTCGTGTAACGCTGTTATAATGCATTGGAAGCTCCGCGCTTCGTGTAACGCTGTTATAGTGCATTGGAAGCTCCGCGCTTCGTGTAACGCTGTTATAGTGCATTGGAAGCTCCGCGCTTCGTGTAACACTGCTATAGTGTATTGGAAGCTCCGCGCTTCACGTGAGTCAGTGGTTCGGTCATCGCAGGAGTGGATGAATGTTCTATTCATTCTGCCCTGGAACACCGACAGCACCGCACGTGTGCATCTTAGGTGGGCCTTGGTGCAGGCCTTTGATTTTCAAATCAGTTATCGTGAGGGACGTCGTATGGCTCGAGCTCGTAAGATCATCTGTTACCACTCGACATTTCCAACATGCGCTCAGGTGTCCTACATCGCAAGGTACAGAGAAATAATCGGACCCGGTGTCTTCCAATTGTTCCCCGGGCCTTCCGCTGGTCAGTAATTAACCACGTGCACGAATCACGTATGCACCTTGAATTTAAGAAGACTCTTGAAAGGGTTGATCACTATTGGTTCGAGCACATGGCTAAGTGCGTTCGGGACTTCATCCAATTCCTAACATAAGTATCCCGTGGCATACTGTGCACGTTGACTTAACTGGCAAACTAAGTGGAAAAAGCGATTGCAAGGAGTACGTCATAGTTTTAATTGATGCGGTCACAAAATTTGTTCCCTTATATCATACCCTGAGAATAGATTTGGCTAGAACAATTAAATCCCTTAAATCAAGCGTCTTTAGTTGGAGCTCCAGTTAGTTATTGCAGATCTGGGACGATGCTTTGCCAACAAAGAATTCAAAGTTTTTTTTGTCAGTTTCACGGTGTTTCTTTACGTTTGATAGCTAGTCAAGTCGCGCTAATTGCCAAGTAGAAAGAACAATGAGCGCGTTAAAAAGTATGCTGACCGCGGTAGAAGCGTCTGATAGGTCCCGGCATGAAGCGTTAGAAGACGTGCAATTAGTTTTGAATTCCTCTGTCCACCGTGTAATACAAGCGAGTCCACTCGAGTTTCTGATAGGACGTTTAGCTAGACCATTTAACCTATTAACTTTGAATGATTCCGGACCGGCAGTAGACATTAGTAAGACAAGAGAGCAAGCGGCCACGTACATAGAAAAGAGTGCCAGTTACGAAAAAGTAAAATTTGATAAAACTACAAGTTAAAGTGGTAAAGTTTGATGTTGGTAATTTAGTTTAAATTCAGAACGAAGAGAAACCAAACTAAATTAGACGCGAAATACAAGGGACCTAAAAAAAAAATGTGGAGTTACTTGATGGTGATCGTTATTTGCTGAAATCTTTGACCGGTAATAGAACATAAAAATACGCTTACGACTGTATAAGGAGGATTCCTCTAAGCAGTGTGTCCGTTGAGTTAAATTTGTCTGATGAAGATGGTGAGGAGGATGCCTCCAACAGTAAATAAGAACACATACCTTGGCTAGGTCGCACTACACGCACTAGTCTGTAGTCGTAACTGCAACTCTCAGAGTTGTACAGAGCGCGATGGGCAGCTAGTGGTGTGGCGGGGACCCGGGTTTCGAGAGAGACTATTTGTATGGTCCTGTGTTGCCTGGGAGTCGTGGACTCCAGTTAAAGTGTTGGTCGTATCGCTTGGAGCGATGTCGATATGGGTGACACGTGAATTGTCACTAGCTGCTGGGACAGCTGGGCCATGTGTTGTGTACTTATTGTCTTAAACTTACTGTTTTAAAGTATCAGTATTGAGATTTAAAGATTATGGGCTTAGAGGAACCTTTCGTGTTAAAGTTGTTGAAATTATTTGTATGCTAACGTGATCTCTGTTAACTTGATTCTTAAGATACGATTACGGACCATTAGCATCAGGTTGGCCGATCGTGAAAATATGCCTCAGTTGGTTATTTTGTTACAAGTACACACGAGGACGTGTGCTTCGTCAGAATGGCCGTGTCGTGGATAACGATATCGTTTTATTAAGTTTCTCAATTGATTGTTAACACAGTAGTGCGGCAAACGCGGTGACGTCAGTTGTTTTGCAATGGCGGCACGTGGACAGAGTCGTAATGGAAAGTGAGGTTGGCTCGATCAGTCAGTCGACGTTGGGACACGGACCGAGACACTTCTCCGTTGCGAACCTGTCGGTTTGTCTATCTAAGTGTGTTAACTGAACATTGTTATTTATACTGTGGTTAATATTGTGAATTATAAAGTTACTAGTAATAAACCTCGTACCAAGTCAAGATGATGACGACTCTATCGCTCAGCCGTCGCTATCTCCGACATGTATATATTGTATGTAATATTGGCTAATTACCCTCCATATAACTGGAGGAGGAATTATACCCTATATCCTAGGACATATTTTATGCAGAACCCACTTGCGAATAACGCTCGCTCTTTGCAATTTTTTGCTTTCGAGTCACGAAAATGCTTGTCTATGTTCCTCTTACTCTATTTACTACAGTTGGTTTCTATCAAGTAAAAAAATAACATCTTTATACATGATGCACAAGCTACTTACACATAGATCCACTGCCGAGTCGGCCCTCCTCCCAATTAATAGAGGGAAATTAGCCTGCTGTGCCACGCTGCCCCGATATGGTTCCATAACATGTTTTACTTCTCTTGCGGATCTTATGACACCCTTAGGGTGAAATGGGGTGATGACACTGTATTCTAAATCTGTCACCGATAATACTATAATGAATTAATATATTCTTATTATTTACAATTCTACATTCATGTTTTTCATATGCAAGTATTCATTCACAATCATCCATATCCATACTAAAACTAGTAACGACTTCCTCGTTTATCTAGGGGTTACATGTGGCACCTTTGGATTAACGGGTCTCGTTTTCGATTCCGGGGTCGGGCAACTGTCTTTGTCTAAACCAGAGGTACTTGCTCTGAGTCCGGGTGTCATTTGTGTTCGTAAATTTCATGTTTGTAAACTGCCTCCGCGATACTGGTTATACCTAGTGCAGTGTTTTAGTTTTTTATAAAAAACGATAAAAAAATAGTAACGGTTCCGAATGCCGCTCCACAGAGAAGAGCCGACAAGAAACTCTCTAGTAGCTAGCTTTTTTACAAACAAGCACTATACAGCCAGTCGCTAGATGAGATCCTTGTAAATGGTTTGTAAAGAGACTGAATTTGATTTCCAGTGTTGGAGTACGTTGGTCCCAAGTGGCGAACATTTGTTGCCAACATGTCGATAGCCTTGTTCTTCACGCTCGCCGCTTCCCTGCTGCCTTGGATCGCGCTTTGGGCGGACGATTGGAAGATATTCGCTGTTGGCACCAGCATGCCGTTCGCGTTGGCCATATTGACACCATGGTTGGTCCCGGAGAGTGCCAGGTTGGTTTCTTTAATCAATACGACTCTTCTTGTTTCGCAGGAGTCTTTACTTCTCAGCTCATAAATGACCCACTGCTGAGACGGGCTCCCTCCAATTAAGGGGAGGATTACTAGCCTATTGAGGAAAGTCAAATAATTATATTTTATAGAACATATTGGATCCTTACAAATTAAACATTAATAAAACACTTTCGTTTGCGTCAGGCTGAAGACAGGGCGCTATGGCGCTCTTTAGGGGAGGCCTATGTCCAGCAGTGGACTAATGTGGGCTGATTATGATGATGATGATGAAAACACTTTTTTATCAAGTTCAAATAAATAAATATCCTTGGACATTTCACACAACGCCATCTCGTCCCAAGCTAAGCAACTTAATGCTTGTGTTATGGTAACGAGATGGATTATAAACTACTGTTTATACATTTTTTTTTGTAAATATATACATATTATAGATAGAAATGACACCCAGACTCCGAGCCAGTGCCTCTGGTTTAGACAAAGACACTTGCCCGACCCCGGAATCGAACCCGGGACCCGTTGATCCAAAGGCGGCACAGGGAAGGGAATGGTTGGTACAAGGTTCCGTATCAAGTTTTCCTTCTCTTGCTGCTAAGTTATCGGCTTTTACGACACCCTCAGGGTGAAATGGGGAGGTGACACTATGTAAATAAATAAATAAATATCCTTGGACATTTCACACAACGCCATCTCGTCCCAAGCTAAGCAACTTAATGCTTGTGTTATGGTGACGAGATGGATGATAAACTACTTATATACATTTTCTTTTGTAAATACATACATATTATAGATAGAAAACACCCAGACCCGGAACAAATACTTGTAGGTCGTACAAATATTTCTTCCGTGCGGGAATCGAACCCGCGACATCCATCAGCACACGGACCAATTATTCTAACTACTACTACTATTCAGCCCATAAATTACCCACTGCTGAGTCGGGCCTCCTCCAATTACAAGAAGCTGCTCTGCCACGCTGGCCAGATGGGTTGGCACAGGGTCTCGTATTAAGTTTTCCTCTTGTGGCAAAGTTATCGGCCATACCTTTTCCTTTTGTCGGCTCTTACCACACTCTCAGCACGGAATAGAGTGGTGCCATTATGTATTCTTAATCCTTAACGGATGAACCTTTGTTGGTATACCCGAGCTAGAACTGCCCGTCTGGGTACCTGACTCGCGTGGCAAAGTAGGCTTATTAGGTAGGCCTCGTTGGGCTAGTGGTTAGATGTGCCGCCTTTGGATCAACGGGTCCTGGGTTCGATTCCCGGGTCGGGCAAGTGTCTTTGTCTAAACCAGAGGCACTGGCTCGGAGTCTGAGTGTCATTTCTATATATAATATGTATGTATTTACAAAAAAAAATTATATATGTAGTTTATCATCCATCTCGTTACCATAACACAAGCATTAAGTTGCTTAGCTTGGGACGAGATGGCGTTGTGTGAAATGTCCAAGGATATGTATGTATGTATGTATTATCCCCCTTTGAAATGGAGGAGACCTGAGACCTATGGCTTGAATAGTAGTAGTAGTTTCAAGGTCATCGGCCTATTGTACTTGTACCGGCTTGTCTTTAAAATGTTGGATATGTTAAGTCCTAATAAGGAACGCTGAAATCTTCTCTAACAGAAATACAATTTAATTTACAGATGGTTGGTTTCCCAAGGCAAAATAGACAAGGCTCTCACGATAATGAAGAAATTTGAAAGAATTAACAAGACCAAAATACCGGAGAAAGTGCTCAGCGATTTTACGGTATGCAGTCAGTGACATCTATTCGCTCGTTTAGTTATTAAGTTGCGTTTGTTTGATGATAGGTGGCGTTAATAACAACCATGCGTAAGATAATAATACATGTGTGCGGTCTTTAAAAATAATGGGCACACCACAATAAAAAAAATCGCTTTGTAACATTAAAATGTTTATTACAAAGTAAGGATTAGAAATTCTTGTATTAAAGATATCATTGTACAAATCGATTTTAAAATATTATTGGTATATCTTCAGATTAATGCATGACGCAAAAATATTTTTACATAAAAAATACATTAGTTATATCAATACAAAACATTACACATACTACCGTGTATTTAACACACACGCATATATACTATTTTGTTCATTGTTAAAGTCAGTGGCCAAACAAGACTACATTACTAAATTAAACAAATTTCAATTTTTTTTTGCTCAGAAACCTTTCTTGGCACATGACCCACACTTTTGCTGAACATGATCAATTGCATAGTTTACGATTCTATTAGTTATAATTTTATTACAGGAATCATCTCTAAAAGCCATCAAGGAATCAGAAGCCGAGAACCGGAGTTACTCAGTACTGGACCTGTTCAAGACGCCTCGTCTCCGTCGGAACGCGATCCTCCTCATCGTTATTTGGATGGCCATCTCTCTGGTCTTCGATGGCCACGTCAGGAACGTTGGCTCCTTGGGCCTGGATATCTTCTTGACGTTCACCATTGCCTCGGCTACAGAACTGCCTGCTGATACGTTTTTGACAGCAGTTCTGGATAGGTAAGAAGGCTTAGAACATATATTAATATCTATAATAGACTAGCAGGCCACGCGTTGTTCTAGTTAAGGTTTTTGTAATATATCATACATTAATTTAACTTTTAACATAGCGCCATCTATTGTATACTTACTTAATCCAGTTAACGGATATCGCCATCTGTTAGAATCATTTAGAGCTAACAGATAATTGTGACTGTCAAATTTATTAGACAAATAATTTGCAATAAAATGATATTGCGACTATAAATTGAGATATAAGCTATCCTGTCTTTCAAGTTGGAGATCAAACTGGACACAGTGTGTAAATTTGGTAACAATCGGTTGCGTAGTTTAGGAGTCCATCGCGGACATACAACGTTACGCGTAATTCGTATATATTAGAAGATATTCAATAGATATAATACTAAAACAGTGGTGGAGCGATCGACTGCTGCGCAGCATGTCGCGGGTTCGATTCCCACACGGAAGAAATATTTGTACGACCTACAAGTATTTGTTCCGGGTCTGGGTGTTTTCATCTATAATATGTATGTATTTACAAAAAAAAATGTATATAAGTAGTTTATCATCCATCTCGTTACCATAGCACAAGCATTAAGTTGCTAAGCTTGGGACGAGATGCCGTTGTGTGAAATGTCCAAGGATATTTTTTTATTTAATTGTCATCATTTATCTTATCAGGCCACAAAGTTCAAGTATGTAGATAAGCGAGCTCAAACAAGGAATTATACTTTTATACAATTCAGAAACATAAATGTCCAAAAGCAATCGACTAAAACAAAAACCTTGTCTTAGTGTCTCTAGAATTATAAATCACTTTGTTAATGTGATCTTCATAATATTGCACTTATTGTACTATATATATCACTAGTAATCACTACACTAGTTCAAAAGGTTTAGTCCTTTTTAACCGTCTTATAATGTCAGTGGTGTCGAGGAGCTGGATAGCCTCGACATTCTCATGGTGATGAAGCCTATGGTCATGCGCTTCAGCATATTTCTTTATGATGTCATGTCTTCATGTCATACATCATGTCCAGCTTATTATGTACATCATGTCTAGCTTTTTTTCCCAATTTTGCACTGAGGTGCACCCTGTAACCTCACTGTACAGGATTTTCCTATTGTGAGGGACCACCTAAGTATGTCTTTGGTAATTGTATCCCATTATTGTACTAGAGATGTATCATTTGCATAAAGTGTCCTGCATAGACGATTGATTTTGTACTCTATCGATAGTTGTATTTTTAAAAAATCACTATTATTTTTATTATTTAATTCAGTGTTTTTTTTTAATGTATAATTTATTGAAATTAAACAATAGTTACTTAAATAAAAATATACCGCACTTACTTACCTAATTGAATCTTGAAGCGGCCGATAAATTTTCTACCGCACAAAAAATGCTGTGAGTATTATGGATGTTAGGAATATACTTGTTTACTATTTTCATATTAAATAATTGAATTGAATTGAATTGAATTTATGGGCTGAGTAGTTCACACAGATGATAGACAGTGTTTTTTTTTCTACAGGTGGGGAAGAAGATGGCTCGCTTGCGGCTCCATGGTCATCAGCGGCATCTTCAGCTTGTTGGCCACTGCTGTACCTGTCGGTAAGTGAGAACGAAGAAGCTATACTTTGTTCGCGTTAAAAAAGCAGAGACACATCATTGTCTTCCAGCCTAGCCAATCGAATCGATCCTAACAACATGACTAATGACATGCGGTGATGCATTTAGAGTGCAGTGCCACCAACCCTTTCTAGCTTGAGGCTGTCGTAAGAGATTTCTACACGATCAGAAGATAATCGAGCCCAGGGGCGTAGCTACCGCCGTGTCTGCCGTATCAATTATACGGGGCCCCGACGTGCGTAAGCAAAAATTACTTCGCTGAGCGCCTGTCAGACCTGTCAGTATTGTCCATAGAGGCAGAAACTTTAGAAAAACTAAAGTTATCATCAGCTATGAATCATTTAATAAATCAGTGAGAGTGTATATTTAATTTAAATTGTTTGAAATTTTTTTCGAAGAAGTGACAGATAGATTAATATGATGAATAAATATTTCTATCAATTTTATGCACACATTTTTTTTTTGAGAATCACGCTAGCTACGTCCCTGATCTAGCCTACAAGAGAAGGACACTCTGAAACCAGTCCTGTTGTGGGAGATCAAAAGAGATGGATGAATCGTAAGAATGTGGAATGGTGTATGAAAGGTGTGGCTGTAGATATGACGACTGATAGGTGTGTATGGAGACTACCAACTGGCGTGGGACAAGGGTCGTAAGATGATGATAATGGTAACTGTAATTTATAAAAGTTTTGTGATATAACCTACGTAAATAAAGTTCATTTTGAGTTTGAGTCTGGTCAGCGTGGCACAGTAGGCTAATACACCCACCTTGTTATTGGAGGAGGCTTCATCATCATATCATTCCATAAATGACCCACTACTGAGTCAGGCCTCCTCCAAATGACTGGAAAGAATTACCCCACTGTACCACACTGGCGCGCAATGGTTCGTATCAAGTTTTTCTTCTCTTGCTGCTCCTCTTTGCGTTCCTTTGGACGCCTTTTGCAACACACTAACGATGGCATGGGTTGGTGACATTGTGTATTCTAAATTGGTCACGAAATAAACTTTAGTAAGTTACAATTTCTTAGGTTTTCACGATTATTACACACTAGCTTTTGCGCGCGGCTTCACCCGTGTGGGCTTCGAAGCCATGCATATTTTTTATGAACATAAAATCGGTTACTGTGACTAAACTATGATAGTTAGATATGTGCTCTCGCGGACTTTTTTGTAGATCTTTATAAGACCTACAAACCCGTACATCATTTTGTTCTATTGTCAATAGTTTTTGCAGCCTTGGTTTACAAAATCGCAATTTTCATACGGATCCCTAATTCTTTTGAAAATAAAATATAGCCTTTAACCTTCCTCGATAAATGGACTATCTAACACTGAAAGGTTTTTTGAAATCGGCCCAGTAGTTCCTGAGATTAGCGCGTTCAAACAAACAAACAAACTCTGCAGCTTTAACGTAAACGCACCTAATAACGACCCCTTAAAATCCGCGCCCATTACCGCCCTATTCAGAAAACTAGATTTTTAATGTGATGAATTAATGGTAAACAAGTGGTTGCTTTAGAAAAAAATAGATGTATTTGTATTGCAAATGTTCATATCTTGTTAGTGTATGTAACTCAACGATTTAAAGAATAATTGGTCAATTCGTCAGTGAACGGCGGTGATAGTGCATTTTCCATAGTGTGGCGTTCCAGACGACGTAAGTACTCTTGTTTCTTTCTTAGCAGAAGATTATATCTTCAAGCATTATAATGTTACTTCTAGTTCTTTTGATGCATTTTTCATACTTTCAGAAACACAAATAATAAATAATTTTACTGAGATACTATTACATATTGCTTAAAATTCAAAATTAAAAATAGGCGGTAATAGGAACAAAAATCACAATTTTATTCCCATTACCGACCCAGTTGTTAAACATGTCGCTGAAAAGTACATTTCGTATCTTTTTTGTGCCATGATTTTTGTTAAAATGCTTCAATTAAAAGGCAGGAGGATACACTAACTCAGTTCCTTAGTATGTTAACTTGTATTTGAGCTATTAACGCCATATATTTAAGAGCATTAGTATCCCTAAAAATATAAATGTTCTTCTAAATATTTAGTAAATATTTTGATGAATAAAGGAGGTATAATTTTTCTAATATTGTATTTTTATAGTTAATATATGATTATTATTAAAGATTTATAATGACCGCATCATTTAAAATCATACAAATGTCCGAAAACCACAAGTATTTAGGGTCGGTAATTGGTTATACGATTTCCTTTAATAATAACTATTACCGATCTACTTGTACATTTACAACGAACCCCGTTACTACCTATTTATTTTCAAGTTATCATAAAGTTACCTAATTAAAATTATAGTATTCCCTAATAAACATACATATTTTACATAAAAATTTAAAATACCATAAGCTTTATTATATAGTAATACATAACTCAATGCAAAAATCGCCTTTTAACGATATTATTTTCTATACCGGAGATCAAGATCTAAAACATCATCTCCGAAACCATCAACATCAACTCCGAAACCATCGACACCAACTCCGAAACCATCAACATCAACTCCGAAACCACCAACGCCAACTCCGAAACCATCAACATCAACCCCGAAACCATCAACATCATAAATTACACGCACAAAGTACATGCGTGAATTTGAGCTCTGAATCTCTTGATAGTACTATTATTAATAGATCAGAATATTGTAAAACTCCACTAAAATCTACTACAATCAGTTAAAATATTCCAAAAGGACATTATATTTCCCGAGAACAAGACCACGAAGAATCGAAATGAATTTATGGCATATAAGAAAAATATTGAAGCAGAAAAATTATAAATAGAAGAAAAAAAATGAAACGAAGATAAGCAAGCAAACAAGGCAATCCAAAATAAAAACTACTAAACAAGGCATAACGTAAAATAACCAAGGTGGATGCTTCAAAGGAAGATACAACTGATTCCGAAAATGATTACGAGATATGATCTTGGATTTCATTCTGAGAGTCTGTTGAATCAATTTCTTAATCTTATTTTTTTTCACCAAACTTAAATTTTCTTAATTTATTTTATTTTTAATTGTTAATCTATTTTGATTCTGATTTGACATGACTGCCAGACTTAAAATTTTATAGCATTTTTATATTTCTATGTTACATTTTGTAAATTATAGATACCAAATGCCGTATTGATTATATATTATAGTATAATCAATGCTGGCCTTTTGTAATTTGTTTTACATAATTGGTATAAAGAAGATTTTTTTGACTGATTTAACGCTGTTATGTATATAATATGATAAGAACACAAATAATTTGTTATGTGTTGATAACATTCCGTACTGTATTGGAGCATTTAAATAAATAGTTGAACTATTCTAAATACTAACTATACACGAGCATTTTTATTTAACTTTAACGGTTTCATTTATTTAGTGGTCGGTATTAGGTGTCACATAAACGGTATTAGGGACACACCCTATATTTTGGATCGGTAATAGGGACATGGCCCTTTTTTCTTTTAAGTTGTATTTAATTTTTAAGTAATTATTAGTATAACTATTTCTATATAAGAATAGAAAAATGGATAATTTTGGTACTTGAAAAACTATTTTGATTGGCACCACATATTATGAAAGTGCTTATTTTTTTGACATCAATCCGAACTCGGCTTAAACTGGCGGTAATGGGTGCGTTTACGTTATAATATATTAGTATTAGTATAGATTGAAATTAAACACTTTTTACGGGCATCGCGTGTATATTACATTATTTAAATCCCGACGTTTCGAATGCTTTGCAGCAGTCGTGGTCGCGGGAGAGACTAGATGACAGTTGTCTTCAAAAGTACAAAAAAACAGTATCACCTATAATTTTTTTTATTGATAATGTTACCTGTGCGCGCAGAAATCGCTCATGGTGTCCAGAGGTCTTGCTGATGAGTGTTGAGCTGGAGATTTGATCTATTTAATCCCAAGCAATTTAGTAAATTGATTTTTCTCTGCAGGCGGACCATCAGCTTCCCTGGCGATCCTGGGCAGGTTTGCCGTGAACATCTCCTACAACATAGGACTCCAGTACGCAGCTGAACTGCTGCCGACTGTAGTAAGGGCCCAAGGAGTCGCCCTTATTCACATTATGGGCTACGTGGCTTCCATCGTGGCTCCCTTCGTGGTATACCTGGTGAGTACAGTAAAATTGAGTCTTCTCTTCTCTTCCCAATTTGACTGCCTTGTCGGTCTAGGGGTTGGATGTGCCGCCTTTGAATCGAGGGGTCCAGGGTTCGATTCCGGGGCCGGGTAGGTATTTGTGTAAACCAGAGGCTCTTGCCCTGAGTCTGGGTGTCATTTGTGTTCGTGAATTTCATGTTTGTAAACTGCCCCCGCGATACAGGTTATACCTAGTGCATGGGATTCGTTTTAAAAAAAAACAACGTGGTCGGTACCAGTCTAACCAGATTTGGCTCAGCCCATAAATGACCCATAACTAAGTTGGGCCTCCTCCAGTTACATGGAGGGTAAGCCTATTGTCCACACTAATCGGGTTGGGATAAGGTTTCGTATCAAGTTTTCCTTCTCTCGCGGCCAGGTTTTCTGTTGTCCAAGACTTATTTAGGTACTTGTCCCGGACTCATCTGACGTAGATGGGACAGGCAGGAACCTAACTTACTCTTTGTTATATAAACTAGCTGCTAGGTCCAGCCATTTTAGAGATTAGCCCAAACAAAGAGACAGACAAACATTTTAAATATATACATATATATTGGTTTATGTACCGTATATACATCCAAATGAACTTAGTAAAAATCGTTTATTTTATAAAATTACAAACAACACTCCAATTTTATTTATATGTACCTATAGATGTCTCCCGGCTCTTTGGCTGCAGCAGTTAATATAACTTTTGTTTGTTCTCCAGGCTAATGTATCTCCGGATCTGCCCCTCCTAATCCTGGGGGCGTTAGGTATCGCCGGTGGGCTCCTCTGCCTATTCCTCCCCGAAACCATGGACACGGAGATGCCGCAAACCCTCCAGGATGGAGAGGACTTCGGAAAAGACCAGAGATTCTGGGATATGCCATGCTTCCCCCGGTAAGACCATGATAAAACGTGTCCTTCTTTCTAAGGCATATGAAAAAATATGTTAACCGACTTCAAAATAGGCACTATGAATAAAAATAAGATTTTATTTTATTAAACTTCTGTTACTACTAATCAGCCCATATATGACCCACTGCTGGGTCGGGCTCCCTCCAGTTACATGGGGGGTAGTTAGCCTACTGTGTCTTGCAGGCCAGACGGGTTAGCACAGGGTTTCGTATCAAGTTTTCCTTTTCTTACGGCTGGGTTATCGGCCATGTCATATCCTTTTCTCGGCTCTTACGATAGCCTTGGATGTAAAGGAGTGATGACAGTATGTATGCTAAATCTATCACAAAACAGAAGGCATTTATTTATTTCATTGGTCTAGTTATTATTGGTCGTTTTATTAATTTCCTAGCGGCCCGACCCGGTTTTCACGGGTGCGATGTTCCCGCGGTTATTGTCGTACCGCCGGAGACGTCGCGGGGTGAAGCTAGTCTACAAAAAAGTAGCCTGAGTTACTCCTTATATTGTAATGGTAGTTGTATGTTACAATAATAAATAAATAACAAATTTTATCAGCTACCTATCAGTGAAAATCCCGTGAAAATCGGTCGAGCCGTTAGCCAGAACAATCACAGACAGACAAAAATAAAAAAAAATCTATGTCTATGTACTGTGTAAACATACTTACGCATTTAGTAAAAAGTGGTTATTTTATTATTTCCAACAGACACTGCAATTTATTTATTTGTATGTTGGTATGCATATAGATTTCAGTAATGTCTCTCCAGTAATCCCTCTATAGTCCTTATAGAATTTTACCCCTACCAAAAATCAAAGGTTTTTGATTGTTTTCATAATTCCGTTTACAGAAAACCAACCTCGCTAGAAGACAGTGAGAACCCGGAGAAATACAACAAACACGCCACCACGTCCAATGAGCCACAAGAGTTCATTAGAGCCCTACCCAGTGTGGGCTCCAGGGCCTCTATAAGGGCCTCCATTAGGGCCTCTGCGAGAGGATCGAGTAGGAAACGGGATTTGAGCAATAGGAACGCTGTCTGAACGGTTTTCAATAATAACATTGCAATTTTGTGATCTGGTCACATTCGCTAAAGGATCATTTATATGGTGAGAGGTTACTACTGATCTGAGGCTCGCTGGAGCAACTGGCTGGGGCACTTTACCTTACAGAATATTGGAGCCGCATTAAAAGTACCAGGCTCGCATAACCTTAGTGGAAGTCACTTATAACTTAGACGGGTAGGAGAGGTTAGGTCCAAAGTATGAGAGAGAAAAATGGAGAAGGAACCCACCTTGAATACCACAGCCGCAATTAAAGTACCAGGCTCGCATAACCTTAGTGGAGGTCTCTTAGAAGGTTAAGAGTGGTTAGGTCCAAATTTTGAGAGAGAAAAATGGAGAAGGATAGACATATACAGCAGCCGCATTTAAAGTACCAGGCTCGCATAACCTTAGTGGAGGTCACTTTGGAGGGTGTGACTGGTTAGGTTAGGTAAATAAAGTTCTTTTTGAGTTTGAGCAAACTCAAAAGTTTATCAATAGTCGTATGGCCAATGTAATTAACTCTCTCACATATAAATGATACCTTATCACGTTGCCACTAAATTATTATTATTCCGACGCTAGTTCACAAGCATGAGGTGTGCCGTAAATGACGTTCTGATGTTAAGCGGACACTGGAGCCTGTAGACACGATATCCACAAGCAATGAGTTGAACTTCCTCCAAACAAAGGGTTTCGTATCAAGTGTTCCTTGTCGGCTCATACGACACCCTTAGGATGAAGTGCGGTGGTGATACAATGTATTCTAAATAATTTACCAGACGGTTTTTGAGTCGGGTATGTGTAATTGAGTTAGACTCAATTTTGTTTTGTGTTGAGTTTAGTGAGTGTCTTGTCATTTTTGAGTTTTGGTTCATTGATTATACAGAGTTGATATGACATAGGGGCATTAAATTACACTACGTATACTATATGTGATTAGTATGAATACTCGAAACGGTACAAAACAAATACACGTGATTTTTCATGGGGGGTGGAGGGGTAGTCTTAAACCTCACCAGGTATCACCAAGGGGGAGGGAGGGGTTAAAAAATGTTAAAAAAACATCACGTGATTAATGGACAGCCCCTAAGAATAATAAACGATGCGTTAGGCATAAATATCTGTTAGGAAAGATACATCATGTTCAAATGAGGCAAAAATTTAAAAAATCATTTGCGGCTGAACTATTGCTCCAATTTTATTGATTTTTGCTACAGAGCCTGGAAATGATACCTAGTATAGGCAGTTAAAAACAATGCCCCTATGTCGTATCAACCCTGTATATTATGATGGTGATTAGGTACAACTCAAAATTCCTATTTAGTTTTAAGCCGAGTGTTACGCAACGGTTTGCAAGAAAATCCGTACAGCATGCTGAAAAGCAGTTCTTAATTTTGAAATACTTCTGAGCCTGTTAAAAACCCACTACTGAATCAGGCCTCCTCCAATTACTGGACGGAATCTTGCCTACAGTACCCCGCTAGCCAGACGGGATAGCACAGAGTTTTGTTACAAGATTTTCTTCTCTTGCCGCTGGTTTTCTGACATGCAGTTTCATTGAGTTGGCTCTTACGAAGCCCTGGATGGAATGAGGTGGTGACAATATGTACTCTAAATCCGTCACCACCTAAAAACTATGTCCTATATAAAAAAACGTAGTAAAAGTGAGTCTAAACTTAAGTTTTAACTACTATTTAATTATTAAATGTAAATATGTAATAAATTATTATTTAAATATTTTAGCATTAGGGCTGGTTCACATTGATTTCGGTATTGACATTTAAATTTACATTTTCTCACTACAAGTATAGCAAGTTGTGTTGTAGGTGATGGTAAGCGAATTCTGCGGCTCATTTTACATCACCAGAACTCTATTACAGAGAAGTTTGGTGTAAACAGAAGGTAACCCACATTTTCTTCTGAAGCAAGGATCACCACTCATTACAGGGTCGGCGACGCATGAGTAACAGTTCTGATGTCCAAACATCCAAAGGCGACCGTAGCCCCTTACCATGAGGTAGATAGCTTGAAATCCCAGTGGTAGTGGTAGAGAATGCCGCATGGCATTAAGTCCACCTTGTGTACCATGTTTGTACATTAAGAATAAATAAATAAATAAATAAATAAAAAATCATCAGGATCCAATGGTCCGCCCGTCCGGCGCCAAGCAGTTTCACTGTGTTCCGTCGTGTGTATGTGAGAGCCAGTGCCTGACAGGGCATTTCCTTGAATTGTCTGCTCCATCTTAGACCCTGGCGTTGCTTTCCACCACGCAAGCCTAGGGTCAAAGTCATTCAAGTCGTAGATAAAATAAATATCTTCAGGTTTTTAGGAAATGGCTCCCAGTTTAAACGCCACTTTATACTGCTATCCTATTTCATACAAGTTTGTGTATTGACTGCTATATACAATGGACTGACAGCCGGCTCCGAGGGGTTACGGCAAGTAGCATGTCCTTAAGAGTTCAACCATCGTCATCAGTCTGCCCTGATCTTAGAAACTCAATGTGAATCAGCCATTAATACATTTCTGTCAAACACATAGCAAATTAATCGTTTTTCTTTTAATCTTTGACAAGTGTCGATAGTCTACATACCTAGTACCAAAACCAAGTAGCTGTCGTCTGTCCGTCCCTATGTAGGTATGCTTAAATCTTTAAAACTACGCAACGGATTTTGAAGCAGTTTTTTTATTAGATAGAGTGATTCAAGAGAAAGGTTTATAAATGTATAATACATCCATAATATTGTAGAGAAACACAGATAAATTTAGAGGTTCATCATTGCACCCGTGTGAAGCCGGAGCGGGTCGAAATTATGTACAAATAGTAAAATAACCTATCTTTTGCGTAAATCCTTTAATTAATTTCAGAATGTAATCTAAATTTGAAATATGATATATTTGCTATAATTGACAGGCATAGGTTATTTAAAATAAGTTTTGTTGCAACAGAAATTATTGGTATAAATTTTTGTATGTTGTTGCCATTTTCAATGTAGATCGGCGAATGTATGGAAACGAATCACTGTGATATAATTTGAATGTGTGATTAAAGAAATTTCGTATCGTAATCTTATATTATTTAATATCTTTAGTATCTTGTAAACCATCCTCGGTGCCACCAAACGCATACAAAAAAAAATCATTCAAATCGGTTCATCCGTTCTTGAGTTATAAAATTACAACGAAAAGTGGCATTGATTTTTATCTATATAGATTTCAGGATGGCTTTCTTCATTAGTTTCATTATATTAAGAGTATATTCACTTTACCACCACCCTCAAGATGGTATAATAAATATAATAATAAAATATCCTTGGACATTTCACACAACGCCATCTCGTCCCAAGCTAAGCAACTTAATGCTTGTGTTATGGTAACGAGATGGATGATAAACTACTTATATAATTTTTTTTGTAAATACATACATATTATAGATAGAAATGACACCCAGACTCCGAGCCAGTGCCTCTGGTTTAGACAAAGACACTTGCCCGACCCCGGAATCGAACCCGAGACCCGTTGATCCAAAGGCGGCACATCTAACCACTAGACCAACGGTATGGATTGGTGACATTGTGTATTCTATGCACCAACCCACCAACCCAAAAATTAGCTTAATGCACCAAGCTGGTTAGACGGGCTGGTACAGGTTTTGTATCAAGTTTGTGGCTAGGTTTTACGACACCTTCAGGTTGAAATGGGGTGGCAACACTAAGTATTCTACGCGAGCAAAGCTGCGGACGATAGCTACATGGCTATATTGAACCGAATCAAGACGCGCCGGTCCTTTATTAAGATGACATCATATCACTTAACGGCAAATTATGAACCGACGCTAACTGATTAGCGCTTAATTTATCGTTTAGTTGCATCCAGTTCTGTATCACGACAATATCGGTTAGATGTACCGGCTGTCAGCAGTCAGTACTATTCTCGGAGTATCGGACGAGGAAATAGACACAGTATATGAGAGCATCCTAACGCGTTAGTAGTTTATCAGTAGGTATTACTTTTTAAATGTACAGTTACTTCTTGCTCGAGTTATCCTGCTCACTATAAGACTCATGACAGTGGTGGTGTCGTGCGGCGGGTCGTTCCCTTCCCTGCAATATAGTTGAGGGAGGAGGGCGATGGCTGCCGCATGCGTCATGCTTGTGAACAGGCGCCGTTGCTGGGGGTCGGTTGGCTCGGGCAATAGAAGGTTACTATTGTTGCCTAGATCTGGCTGATGTTTGGCCCTTTGCGACTATTGCGCGAGTTGTTTCCTCTCACAAATCTGTCATATATCGAGTGTTGTATCTAAAAATGGCGATCTAATAACTGCAACTACAGAGTTTCTGGGCGGCTCTTTTCTGTAGAGCTATATTCCAAACCGGTGGGGGAAGGGAAAAAATCAATTTCGAATGATACATTTTAGATTTTATTTGATTATTTGACCCGTCCCCCGGCTGGGGGGCTTTAAAAGGTTTTCCCCACTATAAAATAGAGGTTTCGTATTCTTAAAAAAACAGTGCCTCCCACGAACCCAAGTCTCACAAGCGTGTGGCTGCTGCGGACCCGGTATTGGCCAAGTCAGCAAAAGAAATGTGACAACTCTTGACGCTGTTTAGATTATCTGACAAGATGTTGGAAGATGATGATGAAGATGACTATGATGATGATGGTATAACCTGCATCGGGATTCACTTCCACAAATGATACCCAGACTCAGAGCAAGTACCTCTGGTTTACACGAAGATACTTACCCTGGAATCATGCATCAGCATTATTTCCTATCGGGGAGTGTCTCCCGTGGCCCTGGTTCGTTCGTTTTAGTGGGTAGGGCGGGGCGCAATTCACCCAGTCTACGCGTCCCAAAATCCCACAGAACCCGACCAGCAGCAAGGGCCGGGAGTCCATGACGATCTCCGCCGTACAAAACAAAGATGTGTAAGAGCACACTCGCGCAATAGTTGCAAATATATAAATATATCCTTGAACATTTCACACAACGCCATCTCGTCCCAAGCTAAGCAACTTAATGCTTGTGTTATGGTAACGAGATGGATGATAAACTACTTATGTACATTTTTTTTTTGTAAATACATACATATTATAGATAGAAATGACACCCAGACTCCGAGCCAGTGCCTCTGATTTAGACAAAGACACTTGCCCGACCCCGGAATCGAACCCGGGACCCGTTGATCCAACGGCGGCACGGCACATATAACCACTAGACCAACGAGGCAGCAGAGAAATTTCAGCAACACCTGCACCTGTTCACAAGCATGACGCATGTGGTATTTTCAACCATATACGACGCCAGAGCATGTTAAGGGAGTTCCGGCAGAAATTCCAAGGCTATTTAATTAAATTATCATTATACATTTTAGGATGTTTTTACTACACCACAGATTAAATTCTCTTTGAACCGATAAACACTAGTATGGACTTTAATTAGCGTGCACCAAACATGGATTCTATTTTAGGGATGTGCAGGAGATTCATCGATAATATTTGATTCTTGGATTATAAAAATAAATTATTTATGATTACTAAATAAATATAAACCTTCCTCTTGAATCACTCTATAAACCAAATGATGTATATTGTTGAGTTGTTAATACTGTTGTAGGTACAATAAAGAGTTATCTATCCATCTATATCCCGACGAAAGCAAGCGGTCTCAGTGGTTCTCAAATCGAATTATGTTTTTTTAACGAATTATGTTGAGTTACCTCAGAACTTTCGCCTTTTTTAACATTCTCATTTGAAAGCTGGTGCTTTCCGTGTGGTCCCATTGTCCCACAATTCGTAAGGGTGCAGTAGTTTGCTAATAAACTTGAAATAAATGTAAGAAAAATGCATTTGTCCGAAGACGTCTTAGTGTCATAATATGACAACTTACTAGTTATTGGTTTCAAGTTATACGTACAAAAATAAAAACTTTGGGACATAATATGTAAACTGAAGTCAGAAACTTAAAAATAACCTATAAAGAATCATTTGAAATCGGCGCCAACTCAAATTGACACTGGGGCGTTAATTAGGACGTAGGTATGCAGGCACCTTCTTGAAATGGTTATTTTTCTGTATAGGTTTGTTTTGGTAAACGAAATAATCGATAAAATCATCGTCGCTCTATCAATCGAGTCGGTTAATTGACACAATATTGTGACACTGTTAACTTGATTCCAATGCAGTGTATCGTATCATTTAGCATTCGACGCGCGTTTTGTACTTCGAATTCGTATTGCCAATTAGTCCTAAAATAATAACTTTTTTTTTTAATAACAAGTGTCTTTTGGCGGAAACAAGGAAACAAAGTATGTAACATTTTTTATTTTGTCATTGTAATGAGGATGGTGTCATCGTCCTTGAAAGTAAAAAAAAAATACATATACCTACTAAAAAAAACTAACTAAAATTATTGTAAAGATTAATAACTAAAACTAAAATTAAAGAAATATAACTTGTTATTTATCTTTTTACATTAATTTTAGTTACAGTGAAATTGTGGTGTTTTTTTCATTATACTAGCTGCGCCCCGCCGTTTCACCCGAAAATTGACAGATTTTTCTTACTTACTTTATATACTTAACTCTCTTTTAATTCTCAAGTTTAAGCGAGAGGTAGATAACTAATAAGAGATACTTTACCCGCAAGAGAGGCATTGTAAATAGTGTTGGGTTTCTTAATCTTGCACATTGCAGGAAATGATTTCTTAACAGTTCTAATCTTGTAAATCGTATTTTATTTAAATCCCAATGTTTCTGATAGTATCCGAACACGATCAGAACCGTTAAGAAAACTAATCCTGCCATTGTAAATGCATAGTAAAGGTTCGAGCACATTATGTCGGGCCGCAGCGGGGCAGAGCGGGCCGCAGCGCAGCGCAAAATGCATACCTAGTACATTAGTGACTGGCCGGGTCGCAGTGCATTGATGGATTTTGAGGTCTTCATTCATTTTTCTGAATACCACAGAAACACGGAAATACCAAAATATGCACACTAATCCGCTTGCTGTATAGCTCACTTTGACGGCGCGCGCAGAGGGGGGGGAGCATGCGGCGCCAATAATGCGAGGCCTTGTGGCCTGACACAATGTGCGATAGTTCTTAAAAAATTGTACAAGACACGCTAATCATAATCCCGGCCGGCATAATCTCGAACCTTTATGCTACTATTCTCTGGAACGCTTTGCCGCCGGAAATTAGGATGGCAAAATTTCAAATTTCGTCTCTTAATCAAACGAAAACTCCGGGAGCATCTCATCATCTTATATGCCTTGTTATGGAATCTCTCCTCACTAACCTCTAGCAGTATATAACTAGTTTAAGTATTTTATTAAATATATATCGATATCATTATTTATGTATGTATGTAATATGTTTTTTAAGATATACTATATGTACATTATTTATATTAGGTATAGTTTTTAGTTTTAGTTCATTAAACTAAGTTTTTATTTTAATTATCTTGACGTTTCCCTCGAAGGTGCACCTACCTCTTTTCTCTCTACATGACCTGAAGGTAGACTCGGAGAAAATGCCGTAGGCATTAAGTCCACCAAAGTGTAAATATGCATGACCATAATTAAATAAAAAAGTAAACAAATATTACTAATGGGGATTGTTTTTATCATCATGCAATTACACGGGTTCCATTTTTGAAACCCTGTTCATCATGCGTCTATGTGGTGGCTTCTTCCAAATTAAAAGATAAAAGAGTACCACAAAATAGTTAGGTACAGCAGTCAACCTACACACAACGCGCGCTCGAGTAACGCACACGTGTATATAATAATGCATGAAGCAAAAGCTTCGTACCTGTTTTAACACGTTCGCTGCGGCGGTATTTTTAGTGTACTTTCATTTGGTGCGTGTGAGGTCACATTGACTCATGGTGGACTTTTCAATTGTGCGTGTGTGGTCATATTGACCCTTAAAAACATTTTTAATATGGGTTTTATTCAGTGGTGATAGCGATTATGATAATTCATTTTTTTGGAGGTCATAGACCTCTATATTGAGTATATGTGACTACCGGCGTTTTCGGCTCCTTTGTTTCGTTTATGCTATAGAAGAGAAACAATTTGTGAGTTCATTTTGACCACACAACGCACTGAAGACATCGAAAAGCTAGTGATGGGAAACACTTCTGTTAACATTCAGATCGATAAATTATCTGCAGTATTTGTTAAACTAATACCATTTACATTTTAGAGGCTTAAAATAAATAATCAAAGACTTTTTATTTTAGTATAACCGCACGTTCCTCAACAGTGCTGCATTCCTTCGTCAGTAAATTAATTACACCAAAACAAAAATGTTAATTCAAAAAATTCAATCGAATTTGACTACATGGTTCATATAACTATTTTATTGACATTTATTTATAAGTCTCAATGTAATGTTAAACATCTAACTCTTTTTGCGGTATCGGATCCTTAACTGAAGCAGGCCTAGCTATTTTGGGTAAAAAAAATATATGCGGGCTATAAAACGTATTCTTCTTAAATCATCAATCATCAAATGACCTATCGTCTACCCTGTCATGTATTACAACACTAACTGCACAACATAGCGCCAGCGGATCGTTCAGTGCGGATGTGGGGTGCGGGGAGTGTATGGTCATATTGAACTCATACCGCACTAGAATGAAATATTTTTCTTTTGTTGCGGGTGAGGTCGTATTGGTTCACGAGTATTTAAAAATGCTGGATGGTTCACAATAAAGCGGTAATTATAATGGTATATTCATCTCATTTCTGTAAAAGAAATTCTTAAAGTTGTCCCTCTTGCACCAGAGGAAAGTACGCTATTTTCGCATCGCACCACACAAAAGTTAGCTATGAGCCAATATGACCTCACAACGCAGCGAACGTGTTAAGAAAATATTATAAGTACATATAGGTAGAGAAGGAGTGCAGAATGCTACAATATTTGTTTGAAATTATGGATAAAAAATACATAAAATCAATAAAAACCATGTTTTTGACACATACCAACGCATATTTGCTCTTTTGTTTTTTGTTTGTTATTATTAATTGTTGAACATAGAACTATAATTTCAATGAATTAAGATCCAATTTCGACCACTAGGTGACCACGAGTTTATATTGTTATAACTGTTCAGTCTAAGGATGTTTTGTTCTCAACAATCAGTCAAACACCTCGTCTGCCTCGTTGGTCTAGTGGTTAGATGTGCCGCGTTTGGATCAACAGGTCCCGGGTTCGATTTCGGGGTCGGGCAAGTGTCTTTGTCTAAACAAGAGGCACTGGCTCGGAGTCATTTCTATCTTTAATATGTATGTATTTACAAAAAAAAATATTTAAATAGTTTATCATCCATCTCGTTACCATAACACAAGCATTAAATTGCTTAGCTTGGGACGAGATGGCGTTGTGTGAAACGTCCAAGGATATTTAAAAGATATATTATATAAAAACACATTAATAGTCAAAACATTAAAACCATAATATTTATTATTATGTAACTAAATACTACTAGTTACTATATAAACTACTAGCGACCCACCCTGGCTTCTCACGTCTGCAATAAGGAACATCTAAGTTTATCAGTGTTTCTCTACAATATTATACATGTATTATACATATTAACCTTCCTTTTTAATCTATTAAAACAAACCGCTTCAAAATCCGTTGCGTAGTTTTAAAGATTTAAGCATACATAGGGATGGACAGACGAAAATGACTTTGTTTTATACTATGTAGTGATAATGATGATAGTGATTAATACAGAAAAAAAAACTAGTTTAAATAATGTACTGAAGTGTGTCCATGTGTTAATAAGCCTAAACTACTGGCAGAATATGACCAGGCTTATCCGCTGCCAGCCCTTGGGTCACCTAACACCTCTATAAGCTTTTTGCTGCGGTTTTAATAGAAGCCCAAAGTTTCGACGCCTCTATCAAACAATTAGATACGAGTGTCACTACAAAAATAGTGTTTCGCAACACCACCGCGACCGCCGAGCGTAGATATAAAAGGGGAGATAGATACAAGCTTGACTTCTGTACCTAATTATTTTGTGATTCAACCTTGTAACATTACCATAACGGTAACACATGTTTACACAAAGATTATTTCAATCTACGTAACTGTGACATTTAAGCGCTTTGTCAACATTACGGTATATAAAACGAGACATCAATATGTTAATTTCAACATAATTTAGCTAACTTGCTGATAAACTATTACCATCTTTCATTTTATTAATCAAAGAGTAATTAATTGGATCTGTAAAACTACGGCTGACAAACGGGTAAGAAGGTATCTAATACTACTGTTCAGCTCATAAATGACCCTCTGCTGGGTCGGGTTTCCTCCTATTACAGGGAGGGTGATTAGCCTACTATGCCACGCTGGCCATACGCGTTGGCACATGGTTTCGTACCAAGTTTTCCTTCTTTAACGGAGACATGATCTGTCTCTTGCATTCAGTTAGCCGCTTCTTACGCTGCTCTCAGTATGGGTTGGCGACATTGTGAATTCTAAAACCGTACCAATTAGGTGCTTTTTACAATAGTAAATAAATAAATCATCATCATCATCAATTCAGCCAAAAGACGTCCACTGCTGGACATAGGCCTCCCCCAAAGATTTCCACAAAGGCCGGTCCTGGGCCGCCCGCATCCATCGTTTTTCGGCGACCTTAACCAGGTCATCGGTCCACCGTGTGGGAGGCCTACCAGCACTGCGAAATAAATAATATATGTGTGTCGGGTCCTTCGGTTCCCTAAAATATGGTTGAGCTGGGGGATGGCCGGCACATGCGTCATGCTCGTGATCGGGTGCCGCCAGTTGGGGCCGGTCATCCCTTAACTGCTATTGACATACCTACATAGCTTTATATTGATCTCCTGGACACTTCTGTTGTGCAATATGTTACATTGTCCTCACATCTTAGCTTACTATAAATAAACACGAAATCAATGTAACCCAAGCAGATGCTTGTAACAGAAAATATGATAAAAAGAGTGTCCATGGAGTTTCTTGCCTGTTCTTCTCCATAGGATCTACTTTTTGGAACATGCAACTAGATTCCTAACTTCACTTTCACTTTTCAAAAACACCAGTAAATAGGTTCAATTTTTTTTTTTTTTTTTTTTTTTTTTTTTTTGTAATAGTGCACTCTTGTTAAAACTGCACCATTCTTATTACAATCTAGCTTAGGCTAATAAGTAATTTGTATCTGTCCTAAATTACTACGGAAATGAATAAACTAAGGCAGCGTCCACTAACACTTGTCATATTGTCTCTAGAATTATAAATCACTTTGTTCATGTGATCTTCATAATATTGCACTTATTGTACTATATATATCACTATTATTCACTGTCTCTAGAATTATAAATCACTTTGTTCATGTGATCTTCATAATATTGCACTTATTGTACTATATATATCACTATTATTCACTACACTAGTTCAAAAGGTTTAGTCCTTTTTAACCGTCTTATAATGTCAGTGGTGTCGAGGAGCTGGATAGCCTCGACATTCACATGGTGATGAAGCCTATGGTCATGCGCTTCAGCATGTTTCTATATGACGTTAGCAACAAAGTCCACTTTCAGGTCCCGGTGAATGTCATTAGTTCTGATGTACCACGGTGCGTTAACTATACCCCTGAGTACTTTGTTTTGGAATCTTTGTATGATTTGCATATTACTTTTTTTGGTACAACCCCACAGTTGTATACCATAAGTCCATATGGGTGCTAGGACTTGTCTATAAAGGAGTAATTTATTCTGTACTGATAAAGCAGAATGTTTACCAAGTAACCAGTACAGTTTTTTGTAGCGTAGGTCTAACTCATCGCGTTTCTTTTTGACATGTGACTTCCAACGTAGCTTTGTGTCGAGGGTCATCCCAAGATATTTTGCAGTATTTGCATATGGTACCCTATGGTTATTTATGTACACCGGGTGATAAGTTGTTTTTTTATTAGTGAAATCAATGTGTACTGACTTCGCGTCATTAAGTTGGATGCGCCATTTTTTTGTCCACTCATAGATGGTGTTTACGGCCTTTTGGACCTTTTTCACAGCTTCTTCGTGAGTGACTCCAGTAGCTAAAATAGCTGTGTCATCTGCAAAAGTAGCTATGGCTCCGTTTTCTATTTCCGGGATATCACACGTGTATAATAGGTACAGGACTGGACCTAGAACACTTCCTTGCGGTACTCCGGCTTTTATAGTTTTCAAGTCAGAGTAAGCATCATCTTGCCTTACTCTGAACATCCGTCCTATCAAGTAAGACTCCAGTATCTGTGATATGTATTTTGGAAACATGTGTCTTGATTTGTATATGAGCCCCTGGTGCCACACTTTATCGAATGCTTGTGCTACATCCAGGAAAACAGTAGAGCAAACTTTCTTTCCTTCTAATGAGTTCTCTATCATGTTAGTGATTCTATGTACCTGATCGATCGTAGAATGTTTTTCTCTGAAGCCAAACTGATAGTCAGGTATTAAATTTCTTTTTTCTATAATGGGTTTTATTCGCCGAAGCAATGTCTTTTCAAATATTTTGGAAATTATTGGTAACAAAGAGATAGGCCTGTATGATGCCACGTCATACGTTGGTTTACCAGGTTTGGGTATCATTATCACTTCAGCTACTTTCCATACATCCGGTACGTGTTTTAATCTGAATGTAGCATTAATTAGGTTTGTAATTTTGATCACTGCTTTCCGAGGCAGATTTCTAAGAATTTCTCCAGTTATTAAATCATATCCGGGTGACTTCTTTTTATGGAGGTTTTTAATTTCACATTGTATTTCTTTTGGTGTTGCAAGTTTGATACAAAAATCATCACCTTCCTGATTGAGATCCTCGAGTTGGGTTTCCTCATTGTCGTCGTGGTTTAAGTGAAAAACGTTTTCGAGATGTTGCGCAAACCGTATGGCTTTTTGCTCGTTACTATTTGCCCAGCGACCGTTGTCTTCTTTGATTGGAGGTATTTGCGTTATCGGTTTTTTTACATTCTTAAGGATTTTCCATAAGGAGTAATCAGTTCTACGATCACTTGTAAGTTCACTGAGGCGTTTATTCATAGTGCTGTCATTAAATTGTTGTATTTCTTTGGTAAGACGTTTGGTCAGCTTATTTAGCAATGTCTTGTCGGCAGGAAATCTTGTCCGCTGCCATTTTTGCCTTTGCCTTCTCTTTTCTGCGATGAGACTCACTATTTCTATCGGGTAGATGTTTTTATGCGGTATTGGTTTTAGTTCAGGCGTATTTTGCCAAGCACATCTTTGGACATCAGTGATGAATTTTAATGCTTCTAAATCTAGTTCTTGGAAGGTCTTCAAGGGAACCTTAAGGTCAATAATAGAATCCAAGTCATATTTGAAGCTTTCCCAATCTGTATACTTGTTTGTTAGTGTAGGAGGTTTTTTTGTATTAACTACTTGTTCACTTATTGTAAGTGTTATTGATGAGTGGTCAGAACTCATATCAAAACCCTCTTTAATGTAAAGATGGCTTAATGGTAAATTTTTAATAATAAAAAAGTCGATAAGATCTGGAATTTTCTGCGGATCTGTTGGCCAGTATGTGGGCTTTCCTGTGGATAAGGCTTCACATTTCATTTCTCTTATTGCATTTAGAAGTTCCTTACCTTTAGTAGTGGTAAGTCTTGAGCCCCAGTGCGTATTTTTAGCATTAAAGTCACCGCCTAGGATGAATCTGTTTCCAAGTTGTGTTAGAAAATTCTTGTAATGCTGTTCCTTTAGTTGATATCTCGGTGGACAGTATATAGATGATATAGTTATTGGGTATCGTTTAGTTGTGATACAAACGGCCACTGCTTGTATTTCAGGCTGTTCATATTTGAATTTCACAAACTGTTGTATATTATCTCTAACTAATACGGCACTACCGCCTCTAGCTTTGTTGTCTGGGTGCAGTGCACAGTACGTTTTGTAGCCTTTGATTTTTATGTGTGATTCTTTTGTAAAATGTGTTTCTGAAATGAGACACACGTCAATTTTTTCTATATTTAAAATTATTTGTAATTCGTTTTGGTGCCGAAGAAGTCCATTAGCATTCCAGGCCATAATTGTGATCGATTGGTTCATCATTTTTGCTTTGTAGTAGCTATATTGGCACTACATTCCAATTTTTTTAAACGTTCATCGAATGACGACATGAAATTTAAGATCTTGTTTATTTTGTCGTCTAGGCTTTGTGTTACTTTTGCTTGGGGCTGGGCCTGTGGTTTGGTGGCACCTTGGGTTACTTGGGCAAATGACAGATTTTCCGTCACAGGTTGACTATTTACAATTTTCTTGGGTTGATACAGTGTGGGACCATGTGTTTGAGGAACAGTACTTTTCTTAAGTGTTTTATTTTTAAGAGCTTGCAGTTGTTTAGCAACCATACACCCTCTGTAGCTCGCAGGATGAGATTCTCCACAATGGACACATTTTGGTTTGGTTTCTGCAGGTTTTGTGCAGTCTTTTGTAAGGTGTTTTTTTGTGCACTTTACGCACCTGGGTTCCTTGTTGCAGTACTTTTGTGTGTGCCCATATGCTTGGCACCTCTTACATTGGGGGATTAGTTTAGATATCTTCAATGGTTGAATGTCTACTTTGCATCCCAAGATGGATTTAATTTCGTAGATTTTTTTGATGTCTTCATCCTTGTTGAATGATAGCATGAACATGTTTAGTGGTTCTTTGTTCCTCCAACTAAGCTTATTAACGGCTTCTTGAATGTAGAAGCCTTTTGATTTTAAGTCTTCCACTATTCTGGAAGATTCACACGAGTGATGTAAATTCTTTGCCATCACTCTGATTGGTCTGTCTTGTTTATTTTCGTACGAGTGCCACAGGAAATTATTTTGTAGCAGTACTTTCGTAAATAGATCTATATGATTCTTCATGTTTGCCATTAATCTTGACGCTATCACCGGTTCTCATCTTTATTAGGAACGAGTCTTCAGGTGTAGCTGAAATAATTAGGTCATAGAATTTTTGATAGTCTTTAATATTCTCCACTACGATCGGCGGTGGCTGGGGAGACTTTTTAGTTTTCGGTGGAAATTTAATGGTATCATTCTTACCTTCCTCGCTGGATGTTTCTCCTTTTTGGTTAGGTGGAGAGAGTGACTGGTTCAGCTTCCTTTTCTTTCGGTTTTGCTTTCGTATCCACTCAGTCTCATTTGCGAGTTCCTCTTCATCAGTCTCAAATTGGACTGGCGGAGGAAGATTGTTGATTTGGTCTTTTGGTGGAGGCTTTTTATTAGATTTTTCGATGGCCTGGATTTTTTGCTCAAGTCCTGCGATGTGTTGATGCAGTTCTTTGATCAGATTTTGTAGCTTTTGTCGTTCTTCTTGCTCTTCACGAAGGACCTTTTGCTGGAGGTGGCGTTTTTCTTGTTCTTCTACCAAGTATTTGTATAGCCGATGTTCGGTTTCGGTTTTTAGCACAAAATTTTCCGTGCCCATGTTGGTATTATTATTAGTTAAATTTAACTGTATGAACACGTCTTTATGTGTTATTGCATGACGTAATCTGGGTCATCGCGGAGCTCGCTCGCGGCTGCGCGATTTGCTGCGCCAGCGCTTTACTTAACTACAGAAAGTAATGCACGCGCGTAACACAACTATTCGCGACTGATTCTGAGTCACACAATAGGTTCAATTGAAATAAATGATTTGAGTTTGAGTATAATAAATAAATATCCTTGGACATTTCACACAACGCCATCTCGTCCCCAGCTAAGCAACTTAATGCTTGTGTAAATAAACATTTGTTTTTTTGTAAATACATACATATTATAGATAGAAAACACCCAGACCCGGAACAAATACTTGTAGGTCGTACAAATATTTCTTTTGTTTCAGACAAAAATCTTTTAAGCCTCCTTCTCGGTAAACTAGAAACACGTCCGGAAAAGTGTCTTTTAGGGTGAAACCGGTGTTCGAAAATGGAATCACATGAGAAGAACGGCGTGGGTTCGATTCCGGCCCCGGGATCGAATACCAATGACGCATTGGAAATGCATACAATTGAAGGTAATGATTGCATGTGCCTTCTCCTCACAAATGTAGCGTAACATGATGATGATAATAATTTTCCAAAAATCCAATAGTGCAATTTTGCATCTTACTTAGAGGAGATTAGAGGAGAGGGTTGGAGAGCGTCCAGAGCCGTCCCTATTAAAGCGTGGGGACCGCTTTTACAAGTGGGCCAAGGCCCCATCAGGGTCACAGAGCACGCTCCCCAATGGGGAGTGAAACCCGTGGCCCTATATCAGGCAGTTAACGGACATCATTGGTTTTAGTTAGTAGCCGATTTAGCCCATAAATGACCCACTACTGAGTCGAGCCTCCTCCAAATTCATGGAGGGGAATAAAACTACTGCGCCACGCTGATAAGACGGGTTGGCACAGGGTTTGTATCAAGTCTTCCTTCTCATAGTGCTAGGTGATCTGCCCCTGGCGCTCCTTTAGTCGCCTCTTAAGACACCCTCAGAATATTGTGGGTTGGTGACATTGTGTATTCTAGTGAGTAGGATGTGCCACGCTGGCCAGACAGTTGGGCACAGGGTTTCATATCAAGCTTTCATTCTGCAGCGACCGCATGCTACATACTTTACACAACTAACTAACTTTAACTACCCGAAAAATCTGAACTAATTGGATCAAGAAATATTGCCCACAAATGCGATAATCACGAAAAAGTTCTACACCGCGATAGCGAAATTTCAAGAGCAATTCGCAAGGTTAAGATATCCCCGACTACAACTATCGGGGGATAAACGCAGCAACCCCTAACCAGATATACCACCTTGTCTGGCTGGATCATTATCCCTTTACGCCTAAAATTCTTTGCAGCTAGGATCTCAGCCTCATCATTTACAATTGTCGGCCATTACGACACACTCAGGATGAAATGGGGTGGCGATTATATTCTAACCAGTCACCATACGGAATCCATCAACAATTACCATAGATACTGTACGTATTTCAGCAAATGGCACTAAGAAGACTGGTCTTCTCAAAGACCTGGACGACCTCCTGCCCTACGTGGGGGGCTTCGGCTGGTACCAACGCGGTCTTTTCCTTCTCATGATCCCGTATACCTCGTTCTTCGCGTTCGTCTACTTTGGTCAGATGTTCATGACTCTGACGCCAGAAGACCACTGGTGCTATACTCCAGAACTTGAGAACTTGACTTTAGAGGACAGGTAAGACTTCCAAACCAGTATTTCACGGGTTCATCATTTCAGCCCACTACTAAGTCGGACCTCCTCCAAGTTCAAGGAGGGGAAAAGTCCAAGTTCTTTCTTTCTAATATATAAATACTTTGATCCGCAGGCGCCATCTGTCGGTACCCAAAATCAACAACAAATACGATAAATGCTTAGTCTATGACGTCGATTGGCTGAAAGTATTACAAAATGGCGACGGTCAGCCCGATCCAACATGGCCGACGAAGAAATGTCAAAATTGGGAATATAATTACACTGACGTACCGTATAAGACTATTGCAACTGAAGTAAGTAAGAATATGACACTTCCCTGCCGCACGCTAAGAAAAAACGCGTGCTGTAAAAGTCAACAAAACCCAGCACGCTTGGTGGTAGATCTAAGGCCCGATTTCCACCAAAGCAGAGAGGAGAGGAAAAAAAGAGAATTCACGAACACAAATGACACCCAGACCCAAAGCAAGTACCTCTGGTTTAGACAAAGACACTTGCCCGGCCCCGGAATCGAACCAAACCCATATGGACGAGGCAGACACAATTGTTTTTATTTAATAGCTCTGTCTCTTTTTCTTCCACAGCAAGGATGGGTGTGCGACAAGGACACATATCCCGCAAATGCTCAAGCTGTCTTCTTCTGTGGGGCGATAGTTGGTGGTTTCATTTTTGGTTGGATCGCCGACATGTATGGACGGGTGCCAGCTCTCATGGGTAAACATTCTTTGCCTTTTTTCCCTAATTTCTATGGGATTCTACCTTTCGTGGGATATTCTTATGTGTACTTAGCCTAGACATGTGGGAGTCTGCGGAGATGAAGGTAGTTACACCCCGATCTCTCCATTTTCTCATCTAGCGACTTGCTCTCACTATGATGTATAGTGTTTTTTTGTAAACAAGGCAACTACAGAGTTTCTTGCCGGCTCGCCCCTGTGGAGATTTCTTCCCTCCCTCTTTTCGCAGTCAGACAGGTATCAGATAAATCGATATTGATATCACTTTTTCTTCTTACAGGTACTAATTTAGCTGGCTTCGCCGGTGGGGTGGGGACGGTTTTTGCCAACGATTTCTGGTCGTTCTGCCTCTGCCGGTTCATCGTGGGAATGGCTTTCGATAACTGCTTCGTGATCATGTATATAATCGGTACGTATTTGAACAGCACTTGAGTAACCTTCTTTTGTCGTGTTTTTTTGCCGCTGGGGTCTGGCCGGGTTGTGTGGGATTCCGGAGCGCATGGAATTTTTTTTTTAAATATCCTTGGACATTTCACACAACGCCATCTCGTCCCAAGCTAAGCAACTTAATGCTTGTGTTATGGTAACGAGATGGATGATAAACTACTTATATACATATTTTTTTTGTAAACACATACATATTATAGATAGAATTGGTATGTTACGCGTCAACCTACCCAATAAAACCGACGGCGATCCTCAGCTGCCTGAACTAGGGCCACGGGTTTCGCTCCCCCATTGGAGGAGTATACTCCGCGACCCCGGGGACCTTGGTCCACCTCGTTTTGTGGAGCCCCAAGCTCGGAGGGCCCTCTGATTACGCGGGACGCTGTAGTAGCCTCGCCCCACCCCACCGTGGAATGCGCCTTCCTCCCGGGGCCCGTATTCTGCAGGCGACGAACTTCCGAGATCTATCGCCCGCAGGCCCACTTACAGCGGGCGGAGGTCGTCTCCTTCCAGGCTCTCTCGCTCCGGACCATGGATCGAATGAGTTCCGGCAGCGAGAGGCTTTCCACGACAGAGACGAGCCTCTGGCGAGGACCGTCCCACGCACGTCAGAAATCGGTAATCGGAAGTCGGAAATCCGAAATCTGAAATTCCCGAATCGGAAATCATTTATTTCTGATTTTCAATTTTACATTTTTTTGTATTTTACTATTATTTTCTACTATTTGATTTTCAATTTTTAATTAAATAAAATAATTGAGGCTAGGGCGGAAAAACCTTGTTCCCCAGCGCACCTAGCAACGTATCTTGGTAATTAGAAGTGTCCCGTTGACTGTCGTTTAGTGGGTAGGCTTTAGGGTGTACCTTCAGTGAAGAAGAGACATTTAGAATTGGTGTATATTTCAGTCCTGGAATACGTGGGGCCCAAATGGCGAACCTTTGTGGCCAACATGTCAATAGCTGTATACTTCACATTTGCTGCCTGCCTGTTGCCTTGGATAGCTCTTGGGGTAGCAGATTGGCGGATCTACACAATCGTCATCAGCGCTCCCTTAGGATTAGCCATATTTACCAAACTAGTGGTGCCAGAGAGTGCCAGGTAAGAAACTTGACTGAAGTAGAGCGGTGTGTTTCCAACCCATTTGATCTTGATGGTGTTCAGCGCCTAGTTGCAGTTTTAAGCACTGTATGGTTACCGGTATGACTTCACAAACTCAAAAGGAACTTTATTTACGTGGGTTTTATTATAAAACTCTTAAAAATAGGCATATTAAAAATTACCATTATCTTCTTACGGACCCGGTCCAGTGGTAGGCTCCATACACACCTATCAGTCGTCATACCTACATTCACACCTTCTTACAATCCATCCATCTCTTTGGATCACAACCCTTGCATTCCCACATGCATGTGAAACTAACACCACCTGAAACTACCACCGTTTTGGAAAGCTGCTCTCCAGGGATAGCCAACTACAGAAACTATTGGCCGCGGCTCCTCAAATCTGATTAACCGTTCTTGAATTTATACATTGATTACCTATCTGTTCGTTTTAAATCAAACCTACGTCAAAGGTTGACTCGTAGATAATGCTTAATGGAATTGTGTCCAATTATGTAGAAGGTTGCAAAGATAATTTAAACATAATAAATACGTGATATTTTTGAAGATCCCTTAAAAGGGGCATCAATAACTTAGATCCACACATAAGAAGTTAATTCTTTTACGTGGATCTTCGTTGTTGATAAGGACAAGAAAAGAAAGACAGAAAGTTGCACATGAAACCTTAATCCATGAATCTTATATTCTTTTTCAGATGGTTGATAGCCCAAGGTCGAATAGACCAAGCCATAGACATAATGCACAACTGCGAGAAATGGAATGGGCGGAAGATTCCCGAAGAAATTCTCGAGGAGTTCAGGGTACGTTAGATGCATTGTGCGAAATGGTTAACTAACAATTTGATATAATCATTGTAAAAGTGATTTAACAAAACGAATAATCCATTCGGTCATACACCGTTAAACACACATCCTTTCAGTCTTAAGATGCATAGGGGACAGCAGAAAGGCCTTATAAATATCGCTGGAACTCGGTAGATGGTGGTGCGACAAGATTGTGTGGCGATCTTTGGTGCGACTATATATTCCGCTTGATATCCATGGCAGATAGATACCCAAGCTGATATTTATCACTTTAATGCGGTTAAAACAGATTCATCGCCTGTGTTTGTAGGCGTGGTCACGAGAGAGACTAGATGACAGTTGTCTTAAAAAGTACAAAGATCAGTTAAATCAACCTACAAGTATACTGTACTCGTATCTTCATATTATCATTTCTTTAGAGTGGTTAGTTTTTCTAAATCTTTTAGAATTGTTTGAGGTACAGGCACGCTCTAAAGGTTTGATCTCGTATTAAATCATTGTATGTATTATTTTTTTGTCGCTCTTATATTCTCACACAGTCTTTACGAAATCATTAATGTTGTAACAGATGATAGTATTTCTTTTCTTTCCTTAAAAAAATTGAGTGCTATTTAAATCGGACGGATGCTCGACAGCGAGGAGGGCCGGGAAGCATGACCTCCTACTGTCGCAGTCGAGGAACACTGTTCGTCCGGTCCGCTATTTACCGGACCGGTATCTAAAAAAAAGAAGTTAGCTACCTCTTTTAATTCATTTTCTATATCCAGGAAACCGCCAAGGAGATCGCGAGGATAGAACAAGAATCAAAGAACTACAGCGTCATAGACCTGTTCAAGACACCTCGTCTCCGTCGCCATACCATCCTCCTGGTCCTCATCTGGGTTTCCATAGCCATGGTATTCGATGGCCACGTCAGGAACGTAGGGTCGTTGGGCCTGAATATGTTCGTCACGTTCACAATAGCAACAGCCACTGAGTTTCCAGCCGATATTATTCTTATCATGATCTTGGATGTGTGAGTATATGTTTTTAACTTATCATCATCATCATTTCAGCCCATAAATGACCCACTACTGAGTCGGGCCTCCCCCAAGTTCGCAGGGGGTAATTAGCCTGCTGTGCCACGCTGGCAAGACGGGTTGGCACAGGGTTTGTTTCAAGTTTTCCTTATTTTTATTACCCTCCATGTGATGGGAGGAGGCCTGACTCAGCGGTGGGTTACTTAACACTTATAGTTTATTTGTTTCTTTTATAATTTCTCCTGAAAGGATAAGCCGATTTTGATAGATATTAGCAATAGAAGTCTTTCCTAAAAGACTTGACTTGAGGATCAGCCGTCCCTGTTCGGAAATTGGGACAATCCGGTTCTCCTGATTGTCCCAATTTCCGAACAGGGACGGCTTCTGCATGGAGCGGAAGGTAACGGCTGGTGTGGGCGACGGAAGGAACCTGATATTCCCACTGGTGGACCGCAGCGGTTTTAGGGATCGCAGGGCAACTCTGAGGACAGGGGAGTCCCCGGAGCCTTCGTCTGGCCTCTCCCCGGTGACCTTGAGCCGGTATGGCCCCAACGGATCATGAAGGCATACGAGCCCCCTCACCACGGCAAGGTAGAAGCACAGTCGAGGGGGTATTCGGCTGCTTAAGTTAAACTAACGCGTTTATAACATTCATTCGCGACGGTGGTATAAAAAAAAACATATTTTAATGTCCAGTCTATTTTTTCTTTATTCTGTCATTTGTAGTTGTAGGTTAGAATACTAGTTGAAATCTTGTTCAGTAGCTGGTAAGGCTGTAAATGAGTGTTTTTCTTATCTCAGAATCGGCCGCCGCTGGTTGGCTTTTGGGTCAATGGTTGTAAGTGGGCTATTCAGCCTTCTAGCTACAACAGTACCTACTGGTAAGTCTGCAATTGATTTGTTCAATAAAAAGGATTAACCTTCGACACAGGCCATACATTATTATACCTAGAGTTGGACGGCCCACTTTACTGGAAGAGTCAAAGTCAAAGTCAAATAATTTATTTTGCATAGGACACAATGGACACTTACAAATTGTCAACATATTAATAAAATTTTATACAATGCAAAGTAATATTCTTTACCACCAGTTCGGAACGCGACCACTGCTGAGAAGAACTGGCAAGAAACTCAGAGGGCTTGTCATTTTTTCTTTTTTATTACTTTGCGGTCCTATTCATAATCTAATATGTATATATTTACCCAACAAATTCCTTAAAACAAACTGTTCAATCGAATCTGGAAGGCGTCAGCTGAAATCTGAATATTAAAACAAAACAAACTTTAATGAAATAAAATAAAATCTTCCTTGGTCCAGTGAGCCGACCAACCCCAAACAGCAGCACCTGTTCACATATATCTAACAAAATAATTAATAGTTTTTGCCATCAACGTCATAGTCACGTGACCACGCCTAACTCTGGTTATTCAGTACCTTCAAAATCGATGTTAACTTTGGACTAGTTTGGTAATTTTATTAAAAAATACTTGGTAGCACCAAGTATACAAACAGGTAACAGTTCCGAAAACTTTGACTCAATAACTTTTCAATATATCAGTTTATGAATTGTGGCATCGTGTCGCATGGGCATTTTAATAGAAACAAGCAGACTCCAGATCCATATCGATGTCATAGAAATTTGTATTTGGTGCTTAGGCACGCCTGTAAAGACTGGGCATTTTACTCCGTGTGGGGACGGGGCAGAATATTACACTTCCCCACCGCACACCGGGAAACAACGCGTGTCGTAAAAGTCAGCAAAACCCAGCACGCTTAGTTGTAGGATCTAATGGTCCGCCCTGCTAGCTACCACCCTCAAGTCCGGTGCCAAGCAGTTTTACTGTGTTTCGTCGTGTGTATGTGAGCCGTTGCCCGACAGAGCATTTCTTTGAATTGCCTGCTTCATCTTAGACCCTGTCTTTGCTTTCCATCACGCAAGCGTAGGGTCAAAGGCATTCAAGTCACTGTTAAAGAAAAAAAAATGCCATAAAAGAGCTTCTAATACAATTTTGGCACCATTATACCTGCGAATCTAAATAGATTACACCTACGAGAGCTTACTGCAAGGAAATCCTTTTAATTAATAGTATTGCATCAATCGACATCAATAGATTTTTTATTTAGCTTTAATGTCAGGTCTATGTTTTTCTTAGGTCTGCCATCTGCCTCCCTAGCCATCACAGGGAGGTTCGCAGTGAACATATCTTACAACATTGGTGTACAGTATGCGGCTGAACTGCTGCCCACGGTGGTGAGGGCTCAGGGTCTGGCTCTTATCCACATCAGTGGCTACATTGCCACTATACTAGTTCCTTATATTGTGTACTTGGTAAGTTATTCACAAAAATTGTGTAGCGGAAACCATATTTTTTGATTTATGTAATGTGTGTGTGTGTCATTGCGTTTTTGTCTCTTCCCACAATAAAGATTATGTCTATATAGCGATAAGAACGGATCAATCGGATTATGAACCCAAATTATGACTATAAAATAACCTTTTTTTCTGGATTTGTTGGTCACAGAACCCACGAAATTAAACATCGATCAAAAAGGTTTTATTCAAATAAATTCTTAGAAATGCTTTCAAATAAAAATGAATGTCTGTCTGTATGTCCTTTATAGAATCGTAAACTATGCATTTGATCACATAATGATCTTCAGCAAAGTGTTGTGCATGAGCCCACGAAGCTTTGTGAACAAAAAATAAATAAATTGTGTAATGTATTGCCTGCAAATTTATTTTAGTTATTGACGTCGAAACGCGCGCAGTATACATCTATCTGCGAAAAAGGGCGATATATCACTTATACTTCAATATACATTTACATTTTATACATGATTCTTTTGATTATCTCTACTCACTTCAGTTAGCTATAAGATTTTTCTTATACCTATCAGCTGCTGCCGTCGTGAGTATAGGCCACATAATACGCTACAAGGGAGGATCTTGCAAGGACTGCATCCATCCATCGGCTGTCAGCGACCACTATATATTCGTCTATCTAATCAGGGACGCCCCACGCTACTCTTTCCCACATGTTGAACATGGGTATTTAGGCTACGTAATCTGCCCACTGCCAATTCAACTATACAATACTTCGAGCAATGTCGGCAACTTTGATTCTTCTGCGGTTTTTTTCATTTAGGCTTATAAGACTCAGTGTAACTCCAAGCATAGCCCACTGAGTAACTCTTAGCAGCCTAATAAGCCCCATTGTGAACGACTTTAACTTATTTTTGTTGTTGTAATATGTTATTTATGTTTAGGCGACCATAGACAGAATCATCCCACTTCTGATACTAGGTGCTCTAGGAATATTCGGTGGGATGCTCTGTCTATTTCTTCCCGAGTCTATGGGCAAGGACATGCCACAGACAATACAAGATGGCGAAGAATACGGCTTGGAACAAAAGTTTTGGGATTTCCCCTGTTTTAAGAGGTAAGCTAATAATATCGTTTTTTTTTAAGAATCCCCCTAATCTAAATCTGTAATAATCTTCACAGTCAAGAACGATCTCCATTAGCCAACATATATCTATTTCAGGCAAGTGTCTGTGTAAAGCAGAGGCACTTGCTCTGAGTCTGGATGTCATTTGTGTTGGTGAATTACGCAGGCAAACCAGAGTCACCGACATAGCCCACAGGATTTCCAAACTTAAGTGGCAGTGGGCAGGGCACATAGCGCGCAGGACCGACGCCCGATGGTGCAGAAAAGTCCTCGATTGGCATCCGCGTTCCGGAAAGCGCAGTGCTGGTAGACCTCCCACACGGTGGACCGATGTCCTGGATAAGGTCGCCGGAAAACGATGGATGCGGGCGGCCCAGGACCGGCCTTAGTGGAAATCCTTGGGGGAGGCCTATGTTCACTGCCGTCTTTCAGCTGAAATGATGATGATGATAAAACAGTTCTTGCAATGCAGTTTATACGTAGTGCTAGGTAGTCGTTTAAAGAGCTGGGCCAAGGTCCCTAGGGTCGCGGGGCATGGTCCCCCATTGGGTGTGAATCCCATGGCCCTGGCTCAGGCAGTGGAGTATCGCTGTCGATTTAGTGGGTTTTACCATCAATCGATCATAACACGGCCAGCCATACGTAAAACGAAAGCAAGGGGTTTAGATTAAAAAACAACTGTCATTTTATTTACAGAAAGAAGCAAGGTTGATGATGATGATGGAGACTTTAAAAACGCAGTAGAGAAAATGGTTATAGAAATGTACCTAATTAAAGAATTGTAGTCTTGGAATTGTATGTGTTTTTTTTTTACAAGAACTAGAATATTATGTTGTTTCTTCGTTTTTCGTATTTGTAAAGGTAAATAAATAAATAAATAAAATATAAATAAATAAATATATCCTTGGACATTTCACACAACGCCATCTCGTCCCAAGCTAAGCAACTTAATGCTTATGTTATGGTAACGAGATGGATGATAAACTACTTATATACATTTTTTTTTTGTAAATACATACATATTATAGATAGAAATGACACCCAGACTCCAAGCCAGTGCCTCTGGTTTAGACAAAGACACTTGCCCGACCCCGGAATCGAACCCGGGACCCGTTGATCCAAAGGCGGCACATCTAACCACTAGACCAACGAGGCTGTCGATATATAGATAGAAGACGATAAGCATCCTAAACCTGTATACTACGACTCGGCCCATAAATGACCCACTGCTGAGTCGACCCACAGCCAGTTGGAGAATAATTAGCCTACCGTGCCACGCTGGCCAAACAGGTTGGCACAGGGTTTCTTATCGAGTTTTCCTTCTCTTACGGCTAGGTTATCGGCCTTAACATTTCCTTTTATGGGCTCCTATGACACCCCCAGGGTGGAATGTGAAGGTGATAGTATGTATTCTAAATCCGTCACCATACGGAACCTATATACAAAAGACCACAATTACCTTTATGGCAACTACAGAAAATCTTGCCGCCTCTTCTCAATGGAACAACATTCCGAACCGATGTTTCATTAATATCTACTCAAAAGCACTTAGCACTTTTTTTTTAAAAGCAAATTTCTTTTTTTTTTACATTTAGTTATTTCTCCTCATATCGTTACATGACCCCACTTTCATGGAGGGAGGGAGTTTACACAGGGTTTAATGTCTAGTTTTAGACTGCCACGTTGGTCTAGGTTAGATGTGGCGCATTTGGATCAACGGGTTCCGGGTGCGATTCCGGGGTCGGGCAAGTCTCTTTGTATAACCAGAGGCACTTGCTCGGAGTCTGGGTGTCATTTGCGGTCGTGAATTATATGTTTGTAAACTGCCCCGCGATACAGGTTATACCTAGTGCAGGGGTTTCGTTGTTAAAAAAAAGAGAAAAAAAAAAGTTTAAGCCTTCTGCCAGTCTTATGACACTCAACGTGTGGAAAAAGATGCTAACCTTAAGTCGTTTCGTCATTCGTCGTTTCAGCCCATAGATGACTCACTATTGAGTCGGACTTCCCCAAATGCAGGGAGGGAAATTAGCCTACTGTGCCATGCTGGCAAGACGGGTTGGCACAGGAGGGGCTCCTCGTCTGCGGCGGCGTGGTTCTGCATCAGATCCCACAATGCCGCAACAGGACGCGAGTTGGAGCACCCCGGGGAGGTTTAGTGGGTAGGCCCCCACTATGGGGGAGAGTCCCACACTCCCCTCGCTGGCCATCCCCGTGGCCGGCGAGGAAGTCCATAAAGTATTGGTTATACCCAGGGCGAATAAAAAAAAAATAAAAAAAAATAAAAAAAAATAAAGGGCGCTATCAAGTTTTCCTTATCTTTCCGCTAGGTGCTCTGCCTCTTGCGTTCTTGTAGTCACCTCTTACGACACCCTCAAGACGGTATGGGTTGGTGACATTGTGTCACCACATGAACCCAAAGCCATGATTTAAAATAAATCACATAATGATTTAAAAATAACAACTACAGTGTTTCTAGCCGGGTCTTCTCAGCAACATCCCCAGCCGGTGGTAAATGCTTTTTTTTTTTAACTGCCACTGCAATACGGGAACTTTTAGACTGCTGTAGCAAATACGCTGCAAACCACGGTCTGTTGTATAATTGTAAGAAGAGTGTCTACATGATCTTTAAGGCCGTCGGAAAAAAACTATCTCTTGAGCCTGTCATTACACTTAATGGACAGGTAATGCAAAGAGTCACACAATTTAAATACTTGGGACACTGTGTCTCTGATGACCTTAGGGATCATGCAGACATTGAGCGAGAACGCAGAGCTCTTGCAGTGCGCGCTAATATGTTGGCCCGCAGATTTGCTCGTTGTAGTGAGGATGTAAAAATAACTTTATTTAAAGCGTATTGCCAAACTTTCTACACGAGTAGCCTGTGGGTCAACTATGCGCGTGGTGTATTGGATAAACTCCGAATCCAGTACAATAACAGCTTCAGGGTGCTTTTGGGCTTGCCCCGTTTCTGCAGTGCCTCTGGCATGTTCGCACAGGCACACACACATGACTTTTTCGCCATGGTGAGATTAAAAACAGGCTCACTATTGCAAAGGACGCGGGCAAGCCCAAATAGCATTCTGAGGATGTTATCGAACAAGCTTGACTCACCTATTCTGCAACATTTTATGCGAATACTGGTGAGGCAAGAATAGTTTTGTTTTTTTTATTTATTATATTTCACTTATGTTTTACTAACATAGTTTTTAAGCTGCCTGTCACTAACCTATGGACCTCTGTTGTCTGCCAAATAAATAAATTATTATTATTATTAAAAGAGATGAGTCTGTGGCGTGTCAACATGTATGTACTTTAAGTTTTAATAATTTTCAGTATTTAATTAGTTTAATGGACAGGCAGACTCGACAGACTCGTTTTATATATATACCGTACCGCCGTAGAGTTCGCGCACACGAGTCCTTTACAGATTCCGTGCGCGGGTTCTATGGCAACCAAATTTTATGGACTGTCACTTTTGGTTTTTCTCTTTATTGTTGTCTTCCAGTTATATTTTTATTGCTTTTATTTTTCTGCCTCTGTCCTAACTCCGTCTGTAAATATATTTTAATTGTAAATACTAAACGGAGTTCATTTTATTTGGATTCAGATTCTTCTTTGACACCACTCATTACTAGTCAACTGGATTTTGCCGTCACGATGTTTCCGGGCAGCAGCCTATCTACGTGTCTACAACAACAAACCATAAATCCCGTTGCATGTACAGAAATAAAACCGAAAAATGTTCGCAAAAATGCAAACAAACCGGACTCGCATCCGATACCGATAAAAAACGTAAATATTGTTGCAATAGTGATGTTCTAGTGTCGGTATATCGGTATATGTCATATTATCGATAGACGATTCTGTCACGAACTCTGCAACAAATTTGGACTTCTTCTCCCGATGAAGACCCACTACTGAGTCGGGCCTCCTCCAATTAAAGGAGGGAAATCAGGTCTACCACTACTACTCAGCTCGATCCATTGCGAAGTCTATTACTGAGCCTACTGTGCCATGCCGGGCAGACGGGTTGGCACAGGGTTTCGTATCAAGTTTTCCTTCTCTTGCAACTAGGTTCTCGGCCTTGTCTTTTCTTCTGTAAACTCTTACAACACCCTCATGATGGAATGGAGTGGTGAAAAATATCTTTAAAAATAAATAAAATTGGAGTCTCTCTTTGTAATTTTAAAATAACCGCTTTTTACTAAGCGCATTTGGATGTATACCCAGTCATTTCCTTCTGTCGGCTCTTACGACACCCTCAAGATTGAATGGGGTGGTGACACCATTTATTCTTAATCCGTCAACACACACAAAACACTAATATACAAAAAATACTATCGACAACTCCTCGAAATTGCGGCCCAGCCCTAACCATAGTTTACAAATAAAATTCGCCCGAAATCCCGCTCAAATCACAAATCGATCTCACAATTCACTCCACACTGGACCATGCGACAATAGTGATGTCCATCAAAACATTTATATCGATAATCGTATTAAAAATCGGATTAATCGGAGCGAGTTATTTGAAAGGTGAATTGGAGTTTCATCCGAGGTTAGACAGAAGTAATGTTGTAAACAAAGGTGTATGGACGAAAAATAAGTTAAAGGAGTACTCTGGGGAACCAGCTAGTGCGGGGAACTTCATTTTCAGAGCGAGTTCATTGGAAATCGATAATGTTTTACACAATAATTTCGATGTCTTTGAAAACAACAATATGCAAGATACGCCGATTGCTTCATCTTATATTACACGGAACAGGCGGTCATCGAATGGTGAGTATACGGGCTTTAACTTAGCTCATAATTGACCCACTGTTGGGCCTCCTCCAACACGCTGGTTAGACCAAGATTGAATGTTGGCCAAGGTTTTGTATCACCCCCTCGACCGTGCTGCCACCTTGTTGTGGTGAGGGGGCTTGCGTGCCTTTAGCATCCGCCGAGGCCCCATCAGGGTCACGGAGCATGCTCCTCCATCGGGTGGAGTGAAATCCGTAGCCCTGTCCCGGGCAGTTAAGGGACACCGTTTCGTGGGTAGGTTGGGGCGCAATTACCATCTCTTCGCACCTCGGAGTCCCACATAACACAAACTAAAGATGGTACTAAAGGCGGGTTGGTGAGAGACCTTTTTTATTTCGTATGTCATGAATTGCCTTGTTGGTCTACAAGGTTAATGTTCCGCCTTTAGACCGAGGGTTCGTGGTTCGATTCGGTTATGAATCTAGTTTTCCTCCTGCTAGGGTTTCACCCTTGTCATTTCCTTTTGTCGTTTGTTAGGACACTCTCAAAACGGAATGAGGTGGTGGCACTTAATATTCTAAATCCGTCGACACACGAAGAATTTATTAAGGCGCCTTGTATCTATACTTCTATACTAATATATAAAGCTGCAGAGTTTGTTTGTTTGTTTGTTTGTTTGAACGCGCTAATCTCAGGAACTACTGGACCGATTTCAAAAAATCTTTCAGTGTTAGATAGTCCATTTATCGAGGAAGGTTATAGGCTATATTTTATTTTAAAAAGAATTAGGGATCCGTATGAAAATTGCGATTATGTAAACCAAGGTGTAAAATCGAGAACCTATTTATGCGTGCGCTGCAAAAACTATTGGCAATAGAACAAAATGATGTAATACGGGTTTGTAGGTCTTATAAAAATCTACAAAAAAGTCCGCGAGAGCACATATCTAACTTTCATAGTTTAGTCACAATAACCGATTTTATGTTCATAAAAAATATGCATAGAGATAAGCACGGGTTCGAAGCCCACGCGGGCGAAGCCGCGCGCAAAAGCTAGTATATTATAAAGCTGCAGAGTTTGTTTGTTTGTTTGAACGCGCTAATCTCAGGAACTACTGGACCGATTTCAAAAAATCTTTCAGTGTTAGATAGTCCATTTATCGAGGAAGGTTATAGGCTATATTTTATTTTAAAAAGAATTAGGGATCCGTATGAAAATTGCGATTATGTAAACCAAGGTGTAAAATCGAGAACCTATTTATGCGTGCGCTGCAAAAACTATTGGCAATAGAACAAAATGATGTAATACGGGTTTGTAGGTCTTATAAAAATCTACAAAAAAGTCCGCGAGAGCACATATCTAACTTTCATAGTTTAGTCACAATAACCGATTTTATGTTCATAAAAAATATGCATAGAGATAAGCACGGTTTCAAAGCCCACGCGGGCGAAGCCGCGCTCAAAAGCTAATACTATATAATATACAAACAACTACTACTACTCAGCTCATAGACGACCCACTGCTGAGTCGGGCCTCCTCCAGCAGTGTGGGGCAAAAATTAATTGTGAGAACAATTAACAACTAACAATTAAATTGTCAGATTTAGTTGCAACTAACAACTAAAATTTTAATTGTAATTGCAAGATAACACAATTAACAATTAATTAATTGTGCTTGTAAAACTTTGCAACTACAATTAATTAATTGTTAATTGTTTGATGCACATTTACAATTACAGTTAACAATTAATGAATGTCGGTAACTGAGAATTATATTGCTTAGATCCAATTAATCATATACCATATACATATATAATATATTTATACCTTTTACCGTCAGCCTGTGCGAGATCGGAATGGCCCTCAAGCAACTTAAGAACAGCAAGGCGGCGGGTGATGACGGAATTACCGCAGAACTTCTGAAGGTGGGTGGAAATCCGATCCTTAGGGCCCTTCAGAAGTTGTTTAATTCCGCCATACTCGAAGGACGAACGCCAAATGCATGGAACAGAGGTGTGATGGTGCTGTTCTTAAGGGAGATAACACCTTATTGAAGAACTCAGACCCATCTCACTTCTGAGTCATGTCTACAAGTTGTTCTCGAGGGGCATTAAGAATCGCCTCGCATGCAGGCTTGACCATTCCCAGCCTCCCGAACAAGCCGGTTTCCGAAAAGGCTTCAGTACCGTAGACCACATATTAACGCTACGGCAGGTTATACAGAAGACCGAGGAGTATAACCTGCCCATTTGTCTGGCGTTCGTGGACTACGAGAAGTCGAAGGCTTTCTCGTAGAAAGCCTTCGACTCGATCGAGACGTGGGTAGTATTGCAGGCTCTCCAGAGGTGCCACGTCGACTATCGGTACAAAGAAGTGTTGAAGTGCTTGTATAAAAACGCCACCATGTCAGTCCGACTCCAGGACCAGACCTCGAAACCGATCCAGTTGCAGTGAGGTGTTAGACAGTTATCTCTCCGAAACTGTTCTCCGCTGCACTGGAAGAGGTTTTCAAGGTTCTGGACTTGAAAGGGCTAGGCATTAACGTGAACGGCGAGTACATCACTCACCTTCGATTCGCTGACGAAATAGTCGTACTGGCTGAGACCATGGAGGGCCTCACTACGATGCTCGATGGCCTCTGTGGAGCCTCCGAACGAGTCGGCCTTAAGATGAACATGGAGAAGACGAAGACCATGTCTAATAACCATGTTCAAGCCAATCCTGTTAACATCGGAGGTTCTACCCTCGAAGTTGTTGACCATTACATTTACCTGGGACACACTGTCCAGTTAGGTAAGTCCAACTTCGAGAAAGAGGTCAATCGTCCAAAATACCGCAGTGTCTGAAGACAAAAGTCTTCAACCAATGTGTGTTGCCAGTGATGACATATGGCACAGAGTCATGGTTGCTCACTATGGGCTCCATAAGAAGGCTCAAAGTCACCCAAAGGGCAATGGAGAGGGCTATGCTCGGAGTTTCCCTGCAAGATGGAATCAGAAATCAAAGCAAACCAAGCAAATCAAGGCAAACCAGGGTCACCGACATAGCCCACAGGATTGTCAAACAAAAGTGGCAGTGGGCAGGGCACATAGCGCGCAAGACCGACGCCCGATGGGGCAGAAAAGTCCTCGAGTGGCGACGGCGTTCCGGAAAGCGCAGTGCAGGTAGGCCTCCCACACGGTGGACAGATGACCTGGTTAAGGTCGCCAGTAAACGATGGACGCGGGCGGCCCAGGACCGGCCTTTGTGGAAATCCTTGGGGGAGGTCTATGTCCAGCAGTGGAAGTCTTTTGGCTGAAATGATGATGATGGTGATACCTTTGAGGCTTTATATACCTCAACGTTATATAAAGCCTATATTTAAGTCAGTACAGTACATTATATGTGTAACTAACTAGAATAATTCTTACAAATCAACCTTTATAAAACAATGATATGTAATTGCAGCAACAAGCAATTAAACAATTAAGTTAATTGTAAATAACAATTAAAAAATTAATTGCAATTAATTTAATTGTAAACCACAATTAATAGATTTAATTGCAATTGATTTTAATTGCATCTCACAATTAAAAAGTAATTGAATTAATTTAATTGCAATTAATTTAGTTCGAATAAAAAAATTAATTGTTTGCTTCTACAATTAAAAAATTAATTCAATTATGCCCAACCCTGTCCTCCAGTTGCATGGAGGGTAATTACATGGAGGAGCCTACTGTGCCACACTGGCCAGACAGGGTTTCATATCAAGTTTTCCTTCTCTCATGGTTAGGTTTTCGGCCTTGGCATTTCCTGTTGTCGGCTGTTACGACACCTACAGGTTGGGATGGGGTTGCGGCCCTGTGTATTCGAAGCCCGTCACCACATGCCGCATACCTAAATATATGAAAAACACTAAATATTTTTTCATAAATATTTCATACATTTATAATACATACAAAAAAATCTTCAAAACTAACATTATTAAAACCTGTTTAACAATTCTTCAATTAGTGAAGGATATAATAAACACAACTACTTAATTTTATTGAAATGGGTAGTAATGAATAAACTTCCTCCGCAGACAAACATACTGAAAGATCCCGTAAAAGTGTAAAGAACTGCTCGGGGAAAGACTGTGACACCGACAAACAAACCACGCCACTGAAGTCAAAATTTATCAACGACTTAAAACCTGCTTCAGTCTTCAACGACTACCCTTACGAAGTCGCTGTACTATTGAAAAATCACGAAAAAAACGACAAAACAAATGATACTAAGAAAGTGGACAAAGAAATCACTGAAATTTTAAAAGATCCCATTGAAGCTAAAACAAATACTTCATCTAAGAGAAGTATGAAATACGATTTCGAATCGGAACTGGTCAAGAAAATTGAGTTCACTGAAGACCTTAATATAACTGATAATAGTAAGACAGATAGGAGTGGAGGAGGTGTCATTCTAGATAAAGAGCATAGAGGCTGGCCTCAATCTAACCCAGTACCAAGCGAGATGTACAAAGTCCTTCCAAAAGAACCGCAAAAAATTAAACCGGTAACAGAAAGGGGATTACTCAAGGTAATAACAATGTTGACAAAGACCTTTAAAAAGGTTATGAAGCAACACAGAGAGGTCAAAGAAATCTGCAACAAGCTAGGAGTATATAATTACGAGTTCAATAAAAAAGTTGACGTGATTAACAAGAACTTTGAAGAGTTCGAATCGAAGTATGCTGCCATTAAGAAATTTCACAAAGTTCTAAATGCTTTCGAAGATAAACTGGCAGTCGAAGAGGATTATTTCAAGACAAAAGAAAAAGAAATATCTAACCGTCTATTGGAATTTGCGAACGCACAGAAACAATTCTTGATACAACAGCAAAACTTTTACGATATACAAAAGCTGATATTAGCGCAAAACGAAAAGATAAATGGAAAACAAAGTCTGATAGCGAAGGCCCAGAGCGAAATATCACTGAGGCAGAACAATTTCGCACGAATCTTGAAAAAGACTAAACAATTCTTCTTTGAGAACAAAAAAGCTGGTGCGACACAGTTAAAATTGAATTTACCCAAACCGACCGATCGGAACGACTATGACACCACTACTGAAACTATTCGAACGACTACAGCTGAACAAACAGAGGAATCTCTTAAATTTAACCTTTTATCACTACGAATGCCCGATAAAATATCGGATCACGATGAACTTATAATTAAAGAAAAAGACGAAAAGCCTATAGACGATCTAATATACAAGTATTACTTCAATAACACGTTCATAGACGCGTTGATGAAGAGCAAAGTTTTAAATAACCTTGTAGGTCGTTTCGATAATAACTTGATAACTCGTTACGCGAAAGCTAAACGCAATGAATTGAAAACAACCATTTTGTTGCCCGTCAAAGATAATAATATTACTGAAACAAATGTTAATAGAACTAGAAGATGGATAAATCATTCTAGACGGAGAAATAAAAGAAAAAATAGAGGTAAAAATATCGCCACAAATAATACGACAGATGAAAAGAAAATTGGCAAGAATAATCCTAAAGATAATCTTAATTTGGAAATAAATAATGTTATTGTCAAACCTAGGGATGCAAAAGACCCGTTCGTAATAATGGCGAAGGGGTTTTGCAAGGAGCTAAACTCGAATATGAAGCCACAAATTATGGAATGGTGTATTGAGAAGACTTTGAGGAGGCTGAAACATATTGGTTAGTTCTGTATATATTTATCTTTTCTGTAAAATATATTAATACTAGCGACCCGCTCCGGCTTCGCACCGGTGCAACGATGAACATCTAAATTTAAAAGTGTTTCTCTACAATATTATGCATGTATTATACATTATAAACCATCCTCTTGAAGCACTCTATCTATTAAAAAAACCGTTTCATAATCTGTTGCGTAGTTTTAAAGATTTAAGCATACATAGGGACGGACAGACGACAGCGACTTTGTTTTATAATATGTAGTGATAGTGATAGTAATACAAAAACACTAACTGTAAATAATTAATTTAATAAAAATGGAATTTGTGCCAGATCGCTGTCACCGGGTATGGTGCCAAGAAGACTAATAAAATTGCCACGTTATATGGCAATGCTTGAACTCTGAGCCTCACGGACCTGGCGGCACAAACATGTACCCAGTCCTCCCATTACATGGAACCTACTGTGCCACTCTGGCCAGACAGTTTGGCACCGGGTTTCGTATCAAGTTTTCTAGCTAGGTTATCGACCTAGTCATTTCCTTTTGTCGCCTCTTACGACACCCTCAGGATGGGGTGGTGACACACTAACACTGAAAAATGTGGAAATTATACACAGGCAGTTCAATAGGTTTAATTATACATGGTGATTGCAAACAACCTGCAATACCCTACTACTACTAGTCAGCCCATGAATGACTCGCTGCTGAGTCCGGCCTCCTCCCCTCATAGGGAGGGGAAATAAACACCTAAGCGAAATTCTATATTTATTTATTTAAAAATTCATGCACACATACAAAACATAAGTCGAACACATAGAAGTATAGGACACATTAATACAAAGGCACAGCTTATTTGTAAAGAAATCTCTTCCAGCAGGCCCGGGGGTGGAAACATTGAAATAAAGCAAGTAGGGATGTAGTGTGTTATTATTATATTATAATATAATAGTTTAGTTTTGTTTAATAATTTAAAAATAGTGTAAGTAATTTGATTTTGTGCGATATGGATTTTGTCTGAAATAAATATTTAATGACTAGGTCAAGGAGAGATAAAATTTAATATGTTAAAATTGCAGATACAGCCATATTCACGTCAACCACCGTGCCACAAGTTAAATCAAATCGTACAGTTCAAACGCAAAATAACACGAAACATAGAGATGAAGTCAGTAATACGCTTATGGAACCAGGTTCTACAATTGCAAAGTCAAAAGATGATAAGATGATGAACAAACATCAATCACCGGTGATGAACATGCCTCCAATTGATGTGATGATGTCCAAGTTCAAGAATGACGGGTCGAAAAAGGATAAACCGGTAATGGTTGGTAAGTAAATAATAACTTGCGTAAATTTTTATATACTTTTCTTTTTTTAAGAATACCGAACCCATTTCCTTCATTTACTAGCACTACTATTCAGCCCCCAAATGATCCACTACTGAGTCCGGCCTCCTCCCATCACAGGGAGGGTATTTAGCCTACTGTGCCACGCTGGCCAGACGGGTGACGGATTTAGAATACAAAATGTCACCAACCCGTACCATCCTGAAGGTGTCGTAAGAGGCGACTAAAGGAACGAAAGAGGGAGATCACCTAGCCGCAAAATAAGGAAAACTTGAAACAAACCCTGTGCCAACCCGTCTGGCCAGCGTGGCACAGAAGGCTAATTTCCCTCCGTGAACTTGTAGGAGGCCCAAAACAGTAGTGAGTCATTTATGGGCTGAAATGGTCCATAGTTTTTTTATTTTAAACACTTAATCCCTCTTTGTTTATAACCTGTAGCAAGTGCCTCCGGTTTAGACAAGGCACTTGCCCGACCCCGGAATCGAACCCGGGACCCGTTGATCCAAAGGCGGCACACCCAACCCCTAGACCAACGAGGCAGTCTCGTTGTCATGATGATGATGATACCAGATACGCCAGTGCCTCTTTGTGGTGTGTCCCGCGAAGGTCTCCCACTCAAAGTAGCCATCTTTTGCTTCCAGAAGCAGCAGTCAACGACCTTACCACCGGGCTCGTTACCACGGAATCCATGTACACATCGCCAGTATTCCCGCAACAGGCGACAGTATTCTTTCCAGGTATCTTACTGAGGCGGGAAGCCGCGAAAGATCTTCCAAGTCTTCAACCAATGTGTGTTGCCAGTGATGACATATAGCACAGAGTCGTGGTCGCTCACTATGGGTCTCATCAGAAGGCTCAATGTCACCCAAAAGGGCAATGAAGAGAGCTATGCTCGGAGTTTCCCTGCGAGATCGAATCAGAAATGAGGGGATACCCAGAACCAGAGTTACTGACGTAACTCGCAGGATTCCAAACTTAAGTGACAGTGGTCAGGGCGTATAGCTCGCATGAGTGACGGCCGATGGGGCAGAAAGGTCCTCGAGTGGCTACCACGTTCCGCAAAGCACAGTCCTGGTAGGTCTCCCTTACGGTGGACCGATGACCTGGTTAAGGTCGCCGGATAACGCTGGCAGTATGCTTATGTAGGTAACTGTATATGTACAGTGTCAGTTTCATAAATGTATGAGGCTTATCATATAAGTCTACAACTTTACTTCCAACTTGTCAAATAAAGTGAGATTTAAAAAGCCAAGGTGTGAGGAAAGACGTTGCTCATAAAACACGTAGAATGAGCACTGAATAGTGTAATATGCGTGTAATATGTGTACTAATATAGGCATAAAAACAATACTCCCCCGGATTTAGTAACAGCTGATTTTTGAAGGAATGCAGGTAACGGTCACACACTCGTTTTACACTTGTTTATCAGGTAATCTATACTTACTAATATACAGGGTGGTCAAAAAGTCGTGGATCAAACGCAACCAGCGGTTAGATGGGGTTATCAGCAGCAAAAAATTGTTCTACGGGAGGTCCCTAAGGTCAAACCCTGCAGAGTTATAATTGATTTTGTGTTTTTATGAGAAATTGTCTTTTTTTTACTAAAACTTGATAAAATTCCACAAAATCTACACCCTGTATCTTTTTAAAATTTTTCAATAGTTTAGTACTGATGAGCCCTTTCGTTAGACATGCAATTTATGGTAGTTTATTAGGTGTGTTAAAGATAACATTAAGTTTTCCGAAAGACATAATTCTTAAATCAAAACTTGTTACTTACTTCGGAACCCACTGTGAAAAAAAAATACTCTACAGAAAAGTGCCACTGTAACACAATTTTTGGCGCATTTAATAAGGATTCTAAAAAGGTATTACACATGGCTATGCGTGGCTTCGATATCTTTCAAGGACGATCTTTCGTAACAAGGTCAGAGTTAATTCATACATAAAACTCGGTTAGGCCTACTAACCTAACCTTACCTAAGCGTGATCGTTTTCCGGACTACAGGGTCTTTATCGTCGTTTCAGCCCATAAATGACCCACTACTGAGTCGGGCCTCCTCTAAGTTCATGTTGGGAGATTAGCCTACTGTGCCACGCAGCCAAGACGGGTTGACACAGGTTTGCTTCAAGTTTTCCTTCTGTTGCGGCTAGGTGATCTGCCTAATGCGTTCTTTTAGTCGCTTCCTACGACACCCTCAATATGGTATGGGCTGGTGACACCACACGGAAAATTTATTAGAATTGTATTCTTTATGTGCGTACTTAATTCGTACATGGAGGGAGTCTTACCGGGTCAGCAAACCCTGTGCCAACCCGTTTTGCCAGCGTGGCACAGTAGGCTAATGTCCTTCCATGAATTGTGAGTATGCCCGACACAGTAGTGGGTCATTTATGGGCGGAAACGAAGACGATAAAGAATAAACAATGTCACCAACCCATACCATATTGAAGGTGTCGTAAGAGGCGACTAAAAGAACGCATTAGGCAGATCACCTAGCCGCAACAGAAGGAAAACTTGAAGCAAACCCTGTGTTAACCCGTCTTGGCTGCGTGGTACAGTAGGCTAATCTCCCAACATGAACTTAGAGGAGGCCCGACTCAGTAGTGGGTCATTTATGGGCTGAAACGAGGATAAAGACCCTGTAGTCCAGAAAACGATCACGCTTCGGTAAGGTTAGGTTAGTAGGCCTAACCGAGTTTTATGTATGAATTAACTCTGGCCTTGCTACGAAAGATCGTCCTTGAAAGATATCGAAGCCAGGCATAGCCATGTGTAATACCTTTTTAGAATCCCTATTAAATGCGCCAAAAATTGTGATACAGTGGCACTTTTCTGTAGAGTATTTTTTTTTCACAGTGGGGTCCGAAGTAAGTAACAAGTTTTTATTTAAGAATTATTGCTTTCGTAAAACTTAATATTATCTTCAACACACCCAAAAAACTACCATAAATAGCATGTCTAACGAAAGGACTCATCAGTACCAATCTAGTGAAAATTATAAAAAAGATACAGGGTGTAGGTTATTTCGAATTTTATCAAGTTTTAGTAAAAAAAAAAGACAATTTCTCACAAAAACACAAAATCTATTGTAACTCTGCAGGGGTTGACCCTAAGGACCTCCCGTAGAACAATTTTTTGCTGCTGATGGCCCCATCTAACCGCTGGTTTCGTTTGATCCACGACTTTTTGACCACCCTGTATAAAGCTGCAGAGTTTGTTTGTTTGTTTGTTTGTTTATTTGTTTGTTTGTTTGTTTGAACGCGCTAATCTCAGGAACTACTGGTCCGATTTCAAATTCTTTCAGTGTTAGATAGTCCATTTATCGAGGAAGGTTATAGGCTATATTTTATTTTCAAAAGAATTAGGGATCCGTATGAAAATTGCGATTTTGTAACCCAAGGTGTAAAATCGAAAACCTATTTATGCGTGCGCTGCAAAAACGATTGACAATAGAACAAAATGAAGTACTACGAGTTTGTAGGTCTTATTAAAATCTACAAAAAAGTCCGCGAGAGCACATATCTAACTATCATAGTTTAGTCACAATAACCACTTTTATATTCATAAAAAAAAATGCATAGAGATAAGCACGGGTTCGAAGTCCACGCGAGCGAAGCCGCGCCCAAAAGCTAGTAGCACATAAAAACACTTGAGTTGAAGTTTTAATACTTGTACAATATTAATATCCATAAATAATACTTAATAACATTTATTTATTAGATAAAAACGAATAAAGTTTAAGCCACAAAAATTAAGACGTGCAGCGGCCAGTGTTGCCGCGGTCAAAAAAGCTTTAAAAAAAATGCAAAGTTACTTCTCTCACGTTCTCTCGACGCAATTTCACTTTGAATGCAGTTCATCAGCTCCCTTAGTTATTCAATATACCTACTACTACTACTACCCAACTCATATATTACCCACTGCTGAGTCGAGTGGGATGGGAGGACATCCCAGGGAAGGTATTGCACTGTGCAACGCCGGCTAGATGGGTTGGCACAGGGTTTTCCTTCTCTTGCGATTAGGTTTACGGCCTTGTCTATCCTTCTGCTTCTGCGGGACGGTACACCCCGGGGACTCCGTCTCCTGACAGAGGCGGAGGGGACTCCCACACACCCCCTGTTGGCCATCTCCAGGCTGGCAGGGATAGTCCATAAAGGATTTTACCCCGGGCGAAAAAAAAAAAAAAAAAAAGGTCTTACGACACCTTCAGGATGGGATGGAGTGATGACAGTTTGTATTCTAGTCACCACACAGACATTGTCTACCTACGTCTAATAACATGTATTTTATATTTAACAGGCAATGAAGAATTGGAATCGAACTTGAAGCAATATGGTAAGTCAACTTAAACTTAATGTCAGCCTACAATAAAGACTTGACTGTCGAAACGCGGACTCCATTCAAGTTTTATTTTTCCTTTTTTTAGAAATCGTGTCAGACACTGATGGCAATGTTTATTATGATGGAAGCCTCCACGCCAGTGACTTGGGAAAAATTAACAGTTAGTTTTATTATTATTACTTACTTACTTTTCAGCCCATAAATGACCTACTGCTGAGTCGGGCCTCCTCCAGCTACACGGAGGGTAATTAGCCTACTGTGCCACGCTGGCCAGACGGGTTGGCACAGGGTTTGTGTCAAAGTTTCCTTCTAATGCGACTAGGTTTTCGACCTACGCACTAGGACGCACATCATTATCTGCTCACTCTACTGTTGAACTTATAACAGTAATTACTTACATCTTTAATTTTAAATTTAGTGCAAAAGTTATATGAACATAATTATTTGTAGACAAAGCGATTTCTTTCCCAGAAATTATGTATTAAACTACTTGACCGTCAAGATAATTACTTATTTATTACATAAAAAATGCACAAAAAATCTAAGTTTTATCCTTTATTTCGTCCCGTCCCTATGTACTTGTTACCTATGCATTTTATTTCTAATAATAACGGATTGTTTGATTGTTATTAGAGCTGCTAGTCCACGTCTTACATCTAGCGGGTCTCGAGACAGAATGCCCGGATCTGTCGTCCGATCGCCTTTAGTGTTGCCAATGATGAATTTAATGTTAAAATCTATTTCGATTCGAAAAGTCGACATACTGAATTTACTTTACACTTAAATATACTAAAACTAGCTGACCCCGCAAACGTAGTTTTGTCATATAAATATCTCTATTTAAAAGTAGGGGTGGATCGCAGAGCGGTGAAAATTTAGGGTTGTATCTATTTTTGTATGCTGTATCATAAACATAAAACTATACAAAAATTTAAGTCTAAAAAATAAAAAGTTGGGTGGAACACCCTTAAAATTTCGGTGGATGAATCTAACCGATATGCACACAATTTTTTACGAAAATCGGTCGAACCATTTCGGAGGAGTTCAATAACAAAGACCGTGACACGAGAATTTTATATATTAGTTAATTATTGACATATCACAGGGTTTCAACTACACGAACAATAACGTTGTATAAATAGATATTTAGCATTATCTACGTTATTTTCACAGTTGGGATGGACAGTGAGTTTGTGGATGACATCATGCCAGGGCTAGGGAGCAACTCGAGGCTGCAGGTAGACCCGGTGACCTTCGGCATACAGGCACAGCAACACGCGTATGCAAAACGGTAAGTTCAAAGTCAAAATTGCATCATATCATTGAATTTTTCATTTCTAAGATGTATATTTCCGAATCCAAAAAGGATCAAGGCAAAATATTCAAATCGTGTTTCGAATTCAGGACGTGCGTGGATAAAGATATGAAGAAACATATGGTAAAATCCGAGATTTCCGTGTAGCGAAGGGTTGAGAAACACAGTGTCGCCACCCCATTGCATCCTGAGGGTGTCGTTGGAGCCGACAAAAGGACATGTTAAGGCCGATAACCAAGCCGCAAGAGAAGGTAAACTTGATACGAAATCCTGTGCCAGCTACTCTGGTCAACGTGGCACAGTTGACTAATTACCCTCCTTGTAGTTGGAGGAGGCCCGACTCAGCAACGGGTCATTTATAGGCTGAGAAGATATGTTAAGATGGTTAAGATGTTTAACGTTTCTGTTGCAGATTACACGAATACATGAAGAAACCTCGTGCGTAAATAACGATAAAAAATTAATTTAGATATAAATAAATTCCTAATAATAAATTAATTAATATTATAGAAGCGTAAAATGCAATTTGTATATAGCGAATTAAAAGCTACTTAGGCGCAAATGAGAATAAGATAGAAACAGCTATGTACCCAAATATCCTACATCGCGCTATCGAAGTTTACAGAACAATAATTGGGCAAGTGCTTACCCAGGCATCCTGGTTGGATCATCATCTCTACGCGGTGTTGCGAGCAGAATTCCACATCATCTTAGCCTACTTCATTCCATGGCTCTCTAATGAGTGGCGTAGGGTCCTGTTTTCAGCATGATGCAGATCATCGCTCCATCTAGCAGTATGCGTATCGTCATGAATGTTATATATACTTTACACAAATACCTGAACTATCAGCATCAGGAACGACCGCATAAAAACGCGAGAATCCCCAAAATTTCTACATCGCGATAGCGAAGTTTACAGAACAATTTGCACGTGCAAATCTCCGACAACATTGGGAGATCGAAGTGGCATCACCTCACTTTGTTGAATATGAAATATTACAATTAGATTATAATTTCGGTCATAAGACTTCTACTGCTGGACCAAGGAGCTGGTCTCTCCCAAGGATTTCCACGACGGCCAGTGCTGAGCTGCTCACATCCAGCGATTTCCGACGAGCTTCACCTGGTCCACCGTGTGGGAGGCCTACCAGCCCTAAACTTTCCGGTACGCGGTAGCCACTCGTGGACTTTTCTGTCAGACCTGCGAGTTATGTGTAATGCCACTTAAGTTTGGCAATCCAGTGGGCTATGTCGATAACTCTGGGTCGCCTGCATCTCCCCATTCCTTAATCGACCTCGCAGGGAAACTCCGAGCATAGGCCTGCCAATTGTTCTTTCAAACATTTATGTGTCTCCACAAACTGCCATCAGTCCCTCTACTTGCGCCTAAGGAGTTTTTAAATATATTAAATGCAATAATAGGGTAGGCTAATGATTATTTATGTCTTCCATGTTTCTGTGTATTCGTTAGCAGTTAGTGATGAATTTGTAAGAAAAAGAAGGGGTTTCTTCCTGACACACATTTTATATACCACTAACTTGGTGCTCGAGCATTGGACCTGCCTGTAGGTAAGGCCAGGCTCACCAGGCAACAGCAGAGGTGTCACCTACTCGTCGCTGACATATTAAAAGTGGAAGATTAATGCTAGCAGCAGAGGAAACATTGGGTGTCTTCCCTTGTCAGCACCACGACCATGCTCATGCGGAAGAACCTAACTGTGGATTTTCGGATTTAGAATACACAGTGTCACCGCCCATTCTATTCTAAGGGTGCCGTCGGAGCCGAGAAAAGGATGTCCTTTGACATGGCTGTCATGTGACAAGGCTGAAAATTTAGCCCCAAGAGAACGAAATCTTGATACGTAACTCTTTTTTGGGGTTCTCTGTGGAAATGCTCGGATCTCGGAAACTACTCGCCTACTTAAATCCCAGCGATATACCCGGGACACGTCAGGCTTGGGCGCCACACGCGTGAACGCATTCAACTGTGACGTTCCGACAGTTGATACGTAACCCTGTGCCAATCTGTCTGGCCAGCCATCTTGCTGCCCTTTCATGTAGGTACTAGACGAGGCCCGACTCAACAGTGGATCATCAGCTATCGATCTTATCGTTATTGCTTCTCCCTGTGCATTATTAAATAAAACAATAAGATATTTCTTAATAATTTAGCTTTAGAGAACAAATAGTATAATACGACTATGTTTAAATAAAATCATATACGGAGCATAAGTGTCTTTTTTTTAAATTTCCTTAAACAGCGAAATATTCGTGGAAGTCCAGGGAAGGTTTAAAAGATGAGAAAAAATGAAAATCTATTTTTGTTCTAGTTAAGGTATGCACATAATTTAATAAAGTTTAAACTTTCTAGAATTATCATTCAGGTTTTTTATTTAATGATTCTGAGGCGGTACGCAGTTTGTCAGGTCAGCTAGTTCAATAATATTTATTGATACAAAAAATTAACGATATTTTTGAAAGGTTAAGTGAAGTAATAATTTACTATATTTTGTATAGGACACAATGGACACTTACAAAGAAACTCCAGGGCCTCTCATTCTCTTTTTTAAAATAAATATTTATTTACCCTTTACCCAAATAATTCCTTATAGCAAATTGTTCTATTGGATCTGAAAGGCGTCAACTGAGACGTGAATTAAAAAACATACAAAATATACTATTCTAATCTTAATATATATATTTCTTGTGTGCGTGTGTATGTGACTGAACTCCTCCTAAACGGCTGGACCGATTTGAATGAAATTTTTTGTATGCGTTTGGGTGGCACCGAGGATGGTTTAGATTCACAAATCAGCCCGACAGATGGCGCTGCAGTCGGTAAACAAATATCATGCAGGACAACGTCTGCCCGGTCAGCTAGTACATATATAAAATTCTCGTGTCACAGTTTTAGATGCCAAACTCCTCCGAAACGGCTTGACCGATTTTGATGAAATTTTGTGAGCATATTGGGTAGGTATGAGAATAGGACAGCATCTATTTTTCATCCCCCTAAATTTTAAGGGGGGGTCAAGAAAAAAAAAGTTGTTTATTTTTTAGAGAAAATTTTTTGCTTTTATTTTTTTAAGATTCAGCATAAAAAAAATACAAACAACCCTAAATTTTCACCCCTCTACGGTCAACCCCTATTTAATTACATGGCAAAACAACGTTTGCGATAGGAGATATCTCTGGAACCATAAGACAGAGACTTGAAAGTGGGTTGTGCGGGGGGGTTGCGCGGGGGATGGTTAATTATTATTTGGCAAAACAACGTTTGCCGGGACAGCTAGTAATAAAATAAAATAAAACTTCCTGTTCACAAATATAACGAATGTGAAAGCCATCGATATTATCAACCATATTAAAGGGAAGTGACCGACCCGTGACATGTCGCTACCGCAGCTCAGAGTATTTAAGTGAGCATGAAAGCTCACAAACCAAAGCTTCGCATCCCGAGCCGAAAGCTCATTGACAAAGAGACCGGTGAGAAGGAGAAGGTGGGTGCTTAAAGAAGAAGCATCTGTTATTGTTTATTGTGATGGAACAGGTAGACGCGGCACCGCGCCATATTTCGCCCCGTTGAAAGCTCCCGTTCAACCCTTTTTTTTACGTTGGAAATCCTCATGGACACCCGACCGCTGAACGCCAGCCGGGTTATGTGGGACTACGGGGCGCGGAAAGATGGTAGTTGGGCCCCAACCTACCCACTAAAACCAACGGTGTCACTCGACTGCCCGAAACAGGGCCACGGGTTTCAATCCCCATTTGAGAGCATACTCCAACACCCTGATGGACTCTTGGACCGGTTATACTGCTTTGCTTTGATGAGCTGGGCCCGGTATGGCTCCAACGGATCCTAAGAGTCAGCGCCGACGGGCGGAGTGGCAGCGAAGAGGCTATTTCAGTAACAATTTAATTTCAACCTAAACCGCTTCAGTATACATCTGTATTTAGAATCCGCTCGCCGTCATTGTATTTCGTTGTGCCAAATACAGTTGTATTCTGATGCGCTTTAGGTTGAAATTAAATTGTTACTGAAATAGCGTCCTCGCCGCCTCTCCGCTGGTGGGCGCTAACCCTAAAGGCACGCAAGCCCCCTCGCCGTGTTTGCTATTCGTGTTTGCTATTTGTGTTGCTATTCGTGTTTGGTATTCGTGTTTGGTATTTGTATTTGCTATTCGTGTTTGGTATTCGTATTTGATATTCGTGTTTGATATTCGTATTTGCTATTCGTATTTGATATTCGTATTTGCTATTCGTGTTTGGTATTCGTGTTTGGTATTTGTATTTGCTATTCGTGTTTGGTATTCGTTTTTCTATTTGTATTTGCTATTCGTGTTTGGTATTCGTGTTTGCTATTCGTATTTGGTATTCGTGTTTGGTATTCGTGTTTGGTATTTGTATTTGCTATTCGTGTTTGATATTCGTATTAGCCATTCGTGTTTGGTATTCGTGTTTGGTATTCGTGTTTGCTATTTGTATTTGCTATTCGTGTTTGGTATTCGTGTTTGCTATTCGTATTTGGTATTCGTGTTTGGTATTTGTATTTGCTACTCGTGTTTGGTATTCGTATTTGGTATTCGTGTTTGCTATTCGTGTTTGCTATTTGTATTTGCTATTCGTGTTTGGTATTCGTGATTGCTATTTGTATTTGCTATTCGTATAGTAATCGTGTTTGTAGTAACTTGGGCTAATTATATTGACACATACATACACACATACAAGCGAAGCTAATAAAAGCGTAATAAATAATTGATTCGCCGCGATTTCAAATAAATTTAAAAATGTAGAATTGTTTTGTATTATGTATTTAATAAAAAAAAAATATTAATGTAATAAACAGTCATTATTTTATGGAACAAATTTGTAACACTTTTCATTAAAATCTATCATACTATCTGATTCCTGTCTTAATCTGTTATTTTAAGCATATTAAAATAATTTATTAATTCTGAACCGGAAAAAAACGGCTAAGTGTGACAAAAAATGTGTGAGGCGCAATTTCGATGATTGTGATGGCTGGAATAACTTATTTTGCTAAACACTACACGGACGAAGCTGCGGGTTACAGCTAGTCTGGTGTAAATATGTATAATACACCACACTTTCATCAATGGTTAACAAGATAAAATAATGAGAGAAAACGAAACGCATTTCCTTTGTCTACATTTTGTCCTATTTTTAAAATGGCGTCCGTAAAAAAAGAAATGTATCGATAAGACATTGTTTGGGTAATTGCACTCACTTGCAAACCAACTGCGACCTTTTCAAGTAAGTGTTTGGTTAAACGTTACACGTTTATTTTTATCAAAAAGTTTAGGATAACTTATTAATTCTGTATTTCGCGCGAAAAACACTTAAAACTTTGGAATAAACAACTAAGTTTGCCACAAAAATGAGAAAATCTCAGTACCTATGGTAGTACCTCCTGAAAAGCGGGGGAGGGGGTCTACAAAGGTAGTTTACTTTGAAAGGCCTGGCCAAATAAGTCCAACCATTTCACTAATTGTAAAAATAAAAGTTGTTTTGGTATATGTCCCATGTATACATCCAAATGCACTTAGTAAAGGCGGTCATTTTAATATTACAAACAGACACTCCAGTTTTATTTTTAAGTATAGATTAACATTAAGAACATAATACAGTGTCTTCAAGAATATTACCGGTAAGTGCGCAGCCTGATCTGTGTCCGGGTGAAGGAACGTCTGGTTTCATGTTAGATATATGTCAACGCAAAACCTTCAGTCACAGCTGTCAATCCAACACCTATAGCAGTCCATACATGACTGTTGACCAATACAACCCCCCCCCCCTCCCTCCCTCGAAATCGGTGGGGCCCATTTCGGAGCATGGGGTCCCAGGCACAGAGCATGCTCCCGCAATGGGAGTTCATCCCGTGGGCCTGTTCCAGGATAGTCGCTTTTAGTGGGTAAGTCGGGGCGCAATTAGCCATCTCTACGCGCCTTGGAGTCCCACATAATCTGGTCGGGTATCCACGAGGATCTTCGACGTAAAAAAAAGGGTGTCGTATCAAGTTTTCCTTCACTTAGGTTATCGGCTGTGTCATTCCTTTTGACGGCTCAGGATAAGACGGGGGGGTGACTATGTATTCTACATACGGCAACATTGTGATAATGGACCACACAGCTGCAAAGCATTCGACCCGTCTTGCCAGCGTAACACCGTACCTAAGCTAATTTCCCTCCATGAATTTGGAGGAGGCTCGACCCAGTAGTGGGTCATTGATGGACTGTAACGACGAAGTAGAATTTCTTTTTACGAAAAATAAAATCCCTTAATCGAACGGGCAAAACTGCGGAACGCAGCTAGTACACCCGATAAATAAGTTAAAAAGGGTTTAAATATCAATTAAGCCATTTTTGTTTCATAGCTATTTTGATTTTTAGCTAAATAAACAACATCCTGTATACACATGATACGATGCGACTACGACGCGCTGTTCTACAGGGTGTTCTGTATCACGTTACTGGGTCTAGCACTGACGTTTACACTCATCCTGACAAATGTGTTCATCGATATAGATGGCCTGATACTGAAAAAGGACCGAGGTTCGTGTCACCAACTCGTTCTATCTGAGGGTCGACGTTAAACTGTTCTCTGACACACCGCGTACAGTTTTCCTTCTCTTGCTTCCTACGTTAGTCTACTCTACCTGCATCTTACGAATTTTCGATCAGGTCACGTGTCCTGACGCGAGTTTGACATTTAATACCCATCCCAAGAAAAGTGCTTAACGCCGCTAAAAACGATTTCACTTCAAAAAAGGCACCTACTTCAAATGATTGTTTATAACGCTTATTACGGCTTATTTTGAAGTCGGTTAATAATTTTTGGTGGAGGCTCTTCAAAACAGTGTGAGTACTAGTAGTAATAGTATATTTTTTGCTAAAACTCTTTTCGTCGTTTTATTTTAACCCTGTATAATATTTTCAGAAGTATCTACTACAGAAGTAGATGCACGAGACCAGGTCCAAGAGACTTCAGAAGATCCTTCTTATGGTGGAGTGGTGTATGACTATGCTGATGATAGCTATCGTACCAAAAGATCCCTTGGTAAACACTTAAATAATGATGGTGATACAATTGTGTGTGAGAGATTGGGTTTAGAAGACAAAGTGTCACCAACCCATTCTATCCTGAGGGTGTCTTAAGAGCTGGCAAAAGGAAATGACAAGGCCGAATACCTAGCCATAAGAGAACGAAAACTTTACTAACCCGTCGGGGTAGCGTGGGACAAAAGGCTAATTCCTCCATGAATGTAGGCGAGACCCGGCTTAGTAGTAGGTCTTATATGGGCGGAAATCATAATGAAAAATACTTTTTAACCCCCGACGCAAAAAGAGGGGTGTTATAAGTTTCACGTGTCTGTCTGTCTGTGTGTCTGTCTGTCTGTCTGTCTGTCTGTGGCACCGTAGCTCGCGAACTTATGAAGCGATTTCAATACAGATTTTTTTGTATGACAGATGAGTTACGGGCGAGTGTTCTTAGACATGTTTGATGAAAATCGGGTGAGCCGTTTAAAAGTTATGAGGAGTGAAAGTGGGGAAGAATAACCGAATGTCTGGAAATATAATCGAGTGGGGTCTCAAATGAAAGCGCATCACGTGCAATTTAGCAAAATCTACATTATAATAAGTATGTACCTATAAAAAGTATAAAATAAAAATTAAATTAAAAATTTAAATAAACCCCCGACACAGTAACCTTTAAAAAGTAACCAGGGGTCAGGTAATAAATAAGTGGGAGTGGTCCCCCAAAGCGAAGTATTTATTTTTTACTTTTTAAAGGTTATTGTGTCGGGGGTTTATTTAAATTTTTAATTTAATTTTTTTAATAGTGGAGTGTAACACTACTGAGAAGAGCAGCCAAGAAACACTGTTTTACTAAAAATTCGTCTCTTATTTTCAGATAGCTCGAATTTTAATGTCAAAAGGATATTAGCGCAAAAGCTAGCTAGTCTAGTCGAAGAGTTCGACCAAGAAGAGCACGCTACTGCCAAAACAACTACTGAGAAGACGTTAAAAAACTTCGATGAGACACAGAGTATTCAGGTAGGTCTACCATCTCAGCTCATAAAAACTTACTACTTCTTGGCCCATAAATGACCCACTGCTGAGTCAGGCCTCCTCCAGTTACATGGAGGGAATTTAGCTGACTGTGCCACGCTGGCCAGACGGGTTGGCACAAATGTCCTTATTTTACCAAAAGATTTAAGGTCTTTGCTACGCCCTCAGATTCGTTGTCGGCTCGTGTGACACCCTCAGAATGGTAGGGGATGGTGACACTATCTATTTTAAATCTGTCACGACATTGATAAATTACATTTAAACAAATCAACTATATTTATCCCTGTCTCTCCCCCAGATTTTAAAAGACACAGTAAGAGACAGAACGAGAGAGATGTTTCATGCAGTATTGCATAATCTACTTTTAAACGGTATAGTTCATCATGCGGATCTACGGGTTGTGTACAAACACGCCTTGGCTTTATCAGAAGCTTTGAAGATAGACAATAAAGGTATCATCGTAATTTCATCTTAATGTCATGGTGCAAAAAAAGCCCACTGCGGGCTGCAGACGGGCTGGCACGTCATTTCCTTATAGACTTCCTTTTTCTCTCTCATCTGGCGAACTTGCTCTCACTATGCTGTTTAGTGCTTTCTATACCCCATTGATTTGAAAAAGAAAAAGCAGCTACAGAGTTTCTTGCCGGCTCTTCTCTATAGAGTAGCATTCCGAACCGGTGGGAGTTTCAGCATGAATATGGGTGGACGCAAAGGTTGTGGGAGATCAAGAGAGATGGATAGATTGGAAGATATGACGACTGTGAGGGGTGTGTGGAGACTACCACCTAGCGTGGGACAGGGGTCGTAAGATGATGATAATGGTAACTTTAAATATGACGATTTATAAGAGTTTTGGGACCTACGTAAATAAAGTTCCTTTTAAGTTTGATTTGAGTTTGACCTTATGTCGGCTCTTACGACAATCTCAGGATGGAATGGTTAGTGACTCAATGTATTCTAAATCCGTCCAGGAAGAGGAATAATAAGAGATTCCCTCCGCGCGGAAGAAGTGAAACGTCGTAATGTGGAAATGAAAATAGGAATGGGTAGAAATAGATTTTTAGTGAAATCATATTATTTCTGACAAACTTTATTAACATTGCTTACAATTCACAATTGATCGCATCTTTTACCTACCATTTCCGAGTGGAGAAATATCCAAATCTATGACTCACTCTCTTTCTCTCTCCGACTTTCTACCTTTGTGTATCTTTCTTTCTCTCCCCCTCTTACGCGTTAAGAGTTTAACGCAACCTTGTTTGAAGTTATATATATGGAAGAATAAGTCTTATTGTATATTGTTTTAGGGCTCTACGTTAACTCGTTAGATCCAGAACTTTCCATTCATGACACACCGCGAGAAGTTGAGGAGATCTTCCTTAGAGAACTGGTCAACTGCGTAACTCTACACGAAGAGGTAGCTGAACACTCCAAGCTAACTCCTCGGGAGGAAGAAAAATTGACTACAAAGCACAGAAGTATGTTTATGGTAGCCATCTTTTATCTATCTATACAGGGTGGCCAAAAAGTCGTGGATCAAACGCAACTAGAGGCTAGATGGGGTCATCAGCTGCAAAAAATTGTCCTACGGGAGGTCCTTAAAATCAAAGTTATAATTAATTCACTGTATCGTTTTTATAATATTCACTATATTGGTAAGTACTGATGAGTCCTTGCGTTTGACATGCTATTTTTCGTACATAGTTTATTGGGTGTGTTGAAGATAATATTAAGTTTTAGGGAAAAAAAACTCAAATCATAACTTTTTAATTAAGTACTTCCCATTTAGTTACCCCAATGTGAAAAGAAAATACCCTGCCGAAAAGTCACCCTGTATTACAAGTTTTGGCACATTTAGTAGGGATTCTAAAAAGGTATTACACATGTTACGGTTACATGTAAACGGTTAGGTCTACGAGCATCTTTCACCCCTTTTTCGGACATTTTGAATAATGAGACCACCGCCTTCGTTTGGCCCCCATGACCTAACCGTTTTTGATCGAAATGCCCGAAAAAGGTGGGCAAGTCTCGTAGATGTTAGGTCTACGCTTCTGACCTTACTCTAAAAAAGTTAGGTTAGGTTAGTCTTTTAATTCTTGCTTAAAATTAACTATGGAATGGATCGCGTGACCACTTTCAACAGTGAGATTTGAATATGAGGTCTAATCGTATACGGGCGGAGTCTACAATGTAACAATTTGCGTTATTTCAGATCCTAAAATCATGATCAAAACAATCATAGACATCGCTTCTGCAAGTGGAAAACCGGACCAAAATGATACGTAAGTAAAGATGTCTTAGAATCATTTTCTTATTACACATTTCCTCATTAATTTAAAAAAGTTTATGTGTAATAAAGTCATAGTACTAGATGTGCTGACGGTTGTAAGTTTTTTCATTTGGTTAATATAACTAATTTATGTTTTTTTCTTTTGCTAGGAACCAAAAGGAAAACGTGAACGGCATTGTGAAACTTATATATAATGGCAAAAATGTACGAATAGCAAATTTGCCTGATGATACCACACCCAAGAACGAAGTGCGATCTGCTATTGCCAAAGTGACTGAAGCTTCGGCTACAACTAAAGCAGGAACTACTATTACAACAGCAAAAGAACCCTTCGACCCGAGTAACATCCCAAAATCATTTATGGACAAATTTGTTGAAGAATACTTCAAGAGATTCGAAACAAATAACAAAACGACCACAGAGAATCCTCAGCCAAAGAGGATAAAGCGAAACTCCAAAAGCAAATATGAGAACAAAGGAAATTTCAATAAAACAAAGAAAAAAGATGATGATGAACTCTATGTTGAGATAGAAACGCATTTTGACAGCAAAGGTCTTAAAGGAGAAAGAAAGAAAAAGCTAATCAGCGGTTTGGTTAAGAAGATAGAGAAGGCGATACATTCTAACAAAGAAGAAGCTAAAAGAAGAAAACATAAGCACGTCCACGTGAAAAAGCGACTGCAGGATCCTTTGGAACAAAATAAGGTGTTGTGGATGAAGAAGATTTCTTCGCCTATCAGCAGCATAATACATAGGGAAGTCAACCCTTTACCAAACCTGTTTCCACACCAGCAGACGATTTTAAATACAGGTGATAAATCTAGGGAAGATTTGAAGAAAAATTATTTGGAGTACATTACTGACAAGTCAGGAGAAAGCTGGAAAATGCCTCCTACAGGCCCCGGGTTCCTAAACTCGGCTAAATCTCTAAATTCTGCTGAAAAAGGTGAAGTAGATATCGATTACAATAGAGTTTTAGCAACAAATGGTATACCACAACGTCTACAGAAACCTCTAAACACAGATGACAGTGATGAGGAACTGAGTAATGTGTTCCAAGATATAGGTAACCTGAAATTTTTGATAAAAGACGATGGTGCAGGGCTGTCTATAGGTTTCAACCAGTACGCCGACGAACCACCGGATTCTGAAACTATGAAGCTGTTCACAGATCTAAAAAATATAGTTAAGACTTATCATCAAAGTTATGATGAGAATGATATTCCTCAAGAATTTAATGTAGAAGATTTTAAACCCAAATTTGTTAAAGATATTGGTAGTGATCACTCAATAATGCGTCGTTCAATAAAAAATGACCACAAATACCCTACTAATAATTACAAACTATTTTATGAACGTAAATATCAACCTTACGATAATTACCTTGAAGTATTAATGAATTCAACCACCGTAGATGGGCCAGACAAAAATATGCATTCTACTTTAACTGTAGACGACGATATATTGGAAAGAAACTTAAAACCTGTGGAAATATTCAGACTAGCCAATTTCTTTCGGAGGAAGAAACGTGCCATGAAATTGAACAAGATAACTAATACAAGAACTAAAATTAACAAGTTTCTTAACACAGGTATCAAATTGAAAAAGCGTATTTTCATTAACAAAAAACGTAGCAAACGACAAATTAATAAAATCCGTATCATAGCGAGTGACAACCCAAATATGCCAACAGATTCTAATGAGAATGTCTTCCTTACATCTGATGACAAAATATTTGCTAATCGTGCTCTACTTAGAGAATTTAATCATGGTATCAACAGCGATTACAGAAGAAAACAAGAAGATTCCGAAGAAATACCATTTTATGCAGGCGCTCTATCTAACGGGCCTAATATATTTGGAAGTAAGTCCCGTCATAATGCCTTAACATCTAGATACCCCCACATATTATTGAAAGAACTATCCAGATCAAAAGAGGAGCCACACGACAATGGGTTGTTATTCTCAAACATTTACCGTCAAGAGGAGATTGATAATAATGACAAACTTAATGCAGATTCAATTACACCAAACGCGACGGAAAATTATGTCCAATTAATGAAGTACTTCGACTCCGTAATGCCAACCAAATATAAATTATCAGTTAAGCTCATCCCTAAAAACGGCTCGGATTTGCACGATGGGTTCAAAGAAGTTCACACTAGTATCAATAAAAGTTTCAACAAAAATGGCTTGCTATTCTCTTCACTGGTTAACGTTTCCGAAATATCTCAAATAACCAAAGTTAATAAGACACACAATAATACTGAGGACAGTGACATTAATACAGTTAGTAATCCCATTCAGGAACAACAAGTAAAGATGCAGTCGTTGTTAGAGAAACATAAGAAGCATATAGATGAACAATTGAAACAATTAAGACAAGAACGAGCAAATCTGGATGAAATACTGGTACACACTAATCAAACCAAAAATAACACGCATTACTTAGAGCTAGTTATGCCGGAGAATCCGAAGAAAGTATTACATTTAACAAAAGAAGAGGTTCGTAATATTGTACTTAAGGCTTTAGCTACCGCACCTACAACGGTTAAACCACTAACCACGGAATCAGTTACTTTAACCACAGTAGTTAATGTTACTGATAAACCAAAGGCCACAATAGATTCAATAGAGAAGAATGAAAGACTCACGCAACAGGTGCTAAACAAACTCGATCAAAATACGCAACTGTTGCAAGATTTTTTACGCAAACTGACAACTCATTTAACAGCAGCCGTACCACAACCAAGATTCAATGAACCAGTGAAAGTAGAACTCCCAAAAGAATGGAAACCACATCCGTTAGCTGTAACCAAATTCGAACCTACGCAGCTCAATCACAGAAACGATTCTCACTTAGCGATACCATTTGTGTACGCGTATCAGAGACCTATAGTTTCGACATCCAACCGAAGTTCTAAACCGAATGATAATTTGGCCAGCGTAGTGTATCACGGACATATACATACAAATACGATACTAAATAATGAGTTTAAGAAGGGGACAGAAGATGTAGACAGTGTGAAAGCGTCGAAGGAAGGCAACCAGACTAGATTCTTTATTGATAATTTGGTAGGACCGAACAAAACTAAACGCGAAGCAATAGCGGTTTCTGATTCAATATAAGTGTTATAAGTATATTAAGCGTTATAATGTCATTTCCTAAACCAGACTCGCCTGAAGCGAGTACCGTCGCTATAAATAGTCACAGTATGTTGCTAGCAGCTGAAGGATAGTAGATTTCTACAACATCCATAGGTCCCTGGTTCATATCCGGCTCGAAGGACCAATTCCACCAATTTCAAGTTAGAGCGAGATGGCGATGGTCGCTATTCGTTACGACAGCTACCCTCCGATACAGTGTTTGTATCAAGTTTACCTTCCCATGCGAATAGGTGAACTGCCTCTTGCTTCCCCTTTGTCACCTCTTACTACACCCTCGGGATGGTACAGGTTGGTGACAATATATATTCTAAATCCATCAACCACTAGGAATTGTTTAAATATTACCAAGTTCAGAAAGAGCCCGTTTCTACGGTATACTTCAAAACAGGAAAAAAGATTTGTACCTAGAAATCTGTTTCTGGCTAATTCTATGTCCTCGGAAAGGTAGCAATGATAGGTCTCCCACATAAGGACCTAGTTAAGGCTGCAACAATCCGATGGATGCGGCCGTCTCTAGACCGGCCTTAGTGTAAATCCTTGGGGAACACCTATGTCCAGGAGAGTTATTTTTAGTCTAAAATGATGGTGATGTTTTAGATAGCTATGCGGTTTTTCATACTACCTGTTTAATAGAAATATGACAGTAGCATTTATATAATTGACACAGCCTAATATAAATGACCCGGTAACCCATTCCAAGTCATTTGAAAACGTGTATTTAATTACGAAATCAATTTTGTAATTATGAATTAATACTAATTAGAGGTCATGGCCCAGAGGATGGTCCGGAATGCGAATGACCTGCAGTCAAGCAACTCTTCCGGCCGGATGAGTAATGATGACAATGAAAAACATAAGGCCTTTTATTATTTACTAGCTGGTGCCCGGAACTTCGTCTGCGCAGGATTAATATACTATATGTTTAATGACCTTCGCCGATATGTTTAATGGATGAAAATTATTTTATTAGACATTTAGTATGTTAAAAATTATAAAATTGCCTGTTGCCTGAAAAAATTCTAGTCTATATTAACTATTGTAAAGTTCCATAAAAATCCATTGAGTCGTTTTTACGTGAAAGTCATCCATCCATACCTATAAACTTTCGCGTTTGAATAGTAGTAGGATTTATTTATTCAAAGCAAATACATAGTTTGGTTACATTTGGTGGAATAGCGCAATAGCGAATAAGACAAAAATCGCAATAGTGAAAAAAAGCATCAACAACACAGTCAAGAACAGAACACAAGAACAAGACACAAGAAGTCGGCTCTTCTTTGTAGAGCAGCATTCCAAAACTTGGTAGTTTCAGCATGAATGAGGATGGACGCAAGGGGATTGTAAGAAGAGATGGATGAGGAGGAATTGTGTTTGACACAAATGACACCCAGACTCAGAGCGAGTGCCTCTGGTTTAGACTAAGACACTTACCCGGCCCCGAATCGAACCCAGCCCGGGATCTAAAGTTTTGTTTAAAACCTAGTTTAAGTTTGAGTATGCCAAGCCTACTGGCCAGCGTGAAACAGTAGGCTAATTGCCCTCCATGTTGTAAGTAGTTTGATGATAATAAGCTAGAGATATTTAGAAACAATTCGATAATGTGATGTGTAATTAAGATAAACTTAGACCTCAAAAAAACTAGTAAAACAATTCATTCGATGACCACAGATAACGAGTCATATTTAAAGGTTATTTATTGGCAAATTAATTTTATTGTCTATCGACTGTCGTTTGTGATACCCGAACTAAGTGTAACATGACTGGACAATGAATATACCGGTAAGTGAACAAATAAATAAATATCCTTGGACATTAAGCATTAAGCTAAGCAACTTAATGCTTGGGTTATGGTAACGAGATGGATGATAAACTACTTATATAATTTTTTTTTGTAAATACATACATATTTAAATAGATAGAAAACACCCAGACCCGGAACAAATACTTGTAGGTCGTACAAATATTTCTTCCGTGCGGGGATCGAACCCGCGACATGCTGCGCAGCACTCGATCGCTCAACCACTGCGCTACTGTACTATTTAGAATACTTAAGTCACCACCCCATCCTATGTGTTTGTTTGTACCACCATCATTGTAATCCATATTTAAATAGATAGAAAACACCCAGACCCGGAACAAATACTTGTAGGTCGTACAAATATTTCTTCCGTGCGGGGATCGAACCCGGGACATGCTGCGCAGCACTCGATCGCTCAACCACTGCGCTACTGTACTATTTAGAATACTTAAGTCACCACCCCATCCTATGTGTTTGTTTGTACCACCATCATTGTAATCCTTTTATTTAAAAGAGCAACCACAGAGTTTCTTGCCGGCTCTTCTCTGTGGAATGGCGTTCCGAACCGGTGGTAAAAACTAGATGATTAGTTTTTTTTATATTTCTCTTAAATTTAATACTTTTTTTTTTGACTATTTGAAAGCATTCGCAAGAATTTATTCGAATAAAAAACATTTTGATTTTGATTTTATCCTGAGGGTGTCGTAAGATTGGATAAAAGGAAATGACAAGGTTGAAAACCTAGCCGCAAGAGAAGGAAAACTTGAAACGAAACCCTGTGCCAACGCGTCTGGCCAGCGTGGCAGTAGGCTAATCACCCTCCGTGTGATGGGAAGAGGCCCGGCTCAGCACTGGGTCATTTATGCGCAGAGTAGTACAGATTTAGAATAAACCAAAATCAAAATGTTTTTTATATAAATATATTTTTACGAATGTTTTCAAATAGTCGAAACATTTAGAAAATGGCACATTCATTATAAGCATAAATGAAAGTGTTTAAAAATTAAGGATTTATCACTGGTTCAGTCTATTTCACAGAGAAGAGCCAGCAAAAAACTGCGTGGTTGCTCTTTTTTAAAGAAGGGTTACAATGATAGTCATTCAAACAAGTCTGACAGATTAGTGAAAGCAATAACACGCATCAACATGACGCATAGTCAAAAATTTGAATAGTATAAAAATCAGTGAAATTACTCAAATTACATAGTGCGTGCTGAAACTGCACTCACATACTGTTCACAAAACTTCACTAATGTAAAGGCTGAAAGATCAGCGCTAGACCATAACATAGCCGACGTTACTATGGGAGTAACGTCGTCTATCTGATAGATAGTCATTAACTTGATAGAACGCTTTTTTATGCTGAGGGTTTCGTAAGAGCCGACAAAAGGAAATGACAAGGGCGATAACCTAGCCGCAAGAGAAGGAAACCTTGACACCAAACCTTGTGCCATCCTAACTGGCCAGCGTGGCACAGTAGGCTAATTACCCTCCATATAACTGGAGGAGACTCGACTCAGCAGTGGGTCATCTATGGGCTGCGTAGTAGTAATAAACACGTTTGTTTCAGACATTAATATTCTCGTATTTGGTAATTGTCAAGTACTGCACTCTTGGCCTTCCGCTAGCTCAAAGTCAGGTAAGTACAACTTTAACATGGACTTGTTAATACTATGGTCGCCCAGCGGTCAAAAGTCGGCCATTATTATATTATAGTTCTATATTTATATTAAGGTTATCATACCACGTGTAATTTTAGGAAATAACACGATATTGCGTTTCTTCTGACAATATATGAATACGTCGAAATTTTATTTACAAACTTCAATTATACAATTATATCTGTCTCAACGCAAATAAAAATAGCAATGATTACCTGAAAATTTAAGAAATAACATTTGTCGGAGCTCTATAATATGAATAATAACTGCTCGCAGTGTTTAAAAATACATTTTTATTATATGAAAAATACAATTATTTTACTGTGACATGTCGTCCATATTCGAATTATATTCTAATTGAAAGAAGTGCTGAAAGAAGCGTGTAGCACGCTTTTCTTAGCGGCCAGTATTATTGTTTGCATAAACAACATTTAAAGTAATTATTCCCAATTTTACATAAAATTTCAAACTCAAAAGGAATTTTATTTACGTAGCTTTTATCACAAAACTCGTATGCTATAGAAACTAAATTAAATCATTGAAATATAATATTTAAAGTCTCACCTGAAAAAAATAATGTTACATAATTGCACTTTACTCTACTGTATAACAACAAAACACTTTTTATCACAAAACTCTTAAATAAATAAAATATAAATAATAAAACTAAACTATAATAAACTATTTTCTCAATTTACTCGTAACATGTCATAGACAAACATAAAGAAAAAGGTTGTATTTTAGTTCTATTATCAATATGACCACAAACTTTAACACTACACAAAAGAGTGGTAGTGTGTGTAATATTTTTTTTATTGAGTTAATATACTCGCCACCCCATTCCATCCTGAGACTGTGGTAAGAGCCGACAAAAGAAATGACAAGGCCAAAAACCAAGCCGCAAGAGAAGGAAAACTTGTCACAAAACCCTGTGCCAACCCTTCTGGCCCTCGTGACACTGTAGGCTAATTACTCCCCATTTAATGGGAGGATGCCCGACTCAGCAGTGGGTCATTTATGGGCTGAATAGTAGTATATAATATTTATTATTAACATTAACATGTCGCCTGTTCCGAAGAATAAAGACCTATCTGCAATACTGCTTTGAAACCATTTTGAACTCTATTCTTCATACACATATATGATATAAATTTCAAAGTGGTTTCAAACCAGTATTGCAGATAGGTCTTTATTCTTCAGGACAGTCGGTGTTGACTATTTGTAAGTCACTGTGTCCTATGCAAAATAAATTATTTCAATTTCAAAACATGAGCAAAATGTGATACAAACCGTGCCAACCCTTCTGGCCAGCGTGGCACAGTAGGCTAATTTCCCTCCATGAATTTGGAGGAGGCCCGACACAGAAGTGGGTAATTCGTGGGCTGAATAATATGATGTATCCAGGATTCTTCTGCGGTGTTCTACGAGGTGGAAGAAGACGAAAACACTCGGACCCTGGTCTTGAAAGCTCCAAAGCCTAAGGTGCCAGTACTACGGGAGATAGTATATTATCATATCATAGAAAGGCCAAGTGGAAAAAATCATGAGGTAGGAATCTCTATTTGTTGGCATTCTTGGTTTTCCCAAATTTCATCATCGTCATATCAGCTGGCCGTTTGTCCACCACCCGCCGTCACCGAGCCGTCACCGAGAACAAGATTATTTCGGCCTGAGTTTATGATGACGTGACGGCGATCGTTTGTCCACCGCACCGATATATCGGTGGTTCAGTTAAAGCACGCTGCGACGGTAGCGTGTGGACAAGAACAAACGTGTTTTGTATTGCCGGCACTTCGACCCGTCATAAAACCGTGCCGAGTTCTAGCGGTCACATCGAACTACTCGAAACATCGGCGGCCGGGATAACGGCTCTCGGGTGACGGGCGTGCGGCGGACACGTGGCCATAGTAAATGTATGTATCGCTAACTCGGTGCCGTCATCTCGTTCGCTGTGACGATCCGGTGACGGCGGCGGTGGACAAACGGCCTAAGGCGTCCACTGCTGGACATAGGCCTCTCACACGGATTTCCACAAAGGCCTGTCCTGAGCCACCCACATCCATCGCTTTCCGGCGACCTTAACCAGGTGGTTGGTCCACTGTGTGGGAGGCCTACCAGCACTGTGGTTTCCGGACCACGGTCGCCACTCCAGGACTTCTCTGCCATATCGGACGTCGGACCTTGGAGCTATTTGTCCTGCCTACTGCCACTAAACTTTGGCAATCCTGTGGGCTATGTCGGAAGCTCAAATGCTGCTCCGTATGTCCTAATTTCTGGAAAACTCCAAGCATAGTGCCCTTTGGGTGACTTTGAGCCTTTTGATGGAGCCCATAGACTGCCACCGATGTGATAATGGCTATCGGATCAAACGGCTTTGTATGCTAGCTGCACAGGCACATCTTGTAGTTGATGGATACTCTTCAAGCATCCACGTTGCTAAATCTGCAGATCGAATGCAGAACTATTTCCTAAGCATATTCTTTGCCGATTGAGACTTGACAATCCAAGTGCGATAACGAGTACTTGAACCATTGCTTTTTGTTTCCAGGTGTTTATAAATACAGCATTAGATGACCAGCCAAGGCGGCCGGGAACCAATGGACATGGGTACCAATTCCTTGATTCAGACCCTGAATTGGTAAGCTACACTATTAGGAAGTAAACACTCCCCCAGGCACTGAGATTGGTCGAGGAATGCCGTGGGTTATTTTACCCCTGCAGTCGGTACCCCATTCTGAGGGTGTCGTAAGAGCAGATAAACGGAAATGACAAGGCCGATAACCTATAGCCGTATTACGCCGATTACAACGTAGAGACTTTATTTACACACTCACAACACAAACTGACACACAACGATTCACTATTTAGACACAAAACACACTACTAAAACACTGATACGACCACATTACTGCCACGTGTGTTCGCTTATCGCTTCCCACTCGATCGCAGTTAAAATTAAACTGTGTCGGGGCGCGGGTTAACGAACATTCTCGATAACCCGAGATAATTCAAGGTCATTGTCGTGCTCCACTAACTATTTAAGAGGCCAAGGCCAGGGATCCCGGAGGATGCTCCCGAATTGGGAATGAATCCCGTGGCCCTGGTTCGGGCAGTCCAGGCTCTTGTGGTCCAGGATCGCTGTCGGTTTTGGTGGGTGGGTCGGGAGTCGGGACGTAAACAACTATTTCCAGAATATCTCGATGCCTCGCGATTCTCGACTCTAATAGCTCAGTCACAAAGCACGCAATCCCACGCACTCACACGCTGACACATTAACAACATGAGTAAACAACCCGTATTGTAGTGAAATGTTTGCGAACATATTTGCATATTGCAATAAATTAATAGTTATTTGTGCAACAAGAGAGCAAAGTCGTTTTTTGCTGCGAGTGCTGATATTGAATCCCGAGTAAGCGAAGGAATCAATGATTGAATCACGAGCGTAGCGAGTGATTCTAAAGTTGATTCCTGAGTGCTGCGAGGGATTCAAAGGCACGAGATGCGAAAAATTTTGCTCTCGTGTAGCACACATAACTTTTCACTTCAGCAGCGAGAACACTATAGGAAATGAAATATATTACGTAACATTTTTTAAACTATACTTAATTAAATATTTTTAAGTTAAATATCAGTTTTAAGCAGTAAATACTTATTTTAGTTTAAATACAACAATAAGTTAAAAATTCAATGAATTACAATAAAAGATATAATTATCATTTTTGCTAAATTTCTTTAGTTAGTACGAAATTCCGAACGTGTTTGTCTTTGAGGTCGAATTAAAAATCGGAGTAACCCCATAACGAACACCTTTCATCCAATCGAACTGTTAAAAGTACGTCTAGTTTGTATTTAATCAAATATAGTTCCCATAATATTGCTCTATCAATTTAATATTTATAATCTGTACTATAATGCTTTGTATTGTTTTCTATAGCGCTACCTGCTAACATTTAACTTCATAACTCTAACGCAACTTATAACCAATTAATTTAACTTTCATAATCACACGAAATTTCTAACACAACACACTTGTCATTGGCAAAATCATCGGTATAACGATGGAAGCTAAAACCTAAATGAAGAAGAAGAAGAAAAATCGGAGCTGTTGGTACTGGCCACTTGGTCTTTGTCTCTCTCTCTTTTATATTGGCGGGAAAGAGATAGTGTCAATGTTTCGAATTAGAATTAAAAAGTTACTTTGTCCCACTCAGTGGGCAAAATCGCATTTTGTCCACTGTTTTCAGTGAGCAAAATCTACATGTTTGAGCTACTGAAGTGAAAAGAATATTTATATGTATAATAATTGTTGATTTAAATTTACTTAATGATTGTTTTATTTTTAACTAGCGACCCGGCCCGGCTTCGCCCGGATGCAATTATGCATTATTATACTTATAAACCTTCCTCTTGAATAACTCTATCTATTAAGACAAACCGCTTCAAAATCCGTTGCGTAGTTTTAAAGATTTAAGCATACATAGGGACGGACAGACGACAGCGACTTTGTTTTATACTATGTAGTGATAAATGTGAATGTAAAATTATTATTAATATCTCATGAAGTGAATTTATGTAATTCTTTTGAGATCAATAAAGTTCTTTAACCGTTAACCGTAACAATAGTTGTTGCCAACTCAAAGTTCTTCTTGGTAATTCTTCCGATAATCTTTCGGTAAGGAATGCGCTATGACGTAACGGTAAGAAATTGTCTGTGTGATGACGGATTTAGAATATAGTGTCACCACCCCATTCCATCCTAAGGATGTCGTAAGAGCCGAGAAAAGAAAATGACAGGGCCGAAAACAGAGAAGGAAAACTTGGAACAAAACCCTGTGCCAACCCGTCTGGTCAGCGTGGCACGGTGGGCTGATTACCCTCCCTGTGATGGGAGGAGGCCCGATTCAGCAGTGGGTCATTTATGGGCTGTGTAGAAGTTTCAGAATGAATATGGGGGGACGCAAGGGTTGTGGGAGATCAAAAAAGGGATGGATGGATTGTAAGAATGAGGAATTGTGTATGAAAGGTGTGACTGTAGATATGACGATTTATAGGAGTGTATGGAGACTACCAACTGGCGTGGGACAGGGGCCGTAAGATAATTGTAATTTTGAATATGACCATTTTTATGAGTTTTGTGATAAAACCTACGTAAATAAAGTCCCTTTTGAGTTTGAGTTTGAATCATAAACGAGGTATACGCCTTCAAAGGTTATGCGGCGTAACAATAAAGGCGATCAATGAAACGTGCTCGTTTTTTTTTCCAGCATCTCCAACGTTTAGAAGATAAAACGGCAACTAGAGAACATGGTGAAGAATCCGATGAAAGTTATAGCAACGAAGTCAGTGACGAATTTAGTGATGAATTGGGACAAGTAAGTTGATTCAGTATAGCCCATAGGTTTAGCAAGCTGAAGTGGGACGCCCCCCTGCTAGATGGAGCGACGATCTGCGACGGGAAGCCGGCAGCAACAGGATGCATAGAACCGAAGACCGGGTTCAGTGGCGAGCCATGGGGGAGGCCTGCGTCCAGCAGTGGACTGAAATAGGCTGATGATGATGATGATAGTTAAATAACTACAGAAGTACTCTTTTAATTTGTACAGTATAATCTAATAAGTTGAGAGTGCGGCCAAGCAATGTTAGGTAACTAATCATATCTGTAACCTTTTGAACTGTATCATAGAAATAATTTTGATTAGGCGTCTCGCAATTCATTTTTGCGACACTAACTAGAAAATAGCGGTCTATTAAAGAAACTACGGTTTCTCGCCGGTTTTTCTCTGTAGAGCTGCATTCCGAACAGATGGTAAAGGGTAAATTAATCTTGTCTAAGACACTTACAAATTGGCAACATATTATATGTATTATTAAAAATAATTATACAAAGCAAAGTAATATATTTTAGTTTACCACCAGTTCGGAACGCGACCACTGCTGAGAAGAACTGCCAAGAAACACAGAGAGCTTGCCATTTTTAGTACTTTGCGGTCCTATTTAAAAATTTAATATTTATTTAATATTAGTTCTATTGGATCCGGAAGGTGACTCTCTAAAAATTTTGATTTATTGTCGTCTAAAAGAATAAGTATCATAAATTGTTTTGTGTTTTAATTTCAGGGTGGCCCCACAGAAAAGCTTTTAAGGACGCGGAGAGAAAACAAAGCTACCCAAAAGGTATTTAAATACATATTTTAAATTATTTTCCAACCGCTATATCATCGGCGTTGAGTTTCAATTAATGCTTATTGGCTCCATCAGAACTTTTAAAAGTCACCCAAAGGGCAATGGACTTTGCCAAACTTGGGCAGCGCAGATAGCTCACAGGCCTGACGCAAGATGGGGCAGAAAAGTGCTCGAGTGGCGACCGCATTCCGGAAAGCGCAGTGCTGGTAGCTCTGTCACACGGTGGACAGGCGACCTGGTGAAGGTCGCCGGGAAGCGATAGATGCGGGTAGCTCAGGACCGGCCTTCGTGGAAATCTTTGGGGGTGACCTATGTCAAGCAGTGGATGTCTTTTGGCTGAAATAATGACGAATTTAAATTTGGTTTAACTCGTGCTAGCAACCAGCATCATTGCTTATTTTCATCTTTCCGCGCCCCGGAGTCCCGTATAATCCGGCTACCACACGGCCGGGTATCCATAACGAAAATAAGACCTATAATTTGAAAAAAAGCAACTACATGGTTTCTTGTCGACTCTTCTCTGTGGAATAGTATTCAGAACCAGTTTCAGTATGAATGACGACGCAATGGTTGTAGGAGACCAACAGAGATGCATTGTCAGAATGAGGAATTGTGTATGAAAGGTGTGAATGTAGGTATGACGACTGATAGGTGTGTATGGAGACTACCACCTAGTGTGGGACAGAGGCCGTAAGATCGTAATGGTAATTTTAAATACGACGATTTATAAGAGTTTTGTGATAAAACTTACGTTAATAAAGATCCTTCCGAGTGTGTAAGAAAAGGTGGCCGGAAGAGTAATAAGTCAACAATGTTTACAGGATAACAATACGCCTTCTGATCCCGCGGACTTTTGGTCTAAAGACTGGAATGAAGCAATAGTCAGGGGAAGTGAAAAGCTGGATAAGACCTACGGATTCAATTTAGAAAATGATAATGGATTTGTATGGAATGTAAGTATTCATGTGTGGGTACTAGAACACGCGATGTCTGATGTGGGAAAAATGTAAAGAAAAACAAAAAGAAAATTAACAGAAGAAATCTAACACTACTACTCAACCAATAAATGAGCCCTACTGTGCCAAGCTGGCCAGACGGATTGGCCCAGGGTTTCGAATCAAGTTTTCCTTCTCTTGCCTAGCCGGTCCTCAGCCGTGTCATTTTGTCGTCCTCTTACGACACCCTCAGGATGGAATGGGGTGGTGACACTATGTATTTATCCGTCACCACACGGAATCGATGTTAAATAGAAGTCTTTTAGTCTCTAGCACCAATTCGGTGCCATTCCACGGAGATGAGCCGGCAAGAAACTCCATGGTTGCTCCTTCAAATAAAAGGGCTAAACGTCTAAATCTGCAATATTTTGGACCGATGTCCATCTATTATAACATCTAAACTTCCCTGTACTTCAAAAGGCAAGTCAGTATACAGTTAATCAGTGCAAAATTACCCCGTACTACGCTGGCCAGACGGGTTGGTACAAAGCTTGTATCAAGACTTCCGTCCCTTGCGGCTTTGTCTGGTTCTTGCGACACCCTCAGTATGGAATGGTGGGAATGTGTATCATAAGACTGTCACGGACTTAATTATCTGAAAATAATTGGTTCAAGATACTCAGTAGTATCTTGAACCAACGATAAAAATTGAATTAAAGTTTGCCCCTTCTGTCTGTATTAATGTGTGTCTGTTCTCGTAGCTCCTAAACGAATGGACATATTATGACGGGTCTTTTTTTAAAGCAGATTTTCTTGTTGTTGTTCAAGACATATATACTATCGAAATCGTTTCAAAGTTTGGAGTCCTATTTGTATCGGGGTTTCCTTAACATTATTAATTTTGATTTTATGTAACTTTTAATTATTTTTTTACAGAACTTAGGTCCCATAAAGTATTCATACCCTGTTGGCAACACTAACGAGGAAGATACGGTGAGTCTGGTGTTAGTAACGCAGGATTATGATATTCATAACATTTTTTTTTTAACGAAACATTTCAAGTTTTTCTTCTCTCGCGGCTAGGTTTCCGGACTTGTCACTTCCTTTATCGGCTCTTACGATACCCTTCAGGATGGAATGGAGTGGTGACGCTGTGCATTCTACATCCGTCACCACATGGCTCCTTTTATTAAGTAACCCCAGCAATAGGTACCTATAACCTGTACCGCGGTGGCAGTTTACAAACATGAAATTCACGTACACAAATGACGAGGAGCTCTGCCTCTGGTTTATGCAAAGACACTTGACTGACCCCGGAATCGAACTAGGGACCCGTTGATCTAAAGTCGTTTGTACAAACACTTATTAAATTAAAACACTACAAACCTATTACAATTACCTACTACTACTGCTGTTCCGTCCGTGCCGTGACGGATTTAGAATACACAATGTCACCAGCCCATACCGTCTTTAGGGTGTCCGTAAGAGGCGACTAAAAGAACGCAAGAGGCAGATCACCTAGCCCCAAGAGAAGGAAAACTTGCTACAAACCCTGTGCCAACCCGTCTTGCCAGCGTGGCACAGTAGGCTAATTTCCCTCCGTGAATTTGGAGGAGGCCCTCAAACTCAAACTCAACTCAAATCATTTATTTCAATTGAACCTATTTACTGGTGTTTTTGAAAAGTCAAAAGTGAAGTTAGGAATCTAGTTGCATGTTCCAAAAAGTAGATCCTATGGAGAAGAACAGGCGAGAAACTCCATGGACACTCTTTTTATCATATTTTCTGTTACAAGCATCTGATTGGGTTACATCGTTACAGCCCATAAACGACCCAGTAGTGGGTCATTTATGGGCTGTAACGACTACTGTTCTACGTCTTTAATGGTGGGTTGCTGAGCCAACGATTAGTAGTAGTAACTTATAATTTTATTATAAAAACGAAATTTGCGCCAGATACCAAGAAGATAGTTACACGTTGACAATGCTAAATCACTGAAGGAAGTAATCACAAGACAGATAGTGTAATATAAATGGAATAACAGATCTTGGATCCAGTGAGACCACAAATCTGAAACAGCGGTACGCTTGTACCAACCCTATTATATCCTAGTAGTCATAATGTTATCATGTGTTACCGATTTCTGATGTAGATGTAGATATAAGATGAGTGACAGCCAAGTTTGACAATTCTTGGCTGTCACGTCTTACCCGCTTTCTCTCTCGCACACACGGTGTTTTTTAATTGTATGACTAATTCTGATCTCAGGAGACAATCTTCTACAAACTGTAAAATTTACAAGTAACTAACAATATTCTCAAAACACAATCTTTAGTTTGTTGGTAACAAGCGAGAACACCATGCAGAAGCCAATTCACATTGTAACGAGTAGCGAATGCGAATTATAATAATAGAATAATAAATTAATAACGAGCAAAGCTGTTGACCTAATTCAATTTTTTCAGGACGATAAATCTACAGAGGAAAAGCAAACCAACAGTGAATCTGGCGATATAGAAATATTGAACAATAAAAATGATGAAGATACAACAAATACTGAAGCAGGCAGTTATGAAATTAGCCCAGAAGATACAACTTCATCAGATTCTGTTGAAGAATCAGAAGACATTGCTACGAATGAAAACAATGGCGAAAATACAATTGACAGTAGCGAGCCTGAAGAGGAAGAATCGGATATCACAATGAGTAATGAAATGAACACAGAAGATACTACCAATGAGAACAGTATTGAAAACACAATCGATAGTAGTGAGGCTAAAGATAGTGAAGAAAAATTGGTAACAGAATACGAAGTAAATAAAGAAGTTAGTAACGAAATAAGCACAGAAGATTCTGTTGAAAAATCACACGATAATACTACTAACATCAATATTGAAAACACTGTTGACAATAGCGAGTCTAAAGACAGTGAGGAAGAAATAGAAAAAGAGGTAAACGAAGAAGGTAATTCAGAAGACGAAGTAAGTAATTCAGAAATTAACAATAACGACATCCCAGCAGATGCGAATATTGTTGAATCCGTAGATAATACAAATAACATCAGTTCCGAAAACAAAATTGACAGTAGTGAGTCTAAACATAGTGAAGAGAAATTTGATAAAGACACAGAAGCGAGTCATGAACCAGTTAATAATGAAATTAACCCCGAAGATACAAACGTCGTTGAGGAATCTGAAGACACCGCAAATGATAACAGTGTAGGAAATACAAATTATAGCAGTGAATCTAAAAATAGTAAAGAAGAAGTGGACAAACTGGAAAACGATAAAATTGATAACGAAATTAAAAACTCTGAGGTAACTGGCATACTTTACACGGACGAGGATGCTAAAGTTACAATACCTGCAAACGAAAGCAGTACTGAAACCCCAAATGATAGTGGAGAATTTAAAGACAGTGGAGAAAAGCTAAATAATGCAGAAAACAATAATGAAGATAACCTAGACGATACTGTCAAACCTCACTCCAGCGAAGTTTCTGCGGATATATCAACAGAGGACGAAGGAAATGAACAATCAAGTAATAATATCGAAACAGAAAATAGTATGGGAGAATTAAATAACAAAGAGCAAGTAAGTAATGAAGAAATTAATACTGTTACAAACCAAGAGGAAAGCGACGCGTTACATGTAACGACAGAAGAAAATAGTAGTGAAGGTTCAAATAATAACTACGTATCTGAATCTAATCTGGAAGGAGTAAATATTGAAGAAAAACATGATGCTACTTCAAACATGAATAGTGATGAAAACCCAAATAATAACGGTACTATCGATATTAGTGTAGACGTATTAAATAATGAGGATAAAGATGTCAGTAATGAAAAACTTGAATTTGCAAGTACCACAGAAAAAACAGACGTGTCGTCCGAAGAAGTTACTGAAGATATTACGACAGATGATGAGAGTCAGAACACTGTGTCAGAGGATAATATAGATGATTTAACTAATGTAGAAAACAAAACAAGCAATGAAGATGTTATCAATGACATTAATTCTGAAGATACGGCACTAGCGGATTCTAGTGACTCTTCTGAAGATATGATCACAAATGAGGATGGTCAGAAAGATTTACAGAATAACAATGAAGAGGACTTGAATAAAGAAGATAAAGAATTAACAGATAAAGAAGACAACAAGGAAACCAGCTCTGGCGAAATTACTGAGGATATAACTTCAAACGGCGTGTATAATGACAGCTCAATAAATGACGTGGTATTTGAAAATAATGAAGTAGACGAAAAGGGGGCAGTTAATGAACAATTGAATGTAATTAACGAAGAAGACATAAACCATAGCAATGAGCCGACAAACAGTGCAGAGAAATTGAACGACAATGAAAAAGAGTTTAATGAAGTAAGTGTCAACCCCGAAGATATGAACACAAATCAAGTTTCAGATGATAATCACGAAGATACAACTAATCATACTGAATCTGATAATAGTAAAGAACAATCGGATAGTACTGAAAATGATAGTCAGATCAATAAGCAAGACAATGATATTTTAAACTCTAGTGATGTTGATTCAACTTCTATTGCACCAGAAAAAGATTTAAAATATCTTTTACATATACTAACAGAAAAAGGTCCAGGGAAATATGATATAACTGAACTAAATCTTAACGAACATAAATTTAATATGACAATCATCAAACTAGACACGAACAGTTTTGTTCTACACGGAACTACGAATGAAAAGAATGATACTATTGAGAAGCCGGTAACGAATACAGTGTCACCACCCCAAACCGTTCGGCGAGTGTCGAAAGGCAGAAATCCTAGCCGAAGAAAAACACGAAAGGAAATCTTCTAGATTTTGCCTCCGTAAAATTCGAGGAAGCCAAATAAAATTTACCAAAGACGGACATGGATTCGCCTCCTCCACAAATAATAATAATAATATACTACTATTCAACCCATAAATTACCCATTGCTGAGTCAGTCCTCCTCCAATTACATGGATGGAAATTAAGGCCCGACTCAGACTCGGGGTCATCTAAGAGCTGACCATAGACTACTAGTACTACACTAGTAGTCTATGATATTTAATACACTCCAGGAAGTTTCTTTCTCTCACTTAGAAAGGTCGAAAATTTATAACTATAAATAAAAGACGTTATACTGAACACATTGTTTTATTACTAATTAACAAAATGCTGACATTATGGCACTTGGCAATAATTCGATTCAGACTTAATCCATAGACACAAAAGGATAAATACAGTCTGCGCCAATCTTTATGGCCGCTCTGAATGTAGCCGTGGGTACGAACTTGCGCATCGTACATTTCATAACCAATACGAACGTAGCTCACTCTCATTAACACGCGGGTGGAGAGAACGCTTGCGGGTGGAAGACGTGCCCTGCCTCCCCGCCCCGCGTACGTCCCGCTGATACCTCATTTTGTGTTGTGCGCAGCGGCATTCAGACCGGCCATGAAGATTGGCGCGGACTGTACAAATTCTTCTTATTTTAAATAATATATTTTTGTATTGTGTTTGCGTAAAGACAACCTCTTATTACCGCATCTATATGGTGACATCAACACCCCATATTGTATAAGTGTATCGTAAGAGCCGAACTAAAGGAAATTAGAATATATCAATAATCACTTCAATAATAATAATAATAAATATCCTTGGACATTTCACACAACGCCATCTCGTCCCAAGCTAAGCAACTTAATGCTTGTGTTATGGTAACGAGATGGATGATAAACTACTTATATACATTTTTTTTTGTAAATACATACATATTATAGATAGAAATGACACCCAGACTCCGAGCCAGTGCCTCTGGTTTAGACAAAGACACTTGCCCGACCCCGGAATCGAACCCGGGACCCGTTGATCCAAAGGTGGCACATATAACCATATAACTTGAAACCCTGTGCACAACCGTCTGGCCGGGGCATAGTAGGCTAATTTACCTCGATATAATTGGGGGAGGCCTGTCTCAGCAGTGGGTCATCTATCGGCTGAGTAAATGTACGATACGTTGTATATAACAAAGTCGCTGTCGTCTGTCCGTCCCTATGTATGCTTAAATCTTTAAAACTACGCAACGATTTTATAGCGGTTTGCTTTAATAGATAGAGTGATTCAAGAGGAAGGTTTATATGTATAATAACTAGCGGCCCGTCCCGGCTTCGCACGAGTGCGATGTTGCAAAGCGAAGCTAGTCAAAAAAAAGTAGCCTTAGTTACTCCTTATATCATCAGCTACCTATCAGTGAAAGTCCCGTCAGAAGCAGTCCAGCCGTTCCAGAGATTAGCCGGAACAAACAGACAGACAGACAGACAAAAAAATTAAAAATGTTGTTTTAGTCTATGTACTGTGTATACATACTTACGCATTTAGTAAAATGTGGTTATTTTATTATTACAAACACACTCCAATTTTATTTATTTGTATAGATACATGCATAATATTGCAGTGAAACACTGATAAATATAGAGGTATGTCATTTGATGTCGTACACAAACACATTTCTTTATTGCAAGGGTATATTTAGTATCAGCATTGCACCCGTGCGAAGCCGGGGCGGGTCGCTACATTTCATTTCAATAAAAATAATATTTTTGTAATCAATACATCAATAGACAAGATATAATTCTTACAATCTATATAAAATATAAACTCTTCTACATAATTAGAATTAACATACTTATAAACATTTCAATATATTAGATTAGAATGCAATGACAATTCGAAACAGGGAATATGCATTTGAACATTTCTCTGCCATGCTGATGTTTTTGGCAAGCGGGTAATTCTTATACGTACGAATTGGTCTGTAGACATCGTTGGCGTTAATTATACATGCATATCCCATATTGTAGTAGTGTCTAAGCTATATGGCTACATAGTGTTTACACATATAATAAAAAGTGTTTACATTAAGTGTAGACTGGGCAATAATATTCTCTTCACTAAACTCAAGCGCCATATCATGAAATTCTCATTATTGATCACCATTTTAAGAATACAATTCGAAGGTTGGCGCTTTCAAATACTTCCACAGTCTACCTTGAAAAATAAATTACTATCAATGCGTACTTAAAACAATTTATTGCTTAAAATATAATCCTTTAAAATATATAATAAAATATTGCCAAGATTCGCATATTGCTCCCACATTATAAACAAAAATGATAAAATAAAAATAGTTTGAAGGCAAGATGGTAGTGAAATTAATTCGACAAAACCTATACGTACCTTATAATTAATTGAATGTCATAATCTGTACCAATAACTGTTTGGCTCACAACTTTGAATACAATATTTTATTTATCATAAGCTACAACTTAAAAAAGTCCTTAATATTACTCTATAAGGTTCAAAATAGAATAATGGGAATAAAAGTAGGAGAACACGGAACAAATATAACAAGAAATATTAGTAAAACATAATCTAGAAAATAAATAAACATGATACGGTTTATACCTGACGTATGAAGAATATATTGTATAACTGATAGTGTATTTGATTAAATGTAAATTAATAAACAAAGTGTATATAGATTAAGTGTTTTCTAGGAAACATAATTCGATGTAAATACTTGATTACATGTATTCATGAACCTATGGTCAAAGTGTGTAATCAGTAAATATACATTTAGCGTGATATATCCATAATTTATATCGTTTACTTAAAGTAATTTGGATATAAACAAAGTGTATAAAAGGTATCTGATATCATTTAAATGAATATACTAATAACACGGTGAATTATTGTTACCGTTTACGGTGTAACTGGCACAAAGTGATTCACAAGACAGTACAGTTACATTGCATATTACGCACTTAATAAACTGAATAATTATCTAATTAAGTATTACCCCTGAAAATATTATCCAATTATCCTATACCACATTCATTTAATATCGTCGAAATTAAGTGTCATCGGCCAAAGAAAGTGTGTGGAGGTTAAGTGTGTATGTAGAAAATAAATAATGCAATGCAGAAGGAAACACTATTCCCCGCTTATCCTCAGCTTTATTCAATTTCCAACAATATATTATTTTCTTGAAACCGTTACGCATATTTAGTATCGATCACTTAAAGGTTTACCAAAAAAAGTGTTATTAATCTGATAAAGTGTAATCGAATTAACAAAGTGTCATTGGTCGAAAAGTGTTATCAGACAACACTTGCTTTGTCTGATAACACTTTGTTGTGTTGTTGTGTTACAACAAAATAGTAATTACGTACCGTCAAAAAACACGCCGTTAACTTATCCTTTCCGTAATATTGATTTTGGAAGCCACCGTTCACGTGTCGTGATTTTATTTTCCAATTACACTGTACGAGGTACATATTACAGTATACACTTTAAGTGTCATCGTTCCCTTAAGCATTACCAAAGAGTTAACAATCCAATATTGCATCAATAAAACTTTCTTTACATAACAAAGTGTGTTCGGACAAAAAAGTGTCACTAGCCAAATAAAGTGTGTGTATGGTAAAGTGTTTATCCAGTAAATAAATAGTGTTTGTACTAAAGTGTTAGCTAGGCGCCACGTACCGCCGTAAGAAGACACCGTTCACATAGAGAGCTATTCCCCGCTTATCCTCAGCTCCGCGAGCTCCTTCTCCTCGTCCACTTCGTCTTCTTCCTCCGCGTCGGAGCCGTGGATTGAGGCCGCTGGTGTTGTAGCTCCTGCGGGGTGAACGAGTTACAAGCAGCTCTTTTTAAAGTAAAACTTCTAATGCGACTTCCAACTAGGTTGCGTTAAACGTTTAACGCGCAAGAGGGAGAGCGAAACTCAAACTCAAATAATTTATTTCAATTGAACCTATTTACAGGTTTTTTTGAAAGGTCGAAAGTGAAGTTAGGAATCTAGTTGCTTGTTCCAAAACGTAGATCCTATGGAGAAGAACAGGCAAGAAACTCCATGGACTGTTTATAATATTTTCTGCTACAATCATCTGATTGGGTTACATTGATTTCGTGTTTAATTATAGTAAGCTAAGATGTGAGGACAATGTAACATATTTCACAACAGATGAGTCCAGGAGATCAATACAAAGCTATGGATGTCAATAGCAGTTAAGAGATAACCGGCCCCAACTGGCGTCACCCGATCACGAGCATGACGCATGAAAGAAAGATACACAAAGGTAGAAAGTAGGAGAGAGAAAGAGAGGGGGTCATAGATTTGGATATTTCTCCACTCGAAAATGATAATTGAAAGATGCGATCAATTGTGAATTGTAAGCAATGTTAATAAAGTTTGTCATAAAAAAAACAATAGGGTTTCCCTAAAAATCAATTTATACCCCTATTTTCATTTCCACATTACGAAGTTTCACTTATTCCGCGCGGAGGGACTTCACGCCCTTACATATTTTTTTTACACTTCTAGACGAGGTACAGGGTATAATAGAAAGGAGAACCTAAGAGTTTAGCCATGGTCCCCAAGATAACGAAGCATGTTCCTCCATTAGGAACGCAACTCGTGGCTTTTAAAGGACTCTGTTGGTTTGATTGGGTAGGTTTTTAAATTGATTCCGAAAGCCGATCTATGCGTGAGTGAGCTCTTCTTATAGATAGCTAGTTAGTAAAATTAGTAATCACTAGGGACCGGGACTCCCACCCGTAGGTAGGAGAGATGATGGATGAAAGAAAGATAAAGTATGAAGCATGAAAGTACGAGAAGCAACCAAGAACTGGTATGAAAGGATTTTAGCTTAGAAATAGCTCTGAGTATATTTGGCAGAGAGTGAGATGTAGAAAAAAAAAAAGTAGTAGTAGGTACCTATAGAATTTTTTTTTGTTCTTTTCAACAGAACCAATCATGTTTTTAAATCAAAATCAACATGCCGAATCGCCAGCTTCCAAGCCTACATCCATGCTAATATTATAAAGGGGAAATTTTTTTATGTAAGTAAGTTTGTAAAGAATTGGCTCAAAAATAAATAGACCGATATTCTTCCACCATTTAAATGCTACATTATCTTTTTATCAGTGACTTTTAATGTCTTTGACCCTAGGCTTGCGTGATAGAAGCAACGCCAGGGTCTGCGACGGAGCAGGCAATTCAGGGAAATGCCCTGTCGGGCACCGGCTCTCTCATGCACACGACGGAACACAGCAAAACTGCTTGGCGCCGGACTTAGATGTGAGGGTGGTAGCTAGCCGGGCGGACCATTCGATACTACCACCAAGTGTGCTGGGTTTTGTTGACTTTTACAACACGCGTTATTTCCCGGCGTGCGGTGGGGAAGTTTTATATTCTGTCAGCAACCCATATCATCCCGAGGGTGTCGCAAGAGGCGACTAATGGAATACAAGAGGCAGATCAGGTAGCCGCAAAAGAAGGAAAACTTGATACAAACCCGTCTTGCCAGTGTGGCACAGTAGGCTAATTTCCTTCCATGAATTTGGAGGAGGCTCGACTCGGTTAGTGGGTCAGTAATGGGTTGAAACGAATATAGGCTATTTTAATTGTAAGAATAAAAAAGGATGCCTACTAAAACTTGTCCACCCGTGCGAAGCCGGGACGGCTAGTCTATAATACGTGTATTGTGCTCAGAAAACTGTGCAATACTCTACTCTACTACATCAGACACAAATGCGAAAGTCAAAACCTTTCTAAGAGTGCACCGAATTGCACCCAAAACCCCGAGCGTGTCAACCCTAGATTGAGGGCCGCCATCACTTCCATGGTCCCCGGATTCAATGAGCTTTTTAGGCAGGCAACAGCGCCATCTGTCGAACACCAGTCACACTATTATAGACTGTATGGACTTGAAAATAGGGACTATAATAGCTGATTGGCATTTCAACAGATGGCAATATGATTTAGAATATATAGTTACACCACCGCATGGCATCTTGAGGGTGTAAAAGCTGATACAATTCTCGCCAAGCTTTATGGCCGCTCTGAATGTAGCTATTACGCTGCGCGGAACACAAAATCAGGTATCAGCGGGACGTACGCGGGGCGGTCCCCTCCTGTAGTCCACCCGCAAGCGTCCTCGCCACCCGCGTGTTAGAGTGAGTGAGCTACGTTCGTATTAGTTATGAAATGTACGATGCGCAAGTTCGTACCCACGGCTACATTCAGAGCGGCCATAAAGATTGGCGAGGACTGTACATGAAAATACAAGGCGGAAAGCCTAGGAGCAAGAGAAGGAAAACTTGATATAAAACGTGTTCCAGGCACTGTAGGCTGGATTAGGCCTCTTCCATTTATATGGAAGGAAATAAGCCAACTGTACCACGCTGGCCAGTCGGGTTGACACAGGATATAGTAAGTTATTGAGGCCAATTTATGTGCCTACGTGTACTTTATGTGTCGACTAAAGGGACTGACAGTCCCTTTAGTCGACTCTCAACCTCAGGATGGAACGGGGCGGTACCACTATGTATCCTAAATCCGTCACCACACCAACATGTAGCCGATAAAATAAAACAAAAACGTTAATAAAAGAAAAAGCCACTACAGAGTTTCTTGCCGGCTCTTCTCTGAAGGATTCAGAACTGTAGGTCATTGGTGAATGAGCTGTATATTGTGACCCGTCAAAAGAGCTCACTCGAGTCAAATTGATTAATAGTTAATTAATCATATTTATAATCAAAGATGGCGGCCCCGATACGCAATTAAAAAAACAACCTAGTTCTCATTGGCGGCGCAATCGTTCAGTTTGGCGATCAGTTGGTCGATTTGTTCGGCGACCGCTTCGTTCAGAGGTTCTAGAAAGTTCTCGTTGGGAGTTTGGTAGTTTTCGTGTTCCGACTCGGCAAAGTTCGGCTTTTCGAAGCTGACCTCTAGATCAGCGCCATCTGTCGGCTCGTCGGATATCTCGAGTACCTCGAGAGACTTTTGTATGTTCAATAGATGGCGCTGTTTCGAATCGTTCTCGTTTTTCTCCTCGTTAGGCGACGGGCATTGGCGACGTACTGGATATTGTTGTTTCATTTTAATATAGGGGGTTAGAAAAGGATGCATTATGGTTAGAATCAATGTTAATAACGCTATGATGATTTCTTTGAGGTTTGGCACACGTATTAAAATACTTACATAACTGAAAAATTCTATCTTTTTTTATTGAAAAAAAGGTAACCTCTGCATTAGGTTATAACTTGTATGGCGGAGGCAGTTTACAAACATGAAATTCACGAACACAAATGACACCCAGACTCGGAAGTGTCTCTGGTTTAACAAAGACACTTGCCCGAGCCCGGAATCGAACCAAGACCCGTGCTCTAAAGAACATCTGACCCAACAAACTTGGTTATCTTCTTTCACATATCAAACGATGTTTTTCGCCGTTTTTCGTTAAGTCATTCTAGCATTATATCTTTACTAATATGTATATTTTAGAGAGGAAAGATTTATAAGTATGTTTGTAACGAATTGGCTCAAAAAATCCAGGACATATTTAAAAAGTCTTTCACCATTTGAATGCTACATTATCACTGATGCTATTTTCATTACAACAATTAAATAAGGATCCCTACTAAAACTTGTCCACCCGTGCGAAGCCGAGACGGGCCGCTAGTCTCCAGTTAGGGGGGTAAGAGGATACTTACTGGAGTGTGTGGGGCTGGGTGGTTCGGAGATCGGTCGTGGGTAGTTGAACTTCTTGCCCAATTCCTGGTCCATATGGTCGACGTAATCTGGATACACAGTCTTCAGAGCCTCGGCGCGGGCTTGTCTGTAGTACTGGAGGAGCAAATAATGACGGATTTAGAATACACACTGTCACCACCCCGTTCTATACTAACGTACGTAAGTGCCGACCAAAGAAAATGTCAAGAGAAGGAAAACTTGATACGAAACCCTGTGCTAATGCGTCTGGCCAGCATGGCACAGTAGGCGAATTACTCCCCTGTGGAGGAGGCCCGACTCAGCAGTGGGTCATTATGGGCTGAATAGTATTAGTAACTATTCAGCCCATAATGACTATGGGTAAATAGTATTAGTCACTATGGGCTCCATCAGAAGGCTCAAAGTCACCCAAAGGGCAATGGACAGGGCTATGCTCGGAGTTTCCCTGCGAGATCGAATCAGAAACGAGGAGATACGCAGGAAAACCAGGGTCACGGACATAGCCCACAGGATTGCCAAACTTAAGTGGCAGTGGGCAGGGCACATAGCTCGCAGGACCGACGCCCGATGGGGCAGAAAAGTCCTCGAGTGGCGACCGCCTTACGGAAAGCGCAGTGCTGGTAGGCCTCCCACACGGTGGACCGACGACCTGGTTAAGGTCGCCGGAAAGCAGAGGATGCGGGCGGCCCAGGACCGGCCTTTGTGGAAAGCTTTGGGGGAGGCCTATGTCCAGCAGTGGACGTCTTTTGGCTGAAATGATGATGATGTTGATGAGTATTAGTAAAAAAAACACATTGAATAACAACAGTAAGGAACAAAGAGACATAATGTTACTCACAATTCCCAAATTCCGCCAATCGAGGAGATCGGAGAGTCGTTCCGTTCTATTTCTCTGTATGATGCGCTGACGCCGCGATAGTCTGCGGACACACAGAACAAACTCATCGCTACAGGATGTAACCAAACACCTATATACACAAGTACATACACATGTACTGACTGCCTCGTTGGTCTAGTGGTTAGATGTGCCGCCTTTGGATCAACGGGTCCCGGGTTCGATTCCCGGGTCGGGCAAGTGTCTTTGTCTAAACCAGAGGCACTGGCTCGGAGTCTGGGTGTTTTCTATCTATAATATGTATGTATTTACAAAAAAAATATGTATAAGTAGTTTATCATCCATCTCGTTACCATAACACAAGTATTAAGTTGCTTAGCTTGGGACGAGATGGCGTTGTGTGAAATGTCCAAGGATATTTATTTATTTATGTAAATTCATAGAGAAAAAATAGAGATACACGCTTTGAGTATTCTTTCTGTTCCCTGCAACATGGTTGATAGGGGCGATGGAGACCACAAGCGCCATGCTTGTGAACAGGTGCCGTTGCTGCGGGTCAAATTAGAGCTCTTGCGACAAGTCTAGCAATAAAATATTATTTAGCATTTTAAAATTCAACGTGTGTAAATTTTACCATTTACCACCGGTTCGAAATAAAGTTCTACAAAGAAGAGCCGATACTTTAACAACAAGAAACTCTGTACTTGCTATTTTGGGTCGGTTGGCCGATGCATCAAAAGAAAACTAAGACTACTAGATGTTAATGATATTTGTCCCTTTGCGAATATTGCGCGAGTTTGCTACTTAATGATTAATATTATTTTTTTAATAATTTTATTGAATGTTTTTATCAATAGTTTTTTTTTTCATTATTTAAATAAATAATAAAAAATAATAAATATCCTTGTAATAAACATTTCACACAACGCCATCTCGTCCCAAGCTAAGCAACTTAATGCTTGTGTTATGGTAACGAGATGGATGATAAACTACTTACATACATTTTTTTTGTAAATACCTACATATTATAGATAGAAATGACACCCAGACTCCGAGCCAGTGCCTCTGGTTTAGACAAAGACACTTGCCCGACCCCGGAATCGAACCCGGGACCCGTTGATCCAAAGGCGGCACATCTAACCACATTTCACAATTAAGTCCAATAAAAAAAATCATTTTGATTTTGCTCTCAGAAATCTGTTTCAGCCCATAGACCGAAATCTGGCGATAAAAAAAAACTCACTTGGTGAAGTCAAACATGTACTGCGCCAGCTGCTGGATCGTCCCCTCCAAGGAGATGTACCGTCTGTCCACCACGTAAATGCCGTACGACATCGGGTCCGCCACGTGCTCTTGCATGAAGCAGCCGAACCCTGGAGCCAACAAATAGTTAGATTAGTTTATTTACTGTGGACTGCCTCGATCGGCTACGGTGGGATGTGCCGCTTTTGGATCAACCGGTCCCGGGTTCGATTCCGGGGCCGGGCAAGTGTCTTTGTGTAAACCAGAGGCACTTGCTCCGAGTCTGGGTGGCATTTGTGTTCATGTATTTCATGTTTGTAAACTGCCCCGCGATACAGGTTATACCTAGTGCAAGGGTTTCAACTAAACGCGGCAACTAAAATAATATAACATTAGCACGATAAACCGGTAACTACACACACTAACCTCACAATTTAAACCAAATAATTGTCAAAATAATTTTTATAACGCACCAAAAATAACTATTAAATTAATAAAGACAATAATTACGTATGAATTGAATATACTAAACACATCGGCAACAGCGAAGAGCGTATATTTCTCGCTCGGGTACACTCGGCGAGCCAGAGTTCACCCGATCGCGCCTTTCACCTCAGGCGTGACGGGTCAGCCTAATTTACTACCTACGGAAAAATCTGTGTGCGGTGCGCCAAAATAAGTTTTCACTTCAAAAACCGTCTCCGCCACGCTACCGCCTCTGGTCTCTGTGTTTACCTTTAGACCTGACGATCTGTAAGAGCTTTGAGTATATTCTTACCAGACAGATTGGTGGTAACGCTAGGGATCCCCATGACGGTGCATTCCGCCGGGGTGTACCCCCACGGCTCGTAGTAGGAGGGGAACACTCCCAAGTGGCAGCCGCGGACGAACTCCTCGTAGTCCAGCCCGAACAGGGGGTTGGTGGAGGTCAGGAACTCTGGGTGGAAGATCACCTGGAAGATGACAACTATTCTAAAGATAACCTGTCTATCACCATTTTCCTTGCGGTGACGGACTTAGAATACACAGTGTCACCAACTCATTCCATCCTCAGGGTGTCGTAAGAGTCGACAAAAGCAAATGCCAAGGCCGATAAGCAACCGCAAGAGAAGGAAAGCTTGATACGAAACCCTGTGTCAACCCGTCTGGGCACAGGCTAATTACCCTCCACGCATTTGGAGGAAGCCCGACTCAACAGTGGGGCATTTATGGGCTGAGTAGTAGCATCGTTGAGAAATCACTGACTACGGTTATCGGGGGATAGACGCCGCGGCCCCCAGCCGACATACCACCTCGTAGATGTTAATGATGGTGGTATCTGTTAAAAAATAGTGGAAGGGTACCTTGACTTTATCGTGCACCGTGTTGAAGAGTTCGCATCTCCGTATGGCGTTAAGCACGGGATCACTCCAGTCGTCGACCTGGACGAAATAATATCACCATTAAGTAATAACTTATGTTATTATTTTTTGTCGCGTGTTTATTTACTTTATTTAAATAAATAAATATCCTTGGACATTTCACACAACGCCATCTCGTCCCAAGCTAAGCAACTTAATGCTTGTGTTATGGTAACGAGATGGATAATAAACTACTTATATATTTTTTTGTAAATACATACATATTATAGATAGAAAACACTCAGACCCGGAGCAAACAAATATTTCTTCCTTGCGGGAATTGAACCCGCGACATGCTGCGCAGCAGTCGATCGCTCAACCACTGCGCCAACCGTGTCGTCCGTTGGCGCAGTGGTCATTTAATTCAGGACGTTTCGAATGCTTTGAAAAAGTCGTGGTAGCGGGAGAGACTAGATGACAATTGTCTTCAAAAGTACAACCCATTTTTTACGTCGGTGATCCTCATGGATTCCCGGCCGTTGGGACTGCTGACTGGGTTGTGTGGGACTCCGGGACGCGTAGAGATGGTGAATTGCGCCCCGACCTACCCACTAAAACCGACGGCGATCCTCGACTGCCCAAACCAGGGCCACGGGATTCACTCCCCGATTAGGAGAGCATGCTCCGGGACCCTGGGGACCTCGGCCCGCCTCGTTTAGTGGAGCCCCAAGCTCCAAGGCGGACCCCACCGATTACGTGGGGGTAGCTATAGTAAGAAAATATCCTAAGAAATAATTATGTTTGCAAACATGTAAACACAAATGACACCCAAACTCAGAGTAAGTACTAGTGATTTACAGACATTTGCCCGACCCCGGAATCGAACAGAAAAGGTGTGAATGTAGGTATGACGACTGATAGGTGTGTGTGGAGACTACCACCTAGTGTGGGACAGGGGCCGTAAGATGATAATGGTGTTTATAAATATGACGATTTATAAGAGTTTTGTGATGAAACCAACGGAAATAAAGTTCCTTTTGAGTTTGAGTTTGAACCGAGGAATCGTGATCCAAAGGCGGTACATCTAAGACCAACAAGGTGATCTTTTTGTAATTGCATATTTCGGTATATGTACACAACTACACAATTACACTAAGATTACACTGAGAGTGCTACTAAACCTAAACAATATATTATATTGACGAATGAATGAGTACAAGTAGGATTGTAAGCCTTTGAGACATAAAACAATCTTAAACTAATACATAGTGATATTACAGGATAGAAGGTACTTATTACATCACTATCACTACATAGTATAAAACAAAGTCGCTGTCGTCTGTCCGTCCCTATGTATGCTTAAATCTTTAAAATTACGCAACGGATTTTGAAGCGATTTTTTTAATAGATAGAGATTCAAGAGGAACACTGATAAATTTAGAGGTTCATCATTGCACCCGTGCAAAGCCGGGGCGGGTCGCTAGTTTATATTATATTACAACATGGCGGTCATATTACAATATGGGGGTAATATGACAAAGGATGTTGTATTACGTCATGGGGGTCATATTACACATGATACATAGACTGGTAAATATAAATAAAATGCCAAACAATAACTCACAACGTTGTGTGTCGTAACGGGGGGCAACCCATCCCTCTGCAATGCATAGATACATCGCTTGAGACGGACAGTGTCGTCTTTCTGTAAGAGCTCCGACGCCTCTGGTAAGTGACCCCTGGGGACAAAACATTTCTATACCTCACTAGCTGTACCATGCGCGTTGCTACGACACGAAAGATATTACACCTTTTTTAGTTCAGAAACCTTCCTGCTTCCCCAAGTCATTGATTACTGGTGTGTTCGCTATTGCTTGTATATCTTCCGTGACAAATATTCCATTAACAAATGACCTCAAGCACCAATAAATTTACTAAATGTTACCTATTGATGACCTGTTTATATTCTACTAGCTGTCCCGGCAAACGTTGTTTTGCCAAATAATTAACCATCTCCCGCGCAAACCCCACCCCGCGCAACCCTCTATGTCTTATGGTTCCAGAGATATCGTGATGACTCAATCTATCTATACAACATTGTTTTGCCATGTAATTAAATAGGGGTTGATCGTAGAGGGGTGAAAATTTTGGGTTGTTTGTATTTTCTTATGCGGAATCTTAAAAAAATAAAAGCAATGTTTTCTAAAAAAATGTTTTCTAAAAAATAAACAATTTTTTTTTTCTTGACCCCCCTTAAAATTTAGGGGTATGAAAAATAGATGTTGTACTATTCTCATATCTACCCAATATGCTCACAAAATTTCATCAAAATCGGTCAAGCCGTTTCGGAGGAGTTTGGCATCTAAAACTGTGACACGAGAATTTTATATATTAGATTACTAGCTGACCCGGCGAACTTTGTTTCGCCTTAAAGGCATTATATGAGCAGATTTTTGATTTTATTAACTTCAATTTTTATCAGGATAAATATAAATAAAACACTTATGATTTTAATTATACTTTATTGGCCATCTATTTTAGTAACTGCACTTTTCAGTGAATCACCTTGTGACAGACGACATTTTCGGTTTATTATCAGGCGCATGAACAAATAACGCAGATGGTCTTCTGACCCGGAATATGCCACATATAATTGATGTTGGGAGATACATTAATTTTCTAGATTTAGGCCACAAACTTTCCAGGATTGGCCCTGTGATTTATTATTGGTCACGGCGAATGCACGACGGATCGGAAATCATTAAAACTAAAACGGTATATCAGTTGATATCGTCGGGATCCTCGGATGAGAATTTCCTCACCTTCCAACTTTACTTTGAGTATATTCCATTGTTCATCAATTCACTTACCACCAAACGCGTTCCGTTGCACAGGTTTGGTGGTTTTGGTTTATATTTGGACGCAAACTTAGTACGTAGCCAACCTTTAGTCGTAAATTGTGCGGTGGTAAGCCAGGCACATCCAAGGAGTCTTTCTTTACACAGTCATTACATTTGAATTAATGCAGTGTACCAATGATTTCATTCTGAATTATGTTAGTTACTTAATGTCATCTACATATTTATCTTAGCCGCCAAAACAGCTCGCTTAGTCAACCATTCATTATTTTTGTGTTTGTGAGTTCGTCCAGAAGTCGTTTTTGTGTTTCGATGAACAGAAATTCTGAGAAAATAAAATCAATACTTCGATGATTTGAGGCAAGAGCAAATTTCAGCGGCAGCAGTCGATCTTGGAATTAGTGGCAGTGTTTGGCGGAAATAGCCAGACAGTAAAATCATTGCGCCTCCAAAACATCTCGAATCCTCACGTAGGTGTTCGGTCGGATGGGATAAGTGCTTCCAATACACGTGTTTACGCTATTGTACATTCGTCCCAGATGACGATTTTCCATTTTGATAAAACTTTAGCCGCTGAGGAGTGTTTTGTAATATTACATGGCATCTATTGGTCCAATGCGGACGCAAGTATGCAAGCAGTAATTAGTGCTGCCACCGTATCGAAAAGTTGCTCGAGCCAAATTATGTAGTACCTACTTTATAAATTTATTCTTGTGCCTCGAAAATTATCTAGTTGTTGATCTCTTAAATTTGCTCGACGATTTTGCATTCCCAACCGATCCGTTTCACGGGCTGCCTCGATTTGCTCTTGTGATTGAGAAGCACGGATTCAAGCCATACTAATGCGGTGATCTGTGCATTATTTAGTTCTTCTTCATTGTTCGGCACATTAAGCTAATATTTACTCGAAATAAATACATCAACCGGTCAACTTCAAAATGTCTAATTGTCAAATTTGTCAAACTATAGACAACATAGCGTTTAGCTGTCGGTGAAGTTTTTTTATTCCAGCATTTTGATAAACTATGTTTTATATCACGGTACGGGATTACACACATTTACACTTTCACGTTTATAATATTAAGTATGATTTTGTGAATTGTCCAACATCTTTATATTTAAAAGAAAGTCGGACATTGGATACCTAAGATTTTTATCCCGTTCCCGTAGAATGTGATATAATACCTACGTGGTATAACAAAGCGCAACTGACAGCGAAATCTTATGTTGTCTATATTTAAATATGGCTGAAAATTTGACAATTAGAAATTAAAATTTAACTTAATATCTCTATAAATTTACACACAATATCTTTATAAATTGTAGCCTATGTGTTATTCTGATGTAATGTATAAGCTATATTATTATAAAGTTTCATTAAGATCCATTCAGTCGTTTTTACGTGAAAGAGTAACAAACATCCATCCATCCATCCATCCATCCATCCATCCATCCATCTATCCATCCATCCATACTTACAAACTTTCACGTTTATAATATTAGTAGGATATAGCTTATATCGCGGACTCTGAGCGCGGCGACCGAATCAAGAAATTTCGTAACGAAAATGAAACCTAACACCCCACCCCGCTTACACACCCTGGGGAGGAGTTTAACTATATTATATTTAAAATCAAAACCATATCAGCGGGCAACGTGACCCCAGCGCCATCTAGTTACATTAAATACAACTCGACATTAAACATACCGCCCACCAATTTTAATAGCATAAGTTGATGAAAAATGCTATGCAATAGCTTTACCGCGATAGTCCCCGAGTGATACAATTAATATTTTTCTTTTTTTTTCAACGGGTTACAAATGACACCCACTCAGAGGAAGTGCCTCTGGTTCATACAAAGACATTTGCTAAGCCCCCGAATCGAACCCGGGACCCCGTGAACCAAAGGCGGCAATCCCAACCCGATGCAGTCACACTTGCGACACTAACCTGAGACAGATGTCGTACATCCTGCGTCCGACACTCAGCTGTATGTTGTGGATGGTGTCGCGCAGAGCTTTCGTGACGGCATGGCCTCGCAAACTCTCCACGTTGAAGTTGTTCGTCTTCGCAGGGAATATAAGGAACGCGCACACTGTCATTTCGGAGCCCGACGCCTGAAACCAAGAACTTGAGGTAGAGAGACCATCCCATTCCATCCTGAGGGTTTCGCAAGAGCAGATAGTAGAAAATGACATGGCCGAAAACCTAGCTGTAAGAGAAGGAAAACTTGATATGAATCCCTGTGCCAACCCGTCTGGCCAGCGTGACACAGTAGGCTAATTGCCCTCTAAGTAACTGGGGGAGGCCTGACTCAGTAGTAGGTCATTTATGAGCGGAGTACTACTCAGGAGTGTATGGAGACTACCACCTAGCGTGGGCAAAGGGCCAAAAGATGGTATTGGTATTATTATACCCTATTCAAGATAGCGTGATCGATTTGGCAGATGTCAATTTTTCTGATCGACTAAAAGGTATGATTCCGAACTACGTCGCGGTAATCCGGACCAGTAGTTCCGAGGTAGCACTTCTGCGTGCAGCGTACTTCGGAATCATACCTTTACTTTGCAATGGCGAATAGTGGTTGGAAACAGATAATAACTAGTAGTCCAAAAAATAACGGTTTAAAATACTTGTAACTGTGACGAGATGGTATGGGTGTATTATGTGTTAAATTCTTTATCACTTTTTCTTAACTTTTTAAGACAATATTCGAATAAAAAACATTTTCATTTTGAAATAAAATTCGTTGGCTTTAGCGCATTGAAATTTAACACTTTTTCAACTATTATTTTCTTTTCTTTTTTGTTTACTTTCATGGTCTGAACCGCCTATTTAAATTTGGCGGAAGGTAAAAAAATAACCCTGTAATATTAAATAGGAACTTATTATGAATATTGACCCACCATCGCTTATCTACCCAATGTTTTATATGTCTAGTGCAATAAAGAATTTCACACTTAATACACCCACGCCAACTTGTCACTGTTACAAGTATTTTAAAACGTTATTTTATGGACTACTAGATATTTTCTGTTTCCCATCACTAGCCCGTCTGTCAAATCGATCATGCTATCTTGAACAGGGTATAATTATGACAATTTGCAAGAGTTTTGTGATAAAACCTACGTAAATAAAGTTCCTTTTGAGTTTCTGCACCAGTGATATATGAACTAGCCGCGGATGAGGTGATGGAATTAATGTTTTCGTCAGTTTTTTTTTCTACTTACTTGACACTTATTGTTATATTTTGGACAATTCACACAATATTTTTATAAATTGTAATTCTATTTACATATTAGTAAAGTTTCATAAAAATCATTCAGTAGCTTTTACGTGAAAGAGTAACAAACATCCATCCATCCATACTTACAAACTTTCGCGTTTATAATATTAGTAGGATATTCATCATCATCATTTCAGCCTATAAATGGCCCACTACTGAGTCGGGCCTCCTCCAAAGTCATGGAGGGAAATTAGCCTATTAGTAGCATTACCTTCAAGTAATGGTTGAGCCGCGCCAGCGCCTCGATGAAGATGTCAGCCCCCTTGTTCCCGAACTCATAGCGCCCGGCGATGAAGAAGTACAGCGTTTTGTCCAGGTCGAAATTGAAGTGGCTGCCGGACGAACACACTGTCACTTGTCACATCGTAACATTATAATTCTTGGAAGTCACCGAATGACTGAATTCTCAGCTCAGACCCTGCTGCTGAGTCGGACCTCCTCCAGTTATGTGGAGGGCAATTATTGGGTGATGGACTTACCACCTGAATACATACCACCCCATTACATCCTGTGGGTGTCGTAAGTTTTTTTTTTTTTTTGTCGCCCGGGGTGAAATCCTTTATGGACTATCCCCGTCGGCCACGGGGATGGCCGAGGGGGGGGCGTGTGGGACTTTCCCCCAGAGTGGGGGCTTACCCACTAAACCTCCCTTGGGTGCTCCAACTCGCGTCCTTGTGCCAACCCGTCTGGCCAGTGTGGCACAGTAGGCTAGTTACCTTCCATGGACCTGGAGGAGGCCCGACTCAGCATTGCGTCATCTATGGGTAGTATATACGGATTTAGAATACATAGTGTCACCACCCCATTCCATCCTGAGGACGTCACAAAAGCGAAATGACAAGGCCGAAAACATAGCCGCAAGAGAAGGATAACTTGACTGTAATCCCTGTGCCAACCCATCTGGCCAGCGTAGCACAGTAGGCTTATTACCTTCCCTGCGATAAGAGTGTGGTGGCGGATTTAGAATACACAATGTCACCAACCCACACTATCCTGAGGGTGTCGGTAAGAGGCGACTAAAGGATCGTAAAAGTCGGATAACATAGCCGCAAGAGAAGGAAAACTTGATACCAAACTTTGTACCAACCCATCTGGCCAGCATGGCACAGTAGGCTAACTACCCCCTCCCTGTGATAGGAGGAGGCCCGACTCAGCAGTGGGTCATTTATGGGCTGACTAGTAGTACACTCGGTATATGTCGATTCATTCCTTACCCATAGAAGTGGCCTCTGGCGAACTCGTTTATCTTCTCTTTGGCCAGCGCGTGGAGGTTCTGGAACTCGTGCAAAGCCGAGAACTTCTTGACGTTGAGGCCGTTCGGAGTGATTATGTCAGGCTTACGTTTCAGGAGGTGTTCCGCCTCATACCCTGGGGATCAATAACTTGAAATTAACGAAATAATATCAAATATATTTGCCCTAGTCCCGGGTTCGATTCCGGGGTCGGGCAAGTGTCTTTGTGTAAACCAGAGGCACTTGATCTAAGTCTCGGTGGTATTTGTGATCGTTAATTAAAGGTTTGTAAACTGCCCTCGCGATATATACCTAGTTCACATGTTTTATTTGAAGGTTAATTTGAAGGAAATAAGACATTACACAACTTTTCAATACGCTTTTATTAGCTTCAGACGTATGTAAACTATGTAACGGAATCTTTGAACATGATTTTGACCCAGTTAAAAACGTCGGTTAAACTAGAAATTTGGCATACTTATTAAGGATCGATGACAATTTAATATTTTAAACAGTTTGACCCGTTATCCTTACTAGGATAATCGTTTTTTTTTTTAAAGACCGACAAGGTGATATGTCGCTCCTCTATGCAATAACTAATAGAGATGTATATATCATAAAGATGTTGCTAAATCAACACAAAAAAATATAAAATAAACAATAGTTAAGAAATACCAAAAACATATACGCCTTTTTAAAAAATCCAACAATAAAATAGAAAATATTTTGTTGTATTAAAAGCTTTTGAGGATATTATCAAAATAACCCATCTACTCATATCTGTTAATAAAATATTTATAACTATTGATACCATGCACCCCACGCTTTTTTTTACAAAAAATACTTTCTAGTTTTTAGCTGGATTCTCTAAAAAAGCTTTTTTTTATTTAACGTTATCCTTTCAGTAGTTATAACCGTGTGGTGACGGATTTAGAATACATAGTGTCACCACCCACTTCCATCCTGAGGGTGCCGTAAGGGCCGAGAATAGGATATGTCAAGGCCGATAACCTATCCGTGATATGACAGGATTATTATTTTTTTACGTCGTAGATCCTCATTGATTCCCGGCCGTTGGGGATTGGCCGGAGTATGTGGGACTCCGGGGCGCGTAGAGATAAATCCGTGATGTTCGTGATCCATGCATCTTCAGGGTATAAAAGATTGGGTTAGCTCACCAGTGATATCGGAGACCGTGGTGAAGACGTGTGTCATGTGCGCAGCGGCACGCTCCATGCAGTACCGGTGGTAGATCTGCCGTTTACCCGCCTCCTCGTCTACGGAGAACTACGAAAGACCAATATCCAAATTAACTGACTGCCACAAGGCAGACACAGGGTCTAGAGGTTGGATGTGTAGTGGGTCACTTTGGTTCGGTCCGATTTCCGAAAGCACATGCTCCAAGTCTGAGTGTCGTTGCGGGACATTAGCCTACTGTGCCATGGGTGAATAACGTTTGAACTGCTATTAATACGGGACTCCAAGCGCCACATGATGAAAGGGCTGCTATTAATACGGGATTCCAGGCGCCACAAGGCGGAGGACCTGATATTTATATGGGACTCCAGGGCGCCACAACATATAAATCAGCCACTGACCGTGGTATGGCGTTTTATGACTGCCCAACCAGGGTAGATTTCGTGCTCCAAGATCCCTGGGCCACAAGGCTTAGTCAACTCCGCCGGTTCGCCGTCGATATAAACCCTGCTCAAACTCGTCTTCCATTAATTGCAAAATAAATGAGTGTTACCTTATCCAAGTTGTTGTAGAAGTCAGTGTTGCCAGCGCACAGGTACCTGCCAAGCAGCGTGGCGTGGGTCGTGAAGACAGTGGCGACATCTACATGCCGAGTTCTGGCAACACAAATTAAAAAGATCATTTTAATTTCAACACCACTAAACTTTTATATAAAAAAAATAGATATATTTACCCCATAATAGGATACGTTTTGTTTAATCTACCGCACGCACAATTTTTTCTTTTTTTAAAAACGAATCCTTTGCCCTAGGTATAACCTGCACTAGTTTACAAACATGAAATTTACGAACACAAATGACACCCAGACTCAGAGCAAGTACCTCTGGTTTAAACAAAGACACTTTACCGACCCCGGAATCGTACCCGGGACCCGTTGATCTAACCCCTAGACCAACGAGACAGTCAAATTGGTAGTTCACCAGTCTTGTTTAAGCTCACTACCACTATCTACTACTACTCGGCCCAGACATAACCCACTGCTGAGTCGGGCCTCCTCCAATAATATAGAGGGTAATTAGCCTACTGTGCAACGCTGTCCTCCACGGCTTTTATATCAAGGTTTCCTTCTCTTGCGGCTAGGTTCTCGGCCTTATCATTTCCTTTTTTTTTTCTTTACCAACTACTTGAATAAGTAGTTGGTAAAGAAAAAAAAAAGGAATTGCATTGCCTGCCCTAGGCATTCGCCTAGGGCAGGCAATTCAGGGAAATGCCCTGTCGGGCACCGGTTCTCGCATACACATGACCAAAACTGTACAACTGCTTGACTTAGATGTGAGGGTGGTAGCTAGCCGGGTGGACCATTAGATCCTACCACGAAGCGTGCTGGGTTTTGTTGACTTTTACAACACGCGTTATTTCCCAGCGTGTGGTGGGGATGTGTAATATTCTGATAACTTCAGGAATGAATGGGGTGGCTAAATCAGTCACGGCAAGGACTCTACCTCGCATCTGTGCAGTATAGTTGGCCTGCTCACCTGAGAACGATGAGGCCAATGCCAGCCTGCCACTCGTGGAAATGTGCCACTACCCTTGGCGGGGTATCGCTGTACCCTTCAGCCGCCTTGCGGAACTGAAAGCAGAAAGACCCTAATAGTATTTCGACATTTAAATTAAACGGATTTATCGCGTGTAGATTACATTAAATAATTCCAATGTGGAATAATTGCGCAAACCTAAAAAATCATTATTGTGCAATAACTTGTTTTGAGATTAACGAGAACCGCTGAAAATCGAGAAAAGTGGTAGCATTTGGAGGATGCTTTTACCGCTCTAGGCGGTCCTTACATAGAATATTCAAATTAACGTAATAAAACCAAATAACGAAATAAAATATTAAATACACTAATATACTAACTTAGATTAGATTTTTCACACATAGTTTATCTATAAGTTTTGTTATATAATAGGTATATGATGAAATGTAACTTGTAAGGAAATAAAAGCTTTTTATTTTTTTAAGAGTCGCAAAGTGCAATTAGCAGGTACAGTCCTCGCCAATCGTTATGGCCGGTCCGAATGTGGCCGAACGGATGTAACAAAATTAATTATTTTTTTCTATTCCAAAACTCTCACAATACGGCTTAAACTCACCTCAGCAATGAGCTGGGCTACCATAAACCCCAGGATCACGGCATCATTGGCTTCCACATCGAGGTGCGGGATCCCAATCCCGCAGGTGGACCACAGCTCCTGCTTATAAGCGTCCAGCTGCCAGGCCCCGGAGCCAATATCGAAGAGGATGATCTGAGGGTTTCCATCCACCAGCCACGTGCCCGTGTGCAGCTGGAAGAGATGGTAAGTGGACCGTGGTGCTTGTCAACCATTACAGATGTTTTTGCACTTATGGATCGCGGAGACCCCGGTTATAATCCGGGTCAGTGAAATCAAAAAATATTTTCCACAGGTTCAAAATACTCCTCTTCAGAGATGAGCCTATTTGAAAACCATTTGGCGTCGGTTAAATAGGGGGATGTTTCAGATGTACGTTACGATGGAATCCCTCGGTTCTTTTTAAACAACGATACCCTCGCACTACATATAATATGAACACTGTTAAGGTGGATGCTCCAGGGTAGCCCGCGAAATTCAAATTTTCTTACCATTTTTGCAATTTGCAGGTCAGTGCTAGGTTGTATGTTGATTAAAATGTAATCGCGAATAACATTTTAATCAACATACAACCTACTAGAAAAACCTTTTCAACGTCAAAGTCATTCTTGCACCTTTATGAGCTTGGAGGGTTGTATTGATGAGTTTGATGATTATAATTCTATAACTACATACGTCTTACAGCCGCGAATCAAATGTTCATCATCATACAACCTAGCACTGGCCTGCAAATTGCAAAAAACGTAAGAAAATTTGAATTTCGCGGGCTACCCTGGAGCATCCACCTTAACACTGGGTGTGGGGAGGGGCGGTTCTTAAAGGTAAAAAACGGTTTATGTCGATTTCCGGCAAAACGACAAGTCCTATGGAAAAACATTAAATGACAAAGTTGTAGGTCATAAAAAGATTTACAACTTTTGTATTTGCACTTTTGTCACATAACCTCAAAATTTATGTGAAAAATTCAAATATCCACTTCATTTTTTCTTCTCGAAATTTGGCGAAAACTTACCTTTTTATGTCCCACTAAAACCAACGGTGTCCCCGTTGGTTTTAGTGGGGAACTACCATATTTCAAATAGATATTATATCTATTATCTTTAAATGAGCAATTCTTGTATATACGAGGGTGAATCAAAAAATTCTTGGAATCAATATTAAAAAATGCAAAGATTTAAATAATAATATTTTATTTTTCTACATAATCTCCCTCCAATGCAATGCATTTAGAATAACGCGTTTCTAACTTCCTTATTCCTTGTGAAAAAAAATTATTTTCTTGACTCTCGAAAAAGTCCTCTACGGCAGCTATAACCGCGTCATTATCGTGAAATTTTGTTCCACGAATTTCCTCTTTTAATTTTGGAAATAAGTGAAAATCACTTTGGGTTAAGTCCGGAGAATATGGTGGGTGGTCAAGGAGATTGAAGCCAGCACAGTGGATTGCGTTGAGCGCAACTTCCGATCGATGGGCAGGAGCGTTATCTTGAAGGAACAACACGCCCAACGACAGTTTTCCACGACGTTTTTCTTTAATCGCTTCACGCACTTTCGGGATTAAATTTGCATAATAGGGTCCAGTTATCGTCTGGCCTTTTGGCATGTAATCAATAAAAAGGATTCCTTCACTATCCCAGAACACAGAGGCCATAACTTTGCCAGCGGAAGGAGCAACTCGAAATTTCTTAATGGATGGAGAGGATGGTCGTTTCCAAGAGATGCTTTGTCTTTTAGTTTCAGGATCAAAATGGTGGACCCACGTTTCATCCATGGTGACAAGACGACGGCAAAAATTATCCGAATCACGCTGGAACATTTCGAGATTACGCTTGGAAATTTCCAAACGTCGCTTTTTGTTTTCGTCGGTTAACATTCGTGGCACCCATCTTGCAGACACTTTTTTGAACCCCAGTGAATCAATTAAAATGGATTGAACGCTACCAAAAGATATCTTTAGGATCTCAGCTATATGTTTTATAGTCATTCTTCTGTCTTCCAAAACCAGATTCTCAACCTTTTTGACATTTTCTTCTGTAACGGAGGTTGAAGGCCGCCCAGAACGCGGGTCATCTTTACAGCTTGATCTACCTCTTTTAAATTCAGCCACCCAGTACGCAACCGTAGAATAGGGTACAGCATCACCCCCTAATGTCTGCTGAATGTCCAAAAAAATTTCCTTCGTAGACATTTTTTTCAAACTGAGATATTTTATCACCGCACGTAACTCACTTTTATCCATAATTTTGACTTTTTAGCAACTCGTTGCACAAAAAAATTTATTACATGCGAACGAACTGACAAAAACAAGTGACAGTCTGCATAAATATAGTGTGATAGACACTCTTTAATTTGAATATCGAACTTGATCCAAAAAGGTTTCATATATATGCACTTCTAAGAACTTTTTGATTCACCCTCGTATATATATATATATATAATTGGAATCTCGGAATCGGCTCCAACGATTTTCATGAAATTTAGTATATAGGGGGTTTCGGGGGCGATAAATCGATCTAGTTAGGTATCATTTTTAGAAAATGTCATTTTATTCGGGTTTCGGGGGCGATAAATCGATCTAGCTAGGAATCCTGACATCTATTGGCGAATTGAGCACAACAGTAGATGGCGTTGTTAAGTAACACGAAGTCAATGAGTGTTTTCGTAATTCGTACTTAAATATAATTTCCAAAAAACACAAAAAAAACCGAGCAGAACTCGGTCATCCAGATATTCGTTTTTTATTACATCACAGGTTCAATATACCTTGTAACCCTGGCTTCTCATGGCGTTGACGGCTGCTGTCAAGGGGGAATTTGGGGGGAAGTCAGCCTCTTCCACTTCTGTCCTAGCGCAGTGCTCTTTATACGGACCTAAAAGTTAAAAAAGAAAAATTAAATATTTCTTGAACTGCTGTTAAAACTTGTGATAATGATGACATAAGTATTTTATGTAGTGTAAAATACAACGTTTATCTTTTTTTTAAAGTGACTTGTATGCCTTTGACCCTAGTCTTGCGTGATGGAAAGCAAGGACAGGCTCTCAGATGGAGCAGGCAATTCAAGGAAATGCCCTGTCGGGCACCGGCTCTCGCATACACACGACGAAACACAGTAAAACTGCTTGGCACCTGTATCGCGGGGCCGTTTACATATGTAATTCACGCACACAAATGACACCCAGACTCAGAGCAGTTGCCTTTGGTTTACACAAAGACACTTGCCCGACCCCGGAATCGAATCTGTGATCCAAAGGTGGTACATCCAACCCCTAGGTGAATAATCAATACAAATGATCGCGAAATTTTGTAAGTATAGATGGATGTTTGTTACTCCTTCACGTAAAATCTACTGAACGGATTTAAATGAAACCTTACAATAATATAGCTTACACATCCCAATAACACGTAGGCTACAATTTACAAAGATATTGTAAGTATAGTAAGTAGAAAAAAAATCTGACGAACAAATAAATTCCATCACCATGCGAGTAAAACCGCGGGGCGCAGCTAGTACCTACTCTATAATTGAACTGAACGCTTTCGATAGTAAGACTTACCCAACAAGCAATAATTGTCCCCCATTTCTTCCGTAGATACATACGCCTTAGATCTGATTACCGTGTATATACCACCAACTGAAAAACAAGACATATAACAATACACTTATTTCAAAAACTTGTTAAGTAACGTCTCAGTAACTTGAATGTCTAGTCTCAGACAAAGCGCTTAACGCCGCCTAGGTTAGAATAAAGGAGATCGGGTTACGCCCGCCTGACGCCTGGCTCTGTCAAAGGAGCTGTTTTAGGTCCATAAGTAAATTACAAGACGTCTTAAGAAATTGATGCATGATGACGGATTTAGAATGCAAAGTGTCACCACCGCAAACCGTTATGAGGGTGTAGTAAGAGCCAACAAAAGGAAAACCTCGTGCCAACCCGTCTGGCCTGCGTGGCACAGAACCCAAAACGAAGGGGTACCTTTATTGGCCGCCTCCCATGCCGTCTCGAAGGTCCATCTGTTCTCATTGCTAGCGGCGTGACCTTTGTCCATGAAGGACAAGAGGTCATGCGTGGAATCAGCACGGTAGAACCGCCTGGATGACCTGTCCCTGGACATTGTGACCTGGGGACAGAAAAAAAAGTTTAGCTTTAGTAAGGCATGCCCGACTGGAGAAAGGACCCTACAAAATACTACTACAACTCAGCCCAGAGGCAGCCCACTGTTGAGACGGACCTCCTCCAATTACAAGGGATGGTAACAAAAAGAAATCGCCTAGATGCTCTCTCGCAAATCTGTCTTAATACGGCCTTGTACCTAAAATGGAGATCTAAAAAGAGCAACTACAGAGGTTCTTGCCGGCTCTTCTCTGTAGAGCTGCATTCCCAACCGGTGGTGGATGGTAATTTGTAAATTTTAATTTGTTGTTTGACTTGTCAAAATAGCTCTAATGACCCAACTAGATTAAATAATTTTTGAATTTCATAAGATCGCCATTGTCTGACGTCATGTTTTTGTTAATGGTCACCACAATATAATATCACCAATACTTCTGTAGCGACCAGTAAGCATCATACTTTACACAATTAACCCAAATATCCTAAAAACTATCAACATAATGAAATATCGCGCAGTGGTTGAGCGATCGACTGCTGCGCAGCATGTCGCGGGTTCGATTCCCGCATGGAAGAAATATTTGTACGACCTACAAGTATTTGTTCCGGGTCTGGGTGTTTTCTATCTATAATATGTATGTATTTACAAAAAAAAAATATAAGTAGTTTATCATCCATCTCGTTACCATAACACAAGCATTAAGTTGCTTAGCTTGGGACGAGATGGCGTTGTGTGAAATGTCCAAGGATATTTATTTATTTATTAAATGCGAAATTCAAAAAAAGTCCTACACCGCGATAGCGAACTTTACAGAGCCATTCGCACGGTTAAGAAATCCCGACTACAATTATCGGGGGATAGACGCCGTGGCCCTTGCCAGACATATCACCTCGTCTGGCTGGATGATCATCCCTTTGCGCCTGAACTTCTCTGCCCATAGTAGACTCACTGCCAAGTCAGGCTCCCTCCAATTACAAGGAGGGTAATTAGCCTGTGCCAGGCTGGCCAGACGGGTCTTGCGGGTAGGTTATCGGCACGATCCACTGTTGGAAATTTCATGACATGCCTAACCAAGGACATAGGATATCAGTATCTGTATATTAACGTATTTTGGATCCATGCCAATTTTATTTTAAAACATTTGCACTCGTAAATTCGGGACTGTCCATTAATCACGTGAGGTTCCAAAGGGGGAGGGAGGGGTTCGGCAAAAATCACGAGACATCACAAGGGGTAGGGGGGGGTATAGTAAGATATCACTTGTATTTAATTTTTCATGAAACGCGTCATTTCTGAACCGAAAAGCTTCTTTGTAGGAACTAAAAATAGAAAATGATTTTGATGGGGTGGGGATAGTGGGGGGCTAGTCTTAAGCCTCTCCACGTATCACCAAGGAGGAAGGGTTTATCATCCATGCTAAGGGTGTGGGGAAAGGACTTGTGCCATACAAAATTCCTATATAACATCATACTTGTGTCCCTACGCAAAAGCAAAATTGCTTATGTTCTGCCAGTTCCGAGAGTTTCCGTCCACCCGGCTAGCTAATCTTGCACCCTGCCATCCAAGTCCGGCGCCAAGCAGTTTTACTGTGTTTCGTCGTGTGTATGAGAGAGCCAGTGCCTGACAGGGCATATCCTTGAATTGCCTGCTCCGTCTTAGACCCTGGCGTTGCTTTACATCACGCAAGCCTAGGGTCAAAGGCATTCAAGATTTTTGGGCCGACAGGGTGAGTATGTCAGCTAACCGGGCGGACCAATAGATCCTAGCACCAAGCTGCTGGGTTTTGTTGACTTTTACAAAACGCGTTATTTCCCAGCGTGCGGTGGGGAAGTTTTATATTCAAACTCAAACTCAAAAGGAACTTTATTTACGTAGGTTTCATCACAAAACTCTTATAAATCGTCATATTTATAAATACCATTATCATCTTACGGCCCCTGTCCCACAATAGGTGGTAGTCTCCACATACACCTATCAGTCGTCATACCTACATTCACACCTTTCCACCATTCACACCACCTATTCTGGCCCACACGGGGAAAATGTTTGTAGTCAGGTCTGGGCTGTTCACCATCGATGGGTGAAGCTGTGCCACGTGCAGGTGGGACCACGGCCGTTGCCAGTGCTATTTATTTATTTACACTTCTTTGCACTTACATTAATATACAAAAGTAGACAAATAAGCAGAAAAAAAACACAATGTACAATTAGGGGGCCTTATCGCTAAAGCGATTTCTTCCAGGAAACCTTATGTGAGACAGGCTAAAAATACAGTAGGTAGTGATGTCAGAAATATAAAAACAAAAATAAACTACTAACTAAATAATTTACAGAATTTGAACATACTATACCATATCCGAATATAAACTAGTATACCCTAAACATATAGATACTCGATACATAAAATACATACATATCTGACGAATATACTTATATAAAACATATACACACATACATATTTGATGATGATGAATACATATTTATATAACAAATAAAAAAGCATTATAATCAACAATAACATGTTTATGGAGAAACGATAAGACAGTTTATACAGCCCACTTTTACCGTGATTCTAGTTGACGAAAGTGCGATTTCACTTTACCCTGGAAAACGCTCAAGCTACCAGCCCGTCTAATAGACTCGGGCAACGCATTCCAAAGCCGTACACTCTGTGCCATAAAAGAATCTGAACCGAATTTGGAGGTTTGGAGGGGAATATTAAGACGGAGGGTATGAGAGGAGCGAAGTTCACGGGTTAGAGAAGGAGAAACAAAGGAAAAACAATCATTAAAGTAAGTAGGAGCAAGTGGATTAAATAGGATAGAATACAGTAATGATAACACATGAAGATTCCTGCGATGGCGAACCGGAAGCCACCCCAACCTTCAACGATATTCAGTGATATGATCAAATTTACGTAAACCGAAAATAAATCCTATAATAAATCTATGTATCTATCTATGTTTTGTATTGTGCAAAAGTTAGTAAAATTGGAACGAATAATAATATCGACAATTGAAATGCTAATCACTTGCGCACATATGCAAAACATTTTCAGTATTCATTAGGTACAACATAATAAAAATGGCCATACAAACAGAACCGCCCACCTATTGTCAAACAAATTAGGCTTTGGATCACAATAAGTGGTAATAAAAAGTATAGCACTTGTACTTATTACCACTTATCACCTACTTAATAACTTAATACTAATGGGTCTTTACATACTCTTTGATAAATATTTTATACCAGCAATTTTATTGCATATTGGGGCAGGTTATAAGTAGATTTTTTTTTATCGTAGACCACGAACGCCAGACAAAGGGGTGATGACTGCATATTGACTTTGTCCGCTTGGTATTTACCTATGTGGAAAATGCTCATGCAAAGCGGGGAAGTTTCAACATAAGTAGCCTAAGTTACTCGTTGTTACATCAGCTATATGTCAGTGAAAGTATCGCCAAAATAGGTCCAGCCATTTGAGAGATTAACCCAAACAAACAGAAAGGCAGACAAAATTTTTTTGGTATATGCACCGTATACATCCAAATGCACTTAGTAAAAAGCGGTTATTTTAATTTTACAAACAGACACACCGATTTTATTTATTTGTATAAATTCCATATGGCATTCTATAGAAAACAGTAAATTTGGGGCTCAGATTTCGAAGTTCGACAGTAAAGCTGAACATATGCTAGCTGACGCTGCTTAAGCTAGTTATTACCATTCAAAAGCGACTTATAAAGCGCGTCTTATACAATAGTATTTTATGTTTTTTTCATATCAAAACTTAGCCTGGGTCTTTGTAGTAGGTGTACCGACGTTTTAACGCTCAAATTCCTGTCCGCAACTTACGCCTTATAGTGTACGCATTTCAATGCATTTTCATTTCAGTTCATATGTACCAATGAGTAGTCATGAGTCACACCTATGGATCACGTCAGACAGTTTGGGATCAGCTTAAATCCACCTCTTTTTAAATATGAATACTTCTTGGGATTATACCGTGCTACTTTTAGCGCGGCACGTGGATCTCAAGTCTATAGTCAATACCAAACAGTTGACTTACTCTCCAACGCAATTCCGATCGATCGATATTGGAATTGTGACGTTTCGTACTCTTGAGCACACTTGAACGCGACGCTAGCGCTAAATTGGTTCAATATTGTGTGGCCATTGGATAAACTAATTACTATTAGATTCAATCCAATATTCATTTTATAAAGTATGTAATTTATTATTGCTATACCGGTTGCCAGGATTGGTTATGAATTGGATCGGAATTGGCATTGTTATTGGATTCAAGAGTAAGGCCCCAGTGTTGTCTATTGTCTAACAGTTGGCCTAAGAGAAAAACATAATATACACCTCATTTATTTAATTAATGATTTGCCATGTTACAACCAACATATCTCAGTCAATGTCATGTTGTACAGGTAAATGTAGGGGAAAGGAAAAAAACATAAATAGTCTAACTAAATCATCATCATTGTAATTTTTGCTGGTTTCATGTAGGATTGAAAGTTATATTACTTACTAACTTTTCAGTCCATTAATGACCCACTGTTGAGTTGGGCCTCCTCCAAGTTGGTTAATTAGCCTATTAAGCCACGCTGGCCAGTCGGGTTGGCATAGGGATTCGTATCAAGTTTTATTTTCGTGGGGCTAGGTGATATGCCTCTTGCGTTCTTTCAGTCGCCTCTTACGACACCCTAAAGATGGCATGGGTTCGTGACATTGTGTATTCTAGGTCCGTCACCACAGCGAAAAAATTATATATAGGTCATAAATGAACATTGCTTGCTTTTAAAGATGTCGCTAATAAAAAAAGAAAAAGAGAATCAACATTAAGAAAAATATTATTTAGAGTGGTAAAACATAGATCAGTTTATACGTAACTTAAAAAAAGTAGACGCGCGCATTCCACTTCTACAAAGACATCGGCAATCCTATTTTCTGCCAGGTAAACACGACAACACCCACTACAATGCACTGATTGCGCATTCAATTTTGCCATACGAAAAATATGTCACAGCGGTCACAACTAACGTAGACTCGCCATCCCGAAATTTTAATTGGTAAAACCAAGGTAAAAAACAATGTGTAAGTTTAATTTAATGATTACTTTGAAGTGAATTACAGAATTTAATTATTAAAGTACGATACCTTATTCATTCTGTGTGTGACGCTAAAAGCACAAAATCCGAACTATTGGCTCCTGAACAGCGGAGGGGGGTGTCAATAAAAGTAGCGTTACTCCTTGTTACATCAGCTATCCGCCAGAGAGTCTCGTTAGAATCGGTTCAGCCATTTCAGAGACTAAACAGACAGAAAAAAAAAAAAAATCATCTCGTTTATTTTAAAAAGATATGCTGCCCTTGATGACGCCATTTTATCTCCTTATCAAATTGACACAATAAAAAATGTTAAAAATGTTGAATATTAACTGTTTGTAGATAAATATTGATAACTCGCGTAAAAGATAATTCACGTAATTACAACATATTTCAATGACCGCGTGTTTATGGCAGATAAGAAATTTAATAACAAGATCCCCTGTAACTTGAAGATTTCAGTTTTATCACTGGCCATTTTTGTATAATGAAAATAAAACAAACTTTTTAAACTGTCTATGGAAATTGTGTTTTGACATTTTAGGCGCAAAGGGATGATCATCCAGCCAGACGAGGTAATATGTCTGGCTAGGGGTCGCAGCGCCTAGCACCTCTCGTAGTCGAGGAATTCTTAACTATGCGAATTGCTCTTGAAATTTCGCTATCGCGCTGTAGGACTTTTTGGTAGTTCTCGCATTTGTAGGCGATATCTCTCGATACAATTAGTTCAGATTTTTCTGGTTAACTGTGCAAAGTATGTAGGTCTCTACAACGTCCTTCAGAGTTACACCTCTAATTTGAGTCATAATTCCATGTAGTGTCGCCAAACAAATTCATGTTTTTTTTTATATAGGTGCACCCTTTTTCCGGCTTCCGCCGATATCGGGGACTAGCTTTTGGGCGCGGCTTCGCCCGCGTGGGCTTCGAACCCGTGCATATTTTTTATGAACATAAAATCGGTTATTGTGACTAAACTATGATAGTTAGATATGTGCTCTCGCGGACTTTTTTGTAGATCTTTATACGACCTACAAACCCGTAGTACATCATTTTGTTCTATTGTCAATAGTTTTTGCGGTGCACGCATAAATAGGTTTTCGATTTTACACCTTGGTTTACAAAATCGCAATTTTCATACGGATCCCTAATTCTTTTGAAAATAAAATATAGCCTATAACTTTCCTCGATAAATGGACTATCTAACACTGAAAGATTTTTTGAAATCGGACCAGAAGTTCCTGAGATTAGCGCGTTCAAACAAACAAACAAACAAACTCTGCAGCTTTATACATATATTAGTATAGATTAGTATAGATGACGGCGGCGGGGTGTGTGAGGCTCGAGAGTGTTGTAAGAGCCGACAAAAGAAAACGATAATGCATAAAACAAAGCCACTAGACAGAAAATTTGATATGAAACCCTTTACCAACCTCATGTCTGGCCAGCATGCTAATTATCACTCCATGTTGTTGGAGGAGGCTCCATTCAGCAGTGGGTCATATATGGCCTGAGTAGTAGTACTATCCATTAAATGAAAAATTAATAAGTACATAATTAAGACTGCCTCGTTGGTCTAGTGGTTAGATGTGCCGCCTTTGGATCAACGGGTCCCGGGTTCGATTCCCGGGTCGGGCAAGTGTCTTTGTCTAAACCAGAGGCACTGGCTCGGAGTCTGGGTGTCATTTCTATCTATAATATGTATGTATTTACAAAAAAAATAATTATATAAGTAGTTTATCATCCATCTCGTTACCATAACACAAGCATTAAGTTGCTTAGCTTGGGACGAGATGGCGTTGTGTGAAATGTCCAAGGATATTTATTATTATTATTTATTAAGTAATAGAAATATTTCCTCATTTAAGGTGAATTTTCCAGGGTAGCCCGTGAAATTCAAATTTTCTTATGTTTTTTGCAATTTGCAGGTCAGTGCTAGGTTTGTATGTTGATTAAAATGTTATTCGCGGCTGTAAGACGTATGTAGTTATACAATTATAATCATCAAAATCATCAATACAACCCTCCAAGCTCATAAAGGTGCAAGAAAACTTTTTCAACGTCAAAGTCATTCTTGCACCTTTATGAGCTTGGAGGGTTGTATTAATGAGTTTGATGATTATAACTCTGTAACTACATACGTCATAAAGCCGCGAATCAAATGTTCATCATCATACAACCTAGCACTGCCCTGCAAATTGAAAAAAACGTAAGCAAATTTGAATTTCACAGGCTACCCTGGAGCATCCACCTTAAAATCAGCTCATAGATGACCCACCCCTGAGTAATTACCCGCCTGTGCCACGCTGGCCATATGGGTTGGCACAAGGTTTCACGATAATATCAAATTGTCTTTCTCTTGCCGCTAGGTTCAGCCTTGTCATTACTGTTTGTACACTCATTCAACACCCTCCAAATGGAATGGGGTGGTGACACAATGTATTCTAAATCCATCACCACACAGAAAATTCTATTCTCTACTAGAATCTAATAAAAAAATATATTAATAAAGTAATTTAATACTAAATTGAATTGAAAGTCTGGTCTTCATGCCCATGTCAATATAATATAAATTTATTAAAGTATATTTCTCTAGTTTACTGTAGTAAAAAATATTATATTTCCAGTAAAATATTAAAGAATAGGATAGTCCTGCATGAGAAATTGTAGTCAGTGGGTAACCTTCTAAGTTAATTTTTAAATACCAATTTATTTGGTGTTCCTCTCCATATTTATTACCACTAACAAAAATACAATTTAGATTTGGTACATACTATATATATATTGTTCTTGTTCATCAAATATTACAAGGGCAAATACATCGACCTCTAGCGATTTCACTGATAAACTTCGTAAATAAAAACCTCGTATAAATTATTTTATTTGGAATCATCGCGTATAAATTAACTTTGCGGAAGTGTTTACACGTAAACGTAAGTCGTACAAAACCCATTGACAGCCGTGCGGTAATTTAGAAACTATTTTTAACCACGCCGTAAGACGTGTCTTTGAAAAATAAAAGTTAATTAACTTACCGATAAAAAAAAGTTTCAGGTGAAAAGCCGGGTGACTTTAAATGCACTTTTATCACTTAATGAACCACTGAAAAGTTTTGTCTAAGGGTTGTTTGAACATGTAATTTTTATCTGCGATGTTATTTACGAAGACGCGGCCGTATTTAACATGTCTACGCGGGTAGAAAACTCAAATGCAAATATTTTTTATGGTTACGAAACGTCAAACTCAGCGGTTGTGAAGGTCACCTTGAACTGACGGATTATCGTAATGTTGCCTATACAATAAATTTCGGAACGATATTTTTCAACAATCGATTTTATTTCATTGAATTTAAAATAATTTAAATGTAAATAAAATATTACACGTTTTATTGATTATTACGCCAATTTATCGGTATATATTGTAAAGTAAATTCTTGTTTCAGAGCTCACAAGCTAAGCTAAGCTTGTTTATTGAGAGCTTTGGCGTAGTTTGCACCACCGCACCGTATTCCTTCTATTAATATTAAGCAATGCAGGAACATCCTAATTCTTCCCTCAGGTTTTTCAAATTAAGTAATTCACTAATAGAAATTACTTTTCTAGAGTGTATTCTAATCAAATTGTTTATAATGATGTCTTAGGTTTTCACGATCTTTACACATTGCAGGAAATGATGGCTTCACGGTTATGATCGTTTTATTTTATTTTATTCCCAACGTTTCAGACACTTTGCAGTGTCCGTGGTCGCGGGACGACTGCAAAGTGTCTGAAACGTTGGGAATAAAATAAATTAAAACGATCATAACCGTGAAGCCATAATTTCCTGCAAATTGTTTATATTTGAATGTTGTATTATTTACTGTTAGTAAACTAATTTTATCCATGTGGTGACGGATTTAGAATACATAGTGTCACCACCCTAATTATTCCTGAGGGTGTCGTAAGAGCTGACAAAAGGAAGTGGCCGAAAACCTAGCTTCAAAAGAAGGTAAATTTATATGAAACCCTATGCCAACCCGTATAGCCAGCGTGGCAGAGTAGGATAATTACCCTCTATGTAGTTGGAGGAGGCCCGACTCAGCAGTGGGTCATTTATGGGCTGAGAATTAGTAAACCATTTGTAATTGATGGAATCTCCAATCCTTGGAGTAGCCTATATCCAGCTGTGGACGGATTTTGGCTGAAACGATGACGAGTGAATTTTCAGAAGCATAGCTTTTTAACTGAGAAGTATAACTGATAGAGATGGGCTCATAATTGTTGAGAATTTTTGATTCTCTTGAGTGCATGTTGTTGCTTGTTTGGTGTTACTGTTGTTGATGGTATTATAGAGGAAAATATGGATGATGCTGTTTTTGTGTCATCTCAAGTAATTATATTTTAAATAATGTTAATTTGGTGAGTACCCTGTGTTTGATTTGTGGTCTATGATCCATCGGCTGTTGCAAACCTTCTTTGACAACTCTGTAACCTTTTATCATATGTAGTTCCTTAGACTAAGTACCTCTGTACATATTTAATTGTTACATTATAAGTCTAGTGCTATCGTCAATATGTTCATTGATGTAACCACAAGTTAGTAGGTAATTAACTATTTAGTTCTCTGTTTAAAATCGTTCTTATGGGACATGTAATATTGCAATTGATAATTAATTCTTAGGATATGAATAAAATACGTGCATAACAAACGTAACAATATATTTTAAACAATTATACATATTTACAATAATTGCACAATATGAAAATAATAGTTTTATTTACAATCCTATTCTTGACTGGTGAAATACAAATGTATGCCCTGAAATGATTAACTTTACATCAAGAAATGGCAATAACCATGTCTAATCTAAACTCAAAGGCGGACTACCGTCAAATTCTTCAGCAAAGTGATCAATAACCTCACTAGCATTAGTTTCTTCTACATTAAAATTCAGTTTCACTGGATTTACACTTTTAACATAAGTTCTATTCAAAAGCACAGGACTAAGTTGATTATCGGATGCCTTAGAAATATACATCTTCTGTGGAGTATTATTTAAATTGGCAACATTATTCAAACATACGGGTTTCGACTGAAGCTGATTTTTAGAAACAGCTGTATTTGCTAAATTGGTGTCGTTTTCCTTTGAAATAACAGGACTTTTAAAATGCCTTAGTGTATTTTTAGATTTGTTAATTATGTGTAACGGTGACAAAGGTGGGGGCTCGCCGTATCTTTTTAATTGATTAATCTTATCATTAACCCTCTTCTTTCTCAACAACATCTCTTCAGACAAATCTTGTGTATCAGTTTGTTTAAATGTGGACTCAAAATCTAAGCCTGTTAAGTTGAAATCTTCAAATTTATTGTGTTTCGCTAATGGTGAATCGATGAATACTTTATTTCTAGATAGATTGTACTCACTCACATTGGCGCGATATGGTGAAATATTATCTACACTTTGATATTTAAATACAGAAAGTTTATTTTTTAATACGGTACAATCATCGCAGAATTTTCTTCTATCCAAACTTTGAAATATTTTGTTCAACTCAGCAACTGTAGTCCTAGCTTTTTCGTTTTTAGGTGTTTTAGTAAAACTAGATAACTCTGTCACTCGATATTGGGGTATATTCTTGCGGGTGTTGCCAGCCCTCTTTTGCAAATTTGCACACGATACAACTTGGCCGGTGTCCAATACATTTTCGTACCCAAACTTTTTCAATCCCCCCCAAAAATTTACGCATACCATATTTTTGTCAGCATCTGTTAAATAAACATTTTGAAACAGTTGTTTAGTCGAATCAAAATCTTCTACCACTGGGTCAATTAGAAATACTAGACCAACAGTATCAATTTCATTATATTCGGTCGCCATAACCGGATTTTGTGCTAAATCTTTTATAGTGAAGCATTGACGTTTCAAAAGATCTGTATAAGTCGTACATTTCTCTGGTTCTTTGTAATTTGCTCGACTGAACATTGATTGTCTTCCAGCGGATATCTGAATTTCAGAGTATCTGCAACAATATATTAATGTAAGATCATCCTGTCGTAAGCTATTCATTATTGAATAATGTTAGTATGTGTCTGCTTCGTCGCCTTTCCCTATTTCTTTGGGATCGCTACTATATTAAGAATACATTGTTTCACCAATCCATTCTATCCTGAGGGTGTCGCAAGAGCCGACAAAAGGAAATGACTAGGCCGATAACCTAGCCTAGGAACAGAAGGAATACTTGATACGAAACCGTGTGCCAAACCTTCCATGTGACTGGACTTGACTCAACAGTGCGTCATGGGCTGAGTAAGTAGTGTTGCCGCGGAGCGATATCCGTCGTCACTCCACGACCCCTCCAGTGGGACAATCGGTAATTACCCGCATTAGATGTGTCGAAGGATTTAGAGTAACCCTATTACAAGATGTGGATTGAATAAAACAAAATTGGTATGAAATCCACATTAAAAAAATAATGAAAGCTTGATGTGATATTAGTTATTGTAAGCTCACCGCAGGACAGGCTGGGCCTAGTGCAGGGAGTTTCGGTAATATAATTAGTTTTATCCTCATCAGACAAAATCAATACTGAATAATTTATATTGTGAATGTTTTTCAGCTAATAATAAATTTTATTTCAATTTCATTTCATATCCTGTGCCAGCCTATGTGGCCAACCCGGCACAGAAAACCTCCCTCATCAAAATGGAAGAGGCGCGGAGGCGGGCTGAGGTAGAAATAATGTAAACTTTACAGATTCCTTACTACATCGACTCACCTCATGCCTGTGGGCACAACATTCATAACGTCGATCCAAGCGCCCTCTTTAATAATCTCTAATATTGCATCATTTGGTTTCCATATCGACATCATACCTAAGAATAGCAGAAGAATAAAAAGAACACAGTAATAATTAGCCCTTTTATACAAACTTAAAAAGTAATTATGTTAAAGTATTTTTCAAAAGCTTTTGACTGCATATTCAAAGGAAATTGTAAATTTTCTAACTTTATAAACACAAGATTAAATATAAACAATGTAAAGTGGCCTTGTAGGTAATAAACTAAATATATTACTACAGACACACTTAGTTAATAGACGGTTTTTATCAGAAATCAATACCCAAGGTAAAGGGACACATTAAGGATAGATATTAGGACCAATAGATTATGTTTAATACCTTTAATCACCTCGATCTTTTGACTTTTCTCTTCAAAGCCCGCTACCCTTATTTTTAATACTGGGACAACATTTCTAGCATTTGTCAGACCATTCTTCTCAATTTTATCTCGTAACTTATTCTGTATCTGCTGCAGTAACTTCTCACGACGTTGTGCTGTGTGGTCTTCTAAGAGTTTTGTTTGGGAATTGGTTAGCTGTGCCTGTGCATAGTATATATAATAGTAATAGCATTTAATAACTGTCATCTCATTCGAATCCCGTACGTGATTCCCGTACGTGATCGCCACTGGAGGACCTTTGTGTCCCACCGGTTATCAGTACTGCGAGTTTTGTGCCTGTAGGCAAGTATGGCTATCCCGTGGGCTATGTCGGTAGTTTTGGATGAATCATTTATGATTCTTTCACGCAGGGAAACTACAAATCTCGCAAAGCCCTCTCCATTCTGGAGTTTTATTATATAAGTAGAGGAGGATTAAACAAGCTCTTTCTTTTTAAAACGACGCCCTGTGTTATATTTCACCTGTATCGCGGAGCAATTTACAGACATAATTCACGAACGCAAATGACACCCACACCCAGAGCAAGTATAAGATCGTGAAAAGCTAAGACATCATTAAGCGCTCCTGGTTTACCCAGACACTTACCCGACCCCGAGACGTCAAATTCCCTTTGCATACTGTGAAAACCATTTTTGAAATAGAAGCCAAAAAGCGAATCAGAAACTCACCCGAAATTCATACGGATCATTGCTCTTTTTCATCATTTTGGCGATCTGAGTACCACTATCCCAGCACACTCGTTTGCCACCAGAATCGGAGTACCCTTCAGAATCTTGAGAGTCCTGCAATCGAGAACCGTCTAAAGACTTTTCTGGAAGTATCGATACTTCTAGAAAGATCAACTTCGATAAGTCTCAAAGCTTTCATATTAACATTTTCTATAAAACAGTTTTTATAAGTTAACTTCAAAATATCACATGAGGCCTACCTGATCATGAAATTCCCTTTCCACTTCTTCATAAAGCTTCTCCATCAAAACCTGTCTCTCTGTTTCGTATTTCATTTGGTGTAGATGCTCTAACCTTTCTGATCGAGTCACTGTACCAAACAAATATACCTTTGCTTTAATACTACTACTAATCAGACTACAAATTACCCAGTGCTGAGTCGGGCCGCCTCCCATTACAAGGAGGGCCACAGTGTCACGCTGGTCAGACGGGTTGGCATAGGGTTTCGTTTCAAGTTTTCCTTCTCTCACGGCTAGGATTTCAGCCTTGTCATTTTCTTTGTCGACTCTTACGACACCTGCAGGATGGGTGGTGTATTTTAAATCCTGAGCCTATTGCAATAGTGGGTAATAATGAACCTACTGTAAATTTGTGGTTTCTTTCAACCCACGGAGATTCAGCTCGTCTCCGTGAAATGGCCTTCCGAACCGGTGGTACAGCAAAATGCCTAATTTAACTAATTGACAGCACTCTCAGGACTTAATCTGAATAAAAAAATATTTTTGGTTTATTCCAAGTTTTCCTTGCCTCCTTGTCTTATATTTTCTGTCTAACTACCTAAATTAGTCACAAAGCTTACGAAGTCTTTAACGGGTAGTGGTAATAAAAAAAGCCCTTACCAGTACTACCATCTTCAAATTTTTCCACATACAAAGCCGGATAAACTCTGGTGATAAAAACTCGCAATTTATAAATCTTTCCGCCATCCATCTTGACGTGGGATAAACGCGACAATATGGCGGCGTTGCCATAGTAACCGAGTCGTGCGTCCCAGCGAGCGCGGCGAGTGGAATTTCCGGACAATTTCAATCGGACTGCTGACGTGTTCTGTACAAACACAACGACGAATGAAAATAGGAAGGCTGCAGCAATTATCACGGGATTAAAAGCGCAGCCATTGCTTGGCATACCATCTCGCGTAACAGACGGATGTACTGCAGAGGGAACACCGAAATCGCTCCGAGTAAATACTGGTAGCCAACGAAATCGGGAAAAGGGGAGGGAGATAGATGAAACAGATTAAGAATGTGCAAAAACTATAAACTGTTTTTCAATGACTTTAATGTACGTACAGTGCCTTGCCTGCCAATATTTATGGCCGCCCTGAATGTAGCCGTGGGTAGGAAGTTGCGCATCGTACATTTCATAACCAATACAAACGTAGCTCACTCACATTAACACGCGGGTGGCGAGGGCGCTTGCGGGTGATAGACGTGCCCTGCCTCCCCGCCCCGCGTACGTCCGCTGACACCTGATTTTGTGTTGTGCGCAGCGTAATGCGGCTACATTCAGAGCGGCCATAAAGATTGGCGGGGACTGTACTTACTGCTGTGGGTCCTGTTATACACTTACCTCCCAAGGTGCTACTCCATTCTCACAATTCAGCAGTTCAGCCCCACTGGTAGCAATTTTAGTCCCAACCACTATTTTCCCATCATAGACCAGTTTAGACAACATTCTGTCTATGGTTGCGATTATACAGTACCAACCGTCGGTAAGTACAATTTCTATATTGTTTGTGGGGTCGGTAACTCTGAAAATTGTATAAGTTATAAGACAGAAATAGATTAGTTTCATCATCACATCATTTAAGCCCATAAATAATCGAATGCGGTATCAAGCGTCCTTTAAATACATGGAAAGACATTAATCAATTAAAAAAATGGTTTTTTTTTTCGAATAAATTCTTACGAATGCTTTGAAATATTATAACACAAAAATTAAAATTTAAAAGAAAAATAACTTATCATTTAGTTTTTACCACCGGTTTGGAATGCCACACCACAGAGAAGAGCCGGCAAGAAACTCCATTGTTGCTATTTTCAATAAAAGGGTTACAATGATGGAAATTGATATTGGCAACACCAGCAGACTGGTTGCCATGGAGCTAAGTGGGTACCAAATTTTTCTTGTCTTATCAGGCTAAGTTTACTTGCCTTGTCTTGTTTTAGTATACTACTACTCAGCCCATAAAAGACCCACTGCTGAGTCAGGCCTCCTCCAGTTTTACATGGAGGGTAATTAGCCTACTGTGCCACGCTGGCCAGAAGGGTTGGCACAGGGTATGTCTCAAGTTTTCCTTCTCTTAGGACGAGATGATCTGCCTCTTACATTCCATTAGTCTCCTCTTGCGACACCCCTGAAGAATGGAATGAGGTGGTGACACTATGTATTTAAATCCGTCACCACACAACTGGTATATTTTTTAAATTATTTATTCTAAACCCACTTGAAAAGCAATAATTAGTAACATATTAAAAAACAAACCTGTTAACTTTGACGCCATCTACATAAATATCCACGACACACAAAACCATCGTTTTTGTAGAGATGTCATCTCTCTCAAATATCTTCCTGAGAGCTGGTCTTTCTGCATTATACAGTTCCCTATCATATCTGTATTTCAACTGATTTAAAACATTCATCACAGTACACATATTGCCCATTCTACTGAATTTCATTTCATAAGATAACAATTTCCATAAAATAAGCTTTAAATGGTTCTCCATCCATCCATCAGGTATCAGTTTTTCATTAACTGAGTCCTTAAAAATTGTCGAGAGCTCATCTATAGTAACAGTTGCTTTAGATAGATCATTTCTTTTTCCATCGAATTTAAAATCTAGTAGTTTATCAATACTAAGATTGTGAACACAATCGATTGTGTTAGTTTCACTGCAAAACTTTTCAAGATCTCTCAATGAAAAGACTTTATTTTTCTTATAATTTAGATCGAAACTAAATTTGTTTTTTACTTTAGTAGAAATAATTGGTAGTTCTATATTAGGCATCGTCTGGCTGTACGGCGTTTCGAATTTCTTTCGCTTTTTAGCTCGAGGACACGACAATATTGGACTCCCAGATCTTTTGGATTTCACTGGAGTTATTTTAAAGTCGTCTGTGTGCAGGCTTTCTTCAAAGTTATTCAACAATTGTGTATCAATTTCTTCCTCATTAAAATTCCGGGGCTTATTAACATTATTGAATTTGTTTTCCGTATCACCAGGAATTAAATCAATACGTCTTGTTTTTCCTAAAGCATTTGATGGTGTACCATTATCATTGATTGCTTTCTTAATAGACACGCCACTTAATTTAGCATCATTCTTAGCCTTAACAGCGTTGTTGCTCTCTATACTAGTGAGTAAATCAATATCGTTAAATATGTTTTTTGTCTTGGCTAAAGCTTCTTCAGAAACGCGAACTTTTTTATTATTTGCGGTTTGGAATCCACTGAATTTAGGTTCATTTGAGTCTTTTATATTATTATTGTCCACCGCGTGTGTACTGGCAGAGTCCAAACCATCAAATATTTTTCTAGATTGAATCATTGCTTCTTCTGAGACACTTATTTTCTTTTTACTAGCTGTATGGAAGCCTCTATAAGGCATTTTAAACGGATTTTTGCCCAATGTTTCAGTTTCAGCTAAATCATCGCTCAGTTTCGTATTTAGCTCAGTAGTAACAAGTTTTTCTTGTTCTTCTACAATAGCCGTGTCAATATCTTGAAACAGCTTTTTACTTTTAACTAATGCTTCCTCAGATACACAAACCTTTTTATTACTTGCAGTTTGAAATCCTTTAAATTCACTACCACTTGGTCCACTTGGATACTTTATATTATGATGCTCTTTAGTACTGCTAGAGTCTTTATCTTCAAATATTTTTCTAGATTGAATCAAGGCGTCTTCTGATATGCTTATTTTCTTTTTACTAGCAGTATGAAATCCACTAAAGGGCATGCTTACAGTATTTCTCATCGACGTTGTCGCGTTTGTGAAGTCTTCGCTCAGTTTCATAGATTCCATACAACTAACATATTTTTCTTGTTCTTCTACAACAGCTGAGTCAATATCTTGGAATAACTTTCTGCTTTTAGCTAAAGCTTCGTCTGATACTGCCACAGATTTATTACTAGCCGTTTGGAAACCTATGAAAGGTGTTGATGTATCACAGATCGCCTTGGCCGATTTGTTTATACTAATTGCATCAACCAATTTCCCATTTATTACTAGTTCTTCCGAAACTTCAGATTTACCTTCAATCATATCATGAAACCTCATAGACAATTTCTCTTTCTCAGTATTTTCTAATAGATTCTTAGATACAGGCTGTGTTGTTTTATTACCACTTTCTGTATTGTAGTCAAACATATCAATACCGTCAAAAATACATTTAGTTTTAGCAAGTGCTTCTTCAGATATATCTACATGTTTATTACTAGCAGTTTTAAATCCTTTAAATACAGGTTCGCACATAATAACTCTGTCTTCTTTATTTTGGTTATCTATGGTATATTTGGATTTGGTGATGATTTTTAAATCATCCATATTTATTTTTGGCTGTTTTGAATCAATGCCTTTAAACTGATTAGTATTTTTTGATCCACAATCGGATACTGATTTCCTAGGATATTTGAAATCGGGGGAGTCTATATCTTTGAAAATTGCTTTAGTTTTGGCTAATGACGCATTTGAAATTTGGATTTCTCTGTTACTTCCTGTTTTAAATCCTACGAATTGTCCGTTATTACATAAGAGAGGATCATTTTTAATAGTTAATTTATTAATACGGTAGGGACTTATTTTACTATTTGTAGGCAACTGGTGGCAAGGTGGTTGATGGTTATTATGAGATTTCAGGTCATCTATATTCTTAGAATCGATATCCTGAAATATTGTATTTGACTTAAGTAATGCTCCTTCGGATATAATTATTTGTTTATTGTTTGCCGTCTTAAAATCAGTGTGGTACCCATCTAAAATAAGCGGACTCATTTTTAATTCGGATAAATGGCCTGTAATTTGTAATTTCTTATCAAGAACTTCACTATCAAGACCTAAGTCTTCGAAAACATGTTTTGAGTTTACTAATGGATCTTCCGAAACCTTACCAGCTTCGTTACCGACTGTGTTGTAACCTAACACATTATTTATTTGATCAATTCTCTTATTATCATCTATGGACATTTCTATGTATTCCAGTTCTTGGATTAAGAGTTCATCATTAATATTTGTTTGTGTTGATTCTTCCCAACTGATACCTTTTTCACCGTCTAGCGATATATTAGTTTTCGTTTCTCTCGTTGCGCGTTTTATTCTATCATCTTTATCAGTTTTTTCATTGGATTCAGAGCAATTTTTACTACACAACTTATCATTTTGCTCGATAAGTGTATCTTTGGCTGCCGATTCATTATATCCGTTACTTGAATTACCATTCACATCCACAATCGTTTTCGTTGTTGCACCTATACTAGCAATTTTATTATTGCCATCACAGAGTTTAACCATATCTGTTAAAGATAAGTTTTCAATGGCCACGTCACTTAGGATACTCTTTGCTTTAATCAATGATTCAGTACAAACTTGAATAGACCTGTCACTTGCAGTTTGAAAGCCAACATATACAGTCTTGTCTAACACATCAGATTTCTCATTACATGGAGATTCCAGTGCAATTGTGAATGGCATATTCTCATTCACTTTATTAACATATTCATCTTCTTCGTCACTACTGAAAAGGATTTCATCTTCTAAGAAATTTCTATCAGTTTCCAGGTCAGCTATCATTTCATTCTTATTAACTATATCTCTTTGTAGTGGCACATGTTCAGATTTGCCTTTATCCTTAAATTCAAATGTTTTTAAAGTTTTACTATTATAATTTACACTATCTGAATCCAAAACAGGATCATTTTTGGATTGAACCAAGTTTCTCACATTGAGTAAATTACTTGCCCCATCATTTAGTTCTATGTCAGCGTCCATTTTGACACATAACTCCTTTCCAAGTATTTGTGAATTAATAACATGTCTCACTCTATCTATATCACAGTTTTCTATAATAGATAAAGCTAAACTTGCAAACTTTTCAAATAAATCTAGATTGTACACTAATGGAGGTGGAGTTTGTGATTTATGTGTGAGTTTTTTAATATTCAGAACTGGACTAGGTGTTCTTTCTTTCAAATCATATGATATTGTTCCTGCATCATCAACACCTTTGCTTCTGTTTAAATTCTGAAATGTGTCAATGTCTTTTACAGTTTCAATATAAAGGCTAACAATGTCTTTGTCATTTTCTATATTTTTTCCATCTGCTACAGTATGTTGGTTATCCTCAATTATATGCCCTTTACAATCATCATCTAGTATGTGAACATTATTATTTTCATTAGCAACATTAGGAGTCCTGTCATCATTTACATCAATGTCTTCATCAATACTGTACATATCAGTGTTTTTATGTCTGAATGATGTTTCAAACTCTTCAGTCATACCCATATTTTTATCAATCATCTCAATATCTTCAACTACATTTATTAGCTGGGTATCAGACACAAATTGTGTATCAAATTGGTTTGTGTGGTGTGTTGATGCCTAAAAAAGTTTATAAGACTTTATATTACTGTAAAGTGCTGCCCGGTGCTGTGAATATTGGCATTCACAGGATTGTAACTGGGGACCAAGGAGATAATGGGAAAATCTAAATACATTTAATTGCTTTCAGCAAGACCTACCAAATAAAGGGAAGAGTGGAAGTTTATGTAATTGGAAATTTAAGAATTTAGGATTCATATGCTGAGTTTTAAGTTTAAATAAATATGCTGTTTGTATTCCATTTTGTTAACATTCTAAAATTAAATTTCTGTGCACTGTAAGAGGAGATCTTATGATAAAAATTAAGGGTGTGTTTTAAGTACAGTAATAGAATAGATTGCTCTCAGAAGAACAGAAAAAAGACATGTGTACTATAAAGTCATATCTCATTCTGTTAATTGTTGTTCTTCGGTGTAATACTATGTATGTACAATTTACACAACATATTAAACCAATTTTATAACCAAATGTGATCTTGAAACACTGATACAATGTCCAGGAAAGCCTATTTGAAACTTGCTTTCAAATAAAAACCATGTCATAATTCGTCCATTCCTAAGAACTGCATTAAAAGACACAGACAGACTAACACAACACCCCTGTTGTTTCATCAGAAGTCAAACATGCTATACAAATTGGCAATGATTTGGTTTACTTACCTCTCCATAAATTGGTAAATTATTTACACGCAGAAATTCAGATTTCTTCAAGATTTCAGCTTCTTTCAAGTCTTTAATTATGGCCTTGGGAAACCTTGTGATTTCTGAAACTTGAATAGCTTTGAGCTGAGATGCTACACTTTTAATTACATCCAATGGTTTTTCTGGTATATTTCTTGGTATTTTAATGTTTTTGTAAATCCCTAAAGTTTGTTTAGAATTTTGGTTTTTCAATATTGCTTCGAAATTTTGTAGAAGGTCACTCATTTTTTATTATGATATAAAGAAACTCTATTTATGACTACAGTTTTAAGTTATGGTTACTAAGTAAAATGCAACGGAAGGCACAACTAAATGAAAATTTCATAAATCTTTCTCTAGCAAGAATTTAAAATAATATTATTTGTATTTGTTGGTATTGGTTGAATGGATACGTAGTGTTCCGTTCCGTTCTACGCTGTCTGTAGAAATTTATAGGTTAACAGTTTACTAATATTTACATTTAGTGTGAGTTTCACTCACCGTTAATGCGTGATTATTAAATTAATGATAAATATGTTCTAAATACATAATGAACTATTAGCATTAGTCATTAATATTATATGCATTACAGAAACGTACTTCCGTTCAGAATTCGATAGAAAGGAAAGAATATTATAATACCATGGTTATGACTGCAAATATAGTCTGTAATCGTGTTTTGTTTTATTTCCGAACTTAATATAGCTTCCGCACGACGGACGGTCTGTTTTCTAGAAAAATAAATCGACAAATCTGATTTGTTTGTAATAAATACAGTATTAGCTTAAAAAAGTAATAACAAATTGAATCTGTAAAATCCAAAATGGTAAGTAAGTTGTTTAATTGCAGTGCAATTTGTGATAAGAAATGGCGGTAAAAAGTAGGTTATTTTCAGTCCCATACGATTTTGCTGGTGCAGCCGGGTCCCAGGCCTGAAACCAGGACATACTCGGACTATGAAAGCGTAAATGACTGCATGGAGGGTGTGTGTAAAATTTACGAGGAACATCTCAAAAGACGGAACCCGAATACGCCGACGATAACATATGATATTTCACAATTGTTTGATTTCATTGACCAGGTAAGCTCAATTATTTGGTTTTGATACTTGAAAACTGATACTGTTGCATGCTGGTATTCTAAAAAGTAAATAAACCGTTTTTAATTTTTACTTAAAGAGACACTTAAATTTCTTGATTTAAGTCAATGTCATTGGGATTGGCATCACAGTTACCTGAACAGTACAATATTAGCTGCCTGCACTATAATTAAAACCTAATAAATAGGACTGGCGTGGCTCAGTAGGCTCATTACCCTCCATTTAACTGGAGGAGGCCAGACTCAGTGGTTGGTGGCTAATTACATGGAGGGGAAATAGTCTAACATTATAGCCAGACACATTCTGTTGAAGCCCAGTTGCTTACTTATTACAACAACCTCGGAATGGAATGAGTTGATGACATTGCATATTATAATGTTGCAAAGAAATTAAATTACACTGTGTTAGAGTATTTAACAAATAACTTGAGACAAAATCTATCCTGCACAAGTCTTTTTTTGGACCTTTTTGGTGGTGCTTGGAGAAGAGAGGCATATATTGATGGACAGATTTAAACTTTCCCTCACTGTGATGCTTTTAGTCCAAGATGTTTTATGCTACAATAAGTTGGAAAGTCACTTATTGTATTTATTCCAGTTGGCAGACCTCAGCTGCTTAGTTTACCAAAAGTCAACGAACACATACGCACCATACAACAAAGACTGGATTAAGGAGAAAATTTATGTCCTACTCCGTCAAGCCGCTGGCCAAGGAGACTAGGTGCTGCCATGCCACTACTTTACGGAGTACTTCGCAACTGCTATGTTTTACATAAGAATTTCATAGTTCTAAAAAAGTCAATCTCTATATAACTGATTCTGTAAAACGTCACTAGATTTTTGCTAGTATCGTACAGTAGGTTAATTTCCCCCTGTGAAATTGGAGAAGGTTTCGGTAGTGGTTCATTTATGAGTGGCGACGAGACAACATTTCATTATCTTGGAATATCACAGTATTAGACAAAATAATTGGTTCTTCTTGTATTGATGTAACTTTGTACAATTAAGAGTAATCTATCTGTCAAGCTATATTAAATTACCCACTACCCAGTCAGGTTTCCTCCATTTCATTGACGGGAAGATGGTCTCAAGTTTATGTGGAACGGCCATACAGTTGCGAAGTACTGAATTTGATTTAAGAGTAACATGTCAGTTCAAATAAATCTGCTTATTCATGATCAAAGGTTGATCATAAACCAAATAAAGACAAGTAAAGGTGACGTCCCACTATTTTGCTAATGTAAAAAAAAATCTATACAGTTTTGAGATAGTAGATGTTTTATTTAATAATACCTTCAGTAACGGCACTTTTCTTTGCAATTGGTAATCGCGTATTTGACATTAAGCGCCAATAGATTGATTCACAAACATGATTTGGTTCAACTTCTTTTTTTAACATCTACAAAACATTTCGAATGAGGCTGACCTGGGGAAAGTATAAATCTTGAAACAGCTGCAAGCGAAACCATTTTTTTTGCAAGCGAAAAACGAAACCATTTTTTTTTATTTTCATGCAATTGTTTACCTAATTCCAATTTATTACATTTTCAAAGGCCGCAAGCGTACCTACTTTGTTTTTAAAAAATATCTACTTTTTATTCTGTATCGAATGACAAGTCATATTTTTTCGTGACTTGAAAATTTAAATCATGTTTGTGGACCAGTCTACCTTGTGTGTTTTGAATATTTGTCGACGAATAGGCGAATACGAATGGCCATGTGCAGTGGCTAGCTTAATATGGGTAAACATTGTTTGTATGCATATTACACCGTTTTCCGACGACCTAGTTAAAGCTTGCTCAGTCGTTTTGGGAGTTATTTAGGCTGAATTGATCATGCCTTTATCCTAAAGAGCAAGAAAATTGCGATTATGTATATCACTTCCATTAATTTACCGGATGTAAAGACTAAAGAGCCAAGTGCGATATATTTACACAGACTCGATTGCGTTGAACAACGTCATAACGTACTGCCAGATGTTGATTGGTTCTGTCGTCCATCTGTTGGTCTAAGGGTTGGATATGACAGCTTCGGATCACGGGTGCCCCCGGTTCAATTCCGGGGCCAGTGTCTTTGTGTAAACCCGCTGCACTTGCTCAGAGTCTGAGTGTTAGCCGCGTACTGACTGAGCGAACAGCTGCGCGAGGCAAATCCTCGGTCTGTCAGGACGTGCCTCGCCCGAGCGTGCCTCTGTCCGAGCCGAGCGTTGTGTATTAATACAGACCGAGGCTGCTCGCTCAGTCAATACGCGGCTCATTACATGTTTGTAAACAGCCCCCGCGGTACAGGTTATAAATAATACTGAGGATTCGTTTAAAAAAAATGGTATCGGTTTCTCTCCGCAAGGTGTTCGCCAACACTTACACATATTTCCACTTTAACCAATGAAACAAATCAATGACAAATAAAGGTTAAGGTGAATGTTCCAGGGTAGCCCGCGAAATTCAAATTTTCTTACGTTTTTTGCAATTTGCAGTCCAGTGCTAGGTTGTATGTTGATTAAAATGTTATTCGCGGCTGTAAGACGTATGTAGTTATAGAATTATAATCATCAAAATCATCAATACAACCCTCCAAGCTCATAAAGGTGCAAGAAAATCATTTTCAACGTCAAAGTCATTCTTGCACCTTTATGAACTTAGAGGGTTGTATTGATGAGTTTGATGATTATAACTCTGTAACTACATACGTCTTACAGCCGCTAATCAAATGTTCATCATCATAGAACCTAGCACTGCCCTGCAAATTGCAAAAAACGTAAGAAAATTTGAATTTCGCGGGCTACCCTGGAGCATCCACCTTAAACTGTACTTTTAAAAAGTTGGCAGGTTTAATGTAAATTAATTTTTGTTCTAAGTAAAGTTCTCTTCGGATATGAGGCTTTACATCCGATTGTTTTTTTTTTGTTAACTATAAGATCTATGATACTTGTAAGTACGTAAGAATAAAACTTTTGAGAAAAAAATATGTTTTTATTTTAATACTAATACTGACTAGTAAGCATTGTTGGTCTAGTCTAGGTTGGATATACAGTCTTTATATCACGAGTCCCCAAGTGTTTGTGTAAACCAGAGGTACTTGCTCTGAGTCTAGGTGTCATTTGTGTTCGTGAATTACATGTTTGTAAACTGCCCCCACGACACACAGGGCACGTTACGTTTAAAAAAAATGCTGTCACTACACTTTACAGATTCTATATGTATGGGCACATGACCCACTGCTGAGTCGGGCCTCCTCAAATTACATGGAGGGTACTTAGCCTACTGTGCCACGCTGGCCAAACGGCTTGGCACAGGGTTTCGTATCAAGTTTTGCTTATTGTGCTGCTAAGTTTTCGGCCATATCATATCCTGTCGCAGAACTACACCCTTAGGATGGTACACACGGACAACAAGTTTTCCTGAAATCATTCCCCATGGCGACAGATTTAGAATACATAGTGTCTTTACCCCATTCCATCCTATGGGCTCCATCAGAAGGCTCAAAGTCACCCAAAGGGCAATGGAGAGGGCTATGCTCGGACTTTCCCTGCGAGATCGAATCAGAAATGAGGAGATACGCAGGCAAACCAGGGTCACCGACATTCCGGAGTGGACCGCATTCCGGAAGGCGCAGTGCTGGTAGGCCTCCCACACGGTGGACCGACGACCTGGTTAAGGTCGCCGGAAATCAGTATGCGGGCGGCCCAGGACCGGCCTTTGTGGAGATCCTTGGGGGAGGCCTATGTCCAGCAGTGGACGTCTTTTGGCTGGAATGATCCTGAGGGTGTCGTAAGTCTATTAAAGGAAACGGCAAGCCCGAAAACCTAGCTGCAAGAGAAGGCAAAATTAAACCGAAACCCGTCTGGCCAGCTTGGCACAGTACAGTGGGTCATTTGCGGGCTGAATGGTAGTACCTAGTAGGGTAGAAATCAAAATAAAACATTGTATACATACACTCGCCTTTTAATTTTACAATAACATCTATTTACAAGAAACTTTCGAATTAAGACTAGGAAGTTAGAAATACTTGTATTTATTTATCTATTTATATACAGTCACTTATTTGACTAAAAAGAACTTTGACCGCCATCTTTATACTTTATTATGTGAAACTGCGACCCAAGACATTCTACAACCTATGGCCTACTATTTATACTATGTACTACTCAACCCACTGCTGAGTCGAGCCTCCTCCATAGGCCTTTTTATAGTTCGCATAGCGCAGGCGCGTCCGCCATGTCAAAAACGCAGCAGTATGACAGTTTCGGGCACTTTTCATAACTATGGCTGTGCAACAAGCGTTATCACACATCATATTTTAAAATAAAGTGCCCGAAAATCATGGCGGAAGTTTGGGCATGCGCACAAAATAATTTCAACTATTACAAGGACTATTTCCGTTTGCAAGCAGCCATAGACACAAAAGTCTACTTTTGTCTATAGGTTGTTAGAGTTAATTGGCGTAGACAATAAATAGAGATGCGAGATGCCGCGTGATTTTTTTAGAATTCCCATTAACTATCATCACGACTCGAGGGTGTTGGCGGTCTTACAAAACTACAGTTGTTTTTTTTTCTTTTTTTTTTAAAACAATTGCCAAACACGTGGTGATTAATGCATCTGGGAAGTCAAACTGTTCAGAATCAGGAAACACTGGCGCCAACCCCAATAAAATTGGAAAATGACTTAATCCTGACGAACATTCGAGAAGAAATTCGCCACTTACACATACATATCCCCTAATTGGATGTAAATCCGTTTTATTTTCTATTGTAAAACGTTTTATCCGATTCTCAACCCTATCACACCAAAAATACGGTTCCAAATCATATTTACGTTATTTATTTTAGAACGTTGAACCTTAAAACATTAAATATAAGGTATAAAAAACCATTATCTTCCAACAATAAAGTTTTGTATTTAAATTTCAACGTTATTCGTATAGCCGTAAAGATTATTTTAGTCACTATCACTGTCACTGCATTTTCTGGGCCGTTTCCTCCGCTTGTTTTTGGGATGAATTTTGTTGACGTGTTTCTGAAGATCTTTGAGTTTCAGATATCTGAAAATAAGAATTGAACTAAATATTGCCTTGTTCTAGTGGTTGGGTGTGCCGTGCCGCCCATCGATCACGGGGTCCCGGGTTCGATTCCGGGGCCGGGCAAGTGTCTTTTTGTAAACCAGAGGCAATCGCTCCGAGTCTGGGTGGCATTTGTGTTTATGAATTTCATGTTTGTAAACTGCCCCTACGATATAGGCTTCTTAACCCCCGACGCAAAAAGAGGGGTGTTATAAGTTTCACGTGTCTGTCTGTCTGTCTGTGGCACCGTAGCTCGCGAACGGATGAAGCGATTTCAATAAAGTTTTTTTTGTATGAAAGGTGAGTTACGGGCGAGTGTTCTTAGACATGTTTGATGAAAGTCGGTTGAGCCGTTTAAAAGTTATGAGGGCTGAAATTGGGGAAGAATAACCAAATGTCTGCAAATATAATCGAGTGGGGTCTCAAATGAAAGCGCATCACGTGCAATTTAACAAAATCTACACTAAAATAAGTATGTACCTATAAAAAGTATAAAATAAAAATTAAATTAAAAATTTAAATAAACCCCCGACACAATAACCTTTAAAAAGTAAAAAATAAATACTTCGCGTTGGGGGACCAGGGGTCAGGTAATAAATAAGTGGGAGTGGTCCCCCAACGCGAAGTATTAATTTTTTACTTTTTAAAGGTTATTGTGTCGGGGGTTTATTTAAATTTTTAATTTAATTTTTTAAGGCTCCTTTTGTCGAACAGAACTTGGCACTAAGTGTGCCACCCCGTGCCAGGTTATCTTGGCAATTTCTTTCCATACACTCAGACGAAGCTTCAGAAGTGGGATATTTACTACTCAGCCCAAAAATTACCCACTACTGAATCGGGCCTCCTCCATTTACTGTACCACGCTGGCCAGACGGGCTGGCACAGATTTTTTTTCAAGTTTTCCTTCTCTTGGCACTAGGGGATCTGCCACTAACGACTCCCTCAGGATGAAATGGGGTAGTGACACTACGTTTTCTACGGCCATAATACTTGGCTGCAGTATCCTGTAAGGTGGAGATCTCTCCCCCTACTGGCACGCTCACGGTCTTCCGTAGGTTGTACCGCTGATACCCACTTGCTATCACACTCGGTGCAGGGATACTTGAAGTCCTCGGGCTTGGCGTGGACCCGCTGCTGGTGCTTGTCCCTGATCGCCTCCTTCGCGAAGCATCGATGGCACACTGGACATTCGAACGGCTTGGCCGAGTTGTGGGACTGCAAATGTCATTTAAAATGGTGCTCAAGCGCCTCGTCCACGATAGATTAAAATTACGGAGAGTCACAGGGCAATAAAATATAATCTAATATATAACATTCTCGTGTCACAGTTTTAGATGCCAAACTCCTCCGAAACGGCTTGACCGATTTTGATGAAATTTGGTGAGCATATTGTGTAGGTATAAGAATAGGACAACATCTATTTTCCATCCCCCTAAATTTTAAGGGGGGGGAGGTAAAAAATAATATTTATTTTTTAGAGAAAATTTTTTGCTTTTATTTTTTTAAGATTCAGCATAAAAAAATACAAACAACCCTAAATTTTCACCCCTATACGATCAACCCCTATTTAATTACATGGCAAAACAAAGTTTGCGATAGGAAATGTTGTATAGATAGATTGAGTCATCACGATATCTCTGGAACCATAAGACCTAGAGGGTTGCGCGGGGGGTGGTTAATTATTTGGCAAAACAACGTTTGCCGGGACAGCTAGTAAATCTATCTATACTTATAATAAATCTGTAGAGAGGTCAATTCTGTACATGAAATATATCTCCAAAATAACTAGCAGCGGGTGATTAGTGATCGATACTGACGCCAAAAATGCAATCAGTAAAATTTTTGTCTGTCTGTCTGTCTGTCTGTATGTTCGTTATAGAAACAAAAACCACTCGACAGATTTCAACAAAACTTGGTACAATTGTTCTTCATACTCCTGGGCAGGTTATAGTATACTTTTCATCACGCTACGATCAATAGGAGCAGAGCAGTGAAGGGAAATGTTGGGACAACAGGAGAACTTACTCCATTTTTTAAGCTTCCGTCGCGTGTGCAGCCTTAATAGTTAAAGCTACATAGAAATCATGTATGACGGAAATGTTCTCCTTAAAATTATATAATAGTATATTTCATTACAAGTGCGGAAAGGCTGTCATTACAACGAGTTCCGACAAATGTCTGTCTAGTTGACAGTCGGAACAAGTTGCAATGACGGTTCCGCACGTGTACTGAACGACTATTTTTAATACAGTTGCGAAAAAATTAAGCAATTTAATAAAATATTATAAACACAATAAACTCAACTAACTAATCATTTCTGAAAAATGGCGCCGACCGTAGAATATAAGCAGGTTTTTTTTTTCTTCACCCATTCTGGTAGGCAAAAGGAACAATGCCCATACAGCCAAGTCTTCAGTAGAATTTTTTTATTGATATGAAATGAAATTTAATTTGATGAAATAAAACACATTCAATCAAATCATTAAATCTGATATTGAAACAAATTAGTACGTAGTTTCTTTTTAGAAATATACGTATTTGCATGAATCATAAAAACTTCTATGATTTTTTTTAGTAAAAACTTCATGGTTGCTTTTTCCTTATAATAGACATTATTTTGACAGTTGGGAAAGAAAACGCACTAGTGCGGGAATGGTAAAGAAAAAGCACGCGTGTGTAATAGCCCACTTCCCGAACGCTATACGTCCCTGTAATATGCCACTTTTTGAGCAACTGTATTAAAAAAAATATTCCACGACAGCAAATGTCTATCTTTTAAGGTTGACTCACAATAACACGTGTAACTCCCGATAGCTTAGCAGTTCAGAGCTTTCTGATTATATTGTGTCTACTCTTACGTGTATAACACTCTCAATCATCCCTTATTAATAAATTTTAACATTATTACCTATTTAATAAAAAAAGAATCATAATACCTACGCTAATAAGCCATCGCGCGTGAATACTGAATCATGCTATAAGGATTATTTTTGTGTAACCGTCGCGTCGGGTCGCCGCGTGAGGTATAAAATGGCGGGGGAACTTCATACAATATTTGGCTGTTGATGCGAGTAGACGTTCCGAGCATTCGACCTTATTGACAGGCAATATTGTTCATCAGCGCGACTTTTAGTCTTTAAATTAATTTAGTTTTCTTTTGTTGTTATTTCATAAAATAGGTATTAGTTATTTTGGTAGCGTGTTATATTCGAGCCACTAATTACCCGATAGAATTTTTAAATTCTTTAAATAAATAAAGTACGGGCAGGACTTCCTTCTCATGAAATTTGTTTAAAAATTGGCATTCCTATAATTCTGCTCCGAAATTTAAGACCACCACAACTTTGCAATGGAACTCGGCTAAAAGTAACCCAGTTGCAACAAAATTTAATCGAGGCTCAAATTTTAACAGGTTGCGGTGCAGGAGAAACCGTCTTTATTCCCAGAATTCCCATAATACCAAACAATTTTCCATTCCAATTTAAAAGAACGCAATTCCCAGTCTCGGTGTGATAAGCAATGACAATTAATAAGGCTCAAGGGCAGACTTTTCGTGTTGCTGGAGTAGATCTCAGTATCAGTTGTTTCTCGCATGGTCAGTTGTACGTCGGTCTTTCCCGGGTTAGCAGTTCTAGAAATCTTTATGTTCACGTGCCGGACGGGTCGACTTTCAACATATGTAGTTGACCCGGAAGTTTTATTTTCGTTGTATAGGTACTTAAGCCTCATGTGCACGTGATCTAAACAATATTACCAATACATTAACTTAATAACACACAAGGAATTACACACTGACGGAGTTGCGGGCACAGCTATCTATATCTATATATATAATTAAAACTCTTCCGTTACTGAGTGACTGACAGACAACGCACAGCCGAAACTACTGACAGTAGAGAGCTGTAATTTGGCCAGTGTGTTTGTTGGAAAGTAGGCTACCACGAGAGGATTATTGGAAATTCCCTCGCAACGGGGAGAAAAGGGGGATAAATAGTTTTTTTCCGGAAGTCATTAGTCCACGCGGACGAAGTCGCGGGCAAAAGCTAGTATATAAATAAATATCCTTGGACATTTCACACAACGCCATCTCGTCCCAAGCTAAGCAACTTAATGCTTGTGTTATGGTAACGAGATGGATTATAAACTACTTATATACATTTTTTTTTGTAAATACATACATATTATAGATAGAAATGACACCCAGACTCCGAGCCAGTGCCTCTGGTTTAGACAAAGACACTTGCCCAAGCCCGGAATCGAACCCGGGACCTGTTGATCCAAAGGCGGCACATCTAACCACTAGACCAACGAGGCATTTTTAGTGTAGTGTACGCAGGCCAAAATGTCGCTATGATTCTACCTTACGTCAAGGCAAACTACTGCAATAGGGAGCTCTACTGATCTCTACGTGTACATAGAAATTAGATCTCTATTCTCTCTGCGTGGACGACGCGCTTAAGGCAGCCCCTAAGGGTCCTTAACCATAAACAAGCCATAAACATCAACTTACCACTTTGATGTGTCTTTTGAGACTAGAATTGGTACCAAACGAGGAGTCACACGTCTCGCAGTGGAATGGACGCTCGTTGCGATGCGTCCTCTCGTGTACCTAAACAATGCATTACCAAATTATTATTTTTTTATAAATTATTTTTTTTGTATGTGTCCATCGTGTCCTAAGCAAAATAAATTATTTGAATTTGAATCAGTAACTAGCGGCCCGGCCCGGCTTCGCACGGGTCGATATTTATTTTTTCTTACATACATACATATTTTACGCCACGTTTTACGGCAACCGGATGCTTACGTGGGAAACAAATGTCAGGCCATGCCGCCTCCGCCGGGCCCCGGCAGGAGGGGTAGACTCAAAAAGTGCTGGCTTGACGTCGTAAAGGGTGATATGGGTGCCAATGGGCTCACTACCAGGTATGCTGAAGGCCGTGCGAAGTGGAGAAGAAAAAGTCGGAAAGCGGCCCCGGGCGCCGAAGCGAGAGTTTGGGCTGCAACCGGGATATGACGCACAGATGATGATGATGATGACACATACATATAACCACGCCTCTTTCCCGTAGGGGTAAGCAGAGCCCACTTCTTTCCACTTGCTACGATCCTTACATATTTGTTTCGCTTCGTCCACTTTCATTATTCCCTTCATACATGCTCTTCGGTTTAGGGTACTCTTGACCTGGCCTTTTTCCAAGACATCCCTGATTTGGTCTTGAAACGTCCGCCTTGGTCTGCCGCTTCCACTTTTTTCGTCAATCGTTCTTCATTCATTCTCTCGACATGGCCAAACCATCTCAGCATACTCTCCACACACACCTATCAGTTGTCATACCTACATTCACACCTTTCATACACAATTCCTCACTCCTACAATCCCTCCATCTCCACCCTTGGGTCCACCCACATTCATGCTGAACCTTCCACCTGTTCGGAATGCTGCTCTACAGAAAAGACCTGAACCCACCTGAAGGCTATAGCATTCATAGAAGCCTTTGCCACAATAGGTGCACCTGTACGTGGTTCCCTTCTGTACACGCTCATGAGTCTTCCGGTGGAGCTTCAGCAAGTACTGAGAGCCGAATTTCTTCGGACAATCCTCGCAGGCGTGGGTTTTCTCCTGGAAACAAAGACGGAATAAAACGTATCACATCATCGTAAGTTCAGTCGGGCGGCATTTTTTGTTTCAGTGACTTAAGTGCCTAAGAGAGCCTACTATAGAGTCTAAGATGGAGCAAGCAATTCAAAGAAATGTCGGTAATTCTACGGTAAGACCAGCTGTCAGTTTTCGCACTACTGACTACGTGTATCAACTGCCATAGATAGTAAAATGCTCCGAAGCATACGTGCCCTCGGAAGCAGAGGTTACACTCACACACGCTGGACATCCATACAGCTCCCAACACAGCCGGACAAATTCCGCTAGGCTACGCTCCAAATTAATACTCATAAGTCACACGTGGCACTACAGATCGGAAACCTCGGGCGCTAATTATCGGAATCACCGGGGCGCTAAATATCGGAATCATCAAGTCGCCAAACATCGGCAGGCGCGGAAGCCAAATATCGACGCTAAATTATGAATTCTCACGGCGATGAATGTTGGATTCCGCCGGGCGCTAAATATATTAATCATCGGGGCGCTAAATAGTTTTTCAGCATACAGGGGGCATGACTGGCGCGTGAAATTAGAGACTCACTTGGAGTGCCAGGTGATTGATTGACTTATCCGGGGCGCCAAATAGTTTTGGCCGTGGGTCCCTCACCTTATGGGTATCCCGATGCTTAGCCAACGAATGCGAGTATTTGAACCGCTTGGGGCAGTCGGAGCACCGCCACGGGTGCCCGTCAGAGTCGGCTCGCGAGTTGTGAGTGGCTATGTGGGTGCGAAGCGCGTTCCAGCCGAGAACTGTCACACCGCAGATGCGGCATTCGCGGACACGAGCCGCGTGTTCCCTATAAAAACATAAAATCATCATTACTTTTTTTAAAACGTAACCTGTTACAAACATGTCATTCACGAACACAAATGACAGACTCAGAAGAGCGAGCGTATCGTAAGAGCCGACAGAACGATATGTCACGGCCGAAAACTTAGCAGCAAGATAAGGAAAGCTTGATACGAAACCGTCTGGTCCCACTGCGCAACGTTGATACCCACCAGCTGGTGAAATACGACCCGCGACCTTGAACGCCTACTGATATAAAAAAAACATATAATTAATACAACATGCTTTCATTGAATTTATCAACTCTAACAAGATTAAAGTGCAACTTATGTCTTAGATATTTCTTTGATGCTTATATTGCCTGTTATCTGGTTTTTTTTACTCTTTTTCGTCGGAGATGCTCATGGATATCCGGCCGTTTGGGGGACTGGTCGGGTAATGTGGTACTCCGGAGCGCGTGGCGATGATAAGTTGCGCCCCAACCTACCCACTAAAACCGACGGCCACCCTCGACTGCCCGAAACAGGCCCCCCGCCCCGTTTAGTGCGAATGAATGTTATCCATGTTTTATATTTCTTTCTGTTCTCTAAGTTTCTTTAATCAATACTCTATATTTGTCTCAGCCCCCAGGGGATCTCCCATTAAATGATTAGAAATTCAAGATTAGTTAACCCTGCATACAACAGATGACCATGTGACACTGGCAAAAATTACAGAAGAAAATGACAAATTGCCATAAAAAAAATCCAACATCCACATTCAACTTACCTTTTCCTATGATTCTTCAAACTGCTCTTTGAACTGAACACTTTATCACAGTCACTACAACGGAACACTCTCCCTTCAACTGGCTTGTCCGTCACATCATTAGAGTGCATCCTCTCCAAAACTTTTGCTTCCCTCCTCTCTGTCTTCATCTGTTCCCGTCTCTTGGCCAACTCCATCCTCTTCTCGTATGTCATCCCGAAGGAGTGCCACTTCGTGTGGATGAGAAACCGTTTTGGATGTCTGAAGAGAAGAGTGCAGTGAGGGCATTCGAAATAACCGTTTGGCTCTGAAACTGAAAACTGATTATGAAGAGTATATTCTTGTTTTAACCAATTCGGTTGACCCATTTGGGTGCCAAAGACAAAACAAATCAAACTCAACAATATTTTTTTTGCTGAGGGTTTTTGTAGAAAGGACTAGCTGTACCCTGCGCACAATTCTATAGACCTAACTAAAAATATTTTTTGTACAGACATTACACAAATTTACTTTTTTTTTGTTTAGGAACCTTCCTGGGCTGATGCAGAACACATTACTGAAGATCATCACATGATCAAATGCAAATATCATCACATGACATATCATTCATACAAACATTATTCTATACAAGGGGCAGATATATAAATGCATCTTAAGGCCTGCCCTACTGTACATAGTTTGGTACCCTATTTTAATCAACTTTGTACTAAACAAAGAAAGACAAGGCGAATGCTAATTTCAAATACATACCATTTTTAATAGCTGCCGTGGCCTCTTCAACACTAACTTCATTATCAATGATTTGGCAATCCACATCATCCCTCTGCACTCCATTAGGATCTCTTAAAAATGGTTGGTAATAATCTTTGTCTATACAATTTGCATCCACACTAATTTCTACTTTGGGATCACTAACTGCCTCATCAATTTCTCTCTTTATAATAACTTCTACAGTTTTTAGAGGCAAACTTTGATTACTTAAGTTCTCATTTTGGTTTTTATTTTCTGTATTTTCTATTTCTTCATCCAGGTTTTTTTGTTTTTTACCATCAAATTTGTTTTGTGTTTGGTCTCTCTCATGTTGTTCATAGTCTTCTTCATTTGATATCTCATCATCAGAAACCATATAATCTTCATCAGCTGAATCATCATTAGATTCATTTGAGTCTAAGTCTTCTCTGCAGGAAACATCATCTTTGGGTTCCGATGCCACTTCTTCATTGGTTACATTTTCTCCGTCTTTAGTTGTTTCATCATCATCATTACTTTCATCACTATTTATAACAGTTCTACTGTTTATTAGAGATTCATCTGTATTCTTATTAACATCTTCATCAAAAATTTTGTTATCATCCGACATACATGGCATTGTATCTTTACTCACAGTATTCCAGTCAGATGAGAGATTTTTATTTTTGTTTGTTGTATTACTAAGGATATTTTCAATTAGTCTTACTGTGTTTTCTATGTTTTGCCTTCTCATACTGTCCAGTGGGGTCCTGTCAGGAGGTTTACTACTTAAATCTACATTGTGTTCTGGAAACTGACATAAATCATCACTTGGTACATGAGGGAGGATGTCTGGAGGTTTAGTCGGCAGCTTTGGCTCTATTTGAGGAATGTTTAGAGGGACTTTTCTCATGTTTGGCTCTCTGTAATCACTTAGCGATGTTTCTGTGTACCTTTTATCGTAACTACTTGGGTAGGCCCTGTAATCCACGCTGTCGTGTGGCATGTTCAAATTCATCGGTAACATACCGTTTTGCCAGGCCATAGTGCTCATAGAAGTCGGGTTTTGGGCCATATACTGCTGCGAAAAACTTAATGGTTGGTAGTTAGACATATGACCGAAATGTGAGCTCATATTCAACGGAGAGTGGCTGTATGGATTGTATTCCGGTAGAGTGAAATGTCCAGTAGGTGATTGTAAGGTCGGCTGGGTCATTTTATTAAAATTATTCCCATTTTGAGACATATTCAAATGGTTATTAATTTGCGGTAGGTTAATAGGCGCTGAGTGACTCACAGGCGCCTCGTTTGGCCCATAAGATCCTGTATTGTGTAACATGTTTATGGAACTATTGGTCTATATTCACAATTCACTGAAAACTGCTACATTTTACGTTTTATTACACAAAACAAACACTAATAGTGTTAGCCATTTTGGCCACTTTGACAGTTCAATTTACATTCCATTTACCGGTAATATTATTGGTGGGTAAATTAAAAATAATGTAATACAAAAACCGGCAATGGCAAAGGTTGTTCAAAAAATATAAAAAAAATTTACGTGTACCACATAAAGGCGTGTATGAAATAAATGAAAAAGAGCTATTGCTATATTTTAGGAATAAAATAATCAATAGCTCCATAACTTTATTCTCTTAGTCAGTCAGCAGTAATATGCCTTTATACTAATGTTGCCATGTGGTAATATGACGTAATCTATTTCGTAACTCCGTCTCGCTCTACCATCAGTCAATATTTATTTATTTACTTTCCGTCAGTCTGGCGTTACAGTGGTTCCATCCAACTTCTACCTATGAATCACCATAAAATGTGATATTAGTGTATTTCCTGGGATTAGTCTAATAATCTATCAGTGAATAACACTCAACAATGGCGCTGGCCGCCGTAGCAGAAGAATATTTTCGGAATTTGAACCCGCTGGCGTCGAAAATACATGAGGATATAGTGGACGCTAGAAACGCGTATGAAAATATCTGGGAAACGCTGACTAACAAGGAAAAGGTAATATAAACTTCCTTAATATATGTGAAACACGTAGTTGCATGTTAAAGTAAATAATATTGTTGTAAAAGCAAAAGTTATCAACTTTACTAGGAACATTCAGTCACGCTTTTTGATTCATTACGAATGCTTAATTGTCGCCAATTGTCTGTAGTATGTCTGGTCTTGTAGTATGATAAAATTTCAGCACATTTTCATGACTGATTAAATGGAAGTTTATTCTGTTTAAAAAATACCATGATTTAGATGTAACCAAGTATTTACCCTCCATGTAATTGGAGGGTGGCTCGACACAGCAGTGGGTCATTATGGGCTGGATAGTAGTAGGCTGAGAAGTAGTGTCCTTTCTATGGAGTCTTACTATGGTAAGAATCTTGTAAGACGTAACTTAATTGCCAGGATAACTCAAACTCAAAATTAACTTTATTTATGTAGGCTTTATCACAAAACTCTTATAAATCGTCATATCTACAGTCACACCTTTCATACACAATTTCTCATGCTTACAATCCACCCATCTCTCTTGATCTTCCACAACCCTTACGTCCACCCACATTCATGCTGAAACTACCACTGGTTTCGAATGCTGCTCTACAGAGAAGAGCCGGCAAGAAACTCTGTAGTTGTTTTTTTTTTCAAATCAATGGGTTTACGAAAAGCACTAAACAGCATAGTGAGAGCAAGTTCGCCAGATGAGAGAAGCACACAACACGTTAACGCAATGAATGACAACTAGGCCTTGGGTCAGGGCCAATCAAATACAAGTATAGGTGGCCTATCCTCAAGGGAAGGGAAACTTGCAATACCCTGTGCCAATCCTTTCAGCCTGTTAGATAAAAAACTTTATACTGAGCACCAACATTAATTGTCCAATTTGGTGCAGTCATTTGGAAGCTATGCACATACACTTAGCTATTAATTTTTATTTACACATCTATATGTATCGGTAGTAGTAATCTAATATCACCAGAAGGTCTTGCAAATATTTCGAAGAGAAAACTAACTTAACTGTCAATTCATATTGTATTATCCTTGATGTGATTAAATTAAAATACTTAGTGTCTAAATATAAAAGGACAGGGGGACCAACTTGGTACAGTAGGTAAACTTCTCTCAAACTAAAAAAGCCACCTGAATGATAACTTATATGTAAGGTAGACTGCGGCTGCGCAACTGGGGAAGGCTCATATAGAATACAATAGTCTAATAACATCAGCCTTAGGTGGTGAAGATCTCTCTCTCATCTAACAAACCTGCTCTCACTATTTCTTTGAGTTTCTAGCCAGCTCTTCTTTGTAGAGCAGCATTCCGAACTGGTGATGGTTTCAGCATGAATGTGGGTGGACGCAAGGCTTGTGGTTAAGAATGAGGAATTGTCTATGAAAGGTGTGAATGTAGATATGACAATGTGTGTATGGAGACTACCACCTAGCATGGTACAGGGGCCGTAAGATGATAATGGTGATTTTAAATATGACGATTTATAAGAGTTTTGTGATAAAACCTACATAAAAAAGTTCTTTTTGAGTTTGATGTATTCCTGTGCGTGGGTATGGCGACCAGAGTTCTACCAGGAGAAGCATGGTAATGGCAGCTGGAGGAATCCCCTTTCCGTCTGCTGGGAGTGTTACATTTTTAGTTTTTACAGGGTAGACGAAAAAATTAAATAGCATTATTTTCCTTGAAATTAAACACTATAGAACAGACTAGCTTTTGCGCGCGGCTTCGCCCGCGTGGGCTTCGAACCCGTGCATATTTTTTATGAACATAAAATCGGTTATTGTGGCTAAACTATGATAGTTAGATATTTGCTCTCGCTTTCTGCTTTTTTGTAGATCTTTATAAGACCTACAAACCCGTAGTACATAATTTTGTTCTATTGTCAATAGTTTTTGCAGCGCACGCATAAATAGGTTTTAGATTTTACACCTTGGTTTAAAAAATCAACATTTTCATACGGATCCCTAATTCTTTTGAAAATAAAATATAGCCTATAACCTTCCTCGATAAATGGACTATCTAACACTGAAAGATTTTTTGGAATCGGACCAGTAGTTCCTGAGATTAGCGCGTTCAAACAAACAAAATCTGCAGCTTTATATATTAGTATAGATTACGCGTGACTGCAGCGAAACGTCGGGGATTAAATAATGTAATATTACACACGCGGTAAATCCGTTAAAAAGTGTTTAATTTCAATGTGTTATAATCGAGAACACTAAAAAAAAAATGTTACGTATTTTCTTTGTTCCAGACTGAAATTATAAACGAATCGATAATAAAACCAGATATAGCACTCAAATACGCGCTGCTAGACACACTAGATTTTGACATCAACAACCCTCCGGTTCGTAAAGATGATCTCATGTCGTTCTTTGGTAAGGAACACGCACAGAGGATTGTGCACGACGAAAATACGACGTACAGAGACGAGCATAGTGGCCCTTTCTTATATCAAACTAAAAGCCAACTCAATCTGTGTGTGTTAAGTGACTGTCGTGCACCCAAAGATGTTAAACCCACTTCACCGCCTCCAGTGATGTCGGAGCTAGCTCTGTCTCACTCTAAAGTGGTATCAGAACTGAAAAACGCATTAAAATCCCACGAGCTTCGGAGCACGTACAAAGAAGTCCGCGAGGTCACGTCTCCGGGATTCATCAGCAAGTTTATCGGTAACTTCAAGAGTAAGGACGAGGAGAAGGAGTGTCTGGTCGCAGGCAGACCCGCGACACAAATCGTGGCGTCCTCGGAGAACTTCTTCAGGACCAGTTTTAAGAGTCCGTCAAATGAAAACAAGTTCGATAAGGATTATAGGAGCAGTGTGGTCAAGTCTAGCAGTGGTAAGTACTAACTACTTTGTAAAATCTTCACAAACCAGTTCCATCCTGAGAGTGTAGTGAGAGGCGGATTAAAAAAAAAGGCAACAGGCAGACAGTGTGACAGGGACAAGAAGAAAGGAATGACTCGTTGGTCTAGGGGTTAAATGTGCTGCCTTTGGATCTACGGGTTCGATTCCGGGCTAGGGCAAGTCTTTTTGTAAACCAGAGGCACTTGCTCGGAGTCTGGGTGACATTTGTTTTCGTGAATTACATGTTTGTAAACTGCATCTGCGATACAGGTTAAACCGAACCGGGGTTTCGTCTTTTTAAGAAAAAAAATGCGTTGTGTTTGTTTTTTGGAAACCTAAGACATTATGACTGTCTTGTTGGTTAGGTTGGATATGCCGCTTTTGTATCACGGCTCCCCGGTTCTATTCCTGGGTCGGTAAACCAGCGGCACTTGTTCCAAATCTGGGTGTCATGTGTATTGGTGAATTGCATTTCTGTAAATACCCCCGCGATACAGACTATCCAGATATTGATGACTAGCGGTAATGACATAGTTACACTATGTGAACTGTGACTCAGAGTCTAATCATAGCTTGAATAACAAATTAAGTGTACTTAAACAAAGATAACAGATTCCATTGTGCGTGAGCTGTGTTTAAGTTAATAAGTCATGTTAATTGTGCACGTGGTGACGGATTTGGAATACTTAGATAGCGTCACCAACGTAATTACCAAGAGTAACTGATATATCGTTAGAGAAGCTAAAATTGAAAATCGACGACCTAATCGAGAGTAGATGAGCCTGTCTACGTGGACTGTAGTGACACATTAGCTAGGGTAGTCTCGTTAGTACACGTCGTAGATTGCCCTATGAGAGTCGCTCTCCGTGATTTTAATCTATCGTGGACGAGGCGCTTATAGATACTTCAATACGGCGTAATGCCCCTCAGGAAACACGGCAGATGTCAGATATTACAAATGAGTGTATCATTCATTAGGAACACACATTGCTAAACCTGCACCATCCTCTAGACTTAAAACGCAATTCTGGTCTTACAGATATATCTGAAGAGAACCGTGGACTGCTGTCGTCCAGCCAGGCCTCTTCGGGCACTGACTTTCAGTCCACGGAGACCCTCACCGACTCTGGCGTGGTAAAGACTGGCTATGATTTCCTGGACAACTGGTAACTAAACACTAAGAAGTAAGTCGATGTAATTCTCTATAAGTCAGCGGTTCTCAACATTATTCTGTGGGCCACAAGAATGTTTGTGTAAGTGGAAAATCCTCATGGATATCTGACAGTTGCGGACAAACCGGGTTATGCGGTAGTTGCGCCCTCGACTAGGGTAATATTTTCCGCGGTCCTAGTGGGTAAGAATATGCATATCTCACGAATATTATAAATGTGAAAGATTTTGTTTGATGTTATTAAGAATATGGATTGATGTCTGGACACCTAACATCCATCTTCTACCACTCTGAGTGTGAACATACACGAAATTGTTATAAAAATCCTATGCGAAATTTACTTTCTTTTTACAATATGGAAAAAAGAAAAATATTCCTGTTGCAATCTGAACGGGTGTAATTGATGATTTATTGCCAAAATAAGTCTTCAAATTATAAATGCAAAGAATGAGGTTGATAAATTTAAACGATGGGCATATCTACTTGTGTCCCCTTGGTCTTGCAGTTTGAGAACCGCTGTTGCAATAACTTAGTTTAGTTTATATTTATTGTAACCTACAATATCTTGTAAGAAAAGGAATCTTAAAAGATTCTATAATATTAACGGCTCCTTATAGGACGCAAACTCAACACGAACTTTATTTACGTAGGTTATAAATCGTCATATTTAAAATGACTGTTATCATCTTTCCGCCCTTTGCCCACGCTGGGTCGTAGTCTTCATGTCGGCGATGGTGAGCGGCCACAGCCGTTATTTTTTTATTATTAATATAAAACCTTTTTATTTATAACTTTTTAATATTATGTAAGCAGAAGAAGAAAGCTGTCTTATGTTTTAAATGTTTGGTGTTCTATGATTGGAGTCCTAAGAAAATGGTGTAATTTTAGGTTTTAATTTTATATTTTTATTTTTAATATGTGATGTGATGTGAGCTTCAATAAACGGTGTGGCCGCTCACCATCGCCGACACTCCATATACTCCTGCCGGTCGTCATATCTACATTCAAACCTTTCATAGACATTTCCTTATTCTCACAATCCATCCATATCTTTTGGTCTCCCACAACAATTGCGTATACGCTGTCACTTTATTGTTTCACCTTTTATGTTATACTCTTTAAAATGTTGTTGAGATTAGAGTTGTTTGTGTAAGCGCGCTAATCACTGGAACTACTGATCCAATTTGAAAAAATCTTGTTACATTGAATAGACTGTTCATCAAGGATGGTTGTACGCTACATATCATCACGCCACCTCCCAAGGGAGTGGAGCAGTAATCATAAATTTTCATAAATCGGGCAGACATTTTACCCGCAACTTCCGACTAGCTTCACTTTAAATTGGGCTATTGTTTGAAATCAGATGTTGCTGTTCAATTTAAACGTGATAGACGGGCGCCCTATAAATAGGTGATGAGTCAGATATTGTCGGATACCGTAGTATTGCCTGACAGAGTATATATTGCCAAAAATAGTATCTTAATGTCCTTTCTTTGAATGAAATAATTTATTATTATGTGAGATAATATACCTTAATAAATAAAAAAAGAAATAGTTTTGTTATTATCCGCCAATTTGAAAGAATTCTTAGGAACATATTCGATTATAAAACTATTTGATTTTGAAATAGCGTCTATCGTATTATTACGACTTGACGGGTCATGTTGATGACTGCCTCGTTGGTCTAGTGGTTAGATGTGCCGCCTTTGCATCAACGAGTCCTGGGTTCGATTCCGGGGTCGGGCAAGTGTCTTTGTCTAAACCAGAGGCACTGGCTCTGAGTCTGGGTGTCATTTCTATCTATAATATGTATGTATTTACAACAAAAAGTAGTTTATCATCCATCTCGTTACCATAACACAAGCATTAAGTTGCTTAGCTTGGGACGAGATGGCGTTGTGTGAAATGTCCAAGGATATTTATTATTTATTATGTTGGTTGGTTGAGATAAAGGCTAGATAAACCTGTTTTTTTTTTGCGATTAAACCTATTTTGAGTGGTTGAAATTGTTTAATATTGGCACAGGTTTGTAATGAGCGCGACGCCGCGGGATAAAGTTTATTACTAAGAACAAAAAAAAAACATTTCAAGAATAGATTATGATTTTCGCTGAAAGGACATTTATAAATTAAGTCTTATGTTCTCTTAGTTATAATTATTAAGACTGCTTATAATACTTATTTTTATACCTTTTTTGTATTCTCTATTAATTAGGTTTTTTTTGTATTAATACTCGAATTCTCCAATGGTGAACAGAGTGCTGAATATTCATGCGGTGAAGGATTTAGAATACTCCATGTTACCAAACCATTCCAGCCTGAGGGTGTCGCAAGGGGTAGACAACGTTGCCGCAAGAGAAGGGAAATCTTGAGCTCATTAGATTAATAAGTTGGTATCACTCAAGTTAATGTAGAGAATTTACTATCCTTTGCTGGCCAGACAGGTTGGCACATGGTTTGTATAGAGTTCTATTTCGGCTAGAGTAGCCTCTTACAATACCCTCTGGATTGGAATGGGTTAGTTATTCTTTAACCTAAAAAATATGTTAACTTTTTCATCATCATCTTCTCAGGCCAGAAAGGACCGATGAATGAGGCCTCCTCCAATTTAATGGAGGGAAATAAGCCTGCTCTGCCATGCTGGCCAGGCGTATTGGCACAGAGCTTGTGGCCAGTTTTCTTTCTTGTGATGGTGACACTATGCATTCTAAATCCGTCACCACACGTAAATTCCTAATTGTCAGTATTTAAAAGAATTTATACTCAATGAAGTCATTATATTAATTTAATTTTAATTTAAATGATTCTAAATGTAATCTCATTTATGTATTGGAATAAAACAATGAAAGAGAAAGGTTTGCTTTTGTTTTCACTACCTGGCAACGGACTGAAAGATAGTGTGGGTAGCTGTTCAGTCATAATTTAGTTCTATGTAAGCGGATATGGGCTCCATCAGAAGGCTCAAAGTCACCCAAAGGGCAATGGAGAGGGCTATGCTCGGAGTTTCCCTGCGAGATCGAATCAGATATGAGGAGATACACAGGCAAACCAGGGTCACCGACATAGCCCACCGGATTGCCAAACTTAAGTGGCAGTGGGCAGGGCACAGAGCTCGCAGGACCGACGCCCGATGGGGCAGAAAAGTCCTCGAGTGGCGACCGCGTTCCGGAAAGCGCAGTGCTGGTAGGCCTCCCACACGGTGGCCCGACGACCTGGTTAAGGACCGACCTTTGTGGAGATCCTTGGGGGAGGCCTATGTCCAGCAGTGGAAATCTTTTGGCTGAAAAAAAAATGATGAAGCGGATAGATGTCGCTAATCTGAGTATGTACACGATATAGAAATTTACACAGGTTATTGTAAGTAGCAACTTTACCGGGGGTTTTCTTTAGCAAGCGCTATGAATAACTCGAGTATTCTGCGGGACTTTTTGGAAATTTCTACAGTAGCACTTAGCTGTCATTGGCATTCTAAAATCTTCGACTGTCTTCTTTGTCTAGGAGTTGGAAGTGCCTTTGGATCCACGGACCCCGGGTTCGATTCCGGGGTCGGGTAAATATCTTTTTGTAAACCAGAGGCACTAGCTCAGAGTCTGGGTGTCATTTGTGTTCGTGATTTACATCTTTATAAAATACTAGCGAGTAGCGACCCGCCCCGGCTTCGCACGGGTGCAATAGTGAACATCTAAATTTATGAGTGTTTCTGTACAATATTAAGCATTTATTATACATAGAAACCTACCTCTTGAATCACTCTATCCGCTTCAAAATCCGTTGCGTAGTTTTAAAGATATAAGCATACATAGGGACAGACAGGCGACAGCGACTTTGTTTTATACTATATAGTGAGTGATAGTGAAGGCATGGGTTTGTTTTTTGTATTGTTTAACTAAAAAATATATTTAAGGCTGTCTTTAGACGCAGTCAATAGAGTAAAAACTGACACCTCCCCTGACCAATTACCGGTTGTCCCACGGTCGCGTGTAAATACCGGAATAGTTACTGGGAGTCGACGACTTACGCTGTCAGAGTGGTGACGGATTTACAATACATAGTGTCACCACCCCCTTCCATACTGAGGGTGTAGTAATAGCCGACAAAAGAATATGTCAAGGCCGATTACCTAGCCGCAAGAGAATGAAAACTTGACACGAAACCTTGTGCCGACATGTCTAGCCGGCGTGGCTGGAGGCCTTATTACGCTCCATTTAGTTGGAGGAGGCCCGACTCAGCAGTGGGGGGTCATTCATAGGCTGAGGAGTAGTTGTAGCTTTTGTCTTTAGAAAGAGCTTCTCAGTCGAACTTAGCCTACTGCGTTAGAATAGAATAGAAATATGCTTCACTACACAGTATAAAACAAAGTCGCTGTCGTCTGTCCGTCCCTATGTATGCATAAATCTATAAAACTACGCAACGGATTTTGAAGCGGTTTTTTTTAATAGATAGTGTGATTTAAGAGGAAGGTTTTTATGTATAATATTGTAGAGGAACACTGATAAATTTAGAGGTTCATCATTGCACCCGTGCGAAGCCGGGGCGGGTCGCTAGTTATTGTATAAACCCACTAGCTGTCCCGGCAAACGTTGTTTTGCCAAATAATTAACCATCCCCCGCGCAACCCCCTTCCCCGCGCAACCCTCTAGGTCTAATGGTTCCAGACATATCGTGATGACTCAATCTATCTATACAACATCTCCTATCGCAAATGTTGTTTTGCCATGTAATTAAATAGGGGTTGATCGTAGAGGGGTGAAAATTTAGGGTTGTTTGTATTTTTTTATGCTGAATCTTAAAAAAATACAGCAAAGATTTTTCTCTACAAAATAAACAAATTTTTTTTACCCCCCCCCCTTAAAATTTAGGGGGATGAAAAATAGATGTTGTCCTATTCTCAGACCTACTCAATATGCTCACAAAATTTCATCAAAATCGGTCAAGCCGTTTCGGAGGAGTTTGGCATCTAAAACTGTGACACGAGAATTTTATATATTAGATTATGGCGTTCACAATCGTCAACGGATACATCAGTTTTAAAACACTACTACCAGGTCGGAACGCGACACCAACCGAGAAGACCTGGCGGAAGAAACTCGGAGGGCTTGTCTTTTTTTTAAACGCCATATTACAATGACCTTGTATATGTATAAAACCAACTAGTTTCGTTCGGTTCCGAAAGGCACTCAACTGAAATATGAATTTTATAATAAGAAAAATATATATGAATATAATTTATAGAATAATTAAAAACTGAAAATACAAGTCTTGAATCCAGTGAGCCGACCAACCCCAAACAGCGGCACCTGTTCACAAGCATAACGCGTGTGGCAGCCATCGACCCGCCACACGTCGCTACCACTGTCCGAAGTATTTTAATGGGCATGACAACTCACAGGATTGACGTCCAAGAATTAATGAAGCGGATAATTAAGTTATAAGCTAATAATTAATTAATAAAAAAACTGATTTATAGTAATAATAGTTTTATTACCATTTTCAATAACATTCACCCAATATTTTCCAGATCTATCTATACATACACATAATGTACAATTATATACGAGGTCAAGAATGTTAAGCCTCTCATAAGTTTTATATTTGAAGGTACCAATCAAATTTGCCCTATCTCTGAACATTATCAAGGAGTGCAATGTCTTTTTTTAAATATGGACATCATATACCGACGCTTGAAAGGCAATCCTTACTAAGCGACGTGGGGTAAACTTTAGGAGAGTATTTTAAATATTAACAAAAACCATCATTAAAATGAGCTTAATCGAAATCACACAATAACTAAGCGACAAACTCGCCTTAGGGGCTGTCCATTAATCACGTGAGGTTCGAAAGGGGGAGGGAGGGGTTTGGCAAAAATCACGAAACATCACCAAGGGGTATAGTAAGATATCACGTGTATTTAATTTTTCGTCAAACGCGTCATTTCTGAACCGAAAAGCGGTGTGATTAAGCGTGTTTGTAGGTAATAAAAAATACACGTGATTTTTGATGGGGGGTTCTTAAACCGTGGTAGGCTTAAACCTCACCATGTATCACCAAGGGGGAGGGAGGGGTTAAAAAATGATAAAAAAAAATCACGTGATTAATGGACAGCCCCTTAGAGTTCTGAAACCTTGATTAAAGACGCAGAAAAGTCTGACGTATCGAATAATATTTATACCTCACTAGCTGACCGGGCAGACGTTGTTCTGCATGATATTCGTTTACCGACTGCAGCGCCATCTGTCGGGCTGATTTGTGAATCTAAACCTTCCTCGGTGCCACCCAACTGCATACAAAAGTTCATTCAAATCGGTCCAGCCGTTTAGGAGTTCAGTGAGATACACGCGTAATGTAGAATTATCTAATATATAAAATTCTTGTGTCGAGGTTTTAGTGTTTATACTACTCCGAAACGGCCTGACCGATTTTGATGAATTCAGTATTCATTAGTATGAGAATAGGTTTAAACCTAATTTTTAAACCCCTAAGTGTAAAGAGTGGTTCACCTGAAAAAAAAAATTGTGTTTTTGACAAAAAAAATCTTGTTATTTTTTCTATGATACAACATCGATCAACCTCTATTTAATTACATGGCAAAACAACGTTTACCCGCAAACGGGTTGCGGGTCAGCTAGTATGTATAAATAAAGATTTTGCTTTATTTTGTCGCTTAGTAAGGATTTCAAGCGCCCTTCAATATATTTGGTTACAATACCAAGTCCCTTAATTCATATCTTAGATTACCCCAACATTACATTAGTATCCAGAGATGATCATTCCTTTTTCCACCTGCTGAGCCTTTTCTTGTCCAACCAGGAGTTCCAGCAGAGATAGACCGAACCAGTATGCCGTACCAGGACCCTAAAATTATGAGAGAGATATTACAATAACTATTGTTTTATGTTGGAGATACGACCGCTACACGCCAGAGGGGTAATGAGGGACTCCGGGGCGCTAAAAGCTGGTAATACCTACATAGCTTTGTATTGATCTCCTGGACGCTTCTGTTGTGCAATGTGTTACATTGACCTCACATCTTAGCTTACTCATCATTTCAGCCAATAGACGTCCACTGCTGGACATTGGTCTCCCCCAGGGATTTCCACAAAGGCTGGTCCTGGGCCGCCCGCATCCATCGTTTTCCGGCGACCTTAACCAGGTCATCGGTCCACCGTGTGGGAGGCCTACCAGCACTGCGCTTTCCGGAACGCGGTCGCCACTCGAGGACTTTTCTGCCCCATCGGACGTCGGTCCTGCGCGCTATGCGCCCTGCCCACTGCCACTTAAGTTTGGCAATATTGTGGGCTATGTCAGTGACCCTGGTTTGCCTGCGTATCTCCTCATTTCTGATTCGATCTCGCAGGGAAACTCCGAGCATAGCCCTCTCCATTGCCCTTTCGGTGACTTTGAGCTTCCTGATGGAGCCCATAGCTACATACTTGGCTTACTACATATAATTAAACTCGAAATCAATGTAACCCAATCAGATGTTTGTAACAGAAAATATGATATAAAGAGTGTCCATGGAGTTTCTTGCCTGTTCTTGTCCACTAAAACTGGACTGTTCCTGACTACCCGAAACAGGGCCACGGGTTTCTGTCTCCAATGGAGGAGCGAGCATGCTTCGCGACTCTGATGAGCCTTCGACACCTGTCAGCAGGCCCCACGCTTTGGGGAGCTCTGGACCCTCGCCAACCCCAGAGGAATGACATGAGTACAAGACATTGAACGAGCCTCCATCAGGCGCCCGATCCACGCAGTGCTCCGTTGCCGGCCCACCACTCTACTGTGTGTCGCGGCAGTATAGGGCTCCCGAGACAAGCCAAAACCCACCACGATACTATGTGCCGCTCATCGCCTCTCCTCTCATCTGGGTTTATACAGGGTTGATACGAGATAGGGGCATTAAATTACACTACGTATACTATATGTGATTAGCATGAATTCGAAACGGAACGTGATTTTTCATGGGGGGTGGAGGGTGTAGTAACAATACTATTTGTACTTATGTTTATATTGCATTATGGTCAGGTGGCAACGATCGATGATAAAAAGAACTGTCAGTCATTCATGTGTAAACTGCAAGCTAATAAAATGATTACTTTAATATACATTGCTTATGCATTTATTAAACATTAACGTCCTATCACCATACAACATTTCTGGCGACGAGGATTAAAATGTCGGATTCCCATGAAAAATTTTATTTCGAAAATTTCGATCAAAGTTTGGAAGAATGGGAATATTATATTCAACGTTTCGAAATAGCTTTACAGCTAAGTGGAATCGATGGAAAAGCGGAACAAAAACGAAAACAACTGCTTTTGTCGAGAATTGGACCAACACCCTTTAAGGTACTTGTAGACTATTTTCGACCAACACCCATACAAACGAAAACATACGACGAACTGATTAAAGTCTTAAACGATTTTTATGGAAAGAAGAGCTATATATTAGCAGATCGCTTAGCTTTCTCAACAAAAATTAGAGATTCAAACAAAACGATTTCTCAGTTTGTTTTGGAACTACGAACTTTAGCCGGGTATTGCGAGTTTGGTAATACTTTAGACGAGCGATTAAGAGATCAAATAGTCATTGGTATCAACAACAAAAAGTGGCAACAAGAATTAATAAGAGAACACCCAACAAACATTTCAAAACTGTCAGAAGTCATAGCAACGGCTCAGAAGCTTGAATTAGCAGCCAATCAGAGTGAACGAATAACAAATTTAAACTTGCCACAGTTATCAGGCTCAAATAACGATGAAATAACTGTAAACAATGTCACGAATAGATCAAAGAGTAATTTTGGAAGAAATTCTAACAAGAAATGTGTGTTTTGTGGAAAGGGTTTCCACAAAAACTTGGAACAGTGTCCTGCAAGAGGACATAAATGCAGTTCATGCGGTAAACAAAACCATTTTTCATCAGTGTGCATTACTACCGGAAAATCTAAACTCAAAAGATTTAAAACACGTTTCGTGAACTCTAATTCCGAGAACATACAATCGAATGACGAGGCAAGTGACGATGACAGCATCCATACTTTTCGAATCAATAGCAAGAAATTAGCCAGTAAAATAATGATATCAACAAAACTGAACGACATTGAGATTGAAATGTTATATGATCCGGGAGCTGTACATTCCGTTATTGGCGAACATATATGGAAAGCGATTGGTCGTCCAGCTTTAAAGTCATGTAAAAATCTAATAGCATATACAGACGTACAGATTGAAACACTAGGTAAATGCCCAGTTACTGTTGAAGCGTTTGACAAATGCAAAACTCTGTATATATACGTCACGAAGGGTAACGATATTCCCTTATTTGGTTTAGATTGGTGCTTATTATTTAAGCTTCCGATGCCACCCGGTGCTAAAATATGTAACATGAAACATGAAAATGAAACAAAAAAGGATAAGTCATTAAAACCAAATACAACAAGTAATGGAATGGACCTGAATCATATCCTTGCGGAGTATAAAACGTTGTTCGATGGAAAACTAGGAACAATTGAAGGTCATTGCGCTAAAATACATATACTAAACGATGTAAAGCCGAAAGCCTTTCGACCTCGACCTGTACCATTGGCATTACAAAATCAAGTAAACCAAGAACTTCAACGGTTAGTAGAGCAAGACGTATTAGAACCAGTCGATACTATGACAACCCCGATAGAATGGGCATCACCAATTGTTATAGCAGTTAAAGCAAATGGAAACATTCGAATATGCGCCGATTTTAAAGTTACAATCAACAGGTTTGTCCAAACTGACGACTACCCTTTACCACGATTTGAAGAGATAACTTCTAAATTAGCTGGAGGTCAACTATTTAGCAAAATTGACCTTAAAGATGCATATTTACAATTAATGGTTCACCCAGACTCAAGAAAGTATCTAACGATCTCAACACACAAAGGATATTTTCAGTACAAACGCTTACCTTTTGGAATATCGTTTGCTCCGTCTCTTTTTCAAAGAATCATGCACCAGCTTCTAAGTGGCCTAGATGGCGTTGTATGCTATTTGGATGACATATTGGTAACAGCGCCATCTATACATGAACATACAAAACGAGTGCGAGCCGTACTTGAACGACTGAAGAAAGCAGGTGTTAAAAGTCAAGTTAACAAATGCGCTTGGTTCCAAAATAGTGTAACATTTTTGGGACATACTATAGATAGACATGGTCTTCACCCTACAACTGAGAGAATCGAGGCAATACAAAAAATGCCCATACCATCAAACGTGACAGAACTAAGATCTTTTTTAGGATCTATAACATATTATGGTCGATTTATCGATAAACTTCATGTTCGCTGTTCACCATTATATAGGCTATTAAAGAAAGGGCAGAAATTGATATGGACCAATGATGATACGGCGATTGTCAACGAGCTGAAGAATATTCTAACGTCAACGGATACATTAGCACACTACAATGCAGATTTACCAATTTATCTTAGCAGTGATGCTTCAGATAAAGGTTTGGGAGCAGTATTGTTTCATAAATTAGAGAACAATGCAATGAAGCCTATTGCATACGCATCGAGAACGTTGTCAGAAGTAGAAACGAGATACTCCACAATAGACAAAGAAGCACTTGGTATAATTTACGGAGTTACAAAATTTCACCAATATATATATGGAAGAAAGTTTGTACTACTGACGGATCACAAACCACTTGAAAGAATTTTCAGCCAAGATCGAGAAACGCCAAAAGTAGCAAGTAACAGATTGCTACGTTGGGCTATGGTCCTTAACAGTTATAATTACACGATCAACTATCAACCTGCAAAACAAAACTCACCAGCTGATGCACTTTCCAGACTTCCACTTCCAGACACAAAATTAAAACCAGAAGAACGGATAGGATTTCCAGAATTTGCACATCTGTTGCACTTGAGATTGAGAGAAATTCCTATCACAAAGAAAACTCTACAACAGCAAACATTAAAAGATCCAATATTGAGCAAAATAAAAACTTTTATATCTACACACTGGCCTGAAAAGAAAAAACTAAATCAAGAACTTCACACTTTCTATGAAAAACGACAACAAATGTCATTTGAAGATGGCATAGTACTATGGAACGGCAGATTGTGTATTCCACAACAATTACAACATGATATATTAAAAATGCTTCATGATGGGCATAGCGGTATTAATGCAATGCAATCTGTAGCCCATTTACATGTTTATTGGCCAAATATAGATACTGATATTGTGGAATTCTCTAAACGATGTAAGTGCTGTCAATCGACAAGGAAAAACCATAATCTAAGCCCAGTATATTCATGGGGTGTACCGCCTGAACACTGGTATCGGATTCACATAGACTTTGCTGGTCCAATTTTTGGTTACACCTGGCTAATAGTAGTAGACGCTTATACAAAGTGGATTGAAACGATTCCAATGAAGTCAACTACAACGGAAGCAACTATTTCAAAGCTTGAAAGAATCTTTGCAACGTACGGAGTTCCACGATACATTGTAAGTGACAACGGACCACAATTTATCAGCCAAGAGTTTCAAACATATTGCAAACGTATCGGAGTGTATCATATACGTACAACACCATATCATCCTAGAACAAACGGTCTAGCGGAACGTACGGTGCGCACCTTTAAAGAAAGGATGTTTGCCGCCGAAAATGGTAACATTACATTAGATGAACGGCTTAATGCTTTTCTTAGAGCTTATAGAAATTCTCCACGCCGCTCCACTGGTCAAACCCCATATGAAATGATGTTCGGGAGAAGCATGCGGACAACATTTGATATTTGGAAACCTAGCATAACTGATACCTTGGAAAAAACCAGGCTTAAGCAACAGTTTCAACCAACATCCAAGGTTAAAATACCACCCGAATACCAAGAAGGTGATACAGTGTGGGTCAACAAACCTATAGAAAAGGGGTCCGAGCCTGGTGTAGTTACTCAACAAACTGGGCCATATTCGTATAAAGTTAAAATCACAAACGGTGAGGAGAAGCGGAAACACGCAGATCAATTGCGCCCTAGGCGTAATAGCATCTTTGATGAGAAGAATCTGTCGTATTTTAAAAAATCAAATTCAACGTCTGGTTATAACGAAACGACTCAAATAACTTCTCAAGAAACAGCAGTCTTGAATACGAATGAAACCCAGCAAGGTCATAATGTCCCTTCCATTCCTGGTCCGTCGAGCACTTCGACTGCGGAGCCTGCAACGTTACGCCGATCTGAGAGGAAAGCAAAGCCACTTTCACGTTTTGGTTTCGGCTTATTTTAAGGGGAGGGGTAATGTAGTAACAATACTATTTGTACTTATGTTTATATTGCATTATGGTCAGGTGGCAACGATCGATGATAAAAAGAACTGTCAGTCATTCATGTGTAAACTGCAAGCTAATAAAATGATTACTTTAATATACATTGCTTATGCATTTATTAAACATTAACGTCCTATCACCATACAACAGAGGGGTAGTCTTAAACCTCACCAGGTATCACCAACGGGGAGGGAGGGGTTAAAAAATGTTAAAAAACATCACGTGATTAATGGACAGCCCCTAAGGTTAATAAACGATGCGTTAGGCATAAACATCTGTTAGGAAAGAAACATCATGTTCAAATGAGGCAAAAATTTAAAAAATCATTTGCGTCTAAACTATTGCTCCAATTTAATTGATTTTTAGTACAGAGCCTGGAAATGATACCTAGTATAGGCAGTTAAAAAAATGCCCCTATTATACACCAACTTTACACAGAAAAGCTGCCATGAAACCTGCTACTTGATTTTTCTTTCAATTGTCATTATTATTACTATAACGACTAATTTATATTTTAGGCTGTATGTAGTCGGGGTTTTTTTAACCCTGCGAATTTCTGTATAAACTTCGCTATCGCGGTGTAGGACTTTTTGGTAATTCTCGCATTTGTAGGCGATATTTTCTTGATGTTATTAATTCAGATTTTTTCGGGTAAATTGTTTAGAGTATGTAGTTTGCTAATCGCTACAATATCATAGATTCCCCCTAACTCGAGAGGGGTAGAGTTAATGGGGGACTTACCCTGCTAGTGACCACGTTCCCATCGACCACCACCCTCTCCCCCTCCACATATTGGTATCCGCTGACGCCGTCTATCTTCTCTTTCATGCTCGGGTATGACGTCACGCGCTTGTTTTGGGCCACGCCATGAGCCACGAACGCCGTAGGAGCTGGGAATAGGACACATCATTGTGTGGTACGGTGACGGTATAAGAATACATGGTGTCACCACCGCACTCCATCCTGAGGGTGTCGTAATAGTCGACCTCGAACCTAGCTGTAAGGGGCTGTCCATTAATCACGTGATGTTTTAATAACATGTTATAACCCCTCCCTCCCCTTTGGTGATACGTGGTGGGGTTTAAGACTGCCCCCCCCACCCCCATCAAAAATCACGTGTATTTTTTAGTACCTACAAAGCCGCTTAAACACGACGCTTTTCGGTACAGAAATGACGCGTTTGACGAAAAATTTAATACGTGATATCTTACTATACCCCCCTTCCCCTTGTGATGTTTCGTGATTTTTGCCGAACCCCTCCCTCCCCCTTTCGAACCTCACGTGATTAATGGACAGCCCCTAAGAGAAGGAAAAATTTACACGAACTAGTAGGCTAATTACCCTCCATGTAATGGGAGGAGGCACAACCCGGCAGTGGGTCATTTATGGGCTGAGAAGTATTTGACTGGTTGCCGCCCGCGGCTGCGCTCGCGTCCCATCAGATCCTACCATCACAGTTTAAAAGGTGTAAAGCTAATCATTCTACTCCATAAATGACCCACTGCTGAGTCGGGCCATCTCCAACTACATGGAGGGTAATTACTGTGCCACGCTGGCCAGACGGGTTGACAAAGGGTTTCGTATCAAGTTTTCTTCTCTTGCAGCTAGTTTTTCTGCCTTATCAATTTTGTCAGCTCTTACGAAACCCTCAGGACGAAATGTGTTGGTGTCAATATCATCATTTCAGCCAAAAAACGTCCACTGCTGGTCATAGGCCTCCCCCAAGGGGCAGATTAGTGCTCGAGTGGCGACCGCGTTCCGGAAAGCACAGTGCTGGTAGGCCTCCCACACGGTTGACCGACGACCTGGTTTAAATTGGCCGGAAAGCGATGAATACGGGCGCCTCAGGACCGGCCTTCGCGGAAATCCTTTAGGGAGTCCCTATGTCCAGCAGTAGACGTCTTTTGGCTGAAATTATGAAAGCGGGGGAAGTTCCAGTAGAAATACATACCAGCACAAATGGCGGCAATTATCTTGCCGGACTTCTCGTGGTCCTTCAGCAGCTTTCCGACCACTTCGGACTTGGACAGCCTCTCGGAGCCCTCCAGGCCGCCGGGGAGAATCACCTGAAGATCACCATCATGACTTCCGTCAAACACCAGCCTAAGGTAACTAGCCTACTGTGACAGACGGTTTGGCACAGTTTCATATCAACTAACGGCCTTGACATTTCCTATTGTCGGCTTTAAGGTGGATGCTCCAGGGTAGCCCGTAAAATTCAAATTTTCTTACGTTTTCTGCAATTTGCAGTTCATTGCTAGGTTGTAGGTTGATAAAATGTTATTCGCGGCTGTAAGACGTATGTAGTTATAGAATTATAATCATCAAAATCATCAATACAACCCTCCAAGCTCATAAAGGTGCAAGAAAACTTTTTCAACGTCAAAGTCATTCTTGCACCTTTATGAGCTTGGAGGGTTGTATTGATGAGTTTGATGATTATAACTCTGTAACTACATACGTCTTATAGCCGCGATTCAAATGGTCATCATCATACAACCTAGCACTGCCCTGCAAATTGCAAAAAACGTAAGAAAATCTGAATTTCGCGGGCTACCCTGGAGCATCCACCTTAACGACACCCTCAGGACACAATAGGCTGGTGCAGTGCCGGATTAAGCAAGCGCGGGGCCCGTAGTAACTGCTCCTCTTGCTACGTGGTTAATCCGGCACTGGGCTGGTGGCACTATGTATTCTAAATTGGTCACCACACGGACAACACAGAAGAGCCGGCAAGGAAAAGGCCCAGTTGTCATTGGTCAACACAATAGTAGGTACATACAGTACATAAAGGGTATGTCGAGAGAATGAATGAAGAACGATTGACGAAAAAGTGTATAAGGCGTGTGTGAATGAAAGTGTTGGAAGGGGAAGACCTAGGCGGACGTTTCAAGACCAAATCAGGGACGTCTTGACAAAAGGCCAGGTCAAGAGTACCATAAGCCGACGAGCATGTATGAAGGGAATAATGAAAGTGGACGAAGCGAAACAAGTATGTAAGGATCGTAGCAAGTGGAAAGAAGTGGTCTCTGCCTACCCCTACGGGAAAGAGGCGTGATTATATGTATGTATATACGGCCCTAACCCTCTTAATTTCTAATGACTGCTACCTCCACTCGACACAATGCAATTAATTGCTGTGCAAACTTCGATATCGCGATGTAGCATTTTTTGGTAATTCTTGCGTGATAGTTTTTATGCATTCTGGACACCAGACAATAAACTGTCCCCTCGCCCTAATACTTACAGCATCATACTGGACTAAGCCCCCCCCCCCCTCCCCCAATACTCACAGCATCATACTGGGCTTGTTCAGCAAGTGCATCCGCCAAAGACTTGTCAGGGACAAGCGTGACCTGGCGGGAACACAGTACCGGGGAACTGCTGTCCAGACCTGCCATAGTGACTTCTACCTGTTGGCAATACATTAATAATAAGCTTGCAACGAATAGTATATTCGGCAGTATACCGAACATTCGGCGAGCTCCCTGACCGAATAACCGAATAGGTATTGGAATATTATATTAATATTCCGGAAGGCGCAGTGCTAGCAGCGCCACGGTGGACCGACAACCTGGTTAAGGTCGCTGGAAAGCACTGGATGCGGGCGGCCCAGGACCGGCCTTTGTGGTCTACAGCCAAAAGGATAGACCCAAACGTACTTATTAGGTTGTACACAAAAGACAAGAAGGAGCACAAGTGGAGTTTAGTGAGTATGGGGGCGCGACAACATCTTGCGCTACCGAGCCTTACACACCCCGCCGACGTCATCCCCGATATCGGCGGAAGCCAGTAAAAGGGTTCTCCATTATAAAAAAAAAAATGGCCGGCCTTTGTGGAGGCCTATGTCCAGATATCTTTTGGCTGAAATGATGATGATGATGAAGATTCGGTCGGCTTTTAGCGCCAAAATTCGAATGCAGTCACACTACTAACAGAATATTCGTTGCAAGTCTAATTAATATGTCAATCATAAAATGTGTGCCCCATAAAAGAACGTTAAATGTCTTAGATAGAAGTTGATTTATTAACCCCCGACGCAAAAAGAGGGGTGTTATAAGTTTCACGTGTCTGTCTGTCTGTCGGTCTGTCTGTCTGTCTGTGGCACCGTAGCTCGCGAACGAATGAAGCGATTTCAATAAAGTTTTTTTTGTATGAAAGGTGAGTTATGGGCGAGTGTTCTTAGACATGTTTGATGAAAATCGGGTGAGCCGTTTAAAAGTTATGAGGGGTGAAAGTGGGGAAGAATAACCGAATGTCTGCAAATATAATCGAGTGGGGTCTCAAATGAAAGCGCATCACGTGCAATTTAACAAAATCTACATTAGTATGTACCTATAAAAAGTATAAAATAAAAATTAAATTTTTAATTTATGGAACATTTCAATTTTATATGGTGAAGTATACTATTTCTCGGCGCATACTTTACCCACTGCTGAGTCGGGCCCCCTCCATCTACATGGAGAGTAAGTAGCGTACTACGCCACTCTGGCCAGATGGGTTGGTATAGAATTTAGTATCATGTTTTCCTTAACTTGCTGCTAGGTTTTCAAACAATGCCACTTTTCGTTGTAACTTTATAACTCAAGAACGGCTGAACCGATTTGAATTATTTTTTTTGTATGCGTTTGGGATATAACTTAGGATGGTTTAGATTCACAAATCAGCCCGACAGATGGCAGCAGTCGGTAAACGAATATTATGCGTCTGGCCCGGTCAGCTAGGCATTTCCTATTTTCGACTCTTACGACATGGGATGAAATGGGGTGGTAACACAATGTATTTTAAGTCTGTCACCACGTGGAGAAGTATCATCATCATTCATTATTTCAGCCAAAAGACGTCCACTGCTGGACATAGGCCTCCCCCAAATATGCAATTACAGTGGCCCGGGGCGGGCAGCGGGGGGCGGAAAACGCATATTCCAGGATAAACACAGTCACAGTTGCAGGGGATTAAGTGGTCCGGACATACCTACCTCGTCCAATATTTAAACAAATAAATAAAATTGTGGTGTCTGTTTGTAATAACAAAATAACCACTTTTTACTAAATGCGTAAGTATGTTTAAACAGTACATAGACCAAAATATATATATTTTTTAATTTTTGTCCATCTGTCTTTCCGTTTGTTTCTGCTAATCTCTGGAACGGCTGGACCGATTCTGACGCGACTTTCACTGATAGGTAGCTGATGACATAAGGAGTAACGTAGGCTACTTTTTTGACTAGCTTAGCCCTGCGGCGTCACCCGCAGGCATCCGCAGGTAACATCGCACCCATGCGAAGCCGGGATAGGCCGCTAGTTGGTAATAAAATTAAAATGTCAGATTATTTGGAAGCTTACATAAAAAGGCCCTTTTTTTCTAAAAGCAATCGCCACGATATCAATAGTGATCAGTATAGGCATGGAGAATTTTATACTTATTGCGAAATCATGAAGATAAATTTTATGATTACACTCGAATGACAATAACAACTTTTGATTACATATTAAATGCAGACCGGGAAACGGAAACTGACTTGCGTCCAACCGCCCCGACAACAGCTGGTCCCGCTCACACTTCGTGACAAAAACTATGTGTTTGCGTTACCTGCGAGCGGATTCCGCTGCCCGCCCGCATCCATCGTTTTCCGGCGACCTTATCCAGGTCATTGGTTCACCGTATGGAAGGCCTACCAGCACTGCCTACCTACTCGCCACTCTTAAATGTGACGCTCCTTATCACATTTCCTCTCCATTCATGTGTGACATAATAAATGGATGACCCCATAAGACTTACCCCACCTCTACGGAGCATGTCAACCGTTATGACCGTCTCCATCTCCTCAGCCCCCTGTGCCAAGATAACCAATGCTGATTTGCTCATGATGCGGCTGGTATTCAGGTACCTGAAAAATAGTTATAAAAGAACCAAAGTAAACCACCAAGTTCAGTTTTTATAAGCAAATACCTTATAAATAAAAATGAATTGCTGTTTGTTAGTCTCACTAAAACTCGATAACAGCTGGACTGATTTGGCGAATGTTGGTCTTGAAATATTCATGGAAGTCCCGGGAAGGCTTCAAAGGTGAAAAAATATAAAAAATCTGGTTTTTTATTTATTGATTCTGAGGCGGTACAAAGATTGCCGTGTCGGCTAGTACCTTAATAGCGACGTTTTCCCTGAAAGAAAACGTATATTAATTTACTTACCTTATCCGAAACTTACTTAATGAGAACGGTGCTACGTATCCCGCCTTTTATTTCCGTCTCTTTCACTCATATTGCTATCTCTTTCACCCCCACCACCAGCAGGGGCGCCGGGGGGCGAACCGGAGGAGACTTTAGAGCTCTCCGATATTATTTCTTCATTGCGTTGTTTGACACCAGGCAGACTTAAAAGTGTAAGTTTCGGATAAGGTAAGTAAATTAATATACGTTTTCTTTCAGGGAAAACGTCGCTATTAATTTGACTTCCGTTATCCGAAACTTACTTAATGAGATGTGTTTGTTATCGCCTGGTGGTGGGTAATTTAGCTAACGCCAATGTGATATACATATTTATTTACCCAAAGGTTAGACCACTGTATATGTATTTATAATAAACAAATAATTTCAACTTAAACATCATCAAACGGTTTCTTTAAACAGATTAAACAATTAAAATCAATCAATAGAAACTTTACAGGTATAGCTTTATCAACCCATATCTAGATATATGAATCTACGATTTAAATTAATCAACCGGATTGAATAACTCTGTTAGAGAACTGCGTTCAGGGAATGGCACTACTTCGCGCCTATAAAATTTACGAAATGTATTTTGAGAACGCCAGTTGCCCCTTGCCAAAATATCTTCAATGGGTAAATTATCTATCCAGTTTTTAGATGCGACTGCAGACCTGAAGCTTCCGGGGGTAGCAGTGATCCCCGCTTCCTTCATCAAGGTTTTAATCCATCCCGATATGATAGTCTTCGATGCAGCCTTCGGGTTTCCTCTTGTAGAGACAAATAGGTTGTTAACATTAGCAGAGTCTCGACGATCAGACAAAATGTCAATGGTTTTATTTATCCAATAAACAGGGTCCAAATTTTGGTTCTCTGAATTACAAGACAACCTCCAACCAGATTGTCTATAAGAGGAAGTATCAGTTTTGGATCCAAACATAGGCCACAAAATAATACTACTATCTTGTCTACTGAAATGGTTGTTATCTATCATTAATAAAGTCAAGTCATGAATTCTTCGGCCGGAGCACAGCATAAGTAAGGCTGCCGTATGTCTCTGAACTTGGAAAGTATTTGAATTATCTACATTATAATCCTGCAAATACTGGGAAAGGCAGTCTATATTCCAGATAGGTGGTTTTGGGTTTATTGGTTTTGTTAAGGCAATGGATTTTAATACCTGTTTTACTAAAATATGAGAACCAATTTTCCCCGCAAGCTCCGGATTACAAACGGTTGAGATTACTGATTTATGCAGACAAATAGTATTGTAAGATAATTTTTCAATCAGGTGTAGGTCAGACAGAAACCTTGCTACTTCATCTCCGCTTGGGTTATGGGGATTTACATGATATTTAGTTGTCCAAGCTAACCATCGTTTCCAAGCAACATTGTAGGTTTTACTAGTAGACTCACGCCATGACTTTTTTAAAAGAGAGATTTGGTTTTTGTTCCAACCTTCTAAGCTCCTTGTCCACCCCCACATTTCCACACTTCCAACTTCATCTCTTGCACCCTCGGGGGTGGTAGGCCCGTCGATACGTCGATGAGGACTCGTTGGAGATGGCGAAGTGTGAACGGAGGGGCCAATGCACGGGATTTCAGGTCGGCACGCCAAAAAACTCGATTCCAACGTGGTACTACTATCAAGTATATTCCCCGAGCCATGTTTAGATGCCTGAGCACCCGTGGTATCAGGAATGGAGGTGGGAATATCCACGCTAGAGGGTAGTTCCATTGTCTGGAGAAAGCATCTTGGTATAGGGCCTGTCGATCGTTCAGATCGCGCGACACATAATTCACCACAACGTGCGCTTGACTGGATGCAAATAGATCCACTAACGGGGTCCCCCATTTCGTGAACACCTTTTCTGTGCATTCGGGTAATATATGCCACTCTGGTTCGGTTCGAAACCTCGACAGGTGGTCGGCATGACCGTTGTAAATCCCGGGGATGTGAAAAATATTTAAGTGGATTTGATACTCCTGTAAGATCTGAAAAATTTGATAAGTTATGTCCATTAAAGGGGCAGATTTGGTCCCCCCCTCGTTCCTTAAATAGGCAATCGCTGTCCTGTTGTCGCATTGTATCAGAACTGTACTGTCCCGGAGGCGCTGACCTTGATCTTGCAATACTTTTAGGATAGCCAATAACTCTTTCTGGTTGCAATGAAGGTGTTTTTCGTGTTGCAACCAACTGCCCGACATCCGGTGATTGTTTAGGCAAGCTCCCCAAGCTGTGTCCGAGGCATCGGTGGTAAGAAAGTGAGTTGGAGGAGCCATGTGAATGGCAGATGACTCTTCGAGATTCCGACTCCACCACACGATATTGGTTTTCGCTTCCAATGGAAGGACATGACTCTTTCGACTCGATTTCATTAACCGATTTTGAAGGTTGAGGAGTGCACGATAATGGAGTCTTCCCTTTGGCACCATAAAACTTGCGAAGTTTAGAGTACCAACTAAGCTCTGAATCTCTTTTAGGTTTGTGAGATTCTTTCGTAACATATTGCCAAGCTTCAATCGGAGGCTCTTTTGTTTTTCGGCGGGAAGGTTCTTTTGGTTTGACCAAGGATTCCACTGGACACCCAAGAACACTAAGGACTTTACCGGTCTTAGCACAGACTTCTGGTAATTGATTACCCATCCTAGGGATACTAGAGTCTGGATTACATCGTGGACATCTTTCTCTAATCTCTCCTTGTTTTGATTCGCTATTAGAAAGTCGTCCAGGAAGACTAAAATCCGGATTCCTTTCTTCTCTCTGAGTGTTCCTGCTATCCAATTTGTTATAGTAGCAAAAGTTTTTGGAGCAGAACTTAGGCCGAATGGGAGACATGTCATTTCCCATAGTTTGCCTTGGTACATCAGCCTCAGGAACCTTCTGTGACTGTGGGCTATTGGTACGTGAAAGTACGCTTGTGACAAATCTATTTTGCACAGCCAATCCTTGTGCTGTAGGAAGTCTGGCACCTGGCACATATTCAGAAGTCTGAATCTGCCGACTTTGACGTACCTGTTTAAGGCTTGCAAGTTTAAGATCGGGCGAGATGTGCCGTCGCCCTTTGGTATTAAAAACATTGGAGAGAGAAAACTTGGCGAAGGCCGGGCTTCTCTCAGTATGCCTTGACATTCCATATTGTTGATGACCGCAGTCATGTCGGCGGAGCAACGAATCCCCATGCTTCGTGTCAAGTTGTTCACCATTAATAGTGGTGGTTTTCGAAAGAAGGGTATGCGGTACCCCGATATAATTTTGAGTATGTGCTTTGGAGCATCTAATTTTTTCCATACATTCATGAATTTGATGAGGTGCCCCGCCTTGAAAATGTCAATATTTACGCCTTTTCCCATGTTTCGTATTCCCTTTGGGGGAAGCCGCACGCTTTTGCGTTGTTCCCGGATGATTTTTGTATTTTGGAAATGGTCGGCCAGCACTACGGCCCTGTAATGAACCACGAAACCTGTGCCCTCCAGAATTAGGATGATGCCCATAGTAACTGGAGTTAAATCCATCCTGCGAGGGTGGAATGGTAGGGCAATGGCTCACTTCTGGTCTTTGGTGGAAACCCTGCGAGGGTTCCTTATAGTTTGCATGCCCCTGCGAGGGGTAGCTATTTCTCTTGTCATCTGCTCGCGAAGCAGACGTAGAGGCCTTCTTTAGGGGCCAAAAACATTTATGTACACCTCCGGCTTTTTCTATGGTAGCCGAAAATTTCTCCGTATTGAACAGATGAGTGGTGGTTGGAGGTATCTTTCGCAGATTACTCTTGATTAGGGGATCCTTGGCTTGTTTTAAAACACAATCCCGTCTCATTTGCAAAATTTCGGACCGGTGTCCGCATACAAGCTGTAAAAGATCTGAGGAAACCTTCTGAAATTCACCACATGAAAATAATTCCATTAGTTTCCTATTTATTTCCTCTGCATTGTAGTCCGGTCCACGAGACCAGGCTACAAAATCTTGTAGCAGGGAGTTTAGCGAATCTCGTTGCTTTAGTATGCACATCGTTATTGCTGCAAAGGCTTTATCAGCGTGTATTAAATTTTTAGGTGACTGGAAAGCCGCAATTTCGTCATTAATCTCTATATCAGTAAAACCTGGTGTATAATTATAACTCTTTTGAGTCTCCGAGTACCTGATTTCATTCCATTCATCAGTATTTAAATGTTGGATATCGCTTAAAAAATTTAGGTGAGCCTCAGAGCTCTTAGGGACAGAAGGTTCTTTCAACTTGGTCACAATATTGAATGAGACGTGATTTTGATCTTCTCCATCCTTTGCTTCAGGTAAGAGGGTATTAGGAATATCATTACAACAGTTATACATATTCCTGCTAACATTGGATGAGATTGATATAGAATCATCCTCAGGTTGACGATTATTGGTACTTACATAATCTCCAGGGTTGTGGGTAGTTAACATATTACGAATATCCAATACCTGTTTGGATAATTTTCGATATTTCCGACTGGAATGCCTTCTACGTTTATTACGCCTCCTCTTTTTCTGCCGCTTTCTATTTGGAGATGCACTTGTAGTCGACAACGATGATGATGATGAATCGTCATCACTACTTGAGCTGGAACTTGAACTAATAGCCCGTTTACGCGAGGTCGACGGGTGATGCATCTCTTTAGCAGTTTCTTGCACAATATCATTTGTCTTATCCATGCTGAAATCACACTTACAAAGCACTTTCCTTGAATATTATTCTCCTCCTATATTTTCGAACGACTGGGTCGTTTATAAAATAAATTTTCTTAAATATGTGGGTATATTACAAAGCAAAATATAAAATCCACATTTTTTTAAATTATTTGTGCTAAAGTAAACCAGCTATATAATGGAAAGAATAAACATTTTAATACGTCAGTACTAATACCAGAATTAGATTCGTATCGAGAAAATTATTATACTTTTTTAAAAATACACTATGGGTGTTCAATTGTATAAACACCTCCTCACTAGGCGGGATACTAAACGCCAATGAAGAAATAATATCGGAGAGCTCTAAAGTCTCCTCCGGTTCGCCCCCCGGCGCCCCTGCTGGTGGTGGGGGTGAAAGAGATAGCAATATGAGTGAAAGAGACGGAAATAAAAGGCGGGATACGTAGCACCGTTCTCATTAAGTAAGTTTCGGATAACGGAAGTCAAATTAATAATAAAAATAGGGTTGTAAGTGGTGACTAAAAGAATGCAAGAGGCAGATCACCTAGCCCCAAGAGAAGGAAAACTTGATACGAAACCCTGTGCTGACCTGTCTTGTCAGCGTGGCACAGTCAGATAATTTCCCTCCTTGTACTTGGAGGAGCCGAGGCTCAATAGTGGGTCATTTAAAGGCTCATATGATGATGATGAGGGTACATTGACAATAACCTTGCCGCAATAGAAGCAAAACCTGATACGAAACCCTGTGCCAACCTGTCTGGCCAGACTGGCACAGTGGGCTAATTACCCTCCATGTAGTTGGAGGAGGCCTGACTCAGCAGTGGGTAATTAATGGGCTGTGAAGAAGTACTAAGGATTAAGTACTTTTCATTTTAAGTACTAGATGCCTTCCATACGGACTCATAATCATCATTATAACTTGGAATTTCAGTTTTTTTTTTACCAAATTCTCTAAATGCCTTTAACCCCAGGGCTGCGCGATGGGAAGCAACGCCAGGGTCCAAATGGGGCAGACAATTCAAGGCAATGCCCTGTCGGGCACCGGCTCTCACATACACACGACGAAACATAGTAAAACTGCTTGGCGCCGGACTTAAATGTGAGGGTGGTAGCTGGCCGGGTGGACCAGTTTATATTGGAGTCGGCAATCTAACCTGATTCGGCTAATTTAAAAGTATTCCCAGGCACATGGAGCCGTTTTAACAACACATTAAGTAATAAGCGTCTCTTTACCTTTTCTCGAGACAATGGTTTTGTGTCCACAAACGATTTGCTAAAGAAATTTGAGAATTCAAGAATATTCTGATGGAAACCATCTGATTCGCAATGAATGAATGAATGAATGACATTAATGTGACTTTGTTTGTGACAGGAGAATTTGAAGGTCAAAAATAAAACAGTTCAGTATTTCAATCAAGCACCGGCTGGCTTGTTAATTGCATGACAAACTATTATTAGAATTCCTGATCTTATTAATCAGGAAACTCTACGTAATTTTAATTACAGAATAAAATCTTAGTAATAATAATTAATAAAATGGTTAATAATATAAATAAAGAAATGTTTAACTTGTTACAAAGAACGGTTAAAGATTTCAAAGCTTCACGGTTACAGAACGAATAATTATTTTATTCATAATATTATTTGTTTATGGTTAGCAGTGTTACCAGCTTAAAGAACTTCCCACAAATGAGCGAACATCAATGAAACGACTTTTTTAAGAAATTGACAGTAGTTCACGTAATATAGTGTTACAAATGTGATCAACCCATTGCAAGGTCAAAATGATCAGATTTTGGTCAGTCAAGATAAGATGAATCGTTTACCATTTACCACCGATTCGCAATTCTGGAAGAGAAAAAGAAAAGAGGCGGCAAGTTAATGTTTAGCTTTTTTTGTGCTAAATTTGTCTGTATGTTTTTTTTATATGTGTTACAACTTAGCTCCGTCAGATACAAACCGATTTGAAATGGTCTTCAGGTTGGTCATAGACATCTTAGATAAATCTGTTGAGTTGTTTGCTTTACAACTTGAAATAGCCCCGAGTACCTAACATGTCAATAGGCAACTTTGGTACATTTGGAGGAAATACAAGATAAACACAAAAATAAACTTGCAACACTGACTTCAAATATTTGTTTATTGCTTTATTTTCACTTTTTTATATTATTTTTAAAGTCAGTTTATATATTTTTTTAAAGTAGCGTGTTTGTGCTAAAGAGAAGATACTATATCTAAAAAAGATACATTGTAATTGACCCCAGTTTATGAAAACATAGAAAAAAAAATGCTGCTGCTTTGATGTAGTCGATTTATTATACAAGTCCTTACGTACATAATTTCTTATTCACCGTTGTGGGGAATGTCAACACCAAGTACTGTATCCCGAAACTTCCGACAGATGTTCGTTGACGGCAACTCTACATATCTATGCTCAGCTTCCTTTCTTTCATCGCTATAAATTTGTAAAGCGAATGAAAACTCGTAATTCAAATGTAATTATTATCACTATTCTTAAAAAACTAATTTTGTACATAAGTTTTATTTCATCACACTGATATATTAGAAATTTTAAATACATTAATTACCAATTAAATGGTGTGAGTTAGGTTATAAAAACGCGATGGAAATTTACTCTAGGCTTAAAGTGTAACTCAACTAAAGAAATTTAACTGCAATGGACATGGATTTTGTGAAACGAGAAGAACAAAATGCTATGGAAGACGAATACAATAAAGTTTACATGGATACCGTAAGTTTATATTAGTGTTTGTTTACATTGTTTCAAAATTGTCGTTTTTTGTGCAAAAAACTTGATCGGCATTAAGGTTCCGGGTTCGAATCCTGGTTATGCTGGACTAAAACTTAACAGAACATTCATTATTGTTTTGTTGAAAATGTAGTTTGTAGTTAGATCTTAATTATTTGCTATGCCTAATTTTATATATAACTATCATCAAACAATTCAATAGAAATAGGAAACAGCATTTTTTATTTAGAACTTGAAAAAGAACACCTGTCTTTGTTCATTAGAATAAATGATATACTATTAAGTATAATAAAATATAGATACTTTATAGTATCTATATTTATTCATTAAAGATACTTTAAAGTATTTATATTTATTCAAGTGATAGTAAAATTTTAGTTACACTATGTTACTGTAATAAGTAAGGACCTCAACCTTGCAGAATACTTGTAATTTATAACTTAGAGTGTTGTGTTGTGTGAATGGTATAATTTGTCTTGCTGTTCCTTTGTTTTTCTTCCACAAATTTCATTTTTATTTAAACACTATCTGACCCGCGAACATTGTTTTGCCATGTAATTAATTACATAGGGGTTGATCATCATTTAGGATTGTATGTAAGTATTTTTTAAATTTGAATATTAAAAAAAATGAAAAAAAATTGACCATAAAATATATATAATTTTTTTTTATGGTGAACCACCCTTAGCCCTTAGGAGTGTAAAAATTACTTATAAACCTATTCTCATACCTACTGAATATACATATTAAATTTCATCAAAATTAGTCAAGCCGTTTCAGAGGAGTATAAACACTAAACTGTGACAGAAGAATTTTATATATTAGATGTACTTTCAATGGGTGTGAAAATCATGACTGTTTTTCTATGCTGTATGTATTAGTAACACCAATTTATACAATATCTTCACTACATAGTATAAAACAAAGTCGCATCCTTCTGTCCGTCCCTATGTATGCATAAATCTTTAAAACTACGCAACAGATTTTGAAGCAGTTTTTTTTAAAAGATAGAGTAATTCAAGAGGAAGGTTTATAGGTATAATATAATTGCACCCATGCGAAGCCAGGGCGGGTCGCTAGTTGTAAATAATACCCATTGTAACTATACATGTCATTATACTGTTGTGTATTACTGCAAAATGTCATTAAAATCCATTCACTAATTGTACATTCATAGTTATAATATTATAGTAGAACCTTTATTTTATAACAGTGAAATATATGACCTAGAATATTACTAAGGCTAAAAATTCTTGCAATAAATGGTGTTATGAATTCTAAGCAAACCATTTTCAGAGTTTCACTATACAATGAATTGTCATTTAAATGTGGTTCTCTTTTTACACAACATAAAAAAATTAAATGTTCTTGCCCACAGATACAGAAGACCCACCAGCTTGATGGAACAGAATACCACTCCCAAATATCCATGGAACAGCTCCACCAAGCAATGCAGTCAACGGTAGCCAACTCACTAGTCCACAACTTCCAGCTACCCCTTTCTCCCCGTCAAATGTCTACTCTCATGCTCAAATCGAATCACTTAAGTCGCAGCCTAAACTTCAACGATATCCCTGCACACTTGACGAGAAACTTGGAACTAGACCTAGCACACAACTTAATCAACGAAGTGCCTCAGCAACGGCATGACGATATTCTGGGACAGCATTTAACAAGAAATGATATATCATTACGAGGATTGAGTCATGATTTGGAGTTGCAAGGAAATTTGTCACAGTTGGCACAGTCTCTGACGGACCACGATTTGAATAGATTAAATGAGCTAAGAAATGATATGGCCAATGATTTGGGCCAATTAGATTTGTCCCACCATTTGATTGTAGATGAAAGAAGAGATGTCATGTTGGATCCAAGCTTGGGTCAAAGATTGGTGCCGGGCCAGAATGTGATGGAGAATAAAATAGAGGCTGAACATTTGCTACCAATGCCATTCCATATTAAGTCAGAGCAGGATGATGATGGGTATTTCTATTCACAGAACATAAACCAGCCTATTAGTAATGTTAGTGATATTAGTGGTAAGTGAAATAGTCTTTTTTTTTAATAATACCAGCCTTGGCCCACCTTCTTCACCATAAGGGCACACGGGGCCCGTGCACAGGGACCCCATTCCCAGGGGCCCCCGAAGGACCGACAATTTCTGTCAAACATTTATTCGCAAAACATTTTTGTCGGGCACCGTTATCGTAATCGTAACCAAAAAGCCAGCAGCATTCAATATCGTCAATAACATATTGTATGATACTGTATTTGATTACCTATAATAAATGGTCAAACTTAGTAAAAAATGTTATTATAATTAGCTTTTTTTACTTTAGCGCAAAGGGCTTCAAATTCTTGTGTGCCCAGGGCCCCAAATTCTTGAGTGCCCAGGGGCCTCAGCCTAGTTTCACTTTCCAAAAGGGCCCCAAATTCTTGAGTGCTCAGGGGCCTCAGCCTAGTTTCACTTTCCAAAAGGGCCCCAAATTCTTGAGTGCTCAGGGGCCCCAGCCTAGTTTCTTTCCAAAAAGGCCCCAAATTCTAGTGTGCCCACGGGCCAGTCTAGTTTAAGACGGCCCTGCCCACAACCCTGGTGGCCTCCTCGGAGATGGCCGGTAATGCAAATCAGCGTCTAGCTGCAGCCGGTGCAAACATTAGTTCGTGATGAATAATTCATGAACTTGACGTGCATTTGGGCAAATATAGAATGGCCTTGACTTCTAGTAATGTCACCGGCAACAACAGCTCACGTTATAACGGTATGCCACACTGCCGAATAACCACATAAATAATATACGGCTCTAGATTTAGGGAGGAGGTGTGGTTGTTACAGTCTAATGCCTTCCTCGTTGGTCTAGGGGTTAGATTTGCCGCGTTTGGTTCAACGGGTCCCGGTTTCGATTCCGGGGTCGGGCAAGTGTCTCTGTCTAAATCAGAAGCAGTTGCTCTGAGTCTGGGTGTCATTTGTGTTCGAGAATTACATGTTTGTAAACTGCCCCCGCGTTATAAACAGTGCCCCAAACACTTTAAAAAAAAATACGTGTGGCGCCCCCAGCGTGTCGTGTGAGGGTATACCGCTGGGATTTTAGTGGGTAGACGAGTAGCTTCCGGAGTCCCACACCTGCGAGGAGTGGCGGTATAACGTATTTCCCCAGCGAAAAAGCCACTCATTACCATCCTGAGGGTCTCGTGAGAGCTGTAGCCACAGGAGCAGGGAAACTTGATACGAAACCCTGTGCCAACCCGTCTGGCCAGCGTGGCACAGTAGGCTAATTTCCCTCCCTGTGATGGGAGCATACCGACTCAGCTGTGGGGCGTTTATAGACTGACTGATAGAGTCACTTTCTCATTCCATCCTAAGGGTGTCGTAAGAGACGACAAAGGGAAATGATAACCTAGCCGCAAGATAAGGGAAACTTGATGCGATACCCTATGTCAACCCGTCTGGCCAGCGAGGCATTGTAGCGATCGACTGCTGCGCAGCATGTCGCGGGTTCGATCCCCGCACGGAAGAGATATTTGTACGACCTACAAGTATTTGTTCCGGGTCTGGGTGTTTTCTATCTATAATATGAATGTATTTACAAAAAAAAAATGTATATAAGGAGTTTATCATCCATCTCGTTACCATAACACAAGCATTAAGTTGCTTAACTTGGGACGAGATGGCGTTGTGTGAAATGTCCAAGGATATTTATTTATTTAAGTGCAGGAGACCCGACTCGGTAGTGGGTCATTTATGGGTTAAGACTTGTACATCACTACATCACTATCACTACATATTATAATACAAAGTCGCTGGCGCCTGTCCGTCCCTATCTATGCTTTAATCTTCAATACTACGCAACGGATTTTGAAGCGGTTTTTTTTTTAATAGATAGAATGATTCAAGAGGAAGGTTTATATCTATACAAATAAATAAAATTGTAGTGTCTGTTTGTAATAATAAAATAACCACTTTTTACTAAATGCGTAGGTATGTATACACAGTTCATAGACCAAAATAACATATTTTTTTATTTTTGTCTGTTTGTCTGTGTGTCTGTTTGTCTGTCTGTCGGAAGCTGATGATATAATGAGTAACTTAGGCTACTTTTTTTTAGACTAGCTTCGCCCCGCGACGTCACCCGCGGTACGACAATAAGTAAGCGCGGATGAAACTGCGGGGCGCAGCTAGTGTATAATAAATGCATAATTGCACACGTGCGAAGCCGATGCGGGTCGCTAGTTTATAATATCTCAATGTAGCCGTTTCCTTAGCAACAGTTCAGTCATTTCAGATTAGATATTGTGGCGACATTCTGACCTCTGTCGTGTGTATAAATGTCAGGGAATTGAAAACTAGTTCTTTAATATCACTTGTCTGTAAAATGGTGGACGGAGATATATTACGGTCTCTGCTAACAGAGCTTGGGTTCCTAGATCTCGGCCCAATGTCTGTCACCTAAATGACCCACTACTGATTCGGGCCTCCTCTGAATTCATGGAGGGAAATTAGCCTACTGTGCCTCGTTGGCAAGACGGGGTGGCACAGAGTTTTGATCAAATTTTCCTTCTCTTGCTAGCTAGCTTTATGGCGAGTGTGAATGAAAATGTTAGAAGGGGAAGACCTATGCGGACGTTTCAAGACCAAGTCAGGGACGTCTTGAAAAAGGCCAGGTCAAGAGTACCTTAAGCCGAAGAGCATGTATGAAGGGAATAATGAAAGTGGACGAAGCGAAACAAGTGTGTAAGGATCGTAGCAAGTGGAAAGAAGTGGTCTCTGCCTACCCCTACGGGAAAGAGGCGTGATTATATGTATGTATGTATGCACCTGCTATAATCCTCTTCTGTCACCACACAGAAAAGCCGCCTGCCTGATTTCAAATTAAAAGATTTTACGTAATACTAGCTGTATCCAGGCGCGTTGCTACGCCACTAACTACAACAAATTAAAAGGAAAGACAAAAATATTGTTTTGTTCAGAAACCTGCGTGGTCTCATACACATGATCAATTGCATAGTTTATGATTCTATGAAGGACATCTGACAAACATTCATTTATATACAAGGTGTCCCAAAAACTTGACTATATGTCAAGCGGAAGTCCAGAGATAGAGCACCCCTTGGGGTACCCGAATCGCCCCCATGTATGTTCTGCGATTTATCATAGATTTCGTGTTATAATATTTTTTTCTGAATTTTTGACCTAAAGAACTAAATTTTTTATAAAGAGTTAAGTTAGTTAAAAAAAAGAATTTTTTTCTTTCTCTAACTGTATGATGTTGAATTGTTCTTTTAAGCATAAAATAATCAGCTTCGTAACTTTGACCAAAGTTATGAAAATATTTATGTAATGCCAAACATTAAAAATTCTGAAAAAGAATCATAACATGAAAACTATGAAAAATCGTAGAACGTACATGGGTGTGATTCGGGTACCCCAAGGGGTGCTCTATCTCTGGACTTCCGCTTTACACAATTTTTTTGGGACATCCTGTATAAATGTTAAAAGACTAGCTGACCTTTCAAACTTCGTACGGACTTGGACATCGCTTTCTATAATCATTTAGCCGCAAATTTAATTATCCTCCAGCTAGAAATAGTTGTTTGTAGTCCAAGTCCAAGACTTCTACAGATATCTCAAACCAAAATGTGCCAACTTCTTGAGTTCTTGTGGCACAAACAAATGTAAATTCATTTTTATCTATATAGAAGATATACACCTTATCTAGCAGCCACAGACGTCCGCTGCTGAACATCCACCGACTCCCAGCGACCTTTATAAGGTCGCCCATCCACTTAGTCCTGGGTCCTCGCGCGTTTACTCATCCCATTAATAGAAAGAATCTATTTCCATTTTGACATTTCCAAACTGGTCTCCTTACAGTCTCTTGTCAATAATCTCTTATTTTACTACATTTTCAGGTCTCTCAGAGCAAACACAGCAGCCGAACCTAGCGAACGAACAAATACACTACGTATACAATCCAGTTACTGCCCCTGTACCAGCCTTAAACCCCATAGACTTGTACTCTAGGCCCCAAAACTTCGTCCAAAACTTCACCAATATACGTGAAAACCCTCAAAACTTGGTCGTTCATAGACAATACAACGAAATACCATATGAAGAATTTAAAAAAGTGCGCCAAGATGGCGGCGTTGGCGCGAAAGAATCCAAGATGGAGGACCCCAAGGAAAATTTGAAGCCAGAACACAATAAGATTTATTACACGGATTATCAGACCTTTGACAATAAAAATGAAAACGACTCGGGGGTGCAGAACAAAATTGAGGATATTAATATGAGCATTAAGGGGCAGTATGGATGTTATAAGTGCAACGAAACATTCCCGTCTAAACGCGGTCTCAAACAACACTCGAAAAACTGTGTCGACACGGAAACGTGCGTCGAGAAACTGGGTAAATTTAGTTGTACACAGTGCGCGTATCGTTGTCAGTCGCCCGCCATTCTGAAAATACACGAAAGAACCCATTCTGGGGAGAAGCCATTTTCCTGCACGTTCTGCGATTACAAATCCGGCCAGAAAAACAACGTTGCCAAACACATTCTGGTTCACATGAAGGAAAAACCGTTCCGTTGTCAGTATTGCGACTACCGGTGCGCCCAGAAAAACAACCTGGTTGTCCACGAACGAACACACACTGGGTACAAACCCTTTGCCTGTCCCTACTGTGATTACCGAACTGTTCAGAAACCAAATTTAGTCAAGCATATGTACTTACACACTGACCAGAAACCGTTTAGTTGTGATATGTGTAGTTATCGTTGTGTTCAGAAGACGAATTTGACGAAACACAAGCAGAGACACTTGAATGAGAAGGAGGGCGAAAAGGTTGAAGTCAAAAATCAAATTAAACCTTATAGACCCAGACAGAAGTCAGTAAAATGTCCGCATTGTGCTTATAGGTGTGTTCAGAAAGCCAGTATGGAGAAGCATTTGCAGTTTAAGCACCCTGGGGATCAAGGGTTGAATTTGATGAAGGGGGTTGAAAGTGGGATACAGGATTTGTGTGTGAAAAAGGATTTGCCGTGTGATAAAATGAGTGATTTGTGCCCGGAGTCATAGCTGTTAAGGTAGTTTTGTGGAGGTTGACTTTTGAAATTGATTTTGATATTTCAACCCGCGTGTCAAAATAAAATTGTATGCTTAGCTAATTCAATTATTTTGACCAATTGTGACACAAAAAATATATTTTAAATTTACGACAGGTTTGGCAGCTTGCTTGCACAATAATATTATCCATTTATAATTCTTATTAACATTTATTTAATAGTTAAAAACGAATAAAGTTTATGCCACAAAATTAATACGTGCAGCGGCCAGTGTTGCCGCGTCAAAAAAAAAAAGTTGGTAACCGAAGTCGCTCACGATGTCAAAAACCTTTACCCTTGGGGTCTCCAGAGGGCCTCCGGGGAATCTATCAGGAGAAGCCGGATGTTGGCAGCTAAGCGAGCCATTGCTCGCTGGTGCGTGGCACAGTACACAGGTTGGCACAGGCTTTCGCATCAAATGTTCGGCTAGGTTTTCGGTCTTATACCATTTCCTTTTACCGTCTCTTACGACACTCTCAAGATGAAACGGGGTGGCGATACTATGTATACACGCGGCGGGTGCCAAGCTGGCATTTATCAAGTTTTCATTCTCGCATAGACTTCCTGCATTTCTAGTTTTTAAGCTCGTGCGACACCCTCAGATTGGAACGAGTTGGTGACATAGAGGGTTGTTAATTCAATTTTAAAAGTTGACCTCCGACACTCGTGTTTTAATAATAAGCGCTTAGTTTTTTGAAACGAATTTTGTAAATATGTATTTTTCGAGATTAATAAGTTAAGTCTTAAAAATAGTTTTTAAGGTAACGATGTGTGGATGAGAAAAATGTGTGTTTTGGATCGGGGTAAGCGCAGGTTGCCGCCCATATACCAAAATGAATATTTTTTTTTTTATAACCTGTATCGCGGGGGCAGTTATAACAACAAAATTCGCGAAACAAATGACTCCCAGTCTCAGAGCAAGCGCCTGTGGTTTACACAAAGACACTCGCCCGGCCCCGGAATCGAACCCGGGACCCCGTGATGCAGACGACGCAACCCCTAGACCAAAAGAGCAGTCTATGTTTAATGGGATTTCAGCTGCTGCTAAGTCGAACCAGGTAAATTTGCGCAATGGAGTGGGCTATGCTCAGAGTTTCCCTGCGAGATCGAATCAGAAATGAGGAGATACGCAGGCAAACCAGGGTCACCGACATAGCTCACAGGATTGCCAAACTTAAGTGGCAGTGGGCAGGGCACATAGCTCGCAGGACCGACGCCCGATGGGGCAGAAAAGTCCTCGAGTGGCGACCGCGTTCCGGAAGGCGCAGTGCTGGTAGGCCTCCCACACGGTGGACCGACGACCTGGTTAAGGTCGCCGGAAAGCAGTGGTTGCGGGTGGCCCAGGACCGGCCTTTGTGGAGATCCTTGGGGGAGGCCTATGTCGGTGCTTCCTTCTATTGCGGCTAGATTTTCTGCTCTTGTCGTTTTATTTAGTCTCTTTTGATGGACACTTGCAGTGTGGAGTGAATTGGTCATCAAAGAAGATCTAAGGTCAAAGTATAATCTTCATCGCGGGGGCTCTTTACAAACTGACTGTCTCCATCTAGGGGTCGGAATTGCCGCCATTGGATCAACGAGTCTGGGTTCGATTCCGGGGTCGGGCAAGTGTCTTTGTCTAAACCAGAGGCTCTGAGTCTGGGTGTCATTTGTGTTCGTGAATCACTTATCTCTCAAATGTCTCTGGTTTACGCAAGACGACCCCGGAATTGAACCGGGATCGATCTAAAGGGCCGCGCTTAACCCTTGGACCAACAAAAATTAAGTCATCACAAATAGATTATTGTTAATATGTTGGTAATATCTTTTTTCTCTTTCGCACATCTCTTTTGTGATACAACGCTAGATGAAACGTTTTGCTCTCTAAGGAATATTCTGTTAAAAATCAAAGCGGCCGACATTTTAACTGGAAATAATTTCACCTTGAAACGGCTAAAGCGATTTTGATAAAACATTTGTAAGAACCATCGCTCTAGTAAGAAAAACCTTTATATACTACTACAGCCCATAAATGACCCACTGCTGGGTCGAGTCTCATCACAGGGAGGGCAATTAGCCTGCTGTGCCACGCTGGCCAGACGGGTTGGCACAGGGTTTCGTATCAAGCTTTCCTTCTCTTGCGGCAATGTGTTCGGCCTTGTAGTTTCATACGACACCCTCAGGATGGTATGGGTTGGTGACACTATGTCTTCGTTACCACATGGAGCCGTTAAATAAAAATGTATTTCAATATATTTTTATTGTAAATAAATGTTTAATTGTTACGCCATTAGGCTGTGATGCATTTCCATGGTATTTGTAAGTTTCTTAACGTCTTCTCTGTATTAAAGTCGTGCAGTACAAAATGTTATATTATATCGCTCTTGCAAAGATAAAAAAACCTCCTATGGTTAAAATTGCTATTACAACAATGAATAAATACATACTCACAAACATACATCTAGACACTAGTTTATGTTTTTGCGTTCCTTTAGTCGCTTCTTACGACACGCTCAGCATGGGATGGGGTGCTGACATAACCAAAACGAACTTTATTATTTAATAATACTATATCTCCGAATCGTAGTAGGAATCGCCTTACGTCCATCTATATTCATGTTTAAACTCATATTGAATGCTCTACGGAGAAGAGCCGGCAAGACACTATGTAGTTGCTTCGCCACGCGAACTATAATAAAATGTAGTAGTCAGCCCATAGATAACCCACTGTTTAGTCGGGCCTCCTCCAGTTACCATAAGGGTAATAAGCGTACTGTACCAAACTGGCCAGACGGGTTGGCACAGACTCTCGTATCAAGTTTTCCTTCTCTTAACGTTTTCTGTCGGCTCTTACACGCTCAGGATGGAATGGGTTGGTGACACTCCGTTACCAATCACGTAATGTAGGATGTTTTAACTATGCAACGGCCATTTATATTACAAACTAGCTTACCCGGCGATCTTCACAACGCCGAGATTTAAAAAATGTTTATATTAATAAATCGACTGTTCCGAAGAATAGAGACCTATCTGTAATACTGCTTTGAAACCATTTTGAACTCTATTCTTCATCACCACATAGTATAAAACAAAGTCGATGTTGTTTGTCCATCCCTATGTATGCATATATCTTTAAAACTATGCAACGGATTATGAAGCGGTTTTTTTAATAGATAGTGTGATTCAAGAGGAAGGTTTATATGTATAATTCATATTATATAATGCAATATGAAGTTGAAAATGGTATCAAAGCAGTATTGCAGATTGGTCTTTATTCTTCGAAACAGTCTATTATTGTCTTGACAATAACGAACACATCAAAAGATGAATTACCAAATTTTTTTTTGTTTGTAATTGTACTCTTTTTTGGACGCAATTTTTGCTATTTTTGTAGTTCTGAACTCCATTCTTCTAACATTAGAAGTATACATGTGTTACCATGAGATTAAATTATGTACCATAACTGAATTATACATCACATTATTTTATTATGTTTCTTTGTAATACAATCTTAACGGTATATACAGGAATTTGACAATATTTTTTTTGTTTAAGTCAGCTTTAGCCTCAGCTTTACTCAAGTGGTTTCTTAGGTTTTCGCGATTATTACACATTGAAATTAAACACTTTTAAGCTTTTTGAGCGATTTCGGCACAGGGAACGTTATCAATAAAACAAAATTATGTGCAGTAGATTTTAACTGTTTTCTGTGTACTTTTGAAAACAACTGACATCTAGTCTCTCCCGCGACCATATATAGATATAGTATATTAGTAAACTATAGTAAACTATATTCAGCGCGCGTTGCTACGTCACTAAAAAATAAATAAAAGAAAGACTTGACACAATTTTTTTTTTTGTTTTGTTCTCAAACCTTCGTGGACTCATGCACAACACTCTGCTGAAGATCATCACAATGATCAAATGCATAGTTTACGATTCTATGAGATACAGACAAACATTCAACATACTGCTTGGCGTATGATTTTTTTTGTCAATTTCCTGTATTTACTGTTTTTAATGATATCTGATTCACTAATTGTGTATTTCTAAACTTTACAGAAACTTATAAGTTGTATTTGGATAACCTGAAATCTGTGTTATTTTTATAGGTAACATGTTTCATTTCCAACTTGTAAGCTTTTGAAAGTGTATTTCTGAAGTAGCTTCTTAAAAATGTTATCGGGCATGGTGAATGGAAGTTGAAAGGGAAAGACGTTTCCTATATTACTGTAGGGGCAAGAGGGAGAGGTGCGAGCACACATTTTCTTTCTCTCTTTCTCTTATACCCAGTTACATAGGCCGTGTTTGACCTAAAGAACTTTTACTTCACTCGTGGTGTAAAGTCACACTCGTTTTTTATGTTTATAATTCTTTTTGTACGATCTTTTTTATTTTTTAATAAATGCCGCTTACCAAAGTGAAGTCTGTTGTTTTATTATGCTGGGTGTAACAAATCTATAGATATCCGAAATGGGGACATAGCTTATCGATTGAAGCAGTTGATAATATTTTTCTATTTTGAAGTAATGAACTTCACTTTTAGGACAAATCCTGGGGTCCAATGAAAACTAGCTAGTAACTGCCTTGTAGGTCTAGGGGTTGCATGTATCACAGGTTCTCGGTTCGATTCCGGTGTACGACAACTGTCTTTGTGTAAACCAAAGGCACATGCTGCGAGTCTGGACGTTATTTGTGTTCGTGAATTTTATGTTTGTAAATTGCCCTCGCGATATAGGTAAATATTATTATCTTACACCTCAAAATCATAGCACGAGCAATCGCAAAATAACAGATATCAAACGGACACTTACTTGTATCTCAGTTGCCCGACCCGAAAATCGCGTTTTGACGTCAATTTGTTTTTTAAGTCTGGCAACTGCTGGTGTAGGGTAGACTGGTAAAGTATAATAATTTTGTTCAAATTATTAACGAGGGTAGTAAAAACAGTTTGAAACTATCTGTGTAGTCGTGCAGTATATTTTAAAGTTAGTGTTTCGGTTCACGCGTTTCTGTTAACGGCGATATGAAAATGTACAAGGGATTGTGAGATTAAATATAGTCATGGACAACGATTGTGAATATCGGGATCCAGTTGCCGTCATGGATAACGGGGTGCAGTCTGTCGATGGAGATCTTCTTAACTGTGAGTCATTTAATTTAATTATTCTTAGCATCTTGAAGAAAGATAGCGCTTACACCTCGAAGTTTTCTGTGGCAATCTGCAGGCGTCTTCGCATATTTTGCCAGTATCGCGGGCTAGCTACCCATGTGTTGTATGTTGAGGTAACTTACTTTTAATTTAAGATAGAAATAGGAGATCTGATAGAGATTTGAGGGCTGAGTCAAATGAGAGAATTGATTGACATACTGAAATATATGAAACACACTGTTTAAGTTTCTCTAAATCGGATGATGTTTTTACAATGTGTAAAAATATAAGTGTGTAAAAATATAAGAAATACAATGTGGACTTGGCTTGGCCAACACAAAGCAGTAGAATAATAATCATGGAACGGGAAAGTATTTATAGAAGCTATACTGTTCACGGAATCCCGCATTTTATTTTATTAATTTAATACCCTTGGATTATTTCTATAGATAATTATTTCTTTACATAAATGAAATATTGAGGCAGTCGCAATTTCTAACAATCTCACTAGCGCCATAAGATATACGGCAAAATAGCGTAGTTTCTGGGTTGGCTTACAATTTACTTTGGCTATTCCCCGGGAGATGTCGCCAGTAGTACGTATCTCAACTATTCCCTTCTAGATGTCACTAGTACACTCAAATCAAAATGTTCTGGTTTTCGGCTCATTAAAGTAGGCCCTCAAAAAGAAATTTCTATTTCCGATTTTTTTACTACTTTCGATTTTTTTCTTATTTGATCGCTGTTAATACAGTGCAACCTCGATATAACAAATCGGAGGGGAACAAGAAAATATTCGTAATATCAAGTAATTCGTTGAACTGAGGTTTGTTATGTTGAGGTTAGATTGGTCTAAAATTCGTTATAAAGAGGTAAAAGAATAGTTTTACGTTTCTGTTGGTGTGGTGTGGGTTAACCTTTTACGTTTCTGAGCCATTTTAACTTAAATCTTTAACAATAGTGACGAGTGCCGAGTGCAAGAGTGAGTCGAGTGAGTCGAAACATGTCGAGACATGAATCACATTATAAGATTAAGAGTTATATTATTGGTGGAAACTTTATATAAAGGTTTTGGGTTGGCAAAATTTGTTAATTAGAGGTATGAATACTTTTTCTTGATAGTTGAAAATTCGTTATAAAGAGGTTGTACGCAAAGAATGTTCGCAATGTAAAGGTATATTTTATATTGACTCTTAAGGACAATTCAAGGGGATTACGAAGAATTTGTTAAATCGGGGAAGTCGTTAAATTGAGGTACGTTATATTAAGGTTGCACTGTAATTGTTTGTTCTCCATTTATTTATTAAAAAAAAAAAAAAATATACCTTCAAGTTAGCCCCCCACTTGCAATTTATAATATATTTCCGTCAATAATGACTCGTAAATATTTATTTTCGATTGTTCGTACATAAAATACGTTTGTTCTCTTTCGAAATTACTCAGTTTTTGTTTAATTAACTATCTTAATTAGCTGAATATTTATGTTTTTTTTTACTTCTGTGGCAAATATTGCATTGCCAGTATCAAGTTACAATGTAGCGATTTTTTAATTTTTTTAATATATTTATATTGCAATTTATAATATTTTTCCGTCAATAATGACTAGTAAATAGTCTTGTAGCGACCGCATTCTACATACTTTACACAATTCACCCGAAAAATCTGAACTAATTGCATTAAGATATATCGCCTACAAATGCTATAATTACGAAAAAGTCCTACACCGTGATAGCGAAATTTCAAGACCAATTCGCAAGGTTAAGATATCCCCGACTGCAACTATCAGGGGGGATAGGCGCTGCGACCCCTAGCCAGGCATAACACCTCATCTGGCTGGATGATCATCCCTTTGCGCGAACGCGAACCGACTGCTAGCGCCCACGAAGATAAGTTGAGAACCATCTCAAGGCATCGGGCGAAACCATAAGATGAGACAGGATTGATTCAAGTATATCGTGGCATACAGATATCAAAGCATTGGAGAAATCAATTAGGACCAACACAGTGATCTTAGCGTCTCCCATGCTCTCTCTGATCTCAGCTGTCACTTTATGGAGTGCAGCAGATGTGCTGTGCCCAGGCTTAAATCTAGACTGCAATGGGCTCATCAGATTGTGATGGAGAACAAAATTCGAGAACTGTTTGTGGGCACAGGCTTCCAAAACATTGGAGACGAAGGGAAGGGTTGAAGTAGGTCTAAAATGGATGGGAAGAGTAGGGTTCATGGTCTTGGATAAGGGACGGATGAAAGCATTACGCCAAGCGGAGGGGAATTGTCCTGAGCACATGGAATTGTTAATAATGTAATACACACGTAATACATTTTTGTGTTTAATCCAATTCTAGTGCTCCCAATCGCACCAACTAAGAAAACCTGACACAAGAATCTCAGTGAGCTTATGTACGTAGTTTATGTGTAACGTTACAATACAATATCAAAGTTGCTTCGTTTGGTTCCGAAAGGCGTTCAACTGAAAAACGAATTTACTCATTTATTTCCCCAGGTCCATATTAGCAATACATTTCGGTCAACTTCTTAATTAATAAAAACGCAATTTAATTAATAACAAGAACACCCCAACCAACAATAATACCATTAGGAAGTTAATACGCAAAAAACAGGCCCGTAGTTAAATGATTAAAAAACTTAAAACGACCTTTCAAAACAAATCAAAAACACCGCCAACAAAAGGTAACAGCGTTGTTCAAATTAAAAAAAATACTTGGACTGACGCCTGTTCCGTACAGGTTAGCTTTGATTGACACGACTGACCAACAAATTGAAAGTTATAAAAATGAACGTAGCTTAAAATTACGTAGCTACCATTAACCGTGTGGTGATTGACTTAGAATACACTATATCACCAACACACACTATCCTGGGGGTGTGGTAAGACGCGACTAGAGGAATGCAAGAGGCAGATCACCGCAAGAGAAGGAAAACTTGATACAAACCCTGTGCCAACACGTTTGCCAGCGTGGCTTAGTAGGCTAATTTCCCTCCATGAATTTGGAGGAGGCTCAACTCAGTACTGGACTGCCTTGTTGGTCAAGAGGTTAGATATGCTGCCATTGGATCACGGGACCCTGGTTCGATTCCGGGGTCGGACGTGGAGATGCTCGGAGTCTGTCGTAAGAGCCGACAATATGACAAGGCAGATAACCTAGGCTATAGACCTAGCCTATTCTAACAAGGAAGGCTATAGACAAAACTTTTTTTTTATATCCTGGGGGAAATACTTCAAGCATAGCCAGCCTTGGGACGGGGCTGGGTTATGTGGGACTCCAGGGGCGCGGCAAGAAGGTAAATGCGCTCCGGATACCCACCGAAACCTACCACGTTTTGGTACGAGGGAATTTTGGTGCACTTCTTCCACGCTCCGCTGCTCGGCTGGTCCATCGACCTCGTATGTGTAACCCTTGACCTGCGCTCTCGTTTACTGCCAAAAGGCGGGTGGGGAGTTGCTAACAATAGCCTGGAGATGTGCCCCACAAGCCTGTTCCAACCTGTTTGGCACAGTGAGGAACAGTAGGCTATTTACCCACCATGGAGGAGTGGGCCTGCCCCAGCAGTGAGTCTATCTATGGGCTGTGTAGTACTAGTCAAACATATTATTCGCCATTTCCCATTGCAGTTATTATTCACAACATGTAATTGTAAAATACAAAATGTCTGCGAACCCTTTTCAATAAATCAATAGACAAATGATGCGTTAAATGCATTCGCAGTTACGACAACTTGTAAAAAGATTATTTGTCAATGTTTCCATTCTGTAACGAAAATACGAGGCCGCACATTGTATTATTAAAATATCGTAAACTATCCGTAAGGGTGCCAAATTAGGGCGGCTTTTTATCACTTACTAATAAATCAATGATTTGACTTCAAATTTAGGATTTCTTGAGTACCGACGCCCGTTTGGTGACGGATTTAGAATACACAGTGTCACCAACATTCCATCTTGAGGATGTCGTAAGTGTCGACAAAATGACAAAGCTGATAGCAAAGCTTGAAACGAAACCCTGTGTCAACCCGTCTTGCTAGCGTGGCACAGAAAGCTAATTCAGAAACCCTCCATGTAAATGGCGGAGGCCCATCAGTGGGTCATGTATGGGCTTAATAGTAGTATTTATATGCGCCGCCTTTGGATCAACGGGTCCCGGGTTCGATTCCGGGGTCGGGCAAGTGTCTTTGTCTAAACCAGAGGCACTGGCTCGGAGTCTGGGTGTAATTTCTATCTATAATATGTATGTATTTACAAAAAAAAATGTATATAAGTAGTTTATCATCCATCTCGTTACCATAACACAAGCATTAAGTTGCTTAGCTTGGGACGAGATGGCGTTGTGTGAAATGTCCAAGGATGTCCAAGGATATTTGCAATAAAAGTCCTAAGCACCTAAGAAAAGATAAGTGCTTAGGAAAGAGACTTGTTTGTACTACCATCATGGTAACCCTTTTATTTAAAAGAGCAACCAAGGAGTTTCATGCCAGCTACTCTCTATGGAATGGCATTCCCAACCAGTGGTAAAGAGAAAATTATTAATTTTTTGGCTTTGTTATGTTTTTTTATTATGTGACTATTTGAACGCATCCTTAAGAAAATATTGGAATAAAAAAAATATTGGTTTGTGTTTTTGTCATTTTCCATGTTTCACCGACATTTTAAATTCGTCACAAGGGTTTTTGTTACAACGAAAATAAAAGAAATAAAATTGACGTTTTTAAATATGACAGGAGTTGCATGGAATGGCTACCAAACTAATTTGCGAGCGATCAAATCCAGCTATTGTTGCGAATTGCAACTAGAGTGACTGACGGGCCCCGGGGCGCTTACGGGAACACCCGGATTATCCCGATTCTGCTATTGGTTACTATATACAATACCAGCTACCCGCCCCGGCTTCGTAGAGTAGCTAACATATCTCAAAATCGAAAGGAACTTTGTTCATGAAAGTTTTATCAAAAAGCAAATTTTTTTTTTCAAGTTTACAAACATGAAATTCACGAACACAATTAATGACACCCAGACTCAGAGCAAGTGCCTCTGGATTAGACTAAGACACTTGGCCGACCCCGGAATCGAACCCGGGACCCGTTGATCCAAAGGCGGTACATCTAACCCCTAGACCAACGAGGCAGTCTAAGCTATTACAAATGGTCATGTTTAAAGTCAAAGACAAAATATTTATTTTGTATGACACAATGAACACCTACAAATTGTCACACACATTGATAAAGAATATACAATGCAACGTAATATAGTTTACCACCAGTTCGAAACGCGACCACTGCAGAAATGGCAAGAAACTTAGAAGGCTTGTCATTCTTTTTTATTAATTCCTAAAAAAAAACCGAACATCATCTTTCAGCCCTTGTCTCACGCTCCATACACTCCCATGGGAGTTAAATCTACATTCATGTCTTTCATATGCATGTCCTTATTCAAACAACCCATCCATCTCTTTACTCACAACTCTTGCGTCCATCCACATTCATACTGAAACTACCACAGGTTAGGAATGCGGCTCTACAGAGAAGAGACGGGAAGAAACTTCTTTTTTTTTTTATTAAAATGAACTGTCTTGTTTAAAAAATATTAATATTAAATAATTAATTGTGGTAATGCAAGTTGCAAATGAGAATAATATAAAATACTGACTGCTGAGTCGGAACTCCTCCAGAGGGTAACTAGCCTACTGCCCCACGCTGGCAAGACGGGTCGGCTCAGGCTTTCCTTCTCTTAGAGCTAGGTTTTCGGACTTGTCATTTCCTTCTATTGACTTTTACGACACTCTTAATGAAATAGGGTGTACGGCAAACAAGACCCGTACAAGTATCAAGAAAAGATAAGTTAAGTACACTAAATGGTATAGTGAGTTAACTAAATCTATGTTGGTTTTTATAAATGTACGATTACACCGTATACACTCTACAGAGACCAAATGACCCACTACCAAGTCGGGCCTCTTCTAATGTTTGGAGGGAAATTAGCCTACTGTACCACGCTGGCAAGATTGGTGTGACCACAGTATGTACCAAGATTTCCTTCTCTTGCAGCTAGGCGATCTGCCCTTTGCGTTCCTTTAGTCGCTTACGACATCCGCAGGATAATGTGGGTGGGTTACTTATGTATTTATTAAAAATCTAATAGCTCTTCTTTGTCATACCACTATGGCCCGTCTAATTATAAGAGATACGGAACTCCATTCCACAGAGAAGAGCCGTCAAGAAACTCCATGGCTGCTCTCTTAAATAAAAGGGACCTTTACAAGGTCGTCCGTTAAACTACACATTGTTACGTATTACTACTCAAATAACCTTAGCATTTTATTTATCTACCTACAGCGAAGTCTTAAAAAATAATTTTCTCACGCAACACGTGCTTATGCTCAAGCAACGTTTCAAGTCCAACATTCCACAATAGATTACGGCAAACATACAAAAAATGCGCGCAATCTACAACTGAGAAATGCCACACGCAGTACGATACAAAAAAAACTTAATACGGCTCCATATAAACATAATCACCCCTTTAAAAAGTTAGTTCGTGTACGCGCGAACGCATCCGTAAAAAAAGAACAACAATTCTTGACAATGGACAAAATGGCCGACCTAATTTGACATTAAAAAACGCGCGAATTCAATTGTCAGATAATTTATCGATGTTTTCGTTACAAAATATGTTATTAATGATCGTTTTTGGAGATCCCCTGGCTTCTTTATAAATTTCTGTAATGCCTCATGTGAGTGCGTCGTACTTGCATCCGCTAATATTGATATAGAAGAGCTAATACTAATCGTGCTATTTGGTTTGGTAGGTGGAAGATTGGTAGAGTGATTTATGTGATAGTAGATTAACTCAAGTGTTTTTACAAAAAGAAAAGAAATCCTGCATTAAAAAAAACAATTATGATAAAACATTACTAAGAACTGCCATTAGCAAAGCGTTTTTCAAATAAAGTGACGCATTGTAATCGGTTGGTCGGTCGTTTAGAAGCTTTAATGCTACAGACAAACACATAAACACTATTAGTCAATTAGTGCTGACGTATTGAGAACACTTGGGCCGCCCGCCAGTTCTAAATTGTATATTTTATTTATACAAAGGTTGCAAGAGATCGCGGTATGTGCATAATGAACACTTTATTTTAATATTTTATTCTATATTTTAAATTCTGTAGGTATCTTTTTGTGTTTGCGTGCACTAAAAAGTGTATTTAATTAAATACATAAATAAATGGACACGTCAATCCTTTAACTTTCTTTTTTATGTAGGGGATTAAAAATAAACTTAAATTGAAGGTGTACTCGGTAAGTACAGAACCCAAATAACGTTTAACAGTTTGTAAAAAATCTCAACAGAACACACAACTATAAATAACACGTCCATTTCACGCTACACTTGATTTCTGAACGAACAAAGAGCGGAATCGTTTAGAAACCGGTACCGATGACTTGATTACTGCATTAGAGCGCACCATAAATTCATAAATTTATTTTTAAAATTGTTTTTTTTTTTGCGCCATATGTTTTGAGTTTTTGGCTTTATATGCGCATGGTTCGCACTTAATGTCAGAAAGTCAAACTCTCAAGTAATTTTATTCCTATAGGTCTTTACATAAAACTTACAAATCGTCAATTTTGTAGCTAACACCGTTTCGGAGAGCTGCTCTACAGAGAAGAGCTGGAAAGGAACTTTACTTTTTAATTGTATTTAAGTAGTGAGAGCAAGTTCGCCACTACTACTCAGCCCATACATACATACAAACAAATATAAATACATACATACATACAACTACATGGAATTAGCTTAATAAACCACGCTGGCCAGACGGGGTGGCACGGTGTTTTGTATCAAGTTCTCCTTCTCTTACAACTAGGTTTTCGGCCTTGTCATTTACTCTTGTCGGCTCTTACAAAACCTTTGTGATCAAAATCAAAATCAAAACTCATTTAATCAAGTTGGCTCATTAGAGCTCTTTTCACAAGTCAAACAATAAAATAAAATTTACTATCTACCACCGGTTCGGAATGCACGTCTAAAGAGAAGAGCCGGCAAGAAACTCTGTAGTTGCTCTATTTAGATCGCCATTATTTGGTACAAGACTGGATATAAGACAGATTTGTGAGAGCAAACTCGCGCAATAGTTGCGAAGGGCCAAACATCAGCCAGATCTTGCCAACAATAGTAACCTTCGAAAGCCAACCGACCTCCAGCAATGGCACATGTTCACAAGCATGACGCATGCGGCAGCCATCGCCCTCCTCAACCATATTGCAGGGAAGAAAATATGTATTCTAAATTCGTCACCACGCCGATATATAGTTGTCTTATCCAGTAGTTTAGCAGTCCCGTGACGTCATCAATATCATGCCGCGCGTGTAGCGAGCTTGTAAACATGGCAGGAACAGGCACGGACTGCTCGGGAGTCAATCCATTTGTTTATTCGGATAAAAAACGGGCTACAACTAAAAATAACAGCAGAAGTAATTTAAATTTAGTAAGTAGTATTTTCACTCGTATTAATGTCGTTACTAAACTTTGACAGTAATCGATGTAAGTATGGACGGTGGACCGACGACCTGGTTAAGGTCGCTGGAAAGCAGTGGAAGCGGGTGGCCCAGGACCGGCCTTTGTGGAAATCTTTGGGGGAGGCCTATATCCAGCAGTGGACGTCTTTTGGCTGAAATGATGATGATGATGTAAGTATAATTGCGGCACATAACCGTTTGATGTAAGATTACGAACATGAGATTCACGTACACTAATGACACCCAGACTCGGTGAAAGCGCCTCTGGTTTACTTACCAAATTTTTTTTTTATGGTTTGGCTGAGGAAATTCCAGACAAAGACAAGTATTGGTAATGGATGATTTGTTTATGGTTACAAATGCAAATTTTTGTTTTTTTTTTGTTGTTCTTAGATTGACAATACTGTGTTTCATTTTGGCGCAGAGTTTGAGTTGCATCTGTCATTTATATTAAACTAGCGACCCGCCCCGGCTTCGCACGGGTGCAATGAAGAACGTCTAAATTTTTCACCGTTTCTCTACAATATTATTCATGTATTATACATATAAACCTTCCTCTTGAATCATTCTGTGTATTAAAACCGCTTCAAAATCCGTTGCGTAGTTTTAGACATCGACTTTGTTTCAGTGCTGTTTTAGTTATATCATATCTAGTGTGTATTGCGATTTTCATAATGGACAAAAACATCGAACAATGAGTTTGTCTTAAATTTTGCATCGCCAATAGAATTTCGTGATCGGAGTCACTGAAAATGTTACAGTAGGCTTACGGTGAATGGACTTTATCAAAAACATGTTCTTATGAGCGGTACCAAGCGTTGAAAAGCTGTCGAGATGTGGTGAAGATTTGCCTCGCTCTGGTAGGCCATCAACGTCTGCAACTGAAGTTAACATTGCAATAGTGAAGGAAATAGAGACTGAAAATCCTCATCTTTGAAGGTGATAAAATAAATTTGGATGAATAACAAGCAATTTGTATATTATTGATCTTCTCCCGGTACTTTCTTGATAGAGTATTTAGGTGCAAAGGGATGATCATCCAGCCAGACGAGGTGGTATGTCTGGCTAGGGGTCGCAGCGCCTATCCCCCTCGTAGTCGAGGATTTCTTAACTATGCGAATTGCTCTTGAAATGTCGCTATCGCGCTGTAGGACTTTTTGGTAGTTCTCGCATTTGTAGGCGGTATTTCTAGATGCAATTAGTTCAGATTTTTCGGGTAAACTGTGTAAAGTATGTAGCATGCGGTCGCTACAAGTATTATAGTTTGTGATAACAAAACAAAATTTGTCTGCAGCTTTTTAATTCCCAAATACCACCCTGGCAACCACTTAAATTCGCCAAGTATACAGTTACACAGCAAATTGCGAACATTTGATACTGTGTACCGTTTTACTTACCCACGTGCCCGTGTTCTGATGTATCACCATCATCATATGCCTCCCAGCCCATGAGTTGAGTTTCTTCCAGGTTTAGAGGAGGAAATTGTAGTTGCCAAATAAATAAAACCATCTAATTATGTGTTCCTTTTATGTTTTTCCCTCTACAAGGAAGTAGTTACTAAGAACGTGCGCTCGAGTAACGCACACTATAGTTCGTTCGCGTTAAAAATGCAGTAAATAAAGGTATTTTATATATTTAACTAGCGACCCGCCCCGTCTTCGCACGAGTGTAATTATGCATGCATTATACATACAAACCTTCCTCTTGAATCAGTCTATCTATTAAAAACAGTTTCAAAATCCATTGCGTAATTTTAAAATAATAAGCATACATAGGGACGGACAGACGACAGCGACTTTGTTTTATACTATGTAGTGATAGTGATGAAGTGAAGATCTAATTTGTAACTATTTGATTGGTTATAACCAAGCTTAGTAGTTACTAAGCCGGCGCATAATGATGGCTCATTGCATTCTTAACGCCAACGAGGTATAGACATCGCTCACGAACACGATATCTCGGTATGGTTGGGAACAGTGCGTGTGCGATCCGCTCCAGACACGCGTCTCGTAATCTCCATGATAAATTTGAAGTGTACCAACGACTTTATGACGCGGTTCACAAAATTATCGGCCTTTATTTTGCCCTCCCCAGGGGTGGGGGTGTGGGGTCGGCCTCCGGCCCTCTCGCTCACCGAACGAAGCGCAGTGGCTAAAAGCTACTACTCAAAAGTCGGTCTTCTGCGAGAGTGTGGTACTTACCCGGTCGAGCCGGCCCAATTAATTCACAATCATCAAGGGATACATCAGTCTTATTACACTACTACCAGGTCGGAACGCGGCTCCGACCGAGAGGACCTGGCAGAGGAAACTTAGTGGGCCTTTTAGCTTCGTCTGATTCTGAAAGGTGCTCCACTGAATATTATTATTATTTTGGCTAAATTTTCTATAATTAAATACAAACTACCGTACCGAACACTTTTACTACTTTACAAATCACTAGCAGAGTCTGTAATATCCTATGGTCTATCTAGTTATGGTAGAACATATAAAACCCACCTTGACCAAATATATTCACTTCAATTACGAATTTTAAAAACCCTTGTTCCAAATAATAATAAAAAGAAATATGAAAATAACTACCACCATTTATTCAATTTTTGCAACATCATTCCGATACATGATAAGGTTAATATGACACTTCTAAAAGAAGAATTTTTCAATTCCAACTTAAAGCAAACAAAAATACCGAGTCTCAATCAAAGAAGCACTCGTACAATCACTAGCGGTAAACTAATTCTACCAAAATACAGAAATTTATATGGAAAAAGAACACTGATATATCTCATACCCTGGCTCATTAATCAATTACCAACTTCATTAAAAGACAAAATTACACAAACAAACATTAAAAATACTTTAAAGAAATATTATTTACAAAAAAATCGTACTTCATAATTAATCAGCATAACATGCAAAAGATGTCCACATTTGGGAGCAACCTGTATTCTTTTTATTACACACAAATTCGCAAGACTTTTATCGAATATACTACCCACCATTAATATAATATTTTGTAATTCTGTTTAGTTTTTAAGTACCTTCATATTGTAAGAAAACTATTGCGTGATTACTTTGTGAGAAGATCTAGTTTTAAACGACGATACTAGCGCACAGAAAAGCTCGAATGAGTTTATGTTGCGCTATTCCACTCAATGTAACCAATCTATGTATTTGCTACGAATAAATAAATATAGTTATTTGTGCAACAAGAGAGCAAAGTCGTTTTTTGCTGCGAGTGCTGATATTGAATCCCGAGTAAGCGAAGGAATCAATGATTGAATCACGAGCGTAGCGAGTGATTCTAAAGTTGATTCCTGAGTGCTGCGAGGGATTCAAAGGCACGAGATGCGAAAAATTTTGCTCTCGTGTAACACACATAACTTTTCACTTCAGCAGCGAGAACACTATAGGAAATGAAATATATTACGTAACATTTTTGAAACTATATATATATTTTTAAGTTAAATATCAGTTTTTTAAGCAGTAAATACTTATTTTAGTTTAAATACAACAATAAGTTAAAAATTCAATGAATTACAATAAAAGATATAATTATCATTTTTGCTAAATTTCTTTAGTTAGTACGAAATTCCGAACGTGTTTGTCTTTGAGGTCGAATTAAAAATCGGAGTAACCCCATAACGAACTCCTTTCATCCAATCGAACTGTTAAAAATACGTCTAGTTTGTATTTAATCAAATATAGTTCCCATAATATTGCTCTATCAATTTAATATTTATAATCTGTACTTTAATGCTTTGTATTGTTTTCTATAGCGCTACCTGCTAACATTTAACTTCATAACTCTAACGCAACTTATAACCAATTAATTTAACTTTCATAATCACACGAAATTTCTAACACAACACACTTGTCATTGGCAAAATCATCGGTACAACGATGGAAGCCAAAACCTAAATGAAGAAGAAGAAGAAAAATCGGAGCTGTTGGTACTGGCCACTTGGTCTTTGTCTCTCTCTCTTTTCTATTGGCGGGAAAGAGATAGTGTCAATGTTTCGAATTAGAATTAAAAAGTTACTTTGTCCCACTCAGTGGGCAAAATCGCATTTTGTCCACTGTTTTCAGTGAGCAAAATCTACATGTTTGAGCTACTGAAGTGAAAAATAAATAAATGAATAATGATTTCTTAGGTTTTCGCGATTATTACAGACGCCGGACGGATTTATCGCATGTAGGTATATTACATTATTTAATTCCCGACGTTTCGAATGCTTCGCAGCAGTCGTGGTCGCGGGAGAGACTAGATGACAGTCGTCTTCAAAAGTACAAAGAAACAGTTAAAATCTAACGCCTATAATTTTGTTTTATTGATAACGTCGGGAATTTAATACTGTAATATATACGCGATATATCCAGCAGTGGAATAATGTGGGCTGATGGTGATGATGATACGCGATAAATCCCTTAAAAAGTGTTTAATTTCAATGAAATATGAATTTTATTCCGGAAGGCGCAGTGGTGGAAAAAGGTCAACGGAAAACGATGGATGCGCGAGGCCTAGGACCGGCCTATGTGGAGATCCTTGGGGGAGGCCTATGTCCAGCAGTGGACGTCTTTTGGCTGAAAAGTTGATGACGAAAATTTAATTTAAAAAAAAAAGAATAATTGCAATAGTCGGTAGTTTCAGCATGAATGTGGGTTGATGAAGAGGTGGATGGATTGTAAGCATGAGAAATTGTTTATGAAAGGTGTGACTGTAGACAGAACGACTTATAGGTGTGTATGGAGACTACCACCTAGAATGGGACAGGGGTCGTAAGATGATGATAATGGTAACTGTAAATATGACGATTTATAAGAGTTTTGTGATAAAACCTACGTAAATAAAGTTCATTTTGAGTTTGAGTTCGTTTAGAAATATACTAACTACATACATTTCTTCACATCTTAATAATTCCCTTGCTAATATGTTATGTAAATAATTGTATACAAAAAATTGCAACCCTGAAATACGATCTGCCATGGAATAAGATACATTTTGGCAAAGTGCGTTGCCAAACATGACGACTGCTTTTGAGGGGTCGACAGTATTGACATAATGTCCGAAACTTATAGCAAGACTGATGCAGATTGATATGGCAAATAGAATTATATTGCAATAAGATAATGGGGGAGGCCTATACTCAGCAACGGACTTCTGGGGCTCATAGATAAATAGACATAAAATTCACAGTTCGACTAAAGCCCTAAAAGATGATTTCAGAAATGTAGGGCATAGCGGTAGACCTTATAGAATCTATATCTACTCCTCACCCCTTAAATTACCTACTGCTGGGTCGGCCCTCCTCCAGTTACATGGAGGAATTAGCCTACTGTGCCACTTCTATTAGCCTGTTGACCTTTTGTACCAAGTTTTCCTTCTCTTGGTAAGTGTTCGGTGTGTGGTAATGTGGATTGGCAAACAAAGACAAGTGTCGGTATCCGCAAGAAACTACATATAGCCGACATGATAAACAAACGCTGGAGCAAGTCTGCAGCTTGCAAGCACACATTCAACACTCAAACCACTACATTAACTTTGATAGACCTCAAATCCTAGCCATAGAAAATCATTACATTCCAAGACTGATCCGCGAGGCTATCGTATAAAAAACATGAGAGAGACAAAATAGAGTATGGTTGGCAGCACTCACCTGCAAGACCTCTGGACACCGCGTGAGCAATTTCTGCAAAGTGCGTGCAAAGGGAACGTTCAATTCAAATTCAAAACTCATTTAATCAAATTGGCTCATTAGAGCTCTTTTGACTAGTCAAACAAAAAAATATTCAAATTTACCATTTAAAATTAATTATTTACCATGTACCACCGGTTCGGAATGCAGTTCCACAGAGAAGAGCCGGCAAGAAACTCTGTAGTTGCTCTTTTTAGATCGCCATTTTTATGTACAAGGCCGTGATAAGACAGTTTGTGAGAGCAAACTCGCGCAATAGTCGCAAAGGGCCAAACATCAGCCAGATCTAGTCAACAATAGTAACCTTCTAATGTCCGAGCCAACCGACCCCCAGCAATGGCACCTGTTCACAAGCATGACGCATGCGGTCAGATTTAATTGTTTCTTTGTACTTTTGAAGACAACTGTCATCTAGTCTCTCCTATGACCACGACTGCTGCAAAGAATTCCTCGCTTCAGCGGCTCTGGAACTTAATTTCCGAGCTCATTTGCTTGTAAATCATAACTGGTGTTCGGACTTTGGTTTGGGGTTGGTTGGTGCATTATACTAAGGACTTCTTTTTCAAGTTGCAATAATAAAATATTAAAAAGCATCCTGTACTATACGACATTTGGATCTAGCAATGAAAAACTGAAGCCAAATCCTTTTGAACTTGTAAAACGAGAAGTGAAATGGCATACCGTCTTTCCTATTGTGCATATGTCATGTGCAGACCGCATCTTATCTTGGCCTTTGATGTTTTGTGGGGGACTTTTGGGGATGATAGTTTATTTACAAATATCTGTAAGTCGATGCATCTACCTAGTCTTCAGAGTAATGATCACAAAATCGCATGCAAATCAGTGCAGTAATCTTATGTTTACCTGCGTTTCTCGCCCATCTCCCAGACATGTTAGTCCATCGTTGTACCCAAAAAGGTTGGATTTTTACCGTTGTTGTACCCAAAATCGAGCAACCACTCCATGGAGTCGCTTATAAACATTTGATTTTGACTCTATGCGGTATACCGAACTTTTTTTAAATAAATAAATAGAATAAAGTATTTTTATCACTATCACTACATAGTATAAAACAAAGTCGCTGTCGTCTGTCCGTCCCTATGTATGCTTAAATCTTCAAAACTACGCAACGGATTTTGAAGCGGTTTTTTTTAATAGATAGAGTGATTCAAGACGAATGTTTATATGTCATTATTGCACCCGTGCGAAGACGGGGCGGGTCGCTAGTACTAGGTATTTAAGTAATACGTGTGGTAAGATTGTCCGTGTGGTGACGGTTTAAGTATGGAATAGGGTCACCACTCCATTCCATCTTGAGGGTGTCGTAAGAATCGTCAGAATGAAATAAGACTGAAAACCTGGCCGCAAGGGAAGGAAAACTTGATACGAAACCCTGTGCCAACCTGTCTGGCCAGTGTGGCACAGTAGGCTAATTAGCCTTTACGTAATTGGAGGAGACTTGACTCAGCAGTGGGTCGTCTATGGGTTAAGTAGTAGTAGTATGTAAAGGATATGTAATGTTTACATATTTTGTTATTGGTAAACCAATTCAAACAGCAAAGTTATGCCTGTCCATAACAGATAAACATTATGTTAGAAGTATAAGTGCATGGATAATCCTAAAGGGAACACGTGACTGCCACGTGACAGGAAAAGGGATGGAGTTAAGGGAGTAAAAGAGACAGTAAAACTTATGCTAAATTAATTACCTTTGTCCTACACTGGAAAATAAAAACTATATGTGGTATTACTGTAATAAAATAAAACAAATACATTTTCTTCCTGTTTATAAGTTATTATTATTTTGATACATCACTACATAGTATAAAACAAAGTCGCATTCTTCTGTCCGTCCCTATGTATGCATAAATCTTTAAAACTACGCAACGGATTTTGAAGTGGTTTTTTTTAATACATAGAGTAAATCAAGAGGAAGGTTTATAGGTATAATATAATTGCACCCGTGCGAAGCCGGGGCGGGTCGCTAGTTAAATATAAAATTCTTAAAAAATCTTTGGTACTTCACTACATAGTATAAAACAAAGTCGCATTCTTCTGTCCGTCCCTATGTATGCATAAATCTTTAAAACTACGCAACGGATTTTGAAGCGGTTTTTTTTAGTAGATAGAGTGATTCAAGGGGAAGGTTTATATGTATAACCCACCCCCGCTTCGCACGGGCGAAGCCGGGCCACTAGTATCAAATAAAATTAATTTGCCGGTTGAAAAAAAGGAACCATACATTTTCCTGTGTAATTGTCCAAAAAAACCTATTACTTCATGTAAGCTTTTTAACGGAAAAAATGAAATGAAATCTTCCTAAAAGAAATAAAATATATAGTACAAAGTAAATATAAAAAAAGTGCATATGTTTAAAGTACCATTTGGTAAGGACCTTGTGATAGTCGATTTAACATCAAGGGTCAATTTCCTGCTCCTCTTTCAAGCCACTGTCAAGCGAGAAAGTCGTTGAAAACGTAGACTCGAGGAAGGTTTCAGAGGACAGCCCGGGCGCAAATACATACCAGCTTGCCACACCCCCGGAGTCCCTTATGCCCCAGCTAATGTGCCACTGCCTTCTCGCGTTCAAGGGATTTCCAGCGAGAAAAAAAGGACCTTGCAATTGTAAAGCTTTTCAAATTACAGTATTATAACTGGCATATCAATTGCCACAAGTTGAAGATTGACGTCAATCAAATCGGAGTCTTTAATTTATTCAAATCGATCCCCCGCATTCATTCAAGAGCGCGTAATGCGCAGATCAGAGGATACTCTGTGCAATATGGCGTTTGGCGCGAATGCGTTTGACGTAAGTTTTGGCGGGAGCGTGGCGCGCACGTGGCGCGGCCGCATCTGGTGCCCATCGATCCGAATCATTTTTGGGGGAAACTTTCTAATTGGCCAAAACGAAAATACAAGACGATTACACTGATAAATCCAAAAGTTCTTATTAAGTTCGTGTGTCCTTATTTTGTTTCCGTATTCCGTTTTAGTAAAACTGTTACCTAGTTAATTAAGTATAAGTTAGTTAATTTGTGTTACAATGTCTCGCTGTATCAATATTAATATTTGTGTTAAAGCATACCCGTAATTTGTATGCGCTTGTATGATGCTTAGAATTAATGCTTACCCTGACCGAAGAAAATGATATTTTTAACACAAATCTTTAAAAAGCACGCATAAGGAGTGAAAAGTAACTAATGAAAACGATTAGATGCTAACCTGATGTTAAATAGGAATGCCTAAAGGCGTTACCATAGTTTATACTATGTATTAATTATTGTTTTATTTCTCTTCAGTTATCAGGGTACAAACAAAGCCCGGATCTTTTAAAAAAAAAAGTGAAATCGCGCGCACCAGTAGGCGGCACAGATTATAAATATAGAGGTGTGAGGCCACGTCACGTGCAGTGCCTCCAATGGACTTTATTTATATTCCACACCTTGGTTCCACGCCCGGGAATTGGACTCGAAACCTATGGATTGTATTTTTCTTTTATACTACCGTCGCCGCGTCGGTTATGAACGTGACACCAGACACCAGATGCGTCATTTGTGTTTGGCTAGCAGGCTGGCGGTAGGAACAAAGGTTTTTTATATCATCCATCACCATACTTCCCCTGTTCTCCCAGGCTTCGCCGCCACCGACGAAAGCCTCGATGACTGAGGGCGTCCCAGTGTACCGGGACGCCCTGATAGTCGCTTGCTCGCGTTGCGGGCACCACGCCGGGGCGTCACAGTAGAATGCGTTTACGCGAACTTGTGGCGCCCCAAGCGCGTCGTGTGAGGGTATACCGCTGGGGTTTTAGTGGGTAAACGACTCTTGGGTAGATGACCCTTGTCGGAGTCCCACATAATCACCGACCTCTCCCCCGGGGGGCGGTGGTATGCATAAAGCATTTCCCCAGCTAAAACCAAAAAAAGGGTATCATATCCTCCTTCTCTTTCGGAGTTAGGTTTTCGTCAGTTTCATTTCCTTTTGTCGGTTCTTACGACACCCTCAGGGTGGAATGGGGTGGTGACACTGTGTAGTATAAATTCGTCACCACAGTATTAGTATGAACGATGTTAAATTTAGGTACACATTTAAAACTAACGACACGAGTGTGAATGGTGGTAGAATTTTACCAGTCAGCTCATGGCCGCGGTGGGCGTGGTGTAATCCACGCCGCAAAATGGGGAAAATTAATGTATTCACCTTCAATTTCTACCGCCATTCAGACACGTGATGTTCGTTTAATAATAGTTAGTACCATTTGTTGTTTTTTAACTCTTTTATCTTGTCAGGATCTTGACCTATCAAACCACTCCATAGTAATAGAAAAGTTATCGTTGCTATACATGTTTTATTGTATAGATAGTAGTTTAGTTTAGACCGAGTGACGGAAAAGACGAATGTTATGAGCTTGTTGTGCCCGTCTGTGCGAGTTCCTAAACGGATAAAGTGATTCTGATTTGGTTTTGTGTTTGGATAATGGATTTTTTTTAAATTACACCCAATACCAGCCTTTTTTGAACTGGGTAGCAATTTTTTTCGTTAATTTGTTTATTACGAGTCACATACCCTGAGCAAGTATCTCCTGATCCTCTACTTCAAAAAGGCAAGGGAAAGAGAGAGAGAGGGAGAGATATAGTAGGTAAATAGTCAGAAAAACAAGGAAGATCCGTTTTCAATATTTTTATTTCCACATAAAGTTGCATGATTAACTTACGAAGTCTTTCGCTTAGCTTACTCTATCAATAATGAGATCACTTACAAGTAATTATAATAATTTACAACTGGTTAAATTTATTTACAATATTTATGTAATAGTGTGATAAGCTAGCTATAAATTGTGTTGACTTTGAAAAGTGTATTAAATATAAAGTTGTGGACTAACTTGTAACATTTAAAGTTCACCCAAGAATTCGGTAGTGTAGCGACTGTTTGTATCGGTGTTACGAGGAGATTCGCCTCGAATGATACATTACACGGTCTCCAGTTTTTCCGGTCTCAAGATTAGTTGTTCACGGCATACTCGAAGGTGGATAAGGCCAACCGTGACGGAGACTCGTTTGATTAGTTGAACATGTGTTTAAAGTTTAAACCTCGAGTGGTTACATTGGGGACGTTTTATATAAAATACAAATCAATAATTTGGGACGGACTTATTAATTTGAAAAGTGTGTAACACATCATAACTAGGTTTTTGTTTTTAAAGATGATAACTAGTTTTTTTTTATTTAGATAGGTTTAATTGCTTTTAATTCTCTGGAACGTTAAAGGAAGGCCAACTATATAAGTGCAATGATTTTATTATTTAGAAATAAAAACGGGTGTCTTCTTAATTTATAGTTTCTTTGCCCTATTTAAATTTAAACACTAGTTACTTATTAATATACATCTTGATCTAATATTATTTACAAATACCTGTGATTTGAAAGGATTAAAAAAATATCTCACTTTTACTTGGAATATTATTTGAAGCAACAGTTTTTAAATTAACTTTGAGGTACATTGAGATCGAAGTTAATTTAAAAACTGTTTTATTATTGTAAATGAGTTTTTAAATTGTAATTTTAGTATCGGCAGTAAATCAGCAAAAAAATATATAAATTAATGGCGACGCTTCTCGTGATGTATTCGTTTTTAAATTTTCCCCCATTTTTTAACCGCCCAAAAAATCCATAACATAAATTAATTAGGTACAGGATATTACTAATTATTTATGGTATCTAGAGAATTATGTCGATAGTCGACATAATTCTGTACAAACAAAAAATATCTAGTAGTCCAAAAAATACTTGTAACAGTGACAAGTTGGCGTGGGTGTAATAAGTGTGAAATTCTTTAATGCACTAGAGATATAAAACATAAGCGATAGTGGGTCAATATTCATAATAAGTTCCTATTTAATATTACAGGGTTATTTTTTGACCTTCCGCCAAATTTAAATAGGTGGTTCAGACAATGAAAGTACACAAAAAATAAAAGAAAATAATAGCTGTAAAAGTGTTAAATTTCAATGCGCTAAAGCCAACGAATTTTATTTCAAAATGAAAATGTGTTTTATTCGAATATTGTCTTAAAAAGTTAAGAAAAAGTGATAAAGAATTTAACACATAATACACCCATACTATCTCGTCACAGTTACAAGTATTTTAAACATTGAGTTAAATATATAGAGAAGCTATTTCAAACAAAAAGTATCGCGTAACTTGATGACAGCGGGGCAAGCGGGGGGTGTGATGTTTTCATAGATAAAATCAAAACGCGCAGACGCGAGAGACGCGACTTTATTTTATTATTCTGCCTACTAGTTACTGTGTGTACTGTAAATGTAAATCTGTAAATCTAAAATCCAATCAATATATTAATTTATTTTAATATGGATGAACTATTCATAACGTGATAATATCGAGAGTTTACTGCGACAACTGACTAATTTACTGACTTATTTTGAGCAAAACCGAACTACTTGAAAAATGAAAAACTTTAGTTCAACACAAAATTTATGGTGTGGTTTACGAGATAAATAATGATAAAAACAAACAAACATAAAATCTTTATTTCACATAATACCCTAACTACGAAAATATACCTACTGTATACTGGATACAAGGCCTACTAAAACTATAGCATTTGTATTTTAAATAATCTTTAAAAAACGCAATATTTCAAAACTCATTGTATTAGTCTTATACTTTAAAACGCAATATCTCAAAACTAACTTGATTGCACTTAGCTGGTTTTCGCAGTAAACCCTATTATTATTTAGTGTCCTTAATTATTTAACGTCGATAGTGTCAACTCTGCGCATTCAAATGTTCTTACTCTTTGATATTCACATAAACATGGCCGCCGCAGTGAGGCGTCGTCAAGAGTTACAATAAATTGATAAAATATGACTAAATTAAGCGTGTCTTAAAGATAATAATGTTGAAAGTTACTCCTTGACTTTTACTTGTATTTCTCGAATTGTTTGAACAGTATCTCAATACACACGAAGGCATAGTTTAAAAAACAAAACAACACTCAAACGTGTGATGTTGCAGCAAGCGCTTGTCACAGACTAAATGAGTTGGAGTGCGCGCGCTCCAACGCGTTTTACAAACAATCTAGTTGAGGTGTCTCCTCTAGTACGAAGTACATTTAACTCAATGATTTTAAACCGTTATTTTTTGGACTACTAGTTATTATCTGTTTCCCACCACTATTCGCCATTGCAAAGTAAAGGTATGATTCCGAATTACGCTGCACGCAGAAGTGCTACGTCGGCACTACTGGTCCCGATTACCGCGACGTAGTTCGGAATCATACCTTTTTGTCGATCAGAAAAATTGACATCTGCCAAATCGATCACGCTATCTTGAATAGGGTCTAGTACAGAAATTATCACAAACAATAAATACGTCGAGGCATAGGTAAAAAAGTGTTCTCTACTAAATATCCACAGTAGATCCAATAAACACTATGTGACTAAAGTTCGTTCGTCATCACTCGTTGTGTCATGGTGTGTTATATCGTGACTTGAAATATCCCAGCATTCTAAGCAGAGGTAGTTAAGTTATTAATTAAGGTAATTTATCAGTTACGATGAGACATTAATAGGTCTCAGTAAGTTGGGCGAAATTTTATGTTAACCTTAGTATTGACATGACATAAGTACCAAAGTAAAGAAACCACAAATATGACAGATGTACTTGGTCAACTCAGAGGTAAACTAAATTTGAACGGACTATAGACGCAGTCTTCATCTGTATTGACTTTAAACTGGGATAGTTCGTGTTGCTAATAGATGGCACTATTCACTAATTGCTGCACAAATCGGAGTGAATAGGTGTTTTGTCTCTTTCTATACAATATTAGTGTATATTTGGCATTGAAAATTTACCAAAAATATTATTAAATTGAAGTCTTATTATTATTTACAATTAATCTTAACCTCACCACATAACCTCAAATCTAAACCAATAAATACAAATCAACTTACAAACTAAAATATACAGAACACTTTACAATTAAGTCTAAATTAGTATAAACACGTCATGTTACGTTAATTTCTTCGTCGCTGGCGCTAGCATCGCTTTCGAAATCGTCTTCCTCCATGTTGTGGTATTCCCGTGCAAACTGGCCCGTCGCCATTTTGTCGTCATAGCCTCTAAACTCACTCGATGTTGTAGCATACGCTTTTTTATCATCCTGATCTTCGTTAATAGGGGATAATGGTGACAGTTTAGCTTTATCCGCCTCAGCATCAGAGAGGTCGGGATGAGGGTTGTTTTTATTTGGCAGGGTTTGTTCCCGTGAACCGCCTGACGCAAGTAATTCCCGCTCTTTCGAGTTCCGCCATTTCATGCGCCGGTTCTGGAACCAGATTTTTACCTGTGGGACGAAAAAATAATATGAATATCTGTGTCGTTTAGGTTATCGTATCGGTCGTGACGAATTTAAATACATTAGTCACTGCGCGATTCCGATCTGCGGGTGTCATTAAATTTGAGTAATGTAAATTATTTGGTAGAAAGCCGCAAATTGATAAGAAACTAATTCGTTTGGCTAGCGTGCCACAGTGACCTTACTTTGCCCATGTGTTTGGATTGATTGACATTGTTTGGAGGATGTGTTTCAGTGGCCTAGATGATTAGGCATTACTAAACGATAAATCAGCAAATAAGTCACTTGTTATGTTATCGGGCTAAAATAAATGTAGGGAATTATACCACATGACTGCCATAGAATTGGAGAATTTAGTTGTTGTTTTTTTTTTTAAGTTTAAAAAGTTTATTTCGGAACAAGAACATGAGACATGGCAAACAGGTGAAACGATGGTAGTCGCAAAAGTATAAACTGCAGCGCAGCTACCAACTCCCTTCTTTAGATTAGAACGGAATGATGTTCCATAAAAAAGTTATTATAGTTAATTAAATTAATTAATAATAATAACAAAATAAATAAGATTAAAAAGCAAGGAAAAAAATAAAAAGAGTGCAGGACAATTATTATGAATTGGGAATAACAATAGTTATGTAGTCGTAGGTCCTATGTGTTTAGATGATGATGATGACGAAATACCCGCCATTGACTTCCACACACCGTCAAATATAGCCGTTTTTTCAAGGTTGTCAACGCCATATTTCATACAAAGAGTTATTATAACATTCATAAAAACCCTATTACCTAAAAAAAAACAAAATCATCATCAATAAAAGGGCGCGTAACATTATTCCGTTGGCGGCAAATCGATTTCTCATTAATTTCTTTTACATTTTTGGGCAAAATCCAACAGTTTCGCAAAATAAATACGGCGTAACTGTGCATTGTGTTTGTGACATTACATTTTATTGATGGAGGTGGGTGTGGCTGCACGCGGGAGTTCCTTCGCCACCGTTTGTTTAGAAAAAATAACGCGGAATTTGACCGCGCGCGCTTTTTTGTTTTTATTTTTCAATACCGTTCTGACAGCTTTATTTTTTTAAAACATTAGATGGATTTACCTTACGTAAGTAGTACCTAAGCGTTTTATAATTTTATTAGGTTATAAGAAACAAATCGGTTATCAGATTTCATCTCAACTTAGCTAAGATTTAGGTAAATCTACATCAAAATCTCGCCAGCGGTTTAGGACCTAGGTTTAGTTGTGTGTATGTATGTAGGTATGACGACTGATAGGTGTGTGTGGAGACTACCACCTAGTGTGGGATGATAATGGTATTTATAAATATGACGATTTATAAGAATTTTGTGATAAAACCTACGTAAATAAAGTTCCTTTTGAGTTTGAGTATGATGTCACAGACACGACAAAGATATAAAACACCCTCTTTTTATAAACACGATTCCACTACATCCATTCAGTAGATTTTATACATATAAAACAATAAAATTTATTTTTAATTTACAAGATTAGTAGGTATTTAGTATTATTCATCATCGCTTGTTTCATTGGGGTCTGCTCCAGTCGGTCGGCATTACGTGCCCGTCGAAACATGGAGGAGGTTAGATCTATACATGGTGATCACCCATCCAGGAGAGCCGGATGTTGCTTAATCTGCACGTCAATTGTATTCCGCAAGGACACGTTTCGTTAGTAGTATTGTTCAAAGTTATAAATAATTTAATTAAAAAACCCATACATCAAATGACTAATATCTTCCGCCCACTTGCCATCACAATACAAATTGAATAAGATATTATTATTATTAAAATCATTGTTTTATAATGATCTGACAGCAAATTAAATGGTACTTGTGAATTTAGTTAGGAGTAATTCTATTTTAGCAGATTTGTTAATACATTCAAGTTAACGGATGTATTTAACATAATTAACTCCTCCTGTTATGTTTTGAACTGTATTCTCTCCCGCAACCACGACTGCTGCAAAGCGTTTAAAAAGTCGGGAATTTAATAACGGAAGAGTGTTTAATTGCAATATGTAAAAAAGAATGCCTAAGACATCCGGATTGTTTACATATTTGAAAATGTAGTCTTTTCTTTCGAAACTTACCAGCATGTTGTTTTACTATGGAAATTACTTCAATTTATAAATACAAATGTTTATACGTTTTATAATTAACCTGATACGATAAATCCAACTATAATTACCGTCAATTTATCAACATGTTCAATCTCTAAGATACCGTTACATATTTGTTAACAATCAATGTAAATCTATTTTACATACTCGTAAGTTTTGCATTTTCTTTTGATTATCCCAATTTATAAACCTTTGTCACAGTAGTTGTTGAAGATGTAGAAAAATAACTATAGATACTGAATATGTTACCAGTACCTAGCAGTCGCTTCAGAAAGTTTGTAATACCGGAGTCACCTATGTGTCACCGATCCAGTTGAAGGTGGACACAGATTCTGACATTAGAGGGAAAATTGGTTTCCGTCCGCTGGCTTCACCTGATTGAACTTTGGCAACCTTACTGACGTGCAGTAACTAAGGCTACTCTTTGGTCTACCTCTCTAGATATTGTATAATACAATTCCAAAGTTGATCTTACATCTAACCTGAGTTTAAAATTCTTGCTTAATATAATGGTGTCCGTTGAATATCTTGATATTGCCTAAACTAAACACAAAAAGATAATTATGCTATCAGCACTGTCAACATCTGCTACTCTCATTCATATTTTTTTCAATTATCGTCGGAAGATCACCGTGATTTTCAACGATTCATTTCGGCACAATGACTTGCTGCGCGCGTAAAAAATGCGGCCATATTTAAAAAGTTTGACAAATGACGCGAACTTTGAATCGGGCGCGAACATCGATCAATAGTTGATTGGATACGGCCAATCGGTGGACTCGATTTGTCTTTGGATAACGATTTATTTTTAAAATGATTAACGATGACGAAGGTACATTTCTCTATCAAGGAATCAATTCATCTATTTTCAAGCGATTGCTTCCGGGTAGTCACTACCCGGAAGCAATATTTTATAGCCACCTTATTCAAATGACATCGGGTCTATGATGACGAGGATCTGGCTTGAACCAGTGGTAGTTTCAATAGGTATGTGGCTATTATAAGTATATTCGTAGAACTGTTTTCTTTCCTAATGGCTAAGGGATTTTTTAGCCTGTTTAGTATAAAAATTTATTTACAAAAATGGAAGTTACTAAATTTAAATGCAGTTGGAGTTGCGGGTACCAGCTAGTCAAATGAAATCAAATTGTTTTTATTTAAATAATTAATAAAGAAAATGTAGTATGAAATTTCATACACATAGTTTTTAAAGAGAAGGAGTGCATAATGCAATTTTTTATAAAAATATGCATAAAGAACTTGACCGCCAAAGGTTTTCAAAAGTCAAATCATACAAAATCTTTAAATACATCTCAAGTATAGTGTGAATATACAGAATATTTGCAATCCAACATAAGAACTACGCAGCTAGTGCGGGTTAAGTCGAATGTGTGAATTGTAAGGACAAGGGCCAAGTCCCCTTAGGGTCGCGACAATATGCCGCTGGCAGATGACGCCCGGACCTTTTAGCTAGTGATGAGACAAATTTATCGATACTTTACATATTGTATTTTGATATATAGATGATTTATTTTTGAAAGAATACTCCGCATTAATTTGTAAGCTTGAATCGCGGTGACTCATACAGACATATACATTTACAAATGACATCTAGGGCAAACATCTCTAATGTACACCAAGACACTTCCTCAACCTCGGAGTCCCTAGACTGGCAAACTCTTTTATGAGTAAAAATTAAACACCTTTATGTTACAGGATTACCTCCTATTTTTTTTATGATTAAATTCCCGACGTCTCTATCATGACCGCAGCAATTGTGGTCATGATAGAGACTAGGTGACAGATATTCTTGTAAAAAATCAGAACAACAGTCTTGTCTCTCTAGCGACCATGATTGCTCCAAAGCATTTTAAACGTCGGGAATAAAATGTTAAAGCACGGAAAAAAGGCTTGAATTACAATTTCAATGTGAGACAATCTCAAAAATTGTTAGAAGTGGTTTCAATTTGGTTGTTACTTCTTCAAAAATCTTTTTAATAATTTATTTTGAATGGAAGACTAGATTTTAGCTAAAAATGTGGCAAATGAGCATTATTTTTACGGTTACTTCTTATTAGCACAGAATTTTTGTGCATCAGTTTGTATTGAAATACTTATTAGCTGTAAGAATTTAATGTAACTAGCATGTATCTTTATATTTGTATTTCCTTATGTTCTGTGTTGTGTGCAGTTTTCTCAGAATAAAGGTTATTCTTCTATTCATATGAATTTGCGACATTTTATATAACATCCAGATGTATTTACATCGCCTTCACCTGGAAGAAACAATTCCTATAGAGTATCCCATCAGCCCATAGATGATCCGCTGCTAACCTGCTGTGCCACGCTGGCCAGACGAGTTTGCACAGTGTTTTTTTGTCAAGGTTTCCTTATGTTACGGCAAGGCTTTGGGCCTTGTATTAGCAATTTAATTAGTAGAAATTGGGATGGTTTTCGACAAAAAGTATCGATGACATTTTTATCGATAACGCCCCGTCACTATCAAAAGATGGGGTCCGCCTCAGAATTAATTACTTTTTGACATGTTCACTTTTATTGCGAACTATACAGAATGAAGATATTTTGGCACAGATGACAGTGACGTCACACCAATTAGGGGTAATTTCTAGTTGCTTAGGCAGGCTGTGACAAATAGGATATATAAATCTGAAGTGATTCTGATCCATGCTAGACGTCTGGACTGTACTTAGAGTTGGTTAGACTGGTGCCAACAACTATCCGTTAGAATACATCATAGTGTCACCATCCCATTCGATCCTGAGGGTGTCATAAGAGCCGACGAAAGGAAATGACAAGGCCAAAAACCTAGCCGCAAGAAAACTTAATACGAAACCGTGTGCCAACCCGTCTGGCCAGCGTGGCACAGTAGGCTAATGACCCTCCCTATGATGGAGGAGGCTGGACTCAGCAGTGGGTCATTCTGGCCAGCCTGGCACATCCAATTCTCCTCCCACCACAGAGGGGATTGTTGCCTACCAAAATGGAGGAAGAAACGTGGCACAGCTAATTATAGCTGTGCCACGTTATCCAGAGGTGTTGGCACATGACTAGATTTTCGGCTTTGTTATCGGCTCTTACTACACCCCCAGGATGGAATGGGGTGGTGACGCTATATATTCTAAGTCCGTCACCCCACGGACTACCATCAAGTCTACTACTTCCGTATTTATGCTTGAGCGGTGTAAAAAATACTACAACGCCCTTTTTAAATGTATAGTGCAGATAAAACATTATTATAATTTTTTAATTTACGTACACCCATGAAAGGGTTCGCGCGCATTAAAAATATGTTTACACACATTTAAATTTACATTCAATTTGAATGTCAAAATGTAAATATGACAACTGTCAATCAAATGGCGCCATGTCAAAGAGTTTGACATTTTCTCTATTTGATTAGGCGCAGTCAATGGAGAGTAAATAACCAAATTAAAAAAGAAGCCCCATTACTATGAGATATTCTTTAACGAACTTCAAATAGCGATTACGATAACACACATCTCCCTAGAAAACATGTTTTTTTTTAACGAAACCCCTGCACTATGTATTTATCCTGTATTGCGGGGGCAGTTCACAGACATGAAATTCACGAACACAGGAGACACCCAGACTCAGAGCAAACAAGGGAGTACACAAATACACTATCCTAACCCAGGAATCGAACCAGGTTCCCGCGATCCAAAGGCAGCAATTCTCATCCATAAACCAACAAGGCAGTACATATTTATTGTCCTATAAAATATTTTCATTTCAACCTTTAAAAAGCCAGCCTCCTCCAATTACATAGAAGGAAATTAGCGTTCAATGCCACGCTGGCTGGTATCGGTCAGCCTTACGTTGCCCTCAATATGGAATGGGTGGGTGACATTGCGAAACTGGCAGCACACGGTAAACCTTTGCCTTATATTGTTCTAAATCAGTTATCCCCAATGAATGCTATTCGCTCGCCGTCCGGCGAATATTTCAAATATTCATATTTCGAATGAATATTCAAACCGTTCTCTGTTTACATTCACGGCGTTCCAATTTCAAATATTTGCATTTATTTATCTGCGGTATCGGAACCGTTTTGTTTTCTTTTTTATGACGCGTAGGGTTAGTGCTATTGTAGAGTTTTAGTAACAGTTCCTTTCAGTCATATTTTACTTGTAAATCATACATCTAGAGCATTTAGTTTAGGGTATAAGAGAGGTAGAGCTTAGTGGATATCGACGTTTTAAATGCTTTGCTTCATACGTCGCAGGAGATACTAGATGACACCATGTTTTCAAAAGTAGTTACAAAGAATATATCAGTTAAAAAGTATTTACTTTCAATGTATATTGTGGTCGTTATGCACCATCTCCCTCAAAGCATGGTCCCAATAACTTAAGAAGAAATGCAAATTGTACATTCCGTCATGATTTGATCCCCATATATGGCTAAGATCTTCCAATTTCATTCTCCTGGCCATGCGTGCATGATTGGATGGTATAGGATTTGTTAACAAATTCTTTTTTAATACAGTTGCTCAAAAAGTGACATATTGCAGGGACGTATAGCGTTCGGGAAGTGGGCTATTACACACGCGTGCTTTTTCTTTACCATTCCCGCACTAGTGCGTTTTCTTTCCCAACTGTCAAAATAATGTCTATTATAAGGAAAAATCAACCATGAAGATTTTACTAAAAAAAATCATAGAAGTTTTTATGATTCATGCAAATACGTATATTTCTAAAAAGAAACTACGTACTAATTTGTTTCAATATCAGATTTAATGATTTGATTGAATGTGTTTTATTTCATCTAATTAAATTTCATTTCATATCAATAAAAAAATTCTACTGAAGACTTGGCTGTATGGGCATTGTTCCTTTTGCCTACCAGAATGGGTGAAGAAAAAAAAAACCTGCTTATATTCTACGGTCGGCGCCATTTTTCAGAAATGATTAGTTAGTTGAGTTTATTGTGTTTATAATATTTTATTAAATTGCTTCATTTTTTCGCAACTGTATTAAAAATAGTCGTTCAGTACACGTGCGGAACCGTCATTGCAACTTGTTCCGACTGTCAACTAGACAGACATTTGTCGGAACTCGTTGTAATGACAGCCTTTCCGCACTTGTAATGAAATATACTATTCTCTTACAGCGAGATGTTCAGTCTTGCAATGTCCCTTCGTGTTCTTCTTTAGCCTGTTCCCCTGTGCTGGATGTAGCTACTACTACTACTCAGCCCATAAATGACCCACTATTGGGTTGGTCCCATAAAAGAGAGGGTAATTAGCCTACTTTGCCACGCTGGTCAGACTGGTTTGGTAGCAAAGGGCTTAGTTTCAAGATTTCCTTCTCATGCGGCTAGGTTATCGGCCTTGTTATTTTTTCCTTTTGTCGGCTCTCACGACACCCCCAGGATGGAATGGGATGGTGACTCGTTTGTATTCTAAATCCGTCACCACACCGTCGGCTCGCTTGCTGGATGTAAGCCTCTTATAAAACATGCCATTATTGTTTTTAATTTCCATTAGCCCGTTTTTAGCACATTCCAGTTAGAATAGAGTTGTGACACAGTATTTTAAGCCTTGTAAATACCCCAATAAACAAAAAACTCGCCCACCGTTATCATAGACAATATTATAACGCTCCAATTTTCCCGCCAAATCTTAAAGCAGCTATCTAATCTACCCGCCATTGTTCGCATAATTAATCGTCTGTTATAACAATAGATTTAATCTAATTTAAGGGCTTTTGATGTCGGCTTATAATCGCAATTCGGTTTTGGGTGTATTATGTTTAATAGTACCACACATTTTGATGCTCGAATTTGATTAATTGGGAAATCTTTAGAAGATACATATTTGTAAAAGAACAAAGCCAACAAAGCGCTGCTTCAGCACAGGTATTTATCATACCTACCCAAAAGGAGACTTAAAAGCATGATTATATATTGTTGAAGTGTGTAAAGTTAACTGAAATAAATCTATTTATTTAAATAAATAAAAATGAATTGCTGTTCGTTAGTCTCGCTAAAATTCAAGAACGGCTGGACCGATTTGGCTAATTTTGGTCTTGAAATATTCGTGGAAGTCCAGGGAAGGTCTAAAAATATGGAAATGCTCGTAATTAAATGAAAACAAAACCTTTGACGTGACGCTTGACGATTCCTTTAGTTTAGGCAGTACGAAGTCTGCCGGGCCAGCTAGCTAAATAATATTAAAAAAAAAAACAAACAAATGGCAGTTTTCTGAAATGTTAGCACGATATGGACGAAATTTAAAAAGGACACTGATATTGTGATTAATCAAAATATATGTAGTTAAGAAGCAATTCCTTTTTTCTGGTAAAAAACGCAACTTTAACAAAAAGCAAAATAACTAATTTACCTCCATGGACATGGAGGAGGCCCGACGCCACAGGGTCATTTATGGGCTCGAATGATGATGATGGGTCCCACGGGAGGATTAAACGTCAATATGGTAGATCTTCGTAGCCCCCTACGTTCCGGTGGCGTCATTAAATAAATTTCAACAGCGAACTCCCCCTTCGCACAGACTTCTAAAACTGGTAGACCTGGCGCAATTATTTATTTTAAAAATAATATTTACATATTAAAAAAGCCCCGCCACGATTTTGTGTATGTTCGCGACACACTTAAAACATAATTCTTGAATCCTTCATACATGTTGAAGTATCACCTTCATGGATTCAACACAGCACAGGCTGTTTGTAAATATATTGTTTGAATATTTGTCAAGTTTATTCTATTGTCTTGTGTACTCCATTATCTTGTTATGTCGTGTTGGTTTTACCATTTTATATATTTTATTTATTATACTTACTACGAAGCTTCCACCGTGTTTTGCATACTCTGCCATGACCCCCTAACAAGGGTTATGGCCCAGAAGACACTCTTTGAAAACTGGTAGTGTATTGTATAATAAATAAAAGTACAATCGGCGAAAAAATGTCTAATCTACGTATAGAACTATTGTTGGGAGATAACTACGATAGTTGGAAAATACAGGTAGAGGCATTGTTAACAAGATACGATTACTGGGAGTATGTAAGTGGAGAAAAGCCAAAGCCGAAGGATGATGATGCTGCAAAATTATCATGGGATATTGCGGATAGAAAAGCAAAATCTGAATTGATATTGGCATTGGATCCGAGCGTAGTTCGTCATGTTAAAAAGGTGACAACGGCACGAGATGTTTGGCTGAAGTTAGAGAGTTTGTTCGCATCACGAGGCCCTGCGAAGAAAGCAACCTTGATGAAAAGGCTCATGTTGCAGAAAATGAGCGAAAATCAAAAGGTGGGCGAACATCTCGATTATTTTTTCGAAGCTGTCGAGAAACTCGAGGACATGGGCATTGTAATTCATGACGATTTACTAGCGATAATGCTATTATATAGTCTGCCGGCTAGTTATGAAAATTTTAGATGCGCCATTGAGTCTAGGGACGAGCTTCCGAAGCCTGAACAACTGAGGGTGAAAATCTTAGAAGAGTACAATTCAAGAGCAAACACCGATGTTGAAAGTAAAGAAGGCGTTATGTATATAAATAAACATCAGAAGAAGGGGCATAAAGCTGGAGATGGCAAGAATTTTAAATATAAATGTTTTAAATGCCATACATATGGACATAAGGCTTCAGAATGTAAGAAGAAGAAGAAGGGAAGTACCGTAGAAACCAGATGTGTAGAGTCATGTGATCGTGAAAAGTGTGAATATTCTGAAACTTTAACCAGTGTTGAAATTTCAGATAGCCGTGCTGTTGATATCAAAAGTCGACAGGAGTGGATTTTTGATAGCGGCTGCACTTCTCATATGTGCAATGACGAGGCAAGGTTTGATGAGGTACTACCATCGAGTCAAAAGTTAAAATTAGCCACCGAATCTATGACGACCGTGCAAGGTAAGGGTACAGTTAAGATATTAGCATGCAATGATGAGGGTACGCGTAAAATTCAATTTGCAGATACGTTATTAGTTCCCGATTTACGTAATAGTCTCATTTCGATCGCCAAACTCACTGAACGAGGCTGTAAGGTCATTTTTGAACATGACGTTGCGTATGTCATCAAAAATGGTGAGGTAAAGCTAACCGCTGATCGGCGAGGAGATTTATATTATTTGAGGGAGGCCGATGTTTCAGCATCAGCAGTAACTGCGAATAATGTGGATCTGTATGGATGGCACGAGCGTATGGGTCATTTGAATGCTAGGGATCTTATGAAAGTACTGAAGAAATCGGGCATAGGCCCATCTAAGGCCAATATTGACTTGCGTGATTGTGACGTGTGTGCTAAGGGAAAAATGATTTCGTTGCCTTTTGTGAAGTCCAGAAAACCCTGTAATGATAAACTAGAAATAGTGTATTCCGATGTTGTTGGGCCAATGAGAGCTAAATCGAACGGAGGCAACAAATATTTTGTCACTTTTATAGACGACTGTACTCGTTGGTGTGAAGTATTTATGATACGAAATAAAAGTGACGTATTGTCAAAATTCAAAATTTATAAATGTCATGTCGAAAACTTGACAGGCAGGAAAATAAAAACATTTCAAACGGATAACGGTACGGAATACAAAAATAAAATTTTTGATGAATTTTTACTAACCAATGGAATTCAAAGGCGTTTTACAACTCCGTACACGCCGCAAAGTAATGGTGTTGCGGAGCGGATGAACCGTACTTTACTCGAAACAGCAAGATGCATGATTTTATCGTCAGGAATGCCAGCAAGCTTTTGGGCAGAAGCAGTAGCCACTGCATGTTATTTACGTAACAGATGTCCAACAAGCAGTTTAAATGGGGGGATTCCTTATGAGAAATGGTTCGAAAAACCTATGAACGTAAGTTACTTGAAAGTTTTTGGTACTAAAGTTCATGTTTTAAATAAAGAACCAGGAAAAGATAAATTTGCTTCACGAAGTGTTGTTGGTTATTTTGTAGGATATCCAGCCGAATCTAACGGTTACAAGATATGGATACCAGAGAGTAAAAAGTTCATCGTGTCAAGGGATGTCAGATTTCAAGAAGGCAAGAAATATCTTGACAGTGAAAGCAAGACATCGTATCAGCCGCTTCTTGAGTCACAGTGTGATAAGGATACTGTGAGGAAGACTGTTGAATTTCCATTGGAGGTAAAGTCAGATGTACCATTAAATCCAACTGAATTAATTCAAAGAGATGTGTCATTGAGTCAAGAACCGTCGACTACACCAATTGTAGAGCCGTGGACATTGCGTGAGGTGCCAAGTACACCAGTGACATCAAATGAGCTACCGACGACACCAAGTACAGAAGGTATGGTGAAAGGAGGGTAACTCTGAAACGTGGTCCTGGAAGACCTAAGATTGAGAGAGGACACATAGGACGACCTCGAAAAATCTACAATATGGTCGAAGTATCAGAAAATAGCGAGGGTGAATCTTCAGTGGACGAATTCGTGGATACTGATGATTTTGCTGGGGCTATTGAAACCTCATTGAAGGATGCTTTATCAAGTGACGAGAAGAGTCAGTGGGAGGAAGCAATTCTGTCCGAAATACGGAGCTTGGTGAAAAATGACACATGGAAAATTGTAAAGAAACCATTTGACCGTAATGTTGTAGGATGTCGGTATGTACTGACGACGAAGCTTAATGTTGATAAAACTGAGAAAAAGAAGGCGAGACTTGTCGCAAAAGGATATAGTCAACAACCTGGCCTTGATTATCACAGGACATTCGCACCAGTTGCAAGGATAGCAACAGTACGTTTGTTGATCGCATTAGCTGTTGAAATGGACATGGACATCGATCAATTAGACATTAGTACGGCATATTTGAATGGTGATCTGAACGAAGATATTTATATGAAAGTCCCAGAGCTGCTACAGGAAAGTTTAGAAAAACTTGTAAAAGTTGACGGTCGTAATAGTACGACCGGTAAGAGAGCAGCGAAGATGCTTGAAGAAATGAGAGAAGGTGGAAACACCTGTCTTTTAAAAAAATCTCTGTACGGCCTAAAGCAAGCCGGACGACAGTGGAATGTGAAACTAGACTCGAAACTGAAAGAGTTAGGTTTAAAACCAACTGTAAATGAGCCCTGCTTATACCACAGGCGAAATAAGGATGGATCTGATATTTTTGTAGTCATTTACGTGGATGATATATTAATAGCTTCACAAAAGAGATTTTATATTGACAATTTCAAGCATGAACTAGCAAAAAGGTTTGAGTTGAAAGACTTTGGCCGTGCAACTTTTTGCCTTGGGATTGATATTAAGAAAAATAATGGGCGTTATTATCTGTCACAAGAGAAATATATCAATGATATATTGAATAAATTTGGCATGGAGAATTGTAAATGTGTCAAGACTCCTATGGAAACAGGAAGACCAGTTCTGAGCGAGAATAAAAAAGTGGAGGGGAAGATATTTCCCTATAGAGAGCTTATAGGATCGCTCATGTACTTAAGCGTGGCAACAAGGCCAGACATAGCAAACGCTACGGCTAAACTGGCACAGTTTGCCGAGAATCCTAACGAAACGCATTGGAGAGCCGCTAAGAGGATTCTACGCTATTTAAAAGGTACTATAAGTTATAGTTTGGTATATAAACAAACTGGGTTATGCATTCATGGTTATGCGGATGCGGACTGGGGAAGTTGTACATATGATCGTCGATCATTTACGGGATATGTATTCGTTTTAGGGGGTGCGGGTATCTCGTGGGCTTCACAAAAGCAACGCATCGTAGCAACATCGACTTGTGAGGCTGAGTTCGTGAGTTTGGCTGAGGCCATGAAAAAGGCTATGTACCTAAATAGTCTGTTGAACGAATTAGGTCTACACAATTTTTCTAAGGTAAGAATGCATGCTGATAACTTAAGTGCCATTTGCCTAGCCGAAGATAACCGTGTTTATCATGCGAAGAGCAAGCACATTGACATACGTCACTTCTTCGTTAGAGATGTGCTGCGAGAAAATAAAGCGATAACTTTGGAACATTTGGCAACTGATAAGATGTTGGCAGATATTCTCACCAAGCCTTTGCCCCGCGTGAGACACGAATCTTTGTCGAATGAATTAGGTTTGTGTGTGCGGACTTAATTAGTTTTTAAGGCGTTGAGTCCATGAGTTGAAGGGGGTGTGTTGAAGTATCACCTTCATGGATTCAACACAGCACAGGCTGTTTGTAAATATATTGTTTGAATATTTGTCAAGTTTATTCTATTGTCTTGTGTACTCCATTATCTTGTTATGTCGTGTTGGTTTTACCATTTTATATATTTTATTTATTATACTTACTACGAAGCTTCCACCGTGTTTTGCATACTCTGCCATGACCCCCTAACAATACATTTTAACCGTTTTATCCGAGTGAGTCTTGAGGATGATTTAGGTATACAACTTGTGTCGAGATTAACACCGGTTTGAATTCTGTGCGGGGGAAAATGTGCGCAGAATCTAGCTAATTCTGAAATAATTTCTAGAAATAATAGTCGCTTTCGTGACTGCGATAACTGGATATTCTACATTATTAAAAGTTTAAGTCGCTGTCGTCTGTCCGTCCTTATGTATGCTTAAATTTTGAAAAATACGCAACGGATTTTGAAGCGACTTTTTTATAGATAAAGGGATTCAAGAGGAAGGTTTTTATGTAACTATAATCCATGCATAATGGCACCCGTCTGAAGCCGGGAAGGGCCGCTAGCAATTAAATAAATACTTAATTATAAGCACCATTATTAACAGGTTGCTTGTTAGTTAAAATAATAATGTGACACTTATGTCTGTGTAGTGACGGATTTAGAATACACCACCGCATTCCACCCGAAGGGTGTCGTAAGAGCCGACAAAAGGAAATGTCAAGGACGATAACCTAGCCGTAAGAGAAGGAAAACTTGATACGAAACCCATCTGGCCAGCGTGGCACAGTAGGCTAATCATCCTCCACGTAACTGGAGGAGGCCGGACTCATCAGTGGGTTATATATGGCCAGAGTCGTAGCCAGTGATAGATTTTCAATTTTACATGTGTGACTCAAGTGTAGAATTATTATTGTAGTTTGCCAGTTCTATACTTTCCGGTGTCACGGGCGGCCAGTCGACGCTTAACAATTATTTAACGTCAAACGCACGCATTGCCAAGACGGGCCGGTGCGGGGATGCCTTTACTTGCGAATGTTTTTTTCTAAATCATATCCTCAATAGTACCTTTGATTTTTACGATTGTTACACTTTATTTTAAAGCCTTGACAAAAATGCGGTGTTATTTGACGCCCGACGAAGGATATTTATCTGACTGTGGCGACGTAACCAATTCAGTTTTTTTTTCCTTGAAAGGTCTTTAAGACTCTGGATTTCTTAGCATTTTAAGAGATTAGCCAGACGAGGTGGTATGTCTTGCAGGGGGCTGCGCCGCCTATCCCCCGATAACTATCGTCGGGGATTTCATGTCCGTGCGAATTACTCTTTAAAGTTCGCTATCGCGGTGTAGGACTTTTTGGTAATTCTCGCATTTTTAGGCCATATTTTTTTATTTTAGTAGTTAGATTTTTCCGGTAAAATTTGAAAGGTACGTAGCATGTTGGTCGCTACACATTAATAATCATAAAGTCACTGAAAAAAAAAACCAACGAAACTCGACATTAATTAATATATTAAAATAATAATATGCTAGATGGAGCGACGATCTGCGAAAGGTTGCGGGCAGCAGCTGGATGCGTCAAGCTGAAGACAGGGCGCTATGGCACTCTTTAGGGGAGGCCTATGTCCAGCAGTGGACTAATGTGGGCTGATGATGATGATGAATAATATGCTAGCTGATTTTGGATGTGATATCATTCATCCCATATATTTAAGGGATGTTGTAGAGAAAACAATTTTTGATTAATATCGTGGAAGAAATAACAAACATATCAAAAAGCCACCCCAACGTTTATTGTAAATAAAATTCCGTTGAGAATCGTTCGGAAACGCCACAATATCTGTTTGCAAGTGCCCCATAAAATTCAGATATCGTAAAAAGGCGCCGCGAATTTCCGAACGTAAGAAGAAAAAAACGTGCGACCAATAGGAATCGCTTTCGCAGTTTTATTCGATACAAATCGACCAATACACGGTCGTTTTAAGACGTCGTTCCAGGAGTATTGTTGTCTCGTTCTATTTTATAAGAATGTTGTATTGCTGTTTCATGGACCATAGTGACTAGACTTAGTAAAATTCATACTGTTATAACTGTTATGGTTTTTTTTATATTGATATGTCACGGTTTTGGATTGTGGAAGAATTTTTAAGGTCTGGACGGGAGTACGCCTGGTGCAATCTACGCCGAGATATTACTACTACTAATCACCCACAAACGACCCACTGCTGGGTTGGGCCTCCTCCCATTACAGGGAGCCTACTGTGCCACGCTGGCCAGACGGGTTGGCACAACATGGTTTCGTTTCAAGGTTTCCTTCGCTTACGGCTAGATTTTCGGCCTTGTCATTTCCTTTTGTCGGCTCCTACGGCACCCTCAGGATGGAACGGGGTGGCGACACCATGTATTCTTAATTCGAAATTTTCAAAATGAATACTGCTTGTTTTTTTTCTTGGATATTTCACACTTACCATAACTTCAGTAATGCAGATAAAAACTTTTTGACAAAAAATGTTAACCGACTTCAAATACTTGAAGTAGCTGCCTTGGGCATAACTATATCCTAATTAACGTCAGTGTCCATTGAAATTGGCACCGACATCAAATTGTTATTTATTCGTTATCTTTCGAGAAGCACCATCTCTCAAATAAAAAAAGAATCATTAAAGTCGGTTGATTCAAAACAAAAGTTGGTTAAAAACGTCTAAGAAGAATTGTATTTTTGGTCATGCTCGCATTTATAAGCGCATCTTTCATTATTCGTAAATATTAACATTTTGTTAGCCACAATATTTTCGCCATTGGAACTATTTACAAATTGTTTATACCTAACGGCTACAATTATCATTGACATCAGTGATGTATGCGCAAAAACAAATATTTTTATCCAAGAGAAATTACATACATATTTCATTTATCAATGAATTTTGTGCAAATCGATACAATTCATAAATATAAGAACAACTAAACCGTTCTTAAAAAAATAACACGCGTCAAAAAGGCAAAGGGCATACCCATACAGCCAGAAGTCTAAACGCTAAAATTCAAATAACGACTGGGGTAATTGTTTTAAGCCTCTCCGGTAGGGGCGGGACGTCTGCGTGTGACGTCCCCCTGCCCGAGGGGTAGTGATTTTTTGTAACACCCTGTATTCACTCCCCCTTTAAGGAGGGTTGTTAGCGGCGCGAAATTGTATCTTTTGAAGGGTGAGCCGGCAGAAAATTGTGGCAAAATAAATTTGGGAGTTTTGATTTTTTGAAAGGTTTATATTGCAGGATGTAATTAATTAGTGGTTATGAGGCTCTGCCACACTGTTCTAATTCCGATGATGACGAGCTTATATCCTATTAATATCATAATTGTACGTGCGGATGTTGCCACCTCATTCCATCCTGAGAGTATCGTAAGAGAAAATTAAAAAGACAAAATAACGGTTAGTGATGTCTTTAAATCCCAACGTTTCAGACACGACCACGGACACTGTTAAGTGTTGGGATTAAACTAAAATAACATGATAGGAACCATCAAAAAATCATTTTCTGCAAATAACAGTTATCTTACAAATATTTTAGACGTTTATTTTTACTCATTTTCTAAGTACACCCGAGCAAAACCTTCGAGTTAAACTTGCTTAGGTACACTGTGTAATGAACTGCCCACCAAAGATTTCGAATGAGAATACAGTATCGAGAAAGCCGTGAAAAGATTTTGCGGGACACATATGTGCCTTTACTGATGTAGCATTGTTGCATGAAGTACCTCCATCCAGCCCCATAAAAAAGTACCAGGCTCGCATAACTTTAGTGTAGGTTACATAAACGTTTGTGAAAGGTTAAGACAAAGTTTATGAAATTAAAATGGAATTGTCCGACTCGGAAAGGAACTCCACGTTATAGAATACCACAGCCGCAAAAATACCAGGCTCGCATAACCTTAGTGGAGGTCATTTGGCACTTGTCAAAACTTGGGAAAATACTTCCTTGGTGGTGTTGTTACTGCGCGTGAGCAATCCTTACCTGGCTGTCCTTAAGACCGAGTTTCTCCGCCAGTTTCTTCCTGTCAGGCTTGGAGATGTACTTCTGGACTTGGAACCTCTTCTCCAGCCCTTTCCGTTGAAGGTCAGAGAAGACTGCTCTGCGCATCATGCCCCGTCTGGGTTTCCCTGGTAAAGAGATAACATTTAAAAGAACTAATGCAGAACTATTCTTCAACCACTGTCACCTGAGTATTAGTCAACCCTCTAAAAGGCTGACTTGAATGCCTTTGACCCTAGGCTTGCGTGATGGAAAGCAACGCCAGGGTCTAAGATGGGGAAGGCAATTCAAGGAAATGCCCTGTCGGGCACCGGCTCTCACATAGACACAACGAAACACAATAAAACTGATTTGGAAGCTAGCCGGGTGGACCATTAGATCCTACCACCAAGCGTGCTGGGTTTTGTTGACTTTCAAAACACGCGTTTTTTCTCAGAGTACGGTGGGGTAGTGTAATATTCTACCCCGTCCCCGCACTGTGCATTCCTTCAATGCACACGCTGCCCTTCCTCTGATCTGATCATACCAAGGGGTTTGGTTGCAGTAGTCCCAAATACACTTTGATCCCGTGGGATCTTTTGTATTTCCCCTGCCATATAGCTCTCTTACTATTTGTTCTCATCATCTAGAACACTATATGATGGATCGAAACCTAGGCCTGTATTCGTCTAGAGAATCCTAAATCGCTTTCCTGCCAATGCATTGCCTTTACATAGTACAGTAGAACCTCGATAAATTAAACACAAAATATTGTAAGTTGTAGAGGTTTGGGTTATCGAGGTTCTACTGTATAATGATCCATGCTCTCACTATGCTATAGGTGTTTCCTCGTGCCGTAGTGACTAGATAATGCACCTATTAGCGGGCGTCGTTGGGCATTGCAGAGCTTACTATAAATGCCGACCTGTGTCGAGCATAAAAACTTCTCTGAGTGACGTTTTTTCTTCTTCTTTTTAGTGGAAAGGTCAAGTGCTAATTACCATCTTTCACCGGTCTCCCACATACCCCAGTGCCCAACGGCTGAGTATCCATGAGTATTTCCAACGGAAAAAAGATACGAGAACACAATGTTCCTGTTGTAGTCTATGGTTTGTTTCAAATCGTTAACAATCATAAACGTCACCCACTGCCTTCGTGTTTGTGTGTGTATGCTTACTTACTATTTGTTTATGCTTGCTTACCTCTGGAACTGTGGGCCCACGGGAACCCACCGGGTAATGGGAATACTTGGGTGTGCGCTTGAGTAGGTCTCACTGCAACAAAACATTTAAAATAATCTTAAATACGCTTAAGCCGGATTGTTTCAAACGGGTAGTTAATGTTACTTGACTTTTTCTATTTCCATTGATGTCGGCTACTAGGTTAACCTTATTTGGCTAATTACCGGTATATAAGGAGCGAATGCCGTCTGCGGGCAGTTCAGGACCGGCCTTCGTGGAAATCCTTAGGGGATGCCTATGTCCACTGCTGAGTAGGAAAACTTGAAACGAAACGCTGTCCCAACCCGTCTGGCCAGCGCGTCACAGTAGGCTAAATGCATATAATTTACGTTCTAGGCGTTGCGTTGTGTTTATGCATGTATAATTTTAAGGGATTATGAGGCGGATTCTTGCTTAAAAATGTATTCTTTTTAGGATTGATTGTTTAAAACAGATCTTTCGCGCGCTCTTAAAATGCATGCTATGTTCGGCATTAGCTAGAGAAATACAAAAAGCCTGTATTTTTTATGTTTGCTAAAATATTAATCTAATCGTTAAATAGAATGACTACCATTCAAAAACCATTCACCAAACCATAATCCCATTATGTTTTTCTAAAAAACATCAAAATGGCAAACGCTTTCAATAAACAGCCATTCAACAATACAATAATGCATTTCATAACATCGATGCCAATTGCCAATACCCGTTTTTGCCTAACCTTAATGCGTCAATATTTATTGAAAGAAACACAATAGGATTATCGCAATAAAAATATGAACATAAAAATTGCTTGGCATTTTTTATAGTCACGCCTACAGGTTTTTAAGATCAATAAAGCTGTCTATGATGGATTTAGAAACAGAGTGTCACCAGCCCATTCTGTCCTGAGGGTGTTGTACAATTCAGAACGCTGTAATAAACTGTCTGACCAACGTGACACAGTAGGCTTATTGTACTCCATGTGGGAGGCCTACCGGCATTGTGCGGGTTGTTCTCTGCCCTAAAATATGGTTGAGCTGGGGGATGGCTGGCACATGCGTCATGCTCGTGATCGGGTGCCGCCAGTTGGGGCCGGTCATCCCTTAACTGCTATTGACATACATAGCTTTATATTGATCTCCTGGACACTTCTGTTGTGCAATATGTTACATTGTCCTCACATCTTAGCTTACTATAAATAAACACGAAATCAATGTAACCCAATCAGATGCTTGTAACAGAAAATATGATAAAAAGAGTGTCCATGGAGTTTCTTGCCTGTTATTCTCCATAGGATCTACTTTTTGGAACATGCAACTAGATTCCTAACTTCACTTTTGACTTTTCAAAAACACCAGTAAATAGGTTCAATTGAAATAAATGATTTGAGTTTTGAGTTTATGGTTGGGAAGGGCGATGGACGCCACATGCGTCATGCTTGTGAACAGCTGCCGTTACTGGGGGTCGATTGGCTTTCGAAGGTTACTATTGTTGACTAGATCTGGCTGATGTTTGGCCCTTTGCGACTATTGCGCGAGTTTGCTCTCACAAATCGTCTTATCCCGGCCTTGTACCTAAAAATGACGAACTAAAAAGACCAACTACACAGTTTCTTCCCGGCTCTTCTCTGTAGAGCTGCATTCCGAACCAGTGGTAGATTTTAAATTTTGAATGGTTAAATTAATTTTGATTTATTTTCGATTCGGCTTTGGCGTGGTCGCCATCCTGCGAGCTATGCGCCCTGCCATTTAAGTTTGGCAATCTTTAGTCGTCCTTTGCGGCACCCTCAGGTCGGAATATAGTAGTGACATTGTGTACTCTAAATCCGTCCGTTTTAGTTGAGGGTTAACTATCAACTGGATACCACCAACGATGTTTATCCAACGGTTTAAAATAACAATAGGATGTGATGTTACTGTATCAAATTGGGCTTATTGGGGTTCTATTGTTGGAAGTTCAGCAGCTAAACAATAATAAAACGATGCTTTAAATGCATTCTATACATAAACAGGGTGAGACAAGGGCCTTTAGGCGCAAAGGGATGATCATCCAGCCAGACGAGGTGATATGTCTGGCTAGGGGTCGCAGCGCCTATCCCCCCAATAGTTGTAGTCGGGGAAATCTTATCTGTGCGAATTGCTCTTCAAATTTCGCTATCGCGGTGTAGGACTTATTTGGTAGTTCTCGCATTTGTAGGCGATGTTTCTTGATGAAATTAGTTCAGATTTTTCGGGTAAACTGTTTAAAGTATGTAGCATGCGGTCGCTACAACCCTATCTATAGTCTATATTTAAAGATATATAGTAACTACAAGTATTATACTCTTTTCTGTGTGGTACCCGATATAGAACACATGGTGTCACCACCCCATTCCATTCTTAGGGTGTCGTAAGAGCCGTCAGAAGGAAATTTATGTTTATTTTATGATTTAAAAAAAAAACAAATCCCGTGCATTTTACAAACATGAAATTCACGAACACGAATGGCACTCAGACTGGTTCAAGTGCCGGTGTGCACAAAGACACTTGCCCGACCCCGGAATCGAACTACCTGAAGGAGGAACCCTGTGCTGTTTGGCCAGAGTTTCACAGTAAGCTAATTAATTACCCTCCATTTATGGTCTGCGTACTATAATGACGGATTTACAATACATAAGGTCACCACCCCATTCCATCCGGGGGCATCACATCACCAGGCCGATAACCTAGCCGCGAGAGAAGGAAATCTTGACACGAAACCCTGTGCGGTGGCCAGTGTGCCATGGTAAGCTAATTCCCTTCCTTGTAATTGGAGGAGGCCCCACTCATCAGTCATTTATGGGCTGAATAGTAGTAATATTCAATTTATTTTTTGTAAATACATACATATTATAGATAGTAAACACCCAGACTCGGAACAAAGACTTGTAGGTCGTACAAATATTTCTTCCGTGCGGGAATCGAACCCGCGACATGCTGCGCAGCAGTCGATCGCTCAACCACTGCGCCAACCGCTAGGCTGCGCAGAATGCGGCACGCAAACGGTCTGCAGGTAAAACTTTTTTTAAAATTTAAATTCAAAAAACATGTCGCAGAGTTTAATCCAAGGATGTCCAAGGATATTTATTATTATTTATTATTTATTATCTTAAAAAACTAAAACCAAAGAAGCCTTTGATGGCTTATATATGGCTAGTGAGTTCGGAAATTTATGTTTCTATTCTAATACTAAGAAGCAATTAGGCCACTTATTCATAAAACTTAAAAGAAGCTATTTTAGTGAAGGAAAAAATTCGACAATAAATAAAAATTCATTTGTACGTACAGTATGACGTTACAAATGTCTTTTAACTTTTTATGATTATGAGTGTAAGATAGTAAGTTTTACATTGAAACGAATATGTTAAATCTGAGTAAGTTTTACATTGAAAGAGATATGTTAAATTTTTTATACCCATTCATTACAATAATATCACACTCAAGGAGATAGTAAGTATATCTAACTAAAGTACATAATCATAGTTTATGATTTGCAGAAAATGCTTTTCTAATAAACCTTTTGCTTTATTAGGGTTACATAGGTATTTATTTTGTATGTCCGCAGGAAGTACATTTATTATTTTTGGTATTATGTAGGTGTTAAATGGAGTCCTATAGTTTGTATTATCTGACCTTCATACTCCGGAAGGCGTGTTATGTGGTCCTCCCGGCCGCCATTCTACTATCTATGGCAGTCCTTACACGTGAGAACCACGTGAGTCTATTTGACTAGTTGACTAGAAAGAATGCCTAAAGTCCGCCTATGTTCAACATAATGTTACATGAAGAATAAATAAATAAATAAACAGCGCAGTCTAACCAAGCGTTCACCGGTGGTAGATGCTCCGTTAATTCAAGTTCAAAAGGAACTTTATCCATGTAGATCACAATATCGTTGTATTTAAAACTACCATCATCATCTTTTCGTGAAAACTAAAGTCAAAAGGTGTTTTATCTACGTAGGTTTTATTTCAAAACTGTTATAAATCATCTTAGTTAAAATTACCAATATCATCTTACGGCCCCTGTCCCACGCGTCATATCTACTTTCATATGCATGTTCTCATTCACACCATCCATTCATCTCTTTACCCACAACCCTTGCATCCATAAGTTACGTTCTTACTAAAACTGCACAGCGAAGAGCTTAGGTTAAAAGAAAGAAAGGTTTTACTGACCTAGGTAAGGATGGTGGCAGTGGGCCAATAGGTGTTGCAGGTGTTGATGCTGCACTGGAATGGGTCGGCTTGCGATCGGCTTCGCTATGGGCCACGGTGGGCCAGGTATGGGTCGGTATTCTGTAACAAAAAATTATCATAATAAAATCAGATAAAAAATCATGACCTGCCTTTGGATCGTCCATTTTGACAATTAAGGCATCCTGCTAGTATACTTAAAAAAATAGTAGTATTTTTTTTATCAGCGACTTAAATGCCTTTGACCCTAGGCTTGCGTGATGGAAAGCAACGCCCGGGTCTAAGATCTTTCTTAAGTGCATTTGGATGTATTTAGTATTAAGTACACGGTATACCAAAACAATTTCTTGTTATTTTTTGTCTGTCTATCTGTTTGTTTCGGCGAATCTCTGAAATGGCTGGACCGATTTTGACGGCACTTTCACTGGCAGGTAAGTAGCTGATGTAATAAGGTTGGTTTAGATTTACAAATCAGCCCGACAGATGGCGCTGCAGTTGGTACACGAATATCATGCAGGACAACGTCTGCGCGGTCAGCTAGTTATATATATATAAATGTTATTAATAATAAGTTGACAATTAGATAATGTCCATCCTGATCGAAGCTAATTAAATTGTTTGAAAATTGTTCTCCTCAAGGACACTGCTTAAAACGCTTCATCACTATCACTACATAGTTTAAAACAAAGTCGCTGTCGTCTGTCCGTCCCTATGTATGCTTAAATCTTGAAAACTACGCAACGGATTTTGAAGCGGTTTTTATAATAGATAGAGTGATTCGAGAAGAGGAAGGCTTATAATGTAGTTTATATCCATAATAATGTAGAGAAACACTGATAAATTTAGAGGTTCATCATTACACCCGTGCGAAGCCGGGGCTGGCCGCTAGTAGGACAAATAAAGCTTAAGCGATTATTTGATATGTTATCGCCGAGTTTATCGAGTAAATAGATCGATATAAAACAATCAAAGCCAAGCGGTGGGTGCCTAATAGGATAACGATGCCATTATAAATACAATGCAGGGTTCGACTTCTGCGCGGGTGGTGCAAGATACAAGCGGAGAAGGAGAAAGTAAAAATTAATATATATATATTAAATTTTGCTTGGCTTGCCGCTTGGCTTTGAAATTTTACTTTTTCAATAAGTCACTTCACTTGTAGTAACTAAGCCCAATGCTGAGACAGGCCTCCGCCAGTTACTTATTTATTTATTTAATTAACGTTTAGGCGCAAAGGCACGTTCATCCAGCCAGACGAGGTGGTATGTCTGACTAGGGGTCGCAGCGCCTATCCCCCTGACAGTTGTAGTCGGGGGAATTCTTAATGATGTGAATTGCTCTTAAAACTTCGCTATCGCGATGTAGGACTTTTTTGGTAGTTCTCGCATCTTGATTTTGATAGTTCCGATTTTCGGGTGTAATCTATGTAGCATGCTGGTCGCTTCAAACGCATTACCAAATTTTTAAGTGTGGCTTATTGATACTCAGCCAATAACAAGTTCTCAAAGCAAATGGATGGATTGAAGAATGAGGAATTGTGTATGAAAGGTGTGACAGTAGATATGACGACTGATGGGTGTATGGAGACTACCACCTAGCGTGGGACAGGGGCCGTAAGATGATAACGGTCATCACTACATACATAGTATAAAACAAATTACGCAACGGATTTTGAAGCGGTTTTTTCTAATATGTAGATAGAGTGATTCAAGAGGAAGGTTTATATGTATAATACATGCAAAATTTCACCCGTGCGAAGCCGGGGTGGGTCGCTGGTTTTAAATAAGACTATTTATAAATTTTGTGATAAAACCTACGTAAATAGAGTTCCTTTTAAGTTGAGTTCACTTCGTTATTAAAAAGGATATTTAGGGGCAATTAACAATACAGTGCAAATGATTGCTACCTGTAGAAATAGTGACAGATAGCAAGTGGAAGTTACATGGAGGGTAATTAGCCTACTGGGCCATGCTGGCCAGACGGGTTGACTCAGGGTTTCGTATCAAGTTTTCCTTCTCTTGCGGCTAGGTAATAGGCCTTGTCACTTCCGTTTGCTGGCACCCTTAGGGTGGAATGGGGTGGTTACACTATGTATTCTAAATCCGTCACCACAGAGACAGAGAGCTACGAATACCTAATTGACGCATCATCCACAGCAAAGTATGGCCGGTTGAGCTATTTAAAATCGAAATAAATATAAAATAAAATAAATAAATATCCTTGGACATTTCACACAACGCCATCTCGTCCCAAGCTAAACAACTTAATGCTTGTGTTATGGTAACGAGATGGATGATAAACTACTTACATACATTTTTGTTGTAAATACATACATATTATAGATATAAAACACCCAGACCCGGAACAAATACTTGTAGGTCGTACAAATATTTCTTCCGTGCGGGGATCGAACCCGCGACATGCTGCGCTGCAGTCGATTTTTATATTTTGAACCGCTCCCGCCCTTGCCTCGGCCCGCCGGCCACACCCCAGCGTTTTCTTACCACCCGCTTGTCAAAGGCAGGCTCGCTCTAATATATTGTATAGCCTTTGTAATGCTATTAATCATTTGCTTTCGCTATTGTTTTTGATTCTCGCGTGTTAATTTAAACTGGAGGGCCCGCGTCGAGTGTATTACTGCATATTATGTACACCGAGTGATTATTGACTAATAATGTATCATAGTTTATTGTCGATAGCCAAATTAAGCGGTGTGGTGACGGATTTAGAATACACAGAGTCACCACCCCATTCCATCCTGAGGGTGACACCCTCAGGTAAGAAATGGTACAACAGTTGTAAGTAGTCAAATCATTTATTTTGCATAGGACACAATGGACACTTACAAATTGTCAACATATTAATAAAATTTATACAAAGCAAAGTAATATAGTTTACCACCAGTTCGGAACGCGACCACTGCTGAGAAGAACTGGCAAGAAACTCAGAGGGCTTGTTATTCTTTTCTTTTTTATTATTTTGCGGTCCTATTCATAATGTAATAGTTATGTATTATATTTACCCAAGAAATTCCATAACAAACTGTTCTATCGGATCTGAAAGGCGTCAGACGAGGCGACTAAAAGAATGATGCAGATCACCTAGCCGCAAGAGAAGGAAAACTTGATACAAACTCTGTGCCAACCCGTCATGCCATGCCAGTGTGGCACAGTTAGCTAATTTCCCTCCATGAATTTGGAGGAGGCCCGACTCAGTAGTGGGTCATTCATGGGCTGAAACGACGAATGTATCAGTTTATTTTCGCTAATCAAATTAAGCTATTCTACTGACGTACGTGACGGATTTAGAATACTTAGTGTCACCACACATATCCATCCTGAGCATGTCGTAAGAGCCGACAAAAAGAAATGACAAGGTCGATAACCTATAACACATTTATAATAAATGTTACAGAAAGTGACAGCGATAGCGATAACGGCGACAATTTATAAAATAAATTATTACCATAATACATCTATCTGTTTTATTTGTCATGTTCCTTGATGATCACATTTTTTTATTTATTTCACACACAATTATAAAAGAAAAGTCTCAGATCGTTAATTAATCGTCAAAACTAAATTATCGGTTCAGAAATATTTAATTTCCTGATATAATTAGTTTACGAGAGTAAAATTATAAACGAGAAGAATCGATCCGGAAATATTCCATTTCCATATCGAATAATTTCGCAACGTCACTATTTAGTACTTGTCATAACGTTGCAACACTGAAATTGTCAAATCTGGAATCGAATTAAAATTCTGAGTATAGCTGTAAGAGAAGTAGAACTTAATGATTTCTTAGGTTTTCGCGATTATTAAACATTGAAATTAAACACCATTTAACAGATTTAAGTACCACCTGCTTGGGATCCAGTCATTAAATGGATCAAATTTCAAGCAAAACACTCATCTGCAAGACCTCTGGATACCGTGAGCGATTTCTGCGTTATCAATAAAACAAAATTACAGGCGGCAGATTAAACTATTTGTTTTACTTTTGAAGACAACTGTCATCTATTCTCTCCCGCGACCACGACTGCTGCAAAGCATTCGAACCGTCGGGAAATAAATAATGTATTGAACACGCGATAAATCCGTTGAAAAGTGTTTAATTTCAGAAGGAGAACTTGATAGGAAACCCTGTATCAACCCGTCTGGCCAGCGTGGCACAGTAGGCTAATTACCCTCCATGTAACTGGAGGAGGCCCGACTCAGAAGTGGGTGGATTATGGGCAGAGTGGGTGGATTAAGTAGCAGTACTTATTTGTAAAGATTAGTTTATTATAGCTTATTATATTCATAGTTTGTCTGTGACGTCTTCAATAATTGTTCTATGATTGTCAATTAATTGGCATATTAAGATGAACGACCCCTTACGTTTATTCGCAACATATTGGCGGAATCGTCCGATTGCCCTCGCTAATAAAGAAGAAGAAGAAGATGATTATCGACATCGTCATCTCAACTTATAAAGGGCCCACTGCTGGTTCGGGCATTCTCCAAGTTCATGGAGGGAAATTAACCTACTGCTCATGCTATTTTCAATTGAAATGCCCAGGCAATGCGATTGCTAGCATTAATCTATTTATTTATATAAAGGACAAAAAAAACAGGTGACTACTAAACAATAATTGTAATAAACGGGTCTAACCTAGGTTGGAAGTGGAACCCTTAATTATGCTGACACAACGTTAGTTATGTGATTAGGTATTTAAACAAGAAAATATAATATAACGTTAAACTTAATTTTTTGTGGTGAACCACTCTTAACACTTAGGGGTGTAAAAATTAGTTATAAACCTATTCTCATACCTACTGAATATACATATGAAACTTCATCAAAATCGGTCAATCGTTGCGGAATAGTTTAAACGCTAAAACTGTGACACAAGAATTCTATATATTAGACTAGCGACCCGGCTCGGCTTCGCACGGGTGCAATTATGCATGTAATATACATATAAACCTTCGTCTTGAATCACTCTACCTATTAAAAGAAACCGTTTCATAATCCGTTGTGTAGTTTTAAAGATTTAAGCATACATAGGGACGGACAGACGACAGCGACTTTGTTTTATACTATGTAGTGATAACTAAAATATATTATTAAAATGGAGTCCCTTAGGTTCCGAACATTCTGGCAGGGTTCCCCCTTTGAATCGCTAGACTTATTCTTTGTCCGACGTAGCAGCCAGCTCTCCGGTCTCCTGTGATGTCGACTAACCTTTTTGCTATTTCCTTAAAAAGGCATAGAGCGCTAGGACCCCACGGACCAAGGGTCTCGACACCAAATGGGACAAAATCATATTCGGAGCCTAGACCACTGTATTTGTTAGTTATTGATGTTGATAGTTCAAATTTTTCGGGTAAATTGTATAACCAAACCCCTAGATAAGATAAGAAGCTTTGTAAATCAGCTGCAAGTAATACTGAGTGTATTGGCGAATGCAAAAGACAGATCCCAATCACCCAGGTTCTATCCCCAAATTATTATAATAAAATAATTAAAATCACACCGTCGGGCGTGCGTCGAAATCGCTAAACGGTAAGGGCGCAAAGTTTTCCGGCGTGACGCCTTTCCTCCCTTAATATTTCCAAAGAGGGTAAGTCCCTCTTACGTCGCTTAATCGACGGGGACGTACTCTCAAGGACTTGTATGTTTTTTTCCTATATCCTTCGGAGTAATCGCATTTGGGAACACCGTTTTGTCTTGCGCGATTATTACACATTGAAATTAAACAGTTTTTAACGGATCTATCGCGTGTTTATTACGTTATTTCATTCCCGACGTTTCGAATGATTTGCAGCAGTCATGGTCACGGGAGAGACGACTCATAGCCTTTTTATCTTCTGGATAAAACGGAGGTAGAAATTGAAAAGGTTGGTAAAGACCGTTGGCATTATATTAAACTAGCTGTACCCTGCGCGCGTTTCTACGTCACAACTATCGTCTAACAAAATTTTTTTTTTCATCAACCTTCCTGTTTGGTGGTGTTCAGAAATCCGTAGCTTAGCTGCTCTAGAGCTGACCTCTACTCAGTGAAAAGAATATTCCTGTCAAATTTCAAGTCTCTAGGTCTTATGGTTCCAGAGAAATCCTGACGAGTGGAGTATACGTGGAAATCTTCTATACGAGTATATATATATAGAAGATATATAGAATAAGACTAACACCCGGTGTAACCAAATAAATACCGGTAGTATCTTAGGACTTGCGATTAATTCATAATTCATTTATTCACACATAAACAGAGTAATTAGATATTGATGGTAGTCATGTTACATATTTAGCTTGTAATTGGCATTTGCAATTGAGTACATTGAAAGAGAAGGAAAACTAGATACAAACCGTCTAGGTGTCTGCCAGCCTGTCTTGCCAGCATGGAACAGTAGGCTTATTTCCCCCCATGAATTGTGGTGGGTCATTTATGGGCTGAAACGACGACGACATTGAAAGAAAAACAAAAAACATTAATATTTCAATTATTTTTTAAATAGGTACGTATTTTTTATGTTTGTAATAAAGTTACTATCCAAATGAACTGCATGTGCAGTTTATACTTTTGTTTTTGCATCAAATTTTGTATTTAAAAGGTAAAGATATCATAAATATAAATAAAATGATCACCACATTTTCTATTATCATTAAAAAATAACTACGTGACAGATCGAGGCACTAATCAATAAATTATAAGAATAACTAGCATCAAATAAAGGTTATCCGAAATAACTAACTAACTATATTCCAATAACAACAGAGGGGATGACTTATAAACTCCATAAAACATAATGCGGCTATTGTTGGACGGATCAAAACGTATCTTTTATTATGTTCGGGATTTAGCCTGTTTGGTTTGCATTATGGTTTTATGGCGTCCATTGTCGATGGTGCGGTTCGTTTTTTAAATAGCCCGATTTGTTTTCTCAAGTGTGTGCGTTTCTTATTTTTGCGAGCCATTGTTAGATAGCTGTTTTGACGGCGGATCGGCTGGAATTAATTTTATTTGGTCCATTATAAGCTTGTTTTTTTTTTAAATATTGCTATTGCAATTTTTTGCTTTATTGCTATAAATAATTCGTTCCTAATATGGCCTTTAATTTATATTCCACTAGCGACCCGCCCCAGCTTCGCATGGATGCAATTATGAACATCTACATTTATCAGTGTTTCTCTTGGATCACACTATCTATTACAAAAAACCGCTTCAAAATCCGTTGCTTAGTTTTAAAGATTTAAGCATACATAGGGACGGACAGACGACAGCGACTTTGTTTTATACTATGTAGTGATAGTGATAGTGATAATGATGTCGTGCGTGACTAATTTGGAATACGGAGTTTCACCATCCTGTCCAGTCTTAGGGTGTCGTAAGAGGCGACTAAAAGTTGACAAGGCACTAAACCTAGCGACAGAGAAAGAAAAATTGATATGAACCATGTGTCAACCCGTCTTGCCAGCGTGTCACAGCAGGCTAATTTCCCTCCATGTCAGGAGGAGACCTGGCACAGCTGGGAGACTTTTATGGGCTGAGATGAATTTATAAACTTCTTTTACTTAGTACAAGCATAATGTGGGACACTCTTCTGCTAGATGGAAAGAAGTTCTGCGAAAGGATACATGAAGCTGGTGCGATGACGCTCTTTTTGGGGGAAGATGTCTCAAGGCTGATTATGACCAAAGTTATTGCATATTGTAGATATTTAAAAAAATAATTACTTTATAAATAAAATAATTACGCTGCCAGTATCTTCGGAACATTGCCTACAGGGACTCCTTTAAATAATATACTTTTAGTATTTTCTTTGTAAGGTTTTTTTTTAGTTTTAGGTTAGGTGGTATTTTTAAGTATTCGATAATAATGTTATGTATGAACTAAAATAAACATTTTATTACTTTATTAAAAACTTTAATATCGTAAAAGTAACAAAACCAACCCAAAAGTAATAAGCCACCAGAAATAACGCAATAACGTTATTTAATTATCTCGTTATTCGGAAAACGATTGAGTGCGTTAACAGTTATTCGGGCGAGGATTTTTACGCGCGGGAAAAGTGTGAAAATAATTGATACGGCGAGGGGACAACAGGTTTATTGGAAAGGGACTTTGGTCCGCTTTATAAGCTGTTGGCTTTTTAATTTTGTTGTATTTATAGCCTCATTGTTGGGTATTCTAGTGCAGAGCGGCTGTTGTGTGGCTCTGTTGGTAATTAAATTGTCCATGGGAGCTGCAAATAGATGGTAGCCAAGTGTATAGAGTAATTGAGATTTAAAAAGGTAAGCATTGAGAGTGAAAGTAAAAGGGAGAGATAATTGTATCGATACACTTAAAATTACGTACCTACATTAAATATATATTAGACTAGCTTTTGCGCGCGGCTTCGCCCGCGTGGTTTCGAACCCGTGCTAATGTCTATGCATATTTTTTACGAACATAAAAGCGGTTATTGAGACTAAACTATGATAGTTAGATATGTGCTCCCGCGGATTTCTTTGTAGATCTTTATAAGACCTACAAACCCGTAGTACATCATTTTGTTCTATTGTCAATAGTTTTTGCAGCACACGCATAAATAGGTTTTCGATTTTACACCTTGGTTTACAAAATCGCAATTTTCATACGGATCCCTAATTCTTTTGATAAAATATAGCCTATAACCTTCCTCGATAAATGGACTATCTAAAACTGAAAGATTTTTTGAAATCGGACCAGTAGTTCCCGAGATTACCGCGTTCAAACAAACAAACAAACAAACACACAAACAAACAAACTCTGCAGCTTTATATATGAGTATAGATTAGTATAGTATAGATAGGTACTTGTGTGGTGACAGATTTTAGAATACATAGTGTCACCATCCCATTCCATCCTGATGGTGCCTTAGAGCCGACAGAAGGAAATGAGCGAGAACGAAACCCTATGCCAACTCGTGTGGCCAGCTTGGCACAGTAGGCCATTTACCCTCCCTAAGATGGCCACCTTACAAGACACCGCTGCACCGCCGGCAAAAATGTCACATCTGTCCTTTCCTTTTCCCATTTGCCTTGAGGACAGCACCGACTTAACATTGGTTTGGCGGGCAAGTGTCTTTGTCTAAACCAGAGGCACTGGCTCGGAGTCTGGGTGTCATTTCTATCTATAATATGTACGTTTTTACAAAAAAAAATGTATATAAGTAGTTTATCATCCATCTCGTTACCATAACACAAGCATTAAGTTGCTTAGCTTGGGACGAGATGGCGTTGTGTGAAATGTCCAAGGATATTTATTTATTTATTTATATGGAGAGGTGGGATATTTATTATTATGATATACTAGACGTTACCCGCAAATTCATCCGCGTGGCATTTAACTCTTGAAAAGGGGGGTTGTCACAGGGTGGTTGTCAATAAAAGTAGCCTAAGTTACTCCTTATTACATCAGCTATCTGCCAGTAAAAGTCCCGCCAAAATCGGTCCAGCCGTTTCAAAGATTAGGCAAAAGAAACAAACAGACAAACATTTTTTTAGTAAAAAGCAGTTATTTTAATATTAAAAAAGACACTCCAATAATTATGTCTTAGGTTTTCACGATCTATGCACATTGCAGGGTATGATTTGACGATTCTGGTCTTAACAACGATCTGAACTGTCACGAAAACAATTCCGGCAAGACACTCCAATTTTGTTTATTTATATCGATCCGTTTCCGGATCCGCTATGGTCCCATCACTAGTCGCTACAGTTGACGACTGTTTCACAAACCGCACATGTGACGTTAATGCAGCCATTGTCTGCTTTATTGCTCACGTGAACGTGACAGTTTACTGCGAGGTGGACTGTACCATTTAATTTCCACGTAGCTATGCAGAAATGGCCCTTGTGGTGACGGATTTAGAATACATAGTGTCACCACCCAATCTTGAAGGTGTCGTGAGAGCAGCCGGAAGGAAATGACAAGGCAGATAACCTAGCCGCAAGAGAAGGAAAACTTGATACGAAACAATGTGCTAACTCTTCTGGCCAGCGTTGCACAGTAGGCTAATTGCCCTCCATGTAACTGGAGGAGGTCCGACTCAACAGTGGGTCATCTATAGGCAGTAGTAGTATGTAGAAATACACTCAGAGGCAATCTCGGTTTATTTGGTTGAAATACATTAAATCAATAAAAACAACATTATACATATTGTATTTGACTCACACACATACTCTTTTGTATATTGTTACAGTCTGTAGTCAAATTGAAAACTAAATTTAAGAGTGTCCGTGGAGTTTCTTGCTTGTTCTTCTCCATAGGATCTACGTTTTGGAACAAGCAACTAGAAGCACCTAGATTCCTAACTTCACTTTCGACTTTTAAAAAACACTTGTAAATAGGTTCAATTAAATTAAATATATGTCGTGGATAACGATATCGTTTTATTAAGTTTCTCAATTGATTGTTAACACAGTAGTGCGGCAAACGCGGTGACGTCAGTTGTTTTGCAATGGCGGCACGTGGACAGAGTCGTAATGGAAAGTGAGGTTGGCTCGATCAGTGAGTCGACGTTGGGACACGGACCGAGACACTTCTCCGTTGCGAACCTGTCGGTTTGTCTATCTAAGTGTGTTAACTGAACATTGTTATTTATACTGTGGTTAATATTGTGAATTATAAAGTTACAAGTAATAAACCTCCTACCAAGTCAAGATGATACTATCAAGTCAAGATGACTCTATCGCTCAGCCGTCGCTATCTCCGACATCAGAAGTGGTATGTAACTCAGTCAGCCCACGTGGAGAAAACAGTGTAGTGATAATGTGTGTGCTTCTGTACGCGATGGAAATAACCGATAATGGCGATTTATTGTCACTATAAGGGAGACATTAAGCTACATGAAGATTGTTCTGAACTGAAGATCACAAGCGGCAGTCATAGTGCGGCGATTAACCAAGTGGGGATCACTTGCTTTCATTGTGATGGACAAGGACACTACGCGTCTAACTGCCCTGAGTGGAGCAGCAGGAAGGCGAGCAACAGTACTGCGGTCAGCCAGGTCAAAGAATAGTGAGTGGATCTGTAGTAAGCGCACCAGCTGCAATTTTACGTTACTCCGGTGAGCAGTTTCCATTTTATTACTCGGGTATATTGTATGGTATACGAATTTACGATAGTGCGACTTTGACCGGTGTAAGAAAATATTATTTGAGGTTCTTTTGCGTGTTTACCTGTTAATTACTTGCGATACGAAGTTTAAATTGCTGTGCTTGTTTAGCTTGACGGTTCATCGGTCTGGCGTCGTATTTTCGCCAGTTTATAGCAAAGTTTTCCAAGATTATAACGCCATTGTATGCCTTGATTTGCATCGGTAAGGTAGCCTAAACATGAGGCGATAGGACAGCAGATCCAGATTTTCAAGCGATCGGGTTTTCGGTCGGCAACTGTGGAATGTCGCAGCTGCGGTGGAATGGGTCACCGAGCATCAGATTGGCGGTGAAAGGCAAGGCAGCTAGTGCTGCCACTTCAGCGTCAGGCTCTGCGGGGGCCGCGGCCGCGGTCGGACTTAGTCTGTTTCAGGTGCGGCAGCGCCGGACATTTGGCAGCGAGGTGTCCACGTGGCAACAACGTGGCAACAGCGGAGGAGCTGGCGCGGCGGTAGGCGCAGGCGGTTCGGAGCGGCGCCTGCGGCGGCGGCGAGTAACGAGATACATGTGGAAGTTTGCTATGTTAGCAATCCCAGCGGTACGCTGATGAACGCTTGTGAGTCGTATCCATTTTATTCTGATTCTGGTGCCGAGTGCTCTCTCATCAAACATTGTGTTGCATCGAAGCCAAGTGGAAAGAGTTATGAGCAGCCTCAAAAATGTTGACTGTTGTAGAAGTTAGTCCAAATAGGTCATGGCAAGATGCGTTAGATGATGTCCAACTTGCTAAAATAGCACGATTCATAGGGTAACTAAGGCAAGTCCATTAGAATTGTTAGTAGGTAGAGTAGCTAGGCCACTAAATTTATTAACTATTGACGATCATGAGGTTGAGATAAATTTGAGAGATTAGGGAACAAGCTGACAAATTAATGGAAAATAATGCACAGCTTGATAAATTAAGATTCGATAAAAATAAGGCAAATGTGACTAGATTTGTTAAGCCAGGGTTCTAACTCAGAACTTCTGAACTACAAGTCGGAGTACTGAACCACTAGGCCATTGAGACTTATGATACGAAAGATGGTCCGTATCGAGTCTAGTCCCTTCTGAGAGTGAGAGTCGCCTCTTACTACGCCCACGTGAAAAGCTGGGGTGGCACTATTCTCTGGAGCGGTATGTTTGAAGTATGGTGGGTCGTGGTAATAGCGTGGTGACTTGTGGGCCATATGCAAAACATCTTAACAGTGCTCCGGTAAACGTATCTAAATGGCGAGGTGGCCATCTAGATATTTAAACAGGATTTATGTGAAGGGCGAGGTGGCCAAATATACAGTCAAGGGCGAGGTGGCTCTATGAAGTATAAAGGGCGAGGTGGCCAAATATACAGGGTTGATCACTATTGGTTCGAGCACATGGCTAAGTGCGTTCGTAAGTTTGTCTATGGTTGTATTACTTGTAAACTATCTCAATCGCAATCAGGTCGCCCGCAAGCGGGACTTCATCCAATTCCTAAGATTAGTATCCCGTGGCATACTGTGCACGTTGACTTAACTGGCAAACTAAGTGGAAAAGCGATTGCAAGGAGTACGTCATAGTTTTAATTGATGCGGTCACAAAATTTGTTCCCTTATATCATACCCTGAGAATAGATTTGGCTAGAACAATTAAATCCCTTAAATCAAGCGTCTTTAGTTGGAGCTCCAGTTAGTTATTGCAGATCTGGGACGATGCTTTGCCAACAAAGAATTCAAAGTTTTTTTGTCAGTTTCACGGTGTTTCTTTCCGTTTGATAGCTACGGGTTCAAGTCGCGCTAATTGCCAAGTAGAAAGAACAATGAGCGCGTTAAAAAGTATGCTGACCGCGATAGAAGCGTCTGATAGGTCCCGGCATGAAGCGTTAGAAGACGTGCAATTAGTTTTGAATTCCTCTGTCCACCGTGTAATACAAGCGAGTCCACTCGAGTTTCTGATAGGACCTTTAGCTAGACCATTTAACCTATTAACTTTGAATGATTCCGGACCGGTAATAGAACATAAAAATACGCTCACGACTGTAAGGAGATTCCTCTAAGCAGTGTGCCCGTTGAGTTAAATTTGTCTGATGAAGATGGTAAGGAGGATGCCTCCAACAGTAAATAAGAACACATACCTTGGCTAGGTCGCACTACACGCACTAGTCTGTAGTCGTAACTGCAACTCTGGGAGTTGTACAGAGCGCGATGGGCAGCTAGTGGTGTGGCGGGGACCCGGGTCTCGAGAGAGACTATTTGTATGGCCCTGTGTGGCCTGGGAGTCGTGGACTCTAGTTAGTGTTGGTCGTATCGCTTGGAGCGATGACGATATGGGTGACATGTGAATTGTCACTAGCTGCCGGGACAGCTGGGCCATGTGTTGTGTAATTATTGTTTTAAACCTACTGTTTCAAAGTATCAGTATTGAGATTTAAAGATTATGGGCTTAGAGGAACCTTTCGTGTTAAAGTTGTTAAAATTATTTGTATGCTAACGTGATCTCTGTTAACTTGATTCTTAAGATACGATTACGGAACATTACCGTCAGGTTGGCCGAACGTGAAAATGTGCCTCAGTTGGTTATTTTGTTACAAGTACACACGAGGACGTGTGCTTCGTCAGGCTGGCCGTGTCGTGGATAACGATATCGTTTTATTAAGTTTCTCAATTGATTGTTAACACAGTAGTGCGGCAAACGCGGTGACGTCAGTTGTTTTGCAATGGCGGCACGTGGACAGAGTCGTAATGGAAAGTGAGGTTGGCTCGATCAGTGAGTCGACGTTGGGACACGGACCGAGACACTTCTCCGTTGCGAACCTGTCGGTTTGTCTATCTAAGTGTGTTAACTGAACATTGTTATTTATACTGTGGTTAATATTGTGAATTATAAAGTTACAAGTAATAAACCTCCTACCAAGTCAAGATGATACTATCAAGTCAAGATGACTCTATCGCTCAGCCGTCGCTATCTCCGACATATATAAATATATCCTGGGACATTTCACACAACGCCATCTCGTCCCAAGCTAAGCAACTTAATGCTTGTGTTATGGTAACGAGATGGATGATAAACTACTTATATAAATTTTTATTTTGTAAATACTTACATATTATAGATAGAAAACACCCAGACCCGGAACAAATACTTGTAGGTCGTACAAATATTTCTTCCGTGCGGGGATCGAACCCGCGACATGCGGCGCAGCAGTCGATCGCTGTAAATTTAATAAATAAATGATTTGAGTTTGAACAATAATTTAGAATAATTAACCCCGAATTTCGACCTCTGGGCGACCACTAGTTAAAATTAATATAAATAAATAACATTTCTTTCCGAATGACACATGGGGTATATCCATACACACAAAATATTGATATTAGAAAACAGAAACTAAACATACAATTACAAAAAACATAATCCTGCCACCAACACGACATACCAACATAACCGCAAATTTGGCGCGAATCCGAGCGCCGCCATTCGCCCTCCCATTGGCTCGTTTAAATTCAGAACGCGTTGCGGTCGTGTTCACTCAACGGTGGAGTGTTTCAAAATTGGAACGCCACTTTAACAGGTGTAAAACATTCTGCGTTCAGTACATTTAGTGGAATAGTTACGATGTATGTGTAGTGTACATTAGTATTAGCATGTGTTGCCATTTACATAAACCTGTATGCACCGATATTAAATTATGTTAAAATTGTATATATCTGTGATACGGCTCGGGATTGTGGAAAAATTTTGAAGCTATGTATGACCCACTACTGAGTCCTGCCTCCTCCAAATTCATGAAGGGAAATTAGCGTACTGTTCCAAGGAGGCAGGGTTTGTACCAAGTTTTCCTACTGCGGCTACGTTTTCCGGCTTATCATTTAACGGGTCTTACGGCAGCCTCGGAATGAAAAGGGAAAAGGGTGAAAACATAGTGTCACCACACTATGTTTTCTAAATCCGTCACCACGTGGAATTTACCGATATAATAAAAATTAAATTAAAAATTTAAATAAACCCCCGACACAATGACCTAAGTATCCTATAAAAAGTAAATAATAAAAAATCCCCCAACACGATGTATTTTTTTTTTATTTTTTACTTTTTATAGGATACTTAGGTCATTGTGTCGGGGGTTTATTTAAATTTTTAATTTAATTTTTTGCTTTTTATAGGTACACGCTTATTATTATGTTTGTAATGTGCACGTGATGCGCTTTCATTTGAGACCCCACTCGATTATATTTGCAGACTCGGTTATTCTTCCCCACTTTCACCCCCCATAACTTTTAAACGACTCAACCGATTTTCATCAAACATGTCTAAGAACACTCGCCCGTAACTCACCTGTCATACAAAAAACTGTATTGAAATCGCTTCCTCCGTTCGCGAGCTACGGTGCCACAGACAGACACGTCAAACTTATAACACCCCTCGTTTTGCGTCGAGGGTTAAAAAACTGGCTATCTAACCGGGACCGACGGCTTAAATTATTCTGAGGGCAATACCTTTTAATCGACTGCATTTTGCACTATCCGCCAGCGTGCTAAATGATGCTGCTGTACATAGGGCTCAAGGATTTCCAACGGCCGGGCATCCATCGTTTTCCGGCGACCTTAACCAGGTTATCGGTCCACCGTGTGGGAGGCCTACGAGCACTGCGCACTTTCCGGAACGCAGTCGCCACTCGAGGACTGCCTTATCGGCCGTCAGCCCTGCGAGCTACGTGCCGTAACCGTAACCACTGCCACTTAAGTTTGGCAATCCTGTGGGCTATGTCGGTAACTCTGGTTCTCCTACGTATCTCCCGATCTCGCTAGGAAACTCAGATCATAGCCCTCTCCATTACTCTTTGGGTCACCCTGAACCTTTTGATGGAGCATAATAAACTTCAAAGCTATTATTATGTAAATCAACTACCCTAAGTGTAAGCATTAAGATTTCCATGAACGCCTTCCAAAAACTGAACGGCAATAACCTTCGACCTAATCGCGTTGCGAAAGTAACAAAATAATAATTCGAGACACCTGCGCCACTCGGAACAACCCGATACCCTACTTTATTTCAATCATTCGATAATCGAATCGAACTTACTCGATCATCGATACCCAACTTTATGGTGGCCGTAAAAAAATCGGATTCGGAATCGACTAATACAATCCTTTACCAACTTACAGTATACGTTCAAATAATCCTTCTTACACATACTTATAAGGTTGAATATTGCAAGTAGTAAGCGCAAAAGTAATTTGGTTGTAAGTGAACGTAGTGAGTGAACGCGACTCGTTCGGAATTCAAATATTATCGCAATATGGCGGCCGATGACATGTTAATATGAAGGTTTGGGGGCGATATGCATAATTTTATAACACTCGGATTCGAGTTTTTGCTATACCTAACCAGTTATGTTAAATTGTAGGGAAGTAACGAATATTGTGCCACGCCGGATGGGCGGCCATCATAAGATTTTAACTGGCATTTTGACAGCCATGACAGTCGTCTCACGAAGCCAATACTGTTCATAATTATTCCAAATTATGAAAAGATACATTCAGCATGTTTTCTCGCTGACGGATAGTGCAAAATGCAATCGATCTGCAGGTCAAATAACTTTAGATATGTGTCCTTTTGAGGGTACGTAGACCGTTGGTCCCACTTCCCGACACGAAGTAAATGATATATTTTGTTAAAAATAAGTATGCTACAATACATTAAAACTAACAGCTCTGAATACAAATTCAAAAATAACTTTTTTTATGTAAACCGTACATCACTAAACTCTAATAAATCATCATATTTAAAACTACCATCATCGTCATCTTTTGGCCCTTCCCACGCTGGGTGATAGTCTCTATTCACTCGTATCGACTTAAGCATCCATCTCTTTACCAACCCTTATTTCCATCCACGTTTATACTGAAACTACCAAGACAAACAGCTATCTCTGTAAGTTCTGGTAATTAGCAAAATTATTATTGCCTCTCCTCTCCTACTTTCCGAGATATGGATCTTTAGAAACCTAATTGTATTTATAACCACAAAAAAGTTAATAAACCAAAGCAAAACAAAAAAAACGGATCGCCAACTTAATTAGAAAACGCAACGTAACAGGAAAAACGCGTTAATAACTTCTAAACGTTGTAACGATCTATCCGAACGTACATCTTAATTTACTAACGCGTACAATATGGCCGCGGAGTTTTTCAATAAAAGTGGCGCCATCTGGCCGGGTGCTTAGCCGCGGGGGCGGGGAAGAGACGGCGCTATACAACAGTCCTACGACAGAACGAGACGGCAACATATAGGGTACAGCGAAATTAATATGTCCTTTTCTTAACAGCGGACGTACGTTGTTTTTATATTATTCTATTATTGATGTTGATATTTTGTTCGCGTTTATTGTCTAGGATATTGGATAGTGATATTAGATCGTTATGTCGGTCTGCTGCTCTCTAAAGATGGAGTAATTACTGAGACAATAAGAGGTATTGTAACACGTTATGGTTTTAATAGTGTAGTTAGCTTGGGATTGATGCTTCAGTTGTCATGCTAGTTGAGAGACTTGGCGTATATCATATATTGAGGGCGATGGCTAACACGTGCGTCATGCTTGTGAACAGGTGCCGATGGTGGAGACTCCAGAGACTCTCTAGACGTTCTTAGGCCTATAAGGCTGCTGATGATTGTAGAGATTGTAGATTCTTGAGATTGATTATACTTCGTTCGCGTTAAAAATGCAGTAAGTCATAATTCTCAGCCAGCCCTCTAACCAATCAAAACGTTCCTACCTAGACAGTGACTTGTCACGGCATAATTATGAACGTCATCTTGTCCGTTACATCCTCCTTGTTGTACTGCGTTCTTAAAGTGAACACACTAAATATATGTACTTGTAATTTGGCTCTTTGCGACCATTGAGCAAGCAGATTTATAGTTAAATCTGCTTTGTACCTAAAATGGCGATGTACAGAAACAACTATACAGTTTCTAGTCGAATTTTCTCTGTAGAGCAGTATACTGAACCGTTGGCCAAAGATAGATATGTTTTTGGCACATCTGCCTCGTTGGTCTAGTGGTTAGATGTGCCGCCTTTGGATCAACGGGTCCCGGGTTCGATTCCGGGGTCGGGCAAGTGTCTTTGTCTAAACCAGAGGCACTGGCTCGGAGTCTGGGTGTCATTTCTATCTATAATATGTATGTATTTACAAAAAAAAAATGTATATAAGTAGTTTATCATCCATCTCGTTACCATAACACAAGCATTAAGTTGCTTAGCTTGGGACGAGATGGCGTTGTGTGAAATGTCCAAGGATATTTCGGTAATAACTGGGAATTTCTAATATCGTATCGGCCTTGCGAGCCTGTCCTAAATTCGTAACCTGCTTATTTCAAAAAGATTCTCGTCGATTCTCGTCGAAAACGACGTAGAAAGGTTATGCCAATTTTTTATTATAACCTGCCATATGTATAATTTGTATCGGGCCACAGTTTACAAACATGTAATTCACGAACACAATGACACCCAGACTGAGCAAGTGCCTCTGGTTTACAAAAAGATATTTACCCGATCCCGGAATGGAACCGGTGATCCAAAAGCGCATCCAGCCTCTACACCAACACAGGCTGTGCATAAAATGTACCTACTAGCTGAAGTTGTTTTAGGAGGACTATAATTTACAATACAAAATGTCACCAACTCATACTATCCTGTAAGTGTCGTGAGAGGCGCCTAAAGCAACGCATTACAGATCACCTAGCCGCAAGCGAAGGAAATCTTGATCCTTGAAAACCTTTTATTTTTTGTTCGCCCGGGGTAAAATCATTTATGGACTTCCTCGCCGGCCACGGGGATGGCCAGCGAGGGGACTGTGGGACTCTCCCCATAGTGGGGGCCTACCCACTAAACCTCCCCAGGGTGCTCCAACTCGCGTCCTGTTGCGGCATTGTGGGATCTGATGCAGAACCACGCCGCCGCAGACGAGTTGATAAGAACCCTGTGCCAACCCGTCTTCCCAGCGTGGTACTGTAGGGTAATTTTCCCCGATCAATTTGGAGGGAGCCCGCCTCACAAATGGGTAATTTAGATTACTGAAACTGCAAAAATAGAGCATCAACCTTAGATTGTGACTTTGCCATTTTTGGTAACCTTTGCTTCTCAGCTCGTGAAAGACCCACTGCCGAGTCCGGCCTCCTCCAATTACAGGCGGTATTTGCCAGACGCGATGGCACAGGGTTTCGTTTCAAGTGTTCCTTCTCCTGCGGCTGCCATATAATTTCCTTTAGTAGGCTAACAAAAGTCCGGGCAAAATATAAAACTTCCCCACCGCACGCTGGGAAATAACGAGTGTTGTAATTTTTGCCTATAATTTTTACCCTATATGTGACTCTGACGTTGCTTAACTTGCGGATGAATTACAACCGCTAACTTGCATGGGGGTTACATGTATTTCATACCGGAAGCCATGGTATAAATTAGGCATGTTTTAAAAAAAACTACTTAATGCACAGAGCTAATATAAGAAACCGCTCTGCTTTTAAAGTACTTTTCTATGATGAAGTCATTTTAGCCTTTAAATGCCCCATTATCGGATAGGGCCTCCTCCAAATTTATTTATTTATTTATTTATTTATTTATTCATCCTCCTTACAGCTATCATTACAGGTGGTTTTTTTTCCCCAATGCGATAGTGTACTAAATCTAAAATTATTTATTTTTATAACTAATTACAAATAATGCCTTTCTTGTGAGTTCACTCAGAGAACAACTGAATATGTCCACCTCCCCAGCTATAAGGTTTAGGGTGCGGCATGCGCGCATCAGTGGTGCCTCCCGCAGAAGGTTTGTCCGACCGCTCGGCTCCACAATTAGCTTTGGCTGTCGCCGCCGCCAAATGAATCGGTCCGGTACACAGAATCCTACCTGGCCTAAGATGTCTGCATTCTGTACCTTCCCTCTAAGTATTTTAAAAATATAGGTAACTAGTGCAAGTTCTCTTCTAACCCTTAGTTCGTTGTATCCCACCATACCCAAAACGAATAAAGTGGGATACATTAACGGGTACAATGGGTACACACCATAATTCCTCTTATATAAATATCTAGCAAATTTGTTTTGAACCCGCTCCAGCATGAGACTATACTTAGCTTCATGTGGAGCCCAGATGACCGCATTACATTCTAGTTGGCTTCTCACCAGTGCGTTATATAATACCATAATAGCTTTAGTATTCGTAAACCCATTTACCGTACGCAGAATAAATCCTAAATTTCTGTAAGCTTTTTTACATACACGCGTAATGTGATCACGAAATGTAAGCCCCGTGTTAAAACTTACTCCTAAATCCTTAACTTCAGCGACTCTAACCATCTGCAATCCGTTAATATGGTAATAATTTATGATGGGAGTACGTGCGCGAGAAAAGGAGATTGTCACACACTTCGAACTATTGAACTGCAAGAGATTGTTATTGCTCCAACTTACCACTCTATCGATGTCCCCCTGCAGCCGACCACAATCCTCGCTGCTTTTAATTGCCATTGACAGCTTGAGGTCATCCGCAAACAACAAACACTTGGCGTCCTTAACTACTCGAGGCAGATCATTAACCATAATCAAGAACTCCAGGGGCCCCAGGTTGCTGCCTTGACTTACCCCGGATCTGACAAAATACGGTTCAGACGTGTATCCCGCATAGTCTACATACTGTCGCCTATCGGTCATGTGACTTGCAAAAAAATGCAGCAAGTGCGGAGTGAAACCAACGCCCGCTAACTTCTTGAGTAATATGTCATTATCGACTAAGTCAAAAGCTTTCTTGTAATCGAAGTAAGCGGTATCGATTTGCACCCCACTATCAATGGTTGGTACCAAATGAGCCATGTGGTTGAGCAGGTTACTTGTTGTACTCCTTCCTGGTCGAAAACCGTGCTGAGTATCTGATAGTTGGGCGCTCACCTGCTGGAATATGTTCTTATGAATAGCCGCTTCAAATATTTTTGCTGGCGTCGACATCACCGCTACAGGCCTGTACCCGACCACCGATTCTGTTGAACCTCCCTTTGGTACTGGGACAACGCGGGTTAATTTCCATCTCTCCGGGAATGTTGTCGCTTTGAGACATTTATTGTAGATATGAAGTAGCGGCTTGGTTAACACAGATCTACAATCCCTAAAGATGTAAGGTGGTATGCCGTCTGGCCCAGCGGACCTTTTAGGTTTAAGGTCTTGAAGTGCACGACTGATATCTACAAACTGTAGCTGGTCTAAGTGCACCCGCGCTGCTCCGTTCTCGCCCCCTGCTTCTGCTATAGCTGCGTCCACATTCAACTCCGGCCGCTCTGGTTTATAGACAGAGTAAAAATAATGAGCAAACTCCTCTACACACTGTTGTCCAGCCAACACTTTCCCGTTTTTTAAAATTAATTGGGAACTTCTTTTACCCCTTTTGGATTTAACATAATTCCAAAAAGATTTTGGATCTTTCAGCATCTCGTTCTGACTGCGGTGCTGGTACTGGGCATGCGCAACATCTATCATATTTTTTACGGCGGTTCTACACCTGGCAAATGATTCGTAATCGGCCCTAGACTTACTGGCCTTGTACTGCTTATGTAAAAAATATTTTAATTTTATGTCGCGAATTATTTCAACAGTGTACCACTCAGGATAAATGTACCTAGAGTTTACACGACTTCGCTTTTTTTTTGGAACACAGTCATCCAAAATAGAGATTATAGTACTGTAAAAATAATTTAAACTTGAATCTAGATCCAACTCATACAAAGGAGTCCAATCTACGGTAGCCATCATAGAATATAATAAAAAAAAATCGGCTTTATTGAAGTTCCAACCTATTGGCTCATGTTTGTTCACGTCAGGTTCCGGTACAGATGAGCCCGCTGAGCCGGCCAGCCAGCTCCCCTCATACCGGCGGCTAGCATATGTGCTTACCGAGATCTCCAGCGGTGGATGATACGCGTCGACCGGTACGAGCGGAGCGTCCGCCCTCCGCACGCTCACCTCCCCTCCCTCCTCCAGTGCACTCAACACCAAATCTAACTGACGCCCATTGCAATTACCCACAGTGTTACTCTCAGTGAACCCACAAAAAGTTTGAAAGTATTCATAATAATTAATTACCGCCACTGAACATGAATACAAGTTGAGATCACCTAAAACCACTACTTCCCTGTACTTATTACAAAACTGTTCAATGATGCTAAACAACAACATATAATCAGTATCATTACTATTAGGCGGAATATATACCACACAAATTAAAAACATTAGTCTGTTATGGAAATGCACCGTTGCACAAACCAGTTCAAACACTTGCTTATCAATATTGACGTCTCTCGGTATTACCACTCGTTGCAGCTCAAAACGCGGTGTGGCCACGAGAAGCGCGCCGCCTTGTTTTCGCCCATCTGCTCGATCACATCGTATAATATTGTATCCCGGTGGAATTATTTCTGCGTCATGGATTGATTCATTGCAGCCAGTTTCCGTGACTGCGAATATGTCTGCATTTGCGGTCAAGATACTGCTGTAATATTCCTTCAGTTTAGTTCGAAGCCCTCTTACGTTTTGGTATAAGATTCCCACAGAAAAAAGCCTAGGGGGTTTTTGGTTTATTGGTTTGTCGCCGAAACCACACCCACTCACAAAATTCAATATTTACAGCCCAATGTTCTGGTTGACATAACGTGTCGTATTTGCTTTCTGGGACACTGATGATAAAAGAAGCATAATCCCTTTCTGTCTTGTGTTTTATTTTATCCACTTTAATAGGTACTTCTTCCCCGTAAATTCCTCTAACATGGTTTTCTAGGCTTTCTATTGTTGTGTCCTTCTGCAAACGCCAGACATGTAAATATTTTTTCCTCTCCATTCCTATAATGCCAGTTGTACTCATATTACCTCCTTTTTTGACTTCACTGTTCGAATATCTGCTTTTTTTCTTCTTGCTTACGGTAGTCCAATTTCCTTCTTTCACTGGTTCTTCCCTTTTTTTTTCTGTTGCTTTTCCTTCCTTTTCTGTTTCTTCTTCTTTTTCCATTCTGTTAGCATTCTCGAGACTCTTATCCGTATTTCCTAATTTCGTGGCCACACACTCCTTTGATTGTGTATTAATGCTGCTTACCTGCGTTTGTTTTTTATTACCAACTGTATTAGCAAAAGATCGTGGCGGTCCCTTTGTTATTGAAACACTGTCTGTAAATGAACTTCCTATCGTAATACCTTGAGGCTGTTCATATTTTTCTATTAATTCTTTGATTCTTTTTTCTAATAGTTCTAATTTACTTGCTTTGTTTAGAACTACCTCCATCACTTGTTTTAAATTTTTTAACTCCTTTTCAGTGGTAATAAATCTTTCTTGTAGCAATGTGTATTCTTTTCTTTGCCTCTCAAACTGAGATGCCACTTCGGCGCGCAGCTCCCGTATTTCGATCAAAAGTAGGCCCTCATTATCACTCACTTCACCTACATTTCGACGGCTTCCACGCTCGGTGTTTACATTACTAGATGGTGTAAATGTCTCGTTCATGATTGTATTTCCACGTACAGGTGTATCAGCATTACCCCTTTTCGGCATTGCACAATACGAAACTGTTTGTCTGTTAACAATAACTCACACACCATATACTTTGATCCGCCAAGGAAACAAAAAAAGAATGATTCTGTGCCCAGTGACTATGATGAAATTCATAGGAGGGAATTAACACTGTCCACGCTTGCAAGATGGGTGAGCACAGAGTTTTGTTTTAATTTTGCCTTCACTTGCGGCTAGGTTATCGGCCTTGTCATCTCCTTTTGTCGGCTCTTACGATACCCTCAGGACGAAATGGGGAGGTGACAATATGTATTCTAAATCAGTCACCACACGGAATTGAAAACTACGAAAATGGAGTAGAAATAATATTTTTATTTTCCTCCGACAACATGTTTTTTGTGTGGAAAATAGAAGAGTATATTAGTCCAAACGGTTATAATTCATCACCGCCTTAGCTCATAAACTACGCTGTCGATCCGATTCCCTGGTTGGTTTAGCGGTTAGATGTGTCGCCATTAGATCGCGGGTCGTCGTTTCGATTCCGGGGTCGGGCAAGTGTCTTTGCAAACCAGAGGCACATACTCTTGTGTCTGGAAGTCATTTGTGGTCGTGAATTTTATTTTATTTATTTATTAGGACAACAAAACAGGAAACCAGCAACTAAACAAGTTATTCTAATTAAAGGGATTTAACCTAGGTTGAAATGTTGACACATAATTGCATGATTATAAACTGTCCCCGCAATACAGGTAGGTATAACTAGTGCAGGAATTTATTTTTACTAATTAAAAACCTCTCCAGGGCGTTAAACCGACTAAATAGAATAAAAATCGTCAAGCACTATTTTTTTGTGAAGTACCCACTCAACACTTTAGCATTAATCTGCTAAATTTCAAAGTTTTTGCCAATTGCTTGTGTCAAAAGCCTGTAGCATACCTACTTCCTAAACCTACTAATGGTTAAAACGGTACTAAATTCGTCACTGCTCGTCAATATTTTTTAGAACAATGCTTTTTATCAAGCCTTTCATTTTTACCTTTGGAAATACTCATGGATACCAGGCCGTTTTGGACTGTGAGACCCCGGGGGGTGGAAAGATCGAAATCATCCCGGCCTACCTACTAAAGCTAACGGCGTTCCTAGAATCAAGGCCTATGTTTTCGCTCTCCAAAGGGATGCTCCGTGACCCTAGGAGCCTATATCCTTACCTAAGGTATTTTTGAATGAAAATTAGACCCCTTCACTGTTTCACTCCTGTAACGCAGGGGCGTTTTACAAACATGTGATTCACGGACACAAATGACACCCAGACTCAGAGCAAGTACCTCTGGTTTACACAAAGACACTATCCCGACCCTGAAACCGAAACCGGGGACCCGCAATTAAAAAAGGTGGCGCATCTAACCCTTAGACCAACAAGACAGCATCTTTACCAAAATTCATCAAAATCTGCTTCACCAGATTACGCCTGAAAGCGTAAATCACAAAAAGGTACTAAATATTACGACAATATTTACGAACAACAAAATACAGATGTAAAAGCTGCCTGGAATAAAGGTTGCTCAAAACATTCGATGTTGCTAAGATCGTAAAGCACTCACCATTGACATTACTTCTCAGGTTATCTTCCCCAAGTATCGCACTCACACTGAACTTGAGCAACGGCTTCTTCTGCTCAGAGTAATCTTCACAGCTCCTCACAAGGTCCTCAGTGAAAGCCCTCCCGTCTCCCTTCTCCGCTTCGTCCCCAGAGTTCTCCTGGTAGCTCAAATTGAACCTCTTCTCTAACTCCTCTAGCCTCCTTAGCCCAGAGCGCTTGCAGGCAAATGGGGGACAGTCCGCGCCACAGTGACAACGCCTAACCATCGGAACGTTTAACACTTCTTTGTCCCTACCCTCATCGTTCCTCTGGTAATACTCGTTAAAATACTCGTTCTTAACGTTGTATTCGTCATCGCGACTCTTGGAATCGTCATCCTCTATCTTGGAATCGATTATCGAGTCGTCATTCCGATTTTCTTCGTCGATTTCATTAGTTTTGGCCTCTTCCATCTCTGGACTGTTTTCTCTGGACCGTTCGTAGCTTTGTCTAACGTAGTTCTCGATCTGCTGGTTGAAATACTGATGTTGCAACTCAGTTTTCTGCTGGTGCAAGATGTTTTCGACTAAAAATGGGGAATTCATATTGAATGGTCCGTTGGTCTTGTTGTAGCACAAGTTCTGTATAGTTTTCAACATAATTTCTCGATCCAAGTTCTTTCCCAACGAGTTCAATTTAAGTCCGTTTTTCAAATCCGTTGGGTACATAATACGTTTGAAATTAACCGTTTTATCACAATAACCGTATCGCTTTTTATCGTTACATCACTATTCGGTTATTCATAGACACGTCTGTACTCATTTATGGTGGAACATCGACTGAGTAAAAGGGAGTGGTTCTTTAGAAAGGGGCGTATATCCGAACACGGGGTGGCTTTTTGGCGCGCTTTTGTGGGGGCGACCGGTTTAAACTGAGCTCCCCTTCCCCTCTGCCCTTTGGGTTTGTCGACTAGACTCATGAATACGTTCGCAGAGGTAGAGTTCTTCGATAATGGACGGTGTTACGACTTACAAATACCGAAATTCTGTTGGTTATCTTTTATATTTTAGGTGATAAGGTTTATTTTGGTTTGTTGGGAGTGAATTTGTACATTTGTGTAGAAAATGGGAACTCTTTACGTCTGTGTGCAGTCATAGAATTGAAAGGGTGTAAGTTGCTTTTTTATCGAGTTAGTTCTGCCCACCGGCTCCGCCCGCCTATTGTTCCATTTGAACTCCATTGAACAATAAAATAATTGTTATATCAGAATAGTGGGTTTTGATAATGATTAAGAGTCATAATACAGTTAAATTAATAATTGTTTGTGCGTTTGGTGACGGATTTACAATACTTTTTCCAATTTCTTTACCAATTTCATCCGGAGGGCGTCGAAAGAGTCGACTAAAGAAACTGATAAATTTTGAAATAACGAAGGAATTTGATACAAAACCCTGTGCCAACCCGTCTGGCCAGCGTGGCACAGTAAGCTAATGTCCTATATATGATTGGAAGAGGTTTGCCTCAGCTGTTGGTCTTTTATAGGCCTAGACGTTGATGAAGAGATACATTTATATTAACTGGATTCTCGATGAATACAGCTTTAAAACTAAATATTACATCATAATCGGTTCATCCGTTCTAGAACTACGTAGAAACTTACCCACCTCTTTGTCGGGGGTAAATAGCATTGCAGAACTGTTATTCCAACGAACATGAGTATTTTTAATAATGCCGTAGCAACCTGCCTACGCGGACTACGGAGTCGTAGCACTGCCTACGGCGTAGTATACCTTGCTAATACTTTTCAGCTGCTGAGTCGGCCCTCCTCTAACTACATGGAGGGTAAATAGCCTACAGTGCCAGACTGGCCAGACGGGTTGGCACAAGGTATCGCATCAATTCCCTTCTCTTCAGACATAATTTTGTGCCTATTTTTAAGGTACTAATTATATTATAACCTTTAGCTAATACTCTGTCTATAATAGAATTAGTTTTACAGTATTAGTAAGTACCTACGGTGTGGTGACTGATTTAGAATACATAGTGTCACCACCCCATTCCAACCTGAGGGTGTCGTAAGAGCTGACGAAGGAAATGACAAGACCGATAACCTAGCCGCAAGAGAAGGAAATCTTGATACGAAACTCTGTGCCAACCCGTCTGGCCAGCGTGGCACAGTAGGCTTATTATCCTCGAACTGGAGGAGGCTCGGCTTAGCAGTGGGTCATGATGAAGCCTTTATAACCTGCAGTAAATTGCATTCCTTACAATCCACTAAGTTCACGATACCGTATAAATCCTATTATTTTTCATTTCATACATAACTCAATTGCGTCTGTTAGCCAAGCCTAAAAGAAAAAAGGATATATCCTAAAGAAAAAATCGTTCCAATTTCAAAATAGGCCACGCCCCGCATTGTTATTGGCTGTTAGGGAGTCTATAATCTATTGCTTCTCTCTTAAACAATTTTAGACTTTAAACTTTGGGCGTAAAGTTGATTTTGCCTTGACAATTACAAGAAAGGTATGAATTTTATTCGTTTATCCTATATCGGAATTAATGAGGTAGATACTTCGAAGATTAGTTCAGAATTATTGTTGCTGAATTTTATGTCAATGTTTTGGTAGAGCTCAAGGGAGATCGTTGGAGTGGATACCATTTTGTGGTGACGAATTTAGATGTTGATGATTGCAGCCCGTAAATGACCCTATACTGAGTCGGGCCTCCGCCAAGTTAATAGAGGGCCTGGTTAGCACATAGTTTGTATCAAGTTTTCTTTCTCTTTCGGCTGTTTCCAGCCTTGTCATTTCCTATTGTCAGCTCTTACGACACCCTCAGTTTGGAATGAGGTGGTGACACAATGTATTCTAAATCCGTCACCACACGGACCTGCAAGTTTATTATAGCGAAATTACTGCCACGCTGGTAAGATGGGTTGGCACAGGGTTTGCTTCAAGTTTCCTTTCTCTTATGGCTCCGTACGACACCCTCAGGATGGAATGGGGTGGTGACATTGTGTAGGCAAAATTCATCTCTCTGCTAGATGGAGCGACGATCTCCAACCGGTTTTTGGCAGCAAATAGACTTTGTCGTCGTGGTTTAGGCCCATAAATGACCCACTACTGAGTCGGGCCTCCTCCAAATTCATGGAGGGAAATTAGCCAACTGTGCCACACTGGCATGGCAAGACGTGTTGGCACAGTGTTTGTATCAAGTTTTCCTTCTCTTGCGGCTAGGCGATCTGCCTTCTGCGTTCTTTTAGTCGCCTCTTACGACACCCACATGATGGTATGGGTAGGTGACATAGTGTATTCTAAATCCGTCACCATATGGAAAATGGACTTCATGAGAAAGCAATACGATTGAAAAAATCTGTTGCCCGATTAACCTCTTTCGTGTAAAGTCCGTGACAAATTGTGTTCATAGCGCATTCGCATTTGAATAATGTGTGGGGTTCGATTCTCGTGTTGGTCACGGTTTGGGGAGCTCCCGGGAACAATACAGCTGCACGCTTCTATTTTGTGGCGGGATAGATAGACGAATTTTGTCTTCACCTAAACTGGACATGGAATCATTATGTCAACCATAAGTTCCATACTTCTGTCTCTCCCTAGTTTAAAAGAGGGAAATTAACCAAATTTGCCAACTGTGCCAGTGCGCATCCGTGTGATGACAGATTTAGAATACATACTGTCACCACCCAATGCCATCCTGAGCGTGTCGGGATAATTAACCGACTGTGCCACGCTGGCCAGACGGGCACAGGGTTTCGTATCAAGTTTTCCTTCCCTTGCGGTCAGGTTAACGGCCTTGGCATTCATTTTTGTCACCCTTACGACACCCTCAGGGTACACTATCTAAAGGTATTTGGGATCTCCTTCACCAGTTGACAAATTCAAATTCAAAACCCATTTTGCAGACTGCCTCGTTGGTCTAGTGGTCAGATGTGCCGCCTTTGGATCAACGGGTCCCGGGTTCGATTCCGGGGTCGGGCCAGTGTCTTTGTCTAAACCAGAGGCACTGGCTCGGAGTCTGGGTGTCATTTCTATCTATAATATGTATGTATTTACAAAAAAAAAATGTATATAAGTAGTTTATCATCCATCTCGTTACCATAACACAAGCATTAAGTTGCTTAACTTGGGACGAGATGGCGTTGTGTGAAATGTCCAAGGATATTTATTTATTTAATCAAGTTGGCTCATTAGAGCTCTTTTGACAAGTCAAACAACAAAATAATATTTAATTTAAAATTTACCATCTACCACCGGTTCGGAATGCAGTTCTACAGAGAAGAGCCGGCAAGAAACTCTGTAGTTGCTCTTTTAGATCGCCATTTTTAGGTACAAGGCCGTGATAAGACAGTTTGTGAGAGCAAACGCGCGCAATAGTCGCAAAGGGCCAAGGGACAGCTCCAGTCCACCACTTTTAAACTATGTTGTGGTGACTGTCCCACAATAAAATGACCGTCGTAATACTCCGTGTGGTGACGGATTTAGAATACACAGTGTCACCAACCCAAATCATTGTCGCCCTCGCAAGCGCTGGCTGGACGTCGTCAAGTCCGACATGAGAGCCAATGGGCTGTCTGAAAAGGAAGTAGAAGATCGGGCAAAGTGGAGGAAGCTCAGCCGGAAGGCGGACCCTGGCAATAGCCGGGATTAAAGAAAGTTAGAAGAAGAAGTGTCACCAACCCATACCATCTTGAGGGTGTCGTAAGACACAACAAAAGGACCGCAAAAGGATGATCACGTAGCCCCAAGAGAAGGATAACTTGATGCAAACCCTGTTCAAACCAGTCTTGCCAGCGTGGCGCAGAAGGCTAATTTCCCTCTATGAGTCTGGAGGAGGTCCGACTCAATAGTGGGTAATTTATGCGCTAAAACAAATCAACATCATGATCATTTCAGCCTTGGGGGAGGCCCAAGGATTTCCACGAAGGCGGGATCTGCGCCGCCCGCATCGTTTTCCGGCGACCTTAACCAGGCCGTTGGGCCGCCATGTGGGAGGCCTACCAGCATTGCGCTCCTATCACCGTCATAATATCATTTATAAATAATTTATTAGATACACGTGACATGAGCGCCGCACGTGGCGCCATCTTTTGTCCCATTCGTTGCGCCCCCCTTGCATTTCGACACGCAGATTTGATTTGTCATAATTATTAATTTTTATTATATTTATAGTCTTTAGCGAATTTAATGGGTGATTTAACGGTGTGATATTAATTGTATTCAAATGCGTCACGGCGGATGACAATTTAAAATGGTTTGTGAACCGGTTATAGATCGGAGAAAGGGTGTTAGTGTTTGACGTGTGAGCCTCTGAGTCTGACCGTGGCTTCTAAATGGTTAAACACATGTTGACGCAGTTTTTTTCTTCACAGCAATATCTGCTCGGCCATTTGACGAAAGTCAATTTTTTAAGTTACTTTTGTGTGAAAATATTCTTAACAAAGCTTTTTCACATAGTTAACTGTTTTAAAATGCTGCATATGGTGACGGATTTAGAATACACAGTGTCACCACCCCATTCCATCCTGAGGGTGTCTTAAGAGCCGACAGAAGGTAAAACTTTACTCAACAATTTTATTATTTATTTATTTATTTACAGTCTCGTTTGAGCACGCATTTGTACAGTACATATCAACACCTCTGTTGGTTGGTACGCTCTTAAGAAATATATCGTCAACCTTTTTCTACAACTTTTAAACCTACTACTTAATCATATTCTATTCATATCTCGGCCGCAAGATGAAACCCTGCGCAGCATGTGACAGTCAATTTAGTGATGGCGTTCAGTGTACCAACTGCAAGAGAGAACTGGACTTACTGGTGCGCAAGCATATCTGAATCTGTCTGGAGAAAGCTGGGAGCTGACAGAAGGACTGTTTGGAAATACCCAAAGTGCAGAACCCTTTCACCTTTTATTATACATAATAGGTATCTGAAGTACCTACGTAAGCCAAAAATCCAAAGCCAAAATTTATTTGAACACGGACACGGCAATTATTTTTATTTATTTATGACATCCAGTAGTTGTTTTACATAAAAATATGATAAGTATTGTTAAAGTCATCTAATGTAAATGCACAACCCATAATCATTTAATAGATCGTCATGCCTAAATGACCAAATAACTAAGTGAAACCGGCCTTAACAGACCAATCCTATCACTACATTTAAAGTGATGAGAAAACTGAACACAAATACAGAATATTTAATTTGAAATGAAATGATATTTAATTATATTGTTTGTAAAAATATGATATATATAATAATTTATTTAAATATCAAATTTAACTGCTAGCGACATCTACTTGTGAGTAGAGATAATTACTTTAGTAGCGACATCTATTGTGAAGCAGTAAAGCTTAAAAAAATTTCTAGTTTAATAGTAAGAAACAAGATGGCGCTATACTAAATTTGCATATTGAAACAATTTGAAAATTAATCATCCTTTCAAATTTAATTAAAATAAAAATGTACTTTGAATTCTAATATCCATGTCATTACCATAGTCAGTGTGGTGACTGATTTCGAATACATGGTGTCACCACCCTATTTCATCGTGAGGGTGTCGTAAGAGCCGACAAAAGGAATAACCTAGCCACAAGAGAAGGAAGCCTTGACCCGAGACTCTATGCTGCGTCTGTAATCTGCACAAATAAATAAAATTGGAATGTCTCTTTGTAATAATAATATACACAGTACATAGACCTAAATAACATTTTTTTTACATTTTTGTCTGTGTCTGTTCGAGCTAATCTCTGGAACGGCTGGACCGATTTTGACGGGACTTAAACTGATAGCTTCCCCCCGCGGGGAGGGGGGGTTGATCACCCGCGGGTAACATCGCACCAGTGCGAAGTCTGGAGGGGCCGATAGTAGTATTAAAATATAGATAACTAGCGACCCGCCCAGGCTTCCCCCGGATGCAATGATGATACTTATATACTATATTTATCAGATTTTCTCTACAATATTATGGATATTTTATACTTATAAACCTTCCTCTTGAATCACTCTATCTATTAAAAAAACCGCTTCAAAATCCGTTGCGTAATTTTAAAGATTTAAGCATACATAGGGACGGACAGACGACAGCGACTTTGTTTTATAATATGTAGTGATAGTGATAATAGACTCGCAGTTTTCGTATAAATAATCGATATATCGGGTGCTCAATAACACTGAACAGCACTGAGAGATCATATTAAACATCCCTCAAAAAAAAGGATATACATTAATTATGAAAGAGGTCCGATGGGCATGAAAAAGATGAGAACAAAAAAACACATAATTATTGAAACAAGCGTTTATTACAATATGCCAATATACAAAACATTTATTATTCACAGAGCATACACTTTGGTCATTCACACGCACCGAACGAGAATTTCCTATTCATTATATACAGAATAAACAAAAAAGAATTTTGGTACAAGCACTCGACTGAACAACAAATTTGGACTCACCCAAACACTCTCATAATGCCGCAAACCGTGGAAAAACAAAAAAAATACACATTTCTATAAAAAAAAAAACATCTAAGGCGGGATTTTTAGAAACAATATTACTTAACGCTAGCTTGTGAAAGATAAACAGTGATAAATTTAATTACAATTAATGTTGACCATACTAAAACAGAAAGAAAATTGAAGTACAAAATCTGTAAACCATTTCACGGGGTTTTTGGCAAAAATATCGAAAGAAAACAGATCACGACTAATTTATTAATAAAAAAATCAATATATATTTACTTGAACTATTTACATAAACGCTACATATAGTTTAGAACTAATTTTAAGATGCTACGTGCGGCCACAAAATGACTAGCTACAGAAGCCAACGTACATACAACGCGCGTTCGACGCCACGCACACCTTAGACACGCCCTTTGTAATATGTTTTTCCAAAAATAGAGAAACATTTTATTTTTTATTGGAAGGCTATAGTTATGAATGTTTTATTTAACAAATAAATAAATATCCTTGGACATTTCACACAACGCCATCTCGTCCCAAGCTAAGCAACATAATGCTTATGTTATGGTAACGAGATGGACAATAAACTACTTATATACATTTTTTTTTGTAAATACATACATATTATAGATAGAAATGACACCCAGACTCCGAGCCAGTGCCTCTGGTTTAGACAAAGACACTTGCCCGACCCCGGAACCGAACCCGGGACCGGTTGATCCAAAGGCGGCACATCTAACCACTAGACCAACGAGGCAGTCAGTTAACAACTAGATTCTAGTGTGTCGTGCCATATCGCATAAGGCAGTGTTGTAGAGTGTAGCGTAGATATGCAAAATGAGTTTGACTTCTGTAGCTAACCATTTTGTGGTTCAGGCGAGTCCCCTAGCTGATAGATCAAACATAAAATAGCAGTATTAAAGAAGATATTGAGATCGTAACTAAGTTTAAACAATGAAGGCCGCCCACCACGTGGGCCGGTCCTAATCGCGTATCAATTGAAAATGATTAACAAAATTGAACGCAATTCAACACTTATACGCAAGGCTTCGATCAACCACGATCAACTGGCCACAAAAGGTCACAAATTCTAGGGTTCTTATTTATCAGGCCGATCTTCTAGGGCTGATCGCATATCCAATGCTGTCACTTCGTATGGCCATCGTGTTCGCTATTCGTATGCGGTATTTGTGCACCCATCATGTTGGTACCGCACCCACCGGTGGTAAAGACGGAAGTTTTGTGTTTTTTTTTTAATTGTTTGACTATTTGAAAGCATTCATAGGAATTTATTCGAATAAAAACATTTTGACTTTGATATTGGACTAATGTTCCATCCAAATATGACAAATACGCGCATACGAATAACGAACTTATGTGGCATTACAGTGTATTTTTGATCGTATAGTACAGTCCTCGCCAAACTTTATGGCCGCCCTGAATGTAGCCATCGGTGCGAACTTGCGCATCGTACATTTCGTAACCAATACGAACGTAGCACACAAACGCACGGGAAACGAAACGCTTGCGGGTGGCAGCACGCGAGTGCGGGCGTGCCCTGCCTCCACCCCCGCGTACGTCCCGCTGATACCTCATTTTGTGTTCTGCGCAGCATAATGCGGCTACATTCAGATCGGCCATAAAGTTTGGCGGGGACTGTACTAGCTTTCATACGAGATGCAACAAAAAGAATATATAAATCCGGAGTTGTGTGTTTGAAGTATATTTTTAAATGTCAAACATAGTGCTGCAACAAAGTCACACGGAAAATATAACTCGATACTAACCCATCTCGCCACCGTGGCACAGTAGCCAAGTTACCATGTCCATGTATGATTATCCATGGATGAATCTCAAACGCTTCCGATATTTTCGTTACACAAACCCTTTTTGTTGCATCCTGCACGGAGAATAAATAATCGATTTTTGTTATTTATTATTAAATATAACACACGCGAAATTGTCTTGTCCGCTATAGCCGCATACACACTAAATGTTAGATTAGATGTGGATGGAGGGGGTCAATAGTTTTGTGACGCCACATGTTAACATTTAAAATATGTCGATTTTAATCGATTATTTAATAAAAATAAGTAGAAATTGTGACGTCACATCAGGAGGGGGGGTCATAAAAATGTGACAACCCGTGACAAGGACGGGGGGAGGGGTACAAAAGTCCTAAATCCTTGTGACGTAGTTTATGGATGGCCCCTAACACTGGTATTTGTATTAAATCTCTGTACAAAATCAACTCGTGTTATCTTCCATCTCTTAGTTATCTATTTTATAATCAATGTATATCGATTTCCAGAGTTTTCCAGAGCTATTTATTAATTTCAATCACATTTTTGTGCATGGCAACAATAAGACAGTCCATTTCGCGCGCAATTCGAATGTCAAAACGATCGATAAGTCTATCGATGAAAACGGTTACGTAGCCAAATATTACGATCAATAAATTATATTACACATTTGATAATTTTTATATGTATACTATATATTTTATATACTGAAATAAAAGAGAGGATTGATAATTAAATAAAATGTATGATTTAGTTTTAAAATCGCTGTGCGTGAGACTGGTATAATAAATAACCAACATTTTTAATGGTACCGTATTGATGCTTCCTGTTTGCGGACAAACATCCTAAACTACTTTATCGATTTTAATCAAATTTGCAAACCGTGTGCAGTTTGATCCAACTTGAAAGATAGGATGGCTTACATTTCAATTTATAGTCGCAATATTATTGTATTGCAAATTATTTGTCTATTATTTGACCGTCACAATTATATATTAGCTCCAAACGATTCTAACAGATGGCGATATCTGTTGATTGAATTTAATCAGTATTCAATAGATGGCGCTATGTTAAAAGTTATATCAACGTATGTTAATGTTAAATGTATTATAACAAAATCCTTGGCCACAGCAACGTGGGGCCGGGTCTGCTAGTAACATTAAATTATGTGAGATTACTACATTTCAATTGCTAGATGGGTCAATGCCCGTGCAGTGACCGATGTCACCAACCCACACCACAATGAGGGTGTCGAGAGAAGACTGAAGGACCTGGCTGCAAGAGAAGGAATGCTTGATACACGCTTGACTCTGGTGGAGGTGCGATTCAGTAGTGGGTCATTTATGAGCTGAAACGGCGATGAAATTCATCTGGCCTTACGTTAACTTCTCTAGCCGTCGTTAATTTAAGTTTTAAACATCTTTTGTTATTAAAAGTTTTTTATTGTTTTTTTTATTTACGAACCCCTACACTAGGTGCAACATATAAACATGAAATTCACCTAATGACACCCAGACTCAGAGCAAATGCCCACAAAGACACTTGCCCGGCCACGGAATCGAACCCGGGACCCCGTGATCCAAAGGCGGCACATCTAACCCCTAGTACAACAAGTCAGTTGTGGAAGTAGTCTCATTAACGTAAATGCTCAACGGAACACCAGCCTCACTCACAACGATTCACATAAAGATACTAAACTAAAGAATAACTTACGAGTTAAAATGATTAAACCTTACATTTACAGAGTGGGTTAAGTGCTACACGACGCACTTGCGCGGTGAAGTGGCCGCCGTGCCGCCAACGATAATTATTATCGTTGACGCTAAATTATCGCTAAATGTTAAAATATCGTCATCATTTATCGTTGACGCCAAACGAACTTACTTATCTAACTTATCGTTTACATCCAAATCAATCAATAACTATAGATGTAGTGTAGATTTACCTCCATAACTTGGTGGAGGCCCGGCCCAATAGCCCAACAAATGCACCCATTCAAACTACAAACAAGTCTGGCGACCGACCACCCCTAAACGGCTGCACCGCTTTCGATAAAACACAGTGACCACGACACCGCGCTAGCTAACCACAAAACTTGAACCTTACATGAAACAATTTACAAAACGTTATATATATTACAAGCTACTCACTAAATTTAAATCTAAATTAATCGGATTAACTGTATCACCAAACCAATATAAATATAAACATATATTTCGTTATACTCAATAAATTGTTAAATCACTAATTAATAATTACATTAGCTGCACTTACACTAACGGAGCGTGGCTCAAACGCTGATGGTAAGCGCATACTACATGCCGTGGCAATTCATAGGATTTAACACCAGAGAGAACATCCTGATCCGTCTTATTTAGAAGCGAGAAACTCTTTAGAATACCCAGTGTCACCACCCCATTCCATCCTGAGGGTGTCGTAAGGCCGACAAAGGGAAATGACAAGGCCGATAACCTAGCCGCAAGAGAAGGAAAACTTTATAGGAAACCCGTCTTGCCAGTTTTGCGTAGTAGGCCTATTACCCTCCGTGTAGTTGGAGGAGGCCCGACCCAGCAGTGGGTCATTTATGGGCCGAACAGCAGTAGTATGTAGAAACTTAAAAGCCTAATTGTAATAGCGACATCTGTTTCCAAAAAAGAGTACTATCTCAGTTTAATGACAACACAGACAATTTTATGACCGTAATACATTAATGATTAGAATTGAAACCATAGTAAATCCTATGAAATATATCGCAACAGATTGCGAAGCCACAAAATCCACGCTCCACCTAATACCTAACATTCCAAATCATATCACAAAATGAGAAAAATGGAAGATACAATGTTAAATATACCCTATTTGTTTATTATAAAGTTCACTTTACTTAAAAGTCTCACCCTGAAAAAGAAAAAAATCAACTAGGCAACAGCTTTTATGCTTCAAACATACATAAGGACACTCGCAAAAGACATTTTTCCAACAAATTAACTATATCGAAATTGGTTCAACCATTTATTGTGATTCCGGCTCCGATACCATAGACAAGGTGTTATACAGGATATTTTTTGAAATAGTGTTGTTTACATCCGTATTTGGAATAGATAATACATTCTCATAATCTGCTAAGGAAAAATAGCAGTGAATTTCAATGACTTATATGACATTTATAGTGTAGTATTTATCGTTTTGTTTGAGGACCTTAAACTTTCTTTTTAACAGTCTTGAGAAAATCACCCTGTAAGTGTAAGTATCATTCTAATGTAGTATCATTTCACGAGTTTAAGTGCTATGAATACACTGACAGATAGACAGACCTCATTGTCAAGGTGTGTCTGTCTGCATCATAGCTTCTGAACATATTTCTCATATTTTTATAGACCCAATTCAGTTATTATTAATTGAAAGGTGTCCTAATCGAGTGTCATAACAGGCTGTCCATTAATCACGTGAGGCTCGAAAGGGGGGGGGTCCGGTAAAAATCACGAAATATAACAAGGGGGGTTTATGAAGATATCATGTTTATTTATTTATTTGTAGTGTAAACCTGTGTGTGTAAGATTCTTTGTATGTATTTAAAAATACACGTGATTTTTAATGGGGGTGCGTAGTCTTGCACCTCACCACGTATCAACAAGGGGGAGGGGGGTGTTTAAAAATGTTAAAAAAAGCTCACTAGATTAATGGACAGCTCCTAAGGTACGTTTATCATGCCCAGCCGTTTCTAGATTTTAAACATTCTTTCTCGTTCTATCAAGGTTTTTTAAACAAAATGTTGCTCGGATCGTGTATCGGGACAACTAGACAAGTGTGGCAAACGATTTACAATATCTTTTATTGTGTCACCATTCCGCTCCATCCCGAGGGTGCCGTAAAAGGCGACTAAAGCAAAATGACCAGGAAGAAAACCTGGCCGCAACAGAAGAAAAACTTACACAAAATTCTGGCCAACCTCGAGTAGTAGGCAAATATTTATCCCTAAAAATATGGGGGAGGCCAAATTGAGCAGTAGGTCTTTAACGGGCTGAGAAAACGGGTAACTTTACAGAACATTTTATTTAAAAAAATCGGTGGGATTAGGGTATATATTATCTATGTATATATTATAAGCTATTTCATTTATTTCTTTATATACTCAGCCCATAACAGACCCACTGCTCAGTGGGGCCTCCTCCATTTTCCCGGAGGGAAATGTGCCACGCTGAACACTGTTAATATTATTATGATGATTTATTGATTGCTCCATTCGACGAGTCCCAGATAGGTCCGAGCAAAATTTTATTTTATACCAAACGGTAGTGAGACTTTATACTAGTTTAAACGTCTATAGGGATATTAGGTTGCTTGGACAGCCTTCTCTGTTGCGATTCACCAATAATCCCAATATCACTACAGACCAACTATACCATTTAAATTCGTTACAATCAATCACATACGACTATAATTTAATGAAAGGCACTTTAGATATAATTAAAATCGAGGTCAAGATCTACCTTGCAATGTGGTACTGTATGTGGCGTGAAGATAAAATACATTCTTGCAATTCACTGTCGGACAAAATGCATTCTTGCAATGTCACTTAGATATGATGCATTTTTGCAATTTCACTTATCAGATAGGATGCATTCTTACAATAAGATACGACTTACAAAATGCATTCTTGCAATCCAAAATATCTAACGACATATATTTCTGTTATAAGTAACTGGCAATATGCATTTTTGCATTACACTGTCAGGCGAAATGCATTTTTGCACTCACGGCAAAAATGCATTCTAGTAATACAAAGTACCGGGCAATATGCATTCTTGCAAGACGAAACGCATTCTTGGACGAAACGCATTCCTGTGTTTCTCAACCAGTCGCCGTTGATGAGCGCTTATGTTCAGTAGACCTTTTAGGCACTTACAATAAACTTAGAATAACTAGACCCGCTTACTCCTGGCCACTCGTCGGTCTATCCGTATGGGCGAGGTGACCGCTTGTATCATCTCAGCGATGTGGGTGTCCACGCGAGGCTTCTGAAGGCGCTTGGCCGATCGCGTCCGGAACTTGGCGGACTCTTGGTTTAATACGAAGTTGGGGGTTAACGTTTTTATGCATCTGTAACAATTCATTTATCTATACTTTAATATTATAAAGACAAAGATTGGTATGTAAGTATGTTTGTAACGAATTGGCTCAAAAAGTAGTGGACAGATTTAAAAAAATATTTCACCATTTAAATGAAGAAGAAGAAACTTAAACATAACTTAAATACAACATTACAGTACAAATGGCGGTCTAATAAAAATGAATGCCACATTATCACTGATAAATATAGGCTATTTTAATAGCAAGAAAAAAATAAGGATCCCTACTAAAACGTGTTAACCCGGCGAAGCCCGGACGGGCCGCTAGTATTAAGTTAATTAGTCAAACCCAAAAGGAACTTAATTTACATGGATTCCATGACAAAACTCTTATATTAAGTCGGTACATAAGATTGCAGTAAGCGGGTACCTGGCGGCCTCCTGCAGCTTCCGGGCCAGCAGCTCGTTCTTCATGTTGGCCGCGGCCAGCTCGCGCCTGAGCTGCGCCTTGGTCTTGGTGCCCGCCGGGTGCAGCAGCGGGTGCCGCCGCAGCCGCGCCGCAGAGGGCCGCAGCGCGGGGTCCGGGTCCACCATTTTCTGCGCCACATTATTACTATTACTTTGGAATGGGGAATGGCTTTATTTATCAGCATTTATGTGGTAAAACACACTATTGATTAATTGCACTATCATATACAAATGTCAATTTATATTACATAAAAAATTTAACACTTCAGGACTTCTACAATTATTTATTATATTAATTACTCTGTCTTACGCCACGGCGGCGGTCAACTCTTCATCAGGCTTACGAATATTCGATCAGATCGTCCCAAAAAAGTGCTCAACGCTGCTAAAGAAGTTTTCACTTCAAAACAAAACCCTGGTATCGCCAGTATGGCAAGGGCAGTTCGAATAACAAACGACACCCGGACTCAGAGCAAGTGCCTCGGCTTTACACAAAGACAATTGCCTGACATTAGAATCGAACCGGTGATCCGTGATCAAAAGGCGGCACATCCAACCCCTAGACCAACAAGGCATTAATAATAATAGCAGTGACAGTGTACCTTGAGCAGTTCGTTGAACTCGTTGGAGAGGTTGGGCAGCGTGGGCAGCTTCCCCGCCCTGATGTCGTGCCACTGCTGCCCGTTCTTCGGCAGGGGGCCTCCCCCAGCCGCCTCGAACAGCGTCAGCCCTGGCAGATAGGAGAAAGTCATTATTGTTGTTTTAATTTGGATATATTAAAAAAATACAACGATTGCTAGAAAAATGCACGGAGCTTGTATTTAAGTAATTATAATATTGGAGGTTAACAAGCTTACACTGGGTACACCACAGAACAGACAGTATATAGTGTTGCCAATTTATAACAACTATGGCTGCGTTCTCGTATTACCAACAGTTATTAATAATTAAATAAAAAAAACTACACCGCCCATACATGACCCACCGCTGAGTTGGGCCTCCCCCAGTTACGTGCAGGTTAATTAGCCTACTGTGCCATTCTGGCCACTTCTTCCTCGCCAATTTACACCAATTCAATATCTAGTTGAACAGAATGTTTAACGTGCTGGATATAAGATAGAGACTCACCGAACGCGAATATGTCCGCCTTGGTGAGATGCGTGTAGTCCTCCTGCAGCACCTCCTTGGGCAAGTAGCGGCAATCGCCCTCCTCCACAGAGGGCGCCGAGAGGCACGTCACGTGGCCTAGGTCGCCTGAACAAGTGAACGATTGAGTGAGTGAACACTTGTACCCATTAAATTGGACACAAGTATTTATATTATATCGAACCGCAAAGTATTAAGTAAAAATAACCGCTATTGGAAATTTAAAATTAGTTAACTCATATAACATATGAGCAACTATCACGCGACACCGGCAACAATTGAGAAGATTCCGGCAGATTGCCATAAAGAATAAATTACAATTCCTTTTGTCAAATCTTCTCAGCAGTGCTCGCGTTTCGATCTGGTAGTAGTCCGTCTAATACCTTATTTAATATTTTTAAGGGTCCATTGGTACTATCCCTGTTTCCACCCTGAGGCACTCACCGATCTTGTAGCAGTGGTCGTGGTGCGGCGCGTCGTCGTCGTCGTAGCCGTCGTCCGAGTCGGAGGCCGGCGCAGGGTCGCCGCAGATGAAGATGTTCCCGGGCTTGACGTCCATGTGCACCAGCTGCAGCGAGTGGATGTAGGCCAGGCCGTGCGCCACGTGCGCCAGCAGCAGCGCCAGCTCGGGCTCGGCCAGGGGCCCAGACCCGCGCTCCAGCGCCTGCTGCAGCGAGCCGCCGCCGCAGAACTCGTTCTGGATGATCATGTGGTCGTCCTCGGCCCAGGCGGAGTAGTAGCGCACCACGTGCGGGTGCCTTCCTAACGCGGCGTGGGCGTACACCTCGTTGAGGGCCGCGCGCTCGGCCACGGAGCCCGCCACGGGCCGCAGCGAGCGCTTGAGCGCGTACACGCAGCCGTCCAGCTTGTTGGCGCACTTCGTCACCACGCCGAACGAGCCGCGCCCCACCACGCCCAGCTCCACGAACTCGATCTTGTAGCGCGAGATGTTCGACTCCTGCGCCGCGAAACGTTACGCTATAGTGCGTCCGCGGTAGGAATGCACTGAATCACCAGTGCACGTGCAGGGTAGCTGCCGAGTCTGGGTCGGTTTGTGGCAACATTATACGAGGGTGAATCAAAAAGTTCTTAGAAGTGCATATATATGAAACCTTTTTGGATCAAGTTCGATATTCCAATTAAAGAGTGTCTATCACACTATATTTATGCAGACTGTCACTTGTTTTTGTCAGTTCGTTCGCATGTAATAAATGTTTTTGTGCAACGAGTTGCTAAAAACTCAAAATTATGGATAAAAGTGAGTTACGTGCGGTGATAAAATATCTCAGTTTGAAAAAAATGTCTACGAAGGAAATTTTTTTGGACATTCAGCAGACATTAGGGGGTGATGCTGTACCCTATTCTACGGTTGCGTACTGGGTGGCTGAATTTAAAAGAGGTAGATCAAGCTGTAAAGATGACCCGCGTTCTGGGCGGCCTTCAACCTCCGTTACAGAAGAAAATGTCAAAAAGGTTGAGAATCTGGTTTTGGAAGACAGAAGAATGACTATAAAACATATAGCTGAGATCCTAAAGATATCTTTTGGTAGCGTTCAATCCATTTTAATTGATTCACTGGGGTTCAAAAAAGTGTCTGCAAGATGGGTGCCACGAATGTTAACCGACGAAAACAAAAAGCGACGTTTGGAAATTTCCAAGCGTAATCTCGAAATGTTCCAGCGTGATTCGGATAATTTTTGCCGTCGTCTTGTCACCATGGATGAAACGTGGGTCCACCATTTTGATCCTGAAACTAAAAGACAAAGCATGTCTTGGAAACGACCATCCTCTCCATCCATTAAGAAATTTCGAGTTGCTCCTTCCGCTGGCAAAGTTATGGCCTCTGTGTTCTGGGATAGTGAAGGAATCCTTTTTATTGATTACATGCCAAAAGGCCAGACGATAACTGGACCCTATTATGCAAATTTAATCCCGAAAGTGCGTGAAGCGATTAAAGAAAAACGTCGTGGAAAACTGTCGTTGGGCGTGTTGTTCCTTCAAGATAACGCTCCTGCCCATCGATCGGAAGTTGCGCTCAACGCAATCCGCTGTGCTGGCTTCAATCTCCTTGACCACCCACCATATTCTCCGGACTTAGCCCCAAGTGATTTTCACTTATTTCCAAAATTAAAAGAGGAAATTCGTGGAACAAAATTTCACGATAATGACGCGGTTATAGCTGCCGTAGAGGACTTTTTCGAGAGTCAAGAAAATAATTTTTTTTCACAAGGAATAAGGAAGTTAGAAACGCGTTATTCTAAATGCATTGCATTGGAGGGAGATTATGTAGAAAAATAAAATATTATTATTTAAATCTTTGCATTTTTTAATATTGATTCCAAGAATTTTTTGATTCACCCTCGTAAAATACAGCTGAGGTCTATTTGTTTGTTTGTTTGTTTGTCAATGTATTTTTGCTTGCCACAATAAAGAATGTGTCTATTCACCTTGGTGTTGAAATTCAAACAACTAGAAATTAAACACTTTTTAACGGATTTATCGCGCAAAAATTACATCATTCAATTCCATTAAAAAAAATGAGTTTAATTTTAAACAACTTCTATTCTCATTGCCTTTTTGTTCGTTCAGAATACAATACGAACTGCTCTCTCGGATACACACATACAATTGCTGTTTTTTGTACTTTACGATCCACAGTCTTAAAGTACTCGAAAACATAACAAGTTACTTTTCTTTCTTCGCCAAGAATTACAGAACCAATTTTATCTTTATGAATTGGTTAGGTATATTAATAGGATAAGATACAACCGGTGCGTTCGAAAATATGCCTCCAACTGATTACTGTAAACATGACTTTAAAATTAGGACCTGTTTGATAGGCAAAGTTGCTAAGGCTGCATTCTTAACGCGAACGAAGTATAACGGTAGTAGGATAACCCTAATAATCAGTAATCACTCCCGAATCAATCTAGACCTTGACTAGACTAGACTTGAGAAAAAACGGCAAGGCAGATATGAACTGAACTTACCCTCAACCTCTTAGCTGGCTGCTCGGGAGTGGCGTCTCCCCACGTGGGCGTTTTGGACAGCGCCCGCTTCTTCTTGTTCATTGCTTGACCTAAGCATAAAAAAAAATAAGAATCCTCACACATAGAAACTATCTTCAGAGTATATATTTGAAAAAATCGCAGACAAGACACAGACAAACAATGCAAATACATATGTGACACATTTTTTTGTCGTGGGGGCTATTATCTGATCACGGTTAGCGCAGTGGTTGAGCGATCGGCTGCTGCGCAGCATGTCGCGGGTTCGATCCCCGCACGGAATAAATATTGGTACGACCTACAAGTATTTGTTACGGGTCTGGGTGTTTTTCTATCTATAATAAGTATGTATTTACAAAAAAAAATGTATTTAAGTAGTTTATCATCCATCTCGTTACCATAACACAAGCATTAAGTTGCTTAGTTTGGGACGAGATGGCGTTGTGTGAAATGTCCAACGATATTTATTTATTTATGAGACAGCTTCGGACAAGATTGACGGACCTTAAAAGATCGCCACGTGTCTTAGAATAGTTCAAATGCTATCAGCTTAATTTGTATATCCACTGTACTATATAAAATAGCCACAATTTGAATAATGACGGCCCACACTAGTAGTGGGCGTTATTTAACTTAGCTCGTTTAGTCAACGTTGGCGCCAAATGTAAACGCCAACGTTGGCCAGAAATTTGTTAAACATCTAAGTCCCAACGAACGATTTATCTCAGAAATAATACATATTTATTTTGCAATTAAAAAGTCACATTCACAAATATATACTCATCCTTGTCTTACATACTCACTCTGACCATTACAATACAATATCGAAAATTAATCACTGTACATTGCGTTGTATTCAGAGAACTAAGAATTCCGTTGCGCTTTAAAGCCAGTAATGGTTGCTATGATATTCGTTGAGCACTCAACGTTGCGATTCGTTGCGATACAGCTAAGTCGATATTTTTCTATAGTACTGAGGAGAAGTACGTTGCTTGCCATAAACAATAATGTAACGTATTTATTCAATTTTGCCAATATAGATTGTTGGCAAAAAATAATTCCATATACTTAAATATTTCTCATACTAATACATGCCATGTATCGCCTTTGCTTTGCAATATAAATTAGCTTGAAACGGAGGTTTGTTAATTTATCCAGATTGAATAAATTACACCAACCTAGATTTATTTATTAGTAAATAACATAGGCAATATAAATAACGCCACTATACAATACGTTTCATTAAAATATTATTGATGTGATTGTCCATCAGTTTTGAAATATTATCATTCCTTATAAAAATATCATTGCGTTAATATGATATTTTTATTAGAACATATCATAAAGTTAGGTTTATTTGTTTAGACTTTTTAAAAACAAACATGTTATCTTGAAATAAACCTTTGTTTTAATACATAAAATGTAATTTAAAAAATATAAATAAAAATGAACTTATTAAAACTCCAGCGCTCCAGAAAACCTATTCTTATTATTTAATATGGTATCCCTGTGTTCAAAACGTGCAAAATATTATTACTCTTTTGCACTATTGATAAACGGTATACCTAGTGTGAATCAAATTTTAATGACCCATGAGATGCTGAAGATTTGTATGCGGAACTCTACCTTATTTATATGATATTAAGGTCAAAATTTTGCTATAGTGATTAAGAGGCAATAATTTATGCCGAGTACCATTTAAATTGGATGTAATGGAATATTAGACTATCGTATTAGGTTAGTGTGCCTGTAATCACTATCACTACATATTATAAAACAAAGTCGCTGTCGTCTGTCCGTCCCTATGTATGCTTAAATCTTTAAAACTACGCAGCGGATTTTGAAGCGGGTTTTTTTAATAGATAGAGTGATTCAAGAGGATGGTTTATATGTATAACTAGTGGCCCGCCCCGGCTTCGCCCGTGCAAAGCGGGGGTGGGTTATACTTAAAAACCTTCCCCTTGAATCACGCTATCTATTAAAAAAAATCGCTTCAAAATCCGTTGCGTAGTTTTAAAGATTTATGCATACATAGGGACGGACAGAAGAATGCGACTTTGTTTTATACTATGTAGTGATACATGCATAATATTGTAGAGCAACACTGATAAATTTAGATGTTCATCATTGCACCCGGGCGAAGCCGGGGCGGGTCGCTAGTTTCGGTATAAACTAAGGTACCTATAACGCAGACAAAGCCATTTTTAGACAGTGCGCCAAAACTGCTCGTTTAATCGTTTATTTCGCAGTTTATTTTATTAAAATGGCGTTTACTGTGACGTCACAGCACAAGTTCACAACTAGGTAAACAAAAATAGACGGATTGCAAAAATAGACGGTTTTGCCAACGTTGGGAAGGCTGTCAACGCGTTTCGTTGTGTTGGCTAAAAATCACTCAACGACACATGTCTAGCCCACACCATTTGTTGATGAGATCCGCGAACTTTCCCACACAACAAAACGTTCTTCAACATGTTTGCCGGCTACAAGTCAATTTGGTATGCCCAACTTTATCCACATTGTTGTCAGATAATTCCTATACTAATTGCTTTGTAAACTTTGATAGCGCGATGCAGGATTTTTTATTACAACCGCGTTACCATGCGGTATTTCTCGAAGCTGATAGTCCGTACTTGGACGTGACGCGTGCTTACCATCTGGGGTAAAAGGGTTGATGGTAACGGTCGGTCGCCTCTGAACCTTGGAGTCATCCAACTCGTCCGGCGGTAAGCTCCCGAGCGCGCTGTCCTCGTCGCACGACGGCGGGTGCAGGTGGTTGCTGGAGCCCGACGGTAACGCTGGAAAGAGACAAGCAAAAAGGAGCACGTTAACCTCAAAAGTAACTTTACACACAGACACTTGCCCGGCTCCGGAATCGAACCCGGGACCCCGTGATCCAAAGGCGACGCATCCAACCCCTAGATCATTCATATTTATATTTAAGAAAGAAGAAGATTTTTTGCCGGCTACAGAGTTTCTTTCCTGCATTCCGAACCGGACTGGCAAGGCCCAGGAGCGGCCTTTGTGGAAATCTTTGGGGGAGGGAGGTTTGTCCAGCAGTGGACGTCTTTTGGTTGAAATGATGATTTCGAACCGGTGGTAGATGGTAAATATTAAATTTTATTTTGTTGTGTGCTCTAATGAGCCAACTAGTTTAAATGGGTTTTGATTTGAGTTGGTGGTTCGTAGACAAAGTTTTAGCAAAAACGGTTCAGCTGTTTCAAGTGTATCGTAAAACTACATAAGGGGCAAAGATGGGTAATACTCACTGGAAGTGACGTTGAGTCGCGGCGGAAACAGCTTAGTTCTTGGCGGATGGTGCGACGGCGTGGAACACTTCTCCAACAGGGTCTTGGGGGTATGCGGGCTGTCGAACAACCTGCGGAAAGTAACGAGATTAAGATAAAACCTTTACAGTGCACGTACGTTTTTTTAAGTACTAGCTGTAAACTGCGCGAGTTGCTAAGCCACTAACTAAAATAAATTTGCAGGAAAGACATTACACAAATATATTTTTCTTTTCATTCGGAAACCTTCCTGAGCTCATGATGTTCTACTTTGCTGAAGATCATCACATGGTCAAACGTTTATAGACTAAGAGCCCGTGAACCCCAGACCTACGGTATTTTATAAAAGCTGAAAGTTTGTCAGCGCATGCTCTCAACACAGGTAAGAACGATGGACCATTCATGAAGTTTGGGTTACAGTGGCTTTGGCAGGTAAACCTCACTAAATGTGTGTAAAATACCGATCTAAATACGTCAAATAATAAAGGGCGATTTTTTGGTATTACTTTTAGATTATTATAAAAAATCATGTTATTCAGTAGAAATAACAACTGCACAGTGAGGGACCGCGGTAGACATAACTCGCTATCTCACGCGCACCCACCCATATAATAGGTATGCATACTGCCATGAACATTAAGAGTGTCTGGCAAGGGGTTTCCACGATGTTAAGTGTCTGACAATGAATAACATGATTTTTTATAATAATCAAAAGGTAATACCAAAAAATCGCACTTTATTATTTGACGTATTTAGATCGGTATTTTACACACCTTTAGTATTGATATAGATAGATAGATTTAAGACTAGTCGAGTCCCGCGATGTTAACCGCGGTTATTGACGTACCGCGGGGAACGGCGCGGGACGAAGCAAGTCTAAAAATAGCCTCCTTATATCATCACCTACCTATCGGTGAAAGTCCCTTCAAAGTTGGTCCAGCCGTTCCAGAGGTTAGATCATATAGATCGACGGTTATAGATGTTAGCATTACATGCCCTCCGAAGCACGGAGGGAGTTACAAATTATTCTCACCCATCCAACCGCCGTAGCTTAACTTGCAGATAAATTACGTCACACGATAATGGGGAGGGGGGTATCACCAAAGTGTGACATAGTGTGGTATGGGGCATGGGGGGGTCAATAGTTTTGTAACGTTACATGTTAAAATACTTAGGTTGATTTTATTAGATTATTTAATAAAAATAAGTCAATAATTAAAGAAGCTATTTTCTCTTGATTATTTTTAGTCATGCATAACTTTTTAAATATGTGACGTTTTTATAACCGGTTTATAAATATGTGACAACCTGTGACAAGGACGGGGGGGAGGGGTTCAAATGTCCTAAAATTCGTGTGACGTCATTTAAGGATGGCCCTAAAGCAAAATGTACTTGTCGAGTCGTCCCTTCAAATGTTAATTCTTGCCGAAGCCCTTGGGGTAGCTTTTATTAACAATAACTTTTTTTTTCTCCCAAGACACGTGTCTCGGAATTCAGGTGTTCAAACAATGATACAAGTTGCAAGTGTGTGCGTCTATTGTATACGTACTCGTTTGTCAGCACAAAAATAACCCAGTAGTGGGCATAACCTCTCCTTTTGATAGGGGGAATCAGCCTATCGTGCCATATCTCGTTATCCTTGTTTTGTAGGGCTCTTGTTCTATGTCTATCTAGACTTTCCGTCCCCTCGTCTTAAACTCAGTTTGGAATGGGTTGTTGACACTCGAGTTATCTAAATCATTCTTTCTATACTTTCCCTAATCTACTTGCGATGTTCCAGTCTAGTCTTCTCCTATTTACTTATTTAAATACTTATTTTAGGCGTAAAATCGCGCTTTTCTTAACTTCGAATGAAAAAAAAAATCTCAAAGAAATCTATCTGTTGATGACAAACATCTGCTCATTTCAAAACATTTCAGGTGCTGCAATGGTAACTTTTCGTTTAAAAATAACCCTTAAATCTATATCAATAAGACTTTTCAATTTGTGCTGGCGAAATGGGCAAGTACCGGGAGACTGGTGCAAAGCCGTAATAGTGCCATTATATAAGGGAAAAGGGTCACGGCAAGAGTGCATAAATTACCGCGGTATAAGCCTTCTCAGCGTCGTCGGTAAATTGTACGCGAAAGTGTTAATTGAAAGGGTTGTGAATGAAACAGATGAAAAAGTGTGGGATGCACAAGCGGGATTTAGAAAGGGAATGGGATGTACGGATCAGGTCTTTTCCTTGCGGTGCATAGCCGAAAAGTGTTTGGCTAAAACCAAGAAGGTCTATTGCGCGTTCGTGGATCTAGAAAAGGCCTATGATAGAGTGGTGCGGAATGAATTGTGGTCAGCATTGTCCGTGAACGGTGTGAGCAGTATCCTTATACGAGCATTGCAATCTCTTTATAGGGACTCCAGTGCTTGTGTAAGGATAAACGGGGCATACACTGAATTGTTTAATATCGAAAAGGGTGTTAGACAGGGATGTGTAGCGTCACCGTGGCTGTTTAATCTGTTCATGAACAATTGCTTGACAGATTTAAAAGAGAATGAAAGTGGGTTGAGAATGAATGAGTTACTCGTCAAATGTTTTCTCTATGCTGATGACCAAGTATTACTTGCGTCTTCGGCCGAGGAGTTGCAGGAGATGGTAACTGCTATGAGTGGAGCTTTTGCTAGAAAGGGAATGAAGATTAATGTTAAGAAGACGAAAGTGATGGTGTTTGAAAGAGATGAGGCAGTGACAGTCTGCAATATCGTGATTGGAGATGAACAAGTTGAACAGGTGAATGAGTTTGTGTATCTGGGTTCAAAGTTTACAAGAGATGGAAAGTGTGAGAGTGATATCGAAAGAAGAGTGAATGCAGGGAACATGGTGAACGGAGCTTTGCACTCCTTTATGAGCAGTCGGAAGGTGTCTAACAAGGCTCGTTTGGCTGTGCATGAGGGAGTGTTGGTTCCGACACTCATGTATGGAAGTGAAAGTTGGGTATGGCAGAAGAAACATGAAAGCAGAATAAATGCAGTTGAGATGAGAGCGTTAAGAAGTATGATAGGAGTTAAACTGAGTGACAGGATAAGAAATAGTGAGATAAGGAAGCGTTGTGGTCTGAAAGAAGATGTAGTGACAAAAATTGAGAAAGGTATGCTGAGATGGTTTGGCCATGTCGAGAGAATGAATGAAGAACGATTGACGAAAAAAGTGTATAAGGCGAGTGTGAATGAAAGTGTTGGAAGGGGAAGACCTAGGCGGACGTTTCAAGACCAAATCAGGGACGTCTTGAAAAAAGGCCAGGTCAAGAGTACCCTAAACCGAAGAGCATGTATGAAGGGAATAATGAAAGTGGACGAAGCGAAACAAGTATGTATGGATCGTAGCAAGTGGAAAGAAGTGGTCTCTGCCTACCCCTACGGGAAAGAGGCGTGATTATATGTATGTATGTAATAAGACTCTAACCTTCACCGACCGTATTACCAAGGAAAAATAATAGAAAGGAAATTACCAAGGAAAACTAGGTCTTATTTTAATAGACATACGGTTCAAAACGAACTCAATTTTAAAGCGTTTCTAGAACTCCGGTGTAAGTTTGAATTTCGAATAGCGCGTAATGTTTTTTTCGGCCGATGATCTCACGTGGGTGTAAAGGTTTTTTGCCACACTCTGGCATCAGCTGTTGCGATCATATGTTTTCTGCTTTTGTCATAGCTAACTGTATTTTAACTGAAATTCTTTTGTGTTGTCACGTTCTCAGCCTAAAAATAACCGGATGAAATGAGGTGATGACATTATGTACTTTAGACCAATTAACACGCGAAAATGATTACTTTATGTTATTAATGACATTATTATGTGTAAAATAAATTGCCTTGTTCTAAAGCTCGCGCTTACTGCCTTTTGACCACGAGTTCACGGTTCTATTCGGGGTCGAGTAAACAAACCACTCATCAACCAAAGGCATGGGTCTCTCCTTTCTTTTCCGCCTATGAGACACAAAAATGCCTACTGCACACACTGTTCAAGATTTTTGGGTGTCCATTATATCAGGCAGCTTGTATGCACCACTTCTCAGCCCACAAATGAACCACTGTTGAATCGAGCCTCCTCCCACATGGAGGAGGCCAGCCAGATAGGTTGGCATAGGGTTGTTTCAAGTTTGCGTACTCTTGTGACTAGGATTTCACTAGCTCGTGTGGGGACGGGGCAGAATATTATAACTCCCCACCGCACGCTGGGAAATAACGCGTGTTGTATAAGTCAACCAAACCCAGCATGCTTGGTGGTAGGATCTAATGGTCCACCCTCACACATAAGTCCGGCCAAGCAGTTTTACTGTGTTTCGTCGTGTGTATGTGAGAGCCGGTGCCCGACCTGGTATTTCATTGAATTGCCTGCTCCATCCTATAGCCTGCCGTTGCTTTCCATTACGGAAGCCTAGGGTCAAAGGCATTCAAGTCACCGATAAAAAAAGTCTTAGTATTATATGGGTTGGAACGGAAATTTGTTATTTTCAATTCGCTTGGTACAGCCTTTAAGTGCGATACTGGTGCGTAAAAAAAGCACGCGCAAAGTTTGTAAACAAGTTTGGACAGGTCACCAAAAGAGGCCAGCAGTGATGAGGAGGGGAAACAAACTAGTTATGAACTGTGGCATGTTCAGACAGGTTTAGAAAGACAGTATTATTGCGACTATATTTTGGAGAGTGTTGGGCAGATTAAAATTCCTACTAAGTAATTATCCAGGAGTGAGTTGTATGCTAACATGTAATATTGTATCATGGTTATTATTGAAAAACATATATTCCACTAGCTGCACCCCGCGTTTTTACGCGCGTGGTGATGGTGTGGGCCCAACATGCTACATACTTATAACAATAAACCCGAAAAATGCTAACTAAATAAATCAAGAAATATCGCCTACAAATGTGAGAATTATTAAAAAGTCGTACACCGCGATTTCAAGATCAATTTGCACAGTTAAGATTTCCCCGACTACATCTATCGGGGGGATTGGCGCCGCGACCCCTAGCCAGACATACCACCTCGCCTGGCTGGATGATCATCCCTTTGCGCCTAAAATGGAATTTTATTTTCCATCAGATTTTTTTTACTGCTTACTTCACACATATTGTTATAATTTGGACAATTCACAATATCTTTATAAATTGTAGCCTTTGTGTTGTTCTGGTGTATAAGCTATATTATTGTAAAGTTTAATTACAATCCATCCAGTAGTTTTTATGTGAAAGAGTAACAAAGAAACATACATTCATCCATACTTACCAACTTTCACGTTATTAATATGTATTAGTAGAATGAACACGAAGACATCCAGACCCAGGTTAAATATTATAGTAACACCAGGATCAAGGGATCCCCATGAACCAAGTGCGGTTCTTACAGTCCCTAGACCAACAACTCTACTGTGCCACACTGGCCAAAGGTTGGCAGTTTCTTCTCCTACCAATAGTTATGAAGAGTCATGTATTATTGGATTTTAGCATACCCCTTTCTATACCAATCTGTCCGGTCAGCTTGGTACAGTTCTTTCCCTCTATGACTTAGCAGTGGATCACATATCCTCCAAGACAATAACGAGGAAAATACTGTTATAATATACTTTTTAAACATTTGCCTATTTCCTATTATGCAACAAATATATTTTTTTATGGAATATAATTTCATTTCCACAAAAATAAAATGAAAATATGTTTCAAGACTTTGATGGCAGTTGATAAACCATTTTAAATGTTACTCTATCAAATCATAAAAGTTGATATCCAACTTGAAGAAGTTCATAGCAGTCAGCTATGAAACAACCACCAGTATTGAATCTTGAACTAAAGAGAAGAACCAAAGGATTGGATGACATGGAATGGGGTGCTAACACCATGTATTTTAAATCCGTCACCACACACATACCACCACAATATTTTTTTTACTGAACCAAAAAAAAATTGAAATGCACGATCAAATAAATTGAGATTATTTTCCCACATGATTAGTAATCTCTATTCCACAATGCTTCTTGTATTCTTTGCAAACATTTCTCTTTGAAATTTTGGTCAGTATATTAGACCAAAATTTATGGATAATTATAGGGATAGTACTAATGCTACTATTAATCCTTTGGTTACGATCCAATTATGAGAAGGAAAGTTAGATTAACCAATGATTTGTAATGTTGATTGATCAGTTTGATAATGGAAATATTTCAATACAACTGCAGTTAAATAAAAAATGTAATATTGAAATGCATAGCAAGAATATCACTTAACACAATAGGATAGTGCATAAAAATCTATAGAATCCAGGCTACTGTGGCCAAAGAAAAACAAAATACTACCATTAGTTTTGTTGAAAAAAACATCTAAGAAAGTGCTACATAATACCTTGCATTCAGAATGTTATTTAATATTACATGAATAATATGAATTTATATGACTAATGATCCAACAAGGGTGAGTATTTTATAATTCTCACAATTTGTTGGCTAATTAGAAACCTGATTCATAGCAGAGTTTCGAAATATTCGAGATCATTCCAAATTCAAAAACCATTCCATCCTTAGAGAAATTTAAAAGTGAAAGTTGTTTCATACGGATTTCACTTTGTTTACAAAATAAATAAAAGCTCGGCATTTCGGTTACGGTCTGCACACCACAAAACTTTATGAAGCGTGGTAATTTCCTGTTTGGAACATCACCAAAAATGAAGACATGGCTGGTCTACATACCGTAAAGCTCTGACCCTCTTGTAAGGTGGACTGTGGGAAATTGGTGCCGGCGAAGAGTCTCGTAACCCGTCATCATCATCAAAGCTACTAAAATCCAGCTTCCTAGGCACTATTGAAGGCGGTATGGGACTCAAATTGTCCGAAAATATATTGAATGAGTCTGACATTTCACACGAACTTTCCACAGATAGTTCCGACGAATCGTTCTTGTTATTGAATCCTGTCCTCATTCTATACCACTCAGTCATGATTAACAACACACAACAACACTTTTTAACAACAGTATCACAAAATATCACTATATTTTTCGTTCACAAAGCGTTTTTGCTTTCACGTACAGTAGACAACGTTATGGCGGATGACGCATAGCACCTGTTCGCTTATGCGGCCAATCATAGCGCACCATTTGACCGGTGAGCTAAACATTCAAATTCTATTGGGCGAATTTTTTTTTTTTTAATCGTTGATGCTTTGCTTGTGTTTATTGGTTAGCGTACAGATGTGTTCATAAAATAATATTTCATATTCTGTATTCATTCGTGATTCGATATTTTAAAGCGTAAAAAAAAGGAAACTTTCTTTTTTAAGTTTAATGAAAAATTAGAAGATATATTATGTAGCATACATTTCGTATTATTTATCTCAGCAGGAATTAAAAATGTTACACATTGATAACGTTTGCGGTAGATGACTTTTTAGGTAACACTGATAATACAATTAATCACTGTACATAAACATATTCAACCAACCTTAAACTTAGTCTGTCTTCTGCATATATTTTAAAAGACATATGTAACTACTTGTGAGGTGCAAAGTACTTGTATGGTGCAAAGGGATGATCAGAACTTTAGTCGGCGATTTCCTTACCGTGCGAATTGCTATTTAGGCGCAAAGGGATGATCATCCAGCCAGACGAGGTGTGATGTCTGGCTAGGGGTCGCAGCGCCTGTTCCCTCCGATAGTTGTAGTCGGGGAATCCTTTGTTGAAGTAACGATATAAAACCTCTTCTCATGTAGGCTGTTAGATGTGTCTTTGGTGTTTTGATACTAGGTTTTTATGTTGGCTTGTCAAAGAAGGATTGGTAACTCAAATATATTTTTATTCATGTCTGCAACATAACATGTTTTAATTATCTTCCACTGGCAAACATTAAGTGGTTATGCGCCCTACACGAGAAGAATTATTGTTGTAAATAATGGAGCTATCGAAAATTCAAATTTCGAAACTTGACGGCGAAAATTGGGTATCATGGAAGTACCGCATGTCGGCGATGTTACGTGGCATGGACGGTCTCATGGATATTGTTCAGGGAAAGATACGTAAACCAGAGAAGCCTGAGAAGAGTGATACTATGCAAGGTAAAGCTTTAGAAACGGCGATGGCTACATATCGAACGAACTTAGCCGAGTACTACAAGTTGGAAAGTACAGCTCTCTTATTGATTACGAATAATTTGTTAGACGAAACTCTCGACAAAGTAATAAGGTTCACGAATCCTAAGGAAGTATGGGATGAACTACATAGATTGTGTGGCGGTGTGCCGGTCGCGGAGTAGATATAGTTCCGAATAAAAACACTGGATGTTGGTAAAGTCACTCTCATATATTACACGACACACTTTGCACACATAAAATATTAAAAAGTTGTTAAATAAAAAGAAGGAGAAACGATGGCACAATTAATACAATAGATAGCAGGAATAAAGTAATATAGAACATGTAAAAACCAAATTAATTTTAAAATATAAAAACAGAATTTGAACCGTCAGCGAGAAGCGCGCGAAAAGGAATTCTATAAAAACTATTCAATCAACGGTTGGTGCGTGACGTCACAGCGCCGCGGCCCCGCGCCTGCGCGATCGATAGAAGCTTGACGCGCAGCTTAGGCACGCAACGCTGTGTTATCTATATTAAAGAAAATAGGCCGGACAAAGTGTTCATAAAAATATTTACAGGTGAAATGTATAAAATTATTAAAGAATGAAAATATGCACAAACAGACTTAAACTACTTAAAATTAATTCAATAAAAATTATATTAAATATTAACAAAAAGTAGTCATTCCGCCACAACACCCCCTACCAGAGACCGACATGGGCGAATGTTACTCAGGCGAATAATGGTCTGGGAATCGAACTCTTCGACCTGACCGCGTCGTCTTGATACTGCTTCTTGGGGTTTCGGGTAACTTGGTGGTGGAATGGTAGTGTTGTTTGCGTGTGAGTATGCTTTTGGGAGTATGTGTGTTGTTGAGTACTGTTTGAGTGTTTGTATGCGTACTTGTATTTGTGTGGCTATGTGAGTCATCAAGTATGTAGGCTGGTTTCAGACGGTCTACTGATACTGTGACTGAGTTGCCGGTGATAAGGAGTTTGAAAACTTTGTCTCCTCGTTCGAGGACCTCATATGGTCCAGTGTACGCAGGTTTAAGACTTGAGGCTATTTTGTCGTCTCTAAGATAAACGTGAGTCGATGAGTGTAAGTCTTTGAAAATGAAAACTGGTTTATTGCTGTGACGTGAAGCTGGAGATGGCTGAAGTCGTCTGGCGAAAGATCGTAACCGTGAAATATAGTCGGTCATGTCGAAAGTCATCTGTGAGTCTGGGTGGAAAAAGTCACCGGGAAGTCTGAGGGTTTCACCGTACAGCAGTTCTGCTGGTGTAGCCTTCAGGTCATCCTTGAACGTGTTTCTTATGCCCAATAAGACGAGTGGAAGCGTCTCTGTCCAATTAATATTGTCGTGACACACTATGGCAGATTTAAGCTGCCTGTGGAACCGTTCTATCATCCCATTGCACGCAGGATGATAAGCAGTAGTTCGCCTGTGTTTAAAACCGACCAAGGATGCAAGGTGTTTGAAAAGAGCCGACTCGAACTGCGCACCACGATCTGTCACAATGTCAGTCGGACATCCGAACCTTGCAATCCATCCATGCAACAGGGCTTTCGCCACTGTCTCTGCGGTAATGTCAGGTAGGGGTATTGCCTCAGGCCAACGAGTAAATCTATCGATTGCCGTGAGACAGTACCGAAATCCTTGTGACAGTGGCAATGGTCCTATAATGTCGATGTGGATGAATTGAAAGCGGGCTTTGGGTGGTTTAAAATTCCCGAGCGGTGTAGAAACGTGGCGTGTGACTTTAGACCGCTGGCAAGCCGAGCAATTTCGAGTCCACTCTTTGCAATCTTTCCTTACACCTGGCCAAACATATCTTTCTGCGACAAGAAGAGCAGTTGCATTTGAACCGGGGTGACTAAGAGAGTGGAGAGTATCGAAAATTTGGTAGCGGAGAACATTTGGGACATATGGTCGTATGGTATCTGTTTTCGTGTCGCAATAAATCTCAATGTCAGTTCCCGGCATCTTAACTTTTTTTAGGCACATTGATGTGTTGCTGCGCAGTAGTGTCTCGAGTTCAGGGTCGTGTTTCTGCGACTCAGCTAAAACTGCCCAGTCTATTGGCTGGGTAACTTCCTGGATCCTCGAAAGACTGTCTGCAACAACGTTGTCTTTACCTGAGATGTGCCTAATGTCCGTGGTAAATTGCGAGATGAAGTCAAGATGTCGGAACTGTCTAGGTGAGCAATTGTCTTTCCGCGAATGGAAAGCGAAACAAATTGGTTTATGATCCGTATAAACTGTAAAACTTCGCGCTTCGACCATATGCCTAAAATGTTTGATCGCCTCATAGATGGCAAGGAGTTCCCTGTCATAAGGCGAATACTTTTGTTGAGCGGGACTCAACTTGCGTGAATAGAATGCTAGAGGTTCCCAGGTGTCTCCAGATCTGCGTTGTTGTAAGACTGCGCCTATTGCAGTGTCGGAAGCGTCTGTCACCAATGCAAGGGTAGCATTGCAGTCTGGGTGAGCGAGTAATGCAGCGTTGCAGAGACTTTGTTTGCATGCATTAAAAGCTTCCGTCTCATTGGGCGTAAAATTCACAGGATGTGAACCTTTGACAGAACCAGTCAGTAAAGCATGTAACGGAGCCTGGTGTTTAGCAGCATCTGGAATGAAGCGTCTGAAAAAGTTGATCATGCCTAAAAATCGTCGAAGCTCACGTACAGTCTTGGGAGTCGGGAAGTCTTGAATGGCCTCAACCTTTTCGGGCAAGGGTTTAGTGCCCTCAGATGAAATGCGGTAGCCAAGGAAAGTTACTTCCTTGACACCGAAAACGCACTTGCTGGTATTGATGACCATACCGTACTCCTGTAGTCGAGTGAAGAGCTGTCGTAAATGGTCTTTATGAGTCGCTTCGTCTTTTGAATACAGTAGAAAATCGTCGATGAACGCGTAGGTAAAGTCAAGTCCCCGTAGCATTTCGTCTACAAAACGTTGAAAAGTCTGACCGGCATTACGAAGTCCAAAAGTCATGTATGGAAATTCGTATAGTCCAAAGGGTGTCGTAATGGCGGTCTTGGGAATATCGTCAGGGCTTACTGGAATCTGATTGAAAGCTTTGACAAGATCAATGGTGGAGAAGACAGAGCAACCAGATAAATTATGTGAAAAGTCATGAATGTGTCGAATCGGGTATTTGTCAGGTATGGTACGAGCATTAAGCATGCGATAGTCACCGCAGGGGCGCCATCCATTTTCCTTCTTAGGAGCAAGGTGCAATGGAGACGACCATGGTGACTGAGAAGGCCTGGCTGTACCATTCTTCAACATGGCCTCAAATTCGTCCTTGGCAATCTTCAGTTTATCTGGGGCCAGCCTACGTGGTGTGCAAGAAACGGGCGGGCCTGGTGTAGTTTCAATGTGATGTACCGTGTTATGTGCAGGTGGCTTGTGTATACCGGGTGGACGAGTGATGTCGGGAAATTCCCGTAGTATGTCGTGGTATGTAGTGTCACCAATAATTACCTTCACCGAAGAAACAATATCGGACGATTTGACAGGCGAAGCCGGGGTCGAAAGCGTAGTATTATTGTCGATGAGGCGTTGGTTCCTGCAATCAACAACAATGTTAAAAAACGATAAAAAATCGACACCGATTATTGCCTTAGTAACATCCGCAACAATAAATTGCCAGGTGAAGTCGCGGCGCAAACCTATATTGAGAGTTAAGTTTGCGTAACCGTAAGTATTTATTGGTGTGCCGTTTGCTGCACAAAGTTGGTATGATGTTTTATGTCGCTGTCCTGGTAAGGCGGTGCGTGGAATGACACAGAGGTCGCTACCAGTGTCGACCAAAAACTGTATCTTAGACCTAGAGTCCGCAACGAACAAGCGACCGGTATTTACATTGTTTAGGCAATCGGTTGTCGCTATTGCCGACTGCCGCGCACATTTCCCGACACTTCACAAGGCTTTATACACTTACGCGCTTTGTCACCATACTTGTTATGATACCAGCACTGCGCATAGCGTGTGGCACTGGCACTGGAGCGGGTGCTGGCACTGCTGGTGCGGCGGGAACTGCTGCCGGTAGAATGGCGGGAACTGCCGCCGTTAGATTGGCGGGAACTGCCACTGGAAGACCGGCGATCGCTGCTGCTGTTGCGATGATGGGTGCCCGAGTTGGGCCAGGTACCGGACCGTGATGCTTCCTCCATCTGCATTAGGAGTAGGGCCATTTGCCTGGTCAATGCAGCCAACGCAACGTCACTCACAACTTCATCGGTTACGGGGATGACGTCAGACATCGCTGCAGATGAAGTACGCAGGGTTGGGCTGTCGGCAGAAGGCTGCCGATATGCTGCTGCGGCGGCGTAGGTATAGGTATCCATCATCGGTTCTTGATTTCGGTTTACGTTAGCTAGCCATCGGTATTGTGTTCAGGAGAGGTCACCAATTATGTGGCGGTGTGCCGGTCGCGGAGTAGATATAGTTCCGAATAAAAACACTGGATGTTGGTAAAGTCACTCTCATATATTACACGACACACTTTGCACACATAAAATATTAAAAAGTTGTTAAATAAAAAGAAGGAGAAACGATGGCACAATTAATACAATAGATAGCAGGAATAAAGTAATATAGAACATGTAAAAACCAAATTAATTTTAAAATATAAAAACAGAATTTGAACCGTCAGCGAGAAGCGCGCGAAAAGGAATTCTATAAAAACTATTCAATCAACGGTTGGTGCGTTGCGTGACGTCACAGCGCCGCGGCCCCGCGCCTGCGCGATCGATAGAAGCTTGACGCGCAGCTTAGGCACGCAACGCTGTGTTATCTATATTAAAGAAAATAGGCCGGACAAAGTGTTCATAAAAATATTTACAGGTGAAATGTATAAAATTATTAAAGAATGAAAATATGCACAAACAGACTTAAACTACTTAAAATTAATTCAATAAAAATTATATTAAATATTAACAAAAAGTAGTCATTCCGCCACAATTGTACGATGGTGTATGTGAAGACCATTTATACAGGAAATGTATGGAATTCTTTCAATACAAATGGGAATCTACTACTTCAGGAAATGATATGATAGCTCATATTTCAAAGATGAAAAACTTATGGCACAGTTTAAACCAGGAGCTTATCAAAGACGAAGGTAAAGAATTACCAGAACTGTTATTGATTTGCAAGATTATGGAGACCCTGCCAGAAAGCTATTTATTATTTAAATCGAGTTGGTTACTCATGTCTAAGAAGGATAGAACCGTGGAGAACCTTACTAGTCAGTTATGTACTCACGAGAAGGCATTGACAGCTAAAGAGAACATGTCTGAGTCTACGTCTGAGAATGTGTTAGTTGCGAAAGGTACCAAGAAAGGTAGAAACACCAAGAAGGGTAATAGTGAAGGTAGTAAAGAGAAGAACAAAAAGGCTTTCAGGTGTCACATTTGTAAGGAAGTCGGGCACTTCATGAAGGACTGTCCTAAGAAAGAACAGGTTTCAGAGAAAGGTCCTACAACAAGTATGATGGCAGTAAAGGTTAATGCAACAGATTGCGCTCAAGATCGTGATGATTGGTATGTTGACAACGGAGCCACACACCATATTACAATGCGAGGCGACCTGTTTGAGGAATTTGAACGCTTTACGGGACCACATACAGTGACAACAGCTAATGGAAAGCAAGTTGATGCCTTGGGCAAAGGAAGCATTTTGATGAAAACCGAGAATGAGGTATCGTTTCATTTGAGAAATGTTTGGTATGTTCCTCAGATTACTACAAACCTGTTTTCGGTACTAGCAGCGCAGGACATGAATCCGAAGAGTGTGTTTCAGTCACGTATGATTACCTGCTCATTGAAAGTAAGTAAGACAGTAACCGTTACTGGAGATAGACAGAGATATGGTGGACTATACAAGTTAAACTGCAAGGCGATACAACCAAATAGAAACGTTGTTGTGAATACTGTTAATACGCTGCAGCTTTACCATGAACGTATGGGTCACCAGGATAAACGTCATGTGAAGGATGTAATAGAGCAAGAGTTGAATGTTAAAACTAAGAATGATGGGACGTTATGCGAAGGATGCATTTTTGGGAAAACACATAGAAAGAAGTTTGGTGTTAGAGAAAAAGCAAGTAGTCCAGGAGAACGCATACATTCGGACGTCTGCGGTCCGTTCCCACCTTCAGGCTCTAAGTCCAGATACTTTGTACTCTTTAAAGATGAATATACTCGCTATCGATATGTCTATTGTATGAAAAATAAGTCAGAAGTCCCTGCAAAGTTGCGACTGATGTTAGCTGAAGCAAAGGCAGTTGGACACACGATTAAGGAGTTTCTAAGTGACAATGGAGGGGAGTTCGATAATGCGAAAGTCAAAGAAGAATTACAGAAGTACGGAATACATCAACGGTTAGTTATGCCCTATACTCCAGAACAGAACGGGTGCAGTGAAAGAGAAAACCGTACGATTGTCGAAATGGCCAGAGCAATGATGCATGCTCATGAAGAGCTTCCTCAAGAACTGTGGGCAGAGTTGGTAAATACAGCGACGTATATTCTGAATAGAACAGGACCAACTACTGTGCAACACAAGTCTCCGTACGAGTTGTGGTTTGGGAAGAAAGCACAAATCAAACATTTGAGGATCATTGGTTCAACATGCTTCGCGCATATTCCGAAACAGAAAAGGAAGAAGATGCAAAAGAAAGCAAAGAAGTGTTACTTGGTTGGCTATGACAATGATGACGGTTATAGACTCTGGCACAGAGAGTCGGACAGTATAGTTAGGTCCAGAGATGTCATATTTGATGAGAGACCACTGGAGACTAATTTAGGAGGTGAAGAACCTGGGGGCACTGAACGTTCACAAGTAACAGAGTCAGCTGATATAGAAGTTCCAATATATGTCAAGAAGGAACAACATGATGATGAGATACCGATACCAGTCACAGCTGAAGAAGACAGAAGAAGACCTAATAAGATAAATAACGAAGTTGAACTCTCGGAGGGCACGGAAGTTATTCAAGGTCCTGTTACTAGCGGTGATGAAGAAGAATTTGAAGATGCGCGTGTAGAGGAGTCAGAAGACGAATCTATTGAATTGGGCAGGCAAGGTATGCAGCTCAGAGATCGATCACTCCTGCAGCGACCATCAAAATTCAATGATTACGTCTCTCACGTCGATACCAGCGATGATTGCTACTACGAACCAGGAACTTACAAGGAAGCTATAGATTGCCCAGATAAAGACCTTTGGCGCAAAGCTATGGATTGTGAGATTGGATCCTTAAAAGCAAATGGAACGTGGGTTCTTGAGAAATTGCCTAAGAATCGGAAAGCAATACCTTGTAAATGGATCTATAAAGTGAAATTAAACCCAGATGGTTCAGTAGATAAATATAAGGCACGTCTTGTCGTAAAAGGTTTTAGACAGAAGAAAGGGGAAGATTATGATCAGACCTTTAGCCCCGTAGCTAAGATGGCAACAATTAGAGCGGTGCTGAGTTTAGCTGCTAATGAGGGGATGGTTCTACGTCAGTTTGACATCGGTACAGCCTTTTTATACGGTTCGTTGACTGATGAAGAGATATTCATGCGGCAACCAGAAGGATATAACGATGGTAGCGGACGAGTATGCTTGCTTAAGAAAAGCTTGTATGGATTAAAACAGGCTCCACGTTGTTGGAACATGACGATCATAAACTGGTTCAAGGAAATTGGCTTTGAAGTCAGCGAAGCAGACCCCTGCATGTTTAAGAGAGAGAGATCTAATGGAAAGTTATTAGTTGCTCTGTACGCCGATGACGGTCTTATAGCCGGTTCAAATGAAGGACTGATTGGTGAGTTCATCAAGGAATTGAAATCGAAGTTTGCGATGACTTGTAAACCTGTGTCGTATTACTTGGGTATGGAGGTTGAAGTCAGAGAAGGCGGTGATATTAGAATCCACCAGACTTCATATGTAAAGAAAATCTTGAAGAGATTTGGGATGGAAAAATGTAAACCAGTAAGCACTCCTATGGTTAAGGAACCTGTACCACAGGAAGCAGAGAAGGTTGATGACTACTTTCTGAGTTCCATAGAAGAACTAAGCACATACGAATTCGACACTTCTTTGTGCGAGAACTGGTAACTGCTGGAGATCTTAAGGTGAATAGGATCAGCACTGAGAAGCAGCTGGCAGATCTTTTCACGAAGCCACTATCTAGGCCGAGGCTTATCAGCCTACAAGGACAACTAGGTTTACACATCGAGAGAAGGTGTTGAAGTAACGATATAAAACCTCTTCTCATGTAGGCTGTTAGATGTGTCTTTGGTGTTTTGATACTAGGTTTTTATGTTGGCTTGTCAAAGAAGGATTGGTAACTCAAATATATTTTTATTCATGTCTGCAACATAACATGTTTTAATTATCTTCCACTGGCAAACATTAAGTTCCTTAACTTGCGAATTGCTCTTGAAATTTCGCTATCGCTTTGTCGGACTTTTCGGTAATTATCGCGATATTTCCTGATGCAATTAGTTCCGATTTTTCGGGTAAACTGTGTAAAGTATGCAGCATGCGGTCGCTACATGGCTCCCCCCCAAGACTGGCGGTCGATCCTGTTGAGTTGCTGCAGTGTGATGAGCTTGCAAGTGCCAGGAGTGCTCGGAGTCTACGGTGAGTCGAGACTGAGCACCTCAACTGTGTAGTGGAGTTCACTGGGCGGTTGAGTGTCGTGCGTGCCGCAGAACCAGGTAGCACGGTGAGTCGGCTGCGTGTGGTCCTGTTAAGGCTGTGACGTCTTGGCTTGCTAAGTGACTGCTGCTGCTGAGGAGTGTTCGTCTTTACCAGGTTGACCAGGCAAGAGGATGTTGCAGACTCGTTGGAAGGTTGCTCTGGAGTCCAATGTCGGGGGTCACTATAAGGATCTTGCGTGTTCACATCACGTCGGCTTGTCCCGCCAGAAGGGTGGAATGCGCGTTGACAGCGTGATTCCAGCGACGGACGCAGCAGGCACAGCGAGAGACTGTTCAGCGTCAGCGAACTCCATTGTATGGCTTGAGGAGCTTGATTCCTTGCTTGAACGGCGGGGTAACCACTGAAGGGGATCTTGCGTGTTCTTGATTAGTAGAGAAACTCCAGTCGAGGTGTAGCGAAGGAATGATCATCCAGCCAAATTTAGCTGTCGCGGTGTAGGACTTTTCGGTAATTATCGCATTTTAGGCGATATTTCTTGATGCAATTAGTTCAGATTTTTCGGGTAAACTGTGTAAATTCACGGTTTTCTGCAAATTCCGCAGCACTACTAGCCACAAAGGAAGATGAGACGCTGCCAATGTGTCTTTAAACACATGTGACATCCCAGACAGGCGGCCGATGGATACAGTCGTTCCTTGGCAAAGCATTCGATTAAAGAACCGACGTATGAGATATCATTATGTGTTGCGTGTTGAAATTCTCCAGCTCTGTTTTTAAGGAAATCTGCCACAATTGCGGTAATTCTTTGTACTAGTTTTGTAGAAACTACTATTTTTCTACTCTATTATATACGCTTATTTCTGCTGTGGTGCAATCGTCATGTGTCAAATCAAAGTTGACTTTACAATTTTTCATAAAGCTGGTTCCGTAATCTACTTTAAATGTTTAAATTAATGAAAAACAAGTTTATACGTCTTTGACGAACACAAAATAAATTGATTTTCTAAGAAACTGGACGGAAGTACCGGAACGCGCCAAATTATAGAACGATCTTTGATAATATTTACAGCAGTGTTGCTTGAGTTTTAAACAATCTGTTTTATGAATTTGTAAACGAAAATTTAAAGTTATAGGTAAAAGTTATTCATTGACATATTCTTGAAATTTTAAAGGTATCATATTCATGTTGATTAAATATGTCCGGTATAAATTGGCTGTTTTTTATACTACATGTTTTGGGACTCCCAATTTTAAGTATTCAACAAATATTGAGGGATGAAATACATTTTTACTACAATAATACGTAAGTATAACATCATACATTGACAATACCAATAGTAAAAGCATTCTAGGAAGTAATACTACCTATGTATGACCAATTTTTTATCGTGTTTCTTATGTGTAAAGATCCATTTCACTTTTTTTACTGTTGTCAGTGAATCATTCGAAAGTAGACTATTATTCTAAACTTATGACTCATACATCAATCTAAAAATATTTAAGTTTACCTATTCTTTCTTTCCTAACACAAAATAATGACATTGTGTAATAAATATAATCATGAATTTAAAAGGACACCTTACTCAGTGTTTGCTAAATTGTCTTCTAGCCTAGCAGAGAGTGTGAAATGTGTTTAAACTGCTGGTGGAGTAATGTTTACTACTACTAAGCCCATAAATGACCAACTGCTGAGTCAGGCCCACTCCCATTATATGCACAGTAGGCTAATCTACTGTGCCGATCTAGCCTGTAGGGTGACACAGGATATTTTAAGTATTCCTTTTCTTGGCTGGGTTTACAGAATTTGTTAGTCAGCCAAAATTTGATTAGATCCATACTAACCTTAGAAAAAGGCAAGAAAACTCCTAACTCTATCTCTATACATAAAAACGAATTGCTGTTTGTTAGTCAAAAACTCAAGAACAGCTGGACCGATTTAGCTAATTTTGGTTTTTAAAATATTTGTGGAAAACCAGTGAAGGTTTAAAAGATGACAAAAGAAAATATGAAAAAACCTTTTTTGAAAAATTGTGAAATATCTGCCCAAGTGTAAATTTTTCTAAGTTTCTGTTTGTCTTTGTGGGTAGATTTTTTAAAATGACCAACATCAAAATTAACTTCCACCAGTGAATGATTCCATCTTGAGGGTGTCTTAAGAGCCAACAAAATGACAAGGCCTATCACATCACTGTAAGGGAGGGAAAACTTGATACGAAACCCTGTGCCAGCGTAGGACAGTAGACTAAATACCCTCCATGTAATTGGAGGAGGCCCAACTCAGAAGTGGGTGCGGGCTGTGTAGTGTAGTACTAGTGGTCATTGCGGTAAAGTCGTTTCAATGTGCAATGCCCTTTTGTGAAGTTAATTAATACATCCAATTAATATTATCACAAGGCCATTGTCTTATTACTGAGAGTTCGTTAACATTGTGTATATAATAATCTGTTTGAGAATAATAAAATTAACTTTGCCGCACTTCTGTTGATTGGATCACTTTCCTGTTGCTATGGGCATGGGTTTACCTTCCCTGAGCCTGGATCAGCTTAGGTTGTCATCAAGATTTCCAATTTACTCCATTATTTGCCTTTATGCGGCGGATCGATCTCTTCCCTGCAATATGGTTGAGGAGGGCGATGGCTGCCGCATGTGTCATGCTTGTGAGCAGGTGCCGTTGCTGGGGGTTGGTTGGCTCGGACATTAGAAGGTTACTATTGTGGACTAGATCTGGCTGATGTTTGGCCCTTTGCAACTATTGCGCGAGTTTGCTCTCACAAATCTGTCTTATATCCAGTCTTGTAACTAAAATGGCGATCCAAAAAGAGCAACTACAGAGTTTCTTGCCGGCTCTTCTCTGTAGAGGTGCATTCCGAACCGGTGGTAAATGTTAAATTTTATTTTGTTGTTTGACTTGTCAAAGGAGCTCTAATGCGCCAACTTGATTGAATGAGATTTGAATTTGAATTCCGGAAGATAGGGGTTTTATTTTAGGGAACCTAGAGCCAAGCCCCCCACAATACTGTCTGCCGCTCTTCAAAGGGAATGTCTCTGAACCAGTATGGCCCCAATGGATCCTAAAGCCCCCTTTACCACGACAATCTGGCAGTGTGGTCAACAGACGCTATGCCCCTATTATCTCGTAACTGACATTTATATTGTTTCAGGTATAAATACAACACACCATATGTACTAGAGGTTAATAAGAGTACAGAATACATCTTGGAGTTTGCCGGGGTAAGCGTATACCAAGGACTATGTCTTTGATCAATGTGTGTTGCCATTGTCATACTGATACTGATGACATATGGCACATAGACACGGTCACTCACTATGGGCTCGGAGTTTCCGAATCAGACTGCCTCGTTGGTCTAGTGGTTAGATGTGCCGCCTTTGGATCAACGGGTCCCGGGTTCGATTCCGGGGTCGGGCAAGTGTCTTTGTCTAAACCAGAGGCACTGGCTCGGAGTCTGGGTGTCATTTCTATCTATAATATGAATGTATTTACAAAAAAAAAAAATTATATATGTAGTTTATCATCCATCTCGTTACCATAACACAAGCATTAAGTTGCTTACCTTGGGACGAGATGGCGTTGTGTGAAATGTCCAAGGAAAAAAAAAAAAAAAAAGGAACTGAGGAGATACGCAAGAGACCCGGAGTTACCGAAATAGCCCACAGGCCGACATGGCCCGCGCTGGAAAGCGCAGGGCTGGTAGGCCTCTCCCACGGTGGAGCGACGACCTGATTAAAGCCGCTGGAAAACGAATGATGTATGTAGAAACCCTTAGGTGAGGCCTATGTTCAGCAGTGCTGATGAGAGTATAGTGGCTCACCGCTCGAACTGCAGCTGTTCGACTTAGGAAGTAACTGCAGCCAAATGACGACCATGCTTTGAGATAGACAAGGTACTTACTAAACGTTAAACTTCTCCCAGGGCTCGGAGTCATACACCACCCCGGCCAGGGTGTCTGTGGCCAGTGACTTCGCCAACAGGACCTACCCACTCTTCATCACGGCCAGACAGCAAAAAGGTGATCGACCTTTGGAATATGCAGTAATGCGTTTGAAATTAGAAATGTCTTAGGTTTTGATGATCTTTACACATTGCAGAAAGAAATGATTTCTGGACGGTTCTGATCGTTTTAGTCGTAAAATCTAATATTTTTTATATCCAATACTTCTATGGTATGACACTTAAAGAGACAGTATTTCAAACCATCAACTGGCGTGTGAATAGTTAATCTATATTTTTTTTCTTAAAAAATAGATAAAGTCATATTAAGAATCCTAATAACCTACTAATATTATAAACGTGACAGTTTGTAAGAATGTATGTTGGCGCAGTGGTTGAGCGATCGACTGCAGCGCAGCATGTCGCGGGTTCGATCCCCGCACGGAAGAAATATTTGTACGACCTACAATTATTTGTTCCGGGTCTGGGTGCTTTCTATCTATAATATGTATGTATTTACAAAAATATATATATATATAAGTAGTTTATCATCCATCTCGTTACCATAACACAACCATTAAGTTGCATGCATATCTTGAGACTAGATGGCGTTGTGTGAAATGTCCAAGGATATTTATTTATTTATGTTTGTTTCCCTTTCACGCAAAAACTACCGAATGGCTTTTGATAAAACTTTACAATAATATAGCTTATACATCAGAATACCACATAGGCAAAATTTTATAAAAATCTATGTCTAACAATAACGCTATAACAGAGCGTTGTTTTTTTTTTGTTAAATATCACGATGACGTCATGATGATGATCTTCAATTTGCATACGCGCTTCCCCCCAGGCGTGTTCTCCTGGCAGCTCCCGATGCTAGTCCAGACGCCCCTGGGGATGCAGCAGTTCACCAACGTCTCCCGCACCTTGTGTCCAAGGAACAACCTGTGGGCGGCCGACGAGGATACTTGTGGTACGTCATTTGATATCGCACTCCATGGGTGGCGCCCAAAGTGAAGGCCTGCCTGACCATATAAGCAGGACGCTACCAGAGGCCACAGATCTGGTTCAGCTCGGGTGACCTTATTCTCCCGCATCCCCCCCTACCCAAGGATGATATCATCTGTCCGTGCGGTGACGGATTTAGGATTCACCATGTCACCAACTCATACTATCCTCAGGGTGTCGACTAAGGGAACGCAAGGGGTAGATCACCTGGCCAGCTAGAGAAGGAAATATTTTGACCCTAGGCTTCCGTGATGGAAAGCAACGCCAGGGTCTAAGATGGAGCAGGCAATTCAAGGAAATGCCCTGTCGGGCACCGGCTCTCGCATACACACGACGGAACACAGTAAAACTGCTTGGAGCCGGGCGGACCATTCGATCCTACCACCAAGCGTGCTGGGTTTTCTTGACTTTTACAACACGCGTTGTTTCCCAGCGTGCGGTGGGGATGTGTAATATGCTACCCCGTCCCTACACGGGTAAAAACTTGATACTAACCTTGTGCCAACCCGTTTTGCCGGCGTAGCGCAGTTGGCTAATTTCCCCCCATGAATTCGGAGGAGGCCCGACCCAGCAGTGGGTAAGAACTGGTGTGGTGCTTATGCAGAATGCACTTGGTTCTGCTGGTTCATCTGATCTTAGTTTTTTCGATATACTCGCGTCACATGGAGTAAGTAACCTGAACACTGATAGCTGGTCTAACCACCTGGTTCATCGACCAGTGCCCAGGTTAGACTGCTGCCGATCCCATTGGGACAAGGTGAGGTGGTTAAGTCAATAGCTGTAGTAATAGTAGTTACTCCTTTTAATTTTCTTTTGTCTCTTTCTGTTCACGCTTGCTTAGTGAGAGGGGAGGTTATGGCGTATTGGGGACCGCTATTACGTAAATATTTTCTTTAAGACGCCTATAGCCTATTGTAAACAACTTCCTATACAGGCTGGCTGGTAAGAGACTGTATTCGACTGTTCCGAAGAATAAAGACATATCTGCAATAATGCTTTGAGACCATTTTGATCGTCATGTTATATTATTTAAATGAAGAATAGAGTATAAAATGCTTTATAATTAAAAAGAGTTTAAAATAATTATTAATGACCTTTGGAACACTGGGACCCTGGGTCAATTCCGGGGTCGGGACTTTGTTTAAACCAGAGGCAGTTGCTCTGAGTCTGGGTGTCATTTGCGTTCGTGAATTTCATGTTTGTAAACTGCCCCGGCGATGCAGGTAATATAGAGGGGGCAGGTGTTTCGTTTAAATAAAATGGGTACTTCAAATGTTACTTAATCATCTAGCACCCCCTCTTAATGATCTAATTTTTATTGGTTACATTGTAACTAGCCTTTATTTCAATACGTACCGTCTTTTACCAGTCAGTGTGTATAGTATGATAGCTAAGAATCTTGATTTAAGATATGCGAAACGTATATGTATATACCACATGTATGTTTTTATGTATATATGCTATATACAGACACGTGTACTGGTTTTCTGAATAGTAGTGTAGCACGAACAAAAGTTGTTGACTGTTGTTGTTGACACGTATAGTTTTTGACACCCCCAACATAACATACTGGCTGACTGGTGACTCCATACACTCCCAATTCCGATCACGTACTTGTCTTTCATCACTCGCAATGTCCATCATTCACATCAGTCCACATTCGGCGTGTCCATCAGTCACCATTCGCAATGTCTATCAACCAACATTCGCAATGTCCATCAGTCACATCAGTCAACGTTCGCAGGGTCCATCAGTCGCATCAGTAATCACTCGCAGGGTTTATCAGTCACGTTAGTCCCCATTAGCTGTGTCCATCAGTCACATCAGTCGTCACTCGCAGGGTTCATCAGTCCCCATTCGCTGTGTCCATAAGTCACATCAGTCAACATTCGCAATGTCCATCAGTCACGTCAGTCAACATTCCCAATGTCTATCAGTCATGTCAGTCGACATTCGCAATGTCCATCAGTTACATCAGTCCCCATTCACCGTGTCCATCAGTCATGTCTCGCAGGGTCCATCAGTCAATATTCGCAATGTCCATCAGTCACATCAGTCCCCATTCGCAATGTCCATCAGTTACATCAGTCCCCGTTCACCGTGTCCATCAGTCATGTCTTGCAGGGTCCATCAGTCACATCAGTCATCACTCGCAGGGTTTATCAGTCACGTCAGTCGACATTCGCAATGTCCATCAGTCACGTTAGTCCCCATTAGCCGTGTCCATCAGTCAACATTCGCAATGTCCATCAGTCACATCTGTCATCACTCGCAGGGTCCATCAGTCCCCATTCGCTGTGTCCATAAGTCACATCAGTCAACATTCGCAATGTCCATCAGTCACATCAGTCATCACTCGCAGGGTTTATCAGTCACGTCAGTCGACATTCGCAATGTCCGTCAGTCACGTTAGTCCCCATTAGCCGTGTCCATCAGTCAACATTCGCAATGTCCATCAGTCACATCTGTCATCACTCGCAGGGTCCATCAGTCCCCATTCGCTGTGTCCATAAGTCACATCAGTCAACATTCGCAATGTCCATCAGTCACGTCAGTCAACATTCCCAATGTCTATCAGTCATGTCAGTCGACATTCACCGTGTCCATCAGTCAATATTCGCAATGTCCATCAGTCACATCAGTCCCCATTCGCAATGTCCATCAGTTACATCAGTCAACATTCCCAATGTCTATCAGTCATGTCAGTCGACATTCGCAATGTCCATCAGTTACATCAGTCCCCATTCACCGTGTCCATCAGTCAAGTCTCGCAGGGTCCATCAGTCAATATTCGCAATGTCCATCAGTCACATCAGTCCCCATTCGCAATGTCCATCAGTTACATCAGTCCCCATTCACCGTGTCCATCAGTCATGTCTCGCAGCGTCCATCAGTCAATATTCGCAATATCCATCAGTCACATCAGTCCCTATTCGCAATGTCCTTCAGTCATATCAGTCCCTATTCGCAATGTCCATCAGTCATATCAGTCCCCATTTGCAATGTTCATCAGTCACGTCAGTCTACATTCGCTATTTCCACCTGACTGTTGACTGCCCTATATATTTTTAACTCCCACTACCTTTATGTTTCGAGGTATTCTGTAAGGCGAAGGCGCTTCCACAGTTGGTGCCAATTCCAACCACTACAATAGCGTAACATACATTTTTGCATCTTCCAGACGTCACCACACCGAACACGCCAATAGTCCATCTGACCTCCTCCTCCCCGGAGTCCGTTCGCGTCACCATCACAGTGGAGACCGTCTCCGACTTCTACGTTCAGCTGAATACCACCACGAACCTCACCACCACGCCGAGCCAACCGAAATACTACTTCTTCCCCTTCGACCAGAATCACCATCTTGATTTGGAGTCGCAACAGGAACGGAGACTGTATAGATGCCAAGATTTCGGGGGCAATTTGGATGGGGTCAATTCGGGTGGGGTCAATTCGGTTGGGGTCAATTCGCTTGGCGGGATAATGGAAAAGACCAATTTGGAAGTCCACAGCTGGTTGTCCAGACCGAAGAGTGTTATTGTGATGATAGAGTCTGATGATGATATTTGCGCTGTGGTCTCTATACAGAATGTTTCGGTGAGTTTTGCATTTTTTTAACCAGGTTGTAAGAAGTGTATGTCTGTGTTGTTCGTCCGAACGGACAGGTCTATTTTGATGATTTTTTATATTTAACGCATTCGTCCCCTGCCTGACATACCATCTCGTCTGGCTGGATGATCGTCTCTTTACTTATACTTGCTTTTGGTCTGAGGTTAACGTATTTTTTTCTTGCAGTGTCCAGTATTCGACAACGAGCGAGATATACTCTACGACGGTTACTATCTAACAATGACTAGACGCGGTGGCATTACACTTACGGTAAACTGACCTTAGTTAATTTATCGCAAAACTCTTATAAATTGTCATATGTATTTAAAATTACTATCATCATCTTCCGTCCCTTGTCTCACACTGGGTCGTAGTGTCCGTACACTCTTATCGATCTACATTTCCGTCCTCATTCATATGATCCATCCATCTTCTTTTGGGTCCACCCACACCCTTACGTCCTACATACTCGGCTCGGAATGGTGTTCTGCTTGTTTTTTTTTAATACACTTTTATTAGCTTCGCTTGTATGTATGTATGTAACGGAATCTTTGAACATGATTTTGACCCAGTTAAAAACGTCGGATTAACGCGAAATTTGGCATACTTATTAAGGACCGATTACAATTCAATGTTTTAAACATTTTGACCCGTTATCATTAATAGAATACTAATAATAACGGTGATCAAGGTGGAACCCGCTCTTCGATGCAATAGCTAATAGAGATGTAAATATCATAAAGCTATTGCTATATTTTTTAGTGATTATTTAGCAATAGCTTTATGATAATTCAACTAAAAAATAAATAATAGAAAAAAAAAACCTAAAAAAATACGCTTTTATAAAAAATCGAACGAAAAAATAGAAAAAAAATTGAATTAAAATAGCTTTTCAGGATATTATCAAAATAACCCTTCTAGTCATATCTGTTCATAAAATATTTAGAACTATTGATACCATGCACCCCACGCTTTTACAATAAAATATTTTTTTCGGATACTATTTTAATTCAAATTTATTTGATATATTTTAGTTAGATTTTTTATAAAAGCGTATTTTTTTAGTTTTTTTTTGTAATTTAATAAATAATATAAGAAAGGATCGCAATTAATTCTTATGTTCATGTATTAAGTGTAATTAAATCTATTATTTATGTCTAACTAGCAGACACGGCGACGAGTTGCTGTGGTGGTTAGGCTATTAAATTGTAGCTTATATGAACGTTTGTACTGTTAACATAGCGCCATCTATTGTATACTTGCTCAATCCAGTCAACAGATATCGCCATCTGTTAGAATTGTTTGGAGCTAACATATTATTGAGACTGTCTAATTATAGACAAATAATTTGCAATAGAATAATATTGACACTATAAATTTAGATGTAAGCTATCCTATCTTTCAAGTTGGATCAAACTGCACACGGTGTGTAAATTTGATTACAATCGGTTCAGTAGTTTAGGAGTCCATCGCGGACAAACAACGTATATTAAAGAAGATAAGTGGGGAAAATTTTATACTCCAATTTTCGTAAAAAGGGAGAACGTTTTTGCTTTTGCACGTATTAATATACAGTCCCAAAAATACCCTGTATATGAAAACGTGAATTAAGATAAAATTAAAAAAAAATACAAAAAAAAAGTATGATAAAAATAATAAACAATAAGTAGGTATTTGTGACGATTTTGTTACACAAAACGAAAAAATAGAGTAATTAAAAAAAATACAAATTTGGTATATTCGAACAATTCTAATATCTCGAAATCCAAGAGAATATTCTTCAGCCATTTTTTTTTGTGAAATGGGCCTAGGGCTAGCCTACTTCCAGTGTCGCAGTGGCGTGCTATTGTCGGGACACCCTGTATATATATTTTTCTTTTTTTGGTGATTTTCAAGACGTGCACGTTTCATTTCAGCAAGACACGTTCCCCTTGGGTTTCTACATAGTGTTCATAGTGAAGACGTCTGACGAGGATTGCACGGATAATTCCATTAGCAACGGGAGCCTGCCCCGGGGCCAGTACGTGGGGTGGGGGGAGGGTGGCGCGCAGGTGCTATCCAGCGATGGGAGGATCAAGAACTTCAGGTGACCGATTGAGAATACACAATGTCACCAACGCACACTATCCTGAGTATGTCGCAAGAAGCAGGTCACAGCAGGAAGACTTGATAGAAACCCTGTGCCAACCCGTCTTACCAGCGTGGCTTAGTAGTAGTTAGTAGTAGTAGTTATGAATTTGTCCGACTCAGTAGTGGGTCATTTATGGGCTAAAAAGATTATCAAATCCAAAGACAAGGTCAAACCACCACTGAGAAGAACTGGCAAGAAACTCGGAGGGATTGACATTCTTTTTTTTTATTACTTTGCGGTCCTATTTCATAATTTATTCCATATACGTACATACGGTTTATATACTAGCTGACCCCGCAAACGTTGTTTTCCCATATACTTAAATATCGCTGTTAAAAATATTGGTTTATCGTAGAGGGATGAATATTTAGGGTTGTATCTATTTTTGTAAGCTGTATCATAAAATGTCTAAGAAGTGAACATTTTTTTGGGATAGACCACCCTTAACATTTAAGGAGATGAAAAATAGATGTTGTCCGATTCGCAGACCTACCAAAATGTGAATTTAATGTGATTTCATCAAAATCGGTTGAGCCATTTCGAAGGAGTTTAATAACAAACACCGTGAGAGGAAAATTGTATATATTAGATATATGTATTTGTAGCATACGGTCGGTCTTTAATTGTACGCTCAGACAAATCTTCGACAGTACACCTTACAATTGCACATATTGTAACAAATCAAGCGATTTTCAACCTTATCAACGTTGCCACGATGTGTTCCAGCTTCCGCATAGTGCAGACCATATCCTACCAAGAGTACTTCATAGCGGCGAGCGTGCCTCTGGCCTTCTTCGGCTCCTTTTACGTGGCATTCCTGGTGGTGGTCATCTGGCAGAGGAAGGCTGGTGGTACGCGAGATGCAAGCTTGGAGCCGTCACAGGGGGAAGGTATATAATAGTTTTACTACAACAATGTAACTATAAATATATAAAAGACAACGTGATTCTGTGTGTAATGCAAAATTGAGGCAATCATAACATAAAAAAGGTCGTCTGATTTTTTTACGATTAAGAATAATCGCTAGTGATTGTTAATGTACATAAGGAATGTTTATAAAATATTACCACGAGTTATGATGATGCAATATTATTGTATATTATTGTAATCAAAAAGTTAACAAACATACATCCATACACTCTTAAAAACGTTCGCATTTATAATATGCATTTTGACTGCCTCGTTGGTCTCGGGGTTGGAGGTACCGCCTTTCGATCACGGGGTAAGTGTCTTTGTGTAAACCGGTGGCACTCGCTCCGAGTCTGGGTCTTATTTGTGTTCAGAAATATAATTTCGTTTTTTGTGCAATGTAGTGGAAGCTTAGCAATACTCAAATTCCTTTGAAAAGGAACAACAGTAATAATGTTTCGTAAACTTGCAGGTCGTGCAATATTACTGAGTTTCACTACACAAAAATTCACCCTGTATAAATGTTAGTACTATTTGTTGCAGAAGGGCGCCTCACTCCGCCAGCGGTACCGCATGACGAAGTGAGCGTGGTCACGGCGAGGAGACGACGCGGCAATGTCATGAGCGACAGTGGGGGGAGCTCCTCGCGGTATGTTGCGGGGGAGGGGGACACGCAGCCCATGGTCGCTGGTGAGTATGCCATAGGACAGCAGCAGCAGGTATACCTGAAGAGTGGCGCCTGCTTATGGCCTTAGCTGATGGAACCGACTCTTCAAGAGGGGAATCTGTGTCGCGGGGGCAGTTTACAAACATGTAATTCACGAGCACAAATGACACCCAGACGACTCCGAGCCAGTGCCTCTGGTTTAGACAAAGACACTTGCCCGATCCCGGAATCGAACTCGGGACCCGTTGATCCAAAGGCGGCACATCTAACCACTAGACCAATTAACAGCAGAGAGGGAAAATGGTGTGTTGAGGGATTAAGAATAGGTGGTGTCGCCACCCCATTCCGTCCTGAGGGTGTCGTAAACTTAGCAAGAGAAGGAAAAGTTGTAAAGAAACCCTCTGCCACTCCCGTCTGGCTGCGTGGCACGGTAGGCTCATTACCCTCTCTGTGATGGGAGGAGGCCCGACTCGGTAGTGGGTCATTTATGGGCAGGGCAGAAGTGCATTGTTTTGAATGTACGAAAAACGCCATCTGTTGGCAGGTGGCAGTTCCTCATCGGACACGGACTCCGACTTCTCAACCCTTGAGGACATTCAGGCGGAGAAAGACCTGTATATGCTGGGACCCCGACTCTGCGTCGCCAACCTGGCCAGGTCACCTGCATTTTAGTTTCTAGCACTGGTGGTAGCAACGCCAAATGCGAGTCTTCCGCTTTGATTTAGTTTATAAATCTTCTATAATACCTGGCGCCGGGCTATGTGGGGCTCAGGGGAGAATGGTCAAGATGGAACTTAGCCACTTATAACAAAGGCATTCCTCGACATGCGTCAAGCTTGTGAACAGGTGCCGTTGCTGGGGGTCTGGATCTGGCTGATGTTTGGCCCTTTGCGACTATTGCGCGAGTTCTCTCACAAATCTGTCTTATCCCGGCCTTGTACCTAAAAATGGCGATCTAAAAAGAGCAACTATAGAGTTTCTTGCTGGCTCTTTTCTGTAGAACCGGTGGTAGATGGAAATTAATATAATTTCCATCTACCATCTACAAATAGAGTAATTTATTGTTTCACGTGTAAAAAGAGCTTGATTAAATGAGTTTTGATTTTGACTGGCTTTGGGGGGGGGGAATTGCTCCCCGTGGAGTCACAGTCGGCCTAGAGCAGTTGTTCCAGGGTTGACGTTAGCCAAGCCATTGTTTGATGGACAGGTGTCGGCCACGAGTCCTCTCCGCTCGCTCCAAGATGTACCTGTGGAATGTCCTGACCGTGGCCGTGTTCTACACGCTGCCGGTCATCCAGCTGGTCGTCACCTACCAGAGGGTGAGTGCCACCACCATGGCACCAGTTTGGTTTATTTAGTCTGTGCCAACCCGTCTGGCCAGCGTGGCTCAGTAGGCTAACTGCCCTCTCTGTGATGGGAGGAGGCCCGACTCAAAAGTGGGTTATTTATGGGCTGAGTAGTAGAGTAGTAGTAGAAAACATACATACCATCACCACCCCATTCCATCCTGAGGTTGTCGCGAGAGCCGACAGAAGGAAATGCCAAGGCCGAAAAGCTAGTCGCAAGAGAGGGAAAACCCTGTGCCAACCCGTCTGGCCAGCTAGAGGCCCGAGTTAACAGTGGCATGACGCGCCTTGGCCCGCCAGCTGCTGAACCAGTCGGGCAACCAGGACCTGTGCTACTACAACTTCCTGTGCGCGCACCCGCTGGTGGTGCTGTCGGACTTCAACCACGTGTACTCCAACCTGGGCTACGTCATGCTGGGCGCGCTCTTCCTGGCCCTCGTAAGGCGCAGGCGCGCCAAGCATGACGCCAGGCCTCCGCACCAGGTACGCTTTGTTTCTTGGATTATATTCACTGTGACACCATTGACACCAGACACGGAGATTGTGTGTTGACACTTGGGTGATTGTGTAGTGACACCGGGTAAATTAGTGGTGAAATTTGGGAGATCCTGTGGTGACACTGGGGAAAATGGTGTTGACACTTGTGTGATTGTGTGTTGACACTTGGATGATTGTGTAGTGACACCGGGTAAATTAGTGGTGAAATTTGGGAGATCCTGTGGTGACACTAGGGAAAATGGTTTTGACACTTGTGTGATTGTGTGTTGACACGTGGATGATTGTGTAGTGACACCGGGAAAATTAGTGGTGAAATTTGTGAGATACTGTGGTGACACTGGGGTAAATGGTGTTGACACTTGTGTGTATGTGTGGTGACACCAAGGATTTGTTTAGTGATATTGGTCTAGTGGTTAGATGTGCCGCCTTTGGATCAACGGGTCCCGGGTTCGATTCCCGGGTCGGGCAAGTGTCTTTGTCTAAACCAGAGGCACTGGCTCGGAGTCTGGGTGTCATTTCTATCTATAATATGTACGTATTTACAAAAAAAAAATGTATATAAGTAGTGTATCATCCATCTCGTTACCATAACACAAGCATTAAGTTGCTTAGCTTGGGACGAGATGGCGTTGTGTGAAATGTCCAACAATATTTATTTGTTTTATTTACTTATAGTGTGGTGACTATTGGGACCACACTGTGGTTACTTTTGGGGGATTGAGTGATGACACTTAGGCGGGTAGCACACAGAACTGGAGTCGAGGCGCGGTCGAGGCGGAAGCGCGCGCCGCTACTAACTTTTCTTTAAAAATTGTATGAGTATGCAAGGAGTATCGCACACAGCAAGCGTCGAGGCGGAGGCGGCGAAGAGTCGAGGCGCGGGGGTTTACAGGCGGACGGGGGGAGTAGCGGCAGTGTATCTCAAACTGAGGGTTTCGGGTGCATCCGGTATTTGCATATTTATTATTCGCTGTTGAGTCACGGTTCCCTCGCAAATACGTATAAAACTATAAAAGCAAGCACCAAATGATCTGCTTTATTTGGATGATATTCAATAGGCGATCGAAGTAACCTGAATTTAGAGGCTAACATTCCGAAATCACATTCCACAATTTTACGGGCTATATACAACCTGTAATTAACCTGCCTTCTTTTATTATTCAATTGTGTTCTGGGGTAAGGTGTCAGTAAATTATTTTGTAATGGAAACGTGGCTCACCTATAAAATAGTGCGAAAAATGTTGTCTTTATCCGGCCATCACGACAACGTTTTGAATGCGTGTAAACAGAGCATACGCGTCTTATGACGTGGTGAGACTAGTGCACCGCAACGCAGCCTCGACTCTTGCAGTCTGCGATACGCCTTAGGTGACGTTGTATGACCCGGATTGAGTGATGTCATTTTTGGAAATTTGTGACAGTGGGGAGGATATCCTTGCTTATGTTGCAGAAGCAGTTGGGCATCCCACAGCACTTCGGCCTCCTGTACGCGATGGGCGTGGCTCTGGTCAGCGAGGGCCTGCTCTCGGCCGCCTACCACGTGTGCCCAAACAGCATGAACTTCCAGTTCGGTCAGTGTGTACCTTCTCACAGGTCTACTTTGTGACTAAGAAGGATAATACTTAAACTTTTACACTTAGCGTAACTGACTTGGCCAAATACTTTTAAACCAAACAGTTCTCAAATTCGCACTTGAAGCGAGAATGAATGAATTCTTCCATTTCAAAATCAAAATGTTTTTTATTCGAATACATTCTTGTTAAATAATTCTTGCTCTTGAATAAATGCTTTCAAATAGTCAAATAATAAAATTAAAAATAATTAACAACAGCCATTCCGAACCGACTGACAGAGAAGAGCCGGCAAGAAACATTCGATAATTTAGATGTTATAGTAGAATAGTGTTAAATAATTATAATTTAAGAATAATGTTTTGATGTAGATTATACTTATACCTAATATTTGTCCGCTTTAGTAGCAGGACATAGTGAAACATTTATTAATATTATGCACCATCTTTGTTAACCTATGACCACAAATAAAAGAGTTGGAGTTTGCTCTTATGATGGTGGTGTTTACTCGTGACCCACAGACACCTCGTTCATGTACGTGACTGCGGTGCTGTGCATGGTGAAGCTGTACCAGTCTCGCCACGCGGACATCAATGCGCGAGCGCATGCCACCTTCGGAGTGTTGGCTCTAGTCATATTCATTGGTGAGTGGTGAGGCCTTCGACACACGGCTAGTCAACCTATACCAAGAAGGCTAGTGTATAAAGTTACCATTTGATAACCTCCATTCGTAGTTTATTCTACTAAAAATGTGGTTGTTTGGCACACAGATTTTTACTTAGGTAGTTAGTCAGGCTGATCCGTCACGCTCTGAGGTGAAAGGCTCGATCGGGTGATTTCGTGACCCGAGCGAGAAAGATACAGTCAGCTGCTCTTCGCTGTGGTGTCGCTGTGTTTAGTATATTCAATTTATAAGTAATTATTTGTCTTCATTAATTTAATACTTATTATTGGTACGTAATCATAGTTATTTGTAATACAAGAGTGCAAAGTTGCTTTTTAACCGCGTGTTCAATTTTGATGACCGAGCAAGCGAAGGATTCTAAAATTAGAATCCTGAACGTTAGCGAGGGAATCAAAAGAGCACGAGGTGAAAAATGTTTGCACTCGAGTGCAACACGTAACTTTTCATTCCACCTCAGCGAGGAAATGACTAAATGCAAAAAAAAAACCTTTACAATCACAAGATAGGTACACTTTTATTTCAGTTTAGGTATTAATTACTACATTATGACAGGTAAGTATTACAGAATAATCTTTACTTTATTCTCTAGCGAATAAAAACGGCTTTTGCACTCAGATATCGAAGAGCAAAAATACTCTTACCGAGATGGGGGGATGAAAAAAATATTTTGACAATTGTTTGGTTTACATTGTGAGGTTAGTGTGTGTATTATACGCGCGCGAGTTCATGTCCATCCTGAGGAATGCTGTAATGCTGTTACCTAATTAGTTATGGTAATGTCGCTATTAACTACCGGTTTAGTCAGCAGCTGTCACTTTGGTTTATTGTAATCTAAGGTAATTTTGCAGATTATGAAATAAAATCAATGTGATAAGTAATTATTTATTTAGGCCCCGATGGACATGAACTCGCGCGCGTATTATCGTAAGCGGTTTATCGTGCTAATATGTTTTTAGTTGCCGGGTTTTTAGTTTTCACTTCTGCCGGCAGTGCAACTGAGACTTAAAAGTCGTGTCTCTCCCAGGGCTGGTGGGGGTGCTGAACGCCAACTTCTACTTCTGGGTGGCGTTCACGGCGCTGCACCTGGTCACGTGCCTCGTCATGACCTTCCAGATCTACTATCTTGGCAGATTCCGCCTTGGTGAGTCTAATGTGTAATCTAGTCTTGTGGGATATGGATTGTAGATAAGAACTATGGTGCGGTGTTACCCGCGGGTGACACCGCGGGGCGAAGCTAGTCAAAAAAAGTAGCCTAAGTTACTCCTTATATCATCAGCTCTCTCAAAATCGGTCCAGTCGTTCCAGAGATTAGCAGGAACAAACAGACAGACAGACAATTTTTAAAAAAAATGTTGTTTTGGTCTATGTACCGTGTATACTTACGCATTTAGTAAAAACTGGTTATTTTATTATTACAGATACTCTAATTTTATTTATTTGTATAGATATAGATGTATCGATGAGGAATTGTGTTTGAAAGGTGTGACTGTAGGTATGACGACTGATAGGTGTGTGTGGAGACTACCACCTAGGATGGGACAAGGGCCGTAAGATGATATTGGTAATTTTAAATATGACGATTTATAAGAGTTTTGTGATACGAAAATAAAGTTGCTTTTGAGTCTTCATCTGTGCCTTTGATCTTGTCTCATACTTCCTGCATTCAATATGTAGCACTATTGAATGTCAATTAGATTGTTTCTGAGCACATAATGATCTCCTGCGTATAACTGACCCACTGCTGAGTCGGGCCTCCTCCCATAATAAGTCTCTCCCTCCCCCTCTTCCTCCCTCTGGCTGGAAGGAGTCCAGCACGAGCGTAGATCGCTGATGGAGTGTTGTTGCAGAGGCGGGCGTGGTGGCTCGGGCGGCCCGCGAGCTGGTGGCCTCCCCCCTGGCGGCCGTGACCCCCACCCGCTGCGGCCGCTGCGTGCTGCTGCTCATCGCCAACGCCACCAACTGGGCGCTGGCCGCATACGGGTGAGCTTGTCGGCTCCTCTCTGTACTGAAGCTCTGTTTCATTTTCAGACTTTGACTCGTGCGCAAAAGAGACTTCTTTTCGTCGCCTCTTCTCTGTAGAACAGCAAACTGACATTTATCTTAAGAGATTTAAAGCATATTTATTTATTGACGGACTAAGAATACATAGTGTCGCCACTGCATTCCATGCCAAGGGTGTCGTAAGAGCTGATAAAAGGTTATGACAAGGATGTTAATCTAGCCGCCAGAGAAGGAAGACTTGATACGACCCCCTGTGCCAACCTGCCTGGCCAGTGTGGCACAGTAGGGTAATTACCCTCCCTGTAATTGGAGGAGGCCCAACTCTGTAGTGGGTCATTTATGGGCTGAGTAGTGTTTTTTTTATATTTTCCGTTTTAGGAACTCGAAATATCTGAACTAATAACATGAAGAAATATCGCCTACAAACGCGAGAATTACCAAAAAGTCCTACACCGCGATAGCGAAATTTACAGAGCCATTCGCACAGTTAGAAAATCCTGTTAGACATACTGCCTCGTCTGGCTGGATGATCATCCCTTTGCGCCTAAACCGTGAATGGAGAGTGCTAAACACGAAATCAATGTAACCCAATCAGATGTTTGTAACAGAAAATGTGATAATAATAGTGCCCATGGAGTTTCTTGGCTGTTCTTCTCCATAGGATCTACTTTTTGGAACAAACACCTGTAAACAGGTTCAATTACAATAAATGATTTGAGTTTTGAGTTTTGCTTGAACATGTTGGTCAGCCTGGCCCAGCAGAGCCGCGACTTCGCGTCCCATCTGCTGCTGGTGCTGATGAGCAACCTGTTCCTCTACACGCTGTTCTACATCGTCATGAAGCTGCTGCATCGGGAGTCCATCCGCTGGTACAGGTCAGTGGCTCATGCCGGTTCCTCTCGTAACAGACCTCCAGAGGGAGGAAGCCTCTTGGCCAGATGGCTCCGGAGGCGTCGACAACCTCTCTCTTGTTGAAGGAACACAAATGCCACCGAGATTCAAAGCAAGTGCCTCTAGTTTAGACAAAGACATTTGCCCGACCCCGGAATCGAACCCGGGACCGGTTGATCCAAAGGCACAGCACAGGGTTTAGTTTCAAGTTTTCCTTCTCTTGCGGCTAGTTTTTCTGCCTTGTCGTTTTTCTTTACAACACCCTCGGGATGTTAATGGGTGGTGATCTAAATCCAAATACAATTTTATTTAAAACCATCATCTTACATTCTCATGTAGATACTAAGGTAATAATGATGTTACAGTTTTAAAAATATCTTAAATAATTGTCTTAAATAAATAATCTTAAATAATTAGCTCATCTTTATACTTACCTAACTATACACTATGCCAACTTTAGTGGCGCAGGACCGACGCCCGATGGGGCAGAAAAGTCCTCGAATGGCGACCGCGTACCGGAAAGCGCAGTGCTGGCAGGCCTGGTGGACCGACGACCTGGTCAAGGTCGTCGGAAAACGATGGATGCGGGCGGCCCAGGGCCGGCCTTTGTTGAAATCCTATGTTCAGCAGTGGACGTCTTTCGGCTGAAATGATGATGATGATGATGAACTATACACTTTTTGAAAAGTTAAGTAACATGATTACTTAAGTTCCCATCATTGTACGTAAGTTCGATTGAGATTACGAAGCATTAATTTCCGAAATTAATCCGACACCACATCTAAACCCTAGTAGGCAATTTTCCCTTCCTTCCTTGAATTTGGAGGAGGCCCGACTCGGTAGTGGGTCACGTAATATATTTGTTACCTGCTGACTCGTTAACCTGTCTCCGTTTGCCCACAGCTGGGTGTTCATCGGGCTGACCTATTCCATTTGGTTCGGCTCCAGCTACTTCTACTTGGACCAGAGCACCAACTGGGCGGTGAGTATCATGTTGGGCAATTCTGTGTGGTGACGGTTTAGAATACATAGGGTCACCACCCCATTTCGTCCTGTGGGTGTCGTAGGAACCGACAAAAGGCCGAAAACCTGTAGTGGGCTAATTAACCTCCATGTTGTTGGTGGAGGCGCGACTCAACAGTGGGTCATTTATGGTCTGAGAAGTTATGTATAGACGTGGCTGTTTCCATCGCTTACAGATGTTAGCTATTGTAAAAGCTCTGAGGACCACTCAAGGGAGATGTTATTTAACAAACTCAAAAGCAACTTTTTTTTTTACGTAAGGTTTATCACAAAACTCTTATAAATCGTCATATTTATAAACACCATTATCATCTTACAGCCCCTGTCCCACACTAGGTGGTAGTCTCCACACACACCAATCAGTCGTCATATCTCTTTCATACACAATTCCTCATTCTTACAATCCATCCATCTCCACCCTTGCGTCCACCCACATTCATGCTAAAACCACCACCGGCTCGGAATGCTGCTCTACAGAGAAGAGCCGACAAGACACTCTGTATTGAGGGGTCATCCATAAATCAGGTCACACGTTAATGGGTAGGAGGGGTTTTGTGACGTCACATGTTAAAATTTAAAATACCTGTATTCTCTCGATTATTTTTAAATTCATACATAAAATTAAAGAAATTGTGACGTCACATCAGGCCACCTCCCGCCCGTGCTATAAAAATGTGACAAGGACAGGGGTTCAAAAGTCCTGTAATTCGTGTGACGGATGGCCCCTAATATCGGGGAAGTATACTATAGGCTATCGGCCTTGAGGCACCCTGAAAGTGGCACGGGGTGGTGGTAACGTGGCTCGCTGCCCGCAGCTGAGCCCGGCGCAGTCCCGGCGCAGCAACCGGCAGTGCTCGCTGCTGCAGCTGTACGACTCGCACGACGTGTGGCACTTCCTGTCCGCCAGCGCCATGTTCTGCTCCTTCAACATGTACCTCACCATCGACGACAACCTGGCGCACACGCCGAGGACCGACATCATGGTCTTCTAGCCTCCCCCAAGGACGCACACCAACGGATTGACCTTAGGCACTTGCTCCGAGTCTGGGTGTCGTTTGTGTTCGTGAATTTTGCAGAGGTTCCGTTTGATTAAAATAAAAAAGATAATGACGTCAATGGACAATTGCGTCGTTGCTACACTAATATTAAAGAGACGAAGTCTGTTTGTTTGAACACGCTGATCTCGGGATATTGATCCTATCTGATTTTTCGCAATTATCACGATCGAGCAATAATCGTTCATAGAAATGTCGTTTATCATACGTAATTTGATACGATCTATGTTTTCTTCTAGGTAGGTAGAAACCCTTTTTCTTGGGTTTAGTAGACTTAAAGAAGATTTAATATTTAATGTCCTAAAATTTGACATTTCGACGCGAGCAAACCTGCGTGCAAAAGCTATATTTAATATTTTTTAACATTGTGAATTTATTATTTCCATGACAACTATCAATACTTCCTTGTTTCTAACGGTTACTTATATCGGTTAAATAGAAATTGTAAGCATTAATTTATGTTCATATATATAATATACTATTAATACGACTGTTCCCAAGAATTAAGACCTATCTGCAATACTGCTGGGAAACCATTTTGAACTTCATATTACATATCATTATCATCACTACATAGTATACAACAAAGTCGCTGTCGTCTGTCCGTCCCTATGTATGCTTAAACCTTTAAAACTAAGCAACGGATTTTGAAGCGGGTTTTTTAACAGATATCGACTGATTCAAGAGGAAGATTTATGTGTATAATTGATACATAATATTGTAGAGTAATAAGATAAATTTAGATGTTCATCATTGCACCCTTGCGAAGTGGGGGCGTATTGTAAAGAAACACTGAGAAATTTAGATGTTCATCATTGCACCCTTGCGAAGCTGGGGCGTATTTTAAAGAAACACTGAGAAATTTAGATGTTCATTATTGCACCCGTGCGAGGCTGGGGCGGGTCGCTAGTATTATATATATGAAGAATAGAGTTTAAAATGGTTTCAAAGCAGTATTGCAGATAGGTCTTTATTCTTCGGAACAGTAGAATAGCACAGGTGAGTCAAACTTCAGTCTTAGGGCCGGTTGCTTCAAACGGTTGAGCAAAGTTACATACATTCGTCAAATCATTACGATTACTTTGACCGATGCTCTGTTCAACTCGATTTTCAACGTCAAATTACTCTAAAAAAAACTGAAAAACACAAAAAAAAGATGTTTTTATGATTACATGTGCCTAAAGATTTATGTGAAACAGCCGGCCTTAGACTATTAGTAATATCTAGATTTAAGTGCTTCCCTAAAATTGGTCTTCAGTATTTTTTGTGCACATTGCGCGTTTAGCCAAAGCTTAAAATTGTTTAAATTAATTAGTGAAAGAATCGGGTGCTATCTTAATATTGTAGTTATTTATATTGTTAATAAGTATTCTTAATATGCGTTGAGATATTTTACTATTGTGGTTGTAATGTATGTTGAAGACGTTGTAATTTACAAATTCCAAATAGGTTTAACAAAGGCAAGTGACGAACTTCTCAACATATCTCATTATCAACTTATAACTTCCTGTCGGTGTCGATACATATCACCAATTCATTCCAACCTGAAGATGTTGTAAGATGGGACTAAGAGAACGCAGGAGGTCGCCAGAGAAGGAAAACGATACAAACTGTGCCAACCCGTCTGGCCAGCGTGGCACAGTAGGCTAATATATAATTAATTCATGAAATTGGTATAGGCCCAATAAGTTGGTGTTGTGGGCCGAGATGATTTCTGATCACAATTTGTCTGCTTCATTACTTTAGACGTCACACTCTCACGATAGACCATGCTGGTGACAATGTTGTACCTATAATAATTGTCCAATCTATGACCAGTGTTTTAATTTAGCATAGCTTTAGAGGCTCACTGCGGCTCAATAAACAATATTGTATTTGCTTTAAAATGAGATTAAATTTAGAATTGTTTCTGACGTATCAACAAAGACTGTTTTTAGTAATTGAGTGAATTTTGTTGTGTGCGCTATGAGCTGTAATAAAATATTCTCTATTTCATTCGTCATTTTATTTTTAATCAATACCATTCTACCAATGTAAGTATCAATAGTTTTAATAAGAAATGTATACTATCTATATATATAAAAATCAATGCCACTTTTCGTTGTAATTTTATAACTCACTAGCGACCCGCGCGGCTTCGCAAGGCAATGATACATAATGAATATCAAAATTTACCAGTGTTTCTCTACAACATTATGCATGTACTATATAAATATAAACCTCCCTCTTGAATCACTCTATCTGTTAAAAAAAACCGCTTCAAAATCCGTTGTGTAGTTGAAGGGTCAGCGCGCACTATTGGAGTGGCGGCGAAGAGGCTTTTTCAGTAACAATTTAATTTCAACCTAAAGCGCTTCAGAATACGACTGTATTTAGAATACGCTCGCCGTCATTGTATTTCGTTGTACCAAATACAGTTGTATTCTGAAGCGCCTTAGGTTGAAATTAAATTGTTACTGAAAAAGCCTCTTCGCCGCCACTCCGAAAGTGCGCGCTGACCCTAATGATTTAAGCATACATAGGGACGGACAGACGCCAGCGACTTTGTTTTATACTATGTAGTGATGAACCGTTTTGAATGTTTTTTTTTGTATGCGTTTGGATGGCACCGAGGTTGGTTTAGATTCACAAATCAGCCCGACAGATGGCGCTGCATTCGATTAACGAATATCATGCAGGACAACGTCTGCCCGGTCAGCTTGTCACTACATAGTATAAAACAAAGACGCATTCTTCTGTCCGTCCCTATGTATGCATAAATCTTTAAAACTACGCAACGGATTTTGAAGCGGTTTTTTTAATAGATAGAGTGATTCAAGTGGAAGGTTTATATGTATAACTCACCCCCGCTTTGCACGGGCGAAGCCGGGGCGGGCCACTAGTTTGTTATAAGAAAGCGAATCAGTTAATGCTTCCACACCTAACCCGCTTAATAAATTATGATATAATGTTGGTAAAACCTGGCGCACCCCTCTTTGAGCTCAGTTTAAAAAATAATAGTAATATGCAAGATACACTAAAACTGTACATGCAAATATGATGAGACGAAATAGGCCTCGGCTACGTGCCAAAGACTAAAGCAGATTTCAAAAACGATACCCCCCAAATAAAACAATGACAATTCGTAATACTTTTTATTACCTCATATAACACTACAAGCCGAGATAAACATACTTTATACACAGTTCAGTCGACGCCCGTCCACGAGCGATATTGACTTGTCAAAGGATTGCAAGTTGAAGTCGGTTCGGTGACGGGCGTCCGTAGCGCGCTCTGGCGGAATAGCTCTCTTAAGTGAAGGCGCTTTAAAGCTCAAGGTTCTATACTTAGTTTGGCTGTCAACTGACCTCGGTTTGGGGGACTGTCAACTTATCAACATTTAGAGATTCATTAATATATTTATAAATATTTTCAGTTTATATATTCCATTATTTAATAATCATAAAATATACCTAATTTATATCATTTTAATTGTGTTAATTTGAAATTCTGATTAAACGTGATATTTTTACATCAATTATATAATGAAATAACCGTGTTAAAAATGTTTAAAAAACTATTAAGCATTCGTTTGATATAACAAGATAAATATGCGTCAGTATAATTGAGGCTATAAATTTGATTTATTAACTTTTCATAAAGAGAGATTCAATAGTCTAATATCATCTTTACACAGTGTCGTTCGCTATAGCCATTTTATCAATTCTATTTAACATTTCACCCCAAAACGAGGCCACACAGCCCGTAATACATATTTCTTACAACATACACAATATTCGTACAATAATGACTTACACGTCCGAAAACTGATTAACGAGATAGCGCACCCGCGCTCCGTATTACGTACATTTCATTACAATATTATAAACAAGTTCATTAATACGACAGAAAAATATGTTTGCTTTATTAAAGAGTATTTATTTGGCAGAGACACAGTCGATTATTCGATACAGTGCGCGGCGTGCGAGTTCTTTGCCTTGCGCAAGCGCAACGTCGTATGGCGCCATCTATTGCCAAATATGTGGAACTCTTGCGTTGCCATATAAAGTGACGTTACGAGAACGCGGAAAATACTCGCACCTAACACACGACGAGCTACAAAATTCAGATAAAAAACAAACATTAGGCGCACCTTTTCATAACTCTATGATTAAGATTCAAACACGGCATTGGTCCTGGTACAGTGATCCAACCTTCAAATATAGACAACATTTAATCTGAATCCGTTAAAACTAGGCTTAACATTTTTGCGGGATTTTTAATAATAAATAATACAATATACGTCGCTTACATCGATCTAGTATCGACTATATAGTTTCGAGAATCGAAATATAGTTTTGAAACTTTAAGTGTATATTCTAATAGCTTTATTAGATTGATTGGATAAGTAGCGAGCCTGATGGTAAGCGGAGGCTGCAACTAATGGGAATTCCTTTAAAAGCAGACTAATAGTTCACTCTTAAATACAGTAGGCTAATTACTCCCCATGTAAAACTGGAGGAGGCCCGACTCAGGAGTGGGTCTTTACATCGCTGCATTATTGTCATTTTATGTTTATAGCGTTGTGGCACAATAACGTATACGGTGTAACAAAAAAGGAATATACACCCGAAGTCACGGCCCATACTTAGGAGTCGTACGTTTCAGATTTACGCATGTAATATTAAAAAATGATGTTAAATATATTGCATTTCTTTTGTCGGTTTGACGGCACACACGTTTTGTATGTGTGTACCGCTTATTTCGAATGCTGCGTGTCACTACCGCATGACATCCTGTGGGTGTCGTAAGAGTCGACAAAAAAGACGAAACCAGGTCGCAAGAGAAGGAAAACTTGATGGCAATCCGTCTGGCCAGCGTGGCACAGTTAAAGGCCAATTACCCTCCATTTAGTTAGTAGAGGCGTTACTCAACTGTGGGTCATCTATGGGTTGGGTAGAATTCTACAAGTAGCACTAACGATCTTTTCGTGGTGTATACACCTTTTATGTTACACCGTGTTGAAGTAAGATCACACTACGCAGTTTACAAAAATATAACAATTATAATTATAAATGCCTTCCTTTTACCCATACGCATATGAGATTCTATAATTCCGTATGGCATCTTAAAAAGTTTTGGTTATACCTCTAGGTGCTTGTCAATAGCGTATTTTCAATACTTAGGCCAACAAATCTTCACTACATAGTATAAAACAAAGTCGCATTCTTCTGTCCGTCCCTATGTATGCATAAATATTTAAAACTACGCAACGGATTTTGAAGCGGTTTTTTTTAATAGATAGAGTGATTCAAGGGGAAGGTTTATATGTATAACCCACCCCCGCTTTGCACGGGCGAAGCCGGGGCGGGCCACTAGTTGAATATAAAATTAAAATATTGGACAGTGCGTCAATTTCCCCGCATGAAATTGAGGGAGGCATGACTCAACAGCGGGTCAGTCTGATACGTCAATTATCGCAAATAGATTAGGAAAAGGCGGACGTAACTCATAATTTCATATTCTGTATAAAATTTAAACATATAACGAGATTCTCATCAAAATGTAACTGTACAATTGTATCGTCGTACTTGATATTCTTGCCAGCGTGGCACAGTAGGCTAATTTCCCTCCCTTTATTTGGAGGAGGCTACCTCACCAGGTTACAAACTGTCGCCAAATCGCAAACTACCCGCAATCGCTTCGCAACATTGTGATACAACGCATATAATTAAAAAATAACTAGAACTAACAAAACAAAATGACTTACGGTTCAATAAATATTTCAACGAGTAACGCCAAGGTCGCAAGCTAGTTATGATGGACTAATCACAGTATGGACCTAAATTATTTCCCCCCTTATTTCTGGAGGAGGCCTGACTTTAATTGTGCCATATTTAACGGGTAACGCCAACTACTGCACTATACCACGCGTTCTACACCTCGTTCCATATTGATGGTGTCGCAAGCTGATACGATAAATGAAGAGTCTATACTCTATACTAACCAATATTTCCAGCGTGGTGTGTAGACCAACTTTTTTTTAAATATATGTTTTTTGGCCAACTGGACACAGTCGTCCAATATTCCTTCCTAAAATTAGCGGAGGTTTAGCCCAGTAGTGGGTTGCTAATTGTATATGACACAATATTTTCCTTATTCTATGAGGACTGGTCATTACCGAAAAGACGATTGTTTTTATCCGAAATTCCAAGTTAATATCAGACACATTACACTTCATCTGCGGTTTTATATTTTGAAATTAAACTTTGCTCTAATTTCACTCGTAGGTGGCGTTTGGCACTTTCACAAGTCTATGGTACACGCTCGTCCTCTCCGGTTTCCGCAGTGGGGGAGGCTCATGGGAGCCCCCCGCGGGTGATGCATCAGCCGGAGTTGGTCTGCGACTTCTGCTCAAACATGGCCGCCATGTCCCTTATGTTGTAGGACGGAGAGCATTTCTCCTTTCTGAAGAACAAAAGGTTAAATATAAACAAAACTAAGACATTTACGGAACTGATTACCTTGCTAAGGCTGAACCGATTTTGATGAAACATGTCACAGAATCATAGTGTCACCGTCCCGAGTGTGTTGTAAGAGCCGAAAAAAGGACGAACAACTAGCCGCAAGAGAAGGGAACTTTATACGAAACCCTGTATGAAAAACAAATTCTTGCCAGTTCTTCTCAGCAGTGGTCGCGTTCCGAACTGGTGGTAGACGGAAGACCTTTTTTATTGAATAATATGATTATCAAAAACTCAAACTCAAATCATTTATTTCAATTGAACCTATTTACTGGTGTTTTTGAAAAGTCAAAAGTGAAGTTAGGAATCTAGTTGCTTGTTCCAAAAAGTAGATCCTATGGAGAAGAACAGGCAAGAAACTCCATGGACACTCTTTTTATCATATTTTCTGTTACAAGCATCTGATTGGGTTACATTGATTTCGTGTTTATTTATAGTAAGCTAAGATGTGAGGACAATGTAACATATTGCACAACAGAAGTGTCCAGGAGATCAATATAAAAATGAATAATGTGTTGACTTTTTATAAGTGTCCATCGTGACCCAAACAAAATAAATGATTTGAATTTGTGCCAACCCGTCTGGCCAGCGTGGCACAGTAGGCTAAATACCCTCCCTTTAGTTGGAGGAGGCCCAACTCGGCAATGGATTAGCACGGACAGAATGTGGAATAAATATCCATTTCTTAATTTTATTAGGTACGAAGATGTGGCGGGCAGATTTGATCACTCACCATCAGAAGATATTTATATGGAAAAGTTAAAAAGGTTACCAATTAATTAATTTAGCTATGAAATGAGGGATTACATTTTGTTATTCAAATACGAAACTCAAACAACATTAAATAAATTATTAAGTTTGGAATTTGCTTGGACAGGTATTGGGAGCGAATAACTATATGGTTTCGTGCCGAATCTTCTTTGTAAATCAACTTAGCCGTTGAGTGGACAGTACATTTAACTGGAATTGATTTATTTATTACTGTTTTCACGGCACTGGAAAATCTGTACTAAAGATAAAGAAGAGCCGCCAAGAAACCCCAAGCATCTCCCACAGCTATGTACCACCCACCTGTCATACTCCCGCGACCGCGCTTCTCCCGCGAAGTCCCTTTCCGGAGTGCCCGGGGACGGAATGGTCTCCAACTCTTGGGCGCTCTTCGCTAAGCTGAACCTCATCCTCTGCCCCAGGTCCACGGTGTTTCTCCTCTCGAACTTGGGCTCTGCCTCGCAACTATCCACCTTCTCCTCCTTGCCTTTGCGTATCTTTATCCTCGTCAGCTGTTCGGGGTTACTCCTAAAGGACTGTGAACTGTATTTCTCTCTTAGGAAGTTTCTCCTCTCCTCCTTGTATTTCTCTATCCGTTCTCTACTCAGCTGCTTGTCGGTCTCCACCGTGATCAAGCTCTTGATGTCGGGCTTATCGAATCTTTGGATCAGGGAGATCTTGTTCTCCGTGGTCGGTGTGATCAGGACTTTGTGTTCCTGGTCGTCGGTATTCAAGTTCAGGTCCGGGGGTTTCTTGTCCCGGACTTCCATGCTTTTCCTCCTGGTGCTGGTCTCCGACCCGAACTCCTTGATAAACGCGTTCTCGTCCAAGGATCTCGCGTTGCTGGAGCTTCGGGATAAATTGAAGTCTTTGGGAGATTTTGGCGGAGAGTCGTCCTTTCGCTCCAAAGTCGGATACTTGACTTCGGCTTTAAATTTCTCGAAGGTAAACTGGGGCTTCTGCTCCGTGGGGCTCTCGAACCGTATCGCAAGCTCCCTGACGTTCGTCCCCTTGACCGGGTTTCCATTTTCGACGATTCTGGGGTCTTCGCTGATCACCAAGCGCCCATCCGCCGCGTCCAGCTCGACGTTCTCGTAGTCATTCTGCTTCTCGAACGCCATGTTCTCGTAATACCCGTCCTCCGGCAGAAGCATCGCGTTCACCTCCTCTATGCTCTTCTTGAAGAACTTGACTTGACTGTACACGTCTACGTCTGAACTTTCAGTCGGCGTTTCCAAAATGATCAGGTCCTCCAAGTCTTCGGGCTGACAGGCCTGCTGGGTGGGCAGACTGGCGTCCGTGTGAGGCACGCTGGCTTCCTCGACGATAGACAGGTTCTTCTCCAGGTCTATATCCTCGTAGACCGAATCTCTGTCGTTGGTGGGAGTGTCCTCGAAGCCTCCGCTCTTGGTGGGGGACCGGAAGGTGATGCTTATGGTGGACTTGAGCGGGCTCTTGAGGGGACTCCCGGGACTGCTCTTGCTGGTGCTGGAAGACTGGAGGTTGATGTACGTGGGCCGTCGGTAGCCGCAGCACTCGTACAGCTCGTCGCCCTTCGGAAGACTGCTGTAGCTGGACGAGCTGTCGTGGGAGGAGGTCATGACCCTGAGGTCGTGCTTGCCCTCCGCGAAGTGGTCCAGGTCCTCGTAGTGGGGCGGCTCGGGGTGCAGGTCGCCGGTGACCTGGATGGTGCGCTTGTTGGAGTCGCTGAGCTCCGAGTCGCTGTCCAGGGGGTCGTAGCGGGGGCTGAGGGGCGTGCCCGGGCTGGACGCGGCCGTGAGGTTGGCGGAGGACGCGTCCGTGGGCCAGTCCACGCGGATGAGCGTGGAGTGCCCGTCCCTCTGGCCATCCCTCTGGCCGTGCCAGCTGACCCGCGCCTGGCGGTCGTGCGTGGTCAGCGAGTGGCGAGGAGTCTTGCTCTTGCGCGGGGACTGGCGCTCTCTGCAAGGGGGAGCTGTCTTGGCACTGGGCACTGGCCACTGGCCACTGTGCTCCCGGACACGCCTCGCGGTAAGTGCGTGCTGCAGCTCAAATGACGCACGTATCCGAGAATCACAGTACCGGTTTAGTTACAATGTATGTATGTTTTGTTATGTTTGTACGGTAGACGCGCAACTGCCGACTGTCAAATTTATTTTGTAGTACTCTTAACTATGAACCGGGAACGCGTGTGATATACCAACTAGTCTGGTGAACATGTCGAGGACTAGCTTAAGTTAATATCATGTCGGCAGTTCCGAGTCAAGAGCGTCTGTTATGTTTAGTGTGACTCGCGAACGAAGGAAGTTAAGTCCACGCACATTGCCAATGCACAACATCATATGACAACTCCGTATTAATTCAACACATTTAGATATTACCGTGCGGTGACGGTTTAGAATACACGGTGTCACCACCTCATTCCATCCTCAGGGTGTCGTAAGAACAGACAAGGCCGAATATCTAGCCGCAAGAGAAGGAAAACGTCATAGGAAACCCTGTGCAAACAGTCTGTGTCAATGTGGCACAGTCAGCTATTTACCCTCCCTGTAGAGGAAGGAGCCTCTTATCGAAATTTGCGTTGGGCTTGTCACTAGTCTAGCCAACTGACTTGGATAAATATCTGGGAACCATTCGGGAGGCCTAGTCCAGTGGCTTTTAAGTGACAGCTCGTGTCAATGTCATCCATTTAGTTTCATAATCTATTAAAGCGTGCGTTTTGAAAACTATTTAACAGATTTGGTCCCCGCGTGTCAGTTTTGGCTTCGTGTGTCTCATAAAAAAATACCGTAACATTAGAAGCACAATTTGCGCTGATGTAAGAATAGGAACGATTCATCCGAATAAAGAATGATATTTTCATGAGTTGTCATATTCAGGTTATTGCAGTGTGAGTTCATGCGTCACGCAGACAAACACGACAGATGTGTTGGTGAGTATATGTTGGTGTTTATGTGTGTGTGTGTGTTACCTGAGCTTGACGCTGCCCAGTGCGGCTGAGAAGTCGATCAGTGACGTCATCGGACTGTCGCGGTCTTTGCATATTCTGTCGAGGATATTTTAAAACAATTATAAGTCTTTGAACTGACATTTCTTGTTGACTTGGGGAGTAAGCTGGTGAATGCGTGACGAAAGCGTTACGAAAAGTGTGATTTAGCGAGGCGAACGAAAGCCGGTAGTGAGATATAAGTTAGCGAACATAGAAGAGCTACTTTTAGTATGTTACTGTCGGGGCAAGAGAGTGGTGCAAACACGCGTTTTAATTTCTCTCTTTCTCTCATAGCCAGTTAGGTTTCGTAATTATAAGATACAGTGCAGGCTTATTTACTGCATCACACTGTAGAAGTAAGAGAGAGAGAGAGCGGTGCGCGCGAACGTTTTCTTTATCTCTTCCTCTCGTGAAATATACATATCTCAGTCAGCAGTTCGTTTGATAACGTTACACGAACGGTGATTTATAGATTATTTCGTAATTAATATACTTACATAAAGTTTTACTTCAATCCTGACATCTAAAGCATACCCTTTTTTATAATCGTCGTAGACCACATTTTTTTGTGAGGTATTGTAAATTTGCATATTTTCAAAAATAAACGTGATCTGGTATGATTTAACAGCAGAATATAGGCAGCTCATAGAGCTTAACCGCCAGTCAGGGCCGGAGGATCTACCAGCACCAACAGTACCAGCTTATCGACCATGTGCTCCCCACGAAAGTGGGAGGCCGCTTCCTCTTACCGCTTGGCCACGTCTGCGTGCGGCGGGCTGGCGGTGCGGGCCGAGTGCCGCTTCTCGGGGGCCAAGGCCCCATTGGCCCCACTGACCCCATTGGCCCCACTGACCCCATTGGCCCCCGGGAGCCCCAGCCTCGGCGACTCCCCGTCGATATACCGCAGCTGCGACACTTGGGCCTCCAGCGCAGCCAGGCGTCTGTCAACGTCAAGCATACTCCTGCATTTATGCGTTTTTGCCAATTCCGTTGGAATCTAATCTAAATCGGTATTTGTTTTTCAATCCATGTAATCAACGCCGCTGACAGGAAAAAAATGTAAACCGACTTTAAAAATAAAGACAAATGCCCATCTGAAGTCGGTGGTTTGAGTTTATATTGTAATTAAATACTGTGTCTATTGATTATTAACATAATTAACATTGTTGTTACAATGAATATTTATTTTAAAACGACAGACATCGTCCTGTCAAAAAAATGGACTCTTTGACGTTAGGAACACACCTACATTGCTTAGATAACAGTGAGTGGTTGTAATTTAATATGAACTTTATACAATAGCAATAAAGCTTGTATGGGAAAAAGAAAAACGCTGTTTTAGGGGTTTTCCGGCAATTATTCGATTTTTTTCTCGCCGTTAAAACCATCCTTGCACTTCAACGAACGTTTAAAAAAAAGAATTGGCCAAATTGGTCCAGGCGTTGTTGAGTTATGCGCTTACCAACACATTTTGCAATTCATTTTTATATTATAGATTTCTAGTTACACTGGTATCTGCCAATTGATAAGTGGGTTGGTTCACTTAGTTCAATTTTATAGCTAACTACTGAAACGATTTCCATAAAACCCCCTCCTCTTGTTTGGAGCCTGTCGCTTGAGCTGGAGCTCGTTGAAAATGCTTAGTGCTGTGTCGTTGGAATGATGCGTACCTCTGCGCGAGTTCGTTGGCGTCGTGCTCGTGGTCGTGGTCGTGCAACGCGCGCTGAGGACTGCCCGTGCTCGTGCTGGACGAGGACCCGCCGGGCGACGAGCACTGCCACCACAAACGACCAATTGCAACTTGTACAGTAATAAGGAGTTATACAGGGTTACATTACAAAAGTGCCCAAAAATATTTTAATTTACGCAAAACGCACTTTATAAAGACTACTATCATATACCTAAACTTATGTATATTTTAGGCGCAATCTCTGCAATATCCAGCCAGACGAGGTGTGATGTCTGGCTAGGGGTCGCAGCACCTGTTCCCCCCGACAGTTGTAGTAGGGGATATCTTAACCTTGCGCATTGCTCTTGAAATTTCGCTATCGCGGTGTAGGACTTTTTCGTAATTCTCGCATTTGTAGGCGATATTTCTTGATGCAATTAGTTCAGATGTGTAAAGTATGTAGCATGCGGTCGCTACAATATAAACATTCATTAGAACTTGCCCACACCACCCCGAGGGTGTCGCAAGAGGCATACCTGGCGCCCTCCGGGGACGGGCTCGTCCTCCTCGCTGAACATGTGGTGGTCCCTCTCCTGCGGGGACAGGCGCAGCCGCATGTGCGCCAGCTCCGCCTGCCACCAGCCCACACCACCCCGAGGGTGTCGCAAGAGGCATGGCATACCTGGCGCCCTCCGGGGACGGGCTCGTCCTCCTCGCTGAACATGTGGTGGTCCCTCTCCTGCGGGGACAGGCGCAGCCGCATGTGCGCCAGCTCCGCCTGCCACCAGCCCACACCACCCCGAGGGTGTCGCAAGAGGCATACCTGGCGCCCTCCGGGGACGGGCTCGTCCTCCTCGCTGAACATGTGGTGGTCCCTCTCCTGCGGGGACAGGCGCAGCCGCATGTGCGCCAGCTCCGCCTGCCACCAGCCCACACCACCCCGAGGGTGTCGCAAGAGGCATACCTGGCGCCCTCCGGGGACGGGCTCGTCCTCCTCGCTGAACATGTGGTGGTCCCTCTCCTGCGGGGACAGGCGCAGCCGCATGTGCGCCAGCTCCGCCTGCCACCAGCCCACACCACCCCGAGGGTGTCGCAAGAGGCATACCTGGCGCCCTCCGGGGACGGGCTCGTCCTCCTCGCTGAACATGTGGTGGTCCCTCTCCTGCGGGGACAGGCGCAGCCGCATGTGCGCCAGCTCCGCCTGCCACCAGCCCACACCACCCCGAGGGTGTCGCAAGAGGCATACCTGGCGCCCTCCGGGGACGGGCTCGTCCTCCTCGCTGAACATGTGGTGGTCCCTCTCCTGCGGGGACAGGCGCAGCCGCATGTGCGCCAGCTCCGCCTGCCACCAGCCCACACCACCCCGAGGGTGTCGCAAGAGGCATACCTGGCGCCCTCCGGGGACGGGCTCGTCCTCCTCGCTGAACATGTGGTGGTCCCTCTCCTGCGGGGACAGGCGCAGCCGCATGTGCGCCAGCTCCGCCTGCCACCAGCCCACACCACCCCGAGGGTGTCGCAAGAGGCATACCTGGCGCCCTCCGGGGACGGGCTCGTCCTCCTCGCTGAACATGTGGTGGTCCCTCTCCTGCGGGGACAGGCGCAGCCGCATGTGCGCCAGCTCCGCCTGCCACCAGCCCACACCACCCCGAGGGTGTCGCAAGAGGCATACCTGGCGCCCTCCGGGGACGGGCTCGTCCTCCTCGCTGAACATGTGGTGGTCCCTCTCCTGCGGGGACAGGCGCAGCCGCATGTGCGCCAGCTCCGCCTGCCACCAGCCCACACCACCCCGAGGGTGTCGCAAGAGGCATGGCATACCTGGCGCCCTCCGGGGACGGGCTCGTCCTCCTCGCTGAACATGTGGTGGTCCCTCTCCTGCGGGGACAGGCGCAGCCGCATGTGCGCCAGCTCCGCCTGCCACCAGCCCACACCACCCCGAGGGTGTCGCAAGAGGCATACCTGGCGCCCTCCGGGGACGGGCTCGTCCTCCTCGCTGAACATGTGGTGGTCCCTCTCCTGCGGGGACAGGCGCAGCCGCATGTGCGCCAGCTCCGCCTGCCACCAGCCCACACCACCCCGAGGGTGTCGCAAGAGGCATGGCATACCTGGCGCCCTCCGGGGACGGGCTCGTCCTCCTCGCTGAACATGTGGTGGTCCCTCTCCTGCGGGGACAGGCGCAGCCGCATGTGCGCCAGCTCCGCCTGCCACCAGCCCACACCACCCCGAGGGTGTCGCAAGAGGCATACCTGGCGCCCTCCGGGGACGGGCTCGTCCTCCTCGCTGAACATGTGGTGGTCCCTCTCCTGCGGGGACAGGCGCAGCCGCATGTGCGCCAGCTCCGCCTGCCACCAGCCCACACCACCCCGAGGGTGTCGCAAGAGGCATACCTGGCGCCCTCCGGGGACGGGCTCGTCCTCCTCGCTGAACATGTGGTGGTCCCTCTCCTGCGGGGACAGGCGCAGCCGCATGTGCGCCAGCTCCGCCTGCCACCAGCCCACACCACCCCGAGGGTGTCGCAAGAGGCATGGCATACCTGGCGCCCTCCGGGGACGGGCTCGTCCTCCTCGCTGAACATGTGGTGGTCCCTCTCCTGCGGGGACAGGCGCAGCCGCATGTGCGCCAGCTCCGCCTGCCACCAGCCCACACCACCCCGAGGGTGTCGCAAGAGGCATACCTGGCGCCCTCCGGGGACGGGCTCGTCCTCCTCGCTGAACATGTGGTGGTCCCTCTCCTGCGGGGACAGGCGCAGCCGCATGTGCGCCAGCTCCGCCTGCCACCAGCCCACACCACCCCGAGGGTGTCGCAAGAGGCATGGCATACCTGGCGCCCTCCGGGGACGGGCTCGTCCTCCTCGCTGAACATGTGGTGGTCCCTCTCCTGCGGGGACAGGCGCAGCCGCATGTGCGCCAGCTCCGCCTGCCACCAGCCCACACCACCCCGAGGGTGTCGCAAGAGGCATACCTGGCGCCCTCCGGGGACGGGCTCGTCCTCCTCGCTGAACATGTGGTGGTCCCTCTCCTGCGGGGACAGGCGCAGCCGCATGTGCGCCAGCTCCGCCTGCCACCAGCCCACACCACCCCGAGGGTGTCGCAAGAGGCATGGCATACCTGGCGCCCTCCGGGGACGGGCTCGTCCTCCTCGCTGAACATGTGGTGGTCCCTCTCCTGCGGGGACAGGCGCAGCCGCATGTGCGCCAGCTCCGCCTGCCACCAGCCCACACCACCCCGAGGGTGTCGCAAGAGGCATACCTGGCGCCCTCCGGGGACGGGCTCGTCCTCCTCGCTGAACATGTGGTGGTCCCTCTCCTGCGGGGACAGGCGCAGCCGCATGTGCGCCAGCTCCGCCTGCCACCAGCCCACACCACCCCGAGGGTGTCGCAAGAGGCATACCTGGCGCCCTCCGGGGACGGGCTCGTCCTCCTCGCTGAACATGTGGTGGTCCCTCTCCTGCGGGGACAGGCGCAGCCGCATGTGCGCCAGCTCCGCCTGCCACCAGCCCACACCACCCCGAGGGTGTCGCAAGAGGCATACCTGGCGCCCTCCGGGGACGGGCTCGTCCTCCTCGCTGAACATGTGGTGGTCCCTCTCCTGCGGGGACAGGCGCAGCCGCATGTGCGCCAGCTCCGCCTGCCACCAGCCCACACCACCCCGAGGGTGTCGCAAGAGGCATACCTGGCGCCCTCCGGGGACGGGCTCGTCCTCCTCGCTGAACATGTGGTGGTCCCTCTCCTGCGGGGACAGGCGCAGCCGCATGTGCGCCAGCTCCGCCTGCCACCAGCCCACACCACCCCGAGGGTGTCGCAAGAGGCATACCTGGCGCCCTCCGGGGACGGGCTCGTCCTCCTCGCTGAACATGTGGTGGTCCCTCTCCTGCGGGGACAGGCGCAGCCGCATGTGCGCCAGCTCCGCCTGCCACCAGCCCACACCACCCCGAGGGTGTCGCAAGAGGCATACCTGGCGCCCTCCGGGGACGGGCTCGTCCTCCTCGCTGAACATGTGGTGGTCCCTCTCCTGCGGGGACAGGCGCAGCCGCATGTGCGCCAGCTCCGCCTGCCACCAGCCCACACCACCCCGAGGGTGTCGCAAGAGGCATACCTGGCGCCCTCCGGGGACGGGCTCGTCCTCCTCGCTGAACATGTGGTGGTCCCTCTCCTGCGGGGACAGGCGCAGCCGCATGTGCGCCAGCTCCGCCTGCCACCAGCCCACACCACCCCGAGGGTGTCGCAAGAGGCATGGCATACCTGGCGCCCTCCGGGGACGGGCTCGTCCTCCTCGCTGAACATGTGGTGGTCCCTCTCCTGCGGGGACAGGCGCAGCCGCATGTGCGCCAGCTCCGCCTGCCACCAGCCCACACCACCCCGAGGGTGTCGCAAGAGGCATACCTGGCGCCCTCCGGGGACGGGCTCGTCCTCCTCGCTGAACATGTGGTGGTCCCTCTCCTGCGGGGACAGGCGCAGCCGCATGTGCGCCAGCTCCGCCTGCCACCAGCCCACACCACCCCGAGGGTGTCGCAAGAGGCATGGCATACCTGGCGCCCTCCGGGGACGGGCTCGTCCTCCTCGCTGAACATGTGGTGGTCCCTCTCCTGCGGGGACAGGCGCAGCCGCATGTGCGCCAGCTCCGCCTGCCACCAGCCCACACCACCCCGAGGGTGTCGCAAGAGGCATACCTGGCGCCCTCCGGGGACGGGCTCGTCCTCCTCGCTGAACATGTGGTGGTCCCTCTCCTGCGGGGACAGGCGCAGCCGCATGTGCGCCAGCTCCGCCTGCCACCAGCCCACACCACCCCGAGGGTGTCGCAAGAGGCATACCTGGCGCCCTCCGGGGACGGGCTCGTCCTCCTCGCTGAACATGTGGTGGTCCCTCTCCTGCGGGGACAGGCGCAGCCGCATGTGCGCCAGCTCCGCCTGCCACCAGCCCACACCACCCCGAGGGTGTCGCAAGAGGCATGGCATACCTGGCGCCCTCCGGGGACGGGCTCGTCCTCCTCGCTGAACATGTGGTGGTCCCTCTCCTGCGGGGACAGGCGCAGCCGCATGTGCGCCAGCTCCGCCTGCCACCAGCCCACACCACCCCGAGGGTGTCGCAAGAGGCATACCTGGCGCCCTCCGGGGACGGGCTTGTCCTCCTCGCTGAACATGTGGTGGTCCCTCTCCTGCGGGGACAGGCGCAGCCGCATGTGCGCCAGCTCCGCCTGCCACCAGCCCACACCACCCCGAGGGTGTCGCAAGAGGCATACCTGGCGCCCTCCGGGGACGGGCTCGTCCTCCTCGCTGAACATGTGGTGGTCCCTCTCCTGCGGGGACAGGCGCAGCCGCATGTGCGCCAGCTCCGCCTGCCACCAGCCCACACCACCCCGAGGGTGTCGCAAGAGGCATACCTGGCGCCCTCCGGGGACGGGCTCGTCCTCCTCGCTGAACATGTGGTGGTCCCTCTCCTGCGGGGACAGGCGCAGCCGCATGTGCGCCAGCTCCGCCTGCCACCAGCCCACACCACCCCGAGGGTGTCGCAAGAGGCATACCTGGCGCCCTCCGGGGACGGGCTCGTCCTCCTCGCTGAACATGTGGTGGTCCCTCTCCTGCGGGGACAGGCGCAGCCGCATGTGCGCCAGCTCCGCCTGCCACCAGCCCACACCACCCCGAGGGTGTCGCAAGAGGCATGGCATACCTGGCGCCCTCCGGGGACGGGCTCGTCCTCCTCGCTGAACATGTGGTGGTCCCTCTCCTGCGGGGACAGGCGCAGCCGCATGTGCGCCAGCTCCGCCTGCCACCAGCCCACACCACCCCGAGGGTGTCGCAAGAGGCATACCTGGCGCCCTCCGGGGACGGGCTCGTCCTCCTCGCTGAACATGTGGTGGTCCCTCTCCTGCGGGGACAGGCGCAGCCGCATGTGCGCCAGCTCCGCCTGCCACCAGCCCACACCACCCCGAGGGTGTCGCAAGAGGCATGGCATACCTGGCGCCCTCCGGGGACGGGCTCGTCCTCCTCGCTGAACATGTGGTGGTCCCTCTCCTGCGGGGACAGGCGCAGCCGCATGTGCGCCAGCTCCGCCTGCCACCAGCCCACACCACCCCGAGGGTGTCGCAAGAGGCATACCTGGCGCCCTCCGGGGACGGGCTCGTCCTCCTCGCTGAACATGTGGTGGTCCCTCTCCTGCGGGGACAGGCGCAGCCGCATGTGCGCCAGCTCCGCCTGCCACCAGCCCACACCACCCCGAGGGTGTCGCAAGAGGCATGGCATACCTGGCGCCCTCCGGGGACGGGCTCGTCCTCCTCGCTGAACATGTGGTGGTCCCTCTCCTGCGGGGACAGGCGCAGCCGCATGTGCGCCAGCTCCGCCTGCCACCAGCCCACACCACCCCGAGGGTGTCGCAAGAGGCATGGCATACCTGGCGCCCTCCGGGGACGGGCTCGTCCTCCTCGCTGAACATGTGGTGGTCCCTCTCCTGCGGGGACAGGCGCAGCCGCATGTGCGCCAGCTCCGCCTGCCACCAGCCCACACCACCCCGAGGGTGTCGCAAGAGGCATACCTGGCGCCCTCCGGGGACGGGCTCGTCCTCCTCGCTGAACATGTGGTGGTCCCTCTCCTGCGGGGACAGGCGCAGCCGCATGTGCGCCAGCTCCGCCTGCCACCAGCCCACACCACCCCGAGGGTGTCGCAAGAGGCATACCTGGCGCCCTCCGGGGACGGGCTCGTCCTCCTCGCTGAACATGTGGTGGTCCCTCTCCTGCGGGGACAGGCGCAGCCGCATGTGCGCCAGCTCCGCCTGCCACGGCTCGAAGTACGAGTCACACGACGACGACCTGACGAAGCACATTGCTCATCAAGAGACAGAGAGAGAGAGAAGAGAAGACATGCGCGCAAGGAATTGCCTCAAAAAGTACTGGACCAATATTAAAAAAAACAAAATTTGAATGCTACATTATCACTGAGTAATATGGGCTATTTTAATTGCAAGGAAAAAATAAGGAATAAATGTCCACCCGTGCGAAGCCGAGACGGGCCGCTAGTTATTTATAACTATAATAATGATTTCTTAGGTTTTTGCAATTATTACACAAAAAATAAACACTTTTTGCACATGGAACGTTATCAATAAAACAAAATTATATGCGGTAGATTTAAATGTTTCTTTGTACTTTTGTCTCTCCCGCGACCACGACTGCTGCAAAGCATTCGAAACGTCCGGAATTAAATAATGTACATTATATTATTTAACACGCGATAAATCCGTTATCTATCAGCCACAGAAGTCCACTGCTGAACATAGGCCTCCCCCATAGATTTCCACAATGCACGATCTCGTGCTGACCGCATCCACCGACTCCCAGCGACCTTCACAAGATCGTCCGTCCACCTAGTCGGGGGTCTTCCCACGCTTCTCTTTCCCATACGTGGGCGCCACTCCAAGACTTTTATGCCCCAACGGCCATCTGCTCTTCGGGCCACATGGCGATAAATTCGTTAAAAAGTGTTTAATTTCAATGTATAACTATAATGTCAGACAGGCAGCCAGATTTGCTATCTCGCTCTAATTTTGGTAGGTGAAGATGTTACGAACATACAAAAACATTCTGTGCATAATATTTGTTAAAAAGTGTATTTTATGACACTCCAACTCTTATTTAATCGATGCACCACATCATATACAATTGACGAGTGAGTCGGGCTTCCTCCAACTACATGGAGGGGAGATAGAAAGCAAACTACCTCAATATAGAAACGTAGCATGCGCTGCAAAAACATCTTTAACAGGGGTTAATTTGCTGTATTTACAATTATACAAGTTTAGAACAAAGGTCGTTTTAGTGGATTCAGAAATTAAATATGTATTAAGCTGGGTATACGCGCGTTACGGGGTGTAATGTAACGTGTTACACAGCGAGCATTCGTGCAGTCAGTACGTCGTTGGTCGCTGGTTTCCCCGTAAAACGACGTACTGACTGCACGAATGCTCGCTGTGTAACACGTTACAATACACCTCGTAACGTTGGTCAGTCCCCTCTACTTTATTTTCGAACTAGCTGCGCCCCGCAGTTTTGCCCACGTGGTGATGGAATTTAATGTTTCGTCGGTTTTTATCTATTTGCTTGACGCTTATTGTTATATTTTGGACAATTCACACATTATCTTTATAAATTGTTGTAAAGTTTCATTAAATCCATTGAGTAGTGTTTACGTGAAAGAGTGACAATGTTTGGCGTGTATGATGTTAGCAGGAGCGGGACCGACCTGGTGTGGTGCTTGAGGGGCGCCGGGGCCAGCTGCGCGAGCGGCGGCAGCGTGTCGCTGTCCGAGGCCAGGGACTCGCACGACTTCACGGGCCGCAGGGCGCCCGGGGCCGGCTCCTGGGTGCACTTTCAAAATCAATATATCCACTAACTACAGTTCGGTCGCGTTAACAATGCCAACAGTGCACCTGCAGGGTAAAGGGTGCATCCACTAAGGTGTTGAAACTCGAACCAATTATTTTACAGTTTCATTTTGTTGTGGCCTGGAAATGTGAGCCTGGCCTCCTTCAGGTCGAAATTAGCCTACTCTGCCAGGCTAGTAAAACGGGTTGGCACAGGGGTTGTATCAAGATTTCTTTGTGCGGATAGGTGAATTTAGGTTTTCGGTAACAGAAGTTTATTGATCTCAAAAGAATTCCACATAAATAGCGTACCAGCAACGCGTCGGGCTCGTCGGGCTCGTCGGGCGGCCGGGCGCAGGGCCGCGGCGGGGCGGAGGGCGGGCGGGGCCCGGCGCGCACCTTGTGCCTCGCGAACAGCCCTCGCCAGCCCGACGGGGACCGCTTCAGGGCGCGCTTGCCGCCTGCGCCATAACACATACATTTTTACATATCCTCGTTTCGGATAGCTATTCGGAAGCCAATCCATGTCGACTAACAAACCCAAAATTAAGTTATTTATCCTCCAATTACATGGAGGGTCATTAGCCTGGCCAGACGAGTTGGCACAGGATTTCGTTTCAAGTTAACTTTTTCAAACTCAAACTCAAATCATTTATTTCAATTGAACCTATTTACAGGTGTTTTTGAAAAGTCGAAAGTGAAATTAGGAATCTTAGTGCTTCTAGTTGCTTGTTCCAAAACGTAGATCCTATGGAGAAGAACAAGCAAGAAACTCCATGGACACTCTTGCGTCTAACTCTTCGGGCTTGTAATTTCCTTTTGGCGGCTCTTACGACACCCTCAGGCTGGCATGGGGTGGTGACAAAATGTGAAAAATGTAAAAAAAAAAAAAAAAGCCCTTGTCCCACGCTAGGTGGTAGTCTCCATACACTGCCGTCGGCGTCATATCTACATTTCTTTTTTTCCTATGCAAGCTCTCATTAATGGTTGCCATTACGTCCATCAACATTCATAGTTAAACTACATTTTGATAACAATTCTCACCTGATATTGGCAAGTCCAGCACTGTATGGTACTGTGGTAGATTATTCGGTCCGGAGCCAACCTGTGAAGACATTTTAAATTAATACTATTGATTACAGATCAACACATCCAAAAATATAAAAAAACTAGCGACCCCTCCCGACTTCGCACGGGTGCGATGTTACCCGCGGTTACTATCGTACCACGGGTGACCGCGCAGGGCGAAGCTAGACTAAAAAAAGTCCTTATGCCAAAGTTACTCCTTATATCATCAGCTACCTATCTGTGAAAGTCCCATCAAAATCAATCCAGCCGTTCCAGAGATTAGCCGGAACAAACAGACAGACAAAATTTTAAAAAATGTTATTTTGGTCTATGTACTGTGTATACATTCTTACGTATTTGGTAACACGTTGTTATTTTATTAATACAAACAGATACTCCAATTTTATTTATTTGTATAGATTAATAATTTATATTTTAAGAAAAAATATTATGTAAAAGTGGCAAATTGAAACGCCACATGTTACTTGTAAATACATATTAAAACTTCCTAACTAAAATTATTAAATTGACATTAAGCCTTCTATTCGGACTTCCTCTGCAAATTCAATATTAAGTTTAATTATCTGTCTGCGAGTTGTCGCTACCGTCATTTTAGAAGCTATGGTTAGTTTCATGTGTTTTGCGTTAGGAAGTCCCGATCTAGATCAGAGAAGGCGCGTGTAACGGCTAGTAACAGTTTACAAGCACTCATATAGATCGCATAACTGCGCTAGAAATGGTGTTGTCCATTACCTCGATGTACTTGGGCCGCAGATGCGAGGAGGGCCTCAGCTGCACGTCATCCGTGGGCGCCCCTGGGGGCGGTGGCGGGGGCGCCACGCGGGCCACCGGGGCGGCTAGCGAGGAGCCCCCTCCGCCACGGCGACGGGCTTCCTCCAGGCTATAGAGGGGATTTTATTATTATTTTTAGTACTGTTGGTTTTAGTTAAGTTGGTTTCAGAAGTGGGATAACAATATACTTGTACATGTGTGGTAATGTGGTTAGAACCAGGGTCACCAGCAGCTTCCTTTCCGAGGGTGTCGGGACTAAAAGAAATGAAATGCATTCAATGGAAGGGAGATACACAGTAAGAACTTCCGACACACAAATACCAGCCGCCTATCTAGCATCTTGACGGTTTACTATAGTCATCATCATCATTATTTCAACCCGTAAATGACCCACTGCTGGGTCAGGCCTCCTCCACATTCGTGGAGGGAAATTAACCTACTACTTGTGCATACCCTGTCAAGACGGGTTTGCACAAGTTAGTGTAAGATTTATTTCTCTTGCAGCTAGTGATATGCCTCTCGCTTTCCTTTAGTCGATCCTTACAACACCCTCAGGATAGTGTGGGCCACACAAACAAGTTACAGGCGCATAATATGTATAATATTTTTGTGAAGAGGATGCAAGTGGAGGTGGAATCAGTAGTTGGATGATTACCTGAGCAGTTTGGTGGGCGGGTTGGCGGGCAGGCTCTTGGGCCGACGGCACGACTCCATGCCCCGGAGTTCCACGTCCCCTATGGATTCGCACCGCTCCTGGTAACAACAAACAAGAAAAAGAAGTAACTACCTAGTGCCTTGCCGACTTTTCATTGTAGAAAATTGCGATTGGCTGAAATAAGACCACAAATGTGATTGTGTTATTATTTTTCGGGGCGTTGTGTAGTGCTGATTGATTGAGTGGAACGTATTCTAGGTCAAAGAGTTATGCACTCAGCGTGACTTACCATTTCCTTATTCATCATCATTTTCAGCCAACGTTCATTGCTGGTAGGCCTCCCCCAAGGATTTTAACAAAGGCCGGTCCTGGGCCGCCAGTAACCATCGCTTTCTCCATCGCATCGCTGGACCTTAACCATGTCATCGGTCCACCGAGTGGGAGGCCTACCAGCATTGCGCTTTCTGGAACGCGGTCGCCACTCGAGGACCTTTCCGCCTTATCGGGCGTCAGTTCTGCGAGCTATGTGCCCTGCCCGTTGCCACTTAAGTTTGGATCTATTACCTGCTCCAAAGAGTCCGGCCCCGAGTCGGCGCCTTGGTCCTGCGAGAACAGCTCCTCGGCGTAGCAGATGAGGAACTCGGTGACGACGGCCTGGAAAGAGGCAAGCTGGAGTGACGCTGGTGGTGGGGGTGGGGGCGAAGGAGGAAGGTCCGCCCACCTGCACGGCCACGCCCTGCAGCGCGTGCTGCGGCCTGGGCGCGCGCAGCAGGTTGGGCGCCCACACGATGGCCGTGTTGCGCGCCGTCATGCCCGTCAGCCCGCCCAGCAGCGACACGCGCCGCAGGTGCCGCATCAGGAACGCCAGCGTGCTGTGGACCAGGGCGGGTGAGTGGCTTCAAGAGGGTACCTCGCACGGACCAGGCCTCCACCCACCGGTAGTGCGGCGGCGGCAGCTTGACCACGGCGTCCCTCACGGCGCGCAGCCGGGCCGCCTCGTCCGGCGCCTGGACCGCGGCCACGAAGCTCTCGTACAGCTGGTACGTGCACAGCGGGTTGGGCAGCTCGCTGCAAGGGGAGGGCGAGGGTCAGCGGCGGTCGGAGCGGTCCTCGCAGCCGGCGTGCATCACTCACTCACCGGAAGTACATCTTGAGCAGGCTGGGCACGGCGTGCGGGTCCCGGAGCACGTCGGGCCCCTGCAGGTCGGGCGGCTGGCCGGCGTCGAAGGCGGCCCGCAGCCGCTGCGTGAGCCCCGAGCCGCCCGAGAGCCGGTACACGCCGTCCACGGCCCCGCGGGCCTCGATGGCGGCCGCGCACTGCTGCAGCAGCAGAGGCACGTCGCGGCCGCAGTTGAGCAGGTGCTCGCCCAGGTCGCAGCCGAACACCCTCTCGCGCAGGATGCCCTGCTGCTTGAGGCTGCGCCGCGAGGGCCGCGACAGGATGAACGAGCGGAACAGCGAGATCAGCTTGCCGTGCTTGCGGAGCACCGGCTTCATCGGCGCCACCGCCACGGACCTGCGCCCAGGGACGGCTTTGAGGCGCGAGTCCACGTATGGGAGGAGTCTCTTATAAATAACACCCAAATTAATTACAAGGCATCAACTTCGGATACTTCTACGACGTCTATACTTAGGAGGCATCCATTAATTACGTGACGGGTTTTTGAGAATTTTCCGACCCCTTGGTGAAATATCGTAAGATTTTCCTTGACTCCCCCACAGACCGAATCTCACGCAAGATTCTTCAAAACTCCTATGAGGACTGTAAACTTTTATTAAAGACTAGTATTTGTGAATATTATCATTAATATAAAATCACAATCAATATCAAACAAAAGTTAAGAAAAGATTTATTCTAATTCAGTCTTTGGAGACCCGTGAACAGCCTCAAGAGTGATTACTGGAACCAACATATCCACGTGTTTGTCAATAAAATCATCTGCGCCTTGAATTTTGTCAAATTTGGCCATATTTTATTCTAGAAAAATAATTACGTGATATTTGACAAGACCCTTAAATATTACCCCCGCTGGAACACCTCCCGTAATTAATGGACGCCCCCTAACGTTCATCTTTTTGCTACTTTAATACCAATGAACACGCCTACTCGCATGAAGAGACACTTTAGTTTTCAGCAGCTTTCAAGCAGTTTTCAACCTTATTACCACTGACCTAGATTTTACACTACTATAATAAAATAAGTTCATATAATAACGGAATTCGAACGCATCGTTTTCTATCCTGCGAGTGTCCGCTACTGGTTCCTTGGGAGGCGATAGAGAAGAGCATAGTTACCCGACGATGGGCGGCGGCTGGGTCATGTGCCTGGGCACCTTGTCCCCGATGACGGCCACGCAGTGGTGCGGGAAGAAGCCCACGCGGAACCCTCGCTTGCCGCGCCACCAGAGGGACTCCTGCGGCCCTGCGGGGGAGGGGGGCGTTTCATGTTAAACTATCTGAGTGTCGACCACCGCTAGTGAGACACAAAAATCGACCTTTGCACGTTGCACAAAAAAATAGCTATAACCCGTGTTACGAGGACAGTTTCTAAACATGACATTCACGAACCCAAATGACACCCACACTCGGAGCAACTGCCTCTGGTTTACACAAAGACACTTGCGGTCCCGGAATCGAACCCTGGACCCCGTGATCCAAAGACGGCGCATCCAACCCCTAGGCCACGAAGGCAGTCGAGTATGACCCGCTTTTAGACATTGGCCTACAGATAATGCGTCGTCGTTTCAGCCTATATATGACCCTTTACTGAGTCGGTCCTCCTCCAAATCCATGGAGGGAAATTAGCGTACTGTGCCACGCTGGCAAGACGGGTTGGCACAGGGTTTGTATCAAGTTTTCCTTCTCTTGCGGCTAAGATAATGCTTAAACAGCTAGATTTAAAAATAACTCACCCGGCATATCGATGATGGAAATCATGTCTCCCACTTCGAAGCTGATCTCGTCGCGAGCCTGTAAACAGAACGAGGGCATAAGTCCACCTGATGAATACCATAGAAACGCGAAAATATCCTACATCGCGATATTCAAGTTTACATAACGATTCGCACAGCTAAGATAACCCCAACCTTTGGTAGATGCACTCATTTTATAGGTGATACTTTCAAAAGTACCACCTAATCGGAATGCTGCTCCACAGAGAAGAGGCAATAAGCAGCTGTAGTTGCATTATTGAATCATATCATGATAAATTATACCATGATTAGATGTGCCTTGACTTGAATAACTAATGTGACGGTGACATTTTCATCCCCACTTTCATCCCTTTTTCCCTATGTGTACTATGTGTATACCAAATTTCATTTAAATCGGCTCAGTAGTTTTGGCGTGAAAGTGCGACAGAAAGAGTTACTTTTGCATTTGTAATTTTAATAAGGAAGAACAGATTAAAGTTCACCAATCGAGAGAAAGGCGTGTATGTAATAACGTAAGCCCAACGCAAAAGAGGCGTCGCGGCACCCATCAGGCATACCACCTCGCATGTCTGGGCCCCGGGGCGCTGCTGTAAGGTATTCCACGGTTCAGACATACCTGCGACACGTATTTCCTGACGGAGTAGGCAGCGGCCACCGCCGGCGTGTTGATGGAGCTCGAGTCTTCGTTCGCCACGAGCAGCTTGTGACCTGCAACACGTCATTATAGAGCCTTGTGCGCAGATAGATAGGACATTGGCATGGCGCACAAACCCAATTTTTTTATTTAAAAAAAAAATCGTAAGTAGAAATTTTCGTATTTGTATGTGTGTGTGGATTGTGGTAATTTTGCTTCGCTATTCACCTTCGTCATATCAGTGTGGTGACCGATTTAGAATACATACTGTCCATCATGAGGATAATATTATTCGATGCACCAAATCCTCTACTCGTCGTTTCAGCCACTACGGAGTCAGACCTCCTCCAAATTCCTGGAGGGTAACACGGCCTCGGGTCTTACGACAGACACCCTCAGGCTAGAGTCGGTTGGTGCCAGGCTCACCCTTGTTGTCCATCTGCAGCCAGTTGAGCACGGGCCCGCAGTTGATGGAGTCGTCGGCGATGATGGACAGGTGGTGCACGTAGTCGGCCAGCAGCCGCTCGTACCGCTCCCGGCTGCGCGCGGGTGGCAGCTGCTGGCGCAGGTTGGGCAGGCCAGACACCTTGCGCTCGTAGATGCATCTGCGAGCGGGTCAGGCCCTTTGTTATCTACACTCTTACACTAATATTGTAAAGACAAACATTTATATATGCTATTTTAATTGCAAGAAAAAAATAAATGTCCACCCGTGCGATGCCGGGGCGGACCAATAATAATCTAAATTTAAATCTTTGTATCACACCTACAGCAATTCACAGAGTAATTTATTGTGTAGTGAAAACCTCTTGTTGCATACATTTTTATTAGGTTCAAACAAAATTTGAACACGAAACATTTATTTGTATTTCCAGCCACATAACTTTTATCTGCTATCGGTAATACCACTCACGACTAGATAACATTTGTGTTATATACAATTATCCACAAATGGTAAAAAGGGTATCTTTAAAGAGGTATAGAACATTGGGATTTAGTATGATTTATATATAGGATTTTTACCTCTACATAAATCATACTATACAATCAAGGGCTCGAAAAGTTCCTATTCGTCGGTTATTGTTCAGATAGAGTTTATCCGGGACGATAACTCTTTTTATTTATAAAAAACCCCTCCCCTGCCGTTGGACACCCAAAGACACTTGTCCGGCCCCGGATTCGAACCCGGGACGGCATGATCCAAAAGCGGCTCATCCAGTCTTGTGGTAACGTTAAGTGGTAAGATTGCCAAACATCTTTCGGTTGACACGGTGAACGGTTGGTGTTAGCGAGGCCGACCTGTGCAGCATGTCGTCCAGCTGCAGGAAGTTGTCCCTGGAGCGCGTGAGGCGCCACGAGCACACGGCGGGGGAGCCCGAGCCCTCGCCCGAGCCCCCCTCCCCTCCCCCGCCCTCGCCCGCCACGTGCGTCGTCACGTGCAGGTACACCCAGCCTGCAACCGCGCAATCCGACAATTCATTGCTAAGTACATCTACGCCACGGACAAGTATGTCTGGTTTACCGGCCGTTGCTACCGCTTTAAAAAAGCAACGAAAGACTTTCTTTCCGGCTCCTCTCTGTAGAGATCCATTCCGAGCTCTCCACTCTGAGACGGGGGTCAAGATGTCAAATGTGCCAACTTGATTAAATTTTTTTGAAGTTAAACTTCTCATGCGACTTAAAATAACATGGCGTTAAACGTTTAACGCTCCTGGGAAAATGCAATAGAAAGAGACAGAGCGAGAGAGTAGCGTCCAATATTCCAACACAAGAGGGAGAATGATACACAAAGGTAGAAAGTAGGAGAGAAAGAGAGGGAGTCGGGAGATCCCAAGCAGATGCGCGTGGTATTCTTACTATTTTTTTTTTCATAAAATATAAAATGATCATATTTCATATATCCTCCTTTCTAAATTTAATATAAAAAAAAATATGAATTGCAAGTTTCTCTTCAGCCATGTGTACGCCCTGTTTAGAATGTTGTATTTACCGGCACCGGGACAGAGCCAGGGAGCAACAAGGCGACTATGCAGTGTCGTTCTCGCTGGGCTTATGGCAATAATGTCTCACCCTCGTCGGAGTCCGCGCCCTCGTCGTCGCAGGGCGCCGCCTCGATGGCCAGCCCGCCCAGGGACACGCGCTCGTAGTGGAAGTGCGCGCACTCCTCCAGCTTGGGGAAGCGGCAGCCGGACAAGGGGCTGGCCTGCGCAAGGACAACGTGTCACCATTTACTACCACGACTCAGCCCATCAATGACCCACTGCTGAGTCGGGCCTCCTCCTATCACAAGGAGGGACATTAGCCTACTGTGCCTCGCTGGCCAGACGAGTTGGCACAGGGTTTCGTATCAAGTTTTCCTTCTCTTGTGGCTAGGTTCTCCGCCTTGTGACTTCCTTTCGTCGGCTCTTATGAGGCCGTCAGGATGGAATGGGATGGTGACACTATGTATTCTAAATCAGTCACCACACGCACATGTTTCATAATTTAGGGAATTCGTAAAGGAATAAAGCTTTTGTCTTTTAATTATGCAAATAGCTAAATGAAAGAGGCATAATTTAGATATTTTTTAAGTATTCTGATGATTGGATAATATTATATATCATTCATTAGATAAATTACTCACAGTTGCAAATACGCTAAGTGCTAAGCAAATAGTGATGGAATTCTCACCGTATCCGCACCAAAGCAGCCCGCGGCGGAGGGCGCGGATTGGCTCATGGGCGACCCGTGGGCCCCCAACGGGCTCAGAGCCGTCAGCGAGATGGACCCTGCCGAGAACACTCATACATCAATACTTCGAGCAGTAGCAGCGACGTGTGGCGGGTCGGTAAGGTTGAGGGGATCGACGGCTTTTCAATTCAACAAGGATATTGGGTTGGATACGTATTGGAATCCTTTTAATATAATGTATGTATTTATTAGAACCACGAATATAGAAATTAGCTCGCATTTTTTAAAGCCGTGAAACCACGAATGAAGTAAGCTCAATTAAGTAGCTTTTATTGTATGTGAAAATACTTTATTTCCGAACGAATTGTTTATTTAATTAAATATGTCAAACAACCTTTGAATTATTTAAACATAGTAAAAAAAAAGAATGCATGAGCTAAAGGCACATACAAAAAACATTGGATTAGAAAAAGCCTTTTTTTCAGCGGAAAGCTAAAATTTTTTCCTAAAAAAAAACATGATATACTTTTTTGTTGTCAACATAGTTGGCAGCCCTAGGTTTACATTAACAGAGGTTACAAAGTATGGCTCCACTCACCAGGCGTCTCCCTCTTGCTGTCGGGGTCATGGCGGCCGTGCGAGGAGGCCCGCGACTCCGAGCTGAACCGCACCGACCTGGAATCCAACAGTGCTTCTCAGATTTGGCAATTCATAATTATTGAAGTCGAAGCTTAGCGCATAGTGCGGAATGCGGTTAAGAACCACATGGCCTGATGGGTCCCACCGTTCGGAATATTACATTCCAAACGGCTGACAAGTGACACGAGTATCATGAAATCCTCCCTTCTCCGCCAATCGCCGCCCATAGAACCAAAAATCGACTATTGCGCGTCAATTAATTTGGGTAATAGAATTTAAGGGGTTTACAAATGGAGATGATGTGGAGCATCCTGGGTGTAATAGGGAAGAGGTGCCTCGGCCAGCAGATACACCTTACCACAGGTACAGTCCGCGCCAATCTTTATGGCCGCTTTGAATGTAGGTATCAAAATCAGGTATCAGCGGGACGACGCGGGGCGGGGAGGCAGGGTACGCCCGCACGCGCCCTTGCCACTCGCATGTGTTTGTGCACTCACACTAAGTGAGCTACGTTCGTATTGGTTATTACGTAAATGTACGATGCGCAAGTTCGTACCCACGGCTACATTCAGACCGGCCATAAGGATTGGCGCGGACTGTACACAAGGGAATTTCTGCCAGTATTCTAGGCACTATAGCACATGGGCCCAATTTATTAAATAATATAATTTAGTTTTATTTGAATAATTACACTGTGCTTCCCAGTCCATAAAAGACCCACTGCTGAGTCAGGCCTCTTCCAATTACAGGAGGTAAATTCAGGATTTCCTTCGCTTGCGGCTGGGTTATCTGTCTCGTATTATGTCGTCTCTTCGCCCTCCCCGCGGCCAATAATGACTCAATGTTTTGCTATTCCGAGGGAGATATGGCGATAATGGGATTGTAGCGACCAGCATGTTAACTTTGCCCAAAATATTTAACTATCAACATCAAGAAATATTGTAAAAATGCGAGAATTACCAAAATCTCCTACACCGCGATAGCGAAGTTTACAGAGCAATTCGTCCGGGTAAGAAATCCCCGACTACAGTTATCGGAGGAGAGGCGCCGCGGCCCTCTGCCAGACATACCACCTCGTCTGACTGGATGATCATCCTTTCGTCCCTAAAGATGATCCTTTCATCATTTAACAAAAGACACGCCGACTGAATTTCTTCCGCCAGGTCTTCTCGGTTGGTTGGTTGTAGTGTTATAAAAATAATGTATCGGTAGGGGATTGTGAACGCCATAATTGGTTTATACACTATAGCATTATTCTATTCTATTCATGCAGTGGGCAGTACTGACCTGTGCAGGGCGGCAAGGTGGGCGGAGTCATGGTCTGGCTCGGCGAAGGCGCGCGCCGCCAGCGACTGGCACGACATCACCGACCCGTGCGGCGAACCCTGGAACACGCGGACGTCCATCAGTGTCAGTGTGGATGGGCAATATAGGCCTTGCAGCATCTTCCTCCCAAGGAGGCCCGACCCTCCATGTATGGGTTGGCAAGTAACATGGAATGCTGTGGTGACACTGTATCTAGAACCCGTGGGCTCATTACCCTCCCTGAGATGTGAGAAGCAGCCGTGGGTCATTTAAGGGCTTAATAATAGCAATAGTAGCCTCGTAGGTCTAGGGGTAAGATGTGCTGCCTTTTGATCGACGGGTCCCGGGTTCGATTCCGTGGTCGGGCAAGTGTCTTTGTCTAAACCCGAGTCTGGGTGTCATTTGTGTTCGTGAATTACATGTTTGTAATCTGCCCCCGCGAAACGTTAAAAAAAATGTCCAAACCACGCCGTCGTCGGTTAAAATAGTAAGTAAACAGGTGTCACGGCATGACCGTGTCTCGCGGCGATAAACTCGAGTGATAAACACTTGAGGCGATTGTCTAAAGTGGTCACGACTAACGACTTCTGCCATTACTGCGGGGAGGGTTGCATTTAGTGCAGTGGACCAGCTTTGTAGTTTACACGTGGGAGAGGTTTGGTCAGCACGCGTATGTGCATACATTAATATACATAATTGCCTGGTTGGTCCAGGGGTAGGATCTCCGTGGTTCTGCATCAGATCCCACAATGCCGCAACAGGACGCGAGTTGGAGCACCCCGGGGAGGTTTACTGGGTAGCCCCCCACTATGGGGGAGAGTCCCACACTCCCCTCGCTGGCCATCCCCGTGGCCGGCGAGGAAGTCCATAAAGGATTTTACCACGGGTGAACAAAAAAAAAGGGGGTAGGTTCTCCGCCTTTGGATGACGGGGTCCCGGGTTTGATTCCGCGGCAGGGCTTGGGTGTCATTAGTATACGTGAATTTCATGATTGAAAACTGCCCCCGCGATGCAGGAAAAAAATGCACAGAATGTTTAGTCCGTTACATAGTAATCCATTTTACCAACTAAAATCAGAGCGAGATGGCGATAGCTATCTCGGCTAAATTTATAGTTATAAATAATGAATCTCACGTTTACGCCTTTTCAGTCGTTAACAAGACTTCAATATCATCATCGACAACACAGACCGAGGAGGTAGGTCGCCCTATTATTGGAAAACTTTGAGCAGCAGCGTTCGGGTTATGGGAGGTCCCCGAGTAACGGAGCTCTGTCTGCCGGGATCAGTGGAACGCATGGCCTTGGACCAGGGCTGTCCAAAAAATTTAATTAAAAATTTAAAAATCCCCCGGCACAATAAGCTTTAAAAAGTAAAAAATAAATACATCGCGTTGGGGGACCAGGGGTCAGGTAATAAATAAGTGGGAGCGGTCCCCCAACGCGATGTATTTATTTTTTACTTTTTATTTTATCCTTTTTATAGGTAAACACTTATTATAATGTAGATTTTGTTGAATTTCACGTGATGCGCTTTCATTTGAGACCCCACTCGATTATATTTGCAGACATTCGGTTATTCTTCCCCAATTTCACCCGTCATAACTTTTAAACGGCTCAACCGATTTTCATCAAACATGTCTAAGAACACTCGCCCGTAACTCACCTTTCATACAAAAAAAACTGTATCGAAATCGCTTCATCCGTTCGCGAGCTACGGTGCCACAGACAGACAGACAGACCGACAGACAGACAGACACGTGAAACTTATAACACCCCTCTTTTTGCGTCGGGGGTTAAAAAACTAGGGCACCTCGGAGGAGTGAGCCAGCCTTGTTGCTAGTTTTTAGTTGGTGTGGTTGGAGTTTCTTTTTCTAAAAGATCATTAGGAGTCCAACTCCCTGGGGATTTTTAGTAGGTATGACTCCGTCTCCTCACAGAGGCGGAGGGCACTCCCACACACCCCCTGTTGGCCATCCCCAGGCATATCCCTGAAATTCCTGCCAGGATTTTTCCACGGGTCAAAAAATTTACAATAGGCCAGACGGCAATTACTCCATTATTCCGTGTATAATGTGTATAATGATAATGGTAGAGAAGGAGATTGGGGTTTCTCCACCAGGTATAGCTAGTATCGCCGGGACTGTTTCTAAACATGTCATTCACGAACACAAACGACACCCAGACTCGGGCCAAGTGCCTTGCGTGGTTTCCACAGACACTTACCCGACCGGGGATAAGGGATCCAAAGGCGGGACATCCAACACCTACACCAACAATTCGTTTCAGCCCATGAGTGACCCACTACTGAGTCGGGCCTCCTCCAAATTTTAGCCCACTGTGCCACGCTGGCAAGACGGGTTGACACAGGGTTTGTATCAAGTCTTGCTACGTGATCTGCCTCTTGCGTTCCCTTAGTCGCATCTTACGACACCCTCGGGATGGTATGGGTTGGTGACACTGTGTACTCTAAATCCGTCACCACACGGACATGGCACACCAACAAGGCAGGCATTAACTTGTATCAGGTAAAAAGCACTCAAAGATAAGCAACGAGTGGTTGCTACGATTTGATGTCAATCAAAATGTGATTCGGCGATAACTGATCGTATCTTTACGCTTTACGATAAACAAAGCCCCGCTTTAGAACACAGAGATTGTCGTGAGAAGTGACTAAATAATTAAATTGAACTTTAGAAGTGTTGGAAGACAAAAGTCTTCGATCAATGTGTGTTGCCAGTGATGACATATGGTATGGTACAGAGACGTTGTCGGTCACTATGCGTTCCATCAGGAGGCTCAAAGTCACCCAAAGGGCAATGGAGAGCGCTATACTCGGTGTGCGAGATCGAATCAGAAATAAGGAGATACGCAGGGGAGCTAGAGTTACCGACATAGCCCACAGGATTGCTAAGCTTACGTGGCAATGGGCAGGGCTCGCAGGACCAAGTCTAGGTCGCCGGAAAGCAATAGATGCGGGCGGCTCCGGACCGGACTTCAAGGAAATCCATGAAGAGGCCTATGCCAATAGAGTGGCGCTGAAGCTTACGACCCACGTGATGGTAAGTGGTTACCGTAGCTCACAGACAGTACAATTTATACCACCGGAGGTGTCATTAAAATCCATGTCAAGGTGTTTAAATATAGGCATATACATACATGTCAGTGTGGTGACGGATTTAGAATTCACAATGTCACCAACTCATACAGTCTTGAGGGTGTCGTAAGAGGCGACTAAAAGAACGTAGAAGACAGATCACCTAGCCGCAAAAAAAGGAAAACTTGATACAAACCCTGTGCCAACTCGTCTTGCCAGCGTGGCACAGTAGGCTAATTCCTTCCATGAATTTGGAGGAGGCCCGACTCAGTAGTGGGTCATTTATGGGCTGAAACTACGATATACATAAACACTGTTACTCTTATTGCCGAAAAAACCAACGCAGAGTTTCTTGGCGGCTTCTCTGCCAGTTCACCAGGTCAGAAGCGACGCTGCCACATACCTCTGTATGTGTGAGAGAGAAGTCGAAACTTATAAAATTACACGACCGTATTTTTTGTTGTGGAGCTTTTTGAACAAACGTGTACTGAGATCATGATGATCAAGTGTTGCCCACTACCATAACAAAAAAATCTCCCCGGAAACAGGGTAACAGTTGCACGCGTGCTGCCATAATAAAATCATTAAAATATTAAACACGCGGCCATATGGGACGCGGTAATATTTTAGTGGACACATAAAAATCTCGACTAACTAGGTTAACAACTGTCTCTACGATTTTCGAATGCGTGAAGCGCGGTCTCACTGCTAGCGATCCTAAACTTTATGCATACTATAACACGCTTCCATATACTATTTAGGAAGCCAATCTATTGGTATGTTGTCTACGTAGGCATCAGTAAAATACCTGCATGGCTAGGCATCTTCCAACACAAGGACGATTATTTTATTAATTTGTGACTTGATTTCTCAGAAAAATAAATACGCTACCACGGGGGACTTTTTGAGGGAACTTATAACTTGAAGGGTGACAGAAAGGGGAACTCAAGTTAACAGCGGGTATTATTAATAGTATGACTAAATTAGTGCACCTTGTTGCGGCCCGTATGGCAATATTGCACGACGCTGAGCTTGAACCGTGTTGACGCTCAACACGAGGTGACTCAACTTATATTGTACGTCGTTTTAATTATGCCTTTTTTAACAATAATATGTGTCACTGACATGACCACAATTGGCGCAATCTAAACAAAACGTTTGAGATAAATTTTCATATTACGCGAGAATCAATTTAGTAAATACTAGCGACCCGCCCCGGCTTCGCACGGGTGCAATGATGAACATCTAAATATAGTAGTGTTTCACTACAACATTATGCATGTATTATACATATAAACCTTCCTCTTGAATCACTCTATCTATTAAAAAAAAACGCTTCAAAATCCATTGCGTAGTTTTAAAGATTTAAGCATATATAGGGACGGACAGACGACAGCGACTTTGTTTTATACCATAGTAAATAAATAAATAAATAAATATACGAAACGTTTAAAATCTTGTAATAAAATAAATCTCTCCCTCTCATTTCTGTGCAGTTTTATGAGGATTTGTATATTTTATCATTTAAAAAGATAGTGAAAACAATCCTCATTCAATATCTCAATGTCTCTAGTATTTATTACCCGCCGTAACAGATATCTCCATTCGGGATTAGTTAACATTCAACTCCCATCCGCCATAAATAAACGGCAAGCGCCCCACTAGCAGTGGGACCACAGCTCATCCTGGACATTTATAGGTCATAAAGATGTGCAGTCAAAGAATTATTGGACTCACGTAACTAGATATGGGCGGGTATGTCCACCATAAAAGTAAAATTGTGAATGAATGTTATTTTCTTTTTTAGCACTCGGCTGGCACACAAGCATGACGACACGCCTTGATCAATTGTGGCCGTTTGCAACACCAGAGCGATCACTCACGTTTTGCCGACCCTGTAAAAGGGGGGAAACGTTGTGGTGTGCTAGAAGAGTGAAATGGTTTGGACATGTCGAGAGAATGAGTGAAGAACGATTGACGAAAAAAATTTATAAGGCGTGTGTGAGTTTGTGTGTGTGAATGAAAGTGTTGAAAGAGGTAGACCTAGGCGGACGTTTCGAGACCAAGTCAGGGACGTCTTGGAAATAGGCCAGGTCAAGAGTACCCTAAACCGAAGAGCATGTATGAAGGGAATAATGAAAGTGGACGAAGCGAAACAAGGATTTGTAAGGATTGTAGCAAGTGGAAAGGTCTCTGCCTACCCCTACGGGAAAGAGGCGTGATTTGTATGTATGTATGTAAAAGGGGAAAGCATTACGCTAGCAACAAAAAAGCGGTTTCTCCCGCTGCCAATACGGGTGACAGTTGGGACAGCGAAGTTTTAGAGTGGCGGTCACGTATACTAAAGGTAGGGTGGGACTAGATGTTCAGACGTCCTTAAACAGGTACTTTCGATATATTTTTCTTTTTTTATCAGTGACTTAAATGCCTTTGACCCTAGGCATTTAAGTCATGCATGGTAATTCAAGGAAATTCCCTCTTCGGCAACGGCTCCTACAAACACAGTAAAACTGCTCGGCTAAGTCCGGCTTACATGTGAGGGTGGTAGCTACCCGGGCGGACCATTAGATCCTACCACCAAGCATTCGATAGGCGGGGGCTTAAGGCAAATAAGAAAGAGGCATCTGGGAATGATTTTTTAAGTAACGAACACGCGAACAGCCCGATACAGCGAAGCTTGGGCGCATTCTTGATGACAAAAATGGCCGTGCAAGATGTTATCCGCGCATCGGCGACTATTGTTGTGACGAACAAACAAGCCTCCGTATTCGGACAATAGATGTTTGCATCATTGCGCCTTATGCATCATGCGTGGACAATTGGCGTCGGTGTACGCTTGACACTGTGTGCGCAAGACACGTCAGTGTGGGTAGTGACGTCACTGGGTCGGATTAACTGCGGCAATTGGCAAAAATACTTGTGCTGAAGAATTTAGAACACAACCGCCTTGTTCGTCCAGGGGTTGGATTTGCCGCGTTTGGATCACGGAGTCCCGGGTTCGATTCGTGGCCGGGCAAGTGTCTTTGTTTAAACCAGTGGCACTTGTTCATTTCCTTGAATTGCCTGTTCCATCTTGGACCCCGTTGTTGCTTTCCATCATGCAAGCCTAGGGTCAAAGGGATTCAAGTCACTGATAAAAAAAAGAAGTGAAAACTATTGGTCCTGGCTGTCATTGTACAATTTTATTTATTTCAGTTGTTTTACAGAGGTTGAAAACTGATAGCAGGTCCAGCTACGTAATTACCGGTGCTCCCACTAGATGAGTCATAGGGTTACACAACAGTTGGTCCGTGTAAATACTGGTAGTAGCCCTATCTGTTTAGACTCGTGCTGATCTGACTCAGCACTGGGTTATTTAGGGACTGATGTTTTAGGCTCAAAGGGATGATCATCAGACATACCACCTCGTCTGGCTGGGGGCCGCGGCGCCTATCCTCAGGTAACTGTAGTTGAGGATTTCTTAACAGTGCAAATTGCTCTATAAACTTGGTTTTCGCTTTGTAAAGTGTTAGCATGCTGGTCGCTAAAATGTAATTAATGCCCTGATTCAACTAATATGACTCTTATACCACAATGCCTTTCAATCCTCCATGGCCAGATTGTTATCATACTCTTAAAACACTCACTGGACAAAATGAGTTGACGATATGATTAATTCTAAATATACCACATGGAAGTCACTTATCACTCATGTGCACTTGCAAATCACACTATTTCCTGTTGCAACACAAACAGGCTAAATTAATGACACAATTCACACACAATATTATGCATTTTACAATGGCAACTATGTTAAATAACTCAATGAAATCATCAGACAAACATGCAATGCAATTAGTAAAACAATTTGTAACATGTCATACTTGAAAACATATTACCTCAAATATAGTGTCATCTAAATTTAAAACTACTTACTCTTCTACATGTTTTTGGAATGTGTGTAAATTTTTAAATTTAATCTTCCATAAAATATTGTTAACTGAAAAACTCATTAAATATTTTTTTAATGTTAAAACTAATTCAACAGTTTTCAAATACGACCAATGAAAAACCAAAAAAATAAAAATGAAACAGACATACAGACAACATTTAGTGACAGGATGCCTAAGACTTATCGTCTCACATTCTGCCCGCAGAGCATCCAACCGTCGGAGCACACACCAAACACCCGTCTCATGGTGATACACCACTCATAGGGCACATCAGCTTGTGGTTAACATCCGCCATTTATAAACGCACAAATAAATACAAAAACGCACTTCACAGTAGGCCAAATGAGAGTTCTATATTTGAAATTTCACATACTATTTTAGCTTATTTTTTTAAAACACTATCACAAGGTTTTTTTGACTGTTCACTTTGACATCAGCAGTTTGGAGCCGTGTATTAACATCGAAATACGCCTTTGTACTAACATTGGCACCAATAAATATTTTCGAAAGTGTTTTTTGCAACGAAACGCAACGTCACGGTCCGCTGGCTATGGGGGGTTTCAGAAAACGTGAAAAAAGTCCGCCACACCGCACTGTTTCGTCAGTAAATACAATATTTACAATAAAAGTGGGCTACAAAACCAAAATAGCAACCGCTCGGCGTTGCTGGCGCGTCACAGACGGCATTCGGGCCATGTCTGATCATTCGTGTTCAGCCTACATTAGCAGACTCCGCCGTTCATAAAAATCGCGTGAATTAATTCATGAAAAAGCTTTTTTCATAATTAAATGATTGCGAATTACTTGTGTCGGAAAGTTAATTCGATTTGACAAGCGGCACACCCCCCGCCTCACTTCACAACACACTGCGGTCGATTAGAGAGTTGCCAGACGCGAGGCATTTCCCCATTTCTACGGATGGTGTTGATCTCCACCAATGAATTAATTTTCGCAATGTTTAAGTTCTGTACTGCTTGTAAAAAAATAATTGTAAAAATTGCAAATAGTAAAATTTTACTTTTAAATATTTATCATTATTGCACAGACGTTTTCATGAACGGTCAATATTTTGTTTAACCTGTCAAATTTAAAAAATATATCCCAAGAGTTTGTCTATCTATAATCTGTTTAGTAATTACTTAATATTTGTCATCCGCTATTAACAGTCATTTAAGGTAAATTAAAGGCGGGTCAGCATTTAATCTGAGTGCGCATTAAAGTTAATTGGGCAGCCAACTCACATAGCTGTATCGTGGAATCTTCGTTCGCGGTCGTTCCTACGCGACGCCTATATTATCCCACATGGGCGCAGTTTGTCATTGACAGTAGGACGGAATTACGTCATACGTGGAAATTAAAATAGTGGTAGCTATTAACAGGAGCATGAGAATATTTAATGTTTTATGATTAATTGGACAAGAACTATTATTCCGTGTGGTGACGGATTTAGAATACACAATGTCAGCAACCCATACCATTCCGAGGGTGTCGTAAGAGTCTACTAAAGGGACGCAAAAGGCAGATCACCTAGCCGCTAAAAAAGGAACCCGTCTTGCCAGCGTGACACAGTAGGCTAATTTCCCTCCACGAATTTGGAGGAGGCCCGACCCAGTGAACGACTAGGACATATTGGACGTACGAAACATACCCGTAGTGTAAACGGTGTGCTAAGCTTTCTATAAGTGTTATCGGCTTTTAAATCACTCCTACGGCCTAACGATATCCATTACTTTGTTGGCAGTGGCGCAGCAAGTTCAATCTGAATTAATGTTTCCGTGCGTCGAGACTATAAATCAACGTTCAGATTAGCATGGAAACTGAGAATCTATACTAGCCAGAGATATAAATATTATTTCAGAGGAGGTTGATATATTTCACTGTAGCCTGATAAAGATCACAGGAGTAGTAGCACTGGAGTGCATTGAAAGACTAGGATGATTCTTTTATTTTTAATTGTACATAGGTGTTTTAATTTTAGGTATATCAAATGTATTTTTAATTGTGTTTTTTAATTTGTATTGTAGTAGTAACATCGCATTGGCGCTATAGCTGTTAAGGTGGTATTTACGTAATTATAAATAAATAAATATTGAAGCACCTATTTGAGATATCAACATAACAGCTTTTTACTGAAGCCGCAAGACAGGTTTAAAATCCCATTGTAAGCCGTCGTCGGACTGATCTCGGAGTTGACTCGATCAATTTTAATGGTGGTTCTACTATAGACAGCTAATGTTGCACGTAAGTAGCTATTAGCTTAGTTCCCAGAAGCCGATGGAAGAAGCAAGCGTAATATAAAATCTAAATCTTGCGTAACAGCTTTAGATACCGACACGTGGGTGGATTTGTGAGACGGAAAAGAATATTAATTGGGATGATGGGATCAGAATCTCGAGACACTAAATAATACATCACACGTATTACTTGTATTACTTGTAAGGAAACTACTTGCAAGGAATTTCAATATATTTTAAGCAACATCTAATCCAATGTCCCCAAAATCCATACAAATAAATAAATTCTATTCTAAGTGGGATCATAGACTACTTAACAAAACAACGGAACTGGGGCACCTCCGTGGAATTCGTAATAAAGGGTGAACCAAGAAACCAATATGCCATGACCAATATGCTACGCAATTTACCCGAAATATGTGAACTATCGATATCAAGAAATATCGCCTACAAATACGAAAATTACCAAAAATAGGACAAATACGAAAATTACCAAAAAGCGATGGCAAAGTTAGGAGAGGCGCCGCGAGCCCCTGCCAGACATACCACCTCATCTGCTTTGATGATCATCTCTTTGCGCCTAAATAGTATTGTTTTTTCGTACAACGCATTTACAATATAATGATAACAGATAAAGCCGCGGGTCCCTGCAATTCTTCAATATTTAAGCGCAAAGGGATGACCATCCAGCTAGAAGAGGTGGTATTTCTGACAGGGGGCCTTAGCACATATCCCCCAATTACTGTAGTCGGGGATTTCTTGATAGTTCAGATTTTTCGGGTAAATTGTGTAAAGTAGTCGTTACGCATGTATGGCAGCGGATAAACGATGGACAAACTTCAAAGCGAACTTGATTTGGCTATACAGGACGATTGCCGTTTCACCTTGGAGTCACATCTAGTGGTAGCAATGGTTAGACCACCTGTCATTGCCTACAGCCTTCCAAACCACAGATGTAAAATGATAGACACACGACCACTGGGCCATGGACGTCGCTCTTCAGGTTTAGCTCCGTAGCCACGGCATCAATCACGCCATTAACGGCATATACAGCGTCCGCCGCTTTTGCTTCTCTCACGGGAGCCATTGACGTTTACTTCGCGAGCTACTAACCTTTATGAGCTCGGGGCTTTCATAGCAAAGGTCACGGCTACGGCAGGCGGGTAATAGCGCTTTGTGTTGCTGTCTTTGTGTTTTTGAACGGACTAGTAGTCGCTCAGCGGTCGAATTTCGACCATAATTCATTTGAATTATAGTTCTATTCTCTATTTAACCACAGACTTGTCCGCGTGTTGACGGAATTAGAATTCATAGTCACCACCCCATTCATCCTAAAGATGTCGTAGGAGCCGACGAAAGCAAATGACAAGGCCGAAAACCAAGCCGCAAGAGAAGGAAAACTTGAAACGAAACCCTGTGCCAACCCGTCCGGCCAGCGTGGCACAGTAGGCCAATTACCCTCCATGTAACTGGAGGAGGCCCGACTTAGCAGTGGATTAATGCTAACAATTGATATCACTTATTTAATGCAGCGACGATGGAAAATAGCAAGTTTGCGGTAAGGTTTGTAAAAATACTAATACGTAGCGTCGTATAGTGATAGTAGGAAAATCTGGTTGCTTCCACTGCTCACACATTGGGGAAGGTGTGGGGTTATTGGCTGCAGACACTGCGTTGTTTGGAAGGGTAGATACTGTTAGTAAGCTAATTATAAAATGTATCAATGTGTCAATATTGTTTGTGAAATTTAGCAAAAATAAAATGGAACGCGACCGAAAAAGAACAAGAAGGAAAAACATGGGTCTTTTTTTGGGTGAATATCTGTAATAAACCCAAGGAAACATATTAAGATATGTTTACCTGTTGATATTACTGACTAGATGCTACCTGCAGTCTGCACCTGCGTTATCAGTGTAAATTTACCATCTAAGCTTTCGCAACACTCGCCGGCGCGTTTTTATTTCGGAAAAATATCTTATATCTGGCGCCACGCTTCCCATAAAAGGATACAGTGTTGCCATCGTTGCGACACTTCCCGCTTTCGTACGGGTAATAAGTTGTGAATTTAAATGTGGCAGTTTTAACTTTTTACACGATCATTAATCTTCGCATGGATTGGTGAACACAAAACCTTGCTTTGAAATTAAACACTTTTTAACGGATTTATCGCGTGTATAATACATTATTTAATTCCCGACGTTTCGAATGCTTTGAAGCAGTTGTGGTCACGGGAGAGACTAGATGATAGTCGTCTTCAAAAGTACAAAGAAACTGTTAAATCTACCGCCTACAATTTTGTTTTATTGATAACGGATTCGACGGGAAACGGGTATCAAATAATATAATTTAAATAATATATATGCGATAAATCCGTTAAAAAGTGTTTAATTTCATAACCCAGCACGCTTGATGGTAAGATCTAATGGTCCGCCCGGCTAGCGACCACCCTTACATCTAAGTCCGGCGCCAAGCAGTTCTACTGTTTTGTTCGTGTGTACTGCTCCATCTTAGAGCCTGGCGTTGCCTTCCATTACGCAAGCCTATTACCAAAGGCATTCAAGTCACTGATAACAAAAAAAACCGAAGAGATAATCTAACAATGTCTGGTAATCCCTTGAGATGTGTTTAATACTGGGAGTAAGCCTAATAAGGCAAATTAAATGAAATTACCAAAAAGCAGTTGTATTACGGTTTTAGAAAAAAATTGTGTCACACCCCATTCCGTTAGGCGTCGTAGGAACGCGAGATGCAGATCACCCAGCGTCGTAGGAACGCGAGATGCAGATCACCCAGCCTCAAGAGAACTCGAGAAATTACCCTCCATGTTTGTGGAGGAGACGCGACTCAGCAGTGGGTAATAGTAGATAGTAGTAGTAGTATTCCGAGCTCGCTTCCGTTGCCACATTTACTTAAATATTTGGCGCTGGAATCGATTTCACTCGCGCCATGGCATTTGTAAATTAATTACTTAAGAAAAGTTTCTAATTATATTCGAGAGCGATTTTAATATTCGATCGGTGTAGCGGACCCTACGAGATAGCTGTGTGGTATGCTTTATACGCAGAATATATGACAAATAATTTATTGCGCTGCTGTCGTCAAAGATATTTCCTGTAGTGACAAAATACAGATACAGAAAAAGCAGGTTATTTTTTAAATTAGTTTAAACAACGTAATAGATATATGTTTCTAAATAAAATTTTGTGACTTACAGATTCTGTACTGTATACAAATAAAAATGGATACAGGACACCTGTTACCTGGGTTTGCAAAGCCCACAAGTCGTCTAAACTAAGGACACTTAATTAGGGCTGCCCTTCTCCGGGTTGGTCCTAGTTCGAAGGGCGTCCGGGGGCCGCCCTGCAGGGGTTTTAAAAAGTGACAAACTTTTTTTTGTAAGAGGAAATCCATTTTTTTATATAAGCTATAAACTGAAACAAATCTTAGTTAAAAAAAAACATCCACTATAACCCGCATTCAAGAAGGCTCAACTGTTTTTATTTTTGAAGAAAAAATACTGTTTTAGAAGTGTCCGGGATACCATATTTTGCCTAAATGTCCGGGACTTTTGCAGTTTAGGTGATGGCAGCCCTACACATAATGTTTACGTAACAAACAGAGCAAGTGCCTCTGGTTTACACAAAGACACTTGCCTGACCCCGGAATCTAACCCGGGACCCTGTGATCCAAAGGCGGCGCATCCAACTAGACCAACAAATGAGGTTGCAGGATGCCTTTAGATATAAATAAATTTAGAACATGGACCAAAAATGAATGCAATACTTTCGTTATTAGTATCAGTGGGTCGCTAGACATTGAATATGTATCGAGCATCTTTGCATCAGCCTCGTGTTAGCCAATATTATGTGATAATCCCAATGGGTCAGGCCACCAGAGATTCAATTCATGCAGCCGTATCACATCGTTCGTACAAAATATTGTTGACTAGCGCGCGCCTGTCCCGGCTTCGCACGGGTGCAATGTTACCTGCGGTTATTGTCGTACCGCGGGTGACGCCGCGGGGCGAAGCTAGTTTAAAAAAGTAGCCTAAGTTACTCCTTATATCATCAGCTACCTATCAGTGAGTCCCGTCAAAATCGGTCCAGCCATTTCAGAAATTAGACCCAACAAACAGACAACAACAGTTAAATGTTATTTTGGAACTAGTGACCCACCCCGGCTTCGCACGGGTGCAATTATGCATGTATTATGCATATAAACTTTCCTATTGAATCAATCTATCTATAAAAAAAACGCTATAAAAAAAGATTTAAGCATACATAGGGACGGACAGACGACAGCGACTTTGTTTTATAATATGTAGTGATATGTACCGTATATACATCCAAATCACACAAAAAGATTTATTATTTTAATATTACAAACAGACACTCCAATTTTATTTATTTGTATAGTTTCGGCTCATAATCCTTTTTCCTTCTTACACACATGACAAAAATGCGCCGTGCCGCCATTAGCGCGCGGTAAGCGACAATTAAAAGTACAACGAGGTCCACTTCCGGCGAAGGGGGACTGGGGGCGCACTGGCCACCGTCAATTATTCAATACAAACTGCGTCAGGGTTGTCCAGATCCCTCGGCTGTTCCTATGGACGACTCTCAAACTGCGTGGTGACGGATTTGGAATAAATGGTGTCACCACCCCATTCAACCCTGAGGGTGTCGTAAGACCCGACTAAAGGAAATAACAAGGCCGAGAACCAAGCCGCGAGAGAAGAGAGAGAGAGGGAAAATTTGATAGGAAACCCTGTGCCAAAACGTCTGACCAGCGTGGATCAGTAGGCTAATTACCCTCCATTTTACTGGAGGAAGCAGTTGGTCTTACATGTGCCGAGTAGCAGTTTTCAACACAAGAGACACACAAACTGGTTCCTCCCCGCCGCCCAATATCATGCTCCCCTTGGCAGTGGTCTGGTATCCCTATTTACGGGCAATCCCTACACTGGATATAACCTGCATAGCGGGGGCAGTTTACAATTCACCAAGGCTCAAAGCTAGTGTCTCTGGTTCAAAGCAAAGACACTTGCCCGACCCCGGTATCGAACTAGGCACAACCAACCTCTAAGCCTTGAATGTCTGCCTGCCTGCCTGTGAGCCTGTGAATTCTGTGTCGGGAGTTACAGGATTCAACGACATAACATGATGTCAAGCTCCCTAAATAATATGATTCAGTGCTTACGTCGTTCAGACACGTGTTCATCACATGTCGCTGCATCCGAATGCTTCGGGTCATCATCAGCCCACATTAGTCCACTGCTGGACATAGGCCTCCCCTAAAGAGCGCCATAGCGCCCTGTCTTCAGCTTGACGCATCCAGCTGCTGCCCGCAACGTTTCGCAGATCGTCGCTCCATTTAGCAGAGGGCCGTCCCACACTACGCTTGCCGATTCGCGGTCTCCACTCAACAACTCGTCTATCCCAGTGCCACTTCAGTCTGCTAATTCTCTGAGCTATGTCGGTGACCTTGGTTCTCTGTTGGATAGTCTGTTACGGATCTTTCAGAGATACTCCAAGCATAACTCTAGCATCAGCATTTCACCCTGAATACTCACACTGCTGGACACGGATTTCCACATATTCAGGTCCTCAACCAGCCTTTGGGCTCATTTCGGATGTTTCTAGACGTTTGGTACATCCCCCACAAGTGCGTGCCAATAATGATGTCTATTAAAACTGTTATGTCTGTCTATCTTAAACAAAGCATTATTATCATAACATAACACACAGAACACTTTTTTAATAATAATTGATCGTACTAATTATACTCAGACCATATCGTCTCGGTAGAGGAAGAAGTAACTAAGTCTTAAAAAATTGTTTGGCCATTTTCAACCTAAGTTGCTGATATCTTAGGTTGAAAATGAATTATATAATTATGAAGACTTACTTAATTCTCGCTCTACGGGGACGATATATTTCATGGACCATTTACATGGAGGGTAATTGGCCTACTGTGCCACGCTGGCCAGACGGGTTGGCACAGGGTTTCGTATCAAGTTTTCCTTCTCTTGCGGCTAGGTTATCGACCTTGTCATTTCCTTTTGTCGGTCCTCTTACGACACCCTCAGGATGGAATGGGGTGGTGACACTATGTATTCTAAATCACCTTTTGTACATCAACAAAGGCGATTCTCATTGTTTCTAACCTCCGTAAGTGCAAATCACAAACCGCGGGATACAGCCATTAACAAGATAAAATTATCAGGGTTGTCAACTTTAAACAAAATACACATGATTACATATTCAATATTCAAATAGTCTTGATTCAAATAGTCAAAGAACGCAGAATGCTAATTGTCTACGCCACAGCTGAGCTGCCTCCCGCCCGCGTGCCGCGCTTCCCCCCGGGCTCGCGATCCTACCGTGGCGGCCGCTCGCCCGCACTGACACCGACGACACCATCGCGTTCGCACGGCTCGATAATACTAAAATACGAAATAAACCAGCATATTTTATAAATTTACAGTCCATTCTTTTATTAACCATAAGGACCCAACCAATGGTCCTTCGCGGAAAAGTATTCGTATTTTTACACTGATTTCTATCGAAGCTAAGGCTAAGCCACGCCACGCGACGCGCCACGTTCGGTACGCAACGGCTAAGCGAGAACAAAGGACGATCACTTCAGTTATCATCGGGTCGAATCAGAGGTCATCGGCTGTACGGTCGCACCTAACGGATTTTGGCCAACACTGTGAGTTCGTTCCATATCTTTCCTATCCATTCCTATCTTGTTCTTGCTAAAAATTCTAATTCTAGCAGACATTTTGAGCGAGACATTGTAAAATATCATAAATATAAAATAATACAATCTTAATCAGCAAGTTTGCATTGCAATCTATGCATTTCTGGTGTTTTCGCTAAAGATCTAAGTGCATATGCGCTTGATTCTTTAACAAAGGACGCGGCGACCGTTAGGTCCGGTCAAAGTCCACGCGCTAGCCAGGGCCGGTTCGCGTCAGCTGTTCCTTTCCTTTGTCTCTGCGTGTTGCTTGCTTGAATACTCGTTTATTTAACGCATTCGTCTGCAATTTCCATAAGCAGCAACTACGCACTGAAAGCAATATTTTTTTTTGGATATTTGCTATATATATATATTTTTTTTTTTTTTTACAAATACCGCCTTTTAGCGCACGCTTCGCTAGGCTGTTCTTTGCTTGCTTTCATTATAATTTATTCAATTCAGATACCTACTTAGCATCTTATGAGCTAAATAATGACAGGCTCGGACAAAGAACTAGCCAAGCTAAAAAAATCTAGGTCTTCTATAAAAGCGAAGCTTACGCAATTTGGCACCTTTTTAAATCTCGTGCAATCTTATAAAAAACTTAGTGAAGCCCATGTAAATGACCTTAATTTTCGTCTGTCGCGCATAGAAGCTATGATTTCCGAATATGATACGTTGCAGAGTGAGATCGAGTGCCTGAGTGATCCGCCAGACGAGCAATACGCGGAGCGGCAAGTCTTTGAGACTGACTACTACCAGGTGGTGGCTGAGGCGCGCACTATCCTCGATAAATGCACCGGCAAAACTGGTGCTGGCGACGGTTCAGACGCAGGGTCCAGTGGCTCCAAACCAGGTGGGACTTGTAACCACACTAAATTTCACTTGCCTAAAATTAATATACCTACGTTTGATGGCAGCTATCAGAATTGGCTCGAGTTTAGAGACACGTTTGTTTCAATGATCCATGAGAGTAACGACTTGGACAACATCAGTAAATTTCATTACTTACGGGCTTCTTTACTCGGAAGCGCCGCAATTGTTGTTAGTAATATAAATTTCACAAAAGAAAACTACACTACAGCTTGGCAGTTATTATGTGAACGGTATGACAACTCCAGATTATTAGTGAACAATCATGTACAAGCGTTATTTAACGTAGATCCAATTTTGAAGGAATCATGTAAGACGATCCGTTATTTACTCGATGTCACCAAGAAAAATATTAGAGCTCTTACTATCTTAAAGCAGCCGACTGAATATTGGGACACTCTTATAATTTATATGATGTCTAATAAGTTAGATCCTACTACTAATAGAAAATGGGAGGAACATAGAAATTCCTTGTCAATGCCACCCACTCTTGATGAATTTTGTTCATTTTTGCAAAGCAGAGCAGATCTATTAGAGTCATTAGAGGAAAACAAGGCCGCAAGGTTTCATAGGAACGACATCCCTAAGACAAAATCTTTCTACACAGTTGACACTGAGTCTGACCAAGCACCCAAGAAAAATAAGTGTCCACTCTGTAAAGCTAGCCACTCATTATATAATTGCGACAAATTCAGAGAAATGACAATCGAAAATCGTGTCGATAAGGCTAAATATTTAAAGGTATGCCTTAATTGTTTACGCTCAGGTCACTCACATGTAAAGTGCCAATTTCCTCACTGTCGCTATTGTAGGTACAAGCATAACACGCTTCTACACTTACATAAGCATGATGATATCTCAACACAACCTATGCCTAATCAGGAGAGTGTAGCGTTCAGCGCCGACACTTCTCAATCTGCTGAAGAGTCTGACCATTTGGAAGAAAATGTCACCCTGTCCACAGACACCACACAGCATACTACTTCTCCGCATGTACTTCTATCCACAGCGCTGGTGAAAGTCTATGACGACAGTGGCAACGCCCACCTGGCTCGGCTCCTGTTGGACAATGGCAGCACGGCTAACTTCATTACACAAGAGCTCGTCGGTAAGCTGGGACTGTCAAGACGCGGTACACGCTCCACGGTGTCGAGCATCTGCAACCAATCTTGTAAGAGTACACAATCTTGCAACGTTACGATGCAGTCGTTATACGGTGACTACAAGGCTAATATAAATTGTCTAATTTTGCCACAAATTACAAAGGCATTGCCATCCAAATTAGTTCAGATAGATAATATACCAATACCTTCATGTATACAGTTAGCTGACCCCGAATATTTTATTCCCGCTGCCATAGACATACTGGTAGGCGCAGAAATATTTTGGAACGTCATATGCAATAATTCAATTGATTTAGGCAAAAATCAACCTAAACTTTACGAGACAAGATTAGGATGGTTAGTTTCTGGTTACGTAGCACGTGCCAAATCATCCTCAGTTCATTGTCATTTTGTTAATCAAGACGAAAATATAACCCGATTTTGGGAATTAGATTCTATTCCCTCAAAATATTCTTTAACCACTGAAGAACGTACCTGTGAAGAAAAATTCAAAGCGGATACATACCGTAACGAAGAAGGTCGTTTTGTAGTAACTATGCCCCTAAAGAAAGATCCCCTCGCTTTAGGTGATTCTTATTTCATGGCTAAAACGCGTTTTTTATCACTTGAACGCAGATTCCAAAGAGACCAGACGTTCAAAAACAAATACTTAGAGTTTTTGAGCGAATATGAACAATCAGGCCACATGACCGAAAATACGGTCCCTATTAATGAATCTAATGTCAACTATTACTTACCCCACCACGGTGTCATCCGTGAATCGAGTACCACAACCAAATTACGCACAGTCTTTGACGCATCAGCTGTCACAACTTCAGGTCTGTCGCTAAATGACATTCAATTAATAGGGCCAACTGTTCAGGACGATTTATTGTCAATTCTCATAAGATTTCGTCAACACAAGTTTGTGATTTCTGGCGACATAGAGAAAATGTATAGAGCCATAGAGATACACCCCATTCAACGCTCCTTGCAGCAAATCATATTCCGTTCTGATCCCTCTCAACCATTAAAAACATTCACATTGAATACACTTACATATGGAACTGCGTCAGCTCCCTATCTCGCCACAAAATGTCTCTCCAGTCTCGCAGACACGGTAGACGATCCGTCTGTGAAATTCTCCATTTCTAAGGATTTCTATGTTGACGATTATTTGGGCGGGGGGAGTATAGAATGCGATGTCATCGCACAAACAAAGGGCGTTATTTCTGCACTATCCTCTGCTAAATTCAATTTACGAAAATTTAAGTCAAATTGTCACAAATTATTAAAAAATATTATCGGTGACAATATAGAATCAGATTACGTTTTGAACCTCTCAGAAACAAGTCCAGGCACGCCATCTAAAACTTTAGGTTTAAACTGGCAATCCAGTCAAGATACTTTAGCCTTTTCTATCAATATTGTAAAACCACAAAAAATCACAAAGAGAAATATACTCTCAATGATAAATCAGATTTTTGACCCATTGGGTCTTGTAGGCCCAATTGTAGTAGAGGCAAAAATCATGTTACAAGGACTTTGGTCTTTAAAGCTTGACTGGGATGATGAAGTTCCAGAAGAAATTAAAAGCACCTGGACTTCATTTCTAGAAAGGTTGACATATCTCAACAACTTAAAAATACCTAGATGGGTACTACAAGATGAACATACAAACATCGAGCTGCATGCATTTTCAGACGCCTCTGACCGTGCTTATGGCGCCTGTATTTATGCCCGCTCTATTAATAAAAATGCCATTGTCCATACACAATTAATAGCATCGAAGAATAAAGTAGCACCGATAAAGCCCACAACGACGCCGCGTCTAGAATTATGTGCTGCGCTTTTATCTGCAAGATTGTGTGCTAAAGTACTAAGCTCTATAACGTTGCCAGTTACGTGCAGGTATTGGTGTGACTCGACCATAGTACTAGGTTGGTTATCAACACCAGCACACCGTCTTAAGCCTTTCGTACGTAATCGCATAAATGAAATTAACGAAACTACAAGTGGTTCTCCGTGGTGCTATGTACCGACTCTTGACAATCCTGCGGATCTCGTTTCTCGTGGGGTGAAGGCTGATCTTATCAGCTCGTCCTCACTGTGGTGGTCTGGACCACAGTTCTTAAATAGTGATAAAAATAAATGGCCTAAAATGCCTAACTACCCCGAGAAGCCAGATCTACCGGAAGTAATTTGTCACTTGAACCAAAACACTGATAATGAGAATACAAATACTAATCTAATTTTATCTCTTATTCAGAAACACTCTAACCTCACACGCCTTATTCACACCGTCGCGTACATTCGTAGATTTATCCATAATTGTAAATACAAAGATGGTAAAAGGACGGGTCACATTACCAGTGAGGAGTTTCAAGATTCATTTAATATTATTATAAGGGAATGTCAGTTAGAAATGTTCAGAGATGACATTGTTATGAAACCAGGCGAACTATTAGTGGTAAAAGGGAGAATTTTGTCATTAACGCCTTTCCTAGACTCGAATAATATAATAAGAGTAGGGGGACGTCTCGACAATTCGCCCTATGACTATAACCAAAAGCATCCCATATTACTATGTAGTAAGCATCACTTAACTAAGTTAATTTTTCATAAACAACATTTGAAACTTTTGCATGCAGGGCCTCAATTGCTTATTGCAGACATCAGGCAAAATTATTGGCCTTTAGGTGGTAGAAACCTTGCTAGACACACCGTCAAGAAATGCGTCAAATGTTTCAGACACAAATGTCAAAATGTACAACCAATGATGGGTCAGCTACCTGAAGTTAGAACTAAACTCGAATTTCCATTCTTGCACAGTTCAGTTGACTATTCCGGGCCAATTATGATAGCTGATAGAAAAGGCCGTGGTTGCAAGTTACTAAAGTCCTACCTATGTATTTTTGTATGTTTGGCAGTCAAGGCAGTCCATCTGGAGCTTGTCACGGATTTGAGCAAGGAAACGTACATAGCTGCGCTACGCCGTTTCATGAGCCGTCGAGGCAAGCCTCAAACTATTTTATCCGATAACGGAACCAATTTTGTCGGTGCATGCAACGAATTGCAAACCTTTCTTAATAAGTTAAACGTAGCCACTGATCTGGCCGATGAGGGCATTCGGTTCCATTTTGCACCTGCATATTCACCTCATTTTAACGGAATGGCTGAAGCCGCCGTTCGTTCTACTAAGCATCATTTACGCAGAATATTGAATTTAACTCATTTTACCTACGAAGAAATGTCTACATGCCTCACTCAAATTGAAGCTATTTTAAACTCACGTCCTTTAATTCCTTTATCCACTGAAACCTCAGACATGTCCGTCCTAACGCCTTCTCACTTCCTCATTGGACGAACTCTAACGTCTGTACCATATCCACAGGTTGCTGAGACTGTAAAAATCAGCCTACTACAGCGTCACAAGAGAGTGGAAGCAATTAAGCAACACTTTTGGCAGCGATTTACTAATGATTATATTTCTACACTTCAGCAGAAAACTAAGTGGAGAAAAAACAAGGATGACCTTAAGCTAAACTCTCTTGTCTTGATCAAGGATAAGACTACTCCGCCACTCTTGTGGTCACTAGGAAGAGTGATCCAAGTTTACCCCGGACCAGATGGGATCAACCGAGTAGCAGAGGTGAGGACGAGAAAAGGAACGATACGCAGAGGTTGGAATAATCTTTGCGCCCTGCCCTTGGACCTTTGAAGAACACTTCAACCCCCGGAGCCTGTCTACGCCACAGCTGAGCTGCCTCCCGCCCGCGTGCCGCGCTTCCCCCCGGGCTCGCGATCCTACCGTGGCGGCCGCTCGCCCGCACTGACACCGACGACACCATCGCGTTCGCACGGCTCGATAATACTAAAATACGAAATAAACCAGCATATTTTATAAATTTACAGTCCATTCTTTTATTAACCATAAGGACCCAACCACTAATAGTTTTTCTTAATTATGCGTTAAATCAATAAAATAACATTACACACACTACCATATTTTTGACACACACAGACATCTCTGACGAACACAGACTAACAATAAACAAATACTCTTTTGTTTATTGTTAGTCTGTGTTCAAATTCAGATTAGAACTTTATTTTAAACTAGCGACCCGCCCCGGCTTCGCACGGGTGCAATTATATTGTACATATAAACCTTCCTCTTGAATTACTCTAATCTATTAAAAAAAAACCGCTTCAAAATCCGTTGCGTAGTTTTAAAGATTTATGCATACATAGGGACGGACAGACGACAGCGACTTTGTCCTATACTATGTAGTGATAGTGATTAATTATAATCGAATTTCGACCACTAGTTGTATGCAACTATATATGAAGGGTTCCGACCTATTAAGATCCGTATATTTTTTTAAATCAGCGTCTTTAATGCCTATGACCCGAGGATTGCGTGATGGAAAGCAACGCCAGAATCTAAAATGGAGCAGACAATTCAAGGAAATGCCCCGTCGGGTATTAGCTCTCACATACACACGACGAAACACAGTGAAACTGCTTGGCGCCGGACTTAGATGTGAGGGTGGTAGACCATTAGATCCTACCACCAAGCGTGCTGGATTTTGTTGACTCTTACAACACGCGTTCCTTCCCAGCGTGCGGTGGGGAAGTGATAGATATTGTACTAGATTGCTGTCCTTTCAATCACTACATAGTATAAAACAAAGTCGCTGTCGTCTGTCCGTCCCTATGTATGCTTAAATCTTTAAAACTACGCACCAGATTTTGAAGCTGTTTCTTTTAATACATATAGTGATTCAAGGGGAAGGTTTATATGTATAATACATCCATAATATAGTAGAGAAACAGTGATAAATTTAGAGGCTCATCATTGCACCCGTGCGCAGCCGGGGCGGGTCGCTAGTGAATAAATAAATGAATACGGCCAAGAGCACGATGCGACAACCCTACCGGCGTCGGCGCCGTAAGGTGGGCGTAAAAAGTGAACAGTTATCGTGTATTGCCAGAGAGCGCGCACAATGCACGCACATTATGTGGCGCACGTGTTTGTTTGGCTTCTTTACTGCTTGTAAATGCCGTATTCCAAAGGATTCATATTCTATCTAGCTAGCTTTGAGCTTTCCATAAATAACAAATAATACGATCCAGCAGTCCTCATATTATGAGTTAGTTAATTTATGTCACTCTATATAAAATTTTTGTGTCACAGTTTTAGTGTTTATTTTATACTCCTCCGAAACGGCTTGACCGATTTTGATAAAATTTCATATGTATATTCAGTAGGTATGAGAATAGGTTGTTAACAAATTTTTACACCCCAAGTGTTAAGGGTCACCACAAAAAATGATTTTTTTTTATGATACATCATACAAAAATACATACAACCCTAAATTTTCACCCCCTACGATCAACCCCTATTTAATTAAATGGCAAAACAACGTTTGCGGGGTCAGCTAGTATTTTTATAAAAACAAAATGATTTAAACAAATAAATAAAAATAGACAAAAACCCTCGATGACCTAAGCTACCGAATGTTCAAGGGTCCAGAGAGAGAGGAATCTCCTCACGATCCATCCTCATAGTCCAGCAACTGATTGAGAGTTTCTTATGATGTTGATCGAAACTCTTCGCGATGAGACCGTTTACCGTTTATTTTATAATTTGTCGTAGACCAACGGGTTATAATTTTTTTTTATAACGAAGGTTCCCATACAGGTCACCTCGCGGGTGTAGGGGTGGCACCACCTTTGGATCACGAGCACCCTGGTTCGATTCCATGGTCGGCCAAGTGTCTTTGGGTAAACCATAGATACTTGCTGGGGGTCTGGGTGTCTTTGTGTAGTCGCGTTACATCAGGCTACGGCAGAGACATCTTTACAAAATAACTAGTTGTTACCCGCGAATTCGTCCGCGTAATATTTAAAAATGTGGAAAACTCAGAACTTTGGGCTCCCAAAAAGCAGGGGGGGTTAAGCCATTTTGAGAGGTATGTCGAAAAAAAAACTATAAAAATTAAAAAACATGTTTTGATAAATGTCCCGTGTCCAAATGCACTTACTAAAAAGCGGTTATTTTAATTTTACAAACAGAAATTCCAGTTATTGACAAAGAATTTGCATTTTGCAATTTGCATTTGAAAAAAGATTTGCATTTTAATTTAAGCATTACCACAGTCATTTTAGAAATGGCTTCGGATCAGATAGGCACTTCTATAAGCATCAAAATAGCACGTTTGAGGTCCAGGTAATATCTGCAGAGGACCAAGCACCCGCTCCTTCTAGTCAAACCACTGTACCGTGAAGCCCCGCTCAGCTCTCCAACCGGGATCGCTTCCAGACGAGTATCGCATGTCCAACATCCGCCTTACGTCGACCATAACAAGACGATGTGCGTGTCAATCCGATTCCACGCGCTCTTCCGTCACGCTACCGGTCACCTAAAGGCACTTCACACACACTGGCGCATCTTAACTACCTTTCTTCCTCGTATGCACCATCTACCAGTCTAACTATATTCTGTTGACCACTAGTATCATCATCGGCCCATAAATGACCGACTACTGGGTCGGGCCTCCTTCACGTTCATGAAGGGAAATTGGCCTACTGCGCAAAACGGATTGGCGGAAATCAGTGTCCAGCGTTGGACTTATTTTGCCTGAAATGATGATGATGTTCGAGCTAAGACCCGGCTGAGTAGTAGTCTAAACACGCAACGATTACTGTCTCCGATAACCATTAATTGTGTGGTTAGTGTAACGACTGCTATAGATGACATATAGCATATCAGGTCTTACAAATGATAGTCACCCATCCACCATTCAGCAGAGCCTGACGCTGCTTAACCTCCAGATCGATTGCGTTCCGCACCAACCCCCAGGCTGCAATATTATTTGCCTTATGGCCACAATATTTACACAGATAAGTTAAGTCCGAACCGGTTGTTGCAGAAATCCTTGGGGGAACCCTATGACCAGAAAGTGCCGTTAGCGCTGAAACGAGGACGAAGACATCCCGCGCCAAGCTTGTGCATCCTACAGGCTCCAAGTTGCTGGAGCAAAATTACGCTACTGCGTCACAGTGGTCAAACGAGTCGGCACAGGATATTCTTTTTTTGCGGCTAGTTTGTGTGCCTTTTCCGACACCCCTTCAGGATCTTTAAACATTTTAAATAAGACGACAATTCCTAAAGTTTTACTAGATATAGGAAATGACCAGAAGATTCCAGTACTGGAAAAAATCTAGTTAAATAAAATGATCTTATCACTATCACTACATAGTATAAAACAAAGTCGATGTGGTCTGTCCGTCCCTATGTATGCTTAAATCTTTAAAACTACGCTACGAATTTTTAAGCGTTTTTAAATAGATAGTGTTATTCAAGAGGAAGATTTTTAAGTATAAAACATGCGTAATATTGTAGAGAAACATTGATGAATTTAGATGTTCATCATTGCACCCGTGCAAAGCCGGGGCGGGTCGCTAGTTTTAAATAAATAAAAGCCACGTGCCTCGATTCGATCACCACCCCCTTACTATCAGTTGCGTGTTCATCAGTTACGTTGGCACACGCGCACGTAACGCGGTGCGGCGGCGTGACTAACAACGATTTGCGGTCGGCATTGGATTGTTATCTCGAACCCTCTCACTCGATTCTAGATAGATGGGTGTGCATTAAGAAAGTGTGCCTACAATACATATTTACCTTGAGCACTCTGCTCAATTGCTGAACCCAATTGCATATTGGAATTTGTAACCCCCGACAAACAATGGTTGTAAAACGGATAAGACAATTTAGATGTAAGTCGTTATTTTTGTTTAAAGCCAGATTAGCAATTTCAAGGTTATACCTGTTTTCTTGTTATCCAAAATTCTTTAGAAACAAAGTCCGCTCAGAAAATGATCTAATGATTTATTTATTCTTCATGTAACATTATGTTGAACATAGGCGGACTTTAATGCCTTGGGAATTCTTTCTAGTCAACTTTTGGGTGATGTAGAGAACAACATGACTGGCGCAAATAAAAGAGACACTACAATTAAAAACAAGAATAAATATTAATAGAATATCTAATTATATAACCCAATATTCACGTTTATTTTAAAAAAGATCTTCTGTTTGTATAGTTCCTTTAGTCACTTTAGTTCTTACTACAGTAAATGTGACGATGTGTGTTCTATATCCATCCTATTAGTTTAGATCTAATCTTAAAAGATGCTTAGAAACCAGGCAAAAAGTGCATAGCACGTATTCACGCAGTTTTCAAATTTCAGCCACTAATTGGGTCATGACGAAATCCGACTCGAATTCCGCAAAGGCATTCGACTGACGTTAACAATTCAAAGGTGCGAATATCTCGCGGCCAAAACGAAACTGTACGCGCCGAGGAAACGCTAACATTGTGCAACGGTTTCTTGTTTACATAACACTTGCAGCGATGAATGTCGTCCCGAGATCCATTTTGTATTTGGGATTTACAGTTGGGTGCACACAGGGAGTTATATTAGGACCACAAAAATAAGAGTGTAACTGGCTTTTTAAAGGAAACATACATTTGTTAATTTTTAAATATGATCGTTTTAAGAAATTATCTGCACGTATTTTTATAATCTAGATTGATAAATTTATTCTAGGTCAAATGCGTTACAAAGATACTTGCAGAAAACGAAGCACATATAGCTGATGGATATCCATAAAGCTTCGTAATAAAAAGTACGACTGTGGGTGGACCACTGCTTGGATGTACCTATATATTTTTCTACAGGTGTATCAAGTAGTTTCATAAGACCTGTCTCCTAACTTTGTTATAGACAGGTCTCGGAAGATAAGTTCATCCTATAGTGTTCTTACTTAACCTAGTTATATGCAGTCTCATTAAGAATTTGACTTCTAACCAGTGTTGTAAAAAGAGCTTCATTGTGCAACGCTCTTACCTCCTTCTAGTAGCGAACCAGTTAGATTAGGTAAGATTTAACAAAATAAATACTTAGTTCTGAGTGGGAATCAAACTATTCACCTGTGTATTCATAAATGTCCTAGAATGGTCATGCGTGTTCTTTTAACACAAGTAATTTCCATGTAGAAACTGATTTAGAGTAAGAGCCGAGAAGGAAATTACAAGGTAGGAAATCGAGACGCCAGACAAAAAAAGCTTGATAAAAATAGTAGGCTTAAAAGCTCTTTCGTCTTTCCGAAATTGAATAAAGCTTGCTCCATAATGGGTCACTTATGGGCCGAGTCGATGATATTCAGACCCCATGTCGTATACAAACACTTAAATCCCAATTTACAATGCCATCGAAAAAACGCGCAGTCAATACATGAACCGGTAAATATACGTCGTGCCAATGACATTGGCACGCAATTAGTGCGCACAAAAAGCGCGCACCTCATTGTCGATTCGATTTGATCAGCAATTTATTCAGGGTTCGCAACTCAGGGATTTTCCAACAAAATGAGGGGCATGGGTTTTTTTACTATTTTTTTTTATATGTTCCTTTAATTTTTTTGGGGACTGGCAGGGTTTTGAATTTTTGATTAGTCTTCTTACATTTCACATACAGTCAAAGTTCTATTTTAACAGTGTTCTCTACATATTCTTAATTGCGTTGCTAAAATATGTTCTATGTGGTATTTTTGCTGCACAAGATCTGCGATAATCGTGTATCCACTTTGTTGTATTTCACATACTCTTAATCAGCCATTTTTATTTATATAGATTAGGAAAATACAAAAATAGTTACGCGACTGGTTATTTTTCGCGCGTCGTTTTTTAAGACGTTTTTAGACGTAATTTAATGATAACGTGCCATGGTGTCCAAAAGGCAGAACAAGAAGAAAACCAATTTTAAATAATGCATAAACCAAAAATGCTAATCAAGAATCATTTATTACTAGTGCATTTCTTTGATACACGACTACGATTTTACGAACTTTCGATTTATGGGGTAAATATTTTTTCGGAGTTGGTAAGACCGCATTTATTTCGCGATAACGTATAACAGTATCTGCCTCGCTTTTTGCATTGCCAACGATGAACTGGCCATGACGGGTGGTATAGGGTTTCGATTTTCCTTCTCGTTACACTAGCATAGGAAAGACAGGGATAAAATACTATGGAAACGGCATCGAAGACTTTATTGACCCATACCTAGCTAAGAGTAACATCCTGAGTGTGTCGTAAGACCTTACAAAAGGATAACCTATCCGCAAGAGATGGATAACTTGAAACGAAACCCATCTGCCCAGCGTGGAACAGTAGGCTAATTCAGACTCCTACACCCCAGACCCCGTACAAGGTGGAGGTCCTACCCTCGTCAGAGCAACTGTCTCTCTTATACGCCTCATCATTTCAGCCAAAAGACGTCCACTGCTGGACATAGGCCTCCCCCAAGGATCTCCACAAAGGCCGGTCCTGGGCCGCCCGCATCCACTGCTTTCCGGCGACCTTAACCAGGTCGTCGGTCCACCGTGTGGGAGGCCTACCAGCACTGCGCCTTCCGGAACGCGGTCCGCTCCGGAATGTCGGTGACCCTGGTTTGCCTGCGTATCTCCTCATTTCTGATTCGGTCTCGCAGGGAAACTCCGAGCATAGCCCTCTCCATTGCCCTTTGGGTGACTTTGAGCCTTCTGATTGAGCCTATAGTGAGCGACCACGTCCATATTTCATCACTGGCAACACACATTGGTTGAAGACTTTTGTCTTATACGCTTAAATACTCACAATTCCCCGCCCAAATGCGCCGAGGCATCACAAAACCGGTATGCGTTTCATTACAACCGGACTTCTAACGTCCGAAAATTTCTCCTTGCCATCTATGTAATTCTGTCAGACTATTGCTAAATGTATCAATTATACGCAGTTTCTCTAAAACGGTACTAGACGTGTGGGAATGTTATATGCAACAGCATCATCAAAGTCTGTCTCGTTGGTCTAGGGGTCAGATAAGCCGCATTTGGATCCACGGGTCTCGGGTTCGATTACTGGGTCAGGCAAGTGTGATTGTCTAAACCAGAGGCACTTGCGCGAAGTCTGGGTGTAATGTGTGTTCATGAATTTCATGTTTGTAAACTGCCCCCGCGATACAGGTTATAACTAGTGCAGGGATTTCGTTAAATTTAAAACAAAAGAAAAAACAGAATCAAAATTTGTTTGTGTCCATTGTGTCCTATACAAAATAAATGTTGAACTTAAACACCTTTTTAACGGATTTAATTCTGACGTTTCGAATTCGTACATTGTCTGTTTTTGTATATTCTACTTTTGTAAATTTATATGTGTAGAGAAGTGTAAATAAATAAATAAATAAAAGAAACAGTTAATATCTACCGCCTATAATTTAGTTTTATTGATCGTTATCAAGTGCACGCAGAAATTGCTTACGATGTCCAGAGGTCTTGCAGATGAGGAGCTTGAGATTTGATCAATTTAATTTCTGGATCCCAAGCAGGTGTAATCTGCCAACCATAGAGAGGTCTATTGAAATTAGAATGTTTTTTTAATCTCAATAGCCTCGCGGATCATTCTTGGAATGTAATGATTTTCTTTAGCTGTCTTTTGTGTTTAATTTCAATGTGTAATAATCGCGAAACCTAAGAAATCTCAAATTTTCTTTTGATTTTTTTTTAAACGAAATCCGTGCACTATTTATGTCCTGTATCGAGGGGGCAGTTTACAAACATGTGAAGTGAAATTCACGAACACAAATAACACCCACACTCAGAGCAAGTGCCTCTAGTTTAGACCAAAGACACTTGGCCGGCCCGGAATCGAACCCGGGACCCCGTGAACCAAAGGCGGCGCATCCAACCCCTAGAAATTGTCAACACATCATCATTGCTAGGACACTCTTGTCCACTCCTGGGCCCCAAAACCTGCTCATTGAAGTCGTGTCATTGAATTGCTGTTTTAAATTCGTCATTTGCAAAATCTCTCCTCGAAATTGGCGTAGACAGGTCAGGTTACAAACATACATACAAATCTTACATCTTTATAATAGTAGTACAGACTACCGGCTCTGCTTGTAAGCATATTACTCCTTAGCAGTGTTACGAGATGCACTGTATTTTTGGCTAAAACACGGTCTACGGTAATGAATCAATACCGTGACCGTGCACTCTTTAGTCAAGTGAATGACATAAAAACAAAAAAGAGGAATAAATTAATTACCAAAACTATAAAGGCGGATACCTATACTTGCTCGACAATCTATTTAACGGAATGGAAATAGCTCTATGGATTTTGTACCATCTAAAGATATAATATAGAAAATGACTGCAGATATATATGTTGAAGGAGTGGGTAAAGAATGGTTAAATTAAAATATGAAAATCTCAAAGTAATTTATATTATATTGTACACGGTAATTGCAATGTAGTTTTTAAATGTAATGCACGGTAATTTGAGTCTGAAACACGGTATTTTTTATCTAGCAGCACGGTAGTTTGTAAATTTGATCTGGTAACACTGCTCTTCAGCTACCAGTCATGTAAACCACTTATAACTGAGTATGTAAATTAACCGTTTCCAATCTGACAGACGCATCAAGCCAAAGAAACGGTCAAAAAAACGATTACCACTAACCGTTCGGGTTAAATACATAAAAACAGTTACAACGAACTCTATTGGTATTATTAGAAAGTTAACTATGTCTTCCTCGGATATCCGAACTAAAGTTATAAACGAGAAAGCAACCGTCTGTCTGTTGCGCTTTCACGCCTAATCCGCGCGAGCAGTTGCGATGAGTTTTCTTATAGAGAAAGATGTGACCAAGAAGAGACGGGCCATTTTAATTATCTTCTATGTCCACAAATGACCCATAGCTGGCATGAGAATCCTCCCATTAAATGCTGGACAATGAGACTAATATGTTTCATACTACATTTTTATTCTCTTTTATGCCTTCACAATTTTCCCGTAAAATCTGAACTAATAACATCGAGAAATATCCTACAAATGGCCAAAATGTCCTACACCGCGATAGCGAAATTTCAAGAGCAATTCGCATTAATAATTCCCCGACTACAACTATCGGGGGATAGGCGCTGCGACCCACAGCAAGACATACCACCTCATCTGGCTGGATGATCATCCTTTTGCGCCTAAAGTCGCCGTAAATATGTTTATGAAACATCAGGCATAGTGACGGGCAACAACTAGTGTTACAGTGTTTTTTTTTTCAAAGTCATTGTCGTGAATGCCATTAAAAAAACGATGACTTGGCTATCGCATGCGTATAGTTAGTTTTTTTGGTTTGTCTGTATGTTTCTCGGACACTTGTTGCCACAGTAAAATTAAACGTCCAGAACCATAATTACTTGAGGCAAATAAGTGATTTATGATTCACTAGTGGCCCGCCCCGGCTTCGCCCGTGCAAAGCGGGGGTGGGTTATACATATAAACCTTCCCATTGAATCACTCTATCTATGAAAAAAAACCGCTTCAAAATCCGTTGCGTAGTTTTAAAGATTTATGCATACATAGGGACGGACAGAAGAATGCGACTTTGTTTTATACTATGTAGTGATAGTGATAGTGAAGTGATGTCCGGGCGACGGGGCGGAGTAAGAATACTGCCGCCTCATACGTTCCACTGGGTGTCGTAAAACACACTTATGATGGGCAATAGCAACGTTCTGTTGAAATCTGCCTGCTAAGAGTGGCGATTATGGCAGGATGTGGTTAAATCAGGACCGGCCTGAGTGGAAACCCCTGGGACCTATGACCAGCAGTGGACTTCTTTTGGCTGGAATTACGATAATGATGATGTGGACTAGTCACCTGCATCGCCTATCAATCAAGTAAACAATCTAATGTGAACGCATTCACAGCGCGCACGGTCCGTAAGTTCGGCCATTGCTAGCTGGTCAGTTTGCACGAATTGTTATCTCGCTAAATGCTTTTAATTATTCATATATCAATACATCATATATCAATGTCATCGTCATCATCATTTCAGCACAACGTCGTCCACTGCTGGACATAGGCCTCCCCCCAAGGATCCTGGGCCGCCCGCATCCATCGTTTTCCGGCGACCTTATCCAGGTCATCGGTCCACCGTGTGCGAGGCCTACCAGCACTGCGCTTTCGATCCTGCACGCTATGGCAATCCGGTGGGGTATGTCGGTGACCCTGGTTTGCCGGCGTATCTCCTCATTTCTGATTGGATCGCACAGGGAAAGTCCGAGCATAGTCCTCTCCATTGGGTGACTTTGAGCCTTCTGATGGAGCCCATAGTGAGCGACCACGACTTGATATCAATGTGTGTGGGCCGAAAGAAACAAAAGTGAGTACTGCCGTGAAACCTATTATTTGTTATTATCACCGAGTCCACCACAATCATAACAGTATCTATGAAAACAGTGCAAAAATGTAATTTGATTTTTATAAAATCTTTAAGTCTTTTTGTGTCTTTAAAGTATACAACATTTTGAGCTTCCTATTTCCTTTAGTATTATCGTTAACCGAAAATGTTACTTGGTTTGTACGCATACCTAATAAATCAGGGTGTTAATTGTTATGACATGTACTCGTAATGTGCAGCCGAATATTTAACGAGTGTTGTTATGGAAGTCGTACGAAGGGGACCGCTAATGTTGACACATGGCGTGTTAACATAAGAGTTATTCAAACAGATTTCCCTCGCCTTTTCCCAATTTGACCTGTATCGCGGGAGCAGTTTACTAACGTGAAATTCACGAGTACACAAATGACACCCAGACCCGCCTCTGGTGTACACAAAGACACACTACGTCCGACGCCGCTTCTCTAAGCTAGATAAAAAATATGTTAAAATAATAAATATATTATTCTATTAACTTACGAACACACGTTATGCCTACACAGATGTATATAACTAGATATACGTTCAGAAGACAGATCTGTACAAAGTGGTCAAGTTCCTAGCAACGTGTATATTAAATGTTTTAAATCGATTTTTCGCGATCTTTACACATTGATGCAAAGTGTCTGAAACGTTGGGAATAAAATAAAATAAAACGATCAGAACCGTGAAGAAATCATTCTTGCAATGTTTTAGATCGATTTATCTAATGCAATCCCTCCCACTCGCGTGAATTTAGGACGTTTATATCAAGTGTGTATACCGCTTCAGCTGAACCGTTCACTGTGGCAGCGTTACGCGTGTTTATGTGTGTGTGTGTGTGTGTACCGTTAGCTATTGAACGGTCAAGGGTTAGGTCAACGTATTTACGTGCATTTTGAACAATGTCGAAATCAACGGGAAAGTCTCGCTTGGCCATGGAGAGAGAATAGAACTAGACTGCTTGAAGACTAATCTAATATAGACTTTGCCCAATCGTAGGGTACTCTATCATAGTGACATTTCGGCCTGAGTAGATATCAGTAAACGTCAGTTGACTAAGTCTAATTAAAAATACGACTATAGCTAGACTGATCTATGGCATGTAGATAATTCGAGAGCACTCTATTCGTATCGCTTGTATCGCTCTCCTACGCCTTCCGAGAGTAGCCGAGCCTGTCTACGTAGACTGTAGTGATACTCTAGCTAGGTAGTCTCGCTTATGTGTAAACGTCGTAGATTGCCCTATGAGAGTCGCTCTCCATAATTTTAATGTATCGTGGACGAGGCCCTTTACGACACCCTCAGAATGGAATGGGATGGTGACACTGTGTATTTTCAATCCGACATCACTCGGATACCCAGCAAAGACTCATCTTCAGCAGTCTCGTTTCCGGTCGAGACGATACAGCACAAACTTTGCAAAATACTTGTTTCGTGTACCCACAATATAACACGCAATAAGAAGACCCACGTGCCATAAAATTGCTCTACGTAGGCGTCACTATCTGTTATTGAAGAAAGGTTTAACTATTATAAGGAAATCCAGGCACATTGGACCTTAAGAACAGAACGCTAGAGTCGAATTGCTTTCAATGTGTGACTTAAGTTTTGATATTTAAACAACTCAACAATCTTGAGACATTGACGGATGACATGGTTCGTTGCGTCCATAAGTGAACCGATTATGGACAAAATAGTCGATCAAAATATGAATCTGTATACTAATATGTGAAGCAAAAACTGTAAGGCTTTTTTCGAAAATTGCGCGGACGGAGGAGTGTGTAATTTCCCACGCTTAGTTTATTTATAGAGATGGAATGCAGAATGCATTTTTTTTTATTAAAATTATGCATAAAAATACATTAAATCAATGAAAACATCACACACACGCGCATATATTATACTCTTTTGTTTATTATTAATGTCTGTGGTCAAATTGAGAAAAGAACAATAATTTAAAAATAATGATGGTCGAATTTCGACCAGAAACCGTTAATCTATTAGTATACGAATTTATTAAACTATTAATTGTTCTTTTGCCCTCAGACCCAGGGTATCTTTGGGTTATATATAAAGACTGCCTGGAATCGAACCAAACCCAATAAAAACACAGTTTGAAACTCTTAGACCAACACCACCACAATCTTTAAGTAACCGAATGAACAAAAACATATATTGAGGAAAAAAAACAAATTATCTAGTTTATCTCTATGGGCGACGAACGTAACAGTTGAAGCAACATGTTTTTACATCGATTAATAAAAAAAAACTTTCTCTTTTACAAAACGTTCATAATCGGTGACCCAGATGATTCTCTATGATTATTTTATTACGCGGCAAGAATCAAGATGTGTAGGTTTCATACGAAATGAGCGGCCGTATTTGAAGATCATATACCTACTAACTAGCTTCTACCCGTGGCTTTGTCTGATCATCAAGTAGCTTTGCCAAATAAATGGGCTATTCTGAACCAATAACATTTTCACATCCGATCGGTAGTTCTAGAGTGTGTAAAAAAATAATATAGTTTTTCACTACATAGTATAAAACAAAGTCGCTGTCGTCTGTCCGTCCCTACTCCCTATGTATGCTTAAATATTTAAAACTACGCAAAGGATTTTGAAGCTGTTTTTTTTTAATAGATAGTGTGATCCAAGAGGAAGGTTTATATGTTTAATACGAATACATGAATAATATTGTAGAGAAACACTGATACATTTTAGAGGTTTGCCATTGCGCCCGTGTGACGACGCCGGGGCGGGTCGCTAGTTTAATTATAAAAATCATATATCTGCTGAGCGCCTTTAGTTATATGTAGATGAGCATTGTAATGTGGCGTTTAAAAAAAAACAAGCCCACCGAGTTTCTTCCGCCAGGTCTTCTCGGTTGGTGCCGCGTTCCGACCTGGTAGTAGTATTATAAAAATGATGTAACCGCTGACGATTGTGAACGCCATAATTGGTTTATACATTAAAGCATTTTTCTATTCTATTCTATGTACATAGATAACACAATGGTTAAAGAAACGTTGAAGAATTATCAATAATATTGCCACGAATAAATTATTCGATTTAAAACATTAATCGAATACAAAGGAACACTTCCTCATCCCTACAACAATCGTGTGCCGGAAGCGCCAATGAACTTGGCGGGAAGCGGTCGGACGTTCTTAATTTAAAAATGTCTTTAGCGAGGCTGAGGCACTGGCTGGTATTGACATTATCTGTGGCGGGATCCGCGAGGACGTTCCATTTTTATATTTTCATGGCAATCGAGGGAAATTGCCGCCAATTTATGAGTTGCAAGAGGCGTTTTGCAATAAACGTTGAATTACAGTTTCTTTTTGTCAAATGTAGTCTAGACAACATTATTTTCCATGTGTAATTATCACAACAAATTTAATTTCACCGCGCGGGCACTGGCGCGGGCGACATGCAATCTAGACCACTAAACAAGATTTATAAACACTAAAAACGGGGTCATACAATTCTGATGTAGTTGGCAACATTTCATTTAGGTTTTTAATGTTTGACCAAAATGTTATCCCACGTTCTGATTTGTGTGCGAGTCAACGTCACGATGAAAAATGACATGGATACCTAGAAAAGAAACTTATTCTTTTTGCGATGCGCAATTTAAAGGGTAGTTTACTGTTTGAACACGGAGCGTCGAATAGATACATTATATCAGAACAACTCTAAACTAGGCGAATTACTGCGAACATTATAATCGACATCGTTGTAAATGTCGTCTATTATAATTATTTCCATTACACAACATTCTAATGGTACTATACTCTCACGTGAGGTTCGAAGGGGGAGGGGGGGGGGGGTTAGGCTCCGGCAAAAATCACGAAATATCACAAGGGGGAGAGGGGTATAGTAAAATCACGCGTTTCACGAAAAAATAAATACACGTGACGTGTATTTATTTTTTCGTGAAACGCGTGATTTTTAAACCGGAAAGCGGCGTGTAGTGATCTTTGAGTGTAAGATTCTTTCCTTTCTAGGGAAGGGTTAATGTTTTTTTAAAAAACATCACGTGATTAATGGACAGCTCCTAGTTAGAAATAATACTTAATTCGGCCCACTTAATTCAAAGTCGAGATTAAATTGAAACATTGGTTAGCTATTTAGGTTATCTATACCTTAAGGTATGCATTATTTGTAAGGAAATTTTACATTAAAATATATCTTAATTTATTTTTAGAGATAAAATTGTACTTCCTTCCAATATCTAATGTCTGGCCTAGCATCCGTCGTTATAACAAAACTAGTCCGTCTTTAGATAATTATAGCTCTCCAATATTTATATCTAATTTACTTACGAAAAGTTATTTCCGAATGCACCAAATGTTTGTATGTACCTGTAAATTAGACAAACATTCAATAAGTGCATTCAGGAATTGGGGAGGGTGTTCCGAAGAATAAGGACCTATCTGCAATACTGCTTTGAAATCATTTTGAACTTCATATTATATTATATACATGAAGAATAGAGTTCAAAATAGTTTCAAAGCAGTATTGCAGATAGGTCGTTATTTTTCGGAGCAGTCGTTATAGCATCTGACCTGCGAATTGCGAAGCTCTAACTAACTCGAACAAACTAATTATTAAATATATATATTGGCAGAAAACCCAGCCACAATAGATGGATATTTGATAAGAAACCAATGCCAAACCGTGTTTCCAGCGTAGCACAGAAGGTTCATTCCCTCCGTGTTATTGGAGGAGTCCACAGTCGGCAGCGGATCATTTATGGGCTGAAATGAATATGACACTTGAACCTATAGTTAACGGTACTAATGCAATCAAGTGATTGCAATCTTATTGCTATTACCATAAGGTCGGGATTGAGTTGACGGACACAGATCGGCATTCGGCCAGCGCTGGGAACCGAACGCGCGACCGTGACACGCATATCTTCACGCTACGACGTCGTAACGGGATCCGCAGGGCTTCCTGCTATATGAACTTGACTTATACATAAAGAAATAAACACATTCGGGTCGTGGTGACACTATGGATTTAGAATACATAGTGTCACCATCCCATTCCATCCTGAGTGTGTATTAAGAGTCGACAAAAGGAAATGACGGCTGATAACCTAGTCGCAAGAGAAGAAGAGAAAACTTGATACGACACCCTTTTTTTTTTTTTTTTTTTTTTTGTTTTCGCTGGGGAAATGCTTTATGCATACCACCGCACCCCGGGGGAAAGGTCGGTGATTATGTGGGACTCCGACAAGGGTCGTCTACCCAAGAGTCGTTTACCCACTAAAACCCCAGCGGCATACCCTCACACGACGCGCTTGGGGCGCCACAAGTTCGCGTAAACGCATTCTACTGTGACGCCCCGGCGTGGTGCCCGCAACGCGGGCAAGCGACTATCAGAGAGGGCGTCCCGGTATACTGGGACGCCCTCAGTCATCGAGGCTTTCGTCGGTGGTGGCTCCCCCGAACCACCACCGGCCTCCTAGGCGAGGGCAGAAGGGGCCCGCATCGTCACGAACCCCCCTCCACCTCCGCCCCCGTCCGCGGCGCGGGTCACCCGGAGCTCCCTCCCTTGCGACCCGCCCCGCTGCCCCCTTCTGCGACATCGGCCCCGCAGAAGGAGGCCCGTCAGCCCTCGGGCCGGCGCCAACCAGAGGACACCGGCGCACCGCAGCCGTCCAGGGCCCGCAGGGAAACCCTTAGGACAGGGTCCACCGTCTACCCAGGTCCCCGGAGCCCCCGTCCAGGGCTCGCAGCGAGACACTGGGGACAGGGTTCCCATCCACCCAAGTCCCCGCAGCCCCAATCTACCGCAGCGCACCGGCGATCCGTCCCGCAGCCCCCCTTCTGCGACATACGGCATCGCAGAGGAGGTGCGTCAGTCCTCGGCCGGCGCCAACCCGAGGACGTTGAGTGAGGACTCGGTTTGACGGCCAACTAAGTTGAGCGCCAACCCGAGGACCTCATGGTGCGCCGCAACGGTTTACGACTCCCAAGGCAGCTCTGAGGACAGAGGAGTCCCCGGAGCCGCAACCCGCCACGACGCTGGGTGCCGCTCTTCGTCTCACCTCTCCCCGTGGGCCCGCCCGGCATGGGAGGCCCTGGCCGGTATGGCCCCACGGATCATTGAGGCACTCAAGCCCCCTCACCACAGCAAGGTGGCAGCACAGTCGAGGGGGTTGATACGACACCCTGTGCCAATGCCTGTCGAGCCAGCGTGGCATAGTAGGCCAATTACCCTCCTTAGAACTGGAGGAGGCCCGACTCAGCAGTGGGTCATATGTGGGCCGAGTAGTAGGTACATGGTTGGCCAGTTGTCTCGCTACTGGCAAGGGAGTCGTCTTAAATGCCAACAGCTCAGAATAGGTTCAATATCTAGGCGACTGAAGGCGCGTCCTGAAGCTCGTTGTTAATTATGTATTTACATATTATATTGGATGACGAATGTGTTTGATGCATTCCGCACTATCCACTAGGCTTTCGAACCTAGTCATAGTACCTATTGGTCTAAGGTTATAGATAAGACTAGCTGCGCCCCGCGGTTTCACCCGCGCTTACTTATTGTCGTACCGCGGGAGACGCCGCGGGGTAAAGCTAGTCTAAAAAAAGTAGCCTAAGTTACTCCTTATATAATTAGCTACCTATCAGTGAAAGTCCCGTTTAAATCGGTCTAGCCGTTCCAGAGATTAGCCGGAACAAACAGACAGACGGACAGACAGACAAAAATTAAAAAAAAAGTTATGTCGGTCTATGTTACTGTGTATAGATACTTACGGATTTAGTCAAAAGTGGTTATTTTATTATTACAAACAGACACTCCAATTTTATTTATTTGTATAGATGTGAGGTGGTTAAAAAAGGACTGATACGAAAATGCAAAAAGAACGCGCCCAACGTGGGGCTCGAACCCACGACCCTGAGATTAAGAGTCTCATGCTCTACCGACTGAGCTAGCCGGGCTGTGAGTGGCGTTCTGAAAATATATTCCAGTTAAAACGTAAAGCTGTAATTTAATCATTTGTAAAATTTGGTAATTTCATTAGCGGCAAATCCATTTGTTACATCTACATTAAAACAAAAATGTTCGTATTGATTTTTCGGCAATATATCCGATTTAGTTCTAGACTAGTTCGCACTTACGACACCCTCAGCAGCGCAATGGGTTGTACATTAAATAAATCAACGCCAACGCTTCCAATTACAGTCCAGTCTCTTCCCATTATATGGAGGGATATTAGTCTATCCGGCCACACTGGCTACGACAAAGAGGCTAGGTTCTTTGTCGGCAAGAGAAGGACATTTTTATCAAAATCAAAATGTTTTATATTCGAATAAATTCTTGCGAATGCTTTCAAATAGTCATAAAATATATGTCGGAGATAGCGACGGTCTGAGCGATAGAGTCGTCATCATCTTGACTTGGTACGAGGTTTATTACTTGTAACTTTATAATTCACAATATTAACCACGGTATCAATAACAATGTTCAGTTAACACACTTAGATAGACAAACCGACAGGTTCGCAACGGAGAAGTGTCTCGGTCCGTGTCCCAACGTCGACTGACTGATCGAGCCAACCTCACTTTCCATTACGACTCTGTCCACGTGCCGCCATTGCAAAACAACTGACGTCACCGCGTTTGCCGCACTACTGTGTTAACAATCAATTGAGAAACTTAATAAAACGATATCGTTATCCACGACACGGCCATTCTGACGAAGCACACGTCCTCGTGTGTACTTGTAACAAAATAACCAACTGAGGCATATTTTCACGATCGGCCAACCTGATGCTAATGGTCCGTAATCGTATCTTAAGAATCAAGTTAACAGAGATCACGTTAGCATACAAATAATTTCAACAACTTTAACACGAAAGGTTCCTCTAAGCCCATAATCTTTAAATCTCAATACTGATACTTTAAAACAGTAAGTTTAAGACAATAAGTACACAACACATGGCCCAGCTGTCCCAGCAGCTAGTGACAATTCACGTGTCACCCATATCGACATCGCTCCAAGCGATACGACCAACACTTTAACTGGAGTCCACGACTCCCAGGCCACACAGGACCATACAAATAGTCTCTCTCGAAACCCGGGTCCCCGCCACACCACTAGCTGCCCATCGCGCTCTGTACATCTCTGAGAGTTGCAGTTACGACTACAGACTAGTGCGTGTAGTGCGACCTAGCCAAGGTATGTGTTCTTATTTACTGTTGGAGGCATCCTCCTCACCATCTTCATCAGACAAATTTAACTCAACGGACACACTGCTTAGAGGATTCCTCCTTATACCTTACATATTTTTATGTTCTATTACCGGTCAAAGATTTCAGCAAATAACGATCACCATCAAGTAACTCCACATTTTTTTAAAGGTCCCTTGTATTTCGCGTCTAATTTAGTTTGGTTTCTCTTCGTTCTGAATTTAAACTAAATTACCAACATCAAACTTTACCACTTTAACTTGTAGTTTTATCAAATTTTACTTTTTCGTAACTGGCACTCTTTTCTATGTACGTGGCCGCTTGCTCTCTTGTCTTACTAATGTCTACTGCCGGTCCGGAATCATTCAAAGTTAATAGGTTAAATGGTCTAGCTAAACGTCCTATCAGAAACTCGAGTGGACTCGCTTGTATTACACGGTGGACAGAGGAATTCAAAACTAATTGCACGTCTTCTAACGCTTCATGCCGGGACCTATCAGACGCTTCTACCGCGGTCAGCATACTTTTTAACGCGCTCATTGTTCTTTCTACTTGGCAATTAGCGCGACTTGACTAGCTATCAAACGTAAAGAAACACCGTGAAACTGACAAAAAAAACTTTGAATTCTTTGTTGGCAAAGCATCGTCCCAGATCTGCAATAACTAACTGGAGCTCCAACTAAAGACGCTTGATTTAAGGGATTTAATTGTTCTAGCCAAATCTATTCTCAGGGTATGATATAAGGGAACAAATTTTGTGACCGCATCAATTAAAACTATGACGTACTCCTTGCAATCGCTTTTTCCGCTTAATTTGCCAGTTAAGTCAACGTGCACAGTATGCCACGGGATACTTATGTTAGGAATTGGATGAAGTCCCGAACGCACTTAGCCATGTGCTCGAACCAATAGTGATCAACCCTTTCAAGAGTCTTCTTAAATTCAAGGTGCATACGTGATTCGTGCACGTGGTTAATTACTGACCAGCGGAAGGCCCGGGGAACAATTGGAAGACACCGGGTCCGATTATTTCTCTGTACCTTGCGATGTAGGACACCTGAGCGCATGTTGGAAATGTCGAGTGGTAACAGATGATCTTACGAGCTCGAGCCATACGACGTCCCTCACGATAACTGATTTGAAAATCAAAGGCCTGCACCAAGGCCCACCTAAGATGCACACGTGCGGTGCTGTCGGTGTTCCAGGGCAGAATGAATAGAACATTCATCCACTCCTGCGATGACCGAACCACTGACTCACTTCATTCGCGAGCGAAACCATCCATTTACTCGTTCCTTCGTTCGATACGTCACAGCTCTTCAGAATCTATGCGCAGCGCCATCCGCGAGTAATGCCACGGAGGCGGCATAGATGGCGCTAGTATTACTAAAACGTTAACTCAATACGCCACACGACCATCCTGACAGTCAGCGCGTTCTCGCGCGTCTTTCATTGTCGTTGTGTGTGAAACGTAATAAAAGGAAAAACTCGTACGGTTATCGGGGTGCCCCGAGTCACAAAGCGCCAAGCTTTCAATGGTCAACTGTACGCGAAGCGCGTAGCTCCCGACGTAACAGTACGGGCTACACAAAACACGGAGTTCCGACGTACAGCACCGGAGCTACGTGAAGCGCGGAGCTTCCAATACACTATAGCAGTGTTACACGAAGCGCGGAGCTTCCAATGCACTATAACAGCGTTACACGAAGCGCGGAGCTTCCAATGCACTATAACAGCGTTACACGAAGCGCGGAGCTTCCAATGCACTATAACAGCGTTACACGAAGCGCGGAGCTTCCAATGCACTATAACAGCGTTACACGAAGCGCGGAGCTTCCAATGCACTATAACAGCGTTACACGAAGCGCGGAGCTTCCAATGCATTATAACAGCGTTACACGAAGCGCGGAGCTTCCAATGCACTATAACAGCGTTACACGAAGCGCGGAGCTTCCAATGCACTATAACAGCGTTACACGAAGCGCGGAGCTTCCAATGCATTATAACAGTGTTACACGAAGCGCGGAGCTTCCAATGCACTATAACAGCGTTACACGAAGCGCGGAGCTTCCAATGCACTATAACAGCGTTACACGAAGCGCGGAGCTTCCAATGCACTATAACAGCGTTACACGAAGCGCGGAGCTTCCAATGCACTATAACAGCGTTACACGAAGCGCGGAGCTTCCAATGCATTGCAACGGTGAACTTAGCAAACTTCCACATGCCTCTCGTTACTCGCCGCTGCTGCAGGCGCTGCTCCGAACTGCTTGCGCCTACTGCCGCGCCAGCTCCTCCGCTGTTGCCACGTGGACACTTCGTTGCCAAATGTCCGGCGGTGCCGCACCTGAAACAGATTAAGTCCGACCGCGGCCTCGGTCCCGCAGAGCTTGACGCCGAAGTGACAGCACTGGCTGCCTTGCCTTTCACCTCGCCTTTGGAACGGCAATCGGACGGTCGGTGACCTATTTTACCGCAGTTGTGAAATTTCACCGTTGCCGACTGAAACTTCGATCGCCTGAAGTCTGGATCTGCTGTCCTATCGCCTTATGTTTATGCTCTCAATCTACCTCACCGATGCAAATCAAGGCATATAATGGTGCCATAATCTTGGAAAACTGATATAACCTGCCGAAAATATGACGCTAGACCGATGAACTGTCAAGCTAAACAAGCACAGCAATCTAAACTTCGTATCGCAAGTAATTAACAGGTAAACATGTAAAAGAATTTCAAATAATATTTTCTTACACCGGTCAAAGCCACACTATCGTAAAGTCGTATACCATACAATATACCCGAGTAATAAAATGGAAACTGCTCACCGGAGTGACGTAAAATTGCAGCTGGTGCGCTTACTACAGATCCACTCACTATTCTTTGACCTGGCTGACCGCAGTACTGTTGCTCGCCTTCCTGCTGCTCCGCTCAGGGCAGTTAGACCCATAGTGTCCTTGTCCATCACAATGAAAGCAAGTGATCCCCACTTAGTTAATCGCCGCACTATGACTGCAGCTTGTGATCTTCAGTTTAGAACAATCTTCATGTAGCTTAATGTCTCCTTTATAGTGACAATGAATCGCCATTATCGGTTATTTCCATCGCGTACAGAAGCACACACATTATCACTACACTGTTTTCTCCACGTGGGCTGAATGAGTTACATCCCACTTCTGATGTCGGAGATAGCGACGGTCTGAGCGATAGAGTCGTCATCATCTTGACTTGGTACGAGGTTTATTACTTGTAACTTTATAATTCACAATATTAACCACGGTATCAATAACAATGTTCAGTTAACACACTTAGATAGACAAACCGACAGGTTCGCAACGGAGAAGTGTCTCGGTCCGTGTCCCAACGTCGACTGACTGATCGAGCCAACCTCACTTTCCATTACGACTCTGTCCACGTGCCGCCATTGCAAAACAACTGACGTCACCGCGTTTGCCGCACTACTGTGTTAACAATCAATTGAGAAACTTAATAAAACGATATCGTTATCCACGACATATATAACACAAAATAAAAATTTAAAAGATATATGAAAATAATTATTCGTTTAGTTTAGTTCTTACCACCGGTTCGGAATGCCATTCCACCGAGAAGAGCCGGCAACAAACTTCATGGTTGCTCTTTTAAATAAAAGGGTTAAAATGATGGTGGTATATTAATAGCAAACTCCATCTGGCCAATGTGGCACAGTATATCCCTCCATGTAATTGGGAGAAGCCTCACCCAATAGTGGGTCTTTAAGGGCCAATATAATGGCGACACTTATCTTATTACAAATGCAATAAACAAGTCCAGTGAAGTGACTAAGCCAGTTTTATCGAAATTTGGCCGTCAGCGTTAACTGCTGGGGGGTGCGAGAGGGGGGCCTCCCCCAATAAGTGGGGTGTTGGCGACGTCTAGCCGGCAATAGTTGGAGGGCAGCCAATTCGCGTTTGCCGCTTTCATATGGTAAGATGGTTACTATTTACTGCCATTTTTAATCATTACGTTACTACCTACGTCGACGACCCTGTGGTGACGGATTTAGAATACACAATGTCACCAACCCACACCATCTTTAGTCATAAGAGGCGACTAAAAGAACGCGAGAGGCAGATCACCTAGCCCCAAAAGAGGGAAAACTTGATAAACCCCTATCGTCTTGCCAGCGTGATACAGTAGGCTAATTTCCCTCCATCAATTTGGAGGAGGCCGACTCAGTAGTGGGTCATTTATGGACTTCTACTCAGCCCAGACATGACCCGCTACCGAGTCGGGCCTCCTCCAATTACATGGAAAGTAATTAGCCTATTCACTATACAGGGTTTCGATCAAGTTTTCCTTCTCTTGCGGCTAGGTTTACGGCCTTGTCGTTTCCTATTGTCGGCTTTTACGACAACCTCAGGATGGAATGGTGTGGTGATCCAATTCTAAATCCGTCACCACACGGAAATTACGTTACGTTAAACATTTATTTAACCCACGATGGCCTTGGAATGGCTGAACCGATCTTGATAAAACATAAGATGTCTAAAAATCATGGACAAAAATGTCTAAAAAGCTGGTTAAACAGTCTCGGTAAATTCGCTTCTGACATGCCACAGGCAGATATAGACAGTCTCTTCCACACCGGTTCTTGCAGTCAGACAAAACCATGTTGTAGTACCTATCTTATTTATATCTTTCGGCTTAATTTATAGCCGTGGCTATTGGCTGTGGAAGTGGGGGCACCCTCCCCCACTTCCACAGCCAAATCTGTGACTCAACGACAGAACTCGTTTCTCGGAATCCATAAAAGGCCTCCCCTTGCCGCCTCATCCACTCGGTTCGGTCCCGACACGGCACTTGTGCGCAATGTCTTAGCGAATGTAGGTCACCTGTCACATTGCGATTATCATACACACATACGACTCTCAGCCCATAAATGACACACGAGTGAGTCGCGCCACATTCAAATTCATGAAGGGAAATCAACCCCCAGTGCCACGCTGGCCAGACGGGTTGGCACAGGGTTTCATATCAAGTGTTCCTTTTCTTGCGGCTTGGCCTTGTCATTTCCTGCTCTTGCGACACCCTCAGGATGGGATGCGGTGGTGACACTATATGCTAAAACCTTCACCATACGGACACTGCTAAGTCCAAGACGAGGTTTATTATATACTAGCGACCTGCCCCGGCTTCGCACGTGTGCAATTATCCATGAATTATACTTAAAAAACTTCCTCTTGAATCACTCTATCTGTTAAAACAAACCGCTTCAAAATCCGTTGCGTAGTTTTAAAGATATAAGCATACATAGGGACGGACAGACGACAGCGACTTTGTTTTATACTATGTAGTGATAATACTTTTTATTTCCGTGAATGGCTTTTAAATACAGAAGTAGAATAGGATAGAAAAATGCTTTATTGATAAAACCAATTATGGCGCGACAATTGCGGTAACGTGTAGCGTATCTCTCATCTGGCGAACTTGCACTCACTATGCTGTTTAGTGCTTTTTGAATACAAGACCAATAATTTTATAAAAAGCAACTGCAGAGTTTCTTGCCGGCTCTTCTCTGTAGAGCAGATTCCTAACCGGTGGTAGGTTTAGCATGAACGTGGGTGGACGCAAGGGTTGTGGGAGATCAAAAGAGATGGATTGATTGTAAGAATGAGGAATTTTGTATGTATGTATGGAGACTACCACCTAGCGTGGGACAAGGGCCGGAATATGATGATAATGATAACTGTAAGTATGACGATTTATAAGAGTTTTGTGATAAAACTTAAGTAAATAAAGTTGCTTTTGAGATTGATACAATCTTTTCTGGTAACACTCCATGTGGACTTGGATAGAACGAGGACGAAAAGACTTCAGCAGGAATATATCATTTGTTGTATACAAACACCAGATACATAATATAATAAATGTATGAGGATTACGTGCACGATGTCCTGCGGTTGAGCCACACCGCAAACTGCGGCCGTGTCGTGGTCACTGCACGACGGAACCTCTCGCAAATCAAATCCCAATATTAGTTTAACAACATCATTATTCTAGACCTTGGTTATCGTAGTGTTTTCTTCGCGTAATCCAGTTTACTTTTCTATAAATAAGACAGCTAATTTGAAAAAAAAATGCAACTATAGAGTTTCTTGCCGGCCCCTTTCTGTAGAACAGCAATCCGAACCGGTGGCAGTTTCAGTATGAAGGTGGGTTGTGGCAGATCAAAAGATTAAAGAAGTGGATGGATTGTGAAAATGTGTGAATGTAGATATGACGACCGATAAGAGTGTATGGAGACTACCACCTAGCGTGGGACAGGGGCCGTAAGATGATAATGGGAAATAAAAAATGACTATTTAAAAGAATTTGTGATAATACCCACGTAATTAAAGTTCCTGTTCAGTTTGAGTTTGATTGAAGGTGCATCGGGGAGCTGTAGCAGTTCATTATGACTGCCTCGTTGGTCTAGGGGTTGGATGTGCCGCCTTTGGATCAACAGGTCCCGGGTTCGATTCCGGGGTCGGGCAGGTGTCTTTGTCAAAACCAGAGGCTCTTGCTCCGAGTCTGGGTGTCAAGAGCGCTACCTAGAGAAGGGTTTACGTTTTGTGAAAAGAAAAAGAAACATTATAGTCTGCACCGTGCAAACTGCCAGCTATAATTACCAGGGGCCCACTAGCTTAGTATTTGCACATGCGCCCTCCATTGACATTCAAGGCGCGCTTCGCCGCGATGAAGGAAAGTGGAAAGCACTGCGAGTCGTCTACCTACATATGGTTAGCGGGCGACTGGAAAACTTTGACCCAGTACTGCACAAAAGAGCTACATTCAACCGTATAACGTTACTACTGCTCAAACTCAAAAGGAACTTTATTTACTTCATATTAAAGTTAAAATCATTATTAAAATTATTTTTGTCACAAAACTCTTATAAATCGACATCTACATAGTATAAAACAAAGTCGCTGTCGTCCGTCCCTTGTATGCTTAAATCTTCAAAACTACGCAACGGATTTTGAAGCGGTTGTTTTATAGATAGAGTGATTCAAGAGGATGGTTTATACGTCAATATTCCACCCGTGCGAATCCGGGGCGGGTCGCTAGTATATTTATAAATACCATTATCATCTCTCGGCCCTTTACCCACACTAGGTGGTAGTCTCCACACACACCTATCAGTCGTCATACATACATTCACACCTTTCACACACAACTCGTCACTCCTACAATCCCTGCGTTCACTCACATTCATGCCGAAACTACCACCGGTTCGGAAGACTGCTGTACTGAGAAGAGCCGGCAAGAAACTCTGTAACATCTTTTTTTTTAAATATTGATCCAGTTTACAAAAAAACACTGAACAGCATAGTGAGAGCAAAGTTGCAAGATGAGAGAAACACGGTACACGTTTACGCCATGAATGACGAATAGACCTGGAACTCAAAAGGAACTTTATTTACGTAGGACGTTTTTAACGGGTTTATATTATTAGTTCCCGACGTTTAGAATGCTTTGCAGCAGGCAAAGCATTCTAAACGTCGGGAACTAATAATATAAATCCGTTAAAAATTGTTTAATTTCAATGTGTAATAATCGCGAAAACCTAAGAAATCATTACATAGAGTTTGGTTGATTAGCAATCTCTGTGTTCGATACCGTACACACTCCATCAACAAATGGTGTATATCCTGCACAAACATTATAAATTCTAGTCAGTGCCTTAGATAAGCATATATGTATACCTATGCCAATTGATGTCGGTGCCAATGTAAGTTGACACAAACTTCAAATTGATGTTTATTACTAATATCTCACTTTTAGTACAGTTTTATCAATTACTTGAAAGCCTTTGACCCTAGGCTTGCGTGATGGAAAGCAACGCCAGGGTCTATTCAAGGAAATGCCCTGTTGGGCACCGGCTGTCACATACACACGACGGAACACAGTAAAACTGCTTGGCGCCGACATGTTCGTTCGTTCGAAATGTTCGTCTGCCGGTTTAGTCTCCGAAATTGCTGTAGCAATTTTGCCTCCCTCGCGGATAGTATTGTACCTTTGTATTCTACATAGACAACGTTACCACAATACGTGTATGACATGTCACATTGGGTCTAGCTAGCCACACCTATCCGCTAATGAAATTATCGAATATTACCCGCACGCGAACCGAACCCTGTCCATTAGCCAAATGCCGCAATGCGCCCCAAACCCACTACGCAAGCAGGTCAAGGTGACCGTCAGACAGACAGGGTTGCCATTTTCATAAAATTGAATATTATTTTATTTTCTTGAGTATGGAATAGCAGTGGCAATTTAATGTCAGCTCGTTGTTGGATGATCGTGCATGTCATTACAACACCAGCTATCTATTTCTCCGTGTGGTACCGGATTTAGAATAAACTCAAACACAAAAGGAACTCTATTTACGTAGGTTTCATCACCAAAACTCTTATGAATCGTCATATTTAAAGGTACCATTATCATCATCTGACGACCGCTAGGTGGTAGTCTCCATACACACCTATCAGTCACACCTTTCATACACAATTCCTCATTCTTACAATCCATCCATCTCTTTTGATCTCCCACAACCCTTGCGTCCACCCACATTCATACTGAAACTACCACCGGTTCGGAATCCTGCTCTAGAGAAGAGTCGGCAAGAAACTCTGTCGTTGCATCAGACAGACAGCTAACGTTACAAGGAATAACTTAGACTACATTATGATGATCATCATCATATATAGCTGTTTTAATGAACAAGGTCTACCGCGGGCGGCTAGACGATACGCCAGCATAATTACCAAACCACAAAACAATCGGCACTCGTTTACTCGGCCACGTAGGCAAGCTCCCCCCACCAGGGGCGGGGCGAGAGGATAAGCGCAGGACAAAGGGCTTATCTGCCCCAATTGAGGACAATTGCCGTAGATTGAGGAATGCGGACGATTTGTTGGGGCGCGCACAATGCTAGGATACTGTCGCATCTATGTTATAGCCGATTTCGCTGCACTCGGTTCGATTCCGAGGTGGGGCATATGTTTGTGTGAGCCATAGATATTGTCTCGGTCGGGACAACGGCTGCACGCGTCTCCGAAGCACGAAGGAGGTCAGATGATACAAAGTGCCTTTGCTGGGGGTCGGATGGCTCGGGCATTAAAAGGTTACTATCGTTGACTAGATGTTGCTGATGTTTGGCACTTTGAGACTTACGCGAGTTCCGTCTCACAAATCAGTCTTAACTAAAAAGAGTAACTACAAACTTTCTTGCCAGCTCCTCTCTATACAGCTGCATGCCGAACCGATGGTGGAATGGTACACAAATCAATACCACTTTTAGTTGTAATTTTATAACTCAAGAGCGGCTGAACCGATTTGAATGTTTTTTTTATATGCATTTGGGTGGCACCGAGGATGGTTTAGATTCACAAATCAGCCCGACAGATGGCGCTGCAGTCAGTAAACGAATATCATGCAGGACAACGTTTACCCGGTCATGCTTAACCGGCAGGTTAATTGCGTTACGCAGTCCACCAGACTGTTTATTCTCTTTCGCAGCCCTTATAGGACCCAAAGCTGCGTCGAAACGTACTCCAATTCAAGGGAGGAATTAGCCGACAGTGCCACGCTGGTCAGCCGAGCTGGCTTACGCAATTTGGAGCGAGCTGAAATTAATTAGCGCGTCCCGCTGATTGGTAGCGATCTGCCGAAGGGGCTCCCGGCCGCGACCCAGTGTGCCCAATTAAGCTATTAGCGATGCCCGATACATGACGTACTCCAGAACCGACTCAAGAAATATTCATCAACTAGCTTTTGCGCGCGGCTTCGCCCGCGTGGGCTTCGAACCCGTGCATATTTTTTATGAACATAAAATCGGTTATTGTGACTAAACTATGATAGTTAGATATGTGCTCTCGCGGACTTTTTTGTAGATCTTTATAAGACCTACAAATCCGTAGTACATCATTTTGTTCTATTGTCAATAGTTTTTGCAGCGCACGCATAAATAGGTTTTCGATTTTACACCTTGGTTTACAAAATCGCAATTTTCATACGGATCCCTAATTCTTTTGAAAATAAAATATAGCCTATAACCTTCCTCGATAAATGGACTATCTAATACTGAAAGATTTTTTAAAATCGGATCAGTAGTTCCTGAGATTAGCGCGTTCAAACAAACAAACAAACAAACTAATAAACAAACAAACAAACTCTGCAGCTTTATAGATTAGTATAGATATAGATTATGCATCGTGGTATGTCTGATTGAGTGTTAACTGGCTGGTCTCTTTTAAATACTAATGGTGGCCCAAGTGCGTGTGTGTCAAATACATGGTGGTATTGTAATGGTTTTTTTATGCACAGTTTTAAAGAAATAAATTGATAGATTTATGTATTTATTTAGCTTCCAACACCAAGCTTTACAGCTTTACCTGAGCAACCTTACTCTCACGCACACGACACCAGCTAAAGGTGATAATGAAGGTGAAAATTATGTATGCCAATTTAAAGGAGACTCGGCTCATTTAAGGGATGATCAGCAGTGGGAGGTTGTTCTCCATACCTGCGTTGTGACAAGTGCTTTTTGAAGCTCAACAAAACCCTTGATAAGCCACTGTAATAAGGCCTGGGCCATATGTCTTGATGACATCATTCACACATTTAATGGTGTAGAACATTAGTGGGGTACATGTGTCCATGTGGACTATTTTTAGATGTTACCTTACACCATAGCTAGCTTCTAGAAGCGGCTTCGCACGCGTGGATTTCGTACTTACAATGAGGAGGTAAAAGATGGAATTGATCAGAGGTTAAGCGACATCAAAATAAGATAATTAAACCAACCGGCGTACGATGCCAAAACGCCGCGAGAAAAACTTATTCTTGTTGCATTCTGGACCTACAAGAAATAGTTAGTACTGTATACAAATAATGGGCCCCAAATCAAGAGACCGTGTCGTGACGGATTTGCTATACACAGTGTCACCACCCCATTCCATCCTGTGGGTGTCGTAAGAGCCAACGGAAGGAAAATATAAGGCCGAAAACCTAGTTGCAAGACAACAAAACTTGATATTAAGCCCTGTGCCAGACTGTCTGGCCAGCGTGGCACTAGGCCAATCACCCTCCATGTAACTAGAGGACGCCCGACACGAGTAGTGGTACAAATCGAGACTCAAAATCTTGGTAACTACCATTACCAAGGTGTCAGTTTGGGATGAACTTAACAGATTCATGCTAGCAACTAAAAAAGCGACTAAAAGTACGCAAGAGGCAGATCACCTAGCCGCAAGAGAAGGAAAACTTGATACAGACCCTGTGCCATCCCGCCTTGCCATTGTGGCATGGTAGGCTAATTTCCCTCCATGAATTTGGAGGAGGCCCGACTCAGTAGTGGGTTATTTATGGGCTGAAACGATACTACCAAATGCATTAAGCTGGATGGACATGTCTGAGGGTGTCATAATCATGTTTGTGATTAGGATACAGTTTGCATTATTTCGGACCATTGTTATTACAACAGATGGTTTAAATTTACTTATTCATACAGATGACTCTTCCAACTATTTTAGAAATTAGTCATTGGATATATGGTATGTGTTAAGTATCCGCCAGTCTTAATCAAACTCTACACAGTAGACAAATTGGTCATTATATAATAACACTGACTTTGAATTAATATGATATGTCTGTGTATAGACGAATCACTACCTATTATAAAACAAAGTCACCATTGTCTGTCCATCCCTATGTATGCTTAAATCTTTAAAACTACACAATGGATTTTGGACCTTTCTTTTATTGATAGAGAGATTCAAGTGGAAGGTTCATATATATGTATAATACATCCATAATATTGTAGAGAAACATTGATAAATGTAGAAGTTTACCATTGCACCCGTGGGAAGCTGGGGCGGGATGCTAGTTTAGAATATGTCACATCATCAAACCATCTTGAGGGCAACCTGGCCCCAAGAGAAAGAGAACTTGGTGCAAACTCTGTGCCAATCTAACTGGCCAATACATCTCTGTAAGCATTCCCTCCTTCAACTTGCAGGATGCCCAAGAAAGCAGTGGGTCTTTTAAGGCCCGAAATTATTATGGTCCACCCCAATCAGTAACTTTTTTTTACATTTTTAGTTTATTTCTTAATTTTAATTTCAGTTTATAAACTAGATGCAGGATTGTAATTACAAATAGTCATAGATAAAATTCATTTTGAAAGCATTCTGTAATTTTTATTTACTTGTACTTGTTTGTTTATTACTCTCAATTAGTATAAACTGATTTTTCTAAAGGGCAAACCATCAAGCTATTTCATTTTCCTGTGTTTGAAGCAGATAGAGGCCTGACTCAGCATTGTGTAATTCTTGGGTTAGAAGATTGAATATGTGGGTAGTTAAAAAAACTAGGGAAGGGGAAGGAGTCTAGTTTTAAATCGTTTGTGTTGCGTGATACAATTTTAAATATGTCCGTAATTTTTATACGTAACTAAAAATAGATTTTTATTTTTACCTTCAAAGCAGGGGGTGGACGAGGAAGCGCAGAAAATCCATTGTTTTACACATTCATAAACATGTTTGACCACTTAATGTACACCGCACAATTTTCACTTGGAATTTAAAACTTAGTTATCAAATAAATTGTTATTGTTTTTGTATTTGTATGTAGCTAGCTATAGCTTTAGAAAGTTTAGATGAAATTCTTGTTTTCACACACAATCACTTGTATCCGTCACGGGAAATGTCTAGTAAAGCAACGCGAATAGAAATTGTGAATTTACAAAACAGGATGTAAAACGAAAACAGTTTTCGCGATACCAGCGGAAAAGTAGCAGGCGAAAGTTATACCAAAAATCGTTTAAACTGTCTACTTTTAAATTACCTTAGTCAGGTAAATAATTGATTTAGTTAACAAAAAGCGCTAAAGTAAATATTATTTGTAATAATATTTTTAATTGACGTGCGAACGAAACAGATACACCCAGAAAAGTCAACAACCGATTGACAGATACGATATGAGTATGACACACACAATACACAACGCGTCGCCATTTTAATGTGAAAGTTGCCATTGCCAGTTTTATAATGTCCCTTTTTATCAAATTGTTTGTGCAGTATTGCAGGATACATTTATTACTTAGCCAGATAATATATTCAATTAAATTCTTATCTTGCAAAAGTACGAAAGCAAATACCAAAAGTGTCTAAAACAAGGATAATCTTAAGTAACGCCATCTACCAACTACTTTTGAAATTACCACAGTTATAATTAGTTTTTACAGATGTCGCTACTTAATTTAAAGTCGTCACAAAGCTTGGTTAAGAAATTCTGAATGTCAATATCGTATCCATGGACATGATCGTATCCAGGTTTCAATATATGTTCACTTTTGTTTTTCCTAAAACAAAATGTGTAATACCACAGATATTACAGGAAATCAACTTACGGTCAAAATTTGCGAAAGCACGTGGGGAGTAGTCGCCCTATAATTTTTTTATTATGAAATGACAAGGCCGATATCCTGGCCGGAAGAGAAGGAAAACTTCAAACGAAACCCTGTGCCAACCCGTCTGGCCACCGTGGTACAGTAGGCTAATTACCCTCCTTGTGATGGGGGGAGGCCCGGCTCAACAGTGGGTAATTTATGAGCTGAATAGATGTGTAAATACTTAAACGAGTAACTATTTTAACTCCTAGATGGCGTTTAACTCAAGTGTAGGAAAGCATCCTCAATTATTAATTTTAACAAAATGCAATTAAACTACCTAAGTGTACTTCATCATCATTTCAGCCAAAAGACGTCCACTGGGCCGCCCGCATCCATCGTTTTCCGGCGACCTTAACAGGTCATCGGTCCACCGTGTGGGAGGCCTACTAGCACTGTGCTACGCACTACCTAAGTGTATCGTAATATAATTGCGTTTTGTCCAAAATAGGATCACACAATACATGAGATGAATGATGACACAATTAAACGAAAGAGTTAGTTGATCAATGCATTTATTTAAGATGCAAATGTAAGTAAGCACACATTTTCGGTTTTCCGATACTTTCGACCTCATAAACAAAATAAAATTATAAAAAGTTAATTTCCACAAAACATTTAACAACAAACTTATCACAGTAGTTTGAGATAGCTTAAAAAATAACTTGGTATCGTTTATTTTGATAAATATATCACTACATATTATAAAACAAAGTCGCTGTCGTCTGTCCGTCCCTATGTATGCTTAAATCTTTAAAACTACGCAACGAATTTGTGAACAGTTTTTTTTAATAGATTAAGGTGGATGCTCCAGGGTAGCCCGCGAAATTCCAATTTTCTTACGTTTTTTGCAATTTGCAGGTCAGTGCTAGGTTGTATGTTGATTAAAATGTTATTCGCGGCTGTAAGACCTATGTAGTTATAGAACTATAATCATCAAAATCATCAATACAACCCTCCAAGCTCGTTGAAAAATTTTTTCTTGCACCATTATGAGCTTAGAGGGTTGTATTGATGATTTTGATGATTATAATTCTATAACTACATACGTCTTACAGCCGCGAATAACATTTTAATTAACATATAACCTAGCACTGACCTGCAAATTGCAAAAAACGTAAGAAAAATTTAATTTCGAGGGATACCCTGGAGCATCCACCTTAAGTGATTCAAGAGGAAGGTTTATAAGTATAATACATGCATAATTGCACCTGTGCGAAGCCGGGACGGTTCGCTAGTAAACTACAAAATATTGTAACTATTGTTTGAATCCGCAAACTATGCTCCCTCTTTTAAACTTGACATTGACTTGAAGTTTTATAATTGTCGTTTGTTTAATAATTTGTTTGTACCCAAACGTTTTAATGAATACTACAGTCTCTATTTACCAAAAGAGGGCGCTGTTTCATTTACACAAAAAAAAACACCAACTTGCAAATAGCGCTGAGTTTTACCAAAAACATGACACAAATACTCTAATGCCAAAGCTACTAGGCCAGCAATCTCCCTATTCAATTGCTAATGCCATCAGTTTAGAAGACTTGGTGTCTTCTTCTACGCCAGGGAAGACGAAGCCCTTCTTCGCCATCTCCTCGTACGTGACCTCGCCCAGGAGCTGGAAGCCTGCTTTCTTAGCCACGGCCTGCGAGGCCCCCGCCGTGAATACTGTCGCAGTTACCGGGATACCCAAGGCTTTGCACAGTGGCACCCTGGGGAAAACGTACAAACTATTCCTGAATCAAAACTTCGGAACTTTCTATCTTCTAATCATATTTATTTAAGGTGATGGTGGCATTTAGTTTTCGACTTTAAACCTCTAACATTTTTGTGTTTTCTTTTCGTTGGTACATTGGTTAGCCAAATATAATATTTTACCCAATTTAGTGGAAACTACAAAGTTTAATGGTACTAGCTACCAATCATATAATTTAAACCTATTATATTTACCTTGGTCCATATTCGAAATAATCATTTTAACACACAATACTTTTTTTTTTACTTTTACTTTTGAATATTTCACACAAATTACACCATAAAAAAGCAGAAATGATTATTTGTGATGTAGCTCCCATAATAAAAAAAATCACTAGTAATATATTCAGAATATGTATGCTACCTAGCTACCTTTAATAAAAGACTGCAACACATTTGCGTCTCGAGTCTCGACTGAGACGTACGAAAAGCTTTATGGTTAAATCATCTAAAAAGCAAAAGTAAACAAAATGTTGGGAAGGATTGCTAAACGCTATTAAACAGAAATACGTACTAGGTATTTTACTGAGTCACCACCCCATTCCGCCCTGAGGGTGGGTGTGTGTAAGAGCCGACAAAATGAAATGGCAAGACCGATAGCCTAGCAATAAACTAAGGTTAACTTGATCGAAACCCTGTGCCAATGCCAACTATTCTACAGTGGGCTAATTACCCTCCATGTAACTGGAGGAGGCCCGACTCAGCAGTGGGTCATAAATGGGCCGAGTTGTAATAGGTTTATAAATATATATCGACAAAATAATGTTAGATTAATTTGCAACTGCAACTGATAGAATGCGATCGCATCGGGCGATACGGTCGAGTCTGGAGCATCACAGAATCTGCTGACGTCTAGTTCTTCCAGATGCGGACGATTCGACTCGGGACAGGTGGGAGAGGTTTTATAGAATTTCATACAAACATAATTATGTAAAATCCGTTTCATTCGGCGCATGTAAATGTGAGATCGCGCAACATTAAACATTATTTTCTTTAACCTATAAAAACCTTCAAACACATATAGGCAAAAAAAAACATTGTCACATTGATGTTTGTAACCTATAATTTTATCACAATTTTGTGAAATCTTATTTTATTTACCTTAACGAAACACCGTTTTCGAAATATTTATTTTCGAAATTACCGGAACCGAGTGACATTTTATACTTGATACTTGCAATGATCAAATAGTTAATAGAAGCCACCAATCAAAAGAAGAGTACCCTACACTTGCTAAACACCCAATCATGGTCTACATCCGTCCTGCGAAACAGAAAAAATGCATCTGCGACACCGAAGGCGTGCTAAAACAGATAACAGGCAGCCCTCGGCCTTTGCGATGCTCAGAGATCAACAAAGTCAGGCTGAACCTCTTCACGGAACGAAACTCTGATGGCACTGGCTTCTTAAAACTCCACGGCAAAGACATGCAAGATAGATTCAAACGGAGGATTGGCGACGCGGATGTTAAAGCTATTTGCGACTACATCAAACAGTCGCCGCGACGCATCACCAAGTTGGACGTTAGCTACAACAAAATCACTGACAAAGGATTCTACAAACTGCTTAAGAAACTGCTAGTTAAAGGTCGATCCAGCATAATCAATTTGAACATAATGAACAACGATCTAACCGAAGAATCATTACGAAAGCTCGCGCAATACGCAGAAGTGGTGAAATTAAGATACCTGAGGTTAAACGGTAACCATTTCGGTACAAACGGCGGAGAACATTTCGCTACATTTCTGATGAACAACAAGTCTGTAGAGTTCTGCGACATCGGGGAGACGCACCAGACGTTATCCAGTGTAGCTCATATCATCACAGCTTTAAGAATCGATCACGGAGCGAATACTACAGTAAAAGTTCTCGATTTTAGCCGAGTGGTACCGCTGTTTTATCGATATTCGTACGAAACTAAATGGCTAGCGTACCACATTGAGTTCCTGTTGGAAAGAAACTCCAGCATCATCGAATTGCATTTACAAAAAAACGAATTTATTAGTCATGACATGGACTATTTCGCTAGGGGATTAAGGCGGAATGAGACACTTTTATACCTAGACTTGGGTTTCAATAAGATAGGGGATTACGGGGCGGAAGTCCTGGGTAAATATTTGGCGGAAAGCCCTCAGTTGCTTCTGCTAAATGTCGCCGGAAACGGCATAAAGAATACAGGAGCTAGAGCGCTGAGTTTCGGCATGCCTCACTCTAAGCTTCGTGCGTTGGATATCTCAATGAACAAGCTAACGGACAGAGGAGTGTTGGATATATTGAATACAATAAAAAAGCCCTTCTTTCTTCGATTCCTGAACATTTGGGGGAACTCACTGGGGCATGTGACTTGCGAGGTTATTGAACGGATGTTGCTCAGTGGGGTCTTGTTCCAGCATACGATAGACGTGAAGCTTTACAAGGTGGACGACGTGCTTTACGCCGCCTACTACCCGAACCCGGGAGACAGGAATAAGCATCTGTATTACAACGAGCTGGATTTTGGATACGCGCAGCCGATCGATCATATAAAAAGAAACGTTATCCCTGAACCGAGAAAGTTCAAAGTCGATTGCAAACAGCGACATTGGCTCGATAAGACGAACAGGAAAGATTTTTGATGAGAGTTTGTTTTCTTGTGGGTCTATTAAATTTGATATAGTTTTATGGCATTTGTATTGCCTTTTTTGCTTTCTGACCTGTCACTAAAGGGACAAGACGATACGGACCCACTGCTGAGTCAAACCTCTTCGAAATACATAGATGGTAATTGGCCACGCTGATCAGTCGCATTAGCACAGGGTTTCGTATCAAGTTTTCCTTCTTTTGCGCCTAGGTTTTTAGCCTTTTTTCCTTTTCCCGGCTCTAACTTTACCCTCGGGATGGATTGGGGTGGTAACACTGTATTTTAAACAGTCAATCTTTAATCTACCGAGGGAGTTCTTTAAAATAAATGTGACGGATTGAGCGTTTCGCATTCTGGCACATTTTAGGGAATTTCTTTGATTGTGTCACGTCTTCGAAAACTTCACTGTCGCGATTTAAGATTTTAGAGATATTCTCGAGTTTCTAGGCGATAGGTCTGGATGCTGATAGTCAACACTTTGGCGTAAAGTGTTTAGAAATATGGTTCCTTCCCCACGATTGCAAGAGGCCGGACTCACCAATGAGTCTTTGGGCACAAAGGGACAATCATCCAGCCAGACGAAGTGGTATGTTTAGCAGGGGGTCGCGGCGCCTATCCCACAATAACTGTAGTAGGGGATTGCTTAACCGTGCTTTCTAAACTTCGCTATCGCGGTGTAGGACTTTTTGGTAATTCTCCCAAATGAAGGCGATATTTCTCGATGTTGATTTTTCGGGTAAATTGTGTAAAGTATCTAGCATGCTGGAGGCTATAGGTCTTTTATGAGATGAAAGAAGCTTCGCTTCGTTTAATTAAATGATAACGACCATCTCAGCCGGCGGTACTGCTCCGCGCAATCTCCCTCCCGCGATTCAATTACTGCCGTAAATTGCGGCGGGTTCTTAGATTTCATGATAGAACAGTTTATGCAAATAATGAATGCCTATTTACGGATATTTTGGGCCAAACTTAATCTGTAAGTAAAGAATTAAAAACAAAACTTCACCTGTCGATGGAGGGAACGTCGGCGTCGTGAGGGAGTTTTTATTGAAAGAGGTGCGCTCATAACATAAGACAAGTGTGGATATATCATCATCATGACTATCACCTCACTATCACTAAATAGTATAAAACAAAGTCGCTGTCGTCTATGTGTCCCTATGTATGCTTAAATCTTTAAAACTTAGCAACGGATTTTTTTTTTTTTTTTTAATAGATAGAGTGATTCGAGAGGCAGGTTTATATGTTTAGTACATGCATAATATTGTACAGAAACACTGATAAATTTAGAGGTTCATCATTGCACCGGTGCGAAGCCGGGACGGGTCGCTAGTATATTGAAAAAACTGTGTTTTGTTTGTGGTGTACGATCCATTGGCAGAAGCAAAGAAGGTTTGTGACACATATCATCATTAGTTATTGAAACGCTTTTTTTCCGTGACATATGAAGGGATTATTCCTCTTTTAACGTTGAACGAAATAACTGGATAGAGAATTGGATGTAGTTCACAACTTCACAGTCGTCTCTTAGGTCTTGTTTCTGTTTCAAAGCAACTGTGACAATATTTTAATGAACGCACTAAAACAAGAAAAGACACAGATAAGGCACTGCGTTGTAAATAAAACTAAATACATAATGCAAATCAACCCTTTATTAAAAAATTAACAAATCACTGAAAAAATATAAACAACGTGCAGTTCATGGACGTATAAAAAAAGTCGGACAGAGTCTCGCTAACTAAAAACTGTGACATCATAGTCGGCCAGATCAGCTATATGTACAGGCCAGCACGCACACTTTCACACATTAGTCGGCCATTACGCGCGTGAACATCGATGCTTAAAGACGCAATATGCGGCGAAAAAATAAAAGCTATAAATCATGTCTTGCGTGGTAAAATGGTGTAAAAACCGTAGTGACCGAAAGAAAAACAATCCAGGAATCACGTTTCATACGTAAATGAATAATTCAATCACTTATTTCCAGATTATATACATTAAAATCAATTTGTATTTGCTAGAACTAAACAATTAATTTTAAGTTCAGTGTTGCCAATACTCACGTGTGCAAATTAACCGAAATGTGGGCAATTTCTCGTTTATTATAAAAATCAATATATTATTATGGTTAATTATTTAATAGTTACTACTGGGTATTTAATTTTATATTCCTTTTGCTATATTTTCTAAGGAAAATTAAGTATGGAGAAATGATTGAATTAAAATTACTTAGTAGAAATTGTAATGGTGAAAACGATTGGATTCCAAACAAATACAGTGTCATTTGCAGTATACATTTTGATGCGGATGACTTATAAACAACTAAAGGAGGACTCCGGCGTGTTGTTACTTATGCAGTACCATAAAGCGGTTAAAAGGTAAATTAGCAATCTACCAAGACATGGATAATACAAAAAAAATGAAACAATGCCGCTTATTTTTTCAAAATTTAAATGTACATTGTAGCTATTGTGTCGGTATATAATAATAATAAATATCCTTGGACATTTCACACAACGCCATCTCGTCCCAAGCTAAGCAACTTAATGCTTGTTTTATGGTAACGAGATGGATGATAAACTACTTAAATACATATTTTTTGTAAAAACATACATATTAAAGATAGAAAAACACCCAGACCCGGGACAAATACTTGTAGGTCGTACAAATATTTCTTCCGTGCGGGGATCGAACCCGCGACATGCTGCGCAGCAGTCGATCGCTCGACCAGTCGAATCGTTAAAATATTCATACATTATTTTAATCCCCAGTGCTTTATTTTGTTTTAATATTTGTTTGAGTCAAGACACGTGGCAGAGGAATAAACAGCTGTTACTGTACCATTTAATACCAGTGCTTCTCAAGAGGTGCGCAATAAATTATAATTATAGTTAGGCAACATAAATATATTATCACAAAAAAATTTTTGGTAATGAAAGCACTTCTTTTAATTTAGAATCGTTTTCAACACATCTCGAAATTAGAGGAAATTTCAAAAACCTCTCAAAGTAAAAGACATTATTATAAAAAAAATACTCAGCATTTAGGATGATAAAGTTAAACATAACAATTTCGAACAATTTTTTTTTATATTTTATCCATGTTTTTATTGAAAAATTTTGTGCATCTTGGCAACCCCAAAATTAACTCACACATACAGAGCTGCCGCCATTTTGGCGTCTCACTTTTGTCTTAGTAGCCAGAGTTCCGTCCGCCTTTTTTTATACGTCCATGGTGCAGTTTAACAAAATCAATAAGTTTTATCTAAGACAAGCATCTTTGAGTATTTCTGTAGCCAAATATAGACAACTAAACAAATAGCTAACAGTACATTGATACACGTAAAATATGCTACAGATAACAACTATAAAATTTCTTGTATCACAGTGTTCCAGCGAATATCCGAAACCGCTTGACCGATATTGACGGGATGTTCACTGGTATTAGCGATTCGGATATTCGCGTATTTGATACAGTTGGCAAAAAAGACAAAAAAAAAGTAAAATTATTTGACCAATATTGTTGATTCAGCAACACTAATAGCGGAGTGAATTGCCAGTACAAGACAACTAAGGCTTTTGCTTTAACATCATCAGCGAGAACGGTACTTTTAACGAACAACATCTACGGGAGCGCAGCTACGGGGAGCCATTACCAAGTACCTGGCTTCGAGCAGCGCCTGTCCCACCCCTTTGCCCCTGAAGCGGGGGTCCACCACCAACCCATAAGCCGTTAAGTACTTGTCCACGCCGAACCGGGAGAAGATGTCCACCGAGTGGGCGACCAGGTCCACCGCCCCAAACAGCTTGGCCCACACGCGGTCTTCGCTCTGAAAGGAAGGACCGCTACTTCCTCTTTTTCCCAATTGGGTTGGGGTCGGCTCCAGTCTGGCTGATTAGGATAACTACCAGTAATGATGTCTTAAGTCTTCCCGATTATTACCCGTTGAAATGAAACACTGTTCAACGAATCACCATCATTGTACTCCCCACTTATGAAACCCTGAGGATAGTGTGGGTTGGTGACATTGTAATTTAAACTACTACTCAGGCCTTAAATAAATAAATAATAATAAATATCCTTGGACATTTCACACAACGCCAAGCTAAGCAACTTAATGCTTGTGTTATGGTAACGAGATGGATGATAAACTACTTTATACATTTTTTTTTGTAAATACATACTTATTAATGATAGAAATGACACCCAGACTCCGAGCCAGTGCCTCTGGTTTAGACAAAGACACTTGCCCGACCCCGGAATCGAACCCGGGACCCTCCCATCACAAGGAGGGTAATTAGCCTACTGTGCCACGCTCTGGCCGGACAGGTTGGCACAGGGTTTAGTTTCAAGTTTTCCTCGCTAAGTTACCTTGGCCTTGTCATTTTTTCTTTTTTTCTGCTCTTACGACACCCTCATGACGCAATGGGGTGGTGACACTATGCATTCTAGATCTATCGTGCAAATAGTATAACTTGCTAATCTTGTTGTCAAATGCACCTGAAACGGCTCCTCCTTGTCTTCTTTGCAGACCACAGTGAGTACGTTCACGCCTGCCAGCTCAGTGCGACCGTCCTCTCCTTCTGCCAAGCACGCCAAGGACAGCTGGTCTTCGATGGTAGAGCGCCACAGCTTCTGCAGCTCGCGCAGAGCCGTTGGGTGTTGGTAAATGCCTGGGGGGCGTGACCAAATGTTCCAGATACACATCTTATCTAATATATAAAATTCTCGTGTCACAGTTTTAGATGCCAAACTCTTCCGAAACGGCTTGACCGATTTTGATGAAATTTTGTGAGCATATTGGGTAGGTATGAGAATAGGACAACATCTATTTTTCATCCCCCTAAATTTTAAGGGGGGGGGGGGTAAAAAAAAAAAAAATTATTTTTAAAGAAAATTTTTTGCTTTTATTTTTTTAAGATTCAGCATAAAAAAATACAAACAACCCTAAATGTTCACCCCTCTACGATCAACCCCTACTTAATTACATGGCAAAACAATGTTGTATAGATAGATTGAGTCATCACGATATGTCTGGAACCATAAGACCTAGAGGGTCGCGCGGGGTGGGCTTGCGCGGGGAAGGGGGTTCCGCGGGGGATGGTTAATTATTTGGCAAAACAACGTTTGCCGGGACAGCTAGTATTATATAAAGTACTCATAGATGCACCCGAACAGTTCGGAATAGTGCTCTACAGAGAAGAGCCGGTAAGTAACTCTGCAGTAACAACTCACCCACACATCGGCACGGCGGTTCGTCTCTTGCGAAATACTTGGTGAGCAGTTCCATTGCGTCGTCGTACATATCCTCGGTCAGGTCCTGGATGCGGAAGGTGTGGTTCCCTGAGGTCAAGCGGCGCCAGGTGGTCGGGCGAGGGATGGTTGATGGCCGAGAGAATACCATCTGTTGAATTTCCCGGGTGAAACAAAAACCCCTTATACATTTATTACGAGTGCTTTTCAGGATATTATCAAAATAACTCTTCTAGTGATATCTGTTCATAAAATATTTACAACTATTGATATCATGCCAGGGTCACCGACATAGCCCACCGGATTGCCAAACTTAAGTGGCAGTGGGCAGGGCATATAGCTCGCAGGACCGACGCCCGATGGGGCAGAAATGTCCTCGAGTGGCGACCGCGTTCCGGAAGGCGCAGTGCTGGTAGGCCTCCCACACGGTGGACCGACGACCTGGTTAAGGTCACCGGAAAGCAGTGGATTCGGGCGGCCCAGGACCGGCCTTTGTGGAGATCCTTGGGGGAGGCCTATGTCCAGCAGTGGACGTCTTTTGGCTGAAATGATGATGATGATGATGATTGATATCATGCACCCCACGCTTTTTTTACAATAAAATCAATTTTTCTGACACTATCTTTAATTCACAAAGACAAAACATGAAGTATTTTTATTTAAAAAAAATAACGAATCCAATTCACTCGCGGTACATCCAACTCAACAAGACAGTCTAACCTTTTTTTTACGTCGGATATCCTCATGGATGGGTATCCGTGGCCGTTGGGGCTGGCCGGGTTATTTGGGACTCCGAGGCGCGTAGAGATGGTGAATCGCGCCCCGACCTACCCACAAAACCGACGGCGATCCTCGACTGTCTGGACCAGGGCCACGGGATTCTCTCCCCCCTAGCAGAGCATGCTCCGGGACTCTGGGGGCCTTTGCCCGCCTCGTTTAGTGGAGTCCCAAGCTCCAAGGCGATTACGCGGGGGAAGACAGTCTAACCTTGAACCGGCTGAACCGAATTTGACAAATCACTATCACTACATACGTAGTATAAAACATAGGCGCATTCTTCTGTCCGTCCCTATGTATGCATAAATCTTTAAAACTACGCAACGGATTTTGAAGAGGTTTTTTTTTAAAGATAGAGTGATTCAAGGGGAAGGTTTATATGTATAACCCACCCCCGCTTTGCACGGGCGAAGCCGGGGAGGGCCACTAGTTTGTCTATAAACGGCATGTGAACAAAGAAATGCATAATCGCCTTTTTGTGGAAGGCTTATATGCATTTAGTTGTTAAACACTTCAACTTAATAATGTTTATGAAAAGAGGCTGATTAAGAATACATCAGCAACTCATACAATCTTGAGGGTGTCGTAGGTCGACCGAAATAAATTACAACGCAGAGAACTAGGCGCAGGAGAAGGGAAACTTGATGCGAAGCGAAGACCTGTCTGGCCAGCGTGACACAGTAGGCATAACTACCTCCACTCCATGTAATTGGATATTGATACGTTAATTGTAAATATTGATAAGTGGTACTCACTTTCAAGCAGTGGTGTCGGCAGCCGGAGAGTATCTGACGCAGGGGATCGACAGAGAGGCGCTAGACGAGAAAGAAGGACGCACACTGGGAGCGCAATATAACACTCTTATATTTTACACCTTAAATGTTTTAAAATCACACAACGTGTTGTTTGTGATGTCCCAAAACTTTAGGGTCTTTTTTTATGTAAAAATAAAACAAGAAGTCCCAGAAGAATATGTATAATTTAGGCTTTGATTTAATCAATCAATCAATCATTTATTGCGTACAATGTAGGTACATTATAAGAGATATTACAGACTATTACAGGTACATCCAGCTACATTCTACCTTACGGCATGCAATTTTTATATGTATTAGATTTATCATTATACAATATTAATAACAATAGACATTACTGTGGCAATGAACAAAATAAACATAAAGTACAATTATATCTATTACATACTTACTATATTGAAAACTCATTCATAAATAAATTCTGAAACGGAATAAAAACATTTTTGCAAGAGAAAACTGATCAAACTATTTTTAAATTGCCTATGTGTTTGATTTTTGTATTCGGTCGGTAATTTGTTAAAGATGGCTGCACCCATACAAAGAATGCTTTTTTCCTTAGTGCAGTTTTACATTCGCCAGTTTTTAACAGACTTATAATATTGTGAGCGAAGGTTTACCGAACGTGTTCTAGTGTCTTGTAATGAGGGAAATAGATGCAAGTTTTGTTTTACAAAAGATGCCACCTCTAAAATATATATACATGGGAAGGTTAGAATATTTAGGGTCTTAAAGGCGGTTACACAGCTATCCGTGGATTTTAAGTTCATTATTGACTTAATGTAGCGCTTTTGGGACTTGAATATTAATTCTTTGGCTGTACAGTTTCCCCAAAAAATTACACCATACCTTAATATTGAAGAACTTCACCTTTACAACGTTGCCAAACTTCGCAGTAGTTTTGAAATGTGTAGCGGGATAGTGCAGCTTGTAAAAACATTTACGTGTGTGGGTGTCGCCGCGTCGGCTTCCCCGTAGCATCTAGCGAAAGGTAAATTTCATTAATAAATTAATGAGAGTCATTCAAACACATCAAATTTAAAATTCGAATATGCGACGTTGCCATTTTTCACGTAAGAGTATTTTACAATTTACATTTAAAATCATGACAGCCATTTTTGTATGTATGTATGTTAAATTAAAACAAAATATTCCAGTTGATGCTTTAATATGGTCTCTTAAATACCCCAGAGTTACGGGGTATAAAAATGTCGTTTAAATAACGACTAACTACTATGTAAATACATAGGTACTATATGCAACGGAAAAAGTATGTTTCGGGAAGTTTTGGTTTCTAGTTGGCGACGAAGGTGTGAAATAACTACTGAGAAGCCAACAACCAACATTGAACTCGGATTACTCAGGATAACAATAACGGCATTACCAAGACCACAAAATATTTAAAAAAATTAACTACCACTACCACTACCACTTTTCGGAAGCTGCTCTACAGAGGCAGTGGCCAGTGGCCTCGTAAGCTATTGCCTTCAACTTTTTAGCAATCTTTTTCGTCGCTTAACTCTCCCAGTGTGTCCCGCTCATCGAAGGACACCGTCATAAGCTAATCTGTGGTTTGCCCCCCACCGCGAGATGGCGCGTCGGCATTCGCTCAGAGGAATGCGCCCTTATTAAATACCTCTCATTGCTCACCAGCCTAAGATGCTAGTATTATGCAGCAGAATAACTAAACACTGACAATGCATTGAGAGATCTCTGTTACAACTGTTACTGTTGATAAAGATGCTTTGAAGAAAACCTGACCAACATGCCTCGTTTGTCTAGTGGTTACATGAGCCACCTTTGGATCAACGGGTCCCGGGTTCGTTACCGGGGTCGGACAAGTGTCTTTGTCAAAACCAGATTTCAGAGCACTTGCTCCGAGTCTGGGTGTCATTTGTATTTGTATCAAATAAATAAAATTTGTTAACGTCCCTTAAAACTTCTATGGGACCAATCTGATTTATAAATGATTATTCTATCTACTAGTATGTCTCCACTACCAAACATGAGATCAAGTTAAGCTACTGCTTTAAATCTACTACGGTCGTAGAATTATTCCGGTTTTGATGATTGCAAAAACTATAAAATAATTTTCAATCATACGATTTCATAAAATCCCCGATAACCTAACCCACCACCCAACAGGTCGTAGACTTTTTTAAGTTGGCTTTACTCATGAATACCCGGGCATGGGTGCCGTGGACTATCCGGGTTATGTGGGGTCCTGAGGCGCGGAAAGATGATAGTTAGCACTCCGACATACCCACCAGAACCTCTTGCCTCTTTCAGGCACTTAGTCCAGAGCCGCGCTTAACTACTGCCAACGGCGGCGGTAAGGGTCCCACAACGGGTCCGCTCCCGCTGTTGGTGGGGGATTCGTCTCCATCGGCACAAAATCTGTCGATCACAGACTGTGCTGAAAAGAATGTCACCCACTTCTGCCGATACCCCTCGTAATAAGCCGCGTGATTGTAATGAAATGTCTTTAAACGTGAAGTTCATTGCCATCCGCTGAAATCTTTGTTCTCAAATGGTATACGCACATACAAAGGGGAATTGGGGTAAAGCCGCCACTTCTAGTCCGATTTCATATTGCCCCCAGGTGCAATTGCTCACGCTAGTGTATCCGCAACACACTTTCAAAAGAGACGCAGCGGATTCAGGCTCCTCCACATTCAGGCTGCGAAATTAGAATACTAAGCCACGCTCGTAAGACGGGATAGATCCCACACTTGATAGAGGTAGACCTCTTGCACTCCTTTCGTCACCTCTCAAAGCACTCTCATGATAGTGTGAGTTGATACACATAAACGTATTGCCTACGTGATCGAGTGCAACGTGCAGCTTATGGCCCGTAACAGCTCCTTTTACCCTACCACGGGTGCTAGTACTTCGTATTTGGCGGGATGCCAACTTGGATCGGCTCCAGATTCGTTTGTGCGAATCCAAACAGTTCAAACAAGTCTAGAATCCAGTGCGCACGCCTTTTTCGTAATAAACTACACAATAAACTATTTTCTTAGCGTATTTTTCACATAATTCGACAAATTTCGAGGTTATAAATCGATTTACCGTCAATTTGACAGCGCGGGAAAATATATATAGGACAAAAGTCACGTGCTCGTTTTTTTTTATTTGAAGATTGCGTTCGGATCTTCACCGGCGCGACGCAACAGGTGAGATTATTTTTGAAATCTATTCTAGAGTAATTAGTTTATTTATTTATGTTTAACGTAGCCTTGCAATGACTTTTAAAATTATAAATATCCTTTATGTACTTACCAAAGTACTTACTTTGTTTAGTGTTTCTTACGGACTCTCCTTGCTGTACTGGCGTTTGGGCATATAACAAATATTTTCTAAGGTACCTTTATGGTTGTAGCGACGAACATGCTATATACTTTACACATTTTACCCGAAAAATCTGAACTAATTACATCAAGAAATATCGAGACTTACCAAAAAGTCCTACACCGCGATAGCGAAAATTTCAAGAGCAATTCGCACAGTTAATATTTTCCCGACTACAACTATCGTGAGATAGGCGCTGCCACCCAAGACACAGACATACCACCTCGTCTGGTTGGATGATCATCCCATTGCGCCTAAAAGGTTTTTGCAATGTATCGCCGAATAGGAAATCCAATACATTGGTCTAACCAGGCGGTTGTTGATGGTGGTTCCACGATGTTGGAAGACAAACGGCAATTGGTCGTTGTAAATTCCGGTACATAGCCAAATCCAGTAGCCGCCAACTGCAGTCGCAATGGAATTGGGAAATGTCAAGGCACCGTTCACCCTAATAATGTGTTTACAAATAATTAACACAGTTATTCATGACCTGAAATGATGGCGATGACTTATATCCGTTACCTATTTTAAACTCTCTCATTTCAGCCCTTAACTGATAGCCCCCCACTATATGGAGTCAGGCTTTCTCAAAATTCAGAGGGAAATTATCCTACTGTGCCACGCGGGCAACACTGGGTGGCACAGGATTTATTAAGAAGTTTTTCTTCCCTTGTGGCTAGGTGATCTGCGTCTTGCGTGACCTTAGTCGCCTCTTACTTAGCCTTAGGAAAGGGTGAGTTGGTGACTCTGTATTCTAATTTGTCACCACACGCACTCAAACACACTGTACACTTTAAACTACACAACCCTAATTAAAATAACAACTAGCTAATTTATTATTAGACATCGATTTAGAGCTTGCCGGTCAATAAACAATACCCCGGATTTAGAATACATAGCGTCACCACCCCATTTCATTCTGAGGGTGGCGTAAGAGGCGATTAATGGAACGTAAGAGGCAGATCACCTCGTCCCAAGAGAAGGAAAAATTGACACAAACCCTGTGCCAACCCGTCTGGCCAGCGTAGCACAGTAGGCTAATTACCCTCTATGTAATTGGAGGAGGCCCGACCCAGTACCCTCCGACCGTATTTAACGCATTTGTTCAAGTACATGTCATACTTTTTAAAATTACCAATAAAAATCAAGATCGGATTTAAAATTTCAATCTTCGAACGGGACACGTGGTATTATGTTCACATGAACCCATGTGACGTCACAAACATGGCGATAGATATGAAGACAACAGGACAAGAAACTATTCTGTCATTTTTTTCCCTTACCGTACTATAAAACATGGAGGGTAATTAACCTACTGTGCCGCGCCCAGATTTTTCTCTTCGTAGTCTTATCAGAACGGTTATAGCGTTCTTAGGTGGTAATCTAAAATTGTGCAAGTGTCTAAAACTTTTAGATGTCGAGACTAAATATAGTTCTAATATAATTAACAGCTTCTAGTTGTGAAGGTTGACAATTAAGATATTTCTGCAGTTTTAAGAACACGATTATTACTGAAGCGTGCATCCGCTTTTAAAGATACTAAAATAATTCCGTCCGGAACTTTTTTATACTTTTAGAACCTACTTTCAATTTGGAGTCATGGATAATTGTTTTATTTGTGTTTAGTTATAATTATAAATAAACGCACATCGGGGTCATTGTTGAGGTGAACATTCGCGCCAAATTTACCGGTCATTTTGGATCAATTGTTTTGTATATAAACGACAAAAAATGTTTTGTCACGAAATAGTGGCTGTTTCTTATATTACTGAAAAAACATTATACCTTGACAATTTTTCAATTTCTTTGGCTAGCAAATAACGTGATTTGCCTAATATTAGCAGTTAGACTATCCAGTCGGTCATCAGTAAAGTAGAAACGCCCCATCAAATTCACTGTTTACAAATAGATGTGACAAGCCGTCGGTTGCCATGACAACGCGCTTATGATTGGCTGTGACATAATGACAGTTGCTACCGGAAGTAACCTCAAAGTGTGGTCTTAGTAAACATTGATTGATAATTCTAAACACTCTATTTTATATAAATGATCATGGTTTAATTAATTTGCGGTAGTTAATTAAATAAAGTGCAAGTATTGATTTGTTCATGTTTGATTCGACTTTGCCAAAAGTCGTTTGGCTGGTGTATACAATAGTAGATACGTTTTTAATTGAAATGTACTGTGCGTCAATCAATCTCAAAATATAGGAAGTTTTTGGCTTCAGATTCTGGCAAATTAATATATTGTAATATATCACTTAATGTCGTCTGATAACACCTAGCAATTGTTGACGCTATATAACTAATGGTGGTAGGCCAAGTGTTAAACTGGTAGACGATTCCAAAGAATTTGGACAAAGGCATAAATATGTGCTGCGATTTTCCAGAATCAGAAAATTATCGGCGACATTTAGCCGCCTGCTTTCTCGAAATAACTTACCTTGAATTTGGAATAAGGCGTGACACTAACGCACGCATTTTCCCACTTGGAACTCCACCAAATCACCTATCAAAGTCCAATTTAACGACGAGCCCCATATCGTAACAAATGTGGAACTACTCAAAGAATTAAAAGGCTCTTTTTAAATTGGTCTGTAAATAGGCCGTTGACATTGATCGTTCACTTGTGTCTGCTCAATAACAGATGGTGCCACGTGGTTTTCTGTTTACAAACACCATATGCGCGGTTTGAGCTAATTTAATTCTTCGCCCACGTGTTTAGAGTTTAATATTGAACGTTAAAAAGGTGGCACAAATGTTGGAATTGCGCCTTGTTTTCAAAACAAAGCGTAGAAAGCATTTCCTCGATGATTTTAAAATGTTTATTTTTGTAAACCTTGATGTTTTGAATGTTTTGCCATTCCCAAACGCGTTTATCCAATATTCTAAATTATGCATGTATTATACATAAAAACCATCCTCTTGAATCACTCTACCTCTTAAAAAAACCGCTTCAAAACCCGTTGCGTAGTTTTAAAGATAGGGACGGACAGACGACAGCGACTTTGTTTTATCCTATGTAGTGATGATGATGAAGCTAGCTACTTTCGTATAGTTTCTTCTTGGTTACTCACTTCAGAGTGGTATTGGCCCCAGGAGGGTTGCGATTTGATTGAAGGTCACAAGGACAACATGTCGGCTATAGTCAGAGATATTTGCCCTGGATTTTCTTGTTATTTCTACGTCTATGACATACCTGTTTGTAGAGAGCATTCGTTTAGATCAGATAACTTGCCCCTATCGTAGCGAAGCCGCACACATCAATATAATAACATTTAGGGGCAATGGGATGATCATCCAGCCAGACGAGGTGTTATGTCTGGCTAGGGGTCGCAGCGCCTATCCCCCCAATAGTTGTAGTCGGGGAAATCTTAACCGTGCGAATTGCTCTTGAAATTTCGATATCGCGGTGTAGGACTTTTTGGTAATTCTCGCATTTGTAGGCGATATTTCCTGAAGCAATTAGTTCAGATTTTTCGAATAAATTGTGTGTGAAGTATGTAGCATGCGGTCGCTACAAACATGATCTTAATGGATGTGTGGACGATTTAGTTGCTTTACAACAGTTGAAGCCGCCCTCATGACATATCTATCAGCGGTATGGAAAGCAGTCGCATCCGTGGTCCAAACCATAAGTGCGCCATAGGCTCTTATGTACAGATAGCTTTATATTTTTTTTATATGTACCTACATAAGCAAATCAGTCGGCTCAATAGGCCAATATCTAAATTTAACCGCGCCGTTAACTGAGTCAAGGCGTTAACCATAAAAGTCGCGACGCGATCGCTAAAGGAAATTGGCAGAAGAATAACATCTGTCATCCAAGTGTCACCGCTAACCTTACGAGCCTTTGACCTGCACGCATAGCCGTTTATTTATCTTGATGACGTCATTGTCGGTTACGTAAAGTATTTTTAACATAATTATATCTCGGCTACTGATAATAATGTGTGGTTACGGATTTAGAATACATGGTATCACCACCCCATTTCATCCTGAGGGTGTCGTATAAGCCGACAAACGGAAATTAAATGAACGAAAACCTAGCCGCAAGAGAAGGCAAACTTGATACGAGACCCTGTGCCAACCCGTGTGCTGTAATAGTTCTAACAGAAGACTCGATATATTTTCAAATGGGTTTACTTCAAGGGTCCTACTTTGGTCCTTTACATTATATTAGATTCCATCGTGTGTATCTGTCATCCAAGCAATCTGTTCAACTCGTTTGGAGGATTATTATTTTATGAAAAAAGGAGTCACTGAGTTTCTTTGTGTTAACAACTAAAGTACTAATCTATGTTGTGCTTTTAGAAAGATATCCTAACATTTTTGTCAAGACTAACTTAGTTTGTAGCAGTAGAAAATATGGTTTTTAGAAAGTATGCTATCACCTTAATACCTATTTAGTTGTATTTTTCATTGCTGATAATTGATGACAAAACATTGTGAAAGCTTTCGAGGAAATACCCTGACGTATGTTGGCGCGAAAACTGCGTCTCACCGCGCCTTGGCTGTCCGCCATTTTTGTTTTCACTTTTTAATATCGATGATGACATTGATGCGACGACGGTAGGCCCGAGACAACCTCGTGGTAATCTACGTAACCGGAATCCGCCGCAGCATTCATCTTCTTATTTCGATTATGATGCCAGGGATTGCCATTCTGTGATGACAAGTCAAATTTATGAGCATTGTCGGCTTATAACTGGATCGCTATATCTAAGCATGTCTAAGATGTAATTGTTTATTCACAGGGTCGTAGTCTAGCTCAACTGGTAGTTGAATTTATAAAAATATTATAGCTGCGTATCAAGGGTTGTTTCATTCAACATCACTGTATTGTAGTAATAATTTTTCGTGCTTTTGTGTTTAAAATATCTATATTATGTGCTTTCATAAAACACACAGCGTTCAATTGAAGAAGGCTAGTATGTACTCACCTTTAAACTAGGTATCTATGGTCATTTCTCTATGGTTTTTATACCTTTCTCTTTCTCTCACCAGCTGGCGTCCTCTTCTCTCCGATGAGGCGGTCGCCATTAAATATGGCCGCTCATAGCTAGTGTCTCACGACAACTTTAAACAAGAGAAATTAGTGGAATTTTGATTTTTTCAGTCATTCTACTGAAATTTCAGTTAAATAATAACTTAACGTGTGATTTTTTCACACACAGCGTTTTTTCCAGTTCAAATTTAGCATCTGGTAAGTGTTTTTAATTGCTAAATATGATTTCGCAAGAAAACATTGAAACGCCGGTTGGAAGTGGGAACATTGTAAGATGTGATGCTTCAGAGGGCGATCAGCCTATAAAAAATCATAACTCAGATGAGTCATCAACCTCTTCGTCCTCGGCGGACAAGTAGAGCGTACCATTTCCAACAAAAGGCAAATAAAATCACGTATTGATATGTCTTACTTTTCAAGTAGGATTTATATCACAGTACATATCACAAAACCAGTTGCTTCACTTCACACAATCAGTAACCCTTGATCCCGTTACTACCAACAACTCAGGGATCGTAGACCCTCTTCCTAACAGTGTCTCGTAGATCCATATAGGCTTTGACCAAGGGAGAGCTTGGGCTACTAACTAGCTTGAGTAACTAATTTTGATAAAAAGCAATAACCCCAGTAGCAGATAAGCTGAAGCTTAACCAAGCATGAGTTGATTGACTAGCAAAATGTTGAATAATGCTTTACAATCATACATGGCTAGGCTGGGTTTTAAATTGAATTAAGATGTTTGCCATCTTATTAACTATAATATTAATAATTTGTTTGTCACATATTTTATATATACTATACTTAGATAATACATTATTATATAAATATCAATAGGAAATAATAAATCTTAATTTACAAGAGAAACAATCTGCAGACTGGCAGTGGGCAGATGTTCATCTCAGTGAAGAAAGTATTTTTAGTCTGGGTACATTGTATAATTGATTCCTTGGGTGGGTCTCAATTATTGCTTAAAACTCTAGTTTATATTAATGGGAACATTAAATATCTCTAGTTTTCAACATAGAAAATAATTAATACCAGAAAAGAAACATAATAAATTTAAAAAATAATCAGCTATGTTGTTAATTTAATAACAGTGGTAACGGTGGACTATATTTTTTACTCAAATTAATATAGATACAGGTACAGAAATTATAGTATAGCTATAATAATAGATCTTAAATAGAAGAAAATGCTGGCAAAACCTTGACAGATCCAGCTCAACCGTGTTGAATTTTCTTAGTAAAGAAATCAGATGGGGGTTTATGTCATATCTCAGGGGAAAATACTTTTATGTATCTACATAACATTCCACCTAATATCACAGATACATGTGTCAGAATTCTTGCAGAGCAAAGACTGACTAGATAGATGTCCAACAAACCCATATTCTTTTTCCAATTGTACCAACTCACAGAATGTTTCTTCAGATCTATTGTAACAATGAGTTGCTCTAATTAATTGCCTTAATTGGCAAAAGGCCTATGTTCCATAAGTTCCAAGCATGTTTGCTATGGTAACAAATTGGGTTGCGGAAACCCAAGGATCACAGGGATTCCGGGTTGTAGTATACCTGGACCATTCTTTTTATTGATCATTCATGATCAAATAACTTTGGAAACATTGCAGGAAATGATTTCATAATGGTTCTTAATGTTATTTTATTTAAATTGTCTGATATTTATTTAAAATTTAAATTGCAAAGTTTTAGACACTTTTGCAGTGTTCATGGTTGGAGAAGACACACTGTCAAGAGGTCTTTTCCTGCAATGTGCAAAGATTGTGAAAACCTAAGCCATCATAACATTGGAACCTTAATTTTAAAGACAATAGTGATATTCGAATCTTTGGGATGGCATGTAATCCATTAAATATCGGTCCTGGGACATTCTCAGGAAATAGAGTATTTGGTGCTTTGGTATACCCAACAAAATTTTGTGAAACTTGAAAGAAAATATTAAAGTACTTATGGAGTTTAATTTCAAAAATCTTAAAGCAGAATTTCTTAAAAAGTTGCAAACCATGCCATCCCCAGGGGTTGACTTCACGGTTGCAATTTGAATCTGTTCCTGAGAAGTTCTCAAAAAGCAAGCTACAGGTAAAGAAGGTATCATCTTTATCAGTACTGGCGGTTAGACGCCTTAAATTAATCTTGCGCTGGTAGGATTTACTTGGGCAATCGATAATTGTGCACGACTCACCGATACTGGAGCTGGCAGACCTGTCTTCATCCCCGGGGACCCACTTCACTTAGTTTAGACAGTTTTATTCATTGGTTTTATGAGGCGCGCGCGCTCCCGTTACGGCTGTTTTTTCTCGACTGGTCGCTCGTTGGGGGCGCTGTTTCTCACGCATCACGTGACCGCGCGTTTCGTTCACAGCAAATTCGTACGGTTCGAAAGCCCAAGATTTTATTTTAAAGGTAAAATCGTACATAAACCCCCCACCGGAAATCTACCCCAGATTTCCCAGTTAACACACTAGGTAAAGTGTAAAAGTATAGAAGAGTGGACTGTATATATTTGTAATTAATGTAAACATTCTGAGATGTTTTGTGTTTTTGATTGATGTTGTAAAGTTTTAAATTTATTTCGTAGCTAAAGCTTATAATTAAATTAATACCTAAAATATTGAGAGATAAGTTAGATATTAAGTGAATTATTGCGATTCGGAATCTATTGGAAGAGGACTTAGTTTGACAACAGGTCTAGTCAATTCATTATGTTGTGTACGGACTTTAGCGACACGTACAACACCGTCGGACCCTGGGAAAAGTTCTGTAACACGGCCGAGATGCCACTGTAACGGTGGTGATTCGGAATTAATTAAAACGAGCTCTCCTACACTGAGATTGCGACATTTGCTAGTCCACTTTTGTCTTTGTTGAAGTGTGTGGAGATAATCGGTTTTCCAAAGTTTCCAAAATTGTTGAGATATTTGCTGAATTAATTTCCATCGTGTGAGACTATGAATTGGCGCATCGGAGATGTCATACTCAGGTACAGCGAGAAGTTCTCGACCCACTAAAAAGTGCCCGGGTGTGAGCGCCTCAAATTCAGAGGGATCAGTCGACATGCATGTAAGAGGCCGAGAGTTTAGTACGGCCTCAGCTCGGGTAAATAGCGTAGACAGTTCCTCAAACGATAAAGTCCTAGTACCTATGACGCGCTTTAAATGTTGTTTTGCCGATTTGATTCCGCTTTCATACATTCCACCGAAATGGCTTCCGGCCGGTGGGTTAAATTTCCAGACGACAGACCTTCGATTGAATCCGATGGAAATGTCATTCATGTTAGCAGAGAAAAATTGTTTAACCTCAGCTAAATGACGACTAGCCGACACAAAATTCTTGGCATTATCTGAAATAATAGTATGACAAAGACCGCGTCGAGCCGTAAACCTATCGAAAGCTGCCAGAAAGCATTCAGCAGTGAGAGCACTCAAGACCTCTGTATGCACGGCCCGAGTCGAAAAACATACAAAAAGTAAAAGATATGATTTCAATGCAACACTATTACGTCTTTTGCTTTCTTTGGTGAGGAACGGGCCTCCGATATCGAGACCTACGGTATGAAAAACGTGAGTAGCCTCTGTCCTGAATTTAGGCAATTCACCCATTATTGGCTGCAGGACTTTAGGTTCAACCTTGAAACACTGCAAACACTTGGAAAACCGAGAGCGTATAACCCGACGAGCCGAAATGATCCAATATTTTTGGCTGATTAAACTTTGAAGTGTACGCGGGCCTACATGCAGGTAAGTTTTATGAAAATAATCTACGAGTATATTTGTGAAGTGGCATTTATTTGGAAGTAATAGTGGATGCTTTTTATGATACGGTAAACTCGACTTGGTCAACCTACCCCCCACCCTGAGAAGACCTAGGGGGTCGATAAAGGGTGCTAACTTTTTTAGAGATTTATCGCAGTTGCCATATTTTTTAATTAATGCAATATCTTTAGCAAAATGTTCATTTTGAACTGCTTTTATTAATAAGTCATGAGCCTTGCGTAAATCGGATAGCGATGGTAAACCCGTCTTGGGAGTGTTAGGGGATTGTTTACAATTGCTGATGAACTGATAACAACGAGCAAAAATGTTTTGCAACTTTATAAAACTCGAATATTTATTGATAAATGTGTAAATATAATTAACATCGGCGTTCGACAAATTAGTAAAGACCGGCGTATCGCAATTATTTTTTAATTCTGGAACTTCTATTGACGTGAAATGCTCTATGGGTTTAATTGGCCATTTATCAACGGGCATTGAAATCCAATTTGGGCCATTAAACCACTCCTTCGAAGCAAGCAATGCAGAAGGCAAAGCTCCTCGCGAACAAATATCAGCGGGATTATACTCACCGCTGACGTGGTACCAACATTGACTGGGGACACTTTCTATAATTTTGGCTACGCGCGTAGCAATGAATGTTTTTAAGTTATAGCTAGGTGTATTCAGCCATCCCAAAACGACAGACGAGTCAGTAAATAAAAATATGTCGTTAATAGTTATGCGATCGCTCAAAATAGAATTAGTGTATTTGAACAATTTAGCCAATAGGTGAGCGGACATCAATTCGAGTCGCGGAATGGAAATAGTTTTTAAAGGTGCGACTTTGGATTTAGCGATAATAAGGCTGACTTTAGAGTCACGGTTGTCATTGAAACTACGTAAATAAATGACAGCTGCAATTCCCAAGGTAGACGCATCACAGAACCCTAACAGTTGATAAAAAGTGTGCTTTGTAACTGTAGCTTGTCGTCCATGTCTAACTTCTGCCAGCATTGGAAGCTCTGAGACATATTTTAACCATTGTCTTTCGAGATCGGGCGAAAGAACTTCGTCCCAGCCAAGTTTTTGCAGCCACAATCTCTGCATGAAGCATTTTGCATAAAATACACAAGGCGCGACGAAACCTAAAGGATCGAATTGACGACCGAGTTGAGATAACACGTTGCGTTTTGTGATGCCTTTCGTATATGGAAGAGGATTTATTGAGAAAGAGAACACATCATCGGCGGGTCTCCATTGCAGACCTAGAATTTTAATAGATAGATCAGTGTCATCTTTGAAATCAAGTGGCGTTTCGCAATAGTCAGCAGGCATTCTTTCTAGCAGTTGCGACGAGTTGCTGGCCCACTTGCGCAGTGTGAACCCTCCTCCCTGTAACAAGCCTAATAACTCGTCTTGGAGCTGTACTGCTTCTTCATGGGTAGCAACGGACCACAGCAGGTCGTCAACAAAGAAGCCTTTCTTGAGAACTCGACTCGCTACAGGAAATTTATCAGCGTCATCATCCGCCAGCTGATGAAGTACTCTGATTGCTAAATATGGACTACTAGCAATTCCATAGGTTATAGTGTTTAACTCATATATTTGGATAGGTTGGTCTTGCGAATCACGCCACAAGATATGTTGAAACTTTCGTTGAGTATGATTAAGGTTAATCATTCGAAACATTTTACTAATATCACTTGACAAACAGACTTCGTGTATACGAAAATTTATTAAAATTTCTACAATATCTGCTTGAAGCTTGGGACCGGCATACAGAATGGAATTTAGTGAATTGTTGTTCGTAGTTTTGCTTGACGCATCAAACACAACACGTAATTTAGTAGACGAACTTGAGGGTCTTAGGATACAAAAGTGTGGTATTACGTAATTTGATGTGACGCTATCAATATCACCCAGACACGTCATGTGACCCAAGCTTTCATATTCAGACATAAATTTAATATATTCCGATTTTACCTCTTGGAGTTTATTCAGTTTGGATTCCAAATTATAAAATCGCCGTAAAGCTTGTTGTTTTGAATCACCAAGTGTCATGTGTGGTTTAAACGGGTACGTAACTATATAACGTCCAGACGTATCCCGACTGTGCTCGTTTTGAAACAAGTTTTCCACATAAAGGTCGTCAGGATTTTTAGGAATATCGCACGGCAAATTTTCTGTTTCCCAAAATGAATTCATAATTTTATCAATGCTACTGATGACTGAATGCAAGCTAGAAGAGCTATGAAATTTATGTTCATTGTCAATAACGGTTTGGCCTGTAATTACGTAACCGAATATAGAGTGTAACGCGACTGGATAGTTCGAATGAGGTGGTAGTATTTTTCTACCGTCATAAATATACGGAAATACATCCCCAGCTAATAAAAGTTGAACAGGTGCTGACGAATAATAAGTAGGGTCAGCCAATTCGATATTTTTAAAATGATCCACTATATCTTTTGAAAGAGACATGGTAGGCAAATTACCAGTGATTGAATTTACTATGACGGTATCGGTATCAAGAATAGGTCCAGTGGAATGTCGCGGTTTAATGGAGCATGTGACTAATCCAAAGTTTTGAACAGGGGTGCCTCCTAAACCCATAGTTTCAAATTGGCATTTGCGACGTGACAACCCCAAACGCTGAGCCAATTCAGTCGTCATGTAACCTGACATGGCACCACTGTCGATAACTGCACGCACGGTGTGGTAGGTACCCCAACGATCTGCTACGGAAACAAGAGCCGTGGCTAGCAGCACCGTTGAATTGGAAGAACAGGTTAAGCTGAATGTTGGTTCCTGTAGATGTTCTTCATTTGCACTGTAAAGGTTTTGACTTGATTTATCTTTAACGTGCATATTTAAAGTTGGTTCCTTTTCAACACAGTTTAAAGTATTTTGCTTTTGTGTATTATCTAAATGCAAACTATGGTGATGCATGTCTTTGCAGAGTACACACCGAATCTTAGACGTACAATCTGCAAGGGCGTGATGACGTAAGCAATTTTCACAAAGGTCCAGCTCTCTAACCTTTTCACGACGCTCCAACGGTGTCAAATCCAGAAATTCGAAACAACGATAAATTGAGTGAGACCGGTTACGACAATAGAGGCATTCGAATTTAGCAGTATTACTTTTACTGATAGCCGACAAACATGGTTTTGAAGAATTTTTTATCGCAGCAGTATTATTATAGGGCTTAGAGGAGACAGGTTTAAAACCAGGTCTAAACCCCACTCTTGATGCAGCGTTGGTGTGTAGTTTGTTTTCAGACATCTCCAATACACGCAACTGTTTTTCGACAAAGGCAATTAGTTGGTCAAATGTGGGTATCTGATTTTGTTCAGTAGACTGTTCAAACTCGCGCCTAGTAATCGAATCTAAGTTTTGTAAACCCATATAAAATAAAATAAAACTGGATAAATCCTCCATATTTAGTTGTTTTAGTGCCTTTACACATTCTTGATAAGTTTGTAAAAAGGAACTAAGACCGGACGCCGATTCTGAGGGCAATGGCTTAAACTGAAATAATTTATCCAAATAACTTGTTGCTAAAGCACGTTTATTTTCATATTTTTTTACTAATTGAGTCCAGACAATTTCGTAATTATCTGCTGTAATTGGCATACTTTTCACTAAAGTTAAAGCCGGGCCGCTAACTGTTGATAAAAGATAATAATATCTCTCTTTAATAGTTAAATCCTTATTGTTATGAATTAGGGTTAAATATGTGTCATAGAATGTTTGCCAATGTTCTAAGTTTGAATTGAAATGAAATAATTCAAGCTTGGGTAGTCTCACGCGGGACTGACGCGACGACCCGGGCCCATCGGCGGTACCGGGCGAGGCATCGCACCTACCTACATCAACGTTTTCACGCATAGCGTCAGCGATTGACAAGATACGATAATATAACTCATCAAACGATTGGATTTCTTGATAACTATGCTTGAATTTCGGATTAATTTTCTTACTGATCGAAGTAATGTCCCAAACACATTGTTCGAACACGTCTTTTATTTTTTGAATCTCTTTTAATCTCGCGTAAAACTCCGGGACGAGTTGAGGTTCTTTAGTAATTGCTGTTGACAACTCGTAAAGGTTTTGTAGCCGTATGAAATGCATTTCCTTTTTATGGATAAGCGTATCGAGCGTAACATCTAAGTCTTTGTCCTCGGCCATGTTGAATTGACTAAACTGCCGGTGTGGAAAGAATTACGTTATTACACTTGAAATAACTTTAGATTCGAAATAAAGCTTATTGAAGATCCTGTCTATAAAGTGAATGTGTAATCTGTGTGGATGTGTGTCTACGAAGTGTGCAAACTGAGAATTATCCCGGTCGTAAGGACCAAAATGGCGGTTAGACGCCTTAAATTAATCTTGCGCTGGTAGGATTTACTTGGGCAATCGATAATTGTGCACGACTCACCGATACTGGAGCTGGCAGACCTGTCTTCATCCCCGGGGACCCACTTCACTTAGTTTAGACAGTTTTATTCATTGGTTTTATGAGGCGCGCGCGCTCCCGTTACGGCTGTTTTTTCTCGACTGGTCGCTCGTTGGGGGCGCTGTTTCTCACGCATCACGTGACCGCGCGTTTCGTTCACAGCAAATTCGTACGGTTCGAAAGCCCAAGATTTTATTTTAAAGGTAAAATCGTACAAGTACCTTAAGATCTGAAGGGGCGTTATCAAATATCTGGACAGGGTTCAAATCCCCTGTCAGCATAACACACGGCCTAGACTCAGATGCAGCGTATGCAAGCTGGGAAGGTCATCTAAATAATCAGTACCTCTCAGGAAATGGCCAGAACAATTGGCATTCCAACCCTATGGATGTATGCGTTACTTGCCACCACAAGAAGCCATCAGGCTCTAAAAGGGGCAAATGTTGTGGTATAGTCAGACAACAAGACCATTGTTGCATACCTCAAAATCAAAGAGAGGGGGGGGGGGGGCACGATCAATAGCCTTGCTATTATTGACATCCAGTCTCCTAAAACTAACAGATCGTTTCTAAATAGATATCTCAGCCACTTACCTCTCGGGGAGGTTAAACGGAATTGCGGATCGCCTCTCTAGGGGCCGCAAAGTACTGGGCACATTGAGACCTATTCAGGAGAACCGTCGTACCAAACTTCGTAACCTTTGATTCTATAGATGGTACCGCAGTCTTTTGCGGCCGTGGGATTGTCGGTTGGTTTGGGTATTTCCCCCGCCAAGATTAATAGCCAGAGTTCTAGCTCTCGTTTAAACAGGGCAACTACTACTATACTACTCGGCCCATACGTGACCCACTATTGAGTCGGGCCTCCTCTAATGACATGGAGGGTATTTCGCCTACCGTGCCACGCTGGCTAGACAAGTTAGGACAGGGTCTTTAACAAATTTTCCTTCTCTTCTGGCTAAGCTTTCGCCCTTGTCATTTCTTTTTGTCGGCTCTTACGACACCCTCAGGATGGAATGGGGTGGTGACACTGTGTATTCTAAGTCCGTCACCACACGGAAACAGGGCAAAGGGTTACAGTATAGTAGTAGTCGTATATTACAATATATCTTATAGCGCTGGAGTAGACCATGTGCTTTTGGCTACCCGAGATGCGAACAAGAGCTCTAGCAGAGGGTTTATAAACCTGCGGAAGGTTTATATAACCTGAAACCTGCGGAAGGTGATAGATTTAAAAAACGGAATTGTCCCCTCACAAGTAGACCATGTGCTTTTGGCTACCCGAGATGCGAACAAGAGCTCTAGCAGAGGGTTTATGAACCTGCGGAAGGTTTATATAACCTGAAACCTGCGGAAGGTGATAGATTTGAAAAACGGAATTGTCCCCTCACAAGTACGTCAGTGCCACATGCGTGGAAAATTGGGGGTGGTACGATAACATTGAGACTGGACCTTAGAGGAACAGAATTTATTAGAGAGTAGCTAGCGGACATCTACTCTTTATATACTTATAGTTCCCCAACCAAGCGTTGCCTACGCTGGTCAGATCAGAATGCAGTTAAGTAGCACTTAGCACTTAGTGGTTAGAAAGTAGCTAGATTTTTAGCTAAATTGTTTCTAGACAAGCTTGCTTGTAGTATTTATATGCCATTTTACTATAAAAGTCGGCAGATTCAACGTATTTGTCTGGAAGACTTTCCAAAAAACTTTCATACAACAGGTTTTTTAAAGCAAACCAGCGGCAACTTTCTAATCATAACAGAAAGATTCTCATACCAGTCTGGAATACATGGATTTTAATTAATTAATTTTTAATCTCCTTAAATTTGAGGAATTTTGAAATCTCTTAATGGAGTGCTCTAATACACCTATTAGCTTCTGGCCGTAGAATACATGACCTCGCTTTATAAGATACCAGTAGTGAAAATATCATTTTTGAGGATAATAGGTATAGTTTGCCTTTGGCCAATATTTGGGTGTAAGACTGACAATATGTCACTTGAACAATGAGGTTGGTTGTTGCGGAAACATCTAAATTGAAAGAAACATCCAAATTGAAAATCGTTGCGGAAACAAAAAAATAACTAATTGAAAGCACAAAACAGAGAATAAACTTTAGTTATTTCACTTTCCGGACACTTACAAGTACTTACTTACAAGTAGGCCACTTGAGGACTATGAGATGAGAACAAATCTACCATTTTTAAAGATATTCAGATTAATATCCATTTCAGAAAATTTGGGATAGTAGTAGCCTCCAAGGGCTGGATTAAAAATGTACCTGTCCAGGTGAGGATATTGGTAGAGTAAATTGGAAATGAATCCAAAATTACAATTTTTGTCACCCAGTGCATTGCCATTGTAAGGCTGATCCAGGCCAATATTTTATAATTTGATGGTTGTTCTAATTTGTGTACCAACTTAACGATTATGATAGATTTTTTAAAAAAGATTGCTGATTTAGCAAACTATTAGAATTTTGAATTCTAGCCTATGGAGCCAAACATTATTGGATTTTTATTTAACAATTATTCGAATAATTAATAAAAGCAAGAGGTTATTACATATGTAAGTTCATCTCAATAAGTTGAGCATTGAATTTGTTTACTATCTTACAGGTTTAAATTACATTTAAAGATGATCATTTTGATAACATTGATCTCTGTTACAGTAAAGATTACAGAGCCTTTTCTGGTTACATTCATCATAGCATAGTGTCATTGAGCACCAGCAGATAACAAACAAGTCTTCAATTGAACGCTGTGTGTTTTATGAAAGCACATAATATAACTGTTTTGCATTCCAACAAAACAGGTATTATGTGTGCAATAAAACACACAGCGTTCCAGCAATGTTCTTGCTGGTGTATCGAAGACTATGAGCGGCCATATTTAATGGCGACCGCCTCATCGGAGAGAAGAGGACGCCAGCTGGTGAGAGAAAGAGAAAGGTATAAAAACCATAGAGAAATGACCATAGATACCTAGTTTAAAGGTGAGTACATACTAGCCTTCTTCAATTGAACGCTGTGTGTTTTATTGCACACATAATACCTGTTTTGTTGGAATGCAAAACAGTTATATTGTTGGTATATCTAAGATGAATCGTCGTATTTCAATGGCATAGCCCAACATACACAAAAAGCGCACTGATATTCAAATTGTTATCAAAACATGGTGGACAAAGTCCTAAGTCGAAAGATAATATTTCATTAATAAGAAGATTGTGCGGGCATCTGGCCATGCGCTGTAGAATCGTAAACACAACAATATTTGCCAACCGCCGAGACAATCGGAACTATGTTTAACAATACTGCGTGGACCACTGACCACGTGGCGTTTACATTATAATTTACAATCGTAAATGTGACGTACTTGTACCAGTTCAACAGTCTGCAAATGGAGTCGATAATACTAATACAGTTCAGCACGATTGTCACTCGATTCGTTCCATATTCTGATCTCAACGAGAATGCGGATTTGAGAGAAAATTTGACGACTAAAGCGGATAGGAATTTTGACACACTAAACTCAGAAACTAAAATCTGTTTGCTCTTTTAATATTAATATGAAGCAAGCACTTAAAAAGACCCTCTCTTAAGTGCCTTTTACATTGTCCATTGCCCAATAGCAGAAGGATCCAAGCATTACCTCGAATGTGTCATCTACTACTACTCGGCCCATAGCTGACCCACTGCTGAGTCGGGCCTCCTCCACCCTCAGGATGGAATAGGGGGTGATACAACGTATTCTCAATTCTGCACCACCTGAAACCTACCACTCTCTTTTCCCGTCACATGAGCTGCATTACAAATCATCATTCCCTGCCTAGCTCATCTGGTCTGGCCAGTCGGCGAAGGTTAATCTATTTCTGTCATGTTTTTTTCGTCAAATTGAATCAGGCTAATGTCTGCAATGAGTATGTAGCGACGAACATGCTACATACTTTACACAATTTACCCGAAATATCTGAACTAAATAAATCAAGAAATATCGCCTAAAAATAACGAAATTTCACAGTTAAGATTTCCCCGACTACATCTATCGGGGGCAACCCCTAGCCAGACATACCACCTCGTCTGGCTGGATGATCATCCCTTTGCGCCTAAAAGTACTATGGACCGAAGTTTTCGAGACATACAAATAGAAAACAAACCATTTCATTTCAGGTCTCATCTGTTCATACCGTAGACTTATCTTGATATCTTTTTTGGATTCGCGAGTAATTGCTTGATGTATACCCGTTACCATGGTTAGGTATTAAATGATGCCTAAGCCACAAAAACCGTCACACGTCTCGTTTGGGATGAGCCCAATTTTTGAAACTGTGATAATGCATTTTTCGTCTTTATCTAATCTATCTTCTTCTATACTTATAATAAATCTGTAGAGAGGTCAATTCTGTACATGAAATATTTTTCCAAAATAACTATCAGCGGGTGATTAGTGATCGATACTGACGCCAAAAATGCAATCAGTAAAATTTTTGTCTGTCTGTCTGTCTGTCTGTCTGTCTGTCTGTCTGTCTGTCTGTATGTTCGTTATAGAAACAAAAACAACTCGACGGATTTCAACAAAACTTGGTACGATTGTTCTTCATACTCCTGGGCAGGTTATAGTATACTTTTCATCACGCTACGATCAATAGGAGCAGAGCAGTGAAGGGAAATGTTGGGAAAACAGGAGAACTTACTCCATTTTTTAAGCTTCCGTCGCGTGTGCAGCCTTAATAGTTAAAGCTACACAGAAATCATGTATGACGGAAATGTTCTCCTTAAAATTATATAAAAAATATTCTACGACAGCAAATGTCTATCTTTTATGGTTGACTCATAATAACACGTGTAATTCCCGATAGCTTAGCAGTTCAGAGCGTTCTTATTATATTTGTCTACTCTTACGTTTATAACACTCTCAATCATCCCTAATTAATAAATGTTAACATTATTACCTATTTCATAAAAAAAGAATCATAGAAATCGGTACAGAAACACCAAAGTTATTCATGAAATACGCTAATAAACCATCGCGCGTGATTACTGAATCATGCTTTAAGGATTATTTTTGTGTAACCGTCGCATCGGGTCGCGCGGGAGGTTTAAAAGGGCGGGCGATCCAAACGCGAACTTCATTACAATATTTGGATTTGGCTGATGATGCGAGTAGACGTTCCGAGTATTCGCCCTTATTGACAGGCAATATTGTTTATCAGCGCGACTTTTAGTCTTTACAATAATTTAGTTTTAATTTTCTTTTGTTGTTATTTCATAAAATAGTTATTAGTTATTTTGGTGGCGTGTTATATTCGTTCAAATTACAAATTATTAATAGTTAACATTTTATTTCTTTTTAGGTGAAGTAGTAATAGGTTAGTAGTAGTTAGTTAGTAGTAGGTAAGTTTTGGTTAATTTATGTTCAGTTTTTTTAATAATAATAATAAGTAAGTAAAAGCGTAGGTACTTTTATTAATTAAAGGTATAGGTATTATTAATTATGTTATAGGTATTTAGTTTTAAGTGAAGTAGGATAGTTTACCCGGAAGCTTTGCGCTGAAGTGTTTTCGTTGTATAGGTACTTAAGCCTCATGTGAACGTGATCTAAACAATATTACCAATACATTAACTTAATAATACACAAGGAATTACACACTGACGGAGTTGCGGGCACAGCTATCTATATAATATAAAACTCTTCCGTTACTGAGTGACTGACAGACAACGCACAGCCGAAACTAATGGCAGTAGAGAGCTGAAATTTGGCCTGTGTGTTTGTTGGGAGGAGTAGGCTACCACTAAGAGAGGATTATTGGAAATTCCCTCCCAACGGGGATAAATTGTTTTTTCCGGAAGTCATTATTCCACGCGGACGAAGTCGCGGGCAAAAGCTAGTATTGATATATAATCTTGAAAATGTAGTATGGACCCTTTGTAGGTTGTCGCTGGTTCCATTGACGACTTGTGATATCCTCGTTTTAGTTTACACAATGGCGACAATTAAATTATATATCCATATGTCGACGGTCAGTTGGTTTGCCAAATCTTCACGGGTTCTTTGTCTACAGCGGCGTGTTATGAGATCACGTAGCAATGGCTGACATCATGTCTGATTTCGATACAACACTGTCAGGGTAACGAACTTATTCCGGAGATCAATAATTGTTTAAAGACACTTTTAAATTACGATTAGCTCACTGTAGGTACGAAAATATAGAGTGCAACCTGCCTTCTTTTAGTTATTTTTCTCTCTTCTTAGTAATTCTAGATTCTTCAAGATCTAACTTTAATGTCTTGTCGTTTCACTTCTGGTTGTTGGAAATGTCGCTTAAGACACATTGCTTATGCGCTTCATCATCACCATCATTTCAGCCAAAGACGCCCACTGCTGGACATAGGCCTCCCCTAAGGATATTCAAAAAGGCCGGTCGTGGGCTGCCCGCATCCATCGTTTTCCGGCGACTAACCAGGTCATCGGTCCACCGTGTGGGAGGCCTACCAGCACTGTGCCTTCCGGAACGCGGTCGCCACTCGAGGCCTTTTCTGCCTCATCGGGCATCAGTCCTGCGCGCTATGTCCCAATAGCTTAGGCACTTAGCGCGTAACAATTTAAAATATACTTTTAGATAAGATTGGTGTTCTTCGCTGATTATCAAATTTTATTTCCTTCTTTCCCAAACCTTATATTTTTGTCATATCACCAAATATTCCATTCATTGAAATAGGAAAACAAGAAAATATTTACCAATATGATTTGGCAGCACACCTACTATTAAAGATCGGAGTTTTATGTCACTCATGATTTATTACATACCATAATTTTAAAAACTATCGAACAACGTACTAATAAAACACGGGCGAATATCAACAAAGTCATGCTTTAGAACTCGTATGCCAAAACACATGTTACGTTTGATAATGCAGATTTGCGTATCAACAATATTCCTGGCAACGAAATCCAACATGGCGCGGTTTTAAGAGCATGTGATTATCGCCAGTCAGTCGAACCACTAGCACTGGAATTGATGTGCGTAGAATAACAATTTAATAAAAGCAAACCTTTCTGAAAACGTGTCCAGTATTGAATCGATCGCAGAGCTATAAACATTTGTTTTGTTTTACCTTTGAGAAACTTGAGCAATAGTTTTTTTTTTTTTTATAGCGCTCGCCGAGAATTCGACGTTCCCGCTGTTTTGCAGCAAGTGTTTTTGTCTTTGGCTTTAGTCTTTGGCGGACGGTGTTTTTTTTTTGTGGCAATTGTGTTGTGAATTTTGCAGCGCTGGCTATCATTATGGCAGGTATAGTGTTTCTAATTCCAATGGCATACTTACCCCTGCTAGCTAACTTAGATCTATTTTACTTCTCGTAACTTTGTTAGATCTAGGATGTGAACAACGAAATATATTTGATCTCGCCGTTTCGTAGATTTTTAAAAGCAAAAGACTATTAAACTCCCCGGAAGTATTCTGATGCCTCACATCTTGCTCCTCTACAATGAGTAAGAATGACAATAGCGGCAAAAATTGAAAAGCGTGCTTCTTCCGCCGCCAGCACTAACCTCACTCAGACAGAGCCTCGCAGGGCCGGATCTATGTAATAAAGGACTTTTTGGGCTGTAGCCCAGGGCCCCGTGGATACAAAGGGCCAAGATTTTTTTATTAAAAAATATGTTTAAAATTAAAAGGAATAATCCTATCATATGGTTGTCAACAACAGGTGCCTACGGAACCTCCGCCCATGGACCCTCGGTTTAATTTTTATTTTTTGGCAATCGGTAATGCTACTGCCTCTCATTTTTCAGAAGTTTGAAGTTAGGCTTTTATTTCAGAGGCCAGGATGCCGTCGGAGGTGGTGTCTCCGAAGTCGATGCAGCGGGAGCTGGCAGACTGCATAGTGCGGATGGTGCCCCTCGACGAGATACGCATTCTGCTGGCGGGAGGAGCGAAGGTATGAATGGTGTCCCCGGAGTAACATGTAGCAGAGATGTAGATGCAGCATTTTACACAATTTACCCGAAAAATCGGAACTAATAACATCAAATGCGAAAAGTACCAAAAAGTCCTACACCGTGATAGCGAAGTTTCAAGGGCAATTCGCACGGTTAAGAATTCCCCGACTACAACTATCGGGGGATAGGCCCTGCAACCCCCTGTCTGGCAGGGGATCGCAGCCCCCTCGTCTGGCCACCTCGTCTGGCTGGATGATGGCATTTGCGCCTGAAGAGCCAAAAATCAAAATAACCATAAATGTTTTGACACGTCGATTTAGATTTAACATTTACCTTTTACCACCGGTTCGGCTGCTCTATAGAGAAGAGCCGGCAAGATAATCTGTAGTCGCTTTTTAAATCGCCATTTTTTTTAAGAATGATTAGATCGATTTTTGATAATTACCTCTAGCAGTAGCCACAAAGGGCCAATTCAATCGTCAGCGGTATTTAATCAGAAGGTAGTTATTAAGAACAGCATGCCTGAGCCGATCGACCCCCAGCAACGGCACCAGTTCACAAGCATGACGCACGTGACAGCCATCGCCCTCCTCAACCAATGGAACATGTTGCTTTGCCTGCGTGCGAATAAGTACATCCGTGCGGACACAATGTCACCAACCCATACCATCTTTAGGGTGTCGTAAAAGGCGACTAAAAGAACGCAAGAGGCAGATCATCTCGCCCCAAGAGAAGGAAACTTGATACAAACCCTGTGTCAACCCGTCTTGCCAGCGTGATACAGTAGGCTAATTTCCCTCCATTAATTTGGAGGAGGCCCGACCCAGTATTGGGTCATTTATGGGCTGAAACGACGATAAAGTACGTTCTTTACGATAACCCTAGGCTAAAGACAATTAAAATATAATTTTAGTGGTGACACTGAAAGCCGAAAATAGAATAGAATAGAATAGAAAAAGTTTTATTTGTAACAAATACACTCATGAGTCATGCATGACATACAGTTACAAAAACAGTAAAAAACGAAGGAGTAAAAAAACAGTAAAAATCTAAATTTTAATGCTAACACATAAGTTCTGTCAGATTTAAGTATCCTGATTACGAAACTGAACATACTAGATAGTCAGTAAATTGTGTTCCTGAATGTTTCTTGTGGGTTGTGTGCTAATTTCTTTGCTTCTGACACTTTAGTTTCAAGTTAAAGACCGAAATGTCAAGGAAACGTGTTGCATCTGGTTTCCATCCACTTTACCATCATCATCCTTGGGCCCAGCTGCTTTTTACAAAATAATATCAACAGTAATAAGTTGTAAGGCTCAATAGTTTGATAAGTGTTTGTTGGATTCAGGTGAACGAGCCAGTGACGCAAGGTCTTCGGCCGCTGCACTACGCGATCTGGCAACGACATGCCGAAGCCACGCGCCTCCTCCTCACCAGAGGGGGGGACATCAACGCCAGGGACGACTGCGGGTACAGTGCCTTACATCTCGCTGCTGAGCATGGGTAGGTAGTCCGTGTAAAAACATAAATAGGAGTTCCTTCCCGGCTCTTCTCCATGGCCTACTGGACCGATAGTAAACTAAGGCCCACCACCCAATTCCATCCTGAGGGTGTCGTAAGAGCCGACACAAACAAATGACATGTCCGTTAACCTATCCGCAAGAGAAGGAAACCTTGAATCCAATCTGCCTGGCCAGCGTTCTATCATCCTTGAACTGAAACTAGTGTAAATACACCCAATGCCCAATGGTTCGGCCATTGGTCAGCCTGGTCTACATAGATGACACCCTAATCCTTAGGTACACGGAGTTGGTGAAGCTATTGCTGGAGAGTGGCGCCGCGGTGGACTACCGCCCGGACACTGGCGAGGAGTTCCCTCGCACCACCCTCTGCGATGAGCCCCTGCGCCTTGCTATTCGCAATAAGCACTTTGTGAGTACATGCAGGTTATTGGACCGATGAGGTGGCGCTTCAGGACGCGTGCGTCAGATGGAAAGCGTGATTGTGGGAGAACCCGCAAGAGGCAGATACCCTAAGCCGCAAGAGGAGGAAACCTTGATGCAATATTACACATCCCCACCGCACGCTGGGATATAACGCGTGTTGTAAAAGTCAACAAAACCCAGCACGCTTGGTGGTATGATATAAGAGTCCGCCCAGCTATCTTCTACCCTCACTTCTAAGTCCGGCGCCAATCAGTTTCACTGTATTTCATCGTGCGTATGTGAGAGCCGGTGCCTGACAAAACATTTCCTTGAATTGCCTGCTCCCTTAGACCCTGGCGTTGCTTTCCATCGCGAAAGCAGCGCCAGGAAGCTAGGGTCAAAGGCATTGTAGCCACATATACTTTCCCCGATTGAATAGAATATACAATGTCAGCAACCCATGCCACACAGAGGCAGTTCTAAGAGCCGACTAAAGGAATGCAAGAGGCTACAAGACGAGGAAAACATGGTACCATGATTTAGTGCCATGAATTAGGAGGAGGACCAAAGCGTCGAGTTCATTGCGATTTTGAACTGTCGCAGGAGGTGGCGCGCCTTCTGCTGGAACATGGCGCAGACCCCAACAAGCGCTACTTCTTCGGCGCGGAGATCAACCTGGTCTCGGACCCGCAGTTTCTGCAGCTGCTCCTCACCTTCGGAGCCAACCCTGACTCACGGGACAGGGCTGGACTCACGCCGCTCATGAAGGCGGCGCGACAGAGGAAGGTAACTTATAGAACAAGCAATACCAAAACCAGCGAATTTTTTAACACGTTCTACTTAACTAAACGCTACCAGTAGTGGTTAGTAATGTCACCAGCTTATTCCAACCAGAGGTACAAGTGTGTAATCACACTCAAAGGGGTTGCCCGACTATGGAAGGTTTTCTGTCTATATCTTACGCCTAGGGTTTTTCATTTCCCGTAGCCGATTACACACCCTCAGGATGGAATGGGGTGACAACGGACCAACCTCTCGTTTCATCATAAACTGTATTTTTAGTTTTATTCCGTGTAGTGACGGATTTAGTATACGTAAGACAAAAAGGAATGATAAGGCTGAAAACCCTGTGCCAACACGTCTGGCCAGCGTGGCACAGTAGGCTAATTTCCCCCTCCCCCTCCATGTAGATGGAGGAGGCCCGGCTCAGCACTGAGTCATTTATGTTAACATGACCTTATTTTTTTATGTGATTTCATATTTTTAGAGGGTATTTATATATTTTTTATTGTGAGTGTATTTTGAGTATCTATACTTGTAATGTGTCTTCTAAGTGTAAGTCCTAAATAAATGGATTGGTCTGTATTCCTTTCAGGGTATGGACGCGGTTCTGCTGCTGATCAGCTTCGGAGCCGATGTCAACGCCATGGCGGACGCGCGCAATGACTACCGGACAGTCATGCACTATGCTGTTCTGGGAGGTGAGCCTTGCATAGTGCACTACGTCGTGAACCCATTCCATGCCTAGTGGGTCATAAGAGGCGACTAAATGAACGCAAGGCCAATTCTCCTCTATGAATTTGGAGGAGGCCCGACTGAGTAGACTGTGAACTATAGGGGCACAAGAGGCAGATCACCTAACCACAAGATAAGGAAAACACGGAACAATCTCTGTTCCAACCCGCTGTGCCCGAACAGCGCAATGGGCTAATTTCCCCCCATAAATTTGGAGGAGGCCCGACTCAGTAGCTGGTCATATATAGGCTTAAACAACCTGCAGTGTGGGATTGCCCTCCTAAGTTTGACCAGCCTGTGTGTCAGTTATTTTTTTCATACAGGACATACTGACAAACATTCATTTAAAAATGAATGTTTGTCAGTATGTCCTATAGAAACGTAAACTATGCATTTGATCATGTGACGATCCTCAATAAAAGTGTTGTGGCTGAGCCCAGGAAGATATCTGAACAAAAAGAAATGAATTTCCTTCAATTTTATTTTCGGTTCAGCTAGTTTAGTCTAAAATTTGTCTCTGGCGTTCCTATTGTAATATTTGGTGAATGGAGTCACAAATTGGGTGGCAGGCAACCCGGACGTGGTGACGCTGCTGGTGAAGCAGGGCGCGCGCGTCAACTCGTGCCCCGAGCTGGGGAAGCCCAGTGCCCTGGACCTGGCCGTGCTCAAGGGAGACGTCGACATGATGCAGCTGCTTCTCTCTGCAGGTAAGCATGCCGAATTCATATCCTGTGACAACTTTCCATGAATATAACAATGTTTTTACCACCATCATTGTAACCCTTTTATTTAAAAGAGTTTCGTGCCGGCTGTTCTCTGTAGTTTGGCAATATAGGAATTGGTGGTGAAGACTATACCAAAAGACGTCCACTGCTGGATATCTTCTCCAAGGATTTCCAGTAAGGCCGATCCTGGGCCGCCCGCATCCATCGTTTTCCGGCGACCATCGTTTTAGAGTAGTTTAATTAAAATGTTTAATTATTTTTTTAAATAAGTTATTTAGTGTAAGGTTTGTTCGTTCACTTCGGATTCACGTGTTTTTATTCCATCTAAGCTAATAATATGTTGCTGTTCGTCGTCAGGTGCACAAGTGAACGCTTCCAGTGCGGTGATCGGGTCCCCCCTCCACGTGGCGTGCTCCGACAACATCTCCAACCGACGGGAGGTCGTTGAGGTATGCAAACGCTCACGCTCCAGCAGCAACGCTTAACTACGACTTAACTACTTACGAGCAGCATGCTACATACTTTACATCAATTACCCGAAAAATTTGGAACTGATAACATCAAGAAATATCGCCTACAAATGCGAGAATTACCAAAAAGTCCTACAGCGCGATAGCGAAGTTTTAAGAGCAATTCGCACAGTTAAGAATTCTCCGTCTGGCTGGATGATTATCCCTCTGCACCTAAAAATGTATGTGAATAATAAATTGGCGAACAGAACTGACATATTCTAGAGGGATGATACCAGATAACCAGTCGCTAGAGTTCCACGACTGGGGGAGGAACTCCACCTTCCAGAATACTGTCAGACGGGCAGTATGCTTGAGCGCCTTAGTGGCATAAACAAAGGCCTGGGGAGCTTGAATTGACTTAAAGAGCGCAAGTCCGCCAATTTAACCGCAAGAGAAGGATCATTTTATACATATTTTACCCTTGAGGCTCTAACGACACCCTCGCGTTGGAATGGGAGGGTGCCTAAGATTTCGTATTTATAATAATATTAGTAAGATTATGTTATTGCCTAACCGATAGTTAACCTGAGAGCTCCTGCCCACAGCTCCTGCTAACCCGTGGCGCAGATCCCAACCTCCGTGTCTACAGCGAGGAAGACTCCACCCAGCTGAGGCCGGCGCTGGCTGAGTACCTTGCCAGCTGCAACGCGCCCGACCGAAGCCTTGTACACTTGCTGCTCACGCATGGCGCCAGGGTAAGCGCATGGCGCCGCACACCGGTCTGACTTAGCCTCGGTGTCACTAACTACTTGTGAATACACATTATCCATCAGTGTGGCGACGGATTTCGAATACACATTGTCACCACCCCGTTCCAACCGGAGGGTGTCGTAAGAGGCGACAAAAGGAAAACGACAAGGCCGAAGAGAAGGTAAACTTGAAACGAAACCCTGTGCCAACCCGTCAGGCCAGCGCGTGGCACAGTAGACTAATTACCCTCCGTGTAACTGGAGGAGGCCCGACTCGGTAGTGGGTCATGTATGTGCTGAGTAATACTAGTATTCTATCCTAAGTCTGTCGTAAGTTGCCACGAAAGGAATGCAAGGGGCAGACAACCTACCCTCAAAGGAAGGAAAACTGGATACAAACCCATGTGCCAACCACTCTGGCCATGAAATTGGAGGAGCCTGATACAGTGGGTCATTTTTGAAACACATTGCATTTTCCGCAGGTCATCATGAAGACCCAGTTCCGTGACCCGGACGGCATCCTCAACCACCTTCAGAACGTCACAGCAGACGAGTTTCAAGATGTGTTCTACCTCCTTCTAGACGCTGCGGAAGCGTTCGACCTCTGTATGATCAAGAGAAACAGCACTCTGACACCCACACAAAAAGAAGCCTTAATACAACGTGCTAAAACTCCCATTCCCCTGATAGCCCAAGCGAGGATCTTCTTCCGTAGATACTTCAAAACCTCCTATGTAGATGCTGTTCCTCACTTAGATGTCCCTAAAATTCTTCACCAGTATTTGCTTTTTAACTGTCGCTAAAACGCCTTTGATCATTTTGGGTAATTTTTTTATTGTCGGCTGAACGCAATGTTGGCCTTTGCGTAAGTCAGAATTAAAAAGTATATTTAAGGTTGCCAGCTACGTGTCAGCTCCAAGATTTTAGGGAGCTAGTGATAGTTTTGGTGACAGCTTTAGTTCTCTAAAGCAAGACTGTAATGGTGTAGAGTTTTAGATGATTTTTTTAAGTATTATATTGAATTTTTTATGACTTGACTATGTTGTTAAACTATGTATTTCTAATGTATTAGTTATCTTCGATTTTGTAGGGCTGTACGGTTCTTAACAGGCGCAAGGAGTTTTATTATATTTTTATTAGACTTAGTTAATTGTAATATTTTAATCGGGGTTGCTTCTGCAAAAATATTAAACTTAACAATTATAAAAAATGTACTCGCCGAGGCGAATTCTGAAAATATACAATAAAAATAATATTAATTATCGAAAAAATTAGTGATAGTCTACGTTTTTACTATCTGCAGTGACAGAAGAACCCGCGTTACATAATTATTTCTATATGTATTACTATTATATTATAATAGTGAAAGGTGATTCCTTGTTTTCATCCATATTTAATATTAATATTTATATCATTAACGTATTATTACTCACATTACTTAAAAACCATTGAAATAGAAATAAAATACATATATAAAAGTCACTTGAAATATCACCAAAATATTTGAGAAAATATCAATAATATAACTTCAAATTATCGCTATAGAACAATATTACAAATGTATTATTTGACTATGTAGTTACGTCAGCTTTTCTTTTATTTGAAAGTATGACGACATAACTATTTACTGTGGTGCGTGACATATTTATTTACTTGTGATATATTGTGATAATGTTATCCTTAAGACTGCACCATCCACTCATAATATGGAGTCTACTATTATAGTAATGAGATAATTTTTATTATTGAATAAATGTGTGCAAATCTTATTGATTTCTTTAATTCCAGCTAAAAACATTAAATGCTAAAGCTGTTCATTTTTTCATTGCAATATGTGCAGGGCACAGATATAATAATACTAGAGGGTAAATTGGCAATTAGGCAAATTTTCGTGAAACGAGACTCGTTTCGCGATAAGTGAATTGGATTTCAGGTTTGCTGTACCCTTCGTACCTGTAAAATTTATCTAAGGCTTGTCTAAGGTATAAGTTGACATAAACGCAAATAATATAAGTACATATAGTCCAGGAAAATTGGGTGTTTCACTTCAGATAATGAGATAGTCGGCTATAAATTTTTATTTCTGTACCCTAAAACTTGTCCCAAAACGTGATTTCGGAAACAAACAAATAGCAAAATCGAATATTTAAAAATACGTTCCCTGGTCATCTTATGGGCACATTATGGGACTCAAAGGGGCCTGTGCACACCACGTCTTTTAAATGCGCCGTCGACGCGCGTCTGTAGCGGTACAGACGCGATACGCACGCAAGTCAGACGCAGCCTGTAGACCTTTGCACACCTGTATAAATTCAAATACGCGTTTTGAATCGATGCAGACGCGCGTGTGTAGCGATACAGATGCGCCGGTGTCACGCGTTTGAATCGATACAAAGGGCAACAAACTGCTCTGTAGGTTAAAAGCGCGCCGTCGACGCGCGTTTCTAGAACGCGCGCCAACGGCGCGGCGTCTTTCCATTATGTACAAGGCCAGAACGCAAGGGTATGAAACTAATCACGTATAGATTGGAAATAACATTTTTAAGAAGTTCTTCCAATCCATACAACAACAGTACGCAACTACTCGCGTATACTTTGTAGTAACATAGAAGTATATCTTGTTCCATAACGTACAGCGACAGTACACATATGGACTAATCGTGTATGTTTCGGAATAAGCGCGCTAAAATCTAGATCACTATTTGTAATATAGATTTTGGCGATATTACATTTAAAAGCCATTCATATTTTCAATAATTCTATAAAACATGTCACTACAGACCAACAGCCCCAACATTTTATTTTCAACAACTTTAAAAAAGGACTGTCCCAAATTTTTTTTTATCATAAAAGTTATTATTATGTATTTAATCCTGCCTATTTTTTCCTACCTAATAAAGTTCAATTATAATTCCATATTTCACTGAATCAAAAAATCTACTTAGACTTATAACACTCTTGTGAAATGTATAATATGTAAGTAGTTATATGTATATATGTAAGTATAGTTAGGAACGAAGACGCGAGCATGCACGATACAAACTATACACGACGAGTACGCAAAATTCTTGTATTCATTGTAATAACAGTTTTTTAAAACAAAATTACAATTTATACGCGAGCAGTTTCCTATGGCTGCGTTCTGGCGTTGTATATAATGTAAAGACGCAACGGCGCGTTTAAAAGACGTGGTGTGTACAGGCCTTATGAGGGAAATATGGCAACTAAACACTCAAGTTGGCCAATTTAAAAGCTAGGGCTGGCAAAAATGTGAACGGACTACATATTTTATGTACCTGGAAAATTAATAAATTTCCCCTAATAATCCAACGAAACATCGTGAAACGAAAATATACTATTTTTTTACTGGCAAGAAACATAGTTGCCTTGCCTGTCAACATCGAACTGTCAAACGAAATTTGTGAACTCATCTTGGGAAAACAAATTGTTTTCTTTTACTTTTCGTAATTAATTCTTTACGAACATTCGAAAATGACCGATAAACAGAAAGTAGACCTTGGCTTGCTAGAGGAAGACGACGAATTTGAAGAATTCCCCACCGAGAGTAAGAATTTTTGTCACCGATTTTCGCATCTACCATAGCACGTAGTTACTTTTTTGTATAAAACTTACAATGCCATGGTTTTGTTGCAGATTGGGGAACAGAAGATGCCGACGATGAGGAGGTCTCCGTTTGGGAAGACAACTGGGAGGATGACGTTGTCCAAGATGATTTCAACCAACAGTTGAGGTTAGTTTGTTTTGTCTATAACTCGGTGCTTCAAACCAAGAAGCATTGTTAAGTAACTTTCAGCAACATCCTTTCATTTCACACAGATATTTTAGCTAGAAAATTGTTTAGATTAGAATTGTTAGAGTGAATGAGCAAGCAAGTAAGGTTTATTATGTACCATCTAGGGTAACCTGTAGTTAACAGTGTGCTACTATGTAACTACAGGTTTTTAAGCCTCCTCAAATTTCATGGAGGGTAATCAGCCTAATATATATATGCTCATCACATTTTTTTATTCTTTCAGGCAACAACTAGAAAAACTCAAGGAAAAGGAACAAAAAGCATAGAATATCTTAGTGAAACATAGATAATAAGTTAACATAAGTACGTTTACAATATTCATACATACATTTTAAGCATTTCATCAGCAACCAATTTATTTGGCACATGTGTTGCATATATTTCAGACTTATGTCATGATTACATGTATCATTGGTTAAATTCATTGAATAACAAACCTTTTCAAATAAATCTCATGTCATAAAAGTATGCTGTGTTTATTTATTGTTCCAGTTGATAATTAGTACTTTGATTCATAAATATCTTTTTTGGAAATATTTATCAAATAATATTAGTTTTTGTTTCCAAATGAAAATAATATAGTATAGTAATACAATCAATTACTGGTTTTATCTTACAAGGATTATTAAAAACATTACGTTACCAAAAACCTATACTAGTAGACAGGCATATAAAATATACATAAAAAACAAGAAATATGTTTCAGATCCGAAAGTATTTTGTATTTTTAGGCCTTTATAGGCTTGAACATATTTTCTAGCTACAAGCAACATTACTCAATTGATATACCAAAAATAATTTTAGCTGCAATTTTGATCCTATGTTAAAAGGCCCAGCACCCACTAGCTGGACAGCTTGGCATGTCAAGGCCAGAAGCACACAGCAATCTAAGGACAGCAGTCTTGGGGACACCAAAGCCATTTGCTTGAAGATTCTAGTCAGTGATAGCGCTTGTTTCGGTGCATAGTTATACAAAAGGCAGCAGACGAAAAATTTTATTAACCTTGCACAGTCACATATCAGAGTGCCGACAGATTTGAATGCCAGTGTCACCATCCCATTCCATCTGGAGGGTGTCATAAGAGCCAACACAAGGAAATGACAAGGCCGAAAAACTTTATACTAAATGCTGTGCCAACCATCTGGCTAGCGTGGCACAGTAGGCTAATTACCCTCCATTTAACTGGAGGAGGCCCGTAGTGGCCATCTATGGGCCCAGCCTAATTAATATTTTTGTATAAAATATTAATGTAGAATCAGATGTAGTTCATTGACGGCAAGCATTTACATTAAAAGTTCAGAATGAAAACAATTAAGTTTTACAAAATTAACTTTATTTTACAAAGATAAAAACGATACTTATCACTAATCAGTTCTCTTATGATACAAGTGATTAAATTCATCACAAATCAATCATCAACATTCGAGATTTTTACCACGATTCAAAGGCCAAAAGGGCCTTCAACGAAATCGACCAATCGCTTCTTTACCCTCACTGAAACGACACATGTAATAAAATGTCTCGTGTTGCGCATCCGGGGTTGGCAGGAGAGATTTTTCAGTAGTTTTGGACAGCATTCAAATTTAAAATGGCAGGACTTTCTTTATTACTTTCGTTAATCATAAATATTCAGATTAAAATCACTTTGCCACAAGAATAACTTGAAATATCTTTCAAACTTAATCAACAGCAGTCAAACTTTAATTGAATGGAATGGAACCATAATGGAATTATAATACGATCTTAAAGTAATTATCAAGGCTTAATTAACAATTCACATCAAGAGAATTCACTAAATTTAAGTGAATAAATGGCGATTAGTGAATAAATCCGATATACCATCCTTTTATTTTCACAGCATCACTTTTGTAGACGCGCAAATTTAAACAATGATTTATTCATCAAAAATAGTTGCTGCATTTTAATTTTTATCAATGTTTGAGAGCGCTGTTAAAGCTCTGAAAAGCACTGTCCCAACATATAATTCGACATGCAAATCGGCCTTTCACGATTATCACACGTTAAAATTAAACACTAACAGTTTAAATTTATTAAGTCTCAAGCTCAACACTCCAAGTGAGCGGTTTGTGCATGCACACTGTCGATAATATGAACTGTTTGTCTGTACTTTTGAATACCCCTGACATCCAGCGTGTCCGGTAACCACGGTTGCTGCAGAGCATCCACCAAAACATTTGGCTTTTAGACTTTGATAGAGTTTTGTGAAAATTGATTGAAATATGACCATAGTATTATTGTAGAAGATGCTGCCACTTGCCAAGTTGTTAGAGAACAAAAGAGTGAAAAAAGTTCTCCTACCAGTGCGAGCCCAGGGCGGGTACCTAGTATATAATATCTTAAGCTATGTTTAGTAATCAAGTCCAGCTTGATATTTATTTTTAATACACTTGTGATTAACTTCAGAAGCGGGATGATGGGCTAGAAGTTGATGGGTGCATCCTGTGCCGCCCCAAACTGGTATTGCTGGTCGTCCTGGGCCGGTAATGCAGTTTCGTCGTCTTGCTGGGCGAAGTATGTGTCCAGAAGGTTCAGGCTCTTCTTGTAGATCTGTGGGACACATGGTACAACATCAAATTCAGTGGTGACTCAGAATCCGTCGCGAATAGTTGTGTTACGCGCGTGCATTACTTTCTGTAGTTAAGTAAAGCGCTGGCGCAGCAAATCGCGCAGCCGCGAGCGAGCTCCGCGATGACCCAGTTTACGTCATGCAATAACACATAAAGACGTGTTCATACAGTTAAATTACACTAATAATAATACCAACATGGGCACGGAAAATTTTGTGCTAAAAACCGAAACCGAACATCGGCTATACAAATACTTGGTAGAAGAACAAGAAAAACGCCACCTCCAGCAAAAGGTCCTTCGTGAAGAGCAAGAAGAACGACAAAAGCTACAAAATCTGATCAAAGAACTGCATCAACACATCGCAGGACTTGAGCAAAAAATCCAGGCCATCGAAAAATCTAATAAAAAGCCTCCACCAAAAGACCAAATCAACAATCTTCCTCCGCCAGTCCAATTTGAGACTGATGAAGAGGAACTCGCAAATGAGACTGAGTGGATACGTAAGCAAAACCGAAAGAAAAGGAAGCTGAACCAGTCACTCTCTCCACCTAACCAAAAAGGAGAAACATCCAGCGAGGAAGGTAAGAATGATACCATGAAATTTCCACCGAAAACTAAAAAGTCTCCCCAGCCACCGCCGATCGTAGTGGAGAATATTAAAGACTATCAAAAATTCTATGACTTAATTATTTCAGCTACACCTGAAGACTCGTTCTTAATAAAGATGAGAACCGGTGATAGCGTCAAGATTAATGCCAAACATGAAGAATCATATAGATCTATTACGAAAGTACTGCTACAAAATAATTTCCTGTGGCACTCGTACGAAAATAAACAAGACAGACCAATCAGAGTGATGGCAAAGAATTTACATCACTCGTGTGAATCTTCCAGAATAGTGGAAGACTTAAAATCAAAAGGCTTCTTCATTCAAGAAGCCGTTAATAAGCTTAGTTGGAGGAACAAAGAACCACTAAACATGTTCATGCTATCATTCAACAAGGATGAAGACATCAAAAAAATCTACGAAATTAAATCCATCTTGGGATGCAAAGTAGACATTCAACCATTGAAGATATCTAAACTAATCCCCCAATGTAAGAGGTGCCAAGCATATGGGCACACACAAAAGTACTGCAACAAGGAACCCAGGTGCGTAAAGTGCACAAAAAAACACCTTACAAAAGACTGCACAAAACCTGCAGAAACCAAACCAAAATGTGTTCATTGTGGAGAATCTCATCCTGCGAGCTACAGAGGGTGCATGGTTGCTAAACAACTGCAATCTCTTAAAAATAAAACACTTAAGAAAAGTACTGTTCCTCAAACACATGGTCCCACACTGTATCAGCCCAAGAAAATTGTAAATAGTCAACCTGTGACGGAAAATCTGTCATTTGCCCAAGTAACCCAAGGTGCCACCAAACCACAGGCCCAGCCCCAAGTAAAAGTAACACAAAGCCTAGACGACAAAATAAACAAGATCTTAAATTTCATGTCGTCATTCGATGAACGTTTAAAAAAATTGGAATGTAGTGCCAATATAGCTACAACAAAGCAAAAATGATGAACCAATCGATCACAATTATGGCCTGGAATGCTAATGGACTTCTTCGGCACCAAAACGAGTTACAAATAATTTTAAATATAGAAAAAATTGACGTGTGTCTCATTTCAGAAACACATTTTACAAAAGAATCACACATAAAATTCAAAGGCTACAAAACGTACTGTGCACTGCACCCAGACAACAAAGCTAGAGGCGGTAGTGCCGTATTAGTTAGAGATAATATACAACAGTTTGTGAAATTCAAATATGAACAGCCTGAAATACAAGCAGTGGCCGTTTGTATCACAACTAAACGATACCCAATAACTATATCATCTATATACTGTCCACCGAGATATCAACTAAAGGAACAGCATTACAAGAATTTTTTGACACAACTTGGAAACAGATTCATCCTAGGCGGTGACTTTAATGCTAAAAATACGCACTGGGGCTCAAGACTTACCACTACTAAAGGTAAGGAACTTCTAAATGCAATAAGAGAAATGAAATGTGAAGCCTTATCCACAGGAAAGCCCACATACTGGCCAACAGATCCGCAGAAAATTCCAGATCTTATCGACTTTTTTATTATTAAAAATTTACCATTAAGCCATCTTTACATTAAAGAGGGTTTTGATATGAGTTCTGACCACTCATCAATAACACTTACAATAAGTGAACAAGTAGTTAATACAAAAAAACCTCCTACACTAACAAACAAGTATACAGATTGGGAAAGCTTCAAAGATGACTTGGATTCTATTATTGACCTTAAGGTTCCCTTGAAAACCTTCCAAGAACTAGATTTAGAAGCATTAAAATTCATCACTGATGTCCAAAGATGTGCTTGGCAAAATACGCCTGAACTAAAACCAATACCGCATAAAAACATCTACCCGATAGAAATAGTGAGTCTCATCGCAGAAAAGAGAAGGCAAAGGCAAAAATGGCAGCGGACAAGATTTCCTGCCGACAAGACATTGCTAAATAAGCTGACCAAACGTCTTACCAAAGAAATACAACAATTTAATGACAGCAGTATGAATAAACGCCTCAGTGAACTTACAAGTGATCGTAGAACTGATTACTCCTTATGGAAAATCCTTAAGAATGTAAAAAAACCGATAACGCAAATACCTCCAATCAAAGAAGACAACGGTCGCTGGGCAAATAGTAACGAGCAAAAAGCCATACGGTTTGCGCAACATCTCGAAAACGTTTTTCACTTAAACCACGACGACAATGAGGAAACCCAACTCGAGGAACTCAATCAGGAAGGTGATGATTTTTGTATCAAACTTGCAACACCAAAAGAAATACAATTTGAAATTAAAAACCTCCACAAAAAGAAGTCACCCGGATATGATTTAATAACTGGAGAAATTCTTAGAAATCTGCCTCGGAAAGCAGTGATCAAAATTACAAACCTAATTAATGCTACATTCAGATTAAAACACGTACCGGATGTATGGAAAGTAGCTGAAGTGATAATGATACCCAAACCTGGTAAACCAACGTATGACGTGGCATCATACAGGCCTATCTCTTTGTTACCAATAATTTCCAAAATATTTGAAAAGACATTGCTTCGGCGAATAAAACCCATTATAGAAAAAAGAAATTTAATACCTGACTATCAGTTTGGCTTCAGAGAAAAACATTCTACGATCGATCAGGTACATAGAATCACTAACATGATAGAGAACTCATTAGAAGGAAAGAAAGTTTGCTCTACTGTTTTCCTGGATGTAGCACAAGCATTCGATAAAGCACCAGGGGCTCATATACAAATTAAGACACATGTTTCCAAAATACTTATCACAGATACTGGAATCTTACTTGATAGGACGGATGTTCAGAGTAAGGCAAGATGATGCTTACTCTGACTTGAAAACTATAAAAGCCGGAGTACCGCAAGGAAGTGTTCTAGGTCCAGTCCTGTACCTATTATACACGTGTGATATCCCGGAAATAGAAAATGGAGCCATAGCTACTTTTGCAGATGACACAGCTATTTTAGCTACTGGAGTCACTCACGAAGAAGCTGTGAAAAAGGTCCAAAAGGCCGTAAACACCATCTATGAGTGGACAAAAAAATGGCGCATCCAACTTAATGACGCGAAGTCAGTACACATTGATTTCACTAATAAAAAAACAACTTATCACCCGGTGTACATAAATAACCATAGGGTACCATATGCAAATACTGCAAAATATCTTGGGATGACCCTCGACACAAAGCTCCGTTGGAAGTCACATGTCAAAAAGAAACGCGATGAGCTAGACCTACGCTACAAAAAACTGTACTGGTTACTTGGTAAACATTCTGCTTTATCAGTACAGAATAAATTACTCCTTTATAGACAAGTCCTAGCACCCATATGGACCTATGGTATACAACTGTGGGGTTGTACCAAAAAAAGTAATATGCAAATCATACAAAGATTCCAAAACAAAGTACTCAGGGGTATAGTTAACGCACCGTGGTACATCAGAACTAATGACATTCACCGGGACCTTAAAGTGGACTTTGTTGCTAACGTCATAAAGAAACATGCTAAAGCGCATGACCATAGGCTTCATCGCCATGTGAATGTCGAGGCTATCCAGCTCCTCGACACCACTGACATTATAAGACGGTTAAAAAGGACTAAACCTTTTGAACTAGTGTAGTGAATTAGTGAATAATAGTGATATATATAGTACAATAAGTGCAATATTATGAAGATCACATGAACAAAGTGATTTATAATTCTAGAGACAATAAGACAAGTGTTAGTGGACACTGCCTTAGTTTATTCATTTCCGTAGTAATTTAGGACAGATACAAATTACTTATTAGCCTAAGCTAGATTGTAATAAGAATGGTGCAGTTTTAATAAGAGTGCACTATTACAAAAAAAAAAAAAAAAAAAAAAAAAACATGGTACAACATGGTCAGTTTCAAAAGGAATGAACTGACCAAATTCAACATGCTACAAGGACCAAACTATAAAATTCCTAATGGTTATTGCACATTGAAATTAAACACTTTTTAACTGATTTATCGCGTGTATATTACATTATTTAATTCGGAAAATGAACGGTCAGGCATTAAATAATGTACACGCGATAAATGTTTAATTTTAACATAAAATTCCTGTAAGACACAGAGCAATGGCACGGATAAGAAATCCCCGACAACAGTCATCGGGGCACAGGCGCCGCGGCCCCCGGCAAACATACCTCGTCTGGCTGGATGATCATCCTTCTACAGAAATCATTTATAATCTTAATTTATTTAATTTAATAAATAACGGAGGTAGAGTTCTGGAAGTTAGGGAGTTTTTTATTGGAAATTTCCTCCTCTTTCAGGAAATTTCTTAAATATTAATAGTTAATGAAATATTGGCAAAAAACGAAATGCCATTTTTTTAACCCCCGACGCAAAAAGAGGGGTGTTATAAGTTTGACGTGTCTGTCTGTCTGACTGTGGCTCCGTAGCTCGCGAGCGGATGAAGCGATTTCAATACAGTTTTTTTGTATGACAGGTGAGTAACGGGCGAGTGTTCTTACACATGTTTGATGAAAATCGGGGGTTTATTTAAATTTTTAATTTAATTTTTATTCATATTTAATTGTTTATAACTTTTGCAATTTTTTATGAATAATACACGATATTAACACATTTTTCTAGGTGTCATTCCGAATCCAATGAGCTATCGCACATAATTTTAAGAGCAGTATCTCTATTTTGTACCATTTTCATCTTGTCGACTAGACTATTCGGGGGCCCATTTTAGGGCATCATTTAGTGATATTATACATTTGGCAATGGGAGTGCTCATTACCTGTTCATTCTCATGTCGTTGCAACTGTTCCAACTGGTCTAGGGCTCCGATCTCTTCCAGTTTGAGACACAGTGCCTCCGTCTGACCGCACTTTGCAGCTGCCTGAATTACAATACATATATCTTAATTAATATTAGAGTGGACAGTGTGCAATCGACCTAAGAAACATTGTTCACCATTTGTAACATATCTCTCTGCTCTTGGCAGGGTACGTAGTCTGCTGCTATTTTGTCTATGGCAGTCGATATCTGGGGGAGCTGCTCTAATCCAATGATTACTGGCTTTCATAGCAGATGTACACAGCAGTTGTTTTTGTTGAAGTTAAACTTCTAATGCGACTTCCAACAAGGTTGCGTTAAACGTTTAACGCGCAAGAGGGAGAGAGAAAGATACACAAAGTTAAAAAGTAGGAGAGAGAAAGAGTCATAGATTTGGATGTATCTCCACTCGAAAATGACAATTAAAAGATGCGATCAATATTGTTAATCGTAAGCAATGTTAATAAAGTTTCATAAAGAAACACTATTTCCACCCCTTCCTATTTTCATTTCACTTTTTCCGCGCGGAAGGACAAACCTATATTTTTAATTTTATTGTAATTTTCGAAATTGTGTAGAGAACTGTTTATTGAGCACTATATCATCATCATCACTTCAGCCCGTAAATGAGTGGTCTTCTCCAATTACAAGAGGGAAACTAGCCGACTGTGCCACACCGGCCGAATTGTCTGCCTTGTATATTCCTTAGGTGGGCTCCTAGGACACCCTCAGCATGGAATGCGGAATCACCTGCAGCAAGTGGCCCAGGCCGTCCAGCACCACGGCCACGGCCCGGTGGTCGGGCGCGGCCAGCAGCGCGCAGTACGGCTCCAGGAAGCCGCAGCCCAGGAGGGCGTCCAGCTGGGCCGGGGACCCGCCCAGGCACAGGTTGGTCATGGCCCACGCCGCCTCCTTCTGGCATCTGGGGATGGAAGACTTTCACATGCGGCGGACTTGGTTTAGGGGTCAAATGTGCCGCCTTCCCGCGTTCGATTCCAGGGTCGGGCAACTGTCTTTGTCTAAACCAGGTGTCATCTGTGTTTGTGAATGACATGTTTCTAAACTGTTATACGATACAGGTTCTTATCAGACACCTTCAGGATAGTGGGCATACGGTAAGAGCCTCACTTGATGTCCTCGTGCGTGAGCACATGCAGCAGCTGCGTGAGCGCCCCCTGGCGGATGGCCAGCTCGATCTGGTCGGCCGTGCCCGCCAGCACGTTGGACAGCGCCCACGCCGCCTCCTTCATGAGCGCCGGCTTGCCGCAGCGCAGCAGCGAGATCACCCCGGGCAGGCAGTCGGCCTCCAGGCACCGCTCCGTCTGCGGAACAGCGAGTGCATTGGAGACGTGCGCCGGTGGCACCTCGGCAGGTGGCTCTCCAGACCCCGCACCTGGTCGTCCGTGCCGGTGAGCATGTTCCCGAGCGCCCTGAGCGCCGGGGTCCTGACGGCCGCCGCCTTGTGGCCCAGCAGCGCCACCAGCCGCGGCAGCAGCTGGGGGGTCAACTGCACCCTCTCGATGCGCTCGTTGGGCCCGTCCGTCAGGTACGACAGCGCCCAGCACGCGTCCGCTGCGAATTGGACAGAGGTCGGTGAGGTGGAGTGGACACCGGGACATAGTAGAAAGCATGGCGGTACCATACCCAGGACGTCCTGGTCGGTGCTGGCCAAGAGTTCGGCGATGAAGGGCAGCGCCGGCGCCACCAGCTCGAACTTCACGGGGGGGTTCTTGTTCCTGGACATGGACCAAACGATAATGATTACAATAGGCTTATTACCCTCCTTGATGCAAAGAGGTGGTGACGAGTTTAGAGTATACCATTTCACCACCCCATTCTATGCCGAGGGACAACTAAAACAACCATAGACCGTGAGCAAGCTTCGAGGAATTTTAAGGAATGTTTTAATTATTGATCGCACTGTTTTGCCTCCCCCGTGCGCATTTATTTAATTATCCAATAACTATTATATAAATATAAATAACACTAATATATAAAATATATTATTTATGTTTAGAGTAATAATATCTGCAATGTGTAATTAATGCGATAAAATAAATGAGAATAGAAATAAATAATAGTTTAAAAAAAAACTAAAAACAATACACATTTATAGAAAATCGAACTAAAAATAGAATTTTTAGATCGATTTTCTATAAACGTGTATTTTTTTAATTTTTTTTTTCTTTTTAAATTTTAATTTTTTAGGTGAAGTTGTTGCTAAATAATCACTAAAAAATATAGCAATAGCTTTATGATATTTACATATCTATTAGCTATTGCATCGAAGAGTGGTGTTCCACCTTGATCACTGTTATTATTATATTAATGATAAAGGGTCAAAATGTTTAATATTGAATTGTCATCGGTCCTTAATAAGTATGCCAAATTCCGTGTTAATCCGACGTTTTTAACTGGGTGAAAATCATGTTCAAAGATTCCGTTACATACATACAAGCGAAGCTAATAAAAGCGCATTAAAATACGTAATATCCGATCGTTCAGAGTCGTCGTTCGCTCTAGCCGACATGGCACAGTACATTTCCCACTTTCGAATTTCTGTGATCACCTCTTGGTCTATCTATAATATCGAAATACATCATTCACAAACCTGCAGAAGTTGCTGTACGTCCAAACGGCTGTCCGCAGCTGAGATTGGGCGGTCGTAGGCGTTAGCAGTGGAAGCAATGCCGGTAGAGCCTGTGCCGTTAGCACCTCGTCCCTGGTGGCTGGCCCGTCGCCGGCTATGTTGCCCAAGGCCCAGGCGCTTTGCTCGCCCACGGCTCCTCCCCGGCCGAGCAGGGTTATGAGTTTAGGGATCGCACCGCCCTGGTGACCATTTATCGTGTTAATACACTTTAACAATTTCAGTGTCGAGAAAGGCGACTAGAAAAACTCAATAATCGAGGAAAACTAAACTCAGTGGTGACTCTATCATGAACGGGGATGATGATGATATAAAAAATAATGCCTATTAAGCCGATTGGATTAACCAATCTCATTGATAACTGCATTCAAGTGTGCACAAATGGTAAAAAATTTTGACGAAGTGAACAATGCACTTTCTTCGGTTGTCCATTGGTTTAGTATGAATAACTTGCTTTTAAATGAAAAGAAAACTAAATGCATCAAATTTTCACTGCCCAATGTTGTTCAGAATCCGACCAATGTACAACTGAATGGAACAATTTTGGAACCGATTGAGTCAACCGTATTTTTAGGTATAACCATTGATCCAACTACAATGGGGCTCACATATAGAAAAGCTATGTAATAGACTTAGCTCGGCGGCTTTTGCTGTTAAAAAAATTAGACTTTTGACAGATGTTGATACGGCTAGAATAGTTTATTTCAGTTACTTCCACAGTATCATGACTTACGGGATACTTCTCTGGGGATGCGGTGCAGACCTTAATAGCATATTTATATTACAGAAAAGGGCTGTAAGGGCTATATACAACCTTGCTCCTAGAACTTCTCTCAGAGATACATTCAAGGAAATAAATATTCTAACTGTGCCATCTCAATATATATTTGAAAATTTGATGTATGTACATAAAAATATTAATAACTTTGGAAAAAACTGTGATATACATAATATTAATACACGAAACAAGAATAATCTTGCTATCCATTGTACTCGTCTCCGCAGAATAAGTAACTCATTCATGGGTCAATGTATACACTTTTATAACAAATTGCCCATGCAACTTAGAGAATTGCCTCGCAATGCCTTTAAAAAGACTGTTAAGACAAAACTTTTCAAAAAAGCATATTACCGCATTGCTGATTATTTAAACGACCCAGCTGCTTGGGCCTAGGCTGTTCAGTGTCAGTGTATTTTTTATGTTCTTTATTTATGTTACTAGTCAAATAGGACCGCAATGAAAAAAAAAAATGACAAGCCCTCTGAGTTTCTTGCCAGTTCTTCTCAGCAGTGGTCGCGTTCCGAACTGGTGGTAGACGGTCGATTTTTTTATTGTATAATATGACAATGTGTTGACTATTTGTAAGTGTCCATCGTGACCCACACAAAATAAATGATTTGAATTTGAATTCCTACAAGCGGAACCTTGTGGCACACCTACGGTGATTGGGCACTATGTACCTGGTGTTTCCTAAAATGTGTTATTCTATTTAGGCTCAATCGGAAATAGGTTACGGTTGAAAGCCAAATTATGGCCACGTTTGTCAGAATTCATGGTATTTTTATAACATCTCACGTCACACACAGTCTAAAGCCTCAGTGAAGTTATAGACGGACTCTACAGGCTGTATAGTTTTATATGAAGCATAGAAAAAGATAATGTTACAGTTAATTAATTCGTATTTTTCGGTTCGACACAGGAAACTTTAGTGGTACTCACGTCTACGACAGCCAGTGTGTGTTCGTGCGTGCCTGACGCGATGTTGGTGATGGCCCATGCCGCCTCGAACTGCAGCTCAGGGCTGCGAGGGATAAATCACTTCATTGATGCGGTTTGATTGGTTTTAGATCCGTGTTATTTTTATCAACCCAAACACTGAATGACGGGTTGCCTCTAAAGTATCTCATCTGCCATGTTGTGGTGTACCGGTGGTGTACCGTACAATGTTGATTTACAGAAACATTTAAAAGAATCACACATTGAGTTAGTCATAGAATTACTAATTACCTTAGCTACTTCCAGCCGACCGAATAAAGGAACTTTTGAATGGGTTGTTTAATGTAATGTCTATTACCGAATAATTTTTTCATTTTTAAACACTTGACTAAAACATAAAGTGAGTCCCTTCTTAATACCGTTATGATGTCGATTTAAAAAAATATATAGACGATAACTTGGGACTTGGGAAAAAAAATCTCACCAGTCATCGCGGTCCAGTGCATCCACCAGTGGGGGGATGACCCCCGCCTGCACCATGGGCGTGATGGGGGGGTTCTGCTCGCGGGAAAGCATTCGCCGCGCGGCGCGGGCGCAAGCCGTCATGCGGACCAGCTCGCAGCATTTGAGCCCTGCGGGGACGAAAGACGGGTTCACAGCGCATTCCAGCTAATGGTATACTGAAGGTTGAATGGACACTCCTCAAACGGATGGTTAACTTATGATCAAGGCTGCCATTAGCTATTGTCACTTACCCTGCAATACCCGTTCAGTAGGATAACAGGTAATCATATCAGTTGCCGTTGCTGGGGGTTGGTTGGCTCGGGCATTAGACGGTTACGTTTATTGACTAGATCTGGCTGATGTTTGGCCCTTTGCAACTATTGCGCGAGTTTGCTCTCACTAATCTGTCTTATCCCAGCCTTGTACCGAAAACTGGCGGTCCAAAAAGAGCAACTACAGAGTTTCTTGCCGGCTCTTCTCTGTAGAGCTGCATTCCGAATCGGTGGTAGATCAATTGTAAAATTTAAAATTTTATTTTATTATTTGACTTGACAAAAGAAGAGCTCTTTTGAGCCAATTCGATTAAATGAGTTTTGATTAATTGGTTGGTTAAACCATTAGACCATTAGAAAAGAAATTGAGAATGCAATTAAAATTGGCAAAAGGCAAAGAAAAAAAGGAAATTTAAATGAAGTGACATACCTAGCACGATCTCCTCGGGTGCGAGTGTGGCCTCGGGTTCGGTGCCGGCCCCGGCCTCGTCCGTGGGGTCGGGGGACAAGGCGCGTCGCTTCAGCAGCTGCTCGTCGCGCGCCTGCTTCCGCAGCGCCACGCTCAGCTCTGCGCGCTTGCGACGCAGGTCCTGTCGTTGAACAGGTTTAACTTGACTTTCAAATAGTTATTTGGGAATTTGACACACTGTTTAAAAATACCTCGGCCACCACCATCCATCAGGATGAAATGGAGTAGTGACACTAAATCTGTCACCCCGCCAGGAATTCAAGAAATCAAATCGCATGTATAGTGTATCTAGGTGTTAAATTAACAAAGGATATTTTTTACAAAATGCGAAACGTTTATTAAAGTAAATAATTGTTTTAAGTACTGTGTCTTTTTTTTTGTTTTTATAATCGAAATTCGGACACATGAGCAAGAAGATTACAGAACAAACATAGAAACCACTTTTATGCAACTCAGCTCAAATCTACAGTAAATAGCAAATAATCAAAATATCAATAAAATTATATGTATATTGTATTAGCCTTCTCAACAATCAAAGCAAATAAGTTATTCATGTATCAATATGTAGAAAGGTCTCTCTACAAACTTATTTTTTTATATAGCTTAGTATTTTTCAGTAAGTACTTTTTTTCTATATGTCTCAATTAATGAGATATTAGACAGCATGGTGACTAAGTTAGAATTGTGTCATTACACCAATATATTATGTATAAGAGGCAGTTAGAGAGAATCAGATCAGTAAAAACCCAGCCTGTGCCACCATGTGCCAATTTGTCTGGCTAGTGTGGTGCAAATGGCTCGTTATCCTCTATACTACCGTTACTGGCAATTAATGCAATGCATCAAGCTGTAGGCATAACAGAATGCTGTATTTTCAAGATGATGAGTCCAATAATCTCCAGCTTGAGGTATAATATAAATTATCAATAATCAAGTGAAGATTACAGTCTGATTCAGGCATGGTTTAGAGTACAAGTTAATAATTTAAATAGCTTCATACCCAATTACCCACAATACTAAAATGTGTGAGTTGGTTGGACCTGGATATCTACAAAGCAAATAAAATAAGGTTTACTCTATGCATTTAGTAACAATAGGTAATTTAAAATACCCAATCGATTAATATTTGCGACGTTCTAATATATTGATAAAAGATAATGAAAAATCTGGACAATACTGCCCAAATTTAAGGTAAAGTTTATTATTTGAGGACTTAAATATCTTGATTTCCAGGAAAGTTAACATGCACTAACTTGAGATTAAGTCCTTAAAAGATTATAATAGAAGAAATGCCGACATAGGTGTAACAAAAGTTAAAGACAAAGAACAAAATTTAAAACTTGGATAACTTACAGTAGTGCCATGTCCGGCGTTCTTATACGCTGATAATCTTGAAGAGTGTGTTTTTTCAGCCATTGTGCAAAAGAAAGAATATAACTAAAACAATGAATTTATAAATTCCACACCACGGTAACCTACTCAATTTAAATTCACCGTCCACGCAACGGCTAGGAAATTTAAAATTATTGCTCGTTTGCCTTGTCAAAGTTGTCAAGATGTATTTGACAGTCAGCTGAACGGGGATACGGGGAATAATATTATGAAAAATAAGTTTTTGTACCTTAATATTTAAATAATATTTAACTTACCAATTAATGCAATTTTAGGCACTTTACCACATGGGCCTAATTTATTAAATCACTTAAATTAGTTTTAATTTATTATATATATATTTTTTTTACATATTAAACTGTTAATCTATAAATAAATAAAATTTTGAAAGATATTTTTCATACATTATTATGAAAGTACTCTTTACAATAAGGAAAAAGAAACTATATTTGTTATGATTTGACTTATATTTTTTGAGGAAGTACTTTTATACTTCTGGTTAATAAAATAGTGTTAAGAAGTCATATTTTATCGATTACATAAAAGTATCGATTAGCGTTTACTCATTATTACATTTTTATAAATTGAGTTTAATTATTGCTTTCCATATAACCAAACCACGTAAATAAATTAACACAGCTTATTTTTTTTATATTCAAGATATGACACATGATATCACAATAGAAATATAAAAATAAACATCTTCTCATAAGAAAAAGGTACAATTTTCGTCCACAGACCAGAGATGGCGCTGCTCTCAAATGTCTACATCTGATAATTACATGCCATTTTTAAGTTTCTGTACTCTGTGGTTTCAATCATTATCAGCGCCCTTGACCAATGCCTTACCCATCAATTAGTAACTAATTACTGACAAATTGTTTTAACGAAAATATATCTCTACATATTTTGTAGGCGGTCATCAAACAGCACCAGTATAGATAAAAACATATTAGTGATATAGCAAATTCTGCTTAAATTCACAGGCTTTTAGAATAATAAAATGAATTATTATGCACCAAATTTGGGCTTGCCATGGTGAGACGACCTAATAAAATGAATTCCAGCTCAGTGTCGTCACAAAGAAAATTGATAGACTCAACTGCATTTTTAACCAAACTGCATTGCGACTGCTTTCTCATCGCATTAGTGCATCCGAGATGAACATCTGAAAAAAATACTACTGAATAAAATAAGAAGAAGTAGGAGGCGCTCGTACGACAGATATTGAGTGGTGGGATGGGCCTAGCATGCGCAAAGACGAATTACATTAACATAATCTCACTTTCCTATATAATGAATGCCCCTCAAACGGACACTTTCATCAGACGACCTCATATTCGAAACGATCGTAAATTAACGTTATTAAAACAAGTTTACAAGTGTTCATGAACGTGTAATTACGCAAAATGTTACGCCGTTGGGCGTGACATCACAAATCAGTCCGGTCGGGCCGAAGACAACACGTCTGATCGCTGTCCTTGTCTGGCCAGAATGATGAAAGAGGACGGCTATAGCGGTCTGGCCGGTGTTGATCGTATTCCGTCGAGGGTGTCGCCATTTTCGTTTTGACGAATATTGACAGCACGGCAGACAGACAGTGGCGCGGCCGTCGACGCGGCGTCTGCCAAACTATTTTTATTTTGATAGTGAATCATTTAATGACCGGACTACGTTAACGTTATCGTAGCGCGTAATACTGCCATAAAAATTATAACAACTACAACAGTGACGAGTGTCAGACTATCGTTCGACAGTTTTTGGTGCTAACCTCTCCGGTCTTTTTTCTCGTCTGTGTTTTTGAGAACTGCAAGCCTGATCGATATGTGCAAGATATACCACAGATGACTCTGCGTTATACAACCTCGTGTTGATTTCTTCTGGTAAGTGTTTCAGAGTGTTATTTTCGCGTGTATTATTGAACAATGATTGGTATATTGATAGATATTCATTTTCTAGATGATCGGTTTAAGTCACAGATTATATTATTTGGCGCTAGTTCAATATTTACAGCGTAAAATGACAATCGACCATTGTTGCGGTAGCTCCAGTTTGTTTACGAACTGTCAGGGGCAGTACACGGCCTAAGATATATTGCCTGGGTTGGCGACTATGCGTGGGCTCGCAATGCATGGGAAATTCGACCTTATTTCATTGAAATAAGTTCCATAACGGCTGTGTGGGTCGACGATAACGGCCCGTAGAATTAATTTATCACACGCCGCGCTTGACAAGTTGAAAACATAAATTCGACCTTGGCGCTCCACGTGGTTTGGAGCTTTGTGCTTGATTTCTTTGTACGACTAATATTTTCTTTTATCGATTGTTTAATCGATTACGTATTTTGTTGCCTGCAGTGAACGTCACTACAACAGGTTAACATCTCAGCTTCCGGTCATTTTATTTAAATTTTAATGTCATACATAAATCAAACATGTACTTTAAAGTTTTCGTATGGTATATAATATATTTTAGTCGCTAGATAGCTATTTCAATTATATTTTTCTTATAGTAATAGAACTACCTAATATAGAAGAATATGGGATAAGAATGTAAAACGGTATTTAAATTGTAATCAAACTCAAATCGTTGATCGTACATAATTAAAAAAGATTTCGTACTCACACTGAAACACATGAAAAATAAAAAAATTAGATGAAATTGGAAAATACTCGAAGTTGTTAGTGTTGTAACGGATATGAGCCAGACTTACTTGATACAGTAATTGCTATAATAAATGGGAATTGATGTATTTTGTTTTGTGCATACCGTATAGGACAGACCTCTCGTTGCTACCTGAAGGAGGCACGGGACGTTACTTGTGGGGTTGGTGAGCGTGTTCCCCCATTGGGGAGCGTAACCCGCGGCCCTGTTCCGGGCAGTTAGGGGACGCCGTTGGCTTTAGTGCCTATGTAGGTCATGACGGCAATTTGCCATCGTTCTGCGCCCCAGAGTTACACACCACTCGAGTATCAGCCGAGTATCAGAGCTGGCAGGAATCTCCGTATTATTTTTAGATTGCCATGTACGGATATAAGACAAATTGTAAGAGAACAAGGTAGAGTTACAAGAATAAACAGTGAAATGTGTCAATTTAGTTTGCATGATGGGGTTTAATTTTAGGATGATTATAAAATACTGCAATCACTGACGTCATTGCTACATTATAATTTACTCTAACCATTATCTAATCTCTAACCACGATTGCAGATACCAATCATTCATTTTTGAAGATATCGGTACACTGTTCGCGATTTCCCCCCATAATCTTTTAAGTACCTCATTTTTTTTAATTTACAAAGATGTAAATATATAATACAGCAATAAACACTTGCTGCATCGTTTTACATGATCATGATAATACGTGGGTTTCAAGACAGAGGCTGACCGGCGAATCCGCTCTCTGGAGCAGCCGGATTTGGTAGTACCAACCTCCAGCACATACAAATAAAATTATCCCAAGGTTGATGTTATTTGCTCACGGGGAGAGGCCAGACGTGGATTTTGGCTCTGGGGCCTCCTCCGTCCTCAGAATTGCCTCGGAAGCCTTAACCTGCCGCGACAAACGACATGGTGATGCAGTGGAGGGCGGCCAGGCGTTAAGGCCAGGGTGGCAGCCCTGGCCTTGCCTAGCACTTGCAACGGAGGGGCGGCCAAGCAGGCGTGCCACGGCTACCACCGCAACGGTGTGGGTCGGGTGCCAGATCATCCGGCGCCTGATGGTGCACGTGCAATGTCCCGCACGTGCCTCTCGGTGGGTTGGGGAGCGTCCAGAGCCCCCCATCGAAGCGTGGCGCCTGCTTGTAGATGCGGGCCAAGGCCCCATCAGGGTCACGGCGCATGCTCCCCATTGGGGAGTGAAACCCGTGGCCCTGTTTCGGGCAGTTCAGGGACACCGTTGGTTTTAGTGGGAAGTGTTAGTATTAGTTTTAGTGGCATGGTGTTAGTTGGCAACTGAAGTAGTCCACTCCCCCCCCCCCCACTGCCATCGTCATGCTTTCACGTTATAAAGAGTCGGCAATACGTGGCTCCTTTTCGTTTTGTTCAATTTACGCGAGGAACGTAAGTACATAAATAGGTCCCGAGTAAACGGCAGAAACGAAACGCAACGCCGAACTAAATGTGAGTGTCACAGTGAAATGGTGAGGAGCAGTAAGCCAGCTTGAGAATGATTAGGGACGGGTAGCGACCGGTATTAAGAAATAAGTAAATTATCAAACTGATTTAGGAATCTGGTAGTTGATAATGTATTTTAACCATTTCATTGAAATATGTTTACGTATATTTTTAATTTTGGAATCCTTAACAAGAAAAATAAACATTTTATGCTTATAACATTAAATTAAATGTATCGAGATTATTTGATCCTTTGATTTCTTTGATCAGAAACTAATTTAACATTGGGACTTAACAATACAAAGAAGCCATGCTACATTCTTAAAAAAAAAATATGGGGTATTATTTTATACTCCAGTATATGAAAATACAGTTAAGTAATTCGTGAATACTTTGCACAAAATGCAGTATCTCTGTCTAACCCATCTCTTCCTACCTCGGAATCGAATCGGGAGTCGTAATAAGGCAGCGGTTACTACAACTTGATCAATGAAGAAGAAGGGGGTATTATATTTTATAAGGCGTAAATTAGGCTTCTTTTAATTAACATCCACGGCGACCGCTTCTATTTATAAAAAAAATATGTACGGCAGCCGCTAGAAATGTTTCAAACCGTATCTCTGAAAACTGATACGGTTGACTTACCGTTTAGTTTGTTTGTGATGTGATTCGATGCCAAGTCAGCAGTCGTACCACCCCATCGCAAACATCAGAATGTTTGGCCTGCTACCATCGGGCAACTGCGACAATCAGACATACAAAAAGACATACAAATAGCCTACTCAGAACAGACTGGTGACGATCCCAGAGGAATTTGGAAAAAGGTGAGGAATGACAGCCGACAAAATATACTTCTACTACTCAACCCATAACACCCACTGTTGAATCTGGCCTCTTCCAATTACTACTACTTATACCTTTGCCTCTTGTGACTAAAAGAACGCAAGAGGCGGATCACTTAGCCGCAAGGAAAACTTGATACAAACCCTGTGCCAACCCGTCTTGCCAGCGTGGCACAAGAGGCTAATTTCCCCCCATGGATTTGGAGGAGGCCCGAATCAGTTGTGAAACGACGACGAATAAATACTTATAAATATAATCGTGCTGCGAAGTACGAGTATTTACCTGTTTTGTTACATTTTCTAAAAGCAAACGAGGCTGTGAAATTATGCGAGGGTTCCCCAAACTAGTGCTCTCTTTCAGACGTAATGCGGAAGCGCCTTTATTGGGGGGCAGGGGGAAGGGAGCGGGGGAGGCACAGGCCGCACCGCAGAGCCAAGTCTAGCACTCAAACACAAAGAAATATCAGTTTGGTACAAAATCTCAGTCTTGTATCATTATGACATTTGAAAATATGATGATCCTCTGCTGTTAATCTTGCGATAGGACGCTGGATGTGACTTGCAGTAAAATTGAATAGGGGATCGGACAAATTTTCAGAAAGTGTTTTAAATAGATTACAAACATACAAAAAAATACACGCATATGCAAATCACGCACGCAGTCACCATTTTCGGCATTTGTAATCTTTATTAATTCTTTGAAATATTTATTAATGTTAATAAATATCCTTGGACATTTCACACAACGCCATCTCGTCCCAAGCTAATCAAGTTAATGCTTGTGTTATGGTAACGAGATGGATGATAAATATATAGCCTCGTTGGTCTAGTGGTTAGATGTGCCGCCTTTGATCAACGGGTCCCGGGTTCGATTCCGGGGTCGGGCAAGTGTCTTTGTCTAAACCAGAGGCACTGGCTCGGAGTCTGGGTGTCATTTCTATCTGTAATATGTATGTATTTACAAAAAAAAGTATATAAGTAGTTTATCATCCATCTCGTTACCATAACACAAGCATTAAGTTGCTTAGCTTGGTACGAGATGGCGTTGTGTGAAATGTCCAAGGATATTTATTATAGACTAGCGGCCCGTCCCGGCTTCGCACGGGTGTGATGTCGCCCGCGGGGCGAAGCTAGTAAAAAATGTGCCTAAGTTACTCCTTATATCATCAGCTACCTATCAGTGAAAGTCCCGTCAAAATCGGCCCAGCCGTTCCAGAGATTACCCGGAACAAACAGACAGATAGACAGACATACAGACAGACAAAAATTAAAAAAGATGTTATTTTGGTCTATGTAGGTACTGTGTATACATGCTTACGACTTTAGTAAAAAGTGGTTATTTTATTATTACAAACAGACACACCAATTTTATTTATTTGTATAGATAGAAAACACTCAGACCTGGAACAAATACTTGTAGTTGTAGGTCGTACAAATATTTCTTCCGTGCGGGAATCGAACCCGCGACATGCTGCGCAGCAGTCGATCGCTCAACCACTGCGCCAACCGTGTCATATTTCCTTGTTATTGATTAAATCATCTCAATTATTTCTGATGCTATTTTTAATTTACCGTTAAAGTGACAATTTTGTGAGCTCCCACTATTATGATCATCTCGCATCATCCGCCATGAAGAACTCGTTATTGAGTTGGGTCTCTTTCACATTGATCACTGGAAGTTATCGGACTGCGCCACGGGTTTCGGGTCACTTTCTTTGGTCACCTCTAACGACATTCTCAAGATACAATATGTTGGTGACATCACGCATTCTAAATCTTAAACCTCACAAGCCTTTACATAGCGCGGATCGTATCAAACAAATGTAACAATATCAATCAAATGCTATGTATTGAAATAGAGTCCGTTTGGTGACGGATTCTATTTCAATGGGGTGGTGACTATATGTATTCTAATACATATAGTCACCACCCCATTCCATCCTAAGGGTGTCGTAAGAGCCGACAATTGGTAATGACAAGCCCGAAAGCCTGGCCGCAAGAGAACGAAAAGTTGATACGAAACCCTGTATCAACCCGTGGTACAGTAAGCTAATTTCCCTCCATATAATTGGAGGAGGCCCGACTCAGCTGGAGGAGGCTGGACTGCTGAGTCGAGCAGTGGGCCATGTATGGACTGAGAAGTAGTGACTAGATTTAAATACGACTAGATTTAAATACAAATACTTCAATAGGATTATCAAGATATTGAAAACTCATTCAATCAAGTTGGCTCATTAGAGCTCTTTTCACAAGTCAAACAATAAAATAAAATTAAAAGTTTACCATCTATCACCGGTTCGGTATGCACCTCCACAGAGAAGAGCCGGCAAGAAACTCTGTTTTTTAGATCGCCATTTTTTGTTACAAGACTGGATATAAGACAGATTTGTGTGAGCAGAAATCTACCAGCCAGTTCTAGTCAACAATAGTAACCTTCTAATGCCCGAGCCAACCGAACCCCGGCAACGGCACCTGTTCACAAGCATGACGCATATAATCTGGCTAGCGGGGCAGAGTACATTAATTTTCTTCAAACTTATTTCCTTTCATCGTGTTGGAGAAGCCCGTCGGAAATGGTGTCCTTAATATGTTGATATGATGATGAAATCGGTGCCTTCATAGCGAGCCTTGGCGCGACGTTCAGTGGTTGGCGGAAACAGTTTCCTTTTTGGGAGATTGAGCGGAATGCTTGAGCGTCGAAGCGCCGCGAGCGAGCCGACTTGGACTTAATTAAACTTGGGCTTCATACCTTCATTACTTTGTTCAAAGGTTTTTTAGCTTAGCTAAAAGCTTTATAACAAGTAGTTCATTGTGTGTGTGGTGGCCAAATTAGAATAGTTTTATTAGTGCGGCACAATAGGTTTCTGAAATAAATGTTGGTTTAATTTAACAATTTGCTAACGTAGAAATTGTTTAATAAAAAAAGCTGTTCCTCGTGGATGACGAGTCCCAGTTGGTCCTGCAAAATTAGCCAAAGTATGGGTTTTCAATATCTGTTCTGCCTAGTTTCCAGATTTGCCTAAACAGACGCATAGTTATAATTATTACATACTAGCTGACCCGGCAGACTTCGTACTGCCTCAATCGATAAATAAAAGACCTAAACTTTTGTATAAAATAAACTTACCAAACAAAATTATTATAATTATTTATTATTTAAAAAAGGAATCGTCAAAGGAATAGCAAAATCTTTGTCACAATATTTCAAGATCCAAAATTAGCCAAATCGGTCCAGCCGTTCTCGAGTTTTAGTGAGAGTAACGAACAGCAATTCATTTTTATTTATATAGATAGACTAGCGACCCGTCCCGGCTTCGCACGGGTGCAATGATGAATATCTAAATGTATCATGTAGTATTATGCATATAAACATTCCTCTTGAATCACTCTATCTATTAAAAAAAAAACAATGAAAAGATTTTTTTAAGGATTTAAGTATACATAGGGACGGACAGACGCCAGCGACTTTGTTTTACATTATGTAGTGATAGTGATAGTGATTACGAGTATGTATTGGTTGCCAGTACCATGCATATTTTCATATTAATTTGGAAATACCCTGTTAATTTGAAATTACAAATATAAATTTGAAGGTTCTTTAATGTAAAATAAATGAGGCCTAAAGCTTATTCCGTAGTATTGCACGATAAAGAGCCTTGTTACAGAGGAAAAGTTAGCTTTAGCAACGCCACCTTATCATTTCCCATAATAGCCAATAAATCACCGACTGTTGTCTTTTACGGACAAACAAAAGCCACGGCCGTGTCTATGCCCGCTGTGGTCTGTTATTAAATCCACACGGACTCGCCACAGAATAGATTTGCAGTAGGACGACTTCGTAAGTGATATGCACGCTATTAACTCACCTTTTAAATAAACAAAATCATTTATTTTATCATAATGTGTTTGTGGGAGTTATGACAATAGTGAAACAGATAGAACCGTTGTAATTATAACAATCAACTTTTCGATTTTTTGTGAGCACAGGAAGACGACTACATTCCACCCGATGTTAAGTGGAAATGCAGTCCAGAAGAGAGCCAAACGATAAGTACAGCAGTAGCCATGCTCAACGTGCCAGCAAGATGCTTCTTTACGCTTCAATTGAGAACCCCTATATTGTAGGTGGAATAGAATAGGAATTGATAAGAAAACACTTTTTCCAGTAGTCATTCCCATTTATTTCCAACTGTACAATTCTCTGCACTGCATATCACTTTAACATTAATCTGGGAGAACCGCTTGGTTCGACCGCTCAGCAAGAACTGCCTCTCTCCTCAGCCTGAAGTCCAAATGTCATGAACGAATATTGACAAGGAGTGGGGTGACAAGAGCAAGTCAAATTAAATACTTTTTTTGTATAATCTATATCTGAAGTCAACTCACACACTAAATTTTCAATCACCAAAATAGTTCTACTAAACGAAAATCATGACAGAATAGAATAGGTTGAATAGAAATGGAAATAAATACGTGTAGGGGTTCCATGTTTGTGAGGTGCGGCAAAGGAATGAGTAGTTTGGCAACTACTTCTTTCGCGATGGAATGGCGGCCACAGTGAGTGGATGGCCTCTTCTGAGCACTATTCGTGGTACATTCGATATAATGCACTTACGGCAGAGCAGCAATACAATACAACCATCAACGCAGTTGTATGGGCTCAAGATTCTTGGTCACTTTCTCATCACTTATAATGCGCACTTATGTAAATCGGCACTGTAAACGATCCAACCCATTAAGCGGGTACTTAGCAGAGCAATCCCAGAGGTGTGAGCACTACCGCACCTGAGATTTATACTACAGGTACAATTGTTCAGCCGAGAAAAAGCGCCTCACCTTATTCAGAACTCCAAATTGTCGTTAGGCCGTTATGATCACAGCTACGATATAAATCTACTCAAAATGTTATGTTTCTGTATATTCTGTGGATTGTAGATTCTTTGCTAAAACGCCCATGGTTCAAACTAGGCAAGCCCGTGTTTGTAGTTGAGTTAAGTAATTTATTCTTTGAATATCGTTAAAAGAGGCAACGTTTAGCTACTGAGTAACGTATAAAGCGCACTGTGTCTCCGGTCCGCCAATTATACGCCGTCCGAGGCGTCACTTGCTCGTAATGGCGCCGGTTCCCGCCTTTTTCGCTGTCAAAGCGGTTTTTTCGGCGGGAAATTCTCTTGCGAAATTCGCCCTCGTGTTTCTGCATTTCCGACAAAAATGTTCCTCAGTATAAATTTTAAGTTATATCGGGGACCTTTCCTGAATTTTTCGACGCCACTGTAAATTTGGTCGGCGGGTTGGCTCATCTTCATTTGAGCAGTTCCCACTTTATCCGGACCTGACGCGATAAACGAATATTGATGTTTCAATTTTAAGATATTTGGCACAGGCTTGGACCAAAAAAGTATTTAGTTGAAATATATCCACCGAGATTGGGAAGAGGCGACGTGAGTTTCTCTTGACGGTCTTTTTGACACGCACAAATTATTATTTAAGGATACTAAGTTACATGTTTTTTTAAACTACTACCAAGTCGGAACGCAGCGCCGAGAAGACATGGCGGAAGAAACTCAATGGGGCTTGTCTTTGTTAACGCCATATTACAATAACTATGTATATTATTACTAAGCTTTGCATCCAGTGAGCGGACCAAGCAAAAAAAACAGCGGCATCCGCCCTCAACCATCTCAAATGAAAGTAGCCGACCCGCCACACGTCGTTACCGCTGCTCTAAGTATTTTGGTGAGCATGACAACTTGCTGTGGCGAGTGCTAACTCTTTCTTCGAGAGTATCAATTTCTTTAAAGAAGTTACTGGCCAATCATTGTCGTTTCAACCCATGAATGACCCACTACTAAGTCGGGCCTCCTCCAAATTTATGGAGGGAAATTTGCCTACTGTGCCACGCTGACGAGACGGGTTGGCACAGGGTTGGTTTCAAGTTTTCCTTCTCTTACGACACGATTTGCCTCTTACGACACCCTCAGGATGGTATGGGTTGGTGACACTGCGTATTCCAATCCGTCACCACACGGAAAATCATCATTATCTAGCCAATGTAAGTGCCTTAACCAACAAAGAGAATGGAAAAGAGAGTGAGAGAGTGCGCATTGTACTTGCCTTCTCCAGCAATCGTCGCTAGACCGTTTTCCCAAATCTCGTTAATGAAAGTAATAATTTCCAATATTTCGTTCAGAATTGTGTTAGCGCCATTAGCGGTGGTTAGCGCGGCCCCTACCGGCCACCAACACGGTGCATTGTGGAATGTCTGAGGCTCCTTAATCGGCCAGTCACGACCTCCCTGTTTACCCCGCTTGCAACACTGTTTGGTGATCTCACACGAGTACATAGCCAGATGCATCCTGCGCGGATTTCACACCAGTGAGCGTTTGCTGGATTTTGGATGGGTGCCCTCCGTGATCCGTATACATAGTGAATACTGACAGTGACAGGTCTACGCATGACCTGTCAGTGTACTCACTACGTGACAGTACGCAATACCCAGTGGAATCGGGAAAAGGTGGGAAAGATGCAAAATAACATCTCGACGTGTCCCGTCGGAAACCAGCCGTGCATCATTACTATTGAAAGAAAAGACATTTCTGGAAAAAAAAACATGACGTGTCACTATACAATATCAGCCAAGGGCGTGCCAGCTCTCGGTGTCACCAGCTAATCGCATTCTGGGAGTGTCGTTCAAGAGGAAGGGAATAGATAGGCAGAAGATCTAGTCACAGAAGGAATTCATGTGCTAACTTTTCCGGCCATCGCGGCGCAATTGGATGCCGTGCCGTTTTAATTATTTTCAAATTAAAACAAAACCCTTTAAAAGATTTAATAAATAATACAAAGTATTTATTAAAAAAGGCAACACAATTTTGACGTGAACCCAAATTGAACCTCAAGGAAAATTGGGGAAAAGCCGCGAAAAACTTAATAAGTAAAGAAAAAGAAAATGAGGAAAATCCGACGGCAAATCGGGAACCGTGCGCCGGCCTACAATATTCTATACATATTTTAAACATGCATTCACAAAAACATGCCGAGCGCCTGCCTTACGAAAGCTGCTTTGAAACAGATATTCTGCTAGCTTCTGCCCGCGGCATCGCCCGTAGATTTCGGGCCTGTTACCAAATATATTACCGTAGCGTTAATGATGGTCAAATAAAGAAAACATCGAGTCAGTAAATAATATTATTTGGAAGCTAAATTGAAAGGCAGATTGATTTATTTCCTTATTTAAAACTCTCTTTACGCTAATGGTTAATACAAACAAAACTTTAATTAAGACAGACCATTTAAAAAGAGCAGCTCCAGAGTTTCATTGCGGCTCTTCTCTGTGGAGCAGAGACCTACCTCACGTGGGAGAAGGGGCAAAAGATGATAATGGTGGTTTTGATAAGAGATTTGTGTTAAAACCTACATGAATATATTTCTTTTTGAATTGGAATACATATAAATGATAAAAAAGGCAAAGCGGCTTACTCGCCATTTTGACTCCACGCACCCATCCGAATATCCGATGCGATGCAGTTGCCAGCTATTCAAAAGTTCTTGCCAAGTGCTGTGTCAAAGTGTATCAAGTCCTGTGGCTTACGATCCGAACAGACAGTATAGTGTTAGTTGCCGTCGGTTGAACCCGTAAATGACCCACTACCGAGTCGGGAGGGAAAGCCTTGATAAAGCATTGTTGCGTTCCTTTAGTCGCAACTTACGACACCTCTAGGATGGAATGGGTTGGTGCCATTGGGTGGTCCGTCTATTGGTTGGTTGGCAGCAGTCGATTGTGACTCTATTGGAATTGCAATCGAACCGCCAAGTGCGGAACATGAGGGCCCCCTTCGTGTTCCGCACTTGGCGGTTCGAGCTCGAGCTCCACCTTAATGGCATTTAAAAACAGATGAGTCAGTGCATGGCATGAAGCCTGCTAATGTCTATTGACGCGCTCATGCGAGGAATAAGTTATAGACCCGGTGAATTAAAAAAGGTGTCTTCTCGAAATCGTCGCATAAAGATTACAGTACTAGCCGATGTTATTTTATTGTGATGTAAATTCACGGAACAATGTTATTTAAGATTATTCCCATCGTGTGGAAATCTGCCTTTGGTCTTCGCGATACACTCTTTTGAATTACATAGCAGGTTTGTGGTGCTGGGCTGGTAAATGAACCCGACCCCCTACGCCTTGTGCCCTGCGCGTGTCCATGTGGACCACACGCCTCACATCGGAAGCATTTATCGCGCTCCGTCGAACGAGGCGATAATTGAACTCTTCCAGTTTACCTTTTAACTTACAAAGTAACTAGTAACTGTTTGGGAGGTTTGAACTAGGCCCAGAAATGGTCCATTAGAGTCAAATCTCTTCCCATTTGAAGGAGCGAGCTGAATCGCGAGGTTCTTGTTAAAAATAAAAGTCAATCTTCATGAGAAGAACCAAATAGCTGTATGTTTTATGCAAATATCTGAACTACTTATCAACACCGCATAGAAATTCGAGAAAAAACAACAATCCTACATCGCGATACCCAAGTTTGCACAGCAATTTGTACGGATAAGGCAACAAATATCCACAAATATGGGTGATCGGCACCGCCGCCCCCGTCTGGCACATCATAGTTTATTTGGCGAGCTGTTGAAGCAAAATGTGTGGTGACGGATTTAGAGTACGCAGTGTCACCAACCCATATCATCCCGAGGGTGTCGCAAGAGGCAAATCATCTAGCCACAAGAGAAGGAAAACTTGATACAAACCCTGTGCCAACCCGTCTTGCCAGCGTGGCACAGTAGGCTAATTCCCTCCATGAATTTGGAGGAGGCCTGACTCTGTAGTGGGCCATTTATGTTTCACATGAATTCAATATCAGTTAAGAGGTATGACGCCTTATAAAAGTTTCCCTTTTGTTGGGGTTTCAAACAAGTCTGTTGATAAAACAACCCACATTTATTTTGTCAGCTGGCAACACTACGATCAGCGAGTTAAATATTTTGCGCACGACAGGCGAACCCATCTGGCCCGGTCCCGGCCCGAATTTACGTAAATATTAGTTAAATAATAGAAGAGACGGTTTAAGATACAAATTCGCGTGTTTCGACTGTCGATACAAAGGGGTTGAGGAGCTCTAGTGGGGAGTCGTGTCGATAAAGAGTTATCGATTTTCAAAATAACTTGCTTTATTCAAATCGTAAAAGTGCGTTGTTAATTACTTTGGATTGGTTCCTTCGATGCGTTTGATTGGTTGGCTGCTTGTATTGGGTTGAGAACGCGGCTGCCGCTCGTCATGTATAGGACATAGTTCTTAACACAAATACTTAATTTGAAAAAATTCAGGCGCCACTGTAAAAGCTTTATATCAGGCGAGTGTAACTCTAACAACGTGTGGTGACGGATTTAGAATATCACCACCCCATCTCCTCCCGTGGGTGTCGTAAAAGGCGACTAAGGGAAAAATTACAGACGTTGGGCAGCAGCAACGTCTGGTCGTACATCTTAAATACGACTGCGATCCCCAACCCGCTTGCCCAGCGTGGGGATTATGGGCAATTCCCCCCTAATGATGGACACAACAAAAAGATGGCCCCCAGTTCCCGGCAGCCCCGCTATTCCTGGTCATCTAGGTAGCGGCCACGGTAACGGCGGGGCAAGGGGTGCGAAGAATCCCCGGGTTACATCTGGCTACCTAAAACACCTGACCCTGGCTACGTACAACGGACGTACTCTGAGGCTTGACGAACATCTAGCGCAGTTGGAAGTGGAGCTGGAGAACATCAGGTGGCATATTCTGGGTCTTTGCGAAGTCCGTAGAGAGGGAGAGGACACCATAACCCTAGAATCTGGCCACCTGATGTACTTCCGCGAAGGACAGCAGAAGTCGCAGGGTGGCATAGGGTTTCTTGTCAACAAAGCCCTCTCTAACAATGTTGAAGAAATCTCCAGTGTGTCGACGAGGGTAGCGTACCTGATTCTTCGGCTATCGAAACGATATAGCATGAAGATCATTCAGGTTTACGCACCGACCTCGGCACATTCGGATGATGAAGTTGAGAATATGTTTGAGGACATCTCAAGGGCCTTACACAACACCACCAAGGCCCACTTTAACATTGTTATGGGGGACTTTAACGGCAAGGTAGGTGCTCAGATTGGTGGTGAATCCCGAGTGGGACCCCATGGTTATGGGAGTAGAAATCACAGGGGGCAAATGCTTGTCGACTTCCTAGAGAAAGAGGGGCTCTACTTGATGAACTCTTTCTTCAAGAAGAAGCCCCACAGGAAGTGGACTTGGCAAAGCCCCGATACTGTGACCAAAAATGAGATCGACTTCATCATGACGGACAGGAAGCATATATTCAGAGACGTCTCGGTGATCAACAGGTTTAATACCGGTTCTGATCACCGACTTGTCCGAGGCTCTCTGAATATCGACTTAAAGCTCGAAAGAAACCGTCTGATGAAGTCCACGCTCCGACCGAACCCACTCCAAATCATGGCAGGAACCGAAGCGTTCCAGGATATACTGGGCGCTAGATTTGCTGCCATAGAGCCTACCGATGACGTTGACGAGACCCTGCAAAACATCTTGGATACACTGAGAGGCGAGGGCATCAAACTTTGTAGAACGCAGCGTAAAGGCACGAAGTCCAAACTCTCGGACGAGACTCTACGGCTTATGACAGAAAGACGGGAAACCACACATGCCACTTCGTCAGACATGGCAAATCTCAACCGGAAAATCGCTAAAATGACACGACGTGACCTTCGGAGCTCCAATACCCGCCTCATATTAGAGGCAATTGAGCGAAACCGAGGGTCTAAGGTGTTCATTAAGCAGCTTGGGAGGAGCCACCTGACGAAGCTCACAACACGCGATGGCAAAACCGTTTTGTCTAAGCCGGAGATTCTTGCCGAGATCGAAGACTTCTATGGCCGGCTTTATGCTGCACATGCAACTCGCCCCCAATGTTCAATCCAGGATGGAAGAGCCACCCTGGTCCGCCACTACACCGACGAACTGCCCGATATCAGCCAAGACGAAATCGTGCTGGCTCTTAAGCAACTTAAAAATGGAAAGGCCCCCGGTGAAGACGGAGTTACTTCAGAACTTCTGAAGGCAGGAGGGATTCCTGTCATACAGGAACTACAAAAACTCTTTAACTCCGTCATTCACTGCGGGAGAACTCCTAAGGCGTGGAGCAGGAGTTTGGTGGTGCTGTTTTTTAAGAAGGGTGATACCACGCTTCTTAAAAATTACAGACCCATCTCACTCCTGAGCCACGTCTATAAGTTGTTTTCAAGGGTCATTGCGAACCGTCTCGCCATAAGGCTCGATGAATTTCAGCCTCCGGAACAGGCCGGGTTTCGTAGGGGTTATAGCACCATAGACCACATCCACACAGTGAGGCAAATTATACAGAAGTCCGAAGAGTATAATCGGCCCCTGTGTCTAGCTTTTGTGGACTATGAGAAAGCTTTTGACTCCGTCGAAGCCTGGGCTGTTCTTGAATCCCTTCAGCGATGCCAAGTGGACTATCGTTACATCCAAGTCTTGAGATGTCTGTACGATGAGGCCTCTATGTGTGTCCAAGTACAGGACCAGCGTACTAAACCCATCCAACTGAGCCGCGGAGTGAGACAGGGGGATGTAATATCCCCGAAACTGTTCGCAAGCGCTTTGGAGGATGTGTTTAAGACGCTGGACTGGAAAGATAAGGGCATTAACATAAATGGCCAGTACATCTCACACTTGAGATTTGCAGATGACATAGTCCTAATGGCGGAGTCGTTGGAGGAGCTGCAACAGATGCTGACCAGCTTAGCATCAGCCTCGCGACGGGTGGGTCTCGGCATGAATTTGGATAAAACCAAAATCATGATAAATGATCATAAATGATTCATCCGAGACCTATCGTTGTGAATGGCCGTCTTGTTGAAGCTGTTTCAGAATATACATACCTCGGGCAAATTTTGCAATAAGGTAGAAACAGCTTCGACAGGGAGGCCAAGAGGAGGATCCAGCTGGGCTGGGCAGCATTTGGAAAACTTCGTCGGGTCTTCTCGTCGCCCATCCCGCAGAGTTTGAAAACGAAAGTTTTCGAACAGTGCGTCCTACCCGTCATGACCTACGGCGCCGAGACGTGGACACTCACGGTGAGACTAGTCCACCAATTTAAAGTCGCTCAGCGTGCTATGGAGCGAGCTATGCTTGGAGTTTCTCTGAAAGATAGGCTCCGTAACGAGACTATCCGACAGAGAACCAAGGTCACCGACATAGCTCAGAGAATTAGCAGACTGAAGTGGCAGTGGGCTGGTCATATCTGTAGAAGAACCGACAACCGCTGGGGTAGACGAGTTCTTGAGTGGAGACCGCGAATCGGCAAGCGTAGTGTGGGACGGCCCTCTGCTAAATGGAGCGACGATTTGCGAAAGGTTGCGGGCAGCAGCTGGATGCGTCAAGCTGAAGACAGGGCGCTATGGCGCTCTTTAGGGGAGGCCTATGTCCAGCAGTGGACTAATGTGGGCTGATGATGATGATGATGATGTAACTCTAACATAGCTACCAACAGTTAGGAATGTTGTAGAGAACACCTGGAAAAATCGCTGTAGTTTCCCAGACGACAGAAAGAAGATGTATTGATTTCACGATGGGGAGTTTAGGAATCACAGAATGTTATAAGTTGGACGTGTCTGTATGTGACGTCATACATTCCGGAAGGGTGGGTCTATTCTTACTCCGGTTTGAAAGGCGTGTTAATCTCTTTTCTAGTAGGAAACTTTCAACCCAACTCATATAATAATTCCGAAAGAGACAGAAGAACTATTCATTTCGTCTTATGCAGCGATCTGTAAATGTAAGCAATATGTATTTATAAACTATCTTACCTACTTTGAACTCAAGGCAGGTGAAGTCCCCTCAGTCTTCGGGTAAATAACAGTTAATTTTACTATTTAAATAAACGAGTCACCTACACTAAGCCTACCTACTAACCTAAACCCGAACACAATTTATACGTATCTCAGGCGTATCAGCAACCCATAAAACCACAAGACTTGACTCCTTGACAGGATCTAGTAGTAAATACCAGTTAGCAATGGCAAGTACACGTTGGTATGCGAGTGGGAAAGTGGGCCTCGCGATAGCCAGTCGCCGCTAAACACTGTTTAGTATAATTACAGTAAACAGCTATAATTACAACCAAAAAACCTGATGGCCGTGAGCAATGATTAAATCATCAATTGCGCGCAATCATTTAAGCGTCAGCCCTCCGAAACATGCGTCGGTTGGGAAACAGATTTTGATAGGCGAAATATTGGTATAATTATCTGGCATACATTTTGTCAATTTTCATGATCATTTGCAAGATCACATTTGCTTTAACAGCCACCCGTTCTTCGGGCTACGGGGCTTCTCCGCGTCTGTCACTTCAACTCTTCTATCCTCCGAGCTATGTCGTTTCTATCACGCAGAGTAACTCCGAACCCCGGTCTCTATTGTTGCTCGTCGAGTGACTCAGCGAGATTAGGCTCATAAACATTAGCCGACTAGCTACCCGTTTAGTTCAGGAACACAATACCAGCCTTGGGTGGTGGTATTAGGCTGCGCTATCTGTAAAGTGGGATTCCTTCTGCAGCCGGGCGGCTGCCTAGCTTGAGATGACACCCTTTTAATGATAATCGTAGATAGGTGTCCATTTGTAAAATTAATATTGTATCATCACTACATAGTATAAAACAAAGTCGCATTCTTCTGTCCGTCCCTATGTATGCATAAATCTTTAAAACTACGCAACGGATTTTGAAGCGGTTTTTTTTAATAGATAGTGTGATTCAAAGGGGAGGTTTATATGTATAACCCACCCCCGCTTTGCACGGGCGAAGCCGGGGCGGGCCACTAGTTAAAAATATTACACTCGTTTTATTACTCTAAAACCAGGCATTGATTGCAAATAGGGCACGTCTGCCTATTGCCTCTGTGGGATTGATGTAATCAGATATGCGAGCGTCACCTTAGGCGGCGCGTGTGACCCAATGCCCGCGTGGGCACTAACCAATAGTGGTGCAACCGCAGAGACCTGTTTCCGCAACAGTAGACTATTGTGATCCACTTTTTGAAAAGTATAACATTATTATAGAATGAGAGCTCATTAGTATTTGGTCGCTATCTAAATGACAGCCGCCATTCTGCCGTCCGCGTGCACTGATACTGCAAAGTGTCTGAAACGTTGGGATTTAAATAAAATAACACGAACCGAACCGTTAAAACTTCGTTATTAAAATAGAATTCCATGACGGTTATAATACTGGTTGCATTTTGGTCTTCAATAACCAAAACACACGTTGTTGTTTTCATTAAAGTTAATAATTATCTTAATTTAGTTACACGGAAGGTTCTACAAGGCTCTCACTGGGCCGGACGTAGACCAACTCGCTTCTGTGGCTTGGCTACGCTTCAGTAACCTCTTCGGGGAGACTGAAGGGTTTGCCTGTGCAATTATGGACGAAGTTATCATGACGAATAACTACCGGAGACATATCCTAAAGGATGGGACTGCCGACATTTGTCGAGCCTGTCATCGTCCAGGAGAGTCCATTAGGCATATCGTCTCTGGCTGTTCTCGTCTTGCTAACGGAGAATACTTGCACAGACACAACCAAGTGGCCAAGATAGTCCATCAACAACTGGCCCTTAAATATAGTCTTGTGGATACTGAAGTGCCCTACTACCAATACCAGCCTGCGGCAGTTCTCGACAATGGTCATGTCACGCTCTACTGGGATCGATCAATTATCACTGACAGGACTATTCCCGCTAATAAGCCTGATATAGTGATAATTGACCGATTGGCGAGCCGGGCAATGCTTGTTGACGTCACTATCCCGCATGACGAGAACCTCGTTAAAGCCGAAAATGAGAAACTCACCAAGTATCTCGATTTGGCACACGAGGTTACCGCAATGTGGCATGTTGATTCAACAATCATTGTGCCGATAGTCGTTTCAGTAAACGGTCTTATTGCGAAGAGTTTCGACCAACATCTCAAGAAACTCTCGCTGAGTTGCTGGATTAAGGGCCTGATACAAAAGGCAGTCATCCTGGATTCGGCAAGGATCGTGAGGAGGTTCCTCTCTCTGGAGCCCTGAACCGTCGGTAGCTTAGGTCATCGACCTCGTTGTCGACGGGTTTTCTATTGTTTTATATATATTTTTTGTATAACAATGTTTTTTTAAGAATATATGTAAAAAAATATGAAATAAAAAGATATACTGAGAAAATCTTAATTTAATCTCTTGTCAGCTCGTTGCAATTTCTTTACTTTTTTTATTCTTCAGTTTTTATTTCATGTTGTTTGATTTTTTAGAATGTTTAATAGTATTAGTTTGTTTTGTCTTTTAGAATACATTCTTTTTAGTTATTAGGTTATATTATCGATAATGTACTGTGTCCCACCCCTAGGCCGTACCGCCGCGGCCCGCCATGTAGGTCGCATAAAAATAACATTCGCGCTCCGCACATGTGCTCCAATATGGAGTAGCGACGCACAACCCTTGGGCTAGAGCCCAACAACCACCCTCTCCTTGCATTGGTTGCAGAACCTAGTGCCAGTGATCTAACTATTTCCGATTGTTGCTATGTAACAACTAAAAACGTACGCGCACTTTACCCGTGTGGAGATGGGTCAGAAGAATACACTTCCCCACAGCATGAGAAATAATGCGCGTTGTAAAAGTCAACAAAACCCAGCACGCTTGGTGGTAGGATCTAATGGTTCGACCGGCTAGCTTTTCGTACCACCCTCACATCTAAGTCAGCGCCAAGCAGTTTTACCAGCCGGTGCTGGACAGGGCATTTCCTTGAATTGCCTGCTCTATCTTAGACCCTGGCGTTGCTTTCCATCACGCAAGCCTAGGGCAAAGGCATTCAAGCCACTGATAGAAAAAAATACTGTTAACTAATAATAACTCAAAGTTAACACTTGTTCGTTACATCGGTTATGGATCGCCGGTGCCTGTGGTAGGTCGGATGTGTCGCACTCAAACTCAAAAGGAACTTTATTTACGTAGGTTTTATCACAAAACTCTTTTAGATCGTCATGATTAAAATTACTATTATCATCTTCCGGCCCCTGTCGCGCTAGGTGGTAGTCTCCATACTCACCTTTCATACGCAATTCTCACACGCAACTCACACGCAAACTCCACATTCATGCTGACCGACACTGCCATCGGTTCGGAAAGCTGCTTCAGCGCTTTCACAGCGCTATCAGCTACGGGAATCTTCCGGTGTTGCAGCGTCTTTAGCTGCAGGAGACCGCTTACATTCGTAAGTCCGCGCGAAAATTTATGGCGGGTCTGAATGTAGCCGCATTACGATGCGCACAACACAAAATCAGGTATCAGCGGGGCGGGGAGGCAGGGCACGTCTTCCACCCGCAAGCGTCCTCGCCACCCGCGTGTCAGTGTGAGTGAGCTACGTTCGTATTGGTGATGAAATGTACGATGCGCAAGTTCGTACCCACGGCTACATTCAGAGCGGCCATAAAGATTGGCGCGGACTCTACCACAAAGATTGGCGGTTGTGCGATCTCGCAGCCGCTCCTCCGTCTCCTGCGTCGGCCGCAATTCCCGTCACGTCGCTGCGCCGCGTTTTATTGTATATTTATGCTAAGCGCTTGATTTGTAAGCTGGCGCTACTGTTTCGCTGTACTGGCACTCATCTGGCGCGGATCGATTGGAAACTAAGGCTGATGCGTGCTATATACACTTAGAAACCTTGTTGTTTATGCGTCTAAGCGTCGCCTTTGGATCGGTCTGGGTTCGATTCCGGAGTCGGGTGCTGTCTTTGTGAAGTCATGGTTTTGAAGAGCCTCTTAATATAGTTATACCTAGAACAGAAGAAGTATATTTGTATGTAAAAGTAGTATTTAGAATATAATTGTCATTATCCTAAGGACTCGGAGGAGGCGACTAAAGGAACGCTAGATGCAAGCAACCTAGGCGCAAGACAAGGTAAAATATTTTCCCATGAAGGTGAACGACTCCGTTCAGGACCCGCGGGCAGGCCTGTGTTCAAAAGTACTTCTTTTGACTGAAAGGAAATGATAAGGAACAATCAATAATAAATAATTATGACACGGGTCTTAATCGCGGAAATATTTTGAAGGTAAATAACCCACGCCGAAACGTCAGGCAGTATAAGGTATTTACCTTCAAAATATTTCCGCGATTAAGACCCGTGTCATAATTATTTAAAATGTGTGAAAATCGCGTTAGTCTAAAAACTTTAATCAATAATAAATACAAAGGGCAGTTCGTTCACCCGCAAAATTTAAATTTATCATTTAAAATTCTAGAAACGCCAGGCTCTGCCAGATGCTAGCATATGCATTTTTGGATGAAAATCTGCATAGCTGCCAGATTTTCATCAAAAAATACTACGCGGCGCCTCCTTTAGAGCAAGATTACACATTATTGTCCCCTGCATTAAGGTGTATAATTGTATCGCTGTGCGTGTTAATTAAAAAGAAAAAACTTCAGACGCTACTATAAATCGTCTAACTCAAAACAACCCTCTTTGTCGAGTACGTATTAAAACAGAGTTACTTTACCTTTCGTAATAAAGAATTCTAGAAATATTCTCAAGTAATGTTTAATTCTTAAATTGAACACAATTAAATGAGAAAACAATGAACGGCATTCCTCTTCGAGAGCTGCAAAAATAATGGCCACTCGACGCTTTTACCGAAACTTAATTTTCGTCTGGCAGCACCGAGCGCTCCGTTCAGAAATTGAGCTAATTGCGAGCGGGAATCACGTCGAGAGGATTTCCGAACGGCAAAAGAAAGATGGCGACTTTCCTTTTTAATTATTCGCTTCCATCGGCTTTGTGTGTGAGGGACGATTGAATTCCTATTTTTAATTCCTGACAAAAATATCCGTAGGCTGTCGTATCCGCAGACACCTAGATTCCGCATAATTTAGGCACTAGTAGAAAGAAACAACGGCAATCCCACATCTCGCTACCGAAATTTACAGAACACATGGATAAGAAATATGAAGTCAAAGTCAAAGTCAAATAATTTATTTTGCATAGGACACAATGGACACTTACAAATTGTCAACATATTAATAAAATTTTATACAATGCAAAGTAATATTCTTTACCACCAGTTCGGAACGCGACCACTGCTGAGAAGAACTGGCAAGAAACTCAGAGGGCTTGTCATTTTTTCTTTTTTATTACTTTGCGGTCCTATTCATAATCTAATATGTATATATTTACCCAACAAATTCCTTAAAACAAACTGTTCAATCGAATCTGGAAGGCGTCAGCTGAAATCTGAATATTAAAACAAAACAAAACAAACTTTAATGAAATAAAATAAAATCTTCCTTGGTCCAGTGAGCCGACCAACCCCAAACAGCAGCACCTGTTCACAAGTATAACGCATGTGACAGCCATCGGTCTCCTCAACCATATTAAAGGGAAGTGACCGACCCGTCACACGTCGCTACCGCTGCTCAGAGTATTTTAGTGAGCATGACAACTCACAAAACCGAGGCCGATCACCGATAAAGCAATAAAAAGTAAAGCTCGAAAAAAATCAGTTCCAGCAAGACTGCAGTTTCAGATCCAAAGATACATTTGTTCGTATATGTATTCATAGTATTTGAGCTCAGCAGCTCAATCCCAAGCTACCGGGTCATTTAAATAGTCTGTAATACTATAGTAGGCTTTCTTACAAAGTTGAAATTTTATAAGCTTTTTGAATTTATTAATTGGAAGTTCTCTTAACTTCGTAGGGATTTTATTGTAGAAGCGAATACATTGACCTACGAATGAGTTACTAATTCTATGGAGACGAGTAGCATGTAGAACAAGATTACTTTTATTCCTAGTATTAACAGAGTGAGTATCACTTAATTTATTGAATTTTACGACATTCTTACGAACATACATTATGTTTTCGTAGATGTATTGGGCAGCTACAGTAAGAATGCCCATCTCTTTAAACTTGTCTCTAAGGGATGTCCTGGGAGCTAGGTTATAAATGGCTCGTACTGCTCGTTTCTGGAGAACAAATATTGTATCTATGTCTGCAGAGCATCCCCAGAGTAATATACCGTAAGACATAATACTATGGAAGTAGCTGAAATAGACTATTCTGGCTGTAGCAACGTCACTTAACTGCCTAATTTTTTTAACAGCGTACGCTGCCGAACTTAGCCTGCTTGCCAGTTTGTTAATATGAGGTTTCCACTGTAATTTTGTATCTAAGGTAATACCCAAAAAGACAGTAGAATCCACAGGCTCCAAATCTGCTCCGTTTAATTGAACATTGGTTGCCAAGTGCTTTACATTAGGTGTAGAAAACTTTAAAAATTTAGTTTTATTGCTATTAAGTAGCAAATTGTTAGTGTTAAACCAATGAACAACTTTGGACAGTGCGTTGTTCACATCGTCATAATCTCTGAGCTGTCTTTTCACCTTAAATAATAGTGAAGTGTCATCCGCGAACAACACAATGTCATGACCATCTTGAGCATAAAATGGTAAGTCGTTAATATAAATAAGGAACAGAAATGGACCGAGAATAGAGCCCTGCGGGACACCAATGGTTACAGCAGAGCCTTGAGAACGCTTACCATTGACCTCAACCATCTGGACTCTATTACTCAGGTAGGAATCGAGCAAGGCAAGAGCTTTACCCCTAACACCGTAATGGTGGAGCTTCCTGACCAGAATATTATGATGAACACAGTCAAACGCCTTGGAAAGATCACAGAAAATGCCGAGAGCATCTTGTTTACCCTCCCAGGCCTCGAATATGTGTTTCATCAATTCGATTCCTGCATGTAATGTCGACAAATTTTTAGTAAAACCAAATTGTTTAAGGTGAAGCAGTTGATTGTTGTTAAAGAAAGTTGAAATTTGGGATAAAATAACTTTTTCAAATATCTTACTTAACGCTGGAAGCACCGATATAGGCCGAAAGTTTGACGGGTCATCAGCGCTGCCAGCCTTAAATAAGGGTATAACTTTACTGAGTTTCATCTGGTCAGGAAAAACTCCACTTACAACACAATTATTAAAAATAATAGCTAAACTGGGAGCAATGATCTCGATAACTGAAGAAGTTAAATATACAGATATTCCCCATAAGTCAGGAGTCTTTTTCATATTTAAGCTTTTAAAGGCAGTAATAATATCCTTATATGTTACTGGCAAAAAATTAAAAGTATTCTTACATGATGCAACACTCTGTTTTAAGATCGACTCAGCTAAACTCGGAGATGCGTCCAGAGCTTTGGTTGTTAATAAAGGAATATTAGTAAAAAACGATTCAAACTCTGTCGCTACCTCTAAGTCTGACTTCACAGATCGATCATTAATTTTTAAATGAAAATCAGTTTTCTGAACTTTCTTATTGCCGGTTTCAGTATTTATTATATTCCAAGTCATTTTTATTTTGTCATCGGCATTTTGCAATTTCCTTTTTAAAAATAAAGCCTTTGCACAAATACACACTTTTTTAAATGTTTTAGAATACATTTTAACATATTCTAGAAAAGAAGCACAGTGGTTGTGTTTCTTTTGGTCATACAATTCAAATAACCGTCTCCTACTTTTGTATATACCAGGTGTTGCCCAATCATTAAAAACGACTCGGTCACCGATCGTAGCAGTCTTAGGTTTAAACACCCTTTTAAATTCTCTATTAAAACATTTAAAAAACGTATTGTATAGCTCGTTCGGTACGGAATCATTTTGATGAGGCAACACCGGCAGTGTGTCTAGAAGGTTATTCTTAAAATACTCTATGCGCTTGGAATTAACGGGAATAAAAGTAATGCTTCTCTTTTGCACTGGTAAAGGTTTCATAGGAAGTACGGCAAGCTGGCCACAGTGGTCAGAGTCTAAAGCACTAATTACTGCTTTATAGGTAGGTTTTATGTTGCAAAAGATATTATCAATGCATGTGGCACTTGTGGCAGTAATCCTAGTGGGCTCTAGAAAAATGTTACACAGGTTGTGAGATTTAAATAACGAAATGATTTTATCAGTTACAGAACATTTTTCCAGTAAGTTAATATTGAAGTCTCCACAGATAACAATTGTTTTGTTAGATGAAGAAATTTTATACAGTATATCTTCCATAACACTTTCAAATAGGTTGTAACATGCACAAGGAGGTCTGTATACGCTCAATACAATGAACTGCTCAAGCTCAATACTCGCAATCTCAATAACTCGCTCAACAGAGAGACTCACAATATCTGTACGCTGTTTAAATTTTAAATTATTACGAATTATTATTAGAGAGCCTCCATGGATCATATTTGTTCTGCTGAACGAGCTAGCAACCTGGTGATTAGTGAAGTTAAACATTAATTCATGATGTTTAAGCCAGTGTTCAGTAATACATAATACATCTATATTGTTACAAGTCAGATATAAATCAATTTCCAATTCCTTATTTAATATCCCTTGAATGTTCTGATGGACGAGGTTGAAACATTGTAATTCAGAATCATATTGGGGTTGTTTACAGCGTTGTTTGTTCATACTCATGCAAGAGTTAATCTCTTTTGTCTTACCATCTAATTTAAATAACGCAAAATGTCATTATGTGAATGTAAAGGTTCACCACCACCATTGCGAGCAATAGTGGATTTGTCCACAGGCTCAATAAAGCCTGATGCTAATTTAGCCAAGTTCTTGGCTGATAAGTCAATATAAAATGATAGCGAATCAGCTATCTGTCTCTTATAATATAAAGATAAATGATATTTATCATTTGTCAATAAAAAAGGTTTCTTTAAATAATTATTTAAGTCAATTAGATGACATGTTTCACATGTTTTTGTCATATTGGTTTGATACATTAAATTATATAATGTAGTATTAAGCTTAAACCTAATATCATTTTCCGCCTGTGACAAACTGCTGCTGTAGGGTAATGTAAACATAACAGTTTTCATTACATTTTGTAGTTGTGATAAACAGTCATGATAAGCAATTAGTTGTTTTTTGCTTACAGTACCCCTATTCCCTATAAAAATAACTATAATTGTATTGGGACTGAAATTGTATTGTAATATTGTCTCCATAATTCTTTGATAAGGCCAGTCCGGATAGCACAGATTACATACAGAAAAGTCCTTGTTATTACAGGCCATTAATGATGCTATATTTTTTCCAATCTCGTCACTAAATATAACAATATTTTTTCTACTAGATAAATTGACATTACAATTCTTTGATGAGTTCCCAGTACAAGGTATGGTACCACAGAGCAATGAGGGTGCGGGGGCTGAAGACGGGTGAGCTGGTGAGCCTCCATTGTCAAGATCTTGTCCATTGTTGCAGGTGTTGCTCACAACAAGCTCGTTCATCGCAAGCACATATTCCCTCATCTGCACCTGGGAACTCTCATATTTATTACACATTAAACTTAACTTATTTTGAAGATTTTCCATATCTTGTTTTAAACCCTTAGTGTCATTTTTATATTTATCCCTCAAGGAATTTAATTTTGAAGAATATATATCTAGCGTGTCAATTAGTTTCAAACGTTCTTTATTTAGTTTCACATTTTTAATAAAGAATTTATGCTTTTTAACTAGTTTTTGAATTGATGATTACAGTGGAATAGGCGCCGCGTTCGGCAGGCGTCTCGTCTAAAAAATTAATCATGCCTTTGCGCCTAAATGTCTAAGACGGCCTGTTTGGCTGCAACCCCTGTCTAGAAATAAGGAATGAATTAGATTTAGTTATGTTAGATCGAAATTAGAAAGATATTTTTAATACAGTTGCTCAAAAAGTGGCATATTGCAGGGACGTATAGCGTTCGGGAAGTGGGCTATTACACACGCGTGCTTTTTCTTTACCATTCCCGCACTAGTGCGTTTTCTTTCCCGACTGTCAAAATAATGTATATTATAAGGAAAAACCAACCATGAAGTTTTTACTAAAAAATCATAGTTATAATACAAGTTTTTATGATTCATATATTACGTATATTTATAAAAAGAAACTATTTACTCATTTGTTTCAATATCAGATTTAATTATTTGATTGAATGAGTTAGGTTAGGTTTTATTTCATTAAATTTCATTTTCATTTCATATCAATAAAAAAATTCTACTGAAGACTTGGCTGTGTGGGCATAGTTGCTTTTGCCTACTAGAATGGGTGAAGAAAAAAATCTCTGCTTATATTCTACGGTTGGCGCCATTTTTGTTTATAAGTCATAAATGATCAGTTAGTTGAGTTTATTGTGTTTTTATTGTTTTATTAAATTGCTTCATTTTTTCGCAACTGTATTAAAAATAGTCGTTCAGTACACGTGCGGAACCGTCATTGCAACTTGTTCCGACTGTCAACACTCGCCTTCGGCTGCGCCTCGGCTCGGATAGACATTTGTCGGAACTCTTTGCAATGACAGCCTTTCCGCACTTGTAATGAAATATACTATTAGGGAATACTTTGGGTTTGTAGCGACCAACATGCTACATACTTTAAATAATTTACCCAAAAATCTAAACTAATTACATCAAGAAATATCGTCTACAAATGCGAGACCTGTATTCTACCAGTTCTTACTTATGGCTGTGAAACTTGGTCACTAACACTTCACCACAGGGAAAGGCTAGCAAAATGCCAACGTGCCATGGAAAGAAGCATGCTAGGGTTAAAAATCAAAGACAGAGTCAGGAATGTAGACATAAGAACAAGAACAAAACTCACAGACATTCTTACCCGGATAGACATCCAAAAATGGAGATGGACTGGACATTTGCTACGCCACCCCAATAACAAATGGAGCAAGCAAGTCACCCTCTGGCAACCAAAAGTCGGCAAAAGAAGTAGGGGCCGTCAAGTCAGGAGATGGGAAGATGACTTGAAGCAGACAGCGGGGCCATTCTGGTTAAGAGTAGCAAGGGACAGGATCCACTGGAAGGAATTGGAGGAGGCCTATGCCAAAAGGCACACCGAACTTAGGGACTTCTTGTAAACCCTAGTTTAGGAATAAAAGGCTATTATTATTATTATTATTAGGGAATACTTTGGGTTTGTAGCGACCAACATGCTACATACTTTAAATAATTTACCCAAAAATCTAAACTAATTACATCAAGAAATATCGTCTACAAATGCGAGAAAATAACAGTTAAGATTTCCCCGACTACAACTATCGGGGGATAGGCGCTGCGACCCCTAGCCAGACTACCACCTCGTCTGGCTGGATAATCACCCCTTTGCGCCTAAAGGTTCAATAATAGAATAGATTTCTCATTAATTACCCATGCACAGGCAGTCGTCATTTTTGCTATAGGTATCAAAGTACTTCTGTATAGATTTTGTAGAGATGTCACAGTAACACACATACAGAGACACCACTCACGATTCACGTCAACATACTTATATGTATTACATTCTCCGCTTCCTATGAAACACTGCAAGAAATAAATTTAAGAATGATGTATCTAAGTCACAAAAGAGCACGCACACAGGCACGACACCCCGCATGTGTGCGTATTACCATAACTGATACGTATGCCAGTGCCAATAATAAGCGGACTCATCGCCGTGGCGACAATTACGGGCCAGGGCCGCATATCGGCGCAGGAAGCGGCCCCGGGCCACGCATTACGGCCTCACCGACGATAACAGATAGGACCCAAACAAATATCAACCAACTAATTTGGCGCTATGAACGAAAAACCTAGACATTTGTGCTGAGCGATCATCGCCATCATCCCAGCCGATAAAGGACCCACCCAATGCTCAGGTGAGCCTCCTCCAAATTCCTAGAGGGAAATGGGTTTACAATAATCTTCCTTGTCTTGTGGCTAGATTGTGGCTAGTGCATTGCTTTAGTCGCCTCTCACGACACCGTCAGGATAGAATGGGTTGGTGCCACCGTGAATTCTAAATCCGTCACTACACGGACAAATGTGAAAGTGACTGTGCGGCTATTAATCCTATATTATTCATCAATTTGAAATATCCAAATATTATAATATTATCTCATTGAAAACTCAGGCAGCGACATATAGTAGTAACTAGCGACCCGCCCCGGCTCCGCACGGGTGCAATGATGAACCTCTAAATTTATCAGTGCTTCTCTATAATATTATGGACGTATTATACACATGTATAAACCATCCTCTTGAATCACTCTATCTATAAAAAAACCGCTTCAAAATCCGTTGCGTAGTTTTAAAGATTTAAGCATACATATGGACGGACAGACGACAGCGACTTTGTTTTTATTATGTAGTGATAGTGCAGTTATAGTGACAGTGATGATAATGATGATGACAGTGATAGTGATGATGAAGTACACTAATCCAATTAAAAGTTACTTCATTATGCAACCGTTGACCAATTTTTAAGTGTACTCTTGTTAAGTAGTCTAGTTGCTTGTTCCAAAAAGTAGATCCTATGGAGAAGTACAGGCAAGAAACTCCATGGACACTCGTTTTATCATATTTTCTGTACAGCCATCCAGCTCTAGGCAACGTTCAACAAATTATGAACTAAACCAATCAATAACTAAACATATTAGAACCCCTTCGCTCGTTTCTCCTTGACCTTCCTCCTCTGTATAAGCAAACAATGGCGGTTGCTCCTTCGCTGCGAGCGGCGAAATAATTATTCGCAGGCGATTTGCCAAATGAGGAAAAACTGAGCGAAACTGTATTTGCTTGTAGGGATGGGACAACGCGTCGATTCGATACATATCTGCATTCTGTAAGACCATCATTTGCTTTAGGCCGGAGCCTGTCCGATATTGCGGAATGCAATTAATCTGCTAGTTAAGAAAGATGTTAGATCCATCATTTGCTACTCCTGACCTCCTCCGGCAGAGGAAGCAGATCACTTAGCCGCAAGAGAAGGAAAACTTGATACAAACCCTGTGCCAACCCGTCTTGCCAGCGTGGCACAGTAGGCTAAATTCCCTCAATGGATTTGGAGGAGGCCCAACTCAGTAGTGGGTCATTTATGGGCTGAAACGACGACGACGACCTCATCCGTATTTTAGGTAAAGACTAGGTGGACGGACGACCTTATAAAGGTCGCTGGGAGTCCGGGCAGTCCTAATCGAACCGGGTTACACTGGCACACGAACGCACTACGGATAGTAACATTTTAATCGACTTCAAAACCAATAAACAACTATTTGAAGTCGGTGCCACAATAAAAAAATCCAAAATTAAAGAATTTTCCAAATCAGTTCATAAAAAACGGGGATCATCGGTGAAAAAAGTAATTAAAAAAATACACTGATCAAATCGGAAGCGCGTAAAGCGGCTTTCTTCCGGTTCGAGATTAAAACTAAAAAAAAAACTAAAATAATACGCTTTTATAGAAAATCGAACTAAATGATTTTATTGTAAAAAGTACAATAAAATCATTTTTTCTGACACTATTTTTAATTCAAATTCATTTATTTATTTTTTAGTTGAAATGCTAAATAATCACAAAAACATATAGCAACAGCTTTATGATATTTACATTTAAGACCGGTGTTCCACCTTGAATACCGTTATTATTATTATTCTATGAATGATAACGGGTCAAAATGTTTAAAATATTGAATTGTCATCGGTCCTTAATGAGTATGCCAAATTTCTTGATAATCCGACGTTCTTAACTGGGTCAAAATCATGTTCAAAGATTCCGTTACATCCATACGTCTGAAGCTAATAAAATCGTATTAATATCCGCATTCGCGCCCCATCCCTACGAATTAGTGCGTTAGGAAAATGTTTTTGCAGCGAGTATTTGCGCGGCGCGTTTAGGCCGTGGCCAGGAGCTCAACTCATTACACCGCCTTTTTCCCTGCCCGGGTATTGTGGCAAATGTACCAAAACCATCGATAGAATACTCTTTTTGTTGAGTAAGAGTTGGATGGATGGTTAGGGCCATTTATAGTGTGGCATGAAATGAGGAGATATGCAGGCAAACCAGGGTCACTGACATAGCCCACAGGATTGCCAAACTTAAGTGGCAGTGGGCAGGGGCCACTTAAGTGGCAGTGGGGGGGCAGGACTGAAAGCGCAGTGCTGGTAGGCCTTCCACTCGGTGGACCGATGACCTGGTTGAGGGCGGCCCAGGACCGACCTTTATGGAAATCCTTGGGGGAGGCCTATGTTCAGCAGTGGACGTCTTTCGGCAGAAATGATGATGATGATGATTGAGGAAGTCAAGTGCCAAAAGGCAAAAACTTTAGCTTTTTAAAATTCAAAATGTACTTCGTCTTCTTTTTAATACGCTTTTATTAGCTTCGCTTGTATGTATGTATGTTTGTAACGGAATCTTTGTAACATGATTTTGACCCAGTTAAAAACGTCGGATTAACATGAAATTTGGCATACTTACTATGGACCGATGATAATTCAATATTTTAAACATTTTGACCCTTTATCATTAATAGAATAATAATAATAACGGTCATCAAGGTGGAACACCGCTCTTAGATGTAAATATCATAAAGCTATTGCTATATTTTTTAGTGATTATTTAGCAATAGATTTATGATAATTCAACTAAAAAATAAATAATAGTTTAAAAAAAACTAAAAGAATACGCTTTTATAGAAAATCGAACTAAAAAATAGAAAATAAATTTGAATTAAAAATAGTGTCAGAAAAAATGATTTTATTGTAAAAAAAGCGTGAGGTGCTTTTCAGGATATTATCAAAATAACCCTTCTATGACTAGATATTACTATCTGACTATCTGTTCATAAAATATTTAGAACTATTGATACCATGCACCCCACGCTTTTTTTTACAATAAAATCGTTTTTCTGACACTATTTTTAATTCAAATTTATTAAAATTTATTTTCTATTTTTAAGTTCGATTTTCTATAAAAGCGTATTTTTTAGTTTTTTTTTAAACTATTATTTATTTTAATCCTCTTTGACAAAGGCCAATTCATTTGCTTCGCATATGACACATTCGAATTTCTAAATTCGCAAAAACTCAGAGTTCTATTGATTTACAGTCACATACAATAATATAAACTGCTTGGACCATAAGTAATTTTAATTATTATAGTTCTATTCTCAATTTTGCCATAGACTTTAAAAATAAACAAAAGACATATGCGTGTGTGTGTCCAATACAAGGTAGTGTGCGTAATATTTTTTTATTGGTTTAATGTAATGTACAAGGACGCGGTCGGGGGCCCAAGATGGCAATTGTGCCCAGATGGACCCAGTACCCCAATAGCGTCCTCGTAACAGGGGACCATCATCTCGTGTTTCAAAAACGTCGTTCAATATGTATTTCGGAATTAAAAACGAAATCTAATGTACCCTTGCGCTCTTATTTCGTAACTTTCTTTCACTTTGTGTCCATGTCTCATAACCTATCCCAACCGCAAATAAACAAAGCCATAACTCAAGGAAAGACCGCGGCTGGCAACACCGAGCCAATAAAAAGAGATATTAAAACGGGCGGAGACCATTCATCACAAGTGTTGCCAGTAGATTGATATAAGATGCGGCGCTGCGTTTCGCGGCCAGGAGTGCGGAATCCTGTATTGCGGGGGTCATTAGGTGGACTTACTCGCAGCTTCTAGCGGATTTAAGATACATAGAGACACCACCCCGTTCCATATTGAGGGTGCAAGCCGCGACTAAAGGAATTTCAATGGGCACGGCTGTAAATTGGATCTGGGGACTAAGATCCAATTGGAGGACTAAGATCCAATCCATGAAATTGGAGCTCATGCTTGCGTGCGTGGCTTCGCTTACGTACAAAACAGACAGGCATAGAAAATAAAAATATTAGTAACGAGGCATTGTTGTCGTGTTGCAGATGCGTCGCCGGGGCTGGTGATCGGCGTGATGCAGGGCGGGGGAGGGGGGGAGACCGTCGCGGGGGGAGGGGCCCCCCTCTCCGATGCCGACCAGGCGCAGTTCGAGGCCGACAAGAGGGCCGTCTACAAGTCAGTGCTAAGCCGACGCTCATCTTCTAGTACACGATGGGTCACCCTATCCCGTCCCGGGGGTGTCTGATAAAAAGAAACCCCAGATTCCCTCTACTGCTACTAAGCCACTGCTGCGTCCGGCCTAGGTTTACGGCCTTTTAAGCATTTCCTACCTTATAAACAAAAAGAAATTCATTGCTTCTCTAATTAACAGTATTGCATATTGTCTCTGTATAGAAACAATTAACGAAGTCTTAAAAAGTTTTTGGCCATTTTCAACCTAAGTCTAATGCCTTAGGTCGCAAATGACTAAAGTCTCCCTCTACGGGGACGATGTCAATTGGTCACGTAGTAACGCGCTGGTCGTGCCTCAGACACCCGCTGTTCCCGCTGCTGGCGCTGCTGCTGGAGCGCTGCGAGGCGGCCACGGCGGGCGCGGAGTCGTCGCGCGCCGACGCCTTCGGGGCCGACGTGCGCGCCTTCGTGCAGCACACGCGCGCCGACCGCCGCCCGCTGCTGGCCGACGAGCCGGAGGTGGACGGGCTCATGATCAAGAGCATCCAGGTACACGCCTGTAGCGCTGCTGTAGCCTAAGATAGTACTCTCTGTAGTTCTGTTGCAGCATGGATGTGGGAGTGTATGTAGTTATGACGACCGACAGAAGTGTATGGAGACTACCACCAAGTGTGGGACAAGGGCCGTAAGTGATAACAGTAATTTTAAATATGACGCAGTGCTCGCACACGGTGGACCGACGACCTACTTGAGGTCGCCGGAAAGCGATGGATGCCTATGTCCAGCAGTGTACGTCTTTGGGCTAAAATTATGAAGAAATATGACGATTTATACGAGTTTTGTCAAAAACCTACGTAAATAAAGTTCCTTTTGAGTTTGAACTTGAGATAGAACCACCTTCACTTCGGCTGGCTGGGGCCTCTCGCAACCATAGTTGTAACCGCGGGTGTTCCGCTTGCAGGTGCTCCGCATCCACCTGCTGGAGCTGGAGAAGGTGCAGGAGTTGTGCCGCGACTTCTGCGGGCGGTACATCGCCTGCCTCAAGACCAAGATGCAGAGCGAGAACCTGCTGCGGACCGACTACGGCGCAGGTCGCTCTCATACACTCGTTATCTTCGACAATTTAGTCTCGCTTTGGCCTTCGGATCCACCCGGGTTCGATTCCGTGCTGGGGCAAGCGTATTTGCGTCTTTGTGCTCATCAATTGAGTGTTTGAATAGAACTGCCACGTGGTCTTAAAAGAACTGCTGAGTCAGGCCTCCTCCAGTTACATGGGGGGTAAATAGTCTTCTGTGCCACAAACGAAATTATAAGCGGTAGATTTTAACTGTTTCTTTGTACTTTTGAAGACAACTGTCATCTAGTCTCTCCCGCGGCCACGTCTGCTTCGGGAATTAAACAATGTAAAATACACGCGATGAATCCGTTAGAAGTGTACAAGTTGAAAGAAGCGCGTTGATGCCTGTGCTGATCGGAGTTGCGTGTCGTTGGCCGGCAGGTGGCGTGGAGAGCAACAACAACGTGTCCGGCTCCCCGGACCACTCCAGCACTTCCAACTCACCGCAATACCAGGTATGAAATGTACGTCATTCTGTCTCACTCTTATTCCATACGCTAGACACGTCTCGTATATTTTTATTAAAATCACTTGTACCGACGAGCATGCTACATACTTTACATAATTTACCCGAAATAGAAATATCGCCTACAAATGCGAGAATCACCAAGAAGTCCTACATCGCGATAGCGAAGTTTACAAAGCAATTCGCACGGTTAAGAAATCTCCGTCCACAGTTATTGGGGGATACACGCCGTCGTCGTCCCGGCCAGGTGTGCCACCTTGTCTGGCTGGATCCTTGACTGGATCCTTGACTGGAATATTGGATGGGTGGCTGCCGTATTAGTCCATCTCATCATCATCATCATTTCAGCCAAAAGACGTTCACTGCTGGACATAGGCCTCTCCCCCAAGGATTTCCACAAAGCCGGTCCTGGGCCGCTCTCAACCAGGTCATCGGTCCACCGTTTCCGGAACGCGGTCGCCACTCGAGGACTTTTCTGCCCCATCGGGCGTCAGTCCTGCGCGCTATGTGCCCTGCCCACTGCCACTTTAGTTTGGCAATCCTGTGGGCTATGTCGGTGACCTGGCATATAAACCTCTGAGCTGGCACTAACCGGTAGTTGGTGTAGTAAATGTGTGTCCGTCCGTGCGTGCAGTGCGCGGGCGGTGCGGCGTCGCAGTTCGCGAGTGCGTTCCCCCCCTCGGAGCCCCCCTTCGCGCCGCACCCCGCGGCCCTCGCCCCGCACCCCGCTCACCCCCCCGCGCCTGACACGCGTGAGTATACACCATCGTCGCTAATGGCGTAACAGGAAGGTTCCACCTTCTATCTAGGGCTACCCTACTGCTATAAATGGCCTCCTCCATTCTGATGGAAGGTATTCGTGATAAGACGTATTAAATTGTATAAGGGTACAAATCCCAAGAGCTTCTATTTAATGTAAATAAGTGTTGTATTGTCGTTTATGAAATGCCAGCCCACCTGGCCAGCGCCAGCGTGACACAGTAGGCTAATTGCCCTCCCTGTGATGGGAGGAGGCCCGACTCAGCAGTGGGTCATTTATGGCCTGAGGAGTAGGACTCCGATTAAGAATTTATAAAGTCACCTCCAATTCCTTCCTGAGGGTGTCGTAAAGGAAAACCTAGCCGTAGGAGAGGGAAACCTTGAAACGGAACCTGTGCCAACCCACCTGGCCAGCGTGGCACAGTAGGCTAATAACCCTCCACTCCAGGTTATTGGAGACCGTCTTTTCCGGGTTGATATAACATTTGAAAGCGACTGTGGATTACAATTTGCTCGTATAAGAAGGAGTGACTCTGATGGCGGCGCGTGTCTTGTTCCAGCGTCGCTGGTGGTGCAAGGGTCGACGCCCATCAGCCAGATCGGCGCCGGGCTGCTGCCCACGGACGCCTTCACAGGTCCTTCGACATCGTATTATGTACTTCCATAAATGGGATCGGTTCCACAACTGTGGGCCGAAGATAGGCTGTACTGATGCACAGGACTGGTTGATATTCCTTGACCAGGTCGTCGATCCACCGCGTGGGAGGTCTACCAACCGGCACCGCGCTTTCGGGCGTCAGTCCTGCGAGCCATGTGCCCTGCCCATTGCCACTTGGCCTTAGATGTACCGCCTTTGGATCAACGGGTCCCGGGTTCGACTCCGGGGCCGGGCAAGTGTCTTTGTCTAAGCCAGAGGCACTTTCTCGGAGTCTGGATGTCATTTGTGTTCGTGAATTACATGTTTGTAAATTGCCCCCGCGATACAGGTTAAATCTAGGTTAAAAAAAAAAAAATAGCATTCCGGTGGGCTATGTCGGTGACCCTGGTTCTCCTGCGTATCTCCTCATTTCTGATTGGATCTCGCAGGGAAGCTCCGAGCATAGCCCTCTCCATTGCCCTTTGGGTGACTTTGAGCCTTCTGATGGAGCCCATGGTGAGCGACCACGTCAATAGGAATTGTTTGAAAGGGGTGAATGTAGGTATGACGACTGATAGGTGTTACATAATTTTAAATATGACGATATAAAAGAATTTTGTGATGAAACCTACGTAAATAAAGTTCCTTTTGAGTTTGAGTATCATCTGTAAAAACTCATAAAATATTGTCATAAAATATTGGTCATCATGATAGAGTGAAGACTCATTTCGTATGTATACTAAACATATACTAACGCAATAACAATACAATTATGCATACAACTGGCTTCTGTTACACCTGTCTGTCCGAGCTACCCTCCGAAACTGCTGGTCCCAACTAATACATATTGCTTGTATCGAGCACCATTTGTAATAGATGTTATTTGCAGGCACGAACTCCAACAACTCGTGCTCGTCGTCGGGAGGCGCCTCCCCCCCGCCGGAGGAGGAGGACGAGGCGGGGGGCAAGAGGGGGGTGCTGCCCAGGCACGCCACGCAGGCCATGAGGGCCTGGCTCTTCCAGCACCTCGTGGTAAGCGCATGCCCGTCCCCCTACCGCTGAGACGCGCCTCCTCCAATGTATGGAGGGAATGCAGCCTACTGTGGAATTGATCATTAGTATACACATCAGACTGTGTGGTGACGGGTTTAGTATACACAATGGCACCAACCCACACCAAGAAACCCTTGCCAGCTCGGCACAGTAGGCTAATTCCCCTCCACGTTACTAGAGGAGACCCGAGTCAGTAGTGGGTCATCGATGCGCTGATGATGAATGATAACGCATGCGCAGCACCCGTACCCCACGGAGGAGGAGAAGCGGTCCCTGGCGGCGGCGACGCGCCTCACGCTGCTGCAGGTCAACAACTGGTTCATCAACGCGCGCAGGCGCATCCTGCAGCCCATGCTGGACTGCAGCGACAAACCCGGTGCGGCTCCTTGCCTTCTTGAGCTTTGGAATACATTGTGTCACCAGCCCAATTCTCCCCGAGGGTGTCGTAAAAGGGAAGCCTAGTCCCAAGAGAAGGAAAACTTGATAAGAAACCCGTCTGGCCAGTTTGGCACTGTAGGCTCATTCCCCCTCTATGTAGTTGGAGGAGGCCCGACTCAGCAGTGGGTCATTTATCGGCTGACAAGTAGAAGTGGGACGTGAAGTGGGGTGGGTTACGAGTGACGGTCACCCATCACACATCACCCATCACGCAGAGAGTGCAGAGGTGCTTGTGTCACGAACTGGACTAGATTGTATTGACAATAACTTGGGAGTTTAGACACGCAGTAACAATTCGGGTCTTCTAAGAATTGCTTTAATTGTGAACCGAAGCCTTCCAACTTCCAGTTCCATACCTGAATGAATGTTTTTTTTGACACACACATTTTTCCGTAGATAGTAAGTTAGGCTGATCCATCACGCTCTGAGGTGAAAGGCTTGATCGGGTGAAATCGGGACCTCCCGAGTGTACCCGAGCGAGAAAGAGACAGTCAGCTGCTCTTCGCTATTGTGTATAAAATTTATACGTAATAATTGTCTTTATTAATTTAATCAATCAAATCAATCTAAAAGGATTTTTAATCGAATACATTCTTGGGAATGCTTTCAAATGATCAAAGACGATTAGATAATGGAAAAATTTAAAAAGAAAAATTAAAATAATTAATCATTTAGTTTTTACCACCGGTTCGGAATGCCATTCCATAGAGATAATAGTTTTATGTTCGTAATAAAAATTATTTTGACTATTATTTGGTTTACACTGTGAGGTTACTATTATATTACGATTTTTTTTTTATTTTTCACTTCCGCCGGGGCTTCCGGAGGGCAACCCGATGTGTAATCGGTATCGCGGGGGCAGTTTTCAAACATGTAACTCACGAACACAAAAAATGGCACAGAGACTCAGAGCAAGTGCCTCTGGTTCAGACAAAGACACTTGCCCGACCCCGGAATCGAACCCGGGACCCGTTGATCCAAAGGCGGCACATCTGACCGACGAGGCAGTCAATCTGAATGTGAACCTGTTGCAGGTGGCAAGAAGAGCAAGAACGGCTCCGCAGTGAGCAAGCGGTACTGGCCGGATGCCCTCACCAACGCGCACTTCACCGCAGGTATGCCACAGACGTCTTGGCCATTTGGGTTCTAGACGTTTCGAAGCCACCACAGCTGACAGAAGGAACTGCACATGGGGATATGTTCCCACCATCCTGAGGGTATCTTAAATGTCGTGAGCCACCACATAGATCGTCACAAGCCACGATCCTGTGCCGCTCGCTACGACCGACGCCTAGCGACCTTTTTAAGGTGGCTTGAGTCGCACAGCAGACTTTCCCTCCATATAATTGGAGGAGGTCCGACACAGCAATGGGAGTCCCTCTTGGGTGTAAGCGAGTGAATGAATCAAATAATAACTTATTTATGTTTATGTGTAGGTCTGCTGTCATCATCGGAGGACGAGGAACAGGAAGGCGAGCAGTCGGGGGACGAGAGGGACGGGGAGGGGAGCACTGGGGCAACGGGGGCGAGGGACGCCTTCCACCTGCACCACGCCATGCACTGAGCACGCGACTCTGAAGCACATCCACCCAGTCGACCCACACAATTTGGTGCTAAGTCAGATCATTTCAGTGAACATACTGCTCTGGTTTACGTATTAACTGTGCCCTCAAATGCAACTCGAAACCAATTCAACTCCATCTAAATATTTAGAAGCATTTGAATAATAATAAAAGCTGATAATAATTAATGGGAGAACACCGTTGACTAATTAGAATTATCATATTATTCTTGCGGAAAGGTTAGCGTGGGCATTTGAACCAGTCTCTCGTTGCGTTTGAGCGTCATAGTCAAGGACGTCCGGCGACTCGCCAGTGATGTGCTTCCGTCGCGCAAGCCCCCATCAATGTATACGTGATAGTTAAACACATCTCATGACGTACGAGAACAATTATTTACTAAAAGACATATTATAAATCGCATACTGAACAGTATACCTTACTTTAAGCGTAGTATAGAGACACGTTGTGTATTAAATAATAACAGCCGAGTGTAAAATATACTAAAACTATTAAGGTATACGATTAACGAGCTATTAATTTTTAGTGTATAGTTTAGACCTTATCGCGACGCTATAAGAGTTATATTTGAAGAGTAGCACCTGTTGTACATAATCTACGCGGTGCGACTCAGCTTTGTAGTGTAACTGCGTCACATTGCCAAATGTATACGGAATTACGAATATATCATTTTAGATCTATTGTTATTCTAAACGTCTGATTTGAGTTGATGTTGTTATTATTTAATACATAGCCGTATAGGACCTTGTATACGTAATGCATACCTCAATAAAAATATTCATAATTAACAAAATAAACTATACACTTATTTTTAGTATAATCCAATAAAAGTAAAACGACATCTCTAAGTGATCCGCTTTCGCAAGAAACACTATATTATGCATATAATACAAATACTTGCAGTCCATAAACGATTTCTTGGTAAATACTCGCTGATATTTACGACATAGTTGATAAAGAATTATCCGACAGTATTTAATTTTAGGAAAACATTAATTTCTGTTATAAAGTGTTCAGGACTTGGAGCGAGATGCAATCAATTAGTATTAAACTATTTATATGTTACAAGTAATTCTGAAAGTGACCGAACCATTATCCATCCCGTTTGATGCACCATAATAGCGACATCTATTTGTAAAAATTAAGTGCTGTTTTTCAATTACATATATTACACTAGCTGCGACGGGGCGAGGCTAGTCTAAAAAAGCCTAAGTTACTCCCTTTTATCATTAGCTTTCTATCAGTGAAACTCTCGTCCAAATCGGTCCAGCCCTTCCAGAGTTAGCCAGAATTAAAAAAATATATATTTTGTTCTAGTAAAAAGTGGTTATTTTGTTATTACAAACAGACACTCCAATTTTATTTATTTATATATAGATTTATTTGACAATATTCAGATGTTGGTAAGTGAGTCGCACTTGCGCCGAGTCCTGTCGCGTTCGGAAGCGTTCGTCAATTGAAACGCCGGTTGTGAGCGATTCGCAAATGATATTGATTTGGTTCCCTCTCGACTGATCCCCACATAGGCGCTAAGAATACTTTTACCGCGGAATAGACTACGTACCGTCCACACAGATACTTGTATTTATTTGTACATACGATAAGTTTTAACTATACTCATTGTTACTTTAGTATTTTCTTTGTACCACAGCCATATTAGGTTACGTTTAGTTGCTTGAAGATTGGATTTGTTTACATGACGATGATTTCATTATTGTAAAGTATACCCGAGTGAACAGTTTTGTAAATATACACGTGTAAGCGAGCGGTTCATGTTCTTTTTTACGTTGTAAGTGGTTTTTAGTAGCTCAAGCAAAACTTCATGGCAACTAAACCATAGTGTATAAGTGTATTTTAAAAATGATTATACGATTATAAACTATAAGATTTCCAGTACATATAGCATACTTTGACAAGTTTGATTCAAAATTGTATACGCAAAAAAGTATTAAATTCTTGACGGATAAGGTTTAGTCGATTTAGCGATCGAACCGAATACTCGCGTCGCCGAGTATTCGGTGCGGCGCTGCGTAATTTAGTTTTAAAGGTTGGCGCGAAAACGGTTGTAGATTAAAAAATATCGTAGACTAAAGTATTATTAGTTTTTCTAATTTTGTTGCAATCGGGAACTAATACATATATACTGTTATACTTTTCCGCTCCGTGGATGTCTTCCTGAAGTATTTATTAGTCGTAACGTGAATTGAACACATCTCAATTAAGGATGCCTCTTATTGTACTAAGCTATCAAATGACGGGTAATGTACCTACGTACGATATTTTTTGATCTTAAGAAAGGATTTTAAACAAGATTTTTAGGAGAGCTGTCCAGCGAACACAACATAGATTATCCTACAGAGTAATGCCGCATTTTGAGTTTCTTAAATTATAGTGCCCTTGCTAAAGATGAACAATAAGAAAGTGACAATAGTTAATTTTAAAATATATCAGTTGTAACAAAAATGGCACACACACGGAATATCCAATTCCAGACAGAATTCCTTGTGACATTTCTGTTGCACCTCGTATAGTGAATCGCGCGACGGCTCTTGTGCGTCCTTGTAGCATGAGGCAGTGATGAATAGTAACGAATATACGTAATGCATTGGTGAACTATTGAGTAAGGATTATAAGATTTTTTATGATAACTATAATGTACTAGTTGGTATACAGCGTAGTGAAGTACGTGATACGCCCATGGGCGGTGTAACGAACAGTTGCGCAAATGCTCACGCTCCGGCAGCCACAGATGCAACGATTAATCAACGTTTGTTGGGTTGGGCAGTTGGGTTCTAGAATTGAACTAAGTGTACAAGCTAAGAAAAAAACTACCTTGGTCTGTGTTTTTAATATCTAGACGAAGTATTTAGCCCTTAATTATACGAGATTAGTCGTGTCAGATAGTCTATCAATAATTTTCGTAATAGTTTATCGATTCAATTCACGCCCAAACCTCATACATAATCGAGAACAGCGACATCTATCGTTCAGTTTTAAATTGATTTTGATTTAATAATCCCTCTAATACTAACTATAAATGGTATAGTAAACAATTAAACAATGCTGGCATAAAAACTGTTCGTTACACTGTATAATGTATTTTTAATATTTCAACGACCCCCGTGAATGGCTAACATCGGCACAAGGGCACTCGAAGGGATGACGCACACGCTTCAATCATTGCATTTGGACTAGACGGGTTCAAGTAGAAGTCATAAACAAATATCAGTTAACCGCTTCAGTTTCGCATGGGCAATGGACAATACATATTGTATACGGTTCGATATTTAAATAGATGTTATACTCGTAATTCGGCGCGGAGACGGTGCGTACAAATCAGAGTTCATTAAAATAGGTCTAGCCGTTATTGAGTCACAAGCCGTAAGATGAAGCGGTAATGAAAGTGGTGCCATGTGCCGCGGTCTGCCGGTAATGGGGCAGTCGGTCGCGAGTCCACGTCTAGTGTATGCTAGGGATGCTTCAGTCGGCGGTTGCCGCCGCGACCGTCATGTCTGCTAGTCAATAAATCATTTTAGGCTCTCGAAGCCGTTTTATTTCGATCCATTCCTTTTCCTGAACCAATCCTAGAGCATGACTGTAAAGTGACCAGAGCCATAAGCACATACAAGGCAAGAAACGTTGTGAAGCTAGTTGATGAATACCTGACTATTTCCATAGAACTAGGGTTGCCAAGTATACTGTTTTAAACAGTATTAGGTATACTGTTTTTCAGTAAATTATACTTTTTACTGTTGAACTAAAATAAAGTATACAAAATACTGTTTTCAGCATCAAAATGCAAACACATTATTTATTTATACAGCATAAAAGACTTACAGCAAGATAAAACACATTCTAATTTTGAACGGTAATCGGACAGCCAATAACAAGTCCTCACGTTTAACACTAAAGTTTAAAAAATAACCATGAACTTACAAATTAAGAAAGAGAAGATATTATGTGTTATACTTAGACGCTCACACATTTTTTCAGTAATGAACTAAGTAAGTGGCGGGAGGACAGAAAAAGCATCTATTAATTTAATAATAAAAATTTAAATAAACCCCCGACACAATGACCTAAGTATCTTATAAAAAGTAAAAAATAAAAAAATACATCGCGTTGGGGGACCGCTCCTATTTATTTATTACCCCTGGACACCTGGTCAATGTGTCGGGGGTTTATTTAAATTTTTAATTTAATTTTTATTTTTTTGCCGTATATAGGTACATGCTTATTATGATGTTTGTAATGTGCACGTGATGCGCTTTCATTTGAGACCCCACTCGATTATATTTGCAGACTTTCGGTTATTCTTCTCCACTTTCACCGCCCATAACTTTTAAACGACTCAACCGATTTTTATCAAACATGTCTAAGAACACTCGACCGTAACTCACCTGTCATACAAAACTAAACTGTATTTAAATCGCTTCATCCGTTCGCGAGCTACGGTGCCACAGACAGACAGACACGTCAAACTTATAACACCCCTCGTTTTGCGTCGGGGGTTAAAAAATGAGATCCACATTTATTTTAATTTCATTTATATGTAGTTGTGGTGAGGCGTATGAAGTTTTATAAAATAGATTGTAAATTATTCAGTTGTGCGAGAAGCTCTAAAATATGTATTTAAAACAACAAATAAATAAAATACTGTTTAATATTCTTCATACATATGAATATACTTTATTTCTTGCAAAAATAGTTGGCAACCCTAGATAGAACCCACGTGATGTTGGTTCAGACAAACATCGATTCCTCCTGATAGGCTCTATGCCATTGCTTCGGATGGCTATGCGGTTTCTGCTTCATTCTCTATTAGCAACAAGATCTCCAGGCCGTTTCAAAATATTGAGGCCAATAACACCTTCTGGAGGGGAGGAATGGCAGGGAAGGAACTCGCTCTTCCTTTTGACACGGCGTTGGTCGATTATGAAGGCAGAAAGTACTTGTGATAGTTGTAATGGAGAAGTGATCGATCTCCATACAAAGTACATCTTTTTTCCTGACATCTTTTCCACTACTAAACTAAACTACAAATTCATCGCAAGTATTACAGACACACCAACTTTCCAATTTATAAGATTTGCTCTTTTGACTCGGCAATATACATTTTTAGGCGCAAAGGGACGATCATCCAGCCAGACGAGGTGGTATGTCTGGCAGGTGGTCGCAGCGCCTATCCCCCGATAGTTGTAGTCGGGGAATTCTTAACTTGCGAATTGCTCTTGAAATTTCGCTATCGCGGTGTAGGGCTTTTTGGTAATTCACGGATTTGTAGGCAAGATTTCTTGATGCAATTGCAAACTGTGTAAAGTACCTATGTAGCATGCGGTCGCTACACATTTAACAGTTACTATTTACCATCGGCGGCTCTACAGAGAAGGGAACTTGCCATCAGCGCTTATGAATAAAAACTCATGAAATGCGGTGAACCAGGAAACCAGTCATCACTCGGACGAACTATGTATAGTAACTACTTCACACATGAAATAAATGTATTAATTAAATTTCATAATTGGCGTGTAATATGATAATTAAAATGTTAATTGGGAGGAACATATTTCAGTGTACAGTGGTCATGTTGGTCTGTGTGAGTAGCCGCTTTTTAAGCACCCATCGCTCATTGAATATGTATATTTGTAACAGTATCACAAGCCCATTCCATTCTGAGGGTAAAGCAAATGGCGACTAAAGGAACCCAAGATACAAATAACCTAGCTGTAAGACAATACAAACCCTTTTTTTTTTGTTTTTACGTCGGAGATCCTCATGGATTCCCGGCCGGGGTATGTGGGACTCCGAGACGCGTAGAGATGGCAAATTGCGCCCCGACCTACCCACCAAAACCGACGGCGATCCTTGACTGCCCAAGCCAGGGCCACGGGATTCACTCCCATTGCAGAGAGAATGCTCCGTGATCCTGGGGGCCTTGGCCCGCCTCTTAGTTGAGCCCCATGCTCTGAGGCCGATTATGAGTTTATGAGTTCTGTATTAATATATATACACAATTTGTTGTCTACAGAGAGGTACACTGTTGGTGTGTGTGTGTCTGTCAGCGTGTGCGCGTGCCGTGGTTCGCCGCGGAGGGTGGCTGGACCGCGCAGTCCTCCACCAGAAAAACAACTTCCTTGAACAACTGAAGAAGGCAGCGCCCCTCGAAATCAACGGTGAACTAAGTGGAGCCACCGGTCGATAGATGGCGGGGCACTCGAATTAAATCGCGATATGTTTTGTACACGCGTTCATATCAATCGGTATCCTCACCTCAATACTTTATTCTTTAAATGTCTATCGTGACATAACTTCATCAGACTACATAATATATTTTTGAGGGCATCTCATTGTTTTTGAGGGATGCATCAGTACAGTAGGGATGTGACTAGACTTTGGCAGCACAGTTCACTTACATTACATTAAAGATTCAGTTCAGTTCCTCTAGATATGGGCGGGCGTTTTCTGTTTTTGCCACAAACGGTATTGTATCCTATATACAGTGTGCATATCGATATCAAAAACGGTTTTCTGATTACCATAGAACCGACAAAAACCATTACAGATTTGCATATCATTTAAAATATTTAAATTCATATTACATTCGAAGTTCTTTTTTATTATTTTGCAAAATATTCGTAGCCAGCTACTGCTGTGACGTCACACATCGTTTTTTTATTTAAGACGGCTCATTCAAATTCAAAACTCATTTAATCAAGAGTTAAGAAGAGCACTCCCATTTTTTATCTACTTTACTTTCATAGCCATAGGAAAACAATGAATGAGTAAAATAAAAATAAGAATGGTATTGAATTTTAGCCGACTTTTTCTATTCTTTGAGATAGAAGGATTAGCACATGAAAGGAAGAGGAGAGGAGAGCCTCGTCACCCATAATGATATTAGGTGCGAAAAGCAATTCAAAAAACACCTGATGGTAAGTGATTACTGCAATCACCAATATTGTTAGTCAGACATGCATTTTCAGAGACCCACTTGAACACTTGTGGAGAACCATATCGCGATTTAAGTTGTGCGCCGCGCCACCTATTGAGCTTCAACCGAATCACTCGCAATATACAGGAGCTTTCAGTTGCAGTTTCAATCCGAGTGATGACGTCATCAGCGCGAGTGAGGAAGACTAAATAACATTCCCTTTTTCCATGTAGCGTCCGTGGAACGCGCATCGCCCGAGTACCGTGACTCGCCGCTCTGGTCTTTCGACTCTGTCGCACGGCTTCTCACGCTAATGCGTGCGAGCGAGGCAACACGACCTCTGCACTCGGCCCTGGCCCGCGCCCTGGCCCCCACTCGGCGCCTGTATATGAGTCGCTTGCAAAGCCACCATCGCATCCCGAGCATTCAAAAGGTATCATCATCATCGTCTCCGCCGTAAATGACCCACTGCTCAGTCGGGACTCTTCCAACTTCTTGGTGGGAAATATGCCTAAGCTATACAGTAGTTTATTTTCCCTCCATGAAATTGGGGGATGGCCTTGTATGCGATGAGGCGATGATGAAACGTGTAATTGTAACCATTGACTGAATTGAAGGGAGGGATGTTCTTCTACGACATGGCGTCCGAGGAGCAGGAGTGGGACCCGTGGGCCTCGGGGGGTCCGCACGGGTGGACGACCCCCCCTCTGCAGGACACTGACGTCATCGTCGTCTCCAACCCGGTGGAGGCCCGGCTGCCCAGCGCCAAGATCAGCGTGCGACTGCTCAGGTCTTGGCTTTAGTCAACCTTCTTGCTATACCACTAGGGTTCAGTATTGCGTGTTGCCGAGTTTAGAATATACACGCCCATTTTTTTATGGTTGTTCTTCCTGAAGCTGGCGATGCCTTACAAAGCGATCTCCCTGAGGCGCGGGGTTTAAGTGTAACGAAAGGGTGGATATCGTTTTCAGTACCACGATGATGGCGCACGAGCTCAGTCGCCTTATGGCACTGGTGGACGAGTGCAACCCCAGAGGCGGCACTCTCGTGTCGCGCCAGGGCATGGCATGAGCAAGTGGATTTCTGCCGCTGCCGAATCATTCTTGCCCTAGCAATCTTCTTCGCGCCCAAGAACATAATACCGCCCAAGTATGATCTCTGTCCCCAGTCGAAAGCGTCTGACGCCAGATGTAGCTACTTACTATACACATATAAATGAGAATGTCTCCACTAACCGTTTGTACGTTGAGCAGACAAATTCTCGAAGCGAGAGCGGAAGCTGCCAGGAGCATGCCCACAACCAAAACGACGTAAGACACTCACTTTACTATCATACGGAGAGGATTAGATTTATTCAGTGTATACGGGCCGTAAGAACCTCGCCAATCTTTATGGCCGCTCTGAATGTAGCCGTGGTGGGTACGAACTTGCGCATCGTACATTTCATAACCAATAGGAATGTAGCTCACTCTCGCTAACACGCGGGTGCCCTGCCTCCCCGCCCGCGTACGTCCCGATGATACCTGATCTTGTGTTGTGCGCAGCGTAATGCGGTTACATTCAGAGCGACCAGAGAAGATTGGCGCGGACTGTACTGAAAACAACCAAATGTGAGAACCCCGGCTCATAGAGCGGCTGAACACATTTTGATATAATATGTTTATGAGCCGGCACCGGCGCTAGGAGACCAGCTTTCAAATAAATGCAGTATCACAATCAATCAAGTCAATTCGCTTAGGAAAGCTTAAAAACATTCAGAAAGCTACTTTTTTATTTTCTGTACAGTTTTGACGTACGTGAACAGGATCCATTCGCAGTTGGCACTGCTGCGAATGGATCCTGGTCAGTCTGTAGCGAAATCATTTGATGATTTGTTTCAGGACGCCCAAGACGGGTAAGTGAAGTTATTTAAACCAGGTGTTTTGGGGTATTAGTGGACAAATGAATTAACATTGATATAAATGAATCGCAGGCATTTCTATCTCACGGAGTCCGTCGTTGCAGTTTCATTTACACTCTTGTGGTTGTATCCAGGCCAGAGGCAAACGGACTCCGTGCCACAGAACTTGAATATTGCAGTACTGCACCAAGCTGGCCCGAAGGGTTGCTATTAAGGTTGCGGGGTTGCGTTCCCTCAGCCTGAGCGGAATTGGTTGATGACACCTTTCACCCGCCTATAAGCCTGTACCAACGCACTATAAGCATTTACCGGTAGATGCTCGTTCAAAAGCTATGACTGACTGTACAGACCGCCGGGTATTACAAATCATGTTTATAGTCACCACAGAAAGTACACCAGCACCCGATGACTCGGCAGCGGACGAAGGAGATGCCACGGTCACGAACGCGGACGGAACACCGCCCACCGCTGCCGGATGACCACGTTGATCACGTCCATGCATTAAAATTAGTACTCATCACTTTCAAGGTTGTTTCATTCTACCACGTCTGTACAGAGTGCATGTGCGAGTCTACGGACTAAAACACAAAATGCACGTTTAGATCAATACATGTGTATGCAACATAGAGTCCATTTTGCATACAAGATTCTTCGCATATTTTACGAAATTTCAAAACATTTTTTGATATAGTTGATTTACATTTAACTAAAGTGTGTAGGTACCAAAAAACTAAAAAAATACGCTTATATACAAAATAGAACTAAAACGCGTGAACGGATGAAGCGATTTCAATAAAGTTTTTTTTTTAGTTCGATTTTGTATAACAGCGTATTTTTTAGTTTTTTTTAAACTATTAATTATTTTTTTGTTACAATATCATAAAGCTATTGTTAAATAATCACTAAAAATATAGCAATAGCTTTATGACATTTACATCTCTATTAGCTATTGCATCGAAGAGCGGTGTTCCACCTTGATCACCGTTATTATTATTATTCTATTAATGATAACGGGTCAAAATGTTTAAAATATTGAATTGTCATCGGTCCTTAATAAGTATACCAAATTTCGAGTTAATCCTACGTTTAGAAGTGGGTCAAAATCATGTTCAAAGATTCCGTTACATACGTACATATTGTTAGCGACGATATACTATAATAAGCGATTTAATCTGTCTTTCATCGTGGTATTTTCTGTCCGCGTCGTGGTATTTTTTCCCGTGGTATTTTTTATGAGCCAATGAATAGATTCATTGTTGTATTGTTAAGTCTCCTGCGCTCTGATTGGTCAGGGGGCGAGGCGTTGTTGCCGTGTGCAAATCTGCCTATAAAAGAGGCGCATTTGCTGTAGTCTTGCATTTAAATTCAGCATTGTGAGAAGAGACATTAAGGATAACAAATAAGAAGAAACTCTGTACCAAATCCGGCGTTATTATTGAATACTCCTGCCGCTACTGAAATCTCTCCAGGCAACATCCCGCCAGCGAACCTGCTCCAAAAATTAAGCATCGTCACATTGGTCCTTCGAAGCCGGACCGGGTTCAAGGAAACTGGGAAGATGTTTAAGAGCACGAGATCAAGATCGGCGCAGTCAAAGACTATTATGAGTGAAAGCAACGAAACGGATACCACGGGCACTGGCACGACAGATTGGTGTATGAATACTCCGAATGAATCTGCAAGCGCGACGGACACGTCGATTTCAAGTCGATCGACACTTACAAGAATATCACCGGCGAGCAGCGTACACGGAAGTCATCAGCCTGTATATCATCCCAAGGCCACCGCTGAAGAGGAATCAACACCGGGGGAAGTGACTCATACCCCCCCCCCCCCCGACCCGCACCATCGAAGCGTCATTTCCCGCTCACCAAGAAGAAAGTCATCCAACGCCGCAGATACAAGAAAGAAGTGTCGCAGTCAAAACGCGTCTGAACGATGTATGTAAAAACCGGTATTGAAAATTGAACAACAATCACTCAAAGCGATCCTAAATAGAATTTAATAACAACATTCTAAGTTTGCCACGAAAAAAAAACTTTTATATATTCTGGGCACAGAGTTGATGACCCCGGTCATCGACAACGGGTGGGTGCGGCGGGGCAAAAATCGATTTTTCGCTAAAAATTACATCCAGCAAGGCTCGCCTGATGGATCACACGCGATGGCGATGGTCTAAGTATACGAATTGACCAAAAAACGGGGGGGGAAGCGGGCTCGTAAACCTAACCGTTTCTGACCTAACTCTAAAAAGGTAGGTTAGGTTAGGTTAGGTTAGTCTTTTCTGTGGGTTTTGGACCAGAAACCGGTATTGAAAATTGAACAACAATCACTCAAAGCGATCCTAAATAGAATTTAATAACAACATTCTAAGTTTGCCACGAAAAAAAAACTTTTATATATTCTGGGCACAGAGTTGATGACCCCGGTCATCGACAACGGGTGGGTGCGGCGGGGCAAAAATCGATTTTTCGCTAAAATTACATCCAGCAAGGGTCGCCTGATGGATCACACGCGATGGCGATGGTCTAAGTATACGAATTGACCAAAAAACGGGGGGGAGAGCGGGCTCGTAAACCTAACCGTTTCTGACCTAACTCTAAAAAGGTAGGTTAGTTAGGTTAGTGTTAGTCTTTTCTGTGGGTTTTGGACCAGAAACCGGTATTGAAAATTGAACAACAATCACTCAAAGCGATCCTAAATAGAATTTAATAACAACATTCTAAGTTTGCCACGAAAAAAAAACTTTTATATATTCTGGGCACAGAGTGATGACCCCGGTAATCGACAAGGGGTGGGTGCGGCGGGGCAAAAATCGATTTTTCGCTAAAAATTACATCCAGCAAGGGTCGCCTGATGGATCACACGCGATGGCGATGGTCTAAGTATACGAATTGACCAAAAAACGGGGGGGGAAGCGGCTCGTAAACCTAACCGTTTCTGACCTAACTCTAAAAAGGTAGGTTAGGTTAGGTTAGGTTAGTCTTTTCTGTGGGTTTTGGACCAGAAACCGGTATTGAAAATTGAACAACAATCACTCAAAGCGATCCTAAATAGAATTTAATAACAACATTCTAAGTTTGCCACGAAAAAAAAACTTTTATATATTCTGGGCACAGAGTTGATGACCCCGGTCATCGACAACGGGTGGGTGCGGCGGGGCAAAAATCGATTTTTCGCTAAAAATTACATCCAGCAAGGGTCGCCTGATGGATCACACGCGATGGCGATGGTCTAAGTATACGAATTGACCAAAAAACGGGGGGGAAGCGGGCTCGTAAACCTAACCGTTTCTGACCTAACTCTAAAAAGGTAGGTTAGGTTAGGTTAGGTTAGTCTTTTCTGTGGGTTTTGGACCAGAAATCGGTATTGAAAATTGAACAACAATCACTCAAAGCGATCCTAAATAGAATTTAATAACAACATTCTAAGTTTGCCACGAAAAAAAAACTTTTATATATTCTGGGCACAGAGTTGATGACCCCGGTCATCGACAACGGGTGGGTGCGGCGGGGCAAAAATCGATTTTTCGCTAAAAATTACATCCAGCAAGGGTCGCCTGATGGATCACACGCGATGGCGATGGTCTAAGTATACGAATTGACCAAAAAACGGGGGGGAAGCGGGCTCGTAAACCTAACCGTTTCTGACCTAACTCTAAAAAGGTAGGTTAGGTTAGGTTAGTCTTTTCTGTGGGTTTTGGACCAGAAACCGGTATTGAAAATTGAACAACAATCACTCAAAGCGATCCTAAATAGAATTTAATAACAACATTCTAAGTTTGCCACGAAAAAAAAACTTTTATATATTCTGGGCACAGAGTTGATGACCCCGGTCATCGACAACGGGTGGGTGCGGCGGGGCAAAAATCGATTTTTCGCTAAAAATTACATCCAGCAAGGGTCGCCTGATGGATCACACGCGATGGCGATGGTCTAAGTATACGAATTGACCAAAAAACGGGGGGGAAGCGGGCTCGTAAACCTAACCGTTTCTGACCTAACTCTAAAAAGGTAGGTTAGGTTAGGTTAGTCTTTTCTGTGGGTTTTGGACCAGAAACCGGTATTGAAAATTGAACAACAATCACTCAAAGCGATCCTAAATAGAATTTAATAACAACATTCTAAGTTTGCCACGAAAAAAAAACTTTTATATATTCTGGGCACAGAGTTGATGACCCCGGTCATCGACAACGGGTGGGTGCGGCGGGGCAAAAATCGATTTTTCGCTAAAAATTACATCCAGCAAGGGTCGCCTGATGGATCACACGCGATGGCGATGGTCTAAGTATACGAATTGACCAAAAAACGGGGGGGAAGCGGGCTCGTAAACCTAACCGTTTCTGACCTAACTCTAAAAAGGTAGGTTAGGTTAGGTTAGGTTAGTCTTTTCTGTGGGTTTTGGACCAGAAACCGGTATTGAAAATTGAACAACAATCACTCAAAGCGATCCTAAATAGAATTTAATAACAACATTCTAAGTTTGCCACGAAAAAAAAACTTTTATATATTCTGGGCACAGAGTTGATGACCCCGTTCATCGACAACGGGTGGGTGCGGCGGGGCAAAAATCGATTTTTCGCTAAAAATTACATCCAGCAAGGGTCGCCTGATGGATCACACGCGATGGCGATGGTCTAAGTATACGAATTGACCAAAAAACGGGGGGGAAGCGGGCTCGTAAACCTAACCGTTTCTGACCTAACTCTAAAAAGGTAGGTTAGGTTAGGTTAGGTTAGTCTTTTCTGTGGGTTTTGGACCAGAAACCGGTATTGAAAATTGAACAACAATCACTCAAAGCGATCCTAAATAGAATTTAATAACAACATTCTAAGTTTGCCACGAAAAAAAAACTTTTATATATTCTGGGCACAGAGTTGATGACCCCGGTCATCGACAACGGGTGGGTGCGGCGGGGCAAAAATCGATTTTTCGCTAAAAATTACATCCAGCAAGGGTCGCCTGATGGATCACACGCGATGGCGATGGTCTAAGTATACGAATTGACCAAAAAACGGGGGGGGAAGCGGGCTCGTAAACCTAACCGTTTCTGACCTAACTCTAAAAAGGTAGGTTAGGTTAGGTTAGTCTTTTCTGTGGGTTTTGGACCAGAAATCGGTATTGAAAATTGAACAACAATCACTCAAAGCGATCCTAAATAGAATTTAATAACAACATTCTAAGTTTGCCACGAAAAAAAAACTTTTATATATTCTGGGCACAGAGTTGATGACCCCGGTCATCGACAACGGGTGGGTGCGGCGGGGCAAAAATCGATTTTTCGCTAAAAATTACATCCAGCAAGGGTCGCCTGATGGATCACACGCGATGGCGATGGTCTAAGTATACGAATTGACCAAAAAACGGGGGGGAAGCGGGCTCGTAAACCTAACCGTTTCTGACCTAACTCTAAAAAGGTAGGTTAGGTTAGGTTAGGTTAGTCTTTTCTGTGGGTTTTGGACCAGAAACCGGTATTGAAAATTGAACAACAATCACTCAAAGCGATCCTAAATAGAATTTAATAACAACATTCTAAGTTTGCCACGAAAAAAAAACTTTTATATATTCTGGGCACAGAGTTGATGACCCCGGTCATCGACAACGGGTGGGTGCGGCGGGGCAAAAATCGATTTTTCGCTAAAAATTACATCCAGCAAGGGTCGCCTGATGGATCACACGCGATGGCGATGGTCTAAGTATACGAATTGACCAAAAAAGGGGGGGGAAGCGGGCTCGTAAACCTAACCGTTTCTGACCTAACTCTAAAAAGGTAGGTTAGGTTAGGTTAGGTTAGTCTTTTCTGTGGGTTTTGGACCAGAAACCGGTATTGAAAATTGAACAACAATCACTCAAAGCGATCCTAAATAGAATTTAATAACAACATTCTAAGTTTGCCACGAAAAAAAAACTTTTATATATTCTGGGCACAGAGTTGATGACCCCGTTCATCGACAACGGGTGGGTGCGGCGGGGCAAAAATCGATTTTTCGCTAAAAATTACATCCAGCAAGGGTCGCCTGATGGATCACACGCGATGGCGATGGTCTAAGTATACGAATTGACCAAAAAACGGGGGGGAAGCGGGCTCGTAAACCTAACCGTTTCTGACCTAACTCTAAAAAGGTAGGTTAGGTTAGGTTAGGTTAGTCTTTTCTGTGGGTTTTGGACCAGAAACCGGTATTGAAAATTGAACAACAATCACTCAAAGCGATCCTAAATAGAATTTAATAACAACATTCTAAGTTTGCCACGAAAAAAAAACTTTTATATATTCTGGGCACAGAGTTGATGACCCCGGTCATCGACAACGGGTGGGTGCGGCGGGGCAAAAATCGATTTTTCGCTAAAAATTACATCCAGCAAGGGTCGCCTGATGGATCACACGCGATGGCGATGGTCTAAGTATACGAATTGACCAAAAAACGGGGGGGGAAGCGGGCTCGTAAACCTAACCGTTTCTGACCTAACTCTAAAAAGGTAGGTTAGGTTAGGTTAGGTTAGTCTTTTCTGTGGGTTTTGGACCAGAAACCGGTATTGAAAATTGAACAACAATCACTCAAAGCGATCCTAAATAGAATTTAATAACAACATTCTAAGTTTGCCACGAAAAAAAAACTTTTATATATTCTGGGCACAGAGTTGATGACCCCGGTCATCGACAACGGGTGGGTGCGGCGGGGCAAAAATCGATTTTTCGCTAAAAATTACATCCAGCAAGGGTCGCCTGATGGATCACACGCGATGGCGATGGTCTAAGTATACGAATTGACCAAAAAACGGGGGGGAAGCGGGCTCGTAAACCTAACCGTTTCTGACCTAACTCTAAAAAGGTAGGTTAGGTTAGGTTAGGTTAGTCTTTTCTGTGGGTTTTGGACCAGAAACCGGTATTGAAAATTGAACAACAATCACTCAAAGCGATCCTAAATAGAATTTAATAACAACATTCTAAGTTTGCCACGAAAAAAAAACTTTTATATATTCTGGGCACAGAGTTGATGACCCCGTTCATCGACAACGGGTGGGTGCGGCGGGGCAAAAATCGATTTTTCGCTAAAAATTACATCCAGCAAGGGTCGCCTGATGGATCACACGTGATGGCGATGGTCTAAGTATACGAATTGACCAAAAAACGGGGGGGAAGCGGGCTCGTAAACCTAACCGTTTCTGACCTAACTCTAAAAAGGTAGGTTAGGTTAGGTTAGGTTAGTCTTTTCTGTGGGTTTTGGACCAGAAACCGGTATTGAAAATTGAACAACAATCACTCAAAGCGATCCTAAATAGAATTTAATAACAACATTCTAAGTTTGCCACGAAAAAAAAAACTTTTATATATTCTGGGCACAGAGTTGATGACCCCGTTCATCGACAACGGGTGGGTGCGGCGGGGCAAAAATCGATTTTTCGCTAAAAATTACATCCAGCAAGGGTCGCCTGATGGATCACACGCGATGGCGATGGTCTAAGTATACGAATTGACCAAAAAACGGGGGGGAAGCGGGCTCGTAAACCTAACCGTTTCTGACCTAACTCTAAAAAGGTAGGTTAGGTTAGGTTAGGTTAGTCTTTTCTGTGGGTTTTGGACCAGAAACCGGTATTGAAAATTGAACAACAATCACTCAAAGCGATCCTAAATAGAATTTAATAACAACATTCTAAGTTTGCCACGAAAAAAAAACTTTTATATATTCTGGGCACAGAGTTGATGACCCCGGTCATCGACAACGGGTGGGTGCGGCGGGGCAAAAATCGATTTTTCGCTAAAAATTACATCCAGCAAGGGTCGCCTGATGGATCACACGCGATGGCGATGGTCTAAGTATACGAATTGACCAAAAAACGGGGGGGAAGCGGGCTCGTAAACCTAACCGTTTCTGACCTAACTCTAAAAAGGTAGGTTAGGTTAGGTTAGTCTTTTCTGTGGGTTTTGGACCAGAAATCGGTATTGAAAATTGAACAACAATCACTCAAAGCGATCCTAAATAGAATTTAATAACAACATTCTAAGTTTGCCACGAAAAAAAAACTTTTATATATTCTGGGCACAGAGTTGATGACCCCGGTCATCGACAACGGGTGGGTGCGGCGGGGCAAAAATCGATTTTTCGCTAAAAATTACATCCAGCAAGGGTCGCCTGATGGATCACACGCGATGGCGATGGTCTAAGTATACGAATTGACCAAAAAACGGGGGGGAAGCGGGCTCGTAAACCTAACCGTTTCTGACCTAACTCTAAAAAGGTAGGTTAGGTTAGGTTAGGTTAGTCTTTTCTGTGGGTTTTGGACCAGAAACCGGTATTGAAAATTGAACAACAATCACTCAAAGCGATCCTAAATAGAATTTAATAACAACATTCTAAGTTTGCCACGAAAAAAAAACTTTTATATATTCTGGGCACAGAGTTGATGACCCCGGTCATCGACAACGGGTGGGTGCGGCGGGGCAAAAATCGATTTTTCGCTAAAAATTACATCCAGCAAGGGTCGCCTGATGGATCACACGCGATGGCGATGGTCTAAGTATACGAATTGACCAAAAAACGGGGGGGAAGCGGGCTCGTAAACCTAACCGTTTCTGACCTAACTCTAAAAAGGTAGGTTAGGTTAGGTTAGGTTAGTCTTTTCTGTGGGTTTTGGACCAGAAACCGGTATTGAAAATTGAACAACAATCACTCAAAGCGATCCTAAATAGAATTTAATAACAACATTCTAAGTTTGCCACGAAAAAAAAACTTTTATATATTCTGGGCACAGAGTTGATGACCCCGTTCATCGACAACGGGTGGGTGCGGCGGGGCAAAAATCGATTTTTCGCTAAAAATTACATCCAGCAAGGGTCGCCTGATGGATCACACGCGATGGCGATGGTCTAAGTATACGAATTGACCAAAAAACGGGGGGGAAGCGGGCTCGTAAACCTAACCGTTTCTGACCTAACTCTAAAAAGGTAGGTTAGGTTAGGTTAGGTTAGTCTTTTCTGTGGGTTTTGGACCAGAAACCGGTATTGAAAATTGAACAACAATCACTCAAAGCGATCCTAAATAGAATTTAATAACAACATTCTAAGTTTGCCACGAAAAAAAAACTTTTATATATTCTGGGCACAGAGTTGATGACCCCGGTCATCGACAACGGGTGGGTGCGGCGGGGCAAAAATCGATTTTTCGCTAAAAATTACATCCAGCAAGGGTCGCCTGATGGATCACACGCGATGGCGATGGTCTAAGTATACGAATTGACCAAAAAACGGGGGGGAAGCGGGCTCGTAAACCTAACCGTTTCTGACCTAACTCTAAAAAGGTAGGTTAGGTTAGGTTAGGTTAGTCTTTTCTGTGGGTTTTGGACCAGAAACCGGTATTGAAAATTGAACAACAATCACTCAAAGCGATCCTAAATAGAATTTAATAACAACATTCTAAGTTTGCCACGAAAAAAAAACTTTTATATATTCTGGGCACAGAGTTGATGACCCCGGTCATCGACAACGGGTGGGTGCGGCGGGGCAAAAATCGATTTTTCGCTAAAAATTACATCCAGCAAGGGTCGCCTGATGGATCACACGCGATGGCGATGGTCTAAGTATACGAATTGACCAAAAAACGGGGGGGAAGCGGGCTCGTAAACCTAACCGTTTCTGACCTAACTCTAAAAAGGTAGGTTAGGTTAGTCTTTTCTGTGGGTTTTGGACCAGAAATCGGTATTGAAAATTGAACAACAATCACTCAAAGCGATCCTAAATAGAATTTAATAACAACATTCTAAGTTTGCCACGAAAAAAAAACTTTTATATATTCTGGGCACAGAGTTGATGACCCCGGTCATCGACAACGGGTGGGTGCGGCGGGGCAAAAATCGATTTTTCGCTAAAAATTACATCCAGCAAGGGTCGCCTGATGGATCACACGCGATGGCGATGGTCTAAGTATACGAATTGACCAAAAAACGGGGGGGAAGCGGGCTCGTAAACCTAACCGTTTCTGACCTAACTCTAAAAAGGTAGGTTAGGTTAGGTTAGGTTAGTCTTTTCTGTGGGTTTTGGACCAGAAACCGGTATTGAAAATTGAACAACAATCACTCAAAGCGATCCTAAATAGAATTTAATAACAACATTCTAAGTTTGCCACGAAAAAAAAACTTTTATATATTCTGGGCACAGAGTTGATGACCCCGGTCATCGACAACGGGTGGGTGCGGCGGGGCAAAAATCGATTTTTCGCTAAAAATTACATCCAGCAAGGGTCGCCTGATGGATCACACGCGATGGCGATGGTCTAAGTATACGAATTGACCAAAAAACGGGGGGGAAGCGGGCTCGTAAACCTAACCGTTTCTGACCTAACTCTAAAAAGGTAGGTTAGGTTAGGTTAGGTTAGTCTTTTCTGTGGGTTTTGGACCAGAAACCGGTATTGAAAATTGAACAACAATCACTCAAAGCGATCCTAAATAGAATTTAATAACAACATTCTAAGTTTGCCACGAAAAAAAAACTTTTATATATTCTGGGCACAGAGTTGATGACCCCGTTCATCGACAACGGGTGGGTGCGGCGGGGCAAAAATCGATTTTTCGCTAAAAATTACATCCAGCAAGGGTCGCCTGATGGATCACACGCGATGGCGATGGTCTAAGTATACGAATTGACCAAAAAACGGGGGGGAAGCGGGCTCGTAAACCTAACCGTTTCTGACCTAACTCTAAAAAGGTAGGTTAGGTTAGGTTAGGTTAGTCTTTTCTGTGGGTTTTGGACCAGAAATCGGTATTGAAAATTGAACAACAATCACTCAAAGCGATCCTAAATAGAATTTAATAACAACATTCTAAGTTTGCCACGAAAAAAAAACTTTTATATATTCTGGGCACAGAGTTGATGACCCCGTTCATCGACAACGGGTGGGTGCGGCGGGGCAAAAATCGATTTTTCGCTAAAAATTACATCCAGCAAGGGTCGCCTGATGGATCACACGCGATGGCGATGGTCTAAGTATACGAATTGACCAAAAAACGGGGGGGGAAGCGGGCTCGTAAACCTAACCGTTTCTGACCTAACTCTAAAAAGGTAGGTTAGGTTAGGTTAGGTTAGTCTTTTCTGTGGGTTTTGGACCAGAAACCGGTATTGAAAATTGAACAACAATCACTCAAAGCGATCCTAAATAGAATTTAATAACAACATTCTAAGTTTGCCACGAAAAAAAAACTTTTATATATTCTGGGCACAGAGTTGATGACCCCGGTCATCGACAACGGGTGGGTGCGGCGGGGCAAAAATCGATTTTTCGCTAAAAATTACATCCAGCAAGGGTCGCCTGATGGATCACACGCGATGGCGATGGTCTAAGTATACGAATTGACCAAAAAACGGGGGGGAAGCGGGCTCGTAAACCTAACCGTTTCTGACCTAACTCTAAAAAGGTAGGTTAGGTTAGGTTAGGTTAGTCTTTTCTGTGGGTTTTGGACCAGAAACCGGTATTGAAAATTGAACAACAATCACTCAAAGCGATCCTAAATAGAATTTAATAACAACATTCTAAGTTTGCCACGAAAAAAAAACTTTTATATATTCTGGGCACAGAGTTGATGACCCCGGTCATCGACAACGGGTGGGTGCGGCGGGGCAAAAAAAGATTTTTCGCTAAAAATTACATCCAGCAAGGGTCGCCTGATGGATCACACGCGATGGCGATGGTCTAAGTATACGAATTGACCAAAAAACGGGGGGGAAGCGGGCTCGTAAACCTAACCGTTTCTGACCTAACTCTAAAAAGGTAGGTTAGGTTAGGTTAGGTTAGTCTTTTCTGTGGGTTTTGGACCAGAAACCGGTATTGAAAATTGAACAACAATCACTCAAAGCGATCCTAAATAGAATTTAATAACAACATTCTAAGTTTGCCACGAAAAAAAAACTTTTATATATTCTGGGCACAGAGTTGATGACCCCGGTCATCGACAACGGGTGGGTGCGGCGGGGCAAAAATCGATTTTTCGCTAAAAATTACATCCAGCAAGGGTCGCCTGATGGATCACACGCGATGGCGATGGTCTAAGTATACGAATTGACCAAAAAACGGGGGGGAAGCGGGCTCGTAAACCTAACCGTTTCTGACCTAACTCTAAAAAGGTAGGTTAGGTTAGGTTAGGTTAGTCTTTTCTGTGGGTTTTGGACCAGAAACCGGTATTGAAAATTGAACAACAATCACTCAAAGCGATCCTAAATAGAATTTAATAACAACATTCTAAGTTTGCCACGAAAAAAAAACTTTTATATATTCTGGGCACAGAGTTGATGACCCCGGTCATCGACAAGGGGTGGGTGCGGCGGGGCAAAAATCGATTTTTCGCTAAAAATTACATCCAGCAAGGGTCGCCTGATGGATCACACGCGATGGCGATGGTCTAAGTATACGAATTGACCAAAAAACGGGGGGGAAGCGGGCTCGTAAACCTAACCGTTTCTGACCTAACTCTAAAAAGGTAGGTTAGGTTAGGTTAGGTTAGTCTTTTCTGTGGGTTTTGGACCAGAAACCGGTATTGAAAATTGAACAACAATCACTCAAACGATCCTAAATAGAATTTAATAACAACATTCTAAGTTTGCCACGAAAAAAAAACTTTTATATATTCTGGGCACAGAGTTGATGACCCCGGTCATCGACAACGGGTGGGTGCGGCGGGGCAAAAATCGATTTTTCGCTAAAAATTACATCCAGCAAGGGTCGCCTGATGGATCACACGCGATGGCGATGGTCTAAGTATACGAATTGACCAAAAAACGGGGGGGAAGCGGGCTCGTAAACCTAACCGTTTCTGACCTAACTCTAAAAAGGTAGGTTAGGTTAGGTTAGGTTAGTCTTTTCTGTGGGTTTTGGACCAGAAACCGGTATTGAAAATTGAACAACAATCACTCAAAGCGATCCTAAATAGAATTTAATAACAACATTCTAAGTTTGCCACGAAAAAAAAACTTTTATATATTCTGGGCACAGAGTTGATGACCCCGGTCATCGACAACGGGTGGGTGCGGCGGGGCAAAAATCGATTTTTCGCTAAAAATTACATCCAGCAAGGGTCGCCTGATGGATCACACGCGATGGCGATGGTCTAAGTATACGAATTGACCAAAAAACGGGGGGGAAGCGGGCTCGTAAACCTAACCGTTTCTGACCTAACTCTAAAAAGGTAGGTTAGGTTAGGTTAGGTTAGTCTTTTCTGTGGGTTTTGGACCAGAAACCGGTATTGAAAATTGAACAACAATCACTCAAAGCGATCCTAAATAGAATTTAATAACAACATTCTAAGTTTGCCACGAAAAAAAAACTTTTATATATTCTGGGCACAGAGTTGATGACCCCGTTCATCGACAAGGGGTGGGTGCGGGGGGGCAAAAATCGATTTTTCGCTAAAAATTACATCCAGCAAGGGTCGCCTGATGGATCACACGCGATGGCGATGGTCTAAGTATACGAATTGACCAAAAAACGGGGGGGAAGCGGGCTCGTAAACCTAACCGTTTCTGACCTAACTCTAAAAAGGTAGGTTAGGTTAGGTTAGGTTAGTCTTTTCTGTGGGTTTTGGACCAGAAACCGGTATTGAAAATTGAACAACAATCACTCAAAGCGATCCTAAATAGAATTTAATAACAACATTCTAAGTTTGCCACGAAAAAAAAACTTTTATATATTCTGGGCACAGAGTTGATGACCCCGGTCATCGACAACGGGTGGGTGCGGCGGGGCAAAAATCGATTTTTCGCTAAAAATTACATCCAGCAAGGGTCGCCTGATGGATCACACGCGATGGCGATGGTCTAAGTATACGAATTGACCAAAAAACGGGGGGGAAGCGGGCTCGTAAACCTAACCGTTTCTGACCTAACTCTAAAAAGGTAGGTTAGGTTAGTCTTTTCTGTGGGTTTTGGACCAGAAATCGGTATTGAAAATTGAACAACAATCACTCAAAGCGATCCTAAATAGAATTTAATAACAACATTCTAAGTTTGCCACGAAAAAAAAACTTTTATATATTCTGGGCACAGAGTTGATGACCCCGGTCATCGACAACGGGTGGGTGCGGCGGGGCAAAAATCGATTTTTCGCTAAAAATTACATCCAGCAAGGGTCGCCTGATGGATCACACGCGATGGCGATGGTCTAAGTATACGAATTGACCAAAAAACGGGGGGGAAGCGGGCTCGTAAACCTAACCGTTTCTGACCTAACTCTAAAAAGGTAGGTTAGGTTAGGTTAGGTTAGTCTTTTCTGTGGGTTTTGGACCAGAAACCGGTATTGAAAATTGAACAACAATCACTCAACGCGATCCTAAATATAATTTAATAACAACATTCTATGTTTGCCACGAAAAAAAAACTTTTATATATTCTGGGCACAGAGTTGATGACCCCGGTCATCGACAAGGGGTGGGTGCGGCGGGGCAAAAATCGATTTTTCGCTAAAAATTACATCCAGCAAGGGTCGCCTGATGGATCACACGCGATGGCGATGGTCTAAGTATACGAATTGACCAAAAAACGGGGGGGAAGCGGGCTCGTAAACCTAACCGTTTCTGACCTAACTCTAAAAAGGTAGGTTAGGTTAGGTTAGGTTAGTCTTTTCTGTGGGTTTTGGACCAGAAACCGGTATTGAAAATTGAACAACAATCACTCAAAGCGATCCTAAATAGAATTTAATAACAACATTCTAAGTTTGCCACGAAAAAAAAACTTTTATATATTCTGGGCACAGAGTTGATGACCCCGTTCATCGACAACGGGTGGGTGCGGCGGGGCAAAAATCGATTTTTCGCTAAAAATTACATCCAGCAAGGGTCGCCTGATGGATCACACGCGATGGCGATGGTCTAAGTATACGAATTGACCAAAAAACGGGGGGGAAGCGGGCTCGTAAACCTAACCGTTTCTGACCTAACTCTAAAAAGGTAGGTTAGGTTAGGTTAGGTTAGTCTTTTCTGTGGGTTTTGGACCAGAAACCGGTATTGAAAATTGAACAACAATCACTCAAAGCGATCCTAAATAGAATTTAATAACAACATTCTAAGTTTGCCACGAAAAAAAAACTTTTATATATTCTGGGCACAGAGTTGATGACCCCGGTCATCGACAACGGGTGGGTGCGGCGGGGCAAAAATCGATTTTTCGCTAAAAATTACATCCAGCAAGGGTCGCCTGATGGATCACACGCGATGGCGATGGTCTAAGTATACGAATTGACCAAAAAACGGGGGGGAAGCGGGCTCGTAAACCTAACCGTTTCTGACCTAACTCTAAAAAGGTAGGTTAGGTTAGGTTAGGTTAGTCTTTTCTGTGGGTTTTGGACCAGAAACCGGTATTGAAAATTGAACAACAATCACTCAAAGCGATCCTAAATAGAATTTAATAACAACATTCTAAGTTTGCCACGAAAAAAAAACTTTTATATATTCTGGGCACAGAGTTGATGACCCCGGTCATCGACAACGGGTGGGTGCGGCGGGGCAAAAATCGATTTTTCGCTAAAAATTACATCCAGCAAGGGTCGCCTGATGGATCACACGCGATGGCGATGGTCTAAGTATACGAATTGACCAAAAAAGGGGGGGGAAGCGGGCTCGTAAACCTAACCGTTTCTGACCTAACTCTAAAAAGGTAGGTTAGGTTAGGTTAGGTTAGTCTTTTCTGTGGGTTTTGGACCAGAAACCGGTATTGAAAATTGAACAACAATCACTCAAAGCGATCCTAAATAGAATTTAATAACAACATTCTAAGTTTGCCACGAAAAAAAAACTTTTATATATTCTGGGCACAGAGTTGATGACCCCGTTCATCGACAACGGGTGGGTGCGGCGGGGCAAAAATCGATTTTTCGCTAAAAATTACATCCAGCAAGGGTCGCCTGATGGATCACACGCGATGGCGATGGTCTAAGTATACGAATTGACCAAAAAACGGGGGGGAAGCGGGCTCGTAAACCTAACCGTTTCTGACCTAACTCTAAAAAGGTAGGTTAGGTTAGGTTAGGTTAGTCTTTTCTGTGGGTTTTGGACCAGAAACCGGTATTGAAAATTGAACAACAATCACTCAAAGCGATCCTAAATAGAATTTAATAACAACATTCTAAGTTTGCCACGAAAAAAAAACTTTTATATATTCTGGGCACAGAGTTGATGACCCCGGTCATCGACAACGGGTGGGTGCGGCGGGGCAAAAATCGATTTTTCGCTAAAAATTACATCCAGCAAGGGTCGCCTGATGGATCACACGCGATGGCGATGGTCTAAGTATACGAATTGACCAAAAAACGGGGGGGAAGCGGGCTCGTAAACCTAACCGTTTCTGACCTAACTCTAAAAAGGTAGGTTAGGTTAGGTTAGGTTAGTCTTTTCTGTGGGTTTTGGACCAGAAACCGGTATTGAAAATTGAACAACAATCACTCAAAGCGATCCTAAATAGAATTTAATAACAACATTCTAAGTTTGCCACGAAAAAAAAACTTTTATATATTCTGGGCACAGAGTTGATGACCCCGGTCATCGACAACGGGTGGGTGCGGCGGGGCAAAAATCGATTTTTCGCTAAAAATTACATCCAGCAAGGGTCGCCTGATGGATCACACGCGATGGCGATGGTCTAAGTATACGAATTGACCAAAAAACGGGGGGGAAGCGGGCTCGTAAACCTAACCGTTTCTGACCTAACTCTAAAAAGGTAGGTTAGGTTAGGTTAGGTTAGTCTTTTCTGTGGGTTTTGGACCAGAAACCGGTATTGAAAATTGAACAACAATCACTCAAAGCGATCCTAAATAGAATTTAATAACAACATTCTAAGTTTGCCACGAAAAAAAAACTTTTATATATTCTGGGCACAGAGTTGATGACCCCGGTCATCGACAACGGGTGGGTGCGGCGGGGCAAAAATCGATTTTTCGCTAAAAATTACATCCAGCAAGGGTCGCCTGATGGATCACACGCGATGGCGATGGTCTAAGTATACGAATTGACCAAAAAACTTGAGTCCTTGTTCAGCCGGTCCAGCCGGCTTCGTTATTACTGTTTGTTTTGGGGAGACTGCTTTGGAGGTAGATGGGGCAGCTTCCCACTTGTCAATACTCCTCCTTACTGACTCCTTTGGTGGGGATCTCTCCACGGGCGCCTTCTTCACTGGAGTTCTCATGCCAAACATGTCTAGTGTGTGTGGATGCCGATCAAAATAAACCCCCTTTTGTCAAAATAATCGTACCGTGATTGGGTGTCTTAATTCTAGTTCGGTTCAATAAAACCAGTTATTTATAAGTAGATATGTTTTAGTCAATCAAATATGTATATATTTTTAAAAATAGTCTGTCGAATGTATGTAATTTGTAGTTGTAAAACTACTCGTAATTTGTATGTATATTGTCTTATATTTATATAAATATATTTATGTGGTCCTAGGTGGCGTCACTTGAGTCGTCGGGAGCCTTAAAAGCAGCTGCTGATGTCCTCAAGTAAGTATCAAATTTTTATTTTTAAAAGTTTGGAAATTTTTTTGCCGCCAAACTACTTGAGCAAAATATGTAAAAATATGTCTATATTTAATCAGCGTAAAAAGCTGAATATCGCAGTATTTTTCCCTATTTTCGTCAATAGTACCCGTTCTAAGGGGTTAGGTTAGGTTAGGTTAGGTTAGGTTAGGTTAGGTTGCCGCCTCAGGGCGGGTGGAAGGGGAAGTCACAGAGGCTACTGGTAAGACCTGGTGACTTCGTCTTTCACCGTACTCCATTGTCTTTCCCGGCAATGTGAGGGGTGTTGGTCTTGGGTGGAGCACTACTGTTGCGTCGAAACCCAAGGCAAGTGTGGTTGTTATCCTGCTCGTGGTTGCCGCCTGCTTTTGGTCTGGCCCTTCTGGACAGACGTAGCCGAAACAGCCATGCGCCTTCCCGTCTTAATTCTCCCCTTCCCTCCTTTCCTTTACCCTGTTTCCTGTCGTTCCCACTCCCTCTTTCACAGTGCTGCGGTTGTTCGGCTCCGGGTCTCCTCTGCCTTCAGAGCTGACTTCGGATGACGCACCGCCGTGGCACACCATGGGGTCCTCGGGTTCGCGCTCAACATAGTTGGCCGCCAAACCGAGTCCCCACCTTCACTTCATTTCAAATTCTATCTTTCTGTTGATTTTGTTTGTTATACTTCTTATTTACTTTGTTATTTTGATTTTCGTCTGTTTTGTTCTCTTTACTCTTTTCTGTCTTTTGTTTTACTTCGTTTTCTTTTGTCGTTTCTTGGGTTGCGGCTCTCGGGTTCGCCTGGGAGTCTGCAGGGGGGGTGCGCATAGGGCGACGTTAAGAGGAGGATAAAAACCAAAATGGAAAAGTGCAATAAGGAAAAGAATCCCCGGGCGGGTCCCAGTCAGTCGGTGGCTGCTGGGGAATCCCGCACCGCTTCTCCCTCGGGGGAGGCGGTCTGCCCCTCGTCATACGGGGGGGGCACCCATTGCCTTTCCACTTTGGAAAATAACGAAGGAGTCAGAAGGAGCCAGAGAAATCTGAGTAAAATTAAGAGTGATGACGATTGTTCAGTAGCGTTACCCCCTGTCCAGCAAACCGTAACGGAGTTTCCGCGGCAGGGAGGTGTAGTCGTGGCTGGGAGAGCGAACGAGTTGGTTCTCGTCAATTGTGGGAACGACATGTTGAGAGTGAAACGGGCAGACTCAAAAGAGTCGCTGCAGTCTGCCGTGGTCGTAGACAGCGCGTCTGAGACGGAGGAGATGGAGACGGTCAGCTTGCCGGGTCCTGAAGACCCTGATCGGCCTAGCAAGCGCCGTAGGGAGCGTGGTGGCTCCAGTGGCGACTCCGAGCCCGAGGAGCCGAAGATCCCCCGAGCTGGGTCGAGGTCTTCGAGTAGAGGGCGCGGTGCTTCCGCCGGGAGCAGTAGAGAGAGAGGGAGACCCCCCACGACGGGGGACTTCGTTGGGAAGGCGAAGGCGCAATTGGCGTTGGCCCAGGCCCAGAGGGATCTCGCAAAGGAGATTGCCGACACGCAGCTCACGCAGCTCACGGCGGACTTCTACCGGCAGGTGAGCCGCAGCCGGAGCACGTGCAGTCTGCCGGACTCCCTGAGCGTGGCGGATCCCAACTGCCCGGACGGGCCGAGAACCGCCGCAGAGCTGGTGGAGAAGGTGACGACTAGCGTCGGCTACATCCGGGAGGTTGGCGCTAGGTCGAAAAACCTTAAGGGAGTATTTGTGGCCGGCATCAAAGCGGCCTCGTCTGTCATTGCGAACGCGGTCACGGAGCTGGCCGCCATCAACAGCACGGAGGAGACGGTCAGGCTCCAGCGGGAGCTCGACCTACTTAAGAAGGAGCTTGAGGACTCCCGAAAGGAGGTCCAGAAACTAAGGTCGGAGATGGCAAGGGATCGCCCGCCGGAGGATATGGACGCCTTCAGGCAGTCGCTGCTCGTCCAGTTCGGCGCCATGATGGACGCAAAGGTTCAGGGCGCCATGATCCCGGACAAGCGACCCCCGCTCGCCGCCGACAGGGCTCGCGGAGGAGACGCGGTGCTGCACGGGGAGGTTCTGCCCTCTCCGAAACCGGCACAAGGGGCAAAGGCCGGCAGCAAACTCCCAGTGAGGACCGGCGCGGTCGTTGTCTTAGAGAGGATACGGGCCACGGGTGCGCGCCCAGCGGTTCCTCCTGCTGGTGCCGTCGCGAAGACCCGCTCAACAACACCCGAGGTGACGCAGCCCGTGGTCAAAACCTACGCACGGGCGGCGTCGTCCAAGCAGAAGCCGGCACGGGCCCTCGGGGCCCCCGTGAAGAAAGTGGAGCCTCCGGCCCCAGTCAAGAAGGCCGCACCGGCTACGGTGCGTGCCTCCACACAATCGGGCCTCAAGAAGATCGTGACGAAGGCACAGGTGCACGCCAGTCCGGCTCCCAGTGTCGTAAAGAAGGCGACACCGCCTCCCACCCTCCCCAAGACGCCGGTTCCTTCGGCTGTCCCGGACGAGGAGTCCATGGAGGTGGTGGAAGTGGTAGAGGTGGAGGAGATCCCTGCTGAGGCGGCCCCCGCTCGCCAAGTCGAAGCGCCTCGCGCTGCTCCGTCCAGTGTGTCGGCGGAGCGGCCGAGCAGGTCCAAAAGGCGGCGCGAGCAAAAGAAGAGGAGCATGGCGGCCAGGAAAGCTGCGGCAGCGGAACACCGCGGCACGGCGCATGCTCCTCCTAGCAACAATAAGGACGAGGAGGGGTGGACCACGGTCCGCTCCAAGAAGGCGGCCAAGAAGACGCAGTCTGAGGGCCGCCGGGCAAGCTCGCGAGCGAGGGAAAAAGGGCCGAAGCCCCGGAAACTCCGCGTCCCCCGCACGGCCGCAGTGGTTCTGTCCCTGCTGCCTGCGGCTGTTGATCAGGGCCTCACGTACGAGTCCATAATTACGGAGGCCCAAAAGCGGATCAAGGTCAGGGAGCTGGGGATTGACGACCTCCGATTCCGCCACACCATCACGGGTGCGCGGATGGTGGTCATCCCCGGCCAGGACAGCGAGGAGAGGGCGGAGCGGTTTGCGGCCAAGCTGAGGGAGGTGACGAATCCCTCCCTGGTCAAGGTCTCCAGGCCCGCCAAGACTGCGGAGCTGAGAGTGTCGGGCCTGGACGACGCGACCACCAAGGCGCAAGTGGCGGAGGCGCTGGCCGAGGCCGGCAACTGTGATACGTCGGCCTTCGCCTGCGGAGACATCCGGCGGGATGCGCCGAGGCGTCTGGGGTCCATCTGGGTCAGGTGTCCCCTGCCAGTGGCCAAGTTGGTAACGGCCAGGGACCGCCTTCTCATCGGCTGGTCCTCGGCGCGTATAGAGCTGCTGCCCGAGCGGCCGTTCCGGTGCTTCAGGTGCCTGGAATCTGGTCACGCTCGGGCATGCTGCCATTCAGAGTGGGACCGCAGCGATCAGTGCTATCGCTGCGGTCAGCCCGGCCATCTCGCCAGCACCTGCCTCGCCAAGCCGCACTGCACCGTGTGTGCGGCGGCGGGCAGGAGTGCGGATCACACGTCGGGGCGCAGAACGTGCGTGGCCCCTAAAGCCAGGCAAAACGAGCCGGCTCGCAGCTCAGCGCCGCAGCCTGCAGCCGCCGGACCCTCAGGTGCAAGGGGTCCGGCTGAGGAGAAACCGCAGTCCGACCGTTAATGGACCACACCCACATACTGCAAATAAATCTTAATCGCTGTGCCAACGCGCAGAATCTGCTCATGCAGACGTTGGCACAGCACAGTATCCACGTGGGTGTGGTGTCGGAGCCGTACAGGGTTCCCTCCGGCGACGGTTGGGCTGGGGACCTGAGTGGGTTGGTGGCGTTGACCGCCAGGACAGCGATCGGAGCGCCTCCGCTCCGCAATGTCCACAGGGGGACGGGCTGGGTCGCCGCCGACGTACGCGATGCCTTGGTCGTAGGGGTGTATTTCTCCCCGAACAGGTCGCTCGCCGAGTTCGCTGTCTTCTTGAGCGACCTGGGGGCGTTCATCGCCGGGAGGGGACCGAGGCATCTGCTGTTGGCCGGCGACTTCAACGCCAAATCGGTGATGTGGGGTTGCCCCAGGACCGACGCCCGCGGAGCGGAGATGGAGGACTGGGCCGCCTCAGCGGGCCTGGTGGTCCTGAATAGGGGGTCGACGCACACGTGTGTACGGCGCGACGGGGGTTCAATTGTGGACATAACCCTGGCCACCCCCGTCCTTGCCGACCGCGTGCTCAACTGGAGAGTGCTGGAGGGCGCCGAGACTCTGTCGGACCATCGCTACGTCCGATACGATGTCTCGGCCTTCATAACTCCAGTAGCGTCGACAGGGCCGACCCCCGGGGATCCCCCGCGGTGGTCGGTCCGGCTCCTGAGACAGGACTTGCTCCGGGAGGCCGCTCTCATAGTGTCGTGGCCGACGGACGGCTCCGTCATCATTGACGCGGCGACGGAGGCAGAGTGGCTTCACCGGACGCTCACCCAGGTCTGCGACGCATCCATGCCCAGGCTTCGGGGCAATAGGCCCCGTCGCTGGGTGTACTGGTGGTGCGACGAGGTGGCCCAGCTCCGGGCGGACAGCAATCGCGCCAGGCGGGCGTATACTAGGTCGCGCCGCCGGGCGCATAGGAATGAGGACGACGAGGCGCGCCTCTACGCCGCCTATAGGGAGGTGATTGGGGCGTTCTCCCTGGCCATAACGCGTGCGAAGGCGAGGGCCTACGACGAGTGGATCGAGCTCCTGAATCAGGATCCATGGGGCCGCCCCTACAAGCAGGTGCGGCAAAAGTTGCGGCCGTGGGCGCCGGCCGCGACGATAACCCTGGATCCTGACCAACTCGAGCGGGTCGTGGGGACTCTGTTCCCCGCCGCGGATGACACAAGGCCGCCGTTCGTGGCCTCGGTGGGGGACAGCAGCAGCGCTGGCATCCCCCCGATTTCCGAGTCGGAGCTCGATCTCGCTCTCCAACGCACGAGGGAAAAGAACAGGGCCCCTGGCCTGGATGGCGTGCCGGGGCGGGCTCTCGTCGTCGCCCTCGACGTCCTCGGGGACCGAGTGCGGGCATTGCTGAATGCCTGCCTTGAGCGGGGCCACTTCCCCAGTCGGTGGAAGACTGGGAAGCTGGTCCTGATTCCGAAGCCGGGTCGACCGCCTGACGCGCCCTCGGCGTATCGCCCCATAGTCCTGCTGGACGAGATCGGGAAGGTGTTTGAGAGGGTCGTTGCCAACCGTCTCGTCCAGCATCTGGAGAGCGTTGGACCTGATCTGTGCGACGTGCAGTTTGGCTTTCGGCGCAACAGGTCCACGCTCGACGCGATTGGGCGCGTCAGGGGTATTGCGGAGGAGGCGATCGCCCAGGGTGACGTGGTGCTGGCGGTGTCCTTGGACATCGCCAACGCCTTTAACACTCTCCCCTGGGCGATCATACGGGAGGGCCTCCGATATCACGGTTTCCCCCCGTATCTGAGGAGGCTTTTGGGGTCATACCTGAGTGGGAGGAGCATCAGGTTCCCCACCAGGGAGGGCTGGGTGACCCGTTCCATAGGTCGCGGTGTTCCACAGGGGTCGGTGCTTGGCCCACTCCTGTGGAACATCGGGTTCGATTGGGTCCTGCGCGGACACCTTCTCGCGGGAGTCGCTGTCACCTGCTACGCGGACGACACTCTTGTAACGGCGCGTGGCAGCGACTTCCGCGCGGCGAAACTGAGGGCTACGGCGGGAGTCGCACACCTGGTGCACCGTATTCGGAAGCTGGGTCTCGACGTAGCCCTCCACAAATCGGAGGCCCTCTGCTTCCACGGGCCGAGGCGGAAGCCACCAGCCGGGTCGCACATTGTTGTTGGTGGGGTGCGGATTGACGTCGGGGAGGCCATGCGGTACCTCGGCGTCACTCTGGACCCCAGGCTCAATTTCAACGAGCACTTCGTCCGGCTGGTGCCGAGGTTGATGAGGACTGCGGGCGCCCTGAGCGGGCTGCTCAGCAACACTGGTGGGCCCACCGCCGCCTGCAGAAAACTGTACGCGGCGGTCATTCGTTCCATGGCCCTTTACGCTGCGCCCGCTTGGGCGGACGCCCTCAGTCCGAAGAATCGCGCGCTCCTGAGGCGGCCACAACGCCTCATGGCGATCCGCATAATAAGGGGATACCGCAGTGTCTCCTTCGAGGCGGCGTGTGCTCTTGCCGGCACTCCGCCGTGGGAGCTTGAAGTCCGGGTCCTCACCGCCTTGCACGTCAGAGTCACCGAGGCCCGGGCCAGCGGCGACCGCCCCACGGCGGACGTTGTTCAGAGCTGGAGGATTGAGGAGAGGAGCACACTGCTCATAGATTGGATGGAGATACTGCGGGAACCCAGAGCCGGGCATCGGCTGGTGGGAGCCCTAGGGCCCATGCTCGACAGCTGGGTAACGAGGCGGCACGGTGAGTTATCTTATCACCTCACACAGATCCTCTCGGGGCACGGATGTTTCGGGAGGTATCTGTGTGAGAGGGCGGGGCGAGAGCCCAACACAAATTGTCACCACTGTGCCGCCTCGGTGGACAGTGCGGAGCACACTTTGACGGCCTGCCCGGCGTGGCAAGAGGAGCGCGCGACTCTCGTCGCCACAATCGGTGTTGACCTGTCTCTGCAAACGGTCCTGCGCAAAATGGCCGCATCTGAGGCGGCCTGGGCCGCGGTTCGGACGTTTGCAGAGACAGTGATGGGTAGCAAAGAGGATGCGGAGCGTGATCGGGAGAGGGCGCCCGAAGCGCATCCGATGCGGCGGGCTCGTACGGGCCGCCGCAGATTGGCGCACGAGCGCCATCTACCCCCTTAACCGGAGCCTCCGGGTGGGGGCACAGTGGATCGCCCCCCACCCACGGGAGATTAAGTCCCGAGGCGACGCGGGGATCCCGGGGCAGGGCACGGGGATGCCTTGCCCCACGAGGGATCTGAGGGGAAGCGATGTCCTGCCGTCTGTGCTTGCGGCGGGACGTCGAGAGCTCACAAGAGCCTGAGGAGAGAGGAGGGCCTCTTCGTCTGCGGCGGCGTGGTTCTGAGAACAGATCCCACAATGCCGCAGCAAGACGCGAGTTGGAGCACCCCGGGGATGTTTAGTGGGTATGCCCCCACTCTGGGGGAGAGTCCCACACACCCCCCTCGGCCATCCCCGTGGCCGACGGGATAGTCCATAAAGGATTTGACCCCGGGCGACCAAAAAAAAAAAAAGGTTGCCGCCTCAGCGGGCCTGGTGGTCCTGAACAGGGGGTCGACGCACACGTGTGTACGGCGCGACGGGGGTTCGATTGTGGACATAACCCTGGCCACCCCCGTCCTTGCCGACCGCGTGCTCAACTGGAGAGTGCTGGAGGGCGCCGAGACTCTGTCGGACCATCGCTACGTCCGATACGATGTCTCGGCCTTCATAACTCCAGTAGCGTCGACAGGGCCGACCCCCGGGGATCCCCCGCGGTGGTCGGTCCGGCTCCTGAGACAGGACTTGCTCCGGGAGGCCGCTCTCATAGTGTCGTGGCCGACGGACGGCTCCGTCATAATTGACGCGGCGACGGAGGCAGAGTGGCTTCACCGGACGCTTACCCAGGTCTGCGACGCATCCATGCCCAGGCTTCGGGGCAACAGGCCCCGTCGCTGGGTGTACTGGTGGTGCGACGAGGTGGCCCAGCTCCGGGCGCAGAGTAATCGCGCCAGACGGGCATATGCTAGGTCGCGCCGTCGGGCGCATAGGAACGAGGACGACGAGGCGCGCCTCTACGCCACCTACAGGGAGGTGATCGGGGCGTTCTCCCTGGCCATCACGCGTGCGAAGGCGAGAGCCTACGACGAGTGGATCGAGCTCCTGAATCAGGATCCATGGGGCCGCCCCTATAAGCAGGTGCGGCAAAAGTTGCGGCCGTGGGCGCCAGCCGCGACGATAACCCTGGATCCTGACCAACTCGAGCGGGTCGTGGGGACTCTGTTCCCCGCCGCGGACGACACAAGGCCGCCGTTTGTGGCCTCGGTGGGGGACAGCAGCAGTGCTGGCATCCCCCCGATTTCCGAGTCGGAGCTCGATCTCGCTCTACAGCGCACGCGGGAGAAGAGCAGGGCCCCTGGCCTGGATGGCGTGCCGGGGCGGGCTCTCGTCGTCGCCCTCGACGTCCTCGGAGACAGAGTCCGGGCTTTGTTGAATGCCTGTCTGGAACAGGGCCACTTCCCCAGTCGGTGGAAGACGGGGAAGCTGGTCCTGATACCGAAGCCGGGTCGACCGCCTGACGCGCCCTCGGCGTATCGCCCCATAGTTCTGCTGGACGAGATCGGGAAGGTGTTTGAGAGGGTCGTTGCCAACCGTCTCGTCCAGCACCTGGAGAGCGTTGGACCTGATCTGTGCGACGTGCAGTTCGGCTTTCGGCGCAACAGGTCCACGCTCGACGCGATTGGGCGCGTCAGGGGTATTGCGGAGGAGGCAATCGCCCAGGGTGACGTGGTGTTGGCGGTGTCCTTGGACATCGCCAACGCCTTTAACACTCTCCCCTGGGCGATCATACGGGAGGGCCTCCGATATCATGGTTTTCCTCCGTATCTGAGGAGGCTTTTGGGGTCTTACCTGAGTGGGAGGAGCATCAGGTTCCCCACCAGGGAGGGCTGGGTGACCCGTTCCATAGGTCGCGGTGTTCCACAGGGGTCGGTGCTTGGCCCACTCCTGTGGAACATCGGGTTCGATTGGGTCCTGCGCGGACACCTTCTCGCGGGAGTCGCTGTCACCTGCTACGCGGATGACACTCTTGTAACGGCGCGTGGCAGCGACTTCCGCGCGGCGAAACTGAGGGCTACGGCGGGAGTCGCACACCTGGTGCACCGAATTCGGAAGCTGGGTCTCGACGTAGCCCTCCACAAATCGGAGGCCCTCTGCTTTCATGGGCCGAGGAGGAAACCACCAGCCGGGTCGCACATTGTCGTTGGGGGGGTGCGGATTGACGTCGGGGAGGCCATGCGGTACCTCGGCGTCACTCTGGACCCCAGGCTCAATTTCAACGAGCACTTCGTCCGGCTGGTGCCGAGGTTGATGAGGACTGCGGGCGCCCTGAGCGGGCTGCTCAGCAATACTGGTGGGCCCACCGCCGCCTGCAGAAAACTGTACGCGGCGGTCATTCGCTCCATGGCCCTTTACGCTGCGCCCGCTTGGGCGGACGCCCTCAGTCCGAAGAATCGCGCGCTCCTGAGGCGGCCACAACGCCTCATGGCGATCCGCATAATAAGGGGATACCGCAGTGTCTCCTTCGAGGCGGCGTGTGCTCTTGCCGGCACTCCGCCGTGGGAGCTTGAAGTCCGGGTCCTCACCGCCTTGCACGTCAGAGTCACCGAGGCCCGGGCCAGTGGCGACCGCCCCACGGCGGACGTTGTTCAGAGCTGGAGGATTGAGGAGAGGAGCACACTGCTCATAGATTGGATGGAGATACTGCGGGAACCCAGAGCCGGGCATCGGCTGGTGGGAGCCCTAGGGCCCATGCTCGACAGCTGGGTAACGAGGCGGCACGGTGAGTTATCTTATCACCTCACACAGATCCTCTCGGGGCACGGATGTTTCGGGAGGTATCTGTGTGAGAGGGCGGGGCGAGAGCCCAACACAAATTGTCACCACTGTGCCGCCTCGGTGGACAGTGCGGAGCACACCTTGTCGGCCTGCCCGGCGTGGCAAGAGGAGCGCGCGACTCTCGTCGCCACAATAGGAGCTGACCTGTCTCTGCAAACGGTCCTGCGCAAAATGGCCGCATCTGAGGCGGCCTGGGCCGCGGTTCGGACGTTTGCAGAGACAGTGATGGGTAGCAAAGAGGATGCGGAGCGTGATCGGGAGAGGACGCCCGAAGCGCATCCGATGCGGCGCGCTCGTACGGGCCGCCGCAGATTGGCGCACGAGCGCCATCTACCCCCTTAACCGGAGCCTCCGGGTGGGGGCACAGTGGATCGCCCCCCACCCACGGGAGATTAGGTCCCGAGGCGACGCGGGGATCCCGGGGCAGGGCACGGGGATGCCTTGCCCCACGAGGGATCTGAGGGGAAGCGATGTCCTGCCGTCTGTGCTTGCGGCGGGACGTCGAGAGCTCACAAGAGCCTGAGGAGAGAGGAGGGCCTCTTCGTCTGCGGCGGCGTGGTTCTGAGAACAGATCCCACAATGCCGCAGCAAGACGCGAGTTGGAGCACCCCGGGGATGTTTAGTGGGTATGCCCCCACTCTGGGGGAGAGTCCCACACACCCCCCTCGGCCATCCCCGTGGCCGACGGGATAGTCCATAAAGGATTTGACCCCGGGCGACCAAATTAGGTTAGGTTAGGTTAGGTTAGGTTAGGTTCCCCCCCGATTTGTGCTGCCACCTTGCCGTGGTGGGGGGGCTTGAGTGCCTCAAGGATCCGTCGGGGCCATACCGGCCAGGGTCACCCATGCCGGGCGGGCCCGCGGGGAGAGGTGAGACGAAGAGCAGCGCTACCTTTTATAAAGTATTTATTGTTTTCGTTTTTGTTTCGTTTTGGTTTTGTTTTTGATTTTGCTTTTGTTCGTATATATTCTGTCTTTTGGTTTGGTTTTGTTTTGTTTTGTTTTGGTTGTTTTTCTTCGTTTTGTTTTGTTGTATTCTTTATTCTTTCCTATCATATGTATTTTTCTTTCGTCTTCTTTTTCACGACGTTTTGGGAGGAGTAAATAAAACCATGGAAAGACGCGCATTTGAAAATAGTCCCCGGGCGGGTCCCAGCTCGACTTTGTCAGCTGGGGAATCCCGTACTGTCGCTCCTTCGGGGGTGGCAGTCTGCCCCTCGTACTACGGGGGGGGCACAAATCGCGAAACTGCCGCAAAGGGTAGCAAGGGAGAGGCCAGCGAGCCGAAATTACAACAATTTATAGAGGTAGCCGGACGAGACGGCGTTGTATATCGCTTTCCGGGCGATCGAGTGCCGGATGCGATTTCGGAAGAGGACGACGTAATCGTCGTAGAGGAGAAGGAGAGGTCGGACGGAGGGGTGCGCCGTACATCTGGCCCCCAAAGGGACACCAAGGGACGCTTTGCGTCGTCCCGGTCTGCCTCCCCATTACCGGCTGTACAGCCGAAGGGAAAGACAAAGACTCCGGTGGTGGTCCTTGAGGACATCCTCAGGCCCACATCGCCACGGACGTTGGACATGGCACGCACTGCGCGTGACCTCGGGCTGGAAATGTCGACAGATGGAGAGTCCGTCTACGACTCGGACTCGGAATATGGGGGCCCGCTGCGGAGAGCCGGCAGTAAGAGACGTCTGGACTCTGACGACGACCTTGCTGCCGAGGCCGCAGAGAAGGTCCCCAGGGTGGACGAGTCTCCGAGAGGTCGGGGTCGACCGCCCACAACCGGGCAGCACGTGGGCAAGTGGCAGGCCAAGAAGGAGCAGTTGGCTGCCAAAAAAGCCCTGGAACCGGACGAGACACGGGAGCTGAGGGAGAGGCCCCCCGCAGAGCCTCCTGCGGCGAAGCCCCCCAAAGCAAAACCCGTATACAGGCCCGACCAGGACCCACATGGTCTAGTCGGGTCTGAACTGGAAAGACGCATGGCCGAGGAAGTCGCCAACATTCGCGACGTTGCGAAGTCCTCCGCCAATTTGAAGGGCACTTTCATTAAGCGCCTAAAGGAAGCGGCCACCTTTATGGAGGGGGCGGCGGAGGTCCTCATTCGGCGGTCCGCTGATGAGGAGGTCGCCATGCTCCGCGCCCAAAACAGGAGGCTACAAGAGGAGAGGAAGGAGTACCGCCGTGCAAACGTGGAACTCGAAAAAAGGATTGGTGCCTTGGAAGAGCAGGTCGAAAAGCTCAAGAAAAGGCCAGGGAAGAGTAAAGGCAAGTCAAGCTGTTCCTGTGCGTCCTCCGGCGCACCAACGTACACTGAACTGCCGATGATTGTAGAGAGACGGCCTAACCCGGTGTCGGCTGAGGTGGAGGCGGCCCTGAAGGCCCTCGGGGTCATACCCAAGTACGCCACCGAGTACAATGTGTCGGACGATTTCCGGGACATGCGGCACCTGCCCCGCGTGCCCCCGGAGCTCCAGGAGGCTCTCTTCGGAGGTCCGGAGCCCCCGGCGCCCCCGGCGCCCGAGTGTGCCCCGGCGCCCACCAGGTCCTCTGAGACCATTACGCGCCAAGAGGCTTCTGCGCCCTTGGCAACCACACGGACGAAGACCGCTGGCAGTGCCCCAGCCGCCACATCACCGGCGGTGGAGGGCCCTGCCAAGAAGAAAAAGAAGAAAGGGAAGAAGAAGAGCCTCGCGGCTCAGCGCGTCCCCGACGCCGAACGACTGGACATGGAGTCCATCCCGGCGCGGGGAGATTGGCAGACGGTGGGCCCACGCAAGGGTCCCAAGAAAAAGGCTGCGGCTCTGCCAAAGCCACGGGAAGAGGCGCGTAAGGCGACGCCGGCCAAGCCGAAGATCCGGGCTCAACAGCTCCGGGTCCCGCGGACGTCGGCAATTGTCATTACGTTGCAGCCTGGCGCAGTGGAAAAGGGCCTCCACTACGCCAAGGTGATAAATACGGCTGCGGCGCAGATACAGTGGGCAGAACTGGGGCTTCCACGCCCCCTATGCAAGCCGACGGCTGCAGACGGGCGCAAGCTGCTCATCCCACCTGGGGAGGGCAGCGAGGCGAAGGCCGACTTACTGGCCTCCAAGTTGCGGGAGATCTTCAGCGCGGAGGAGCTGAAGGTCTCTCGACCGGTGAAAACGGCGGAGCTCGGCATCTCTCTCCTGGATGACTCGGTCACCAGGGAGATGATCGCCGAAGCTATAGCCGAAAAGGGCAGGTGTGACGCCGCACACGTCAAGTGCGGCGAGATCAAGAAGGGCCCGCAGAACATGGGCAAAGTGTGGGTGCGGTGCCCGGTGTCGGCGGCCAAGGTGGTTGCGCGCGATCGCCTGGCTATTGGCTGGTCGTCGGCCCGGGTGGAGCTGCTGGGGGCAAGGCCCCTACAGTGTTTTAAGTGCCTGAGGTACGGGCACACCATGGCTATATGCCAGGAGGGAGGAGACCGCGGCGGTCTTTGCTATCGCTGCGGTCAAGCCGGTCATATCGCTGCGGCATGCAGCGAGACGCCGCACTGTGTAGCATGTGCGGCGGCCGGCAAACCGGCAGATCACCGCGGGGGCAGGAGCCAGTGCCTTGCGGCTAAGCGCCGTGGGGCGCGAGAGGCTACAGGGGCCAGCGCAGCCAAGCCGCGGCCCCCCCCCCGTCCTCAGCCCTCCAAGAAGAGGGCCGGGAGGAGGATGGACACGGATTGTCCATCCTAAAGCCATGGGTAAGGCGGCGGGCGTGGGAATTCCCGTCGCCTGTAAAAGCCCTAGGGTAGAAGTGGCAGCGCCATTCTGACTGGCGCGCCACAAATTCCGGCAGAGAGCGGCTATCACGCGCCGCTCCAAGTGGGAAGAGGTCCCGCGAGGGACCAGTGCCTGCTGGGTTGAGAGTGGAGATATCTTGGCCCCACGTCAACTCCCCAGCAGGCCGGGCCGGAATCGAGGGGTTTAGTGAGTAAGAGTCTCACATAACCCGGCTGTATCCCACGCGGCCGGGTACCCATGATGGGTTCCCCTCGTTAAAAAAAAAAAAAAAAAAAAAAAAAAAAAAAAAAAAAAAAAAAAAAAAAAAAAAAAAAAAAAAAAAGGTTAGGTTAGGTTCCCCCTCGACTGTGCTGCCACCTTGCTGTGGTGAGGGGGCTTGAGTGCCTCAATGATCCGTGGGGCCATACCGGCCAGGGCCTCCCATGCCGGGCGGGCCCACGGGGAGAGGTGAGACGAAGAGCGGCACCCAGCGTCGTGGCGGGTTGCGGCTCCGGGGACTCCTCTGTCCTCAGAGCTGCCTTGGGAGTCGTAAACCGCTGCGGCGCACCATGAGGTCCTCGGGTTGGCGCTCAACTTAGTTGGCCGTCAAACCGAGTCCTCACTCAACGTCCTCGGGTTGGCGCCGGCCGAGGGCTGACGCGCCTCCTCTGCGAGGCCGTATGTCGCAGAAGGGGGCTGCGGGACGGATCGCCGGTGCGCTGCGGTAGATTGGGGCTGCGGGGACTTGGGTGGATGGGGACCCTGTCCCCAGTGTCTCGCTGCGAGCCCTGGACGGGGGCTCCGGGGACCTGGGTAGACGGTGGACCCTGTCCTAAGGGTTTCCCTGCGGGCCCTGGACGGCTGCGGTGCGCCGGTGTCCTCTGGTTGGCGCCGGCCCGAGGGCTGACGGGCCTCCTTCTGCGGGGCCGATGTCGCAGAAGGGGGCAGCGGGGCGGGTCGCAAGGGAGGGAGCTCCGGGTGACCCGCGCCGCGGACGGAGGCGGGGGTGGAGGGGGGTTCGTGACGATGCGGGCCCCTTCTGCCCTCGCCTAGGAGGCCGGTGGTGGTTCGGGGGAGCCACCACCGACGAAAGCCTCGATGACTGAGGGCGTCCCAGTATACCGGGACGCCCTCTCTGATAGTCGCTTGCCCGCGTTGCGGGCACCACGCCGGGGCGTCACAGTAGAATGCGTTTACGCGAACTTGTGGCGCCCCAAGCGCGTCGTGTGAGGGTATGCCGCTGGGGTTTTAGTGGGTAAACGACTCTCGGGTAGACGACCCTTGTCGGAGTCCCACATAACCACCGACCTTTCCCCCGGGGTGCGGTGGTATGCATAAAGCATTTCCCCAGCGAAACCAAAAAAAAAAAAAAAAAAAAAAAGGTTAGGTTAGGTTAGGTTAGGTTAGGTTAGGTTTGTGGTGAGGGGGCTTGAGTGCCTCAATGATCCGTGGGGCCATACCGGCCAGGGCCTCCCATGCCGGGCGGGCCCACGGGGAGAGGTGAGACGAAGAGCGGCACCCAGCGTCGTGGCGGGTTGCGGCTCCGGGGACTCCTCTGTCCTCAGAGCTGCCTTGGGAGTCGTAAACCGCTGCGGCGCACCATGAGGTCCTCGGGTTGGCGCTCAACTTAGTTGGCCGTCAAACCGAGTCCTCACTCAACGTCCTCGGGTGGGCGCCGGCCGAGGGCTGACGCACCTCCTCTGCGGGGCCGTATGCCGCAGAAGGGGGCTGCGGGACGGATCGCCGGTGCGCTGCGGTAGATTGGGGCTGCGGGGACTTGGGTGGATGGGGACCCTGTCCCCAGTGTCTCGCTGCGAGCCCTGGACGGGGGCTCCGGGGACCTGGGTTGACGGTGGACCCTGTCCTAAGGGTTTCCCTGCGGGCCCTGGACGGCTGCGGTGCGCCGGTGTCCTCTGGTTGGCGCCGGCCCGAGGGCTGACGGGCCTCCTTCTGCGGGGCCGATGTCGCAGAAGGGGGCAGCGGGGCGGGTCACAAGGGAGGGAGCTCCGGGTGACCCGCGCCGCGGACGGAGGCGGGGGTGGAGGGGGGTCCGTGACGATGCGGGCCCCTTCTGCCCTCGCCTAGGAGGCCGGTGGTGGTTCGGGGGAGCCACCACCGACGAAAGCCTCGATGACTGAGGGCGTCCCAGTATACCGGGACGCCCTCTCTGATAGTCGCTTGCCCGCGTTGCGGGCACCACGCCGGGGCGTCACAGTAGAATGCGTTTACGCGAACTTGTGGCGCCCCAAGCGCGTCGTGTGAGGGTATGCCGCTGGGGTTTTAGTGGGTAAACGACTCTTGGGTAGACGACCCTTGTCGGAGTCCCACATAATCACCGACCTTTCCCCCGGGGTGCGGTGGTATGCATAAAGCATTTCCCCAGCGAAACCAAAAAAAAAAAAAAAAAAAAAGGTTAGGTTAGGTTAGGTTAGGTTAGGTTAGGTTTGCTGAGAGGCTGGAGCAGCAGGACCGCGAGGACCGCGAGGTCCGGGAGGCGGACGAGCGCGCTGCGGAGCAGGGAGTCGCTCCCAGCAGGCTCTACCAGCCGGTGCGCGACGCTGATGTGGATGACATGAACGGGGTCGAGCTGGCCCGAACCGTCCACAACAGCGTCGTCAATATCAGAGAGGGCATTAAAAGCTCAAAGAATTTGAAAGGGACGGTGATCCGGGAGGTTAAGGACAGCCTGGGCGCAATTTTGGACGCAACGGAGGTGCTGATGCGCCGCACGGAGTCAGGGGAAGTGGCTCTGTTGCGGGCGCAAGTCACAACCCTCGCAGACCAGATGAGGGACATGGAGCTGCAGAGCGCCGAACAGAGGCGCACGATAGACGGGCTGCGCACTCGGCTCACTAAGGCCGAGGCAGCCCGTATCGAGAAGAGCATACGCCCCTCTACTACAACAGAGGGGCTAGACGTCCAGCTCGTCAGTAGGACGATCATGACCCAGGTGGGTGGCATGCTAAACGCCCGCCTGGAGGAGATCGAGCGCCGACTTCCCCCGGCGCCGAGTATGCGCCCGCCTCTCGCGTCGGACGCTGCCCGGGCCCCAGTGGCTGAGGCGGCCGGAATCGAGAGGCCGGCGAAGAAAAAGAAGAAGGGAGCCATACTGGCTGCCCCGGTGAGGAGAGAGGTCGGGCCGACGGCACCAACCGTCCCTGCCCAAGCCGCCACAACATCTGCGGCTCCGACCCTCTCCAAAGGTCAGAAGAGGAGGCTAAAGAGGAAGAGCCTCGCGGCGCAGAGAGCGCCCGACGCGGAACACGCGGACGTCGCGCCTTCTGTGGCGGACGTCGCGCCCGCCCCAGTCCTAGAGGGCTGGAATGTGGTGGTCCGGAGAGGGGCCACCAAGAAGGCAGTTCGGCCTCCTCAGCCGCAACCCGCCAGCAGGCAGCCGCCGGCACAGCGGAAGCCCAAAGCCTCGCGGCTGCGGGCACCACGCACGTCGGCGGTTACTCTCACGCTGCTGCCGGGAGCCGCTGAGGAGAATCTCAACTTTGGTGGGGTCCTGCGCAAGGTCAGGACCCAGATGCCTGAGGAGGAGTTTGTGGCGCTGAAGCCCACGTTTAGGGAGGCGGCTACGGGAGCGCTCATTATAGAGCTCCCCGATGCCCAAAAGGCGGACGCCCTCGCCTCTAAGTTTAGAGAGGCGTTTGGGCCAGAGGTGCTTCGTGTGGCGCGGCCGGTCAAGTCGACCGAGCTGCGCCTACACGCGTTGGATCCCTCTGTGGTGGAGGAGGAGGTCGTTTCGGCCGTCGCGAGCGCCGGTGGGTGCGATGCGGCGGCCGTCAGGTGCGGCCCCATAAGACGGTCGAGCCGGTCGGGCCTAGGCACGGTGTGGGTGCGTTGCCCGACGGCGGCCGCAAAGACGATCGCTCGAGGGCGTCTCGCGATCGGGTGGTCGGCGGCCAGAGTGGAAGTCCTGCGGCAGCGGCCCCGGATGTGTTACCGGTGTCTCGAGACCGGTCACGTCGGGGCCTGCTGCAAGTCTGAGCAGGACCGGAGCAGTCTCTGCTACCAGTGCGGTGTAAGCGGTCATAAGGCCGTCGACTGCAGTGCGCCTGCGCGCTGTGTAGTCTGCGAGGGAGAGGGTCGAGATGCTAATCACCGGTGCGGCCGGGTTAGCTGTCTCGGCCCCAAAAAGCGTAAGCCGCCAGGGGAGGCGGCTGCGCAGGTCCGGATGGACACTTAGTCCGTCCGCGACCCGAGTGGGGTCCGTTCTGTCCGGGCCAACTCGCGGCGGAGTGCGTAGCCGCTCGTAGGGTCGTGGCCTTCAATGGCCAAGCCAGGTGGGCACAGGGGCAACTGGTGCAATTAGGTCCCAAACGCCCCTCCACTGGGACGCGAGACCGGAGGAGTTTTAGTGGGTAGGGGGGCGCCCTCATCCCTAAAGGGCGTCTTCGAGTCTCCACATACCCCGGTCGCCTTCCATCTTCAGACCGGGGACCCGTAAAAAGGGTTTCTCCTCCGCCCAAAAAAAAAAAAAAAAAAAAAGGTTAGGTTAGGTTAGGTTAGGTTAGGTTAGGTTAGGTTAGGTTAGGTTAGGTTAGGTTAGGTTAGGTTAGGTTAGGTTAGGTTAGGTTAGGTTAGGTTAGGTTAGGTTAGGTTAGGTTAGGTTAGGTTAGGTTAGGTTAGGTTAGGTTAGGTTAGGTTAGGTTAGGTTAGGTTAGGTTAGGTTAGGTTAGGTTAGGTTAGGTTAGGTTAGGTTCGTACCGGCCCATCGTGCTTCTGGACGAGGCGGGCAAACTGTTCGAGAGGGTCCTCGCTGCCCGTCTCGTCCAGCACCTTGAGGGAGTGGGACCGGGGCTCAGCCCGGTCCAGTTCGGCTTCAGGGCGGGGCGGTCGACGATCGACGCGCTCGACGCCCTGAGGCGCCTCCGCGAGGAGGCGGTGCAGGAGGGGGAAGTGGTCCTGGCGGTGTCGCTCGACATCGCCAATGCGTTCAACAGCCTCCCCTTCGAGACGCTCGAGGAGGCACTTCGGTACCATGAGGTGCCTCCTTATCTCGGGAGGCTGCTGAGCGCATACCTCCGGGACCGCGAGGTCCTGTGGGAGGGAGCGGACGGCCGCATTCAGCGGCGGACGGTAAATTGCGGTGTTCCACAGGGCTCGGTTCTAGGCCCTGTCCTGTGGAACATCGGATACGACTGGTTGCTCAGGATGCCGCTACTGCCCGGGGTGGGGCTGCTCTGCTACGCAGACGACACCCTCATCACGGCCAGGGGCGGCACCTTCGCCGAGGCGGCGAGGAGAGCAACGGTCGCGACGTCGCTGGCTGCGGACCGGATCGGCCTGCTGGGCCTGAGGGTCTCCCTCCCGAAGACGGAGGCCCTCCTCCTCCACGGGCCACGCCGGGGTCCCCCTCGCGGTGCGAGCATCACCGTGGGGGGGACGGTGATAGAGCTGCGGGCCCAGATGAAGTATCTGGGCCTGCACCTGGACGGTCGGTGGAGCTTCGGGGCCCACTTCCAACAGATGGCCCCGAGGCTCATACGGTCGGCCGCCGCCCTGGGCAGGCTGCTGCCCAACGTCGGCGGCCCGGGCTCCGTCTGCAGGCGCCTGTACTCCGGCATCATCCGGAGTATGGCCCTGTACGGAGCCCCCGTCTGGGTCGGAGCCCTCACCGCTCGCAACAGGGCCCTTCTGCGGAGGCCGCAGAGGGTCATAGCGGTGAGGGCG